>CM066033.1:266072578-267283235 GCA_033557465.1 Ichthyophis bannanicus | reverse complement strand
CCCATACCTGGACGACTGGCTCATCAGAGCCCAGTCTTCCCAAGAGGCCACTCAGGCCACTCATCGCACTGTGACTCTACTCCAGCACTTGGGATTTGTCATAAACTTCGCAAAGTCCACTTTGCTCCCCTCTCAAAATCTCGAATTCATCGGCGCCAGGTTGGACACTCTTCAGGCGCGGGCCTTCCTCCCTCTGGACAGGGCGAAGCGGCTCATGGATCTCGCCAGCCACTTTCACAGCAATGCCCTGGTCTCGGCCAGGCGATTTCTGAGACTGCTCGGCCATAAGGCTTCCACGGTCCATGTGACCCCCAATGCCCGCCTGAACATGCGACCTGCTCAATGGTGCCTTCGCGCACAATGGCATCAGGCCACTGGGAGCCTAGCGGACTCCATACAGATATCCGACCAGCTGGTCTCTTCTCTACAATGGTGGCTTCATCTGCCAAACCTAGTACTAGGAGTGACTTTTCAGCCCCCTCCGCATTCTCAGGTCCTGACGACAGATGCTTCTCTCCTGGGTTGGGGAGCACACTGCCAAGGGACATGTACTCAAGGTCTCTGGACTCCTTGGGAGTCTGCTCAGCAGATAAACTTCCTGGAGCTCAGAGCCATCCGCCTAGCGCTCAAAGCATTCCCTCACCTGATTTCTCACCAGTCGGTGCTGGTACAGACAGACAATCAGGTTGCAATGTTCTACGTAAACAAACAAGGCGGAACAGGCTCCTTCCTTCTCTGTCAGGAGGCACAGAAACTATGCTCTTGGGCCGTCCACCACGGCATCATCCTCAAAGCTGTCTATCTCCCAGGTCAAGAAAATTACCTAGCCGACAAGCTAAGCAGGATCCTCCAGCCACACGAGTGGAGATTGGATCCGATGGTGGTTCAGCGGATCTTTCTCAAGTGGGGCCTCCCCACCATGAATCTGTTTGCCAGTCCTCTGAACTGGCAACTTCCCAGATTCTGCTCCCGACAACCGCATCCTCTCCGAGTAGCGGCGGATGCTTTTCTGATTCCATGGTCCACAGGCCTCTTATATGCCTTTCCTCCCATGCCACTGGTGTCTCGGACACTCTTCAAGGTTCTCAGAGACAAAGCCTCGATGATCCTAGTGGCTCCCCGGTGGCCGAGACAGCCTTGGTTCCCGCTTCTAATGCAGCTGGCGGTGGACACCCCTCTTCCTCTGGGGTTTCAGCCCGACCTCCTGTCACAGGATCAGGGGACTCTCCTGCACCCCAACCTCCGGTCCCTTCATCTGATGGCCTGGCTGCTGAAAGGGTAGTCCTTGCTCCCCTCTTGCCTGCCTCCAGATGTGGAGGAGGTCGTCTTGGCCTCCAGGCGGCCCTCCACCCGGAAGTCCTACGCTCTTAAGTGGCGTCGGTTCTCCGCCTGGTGTGCTCAGCAGTCTCAAGATCCCTTCTCCTGTTCAGCATCAGTGGTCTTGCAGTACTTGCTTTCCCTCTCCAATCTTGGACTTAAGTCCAACTCGGTCAAGGTCCACCTCAGTGCTCTTTCTGCGCATCACATGCCGGTGGATGGCAGGCCTCTTTCTAGCCACCCTCTGGTGGCTCGTTTTCTCAGAGGCCGCCTCCTCCTTAAACCACCTTTGCGCCCACCAGCCCCGGACTGGGATCTCAATGTGGTTTTACAGCGGATTACCTGTCCGCCTTTTGAACCTATGGCTACCTGTCCTCTTCGTTTTCTTTCTTGGAAAACCTTGTTCTTGGTGACCCTCACTTCTGCTAGACGCGTTAGTGAGCTGCAGGCCCTGGTGTCTGATCCTCCGTACACTAGGTTCTACAAGAACCGGGTAGTCCTACGGACTCACCCTAAGTTTCTTCCCAAAGTGGTTTCCCCTTTTCACATCAACCAGGAGGTGGTGCTTCCGACCTACTTTCCCAGGCCACACTCCAGCCGAGCTGAAATGGTCCTGCATACCCTGGACTGTAGAAGGGCCTTAACCTTCTACCTTGACCATACGCGGGAGCACAGAAGGGCTGTTCAGCTCTTCGTCTCTTATGACCCCAATAAGTTGGGGCTCCCTGTCTCCAAGCGTACTCTGTCCATCTGGATTGCTGACTGTATCACTTGGGCTTACGAGGCAGCCGGCCTCTCGTTGGAAAGTCGAGTCACGGCCCATCGTGTTCGGGCGAAGGCTACGTCAGTGGCTTACCTCCGCTCTGTTCCATTGGCAGACATCTGCCGGGCCGCTACTTGGTCTTCAAGCCAGACCTTTGCAGCCCATTACTGCCTGGAGAGGGAGTCCCGCAGGGACAGTGCTTTCGGACAGGCAGTCCTCCGTAACCTCTTCGAGGTATAGGCAACTCCTACCCTCCATCCCGGATGTTGGGCTACCGGTTGGAGACGTATTCAGAGAAGATTCCTTCCTTCTGGGCTACTGAGCTTGAGGGAGCTCCTTTTTGTGCTTAGGGTCTCTGGTAGCCTTAAGCTTGGGAGTCCCATATGTGAGGACTGACTTCCTGCTTGGTCCTGGAGAAAGCGTAGTTACTCACCTGTAACAGGTGTTCTCCAGGAGCAGCAGGAATCAGTCCTCACAACCCTCCCTCCTCCCCTTGGAGTTGCAGTTCTATGCTTTCTTTTTTTGCTTATTTTTTTTGCTGTCTTTTAGCTATGTCATCTGACTGAGCAAGATGGCACCCTTGGGCGGGAAGAGGACCGCGCATGCGCGCTGCAATTCCCAAAGGCTTTCTTTGAAAGCTGGGGGAAATTGCTCCGCGAGGGCTCCGTCGGCGCCGACGTCACCCATATGTGAGGACTGATTCCTGCTGCTCCTGGAGAACACCTGTTACAGGTGAGTAACTACGCTTTCCCATGGCTTTCAGTACCATCTTTACACTGATGATGCCCAGATCTACCGCTCTTCACCTGAGATCTCTCCAGCAATCCAGGCTTGAGTCTCTGCCTACCTTTCTGACATTGCTGCTTCGATGTCTCACCACCGCTTGAAATTGAACATGGTCAAAACTGAACTTCGTATTTTTCCCCCTAAACCCTCCTCTCCCCCCTTTCTCAGTCTCTGTGGATAAATTTCTATTCCTTCCTGTTTCCTCAGCTCGCAACCTTGGAGTCGTCTTTGACTCCTCTCTCTCCTTTTCCAAACACATCCAATTGATAGCTAAAACCTGCCGTTTTCTTTCTCTTCAGCATCACCAAAATTCGCCCATTCCTTTCTAAACACATTACTAAGACACTTATCTACTCTTTAGTCCTCCCATCTTGACTAATTTAACCTACTCCTTGCTAGTCTCCCTCTGAATCATCTCTCTCTCCTTCCTTCAGTATGTTCAACACTCTGCTGCGTGGTTAATCTTCCACCAGCCACGTTATGCTCGTATTACCCCTTGTCTCAAGTCACTTCATTGGCTCCCTGTTTCCGCATCCAATTCAACTTCTGCTGACCTATGAGTGCATTCACTCTGCAGCTCATAGTAACATAGTAAATGTCGGCAGATAAAGACCAGTATGGTCCATCTAGTCTGCCGAGGAGGGTGGCAAGAGTAGGTGTACCTGCCGCTCCGTGCAGGTCACCCCTCTCCATGTCTTTGTTTAGGGGTGAACCCACTGCTCCGTGTAGGGCACCCCTGTTTGTTGAGAAATGAGATAGTTAAGTTTTTTTGATTTTATTCTGTTGCTATAAAGGGATCCACTGTCTGTCCCATGCCATTTTGAATTCTGTCACTGTATTTGCCCCCACCACTTCCATCAGGAGAGCATTCCAAGCATCCATCACCCTTTCGGTGAAAAAGTATTTCCTGACATTACCTTTCAATTTACCCACTTGCAGCTTCATATTATGCCCTGTAGCTTTACAGCTTCCCTGTCTTTGGAAGAGGTTTGTTTGTTCATTAATACTCTATATATTTAAAGGTTTGAATCATATCTCCCCTATCCCTCCTTTCCTCCAGAGTATACATATTTAGGTCTTCAAGTCTTCTCATAAGACTTCTGATGCAAGCTCCAAATCATTTTGGTGGTCTTCCTCTGAACAGTTTCCAGTCTTTTTGCATCCTTTGTGAGATATGGTCTCAAATTGAACACAGTATTCCAAGTGAGGCCTTACCATTGATTTATATAGTGGCATTAGTACCTCTTCCTTTCTGCTAGTAATTCCTCTTTGTATGCAACCCAGTATCCTCCTGGCTTTTGCCACTGCCTTGTTGCACTGTTTTGCCACCTTGAGATCCTCAGAAATAATCACACCAAGGTCCTTCTGGTCCGTGCACACCAAACTCTTGCCCCTTATCCGCGTACATTTCCCTTGGATTTCTGCTTCCCAAGTGCATGACACTGCACTTCTTCACATTAAATGTTAACTGCCAAGCATTAGACCATTCTTCCAGCTTTTGTAGATCTTTCCTCATGTTATCCAATTCCTCAAGAGAGTCCACTCTGAAAATTTTCATGTCATCTGCAAAAAGCTCCTTACCAGCTTTCCTCTTCTCTCCCTACATCCCTCCTCGGGAACTTAGCTCTTTTAGCAAGTCACTTCTATCTGTGCCCTTCTCTTCTATTGATAACTCTAGGCTTCGCTCCTTTCACCTTGTTCTCCTTATGCCTGGAAGAAACTACCTGAGTCTGTACGTCAGGCTTCATCTCTGGCCCTTTTCAAATCCAAGCAGAAAACTCACCTCTTCGCTTCTGCTTTCGGATCTTGATTTGCCTAATCTCCTTTGTTTTCCTTACCATTCCCCTAGATGTATTCTATGTCTTTGGCTTCTGTGTTGACTGTCTGATGAGCAGGGACTGTCATATGTATTTGTGCAGCGCTTATATCACTATACATATGGTCAGTAGTAGTAGTTCTTGTAATTTGTGTTTGCAGATGACAAAAAGAGGACTCAAAGGTCATGAGAAGCAGCACAAATTGCTTTTTGGCACGCAGAAGTCTGATCTATCACCTTCGGCATAGACTGCACCTGACTCCATGGCTTCCAAGGTTGCATCAAATGCTGGTGATGCATTGACATCAAGGAGCTCTCGGGCTCAATCAGAGCCGAGCACCCGTAGTTGAGGGGTGATTGCATTGAGCACCAAGTGAAGGCTCCGTTGCATTGACATCGGAGCCCATCTAGGCCATCAAGAGCGATGAGTGCCCTTCAAAAGTGCCCCGAAGGGAGGAGAATTCTTCTTCCAGGACATCGGAGGGACACAGCCAGCCATGGCCTAACCACCGATACCCCTGTACAGATACCAGTTACATCGGTCGAAGTTGCACAGGCCCTGCAGCCTTCAGAATTGGCAGCCATGGAGACATGCCTTCTGCAAGTGTTCAAGGAATGCATTGTGGTGCTTTTGGCTGTGCAACATGCTTGGGCCTCTATTTTGGCCTCATGGACATCAGCCATCATGCAGCCAATCCTCAAGATGTATGCCCTGCCTGTGGGAGAGGCATCTTCATCGGGGCATTGAAGGGCCGATTATTCCTCTCTAGCATTTTGTGTCCAATGTGCTCTCAAAGTCTAGATTGATATCTGTGTATCACTCCCGAAGGAGATCCCAATCCTCTCGGGGCAGGAGAGAGATCCAGGCAGAGACTTGGAAGTACTTCAACTTCCTCTCTGAGTCTGACTCAGAAGGCTGGGTCACCAAAGTGGAATCTGAGGACTTGTTGGAGGGTATGTCTCCTGAGCTCCCGTTGGACCCCTTCTCCACCTCATGAGCGGCGTAATTCCCTGTTCCAGGAGTTTGTAAGGGACATGACCAAGGCAATACCATTTTCTTTGGAGACTGAGGATGAGCCCAGGACAGAAGAGTTTGAGATCCTGCAGTACTCCTCTGTCGCTAAGGAGGTGGTGACCGTGGCCATGCCCCTACACTGCATCCTACAGAGAGTACAGATGAATGTGGGAGAGCTTCCTCACTGTGCCTCCGATTCGTAAAAGGCTTGACTCCATGTAGCGAGTTTAGAAGCCTCCTGGATTTGAGAAGCCCCAATTTCTGCACCATTCGTTAGTGGTCGAATTTGCCCTAAAGAGAATAAAAAGTACCAAGACTCATTCCTCTGCACCCACAGGGAGGGCGGCTCGGACATTGGCCTCTTAGAGAGTAGGTGTTTTCTCAGAGTTTCATGCTTGTAGCCTGCATTGCCTCTTACCAGTTCTATGTGGGCATGTTCTTGAAAATCATCATGTGTTACTTGACTGATCTCGCCCAGTTTCTTCCTCCAGAGAAATTGGATCAGTATTGTTCCCTAATGGCCCACAGCGGACTGCTCGAAATTCATGGTCTGGGCAGTCTAACACCTTTGCGACAGCATCAAGAAATGCGGCTTTAGGCATTGGTGCCCAGAGACTCTCCTGGCTCCAGGCGTCAGACCTGGAACAATCGGTGCAATCAAATTTTTCACAAAACCCCTACTCAGTGAGTGATATTACATAAAATCCCACACCGGCCAAATGGATTCTGCAGTTTACCCTCCTCCGACCCATACTACCTTCACCATACCTTCCAAATTCCCCCCTCCCCCCTCCCCCCCACAAAAGGTTCACGATACCTCAGAATACCCACCTCCCATAGAGCCAAGAGCAAAGAAACAGAGCAATGAGCACATAAATAACAAGAGAGCCCACAAAGCATGACGAAACATACAATGTCTGAAATCTCCACCCGCAACCCCTCCACTTCATAGCTTCACAGATTCTTATTCGTTAATAGAATATATTCTACCCCTCTCTCCTTAGCCCAACTAGACATAAGGTTTTCTCCAAATCATATAAGATTTCCACATTTTTTCTCAAAATTATGTACACCATGCTTCTTATAAGCTGCAATTTCACTCATTTGAAAAACAGAACCAATTCCATCTAGCCTCTTCCACCTTACCAGGTTCTACAAATTGCCTGCGTCAATGCACCATAATTATGTTCAAAAGTCCACTAAAATTTACTCCCAACATTATTCCAAGATACCTAATCAAACCCCTGCCCACTTAAATGGAAAGGCTTTCGATAATCTACCTTCCAAATCAACTGAAACATATACCCCCAAAACTTCAGTTTTCCCCAAATTAATTTTATAGCCAGACAGCACACTAAACTTTTTAATCTCTTCAACTGCACAGGGGGGATGTCAGGGTCCCTAATAGAAAAAATGACCGTCGTTGAAAAGCACTATTTTATAACTGTCACTCCTCCCCTCTATCCCCTTAATATCTCCCTGACACTGTACCCACTTTGCCAAAGGCTCAATTACTAGTGAAAAGTAGAGAGGCAAGGACATCCCTGTCCCATGCCCCTACCCAACTTAAATACTTCAGAGTACCCCCTCATTAATCCATATACAGACTTTTGGGGCAGCATACAATGTCCTAATCCACCTAATGTACTTCTCTCCTCCCCCATTTTACTCAACACCCCAAACATAAAGCTTCATTCCATATCATCCTGCTAAACCAGTCCAGGCAAGTGGGATGTGTTTCCCTACCAACAGATTGGTGAAGACACAGCCAATGAAATGCTCAGGATTCAATGACATCACTCCCATGCCCTTATCAGCCTGAGCCTCTAGAGAGCACCTCAGTAGTTTTCTGTCTCCAGCAGATGGTGGATGGATTTTCTCATCTCTGAAGAAAATCTGAACAACTTAGTGGAAAAAGATTGATTTCTCTCATGAAACAACCATCTTGAGAGTGACTCTCACTTGAGTGCAACATGGAAGGCTCCACTAGACTTAGGTCCTTTTTGGTAGCCACAGGAGCAGGGAAAATTGGTTCAACGTGGGGCATCTAGGGAGTGAGTACAAAGGCATGACTTCATCATTGCCCTTGTTGGTGGCTCCCAAACTCATCTATTTTGGGGCATAAGTTGCGGTAGACTGTAAGCTTGGCATCATTGCTTCCTGCCATTTTCCATTGCATGCTGTTAACGTTTTCTGTCCTTGTGCGCCCTATGCCCAATGGTCCCAGCACATGTTATGCACATAATCAGTCCTTCTGAAGGTCTCGTGGGCCCAGAGACTCTGTCTCCTCCAGAGGGGATTCCTTCTGTTCAGCCCTGTGAAGGTTTTGGGGTACATTCCAGAATGTCACCAAGGATAGCAGGGTGCTAGACACCATTCAAATGGCTACAGTATGTCCTGGACTGCAGGCGGCCAATCCCAGAGGCATTTGTCTTCTCCATGTGATTTGGCGAATGTGAGTGCCACCGCTTGTCACGTTGGACAAGTTACTGTGCCTGACGTTGGTGGTGCCAGTGCCCCGGCTGAGTGGGGCAAGGTCAAATATAACTTTTTTTTTTTTTGGTGTGCCAAAGTAGGATGGCCTCTTGGCGGTCAATGCTCTTTTGAGTGTGTTGCACTTCCGAATGGAAACTCTGAGATCTGTGGTTTAGGTGATGCACTGAAGGGAGTTCTAGCTTCTCTGGTTTCGGCCAAAGACATTCTGATCTGGGAGGATCAGCAGAGATGTCTGTGTTTTGCTGGTTTAGGCTCACATCTTCAGTTTGCCATCTTTCCTTTGGCTTCTCCACTGCCCTGAGAATGTTCTCCAGGATCACAGCGGTGGTGGCAGCTGCGCTATGGTGCCAAAGGACTATGTGCACACAGATTCTGGTCAACTGGCTCATCTGAGCCCATTCTCTGTTGAAGGTCTTTGGGGTTTAGCCTGAGTGATGTCCTTCTAGTAGGCCTCAGCTGGGTGGTCAGTCAGGGAAAACGTCTTTTGGAGCCTTCCCAGTCTCTAGAATTCTTGGGAGCACATTTTGATGCTTGAGTGGGCAGAGTCTTCATGCCAGAGGAGTGTGTTCAGAGATTGTTGGAATGACTTGAGGTATTATGGTGTTAACAGGGTTTGGGATTAGCTACAGCTTCTCGGCTTGATGGTGGCAGCAATCAAAATGGTGCTATGGGCATGCTTATGTGAGGCCACTTTGGCCACCCTTCCTAACCAGAGTTTGAGATCAGGCTCTACTCCAACTGGGAGTGAGAGCCAGCTTGTGGTGGTGGCTACACCCCAATTATTTGAAGAGGGACATGCTGCTAGATGATCACTTGTAGATTTTCCTGGTGTCTGATGACGGTCTCATGGGCTGGTAAGCCCTTATCAAGGCTAAACAGTCCAGGACTGTTGGAGCTGCAGGTTGGTGGCGTGGCACATCAACCCTCCTGAAGCAAGGGCTTTCTGGCCGACCCTCTTGTGCCTTCCTGCCCTTGTTCAAGGGCAGGGTGCTACAAATGTTCTCAGGCAATGCCACAGCAGGTAGCATATGTCAAAACGTCAAGGTGGCGTGTAGTGTGCAGGACTGGCCCTGGGGATGACTATCTGGTTTGCCTGGGCAGAAAATGATAATAATAAACCATTATTAAGAAGGGACCCAGGATATCAATGCTTGACCCAGTACAAGCATTGCGGAACCTGTGTCTTTTGGGGAAACTGCTAGGTACGTATGACCTAGATTGGCCACTGTTGGAAACAGGATACTGGGCTTGATGGACCTTGGTCTGACCCAGTATGGCATATTTTATGTTTATGTTTGAGTCTCCTAGCTCTGTCAGCTCAGCACATTGCCAGGGTGGTCAACGTGGAAGCTGTTTTCTTCTGTTGTCACTCTCTCGATCCCGGAGAGTGGAAATAGTCAGAAAGCTTTTCAGATGCTTCTCTTCCATTGTGGCCACCCCGTGATGCAATTGATGGCATTCTGCTTCATTGACAAGTATGCTATTTCTACACGCGCCGCACGGAAACTGGGTCTAAGAGCATTGTCACCTGGTTCATTCCTGGGCATGGCAATGGCTGCTGTTGGAGCATGCATTTTGGCCACATAGAGCGTCATCTGGGCTGGATTGTTCTGGTGGTGCTGGATTGGACAAGGAGGTCATGGTTCAGGGACCTGAAGTATTGCCTGCAGGTTCCTCCTCTTCATCTGGCCCATTTTGGGGCCACCTGTGCCATTTGTCCTAGATGATCAGTCTCCCTTCTTGCTTATGACTTGACTCTTGCATGCAGTTTTCTCCTGCAGTGGTTTTTGCTCTGCTTAAACGTGGAGGGTTCTACCAGCCTAGCATTCGTGAGAGCCTGGTACCTCTTGAGTGTGGGTGTGGCACATGACAGCTTGTTCCTAAGTCTGCCAAGGTGCTGGCTCTGTTGGCTTTCTGCAGGATGATCTGGGAAAAGTTTTCCCTTATCTCTCTGAGAGTCCAGGTAGCAGCCTTGTTCTATTTGAGATCCGGTGGCTGGAATGTCTTCAGCCTTGCACCTGGATGTTTCACGTTTTCTTTAAAGGGATCAACATCGGCATCCTCCCCTTTGGTCATTTGTCCCTTCGTGAGATCTCTGTCTGATGCTCAGGGCTCGGCTGTTGGAGCCCGTTAAGCTTCTGAAGCATGCTACTCTGAAGGGCTTGACCCTCGAGATTGGATTTTCTCGATTGTGTTTGTTAGGCAAAGCAGATTTTCCGAGCCACAGGCTCTGTCTTGCTGGGATTCATATTTGTCCTTTTTGGAGGGGGCAGTTTCCATTTGGCCTGCGTCTTCCTTTTTGCCTAAGGTGATATCTCCCTTTCATGTGAACCATGTGGTTTGCTTACCTTATTTTCTAAGGAGCAGTGTAGAGAGACGATAAGGATCTTTGGCTTGTGGAGGTCCAGAGGCCAGAGGGTGCTTCTCCGGTATTTGGAGGTTACAGATTCCTTTCGGAAGTCTGATCATTTTTTTGGGCTGTTTGCTGGCCTGTGCAGGTGTGTCGCAGCAGCCAGTTTGCCTTGGGGCACTGGATCAAGGAGGCAATTGTCTCAGCATGTATGTTACAGAACCAGCTGGTTCCGGAGGATTTGCGTTCCATTCTACTCGGGCACAAGTGTCCTCATGGGAGGAGCATAACTTGGTAACCCCTTCAGACCTTAGGTGGCAACATGGACATCACTTTCCACTTTTTGTCAAGCATTCCTGATCGGATGTCCACACTTGGGCAGACACGGCCTTTGGCTCAAGAGTCTATGAACTGCTGTATCTTTTTCCCACCTAGTGGAAGTGTAGCTTTGATACGTCCCATTTGTCTGGACTGGTCTAGCAGGACGATATAGAAGGTGACATTTTACTTACTAGATAATTTCCTTTCCTTAAGTCCTGCTAGACCAATCCCAAACACACCCCTGGAACTACGCTTGGTCTGCATTGTGGAACCCGTGAAACCTTTTGAGAACCTGCCAGGTACTTGTGACCTGGATTGGCCACTGTTGGAAACAGGATACTGGACTTGATGGACGTTAGCATTTATGTTCTTATGTTGCAACGGTTCCTTAGTCCACTATGATTATATGCTTGACTCTGCAGGTCCATTCCTACTGACAGCTTGCTGTTCAATTTCTCCTGTACATGGTTTCTCTGCTGTTTGATTCATCATTATTGCCCACGCTGAGATTGTGTGAGACTTGCCATGCTTTCCCATATGCTTTGGGATGAATATTGAGGTACCCTCTAGTGGCTCAGGCTGATAAGGGTATGGGAGTGATGTCATTGAAACCTGGGCATTTCCTTGGCTGGCTGCCTCCACCAATCTTCTGGGGGTGGGGGGGGTGGGGGGGGACCCGACCCACCCCACCCCACCCCACCCACCCCACCCCACCCCACTTGTCTGGACTGGTCTAGCAGGACTCAAGGAAAGGACATTATCTGGTAAGTAAAATGTCACTTTCAACCTTATCAAATGCTTCTTCGGCATCTGCAGATAGAAAGACCATTGCCTGCCCATCTCCCTTTTGCCCTCTAGAGTAGACTTAACATTTTCTGGATGTCTTCTTCCCCCATCCTTCCTGGGATGAACCCTTCCGGGTTCCTTTTCACCACCCTTGGCAGATACTTCTACAGCCTATAAGCCAAGGTCTTAGCCAGTATTTTAGCATCCAGATTAATCAGTGATGTTGACCTGTAAGAGCTGCATGCATTCAAAATATATAATACCCAAACCCGGAAAAAATAGAATACTATACAAACAAAACCAGGCAAAAAATCACCAGGGTAGAAGCACTAACTTTTTTTGTCGGGATAGCCAGCCCAGTAAAGAGGAAGGAAACCTCGTACCGCCGTGGCAATTTCCCTTTTTAATAAATTAATATGTTTTAAAAATCAGTGTGCACTTAACTGAATTGTTAGCAATCCATCTCATCCAGTCAGCAATGTAATAGGCACGACGTGGCACGTTTCGGGGCCGTAGTAGTCAAGCCCCTGCTTCAGGTACAAGACATTGCTCGGTAGCTGAAATGCTAACAATTCAGTTAAGTGCACACTGATTTTTAAAACATATTAATTTATTAAAAAGAGCTGCATGCATGACATCTTTCCCAGGTTTGGGCAGTAATACCCGCTACCTGTATCGACCTTGGAAGCCCTCCTCTCTCTACCACACCATTTAGTACCTGAATGAAAGGCCACCACTAAGTGATTTTTAAAGATCCTGTAAAACAGCAGCTACGGGTACCAACCAGTCTGTCAACAATGAGCCGCCTGACTGAAGACCGAACACAGTTTAGGATAGCTATCCAGAGGGTCGCCATGAGTCGACTCCGACTCGACGGCACTTAACAACAACAACAACAAAACTTCGCTCTCAGCCCATCGAAACCTGGGGCTTTCCCAACCTTAGGAGTTGATTTGCCTCCCTCATCTTCCCCTCCGTGATTTCTGAATTGAAGAAATGCTCTTCATTATCCCCCCCCCCCCTCAGTCTGGTCAATTGGGCAGTCATGTGGATATTCCTGACATTTAGATTCCCCCTTCATCACCTCTTCCTTGTATAATTTGGCATAGAACTCCTGGGAAAACCACCTGCACCTTATCGGACCCTGTCACCATCTCCCCAGCTGCATTTCTAATGCTTGGTACCTGCTGCTTGGTTCTTTTCTTCAGTCACATAACCAGCACCCTACTAGCCCAGTTACCCTGTTCTGAGTGGGTTTGCTTTACCTTCTCCAGATTTATGTGCAATTTCTGTTGCCCTTATCCTCTCCAGTTCTCCTCTAGCCCCCTACAGCTTCTTAAAAATCTTCGAATCTTGAGGAGGAAATGACGTCACCGGCGACGACGGCAGCTTGATTGTAGAGCTCCGTCGGCGGTCAGCTAAATACCTGTTTTAACAGCAGCCTGAGCCCCGTAAACGGCCACACACCGGAGGATTGGAGGGAAGGTGAGCTCCGGAGGATGGCAGGAGTAAAAAAGGGCACCTCCGACTTGAAAACCTTCGCTTTCAAAGCAGCGCACAGCGGACCGATGGGGAAAACCAAAATGGCGGCGCCATGTGCGAGCCCGGGAGACGCCACGCAGGAGAAAGGTGACCGGCCCACCGATGCTGCACAGTTGAGCGAGATTGCAGGGTTAAAGCGGGAGCTCCAGGAGTGGTTCACCTCTATCCGGCAGGATCTGGCACATTTTAAAGCTGAGGCGCAAAGCTGGATGGAGGAGCTGCGCGTGGATGTGCGGGAGGTAGGTCAGCGGTTAGATGACATGGAGACTAAGGTGGAGGAGCATGATACCGCGCTTCAAGAGCTACAAGAGAAGCAAGGAGAGTTTGAGGGGGAACACGAAGAGCTCTGGCGTAAGATTGAAGACATGGAAAATCGGGCGAGGAGAGCAAATCTGAGAGTCCGAGGAGTGCTGGAAAGCAAGGGCACGGAGAACTGTGCACATATTGTGGGCAAGTGGATTTTGGCCCAGGCAGGCGTGGAGGATGAGAGTTTATGCTGGAGAATTGATCGAGCTCACCGCGCATTAGGGCCGCAGAGAGAGGGGCGCCCGCGGGATATCATTGTGTGCTTCCATGAATATACTACAAAAAATGCGATAATGAGCGCGGCCAGGAAAGTGGAAGGGTGCTGCTGGGAGAACCAGAAAATAGAGATTTATGCTGATATATCGGCCATTACTATGAGGAAAAGGAGAGAGCTGGCTGGCTTGACTAAAAGACTGAGAGAGGAACACATTAAATATCGATGGACATACCCCTTCGGATTACAATTTAGCCGGGAGGGAGTTGCCTCCCATATTCGGAACGCCCCAGAAGCACAGCACTTTATGCAACAAGTGGGGTGGCCAGACATTACGATACAGGCACATGGCCGGCCTATACAATCATCACCGGCCCAGGAAAAGTGGCGCAGGGCGTCCGGGGGCGAGAAACGCCTCAGGAAGCAGAGGACAACCAGACCTCCAGCGGAGAAAAAAAGCTGAGGACGGGGACACTGTCTGCTATGCTGGTTATGATTTTGCTGGGGAGTGCCTTAGTGGGAGCGGGGAGGTGAGGTTGCTGAGCTAAATGAGCATATTGTTAGTGTAACAGGTTTTGTTCATGTGTGTTATGAAGGGAAGAGCCGTCTGGTACGTCATGCCTTTGTACTCCAGACAGACGGTGGAGGGGAGACAAATGGTCGGAAGAAGGGTGGGGGGAGGGGGTGGTAGGGGGGGAAGAGTAAACGGGGGATTCCAGCCAGCCATAAGTTTGCTAGTTGAGGCTACTGTAGATCATTTTGTCTATGGCTAAAGTACGTGTATTAACTTTGAATGTACGGGGCTTGAACTCCCCAGTTAAGAGGCAGAGAATGTTTAAGGAATGCATGCGGCTCAAAGGAGATGTAATATTCCTTCAGGAGACGCACCTTCGGAGAGGGGACGAGTGGAGAGTGCAACACCGACAGTTCCCTGGCCGTTGGTTCGCCTCCAATAAAGTGGAATTAAAAAAGGGGGGGAGTGGGAGTGCTGATCAATGAGAAACTCCAATACACCATAGGGGAGGTTCTCCGAGACAGGGAGGGACATTTCCTGCTTATCAATATCAAAATTCAAGACAAATGGTTTACCCTGGTTAATATTTATGGTCCCAACACAGCACAAGGAAAATTTTATGAGAATCTCACCCATCAAGTGGAACGCTTTGCGGTGGGGGAGGTGATTATGGGAGGGGACTTTAATTTGACCATTAACCCCCAATTGGACAATTCAATAGGGGGTGGGGGGGGTAAGAACAAGGATAGGAGGCAGCTCCAGACAATGGCCCGATCACTGGGTGTCAGAGACACTTGGAGAGAGTTGAGGGGTCGTCAGCGGGTATATACCTTTTTCTCACCCGTACATGCTTCCTTCTCCAGACTGGATATGATCTGGGTTTCAGAAGCGTTGCTGTGTACAGTAATTGATTGTGATATTGGCGAGAGGACCTGGATGGATCATAATCCAGTGTGGATAGATATACAGGTGGGTCCCGCACAGAGGGTACAGCGGAACTGGCTGTTGAATGAAGCCCTCTTAGATAGCCCGGAGATACGGAAGAAAGTCTCGGCTGTGATAACAACTTACCTTGACATCAATGACCGGGAGGGGTGTCGAGTAGACACCCTGTGGGAATGTTTGAAAGTGGTGGTGAGGGGAGAGTTGATCTCTCTGGCTACCCATGAGAAAAAACTTAAAGGGGAACGAAAACAGGCCTTGCGACAGCAGATTCGGCGGGGGGAGGAGTGCCAACAAAGGGGGGAGATGGATGACCAAGAGAGGCAGAGTATCCGGGAAGCCCAAAGGGAGCTGGGGGAAATTGAATTGGCTGAAATCAAATTTGCTCAGGATCAATTGAAGCAAAACTTCTTTGCTTATGGTAATAAACCTACTAGGTGGTTAGCACACCAGTTGAAGCAGCATCGGAAGCGGAATTATATCACCAAGATCCGTGATGCAGCGGGGAAGGAACTTAGGAGTGGGGAACAGATTAGAGAGCAATTTGTCCAGTTTTATAAACGACTTTATCAGGCAGAGGAGGGGGGGTCTGCGACGAAAAGGGCTCAGTATCTGCAGATGCAACTGCCTAAATTATCGTCTACTGAGGCTGCGGCATTAGCACAGCCCATTACCGGGGCTGAAGTGGCGGCAGTGATCGGCACTCTACCTGCTCATAAAGCGCCCGGTTTGGATGGGTATCCGAATAAATTTTACAAGATTTTTCGGGAGGAGGTGAGCGAGATTCTGGCTCGGCTCTACAACTCATTTGGGGAGGAGGGGGGACTGCCGGTTACTCTTCGGACGGCCGGAGTCACGCTGCTGCCTAAGGAGGGCAAAGATCCCACGCTTTGTAGTTCATACCGCCCTATTTCACTGTTGGGGTCTGATTTTAAAATCTTCACCAAGATCCTAGCTAACCGACTACTTCCGCATATGGCCAGCCTAGTACACGAGAACCAGGGGGGCTTCGTGCCTGGCAGACAAACCGCCGATAACATACGGAAGGTGTTGAACGCGATTTGGAGGGGTAAGACCAGCGCTACACAGTTGGTTTTATTAACCATCGACGCTGAGAAAGCGTTTGATCGCGTGTCTTGGCCCTATCTGTTGCAAGTCTTAGAAACAATGGGCCTTGGGGCAGGGTATATACAATGGGTGAAGGCAATTTATTCTAGCCCGCTGGCACGGATCCGAGTAAACGGGGCCTACTCCAACCCCTTTGAACTGGGAAGGGGGACACGCCAGGGTTGCCCTCTTTCACCTTTGCTTTTCGTACTCTCCATGGAGCCTCTGGCGCAATTAGTGCGGGAAAGTCCACAAGTGAGGGGGGTACCAGGGGCGGCAGGGGAAAGCAAAATCTCCTTATTTGCAGATGACTTGCTATTTTTAGTAACGGAACCCCTGAGTTCAATGGCAGTGCTGTATCAGATCTTACTGGATTTTGGAAAAATTTTGGGGTTTAAGATTAATGCTACTAAGTCAGAGATCCTAAACATCTCGGCAGAGGCCAACACGCAGCGGTTATTGCAACAGAGGTTCCCGTTTAAATGGGCTAAAACGCGGGTGAAATATTTAGGGGTCTACTTATTGGCCAATGAACTAGACCTAGGTAGGGTGAATTATGGGGCGATGGAACAGAAGATGCGGAGAGAATTGGAATATTGGGAGGGGAAAAAACTATCGTGGCTAGGGCGGATCGCGGCTGTTAAAATGGTGATCCTACCACAATGGCTCTACTTATTCCGGACATTGCCAGTGGGGATGCCCAGGCCTTACTTAGGGAAGATACAAAAAATTATCATGCGCTTTATTGGGGGGGGCAAACGTAATAGGGTAGCCTGGCCCTTACTCACCAGGAGCAGACGTAACGGAGGGATGGCCATCCCAGACATGCATAGATACATGGAGGCGGCACAATTGAGCGCAATAGTGGCTTGGGGAGCAGAATCGAGCAAGGAATGGGTGCGATTGGAGGCTGACGATCTACAAGTGGGGACTCTCTCTGAGTGGATCTGGTTACCCAGCACTAGGCAGAAAGGAATACGGGGCTGCAATCCCTATGTACAGAGAACGTTGTGTCTCTGGCATCGCTGGAGGCGTAAATGGCTGGGCCTGGGAGAAGTATCCCGGTTAATTCCTATAGTGGATAACCCCGATTTTCCCCCTGCAGTGGGACGAAGTGTGTTTCTTCGTTGGAGGCAGAAGGGGTTGACGCATGTTGGCCAACTTCTCCGGGGGAGGGAGCTTCACTCATTATCAGCCCTACATCAGAATTATGGCTTAGCGCCTATAGATTATTTTCCTTACCAACAGATTTGCCATTACTTGACCTATAAAATAATCCCGGGGTTAACTGGGGACCCAACTGAGATTGAATCAATGTTTCTGATGGGGCACTCAAAGAAACTAGTGACAAAATTCTATAATATGATGGAGGGGCAAGGGGGACGTAGCTCATTTCAACAAGCCTGGGAAAGGGATTTAGGGATGCAGTGGGAGGTCGAGGAGTGGTCCAGCATCTTCCAGTCTAAATATAAAGGAATGCTGGCAGCTAGCTTCATCGAGAATAACTATAAACTGATGTATAGGTGGCACCTCACCCCTGAAAAGATACATGTAATGTTTCCAGGTCAATCGGATAAATGCTGGAGGGGGTGTGGGGAAGTGGGGACTGTATTGCATGTCTGGTGGTCTTGCTCTAGCGCGCAGGAGAGATGGGGTGAGATCTTTGCCCTGCTGAGCACCATTATGGGGCAGGAGCTAGAACTTAATCCAGCCGTTGCATTGCTGGGGTACACACCAGCAGTACTTACACAAACTGAGAGTTTCTTTGTTAATGTGGGGTGTGTGACCTTTCGTATCTTGATGGCACGGCAATGGCGGCAAGTGCGTCTGCCCATGGTGCGGGATTGGTTATCTGCTCTTGAAACTAATTACTTACTAAGTAAAGCTACTGCTCTGAGAAATCATAGCTCCAAAAAATTTTCTACAACTTGGGAGAAGTACTTATGCTGGCGAAATACGACTTTATAAGATTTCAATGGTTTACAGGAGCTGGCGGCTGGAAGGGGGGGGGGGTTAGCGGGGTTATTACAGTTTGCTGTGGTTGTATAATTGTGAACCTGGTAATTTTGTTTGGTTTTCTGTAATACAGTTTCAATAAAAAGTTTAAATCAAAAAAAAAAAAAAATCTTCGAATCTTCTTGCTGTAGTACGGGAGGCAAGATGGCGTCAGGGTTCTTCCGCCGGTGAGATGCACCGCCTTTGTCGGGACGGCCGGGTGTTGCTTCGGAGCCTGTCAGTTGGTCTGACATTGCCAGCCAGAGGACTTTGGCGGCTTGTGGTTTCACTACAGCGGGAGCTGGAGCGGCGTCTACGGCAGAGCCGGCGGGGTTGGAGTCGTCGGCTCTGAGTGCATTGGGGGTGTGACTGTCTCCTGAGCAGCGTGCCCCCCCGCCTCGACCTGGAAACAGTGAGCTCGGTATCAGAGTGCTTCCTGCCGGCGCTGTGAGATGCTCGTTGGCAACTGGAAGTGAAGAGGGCTCTGATCCTGTGGTTGATTTGATAACTTCCTCACCCCTTGCAGTTGCTGAGGTGGATGTAAAAGGAATGGAGGAGACCATCCCCCCGTGTGGGGTTTTTACAACACCATCGAGGGACTTGGACGCGATTCCAGGTTTGAGAGGCTTGGTTAAGCCATCTGTTAATTTGGAGGCACTGTGGGATGCAGTTGCTACCTTGAATACCTCTCTGATGACTGCTGTTGGGTTTGTTAAGAGATTCGCTATCGTTATATAAAGATATTTCCGATGCAAAACGTGTCCAGGAGGAGCAAGCTTGGCGTTTGGAGGCGGTGGAGAAAGAGCTGGAACATCTTCGAGGGTTGTGTGCTGCCCAAGTTAAGGGTAAGATCTTACTATCAAAGAAAGCTGAACATTTGGAGAATTATACTCGTAGAAATAATTTAAGGCTTTTACATTTTCCTAAATCTCCTGTTATGTCTGCTAATGAGATGGTTCGTAAATATCTCCTGGAAGTGCTTAAACTCCCTGGAGATAATTTACCTCCAATTGTCCGTGCACAGTATTTAACTGTAGGTTCTGGTACTGGTGGCCTTCCCTCAGGGAGTCTGGCTGTAGGAATGGGGGATCTTACCGCATTCCTGGAGGACTCTCTAGAGGTGGTTACTGGCCGTACTACCTTGCTTGTGACTTTGGCCTTGGAGCTTGATAAATCTATAATTCTTCGAGCTTATTTTAGAAACTTCAATTGTACTTTTCTAGGCTCTAAAGTTACATGTTTCCTGATTTATCTCGTTCTACCCAGTTGAGGAGAAATAATTCCTGGGCTTCCGCCCTAGAGTTCTATCCTTTGGGGGTAGTTTTCAATTAAGATTTCCCTCTCGGTGTGTAATTTCCTATGATGGTAAGATTTTTCTTTTCTTTGAGCCTAGTCAGTTATTGGACTTTCTGGTAGCTAGGGAGGGAATCGGGGTGCAAAATGCAACCAATCCGGTTGACGCTTAATTCTCCGCTCTGTTAAGCTATTTTCTTTTTCCTTATATTTGTAGTTTCCTGAGGCCTCCCTTTATGAGTATTGCCTTAATGTTGTGGTCTAAAATTGGATGATGTATAATTTTTTTTTCTGGACATATATTTCCTGTTTTTTTGGATTTTGTATATGCATATCATCCTTTTTCCATTTTCATTCTTGTTATTCATGAGTGTTATAAATAAAAAAAAAAAATCTTCGAATCCCTTCTCCCCCATACACCCTATCCCATCCAGCAATCAGGCGCCGCAGCTCCTCTCCTGCTCTGCTCTATCTCTTTATCCCTGCCGCTATCCCATTCAAGTGCCCTTGCACCACTGATTTCATGCCATACCACATCCCTCCCAGAGAACCCCCACCTCCCATGTTTAACTGAAAATACTGCTCCATCACCTCCCTAATCTTCTCCACATACCCCTTCTCTAATAAGTCATTCAGCCTCCAGAACCTAACTCTTCCCCCCCCAATCATCCTTCCTCACACTCCGCACTATACTCACCGGTGCACGATCAAACCAGGTAATCTGTCCCATCTCTGCTTCTAACACCTGGTGTTCTAGCCCCCCTCCCACCCACAGCATGTGTCATGCAGCTTAGAATAAAAGGTGTAATTTCTGGCCTCCTGATGAAGCAGCCTCCACACATCTGTTAAGTCCAAATGATCCACCATCCTCCTACGATGAGCCCAGCCCCCTAGTGATGCTCCCCCAGAGTTACCAACTCTAGGATTCCTAGTAAGATGGACGTCCCCCCACACCCCTAAAAAAAAAGGCAGCCCCTGAAACGCTGCCTGTATTTATACACCTAACAAACAACAAGGGGAGTTTTTTTGAGCAGGTGAGGGAGAAACTGGCAATTAGCAACGCAACTCTACTCCCCCTCATCCCATCCTGTAAGAATAACAACCCATCTCCCCCATCTTTTATCACCACCATAACTTCCATCATCTTATGCCTTGCTACCAAAATACCCAGTCCCTCTTTTTTGGGAGCACTTTCATTGGCTGCCAGAAATACCTGATTATAATACCTGGACACCAGAAGATGCTTTTGTCTTCCCTTCAAATGTGTTTCTTGAACTAATAAAATATCTGTCCATAACCGCTCACCTTCTCTTTCCAGAAACGTCAGCTTTTGCCACAAATTAAGACCCTTAACATTCAGATAAGCCACCACCCATTGCCCCTCTCTCTCCCCTTATCCCCTGCCTATAAGTGCCCCACCCACATCCTTCCCTCCCCCCCTCCCCCGTCTACCCAAATTCCCAGTCTCCATCAAAGGCATATTTTATAGGAGTAGTAACCCCTCCCCCCGGACCCTCCTCAATAACCATCAACCTCCCATCCAGACCATCTTCCTCTCCAATCCTTCCACTAGGACCCTCTCATTCACACCTCACCCCTGCTCTTAAAGCACACATACCTCCACCCCACCCCCACCAAACACTATTCACTCCAGCGCCCCCAAGCATTTACACCCTCAACGTGCACTCAAAGCTCCACAATGTTTTGTTAAAGAAGCCCCACATCTGCCTAATGCAGATTACCCTCTTATTCATGTCCCCACAGTCTTTTCCAGTCCAATCTAGCTTCCTTCTTTCTTCTTTCATTCTTAGACACTGTGACCCAATGTCCCTGCTGCCCCACTTTCTTTCCAACTGTTGAAGCTGCCTCGAGCGGCTGCAAAAGCCCCTCTGTATTCAGTACCGCAGCTTTCAAGGCCTCCAAGGCTTCTTTAAAACTCCAAACTCTCTAGGTCCTGCCTTCCTTTGTGAAAGCTAATCCAAAAGGGTACAGCTATCGATGACAAAGTTGGGCTTGCTGTAACAAAGCAGTCACTCCTCCGGAGTCCCTTCTCTGTTGAAGTGTAGCTGCTGCCAGGTCTGCAAATATGGCTACCTGATAGCCCTAACCAAAAAACAACTGCAAGGAAGGGAAATATAATATTCAAACAAACACCAACCTTCCTTAACCCCTACGTTCCCAATTAATACAATAATAGAATAGATTTACAAGTTCAATAAAGGTGAACAGGCCTCAGAGAAATCTTCCCCTTCACTTGGCGAAACAAGTCACCATAGAGTTAGATGGTACATTCCACATCACGGGCCAACAGCCTTTTCACTTTTTATTATTTCAGTTAGATTACAAAAATGATTATCAATAGTCAATTCAGACCTGATTAAAAGATAAATTACTAGTATCACCTAAAAGTACTTTTTTGGGATTTCAAAGAAATTCATTATAATTATACACACATCTGAAGAGTGTGCATGGGGTACCCAGCGCGGGTACTTGCTGGCCTCAACAAGAGGCTTCATAACCTACGAGAGACTTTATTGAACTTGTAAATCTATTCTATTATTGTATTAATTGGGAACGTAGGGGTTAAGGAAGGTTGGTGTTTGTTTGAATACCTGATAGCCCTGCCATTCAAAGTGGGATGACTATCTCATTTTGGCAGCAATTTTCTCCTTTAACTCAGTCGTGCACACAGATCACAATGTCTCGTGATGAATTGCTCCGAGCTGCTCCCAATACACATCTTGATAGCCATGGGCAACTCCTCTACACCATCCTTTTTCAGCAATTCCAGACAGCACAAGCCACCTTCTTGCAGTCATTGCATTTGGGTTTCTCTGGCACCCCCTCTGATTCTCAGATTATTTCTTCTGGATCTGTTTTCCAGATCCTCAGTCTTCAGGAGCAAGGCTTCCTTTATCTCCTCACAAGCCTCTAGTCGAACCTCATGGGTGTCCACTGTTGCTTGTAGCTCCTCATGCTTAGCCACGCTTTTCCCAAGCTCAGACAGTTCTGTTCTCAGCTTCTCCATCTTGCCGCTCAGTTCCTCCATCGTAATTTTCCAGATTTAAAAAAATTCCCCACAAGCTGACTGAAGTGACAGCTCTGGGCACTTTTCAGTGTAGTCTCTTCATCATAAAATAGAAGAATATAAATTGTTCTGCCTACGCCTGACTGGAGGTTCTTATAAATCCTATGAATAGGTTCCTCTATCCAGTTATTTTATAAACTATGAGTTTTAGTTTTATTCATATTTGTTCCAGAACTCCAGTCCCCTACATAATGAAAACCCACATAAAAAACATAACGAGACTAATATATCACAAAATACGTACACTACGCCACTTACGACCTCTACTGGAACCCACAGACTTCAGAACCGTCTATCAAGCCTTGGTGATGCCTCACCTCGATTTTGCAAATGCAATTCTACATGGTCTCCCTCAAGCAACTTTAAATCCTCTCCAACTGGCGATGAACACCGCTGCCAGAGTACTTGAAGGAACAAAGACAGACCACATAACTCCAATCTTGAAAAGACTCCACTGGTTACCGTCTAACGCAAGAATCCACTACAAGATTATAATCACCACTTTCAAAGCCTTAAACAATCAAGCACCCTCAACGGTCGCCAACCTTCTACACACGCAGACCCTCAACAGAGCCAGAAGATCAACTGCTATAAATACATTAATAGTCCCCAAACAAACAGTCAGATACACTAAGGAAACATCTAAAAGAGCCTTCAGCATTCATGCACCATTAGCATGGAATGCCCTCCCACCAGAATTGAGAGCTATAACCAGCCTAACACAATTCAGGAAAAGTCTCAAACACCACCTATTCTTAAGCTATTTTCCAGTTTAATCTTACACAATGGAAATAGTCCCTCCATATCCAGACCAAGACAATTTCAGCTGTGAATAATGTATATAGTTTATTGTAGTTATATAGTTGATATAGTTTACCTGTAATCCCAAATTTCTAAATCCCTGTTACTTGTAAAATGCACTACAGTTACTCTGTATGTATATGTTTAGTTTCATGTAAACCGCACTGATGACAATAGTGCGGTATATAAAAGATGTTAAATAAATAAATAAATAATCTACTAGATTTAGATCATTTAATAAGCTCTGTGAACGTGCCTCATAAATTTAAAATCCATATGTAGTGTTCATCAACTCTTAGGTCAAACAGTGAATTCTGCCCTATCATAATTCCCGACTACCAGCAATGTGAGGAGAATAATGAATTCTATTCTAGTACAACTTTAGCCTGCCAACAATACCTTGGAGGAGGGCGAAAGGGGGAATTCCGATGCTAACACGAGCCCACCCTCAACAGCGCTTCTACTTTTATTAATGTCATGCATTTTAGTAGTCCTAGAACACATCCTAATGTTGTTTCAAATAGCCAAATTCAATTTAGGTTCTATCAGAGCGTTCAGACCATGGCATGCTGTTTTCAGTGTCAGAGAGGCTTTCATAGACTGTCAGCCTCTTTGAACGTAATTTCTCATGCTTCAATTGAGCGATAGCAATTTAGATCCCACTTCTTAAAGGGACACTATCCCAAAAGGAATAAAAGTGCTGTGGGACAGAGCTCATCTCCTGTATTAAGAAGTCATTCCTTCCCTTCGAGGGAACCTGCAGGGAAGAGGAGGGAAGGGGGTGATCCTGTAGCTGACATAGCAAAGGTTACTCGGCTCCCTAATCCAGCCCGTTTTTCCTGTTTCCCCCTCCCCTCCTATTCTGCAGGGACTAGAAAGGAATGGGGTGATCATGAAGCAGGGACTGCTGAACAAAGAACAGACACAAAAGGGGGGGTGAAATAGTAAATATTTGGCACCACAGCTCCCAAGCTTTGATCTTCAAGGCTTCAGCCCTGGATTTGACGATTGCCTTTTCTGCCTGAAAGTTTCAAACTTGTGCCAGTTCAACCCCATTTTGTCTGTGGGCTTACTTTCTGGCAAAATATACATTCTATCTTCCCCATGGAAACGGAGCAGAGCCTCGAGCCTCTGCTGTGCACAGATCATTTCTGGCCTATCTCCTCCCCATTCTCAAACAGACAGCGGAACAGAGTTAGAAGTGTTGGATTTGAGAAGGGAGCAGCCACATGGACTTGGACCTTTTTGCACAATTTGCCTGCACAATTGAGGCTATGAGAGATTACAAACAAGGTTGACAATACAAGAAGTAAATGCCTATCAGGCCCACTGCTTCTTCTGTTACTTGGTATGTTGGATTTCTGACCTTGTTTCTGCTTATGGTGCTGGCTTTTTGGGCTTTGTCACCTCTGCCCTTGATGCCCACTGTGGGGGCGAGGGAGAATGAATGGAAAAATAAGAGGGAGGGGATGTTGGGGGAGGCCAAGAATTAAGTGGATTGAACAAGTTGTGTGAGGGAGAAGGGGAGTGGGGAAGGTGCTGTGGGGTCTGAATCAAGAGATTGTGAAGACTATGAGGTGGGGGAGGCAGGATGCGAGTGAGGCAATTGTAGGTGTATGGGAAAGGGTGCAGTGGGGGAGGAAGAAAGGAGAGTGAGGATGGTATATATTGCAACTGTCTCTCCTCTTCAAGAAAGTAAAAAGCTGGTCATCTCTTTGAATTCCAGGAACCCCCTTCCTGCTCGCCTCAGTCTCACTGAATGGGTGGAAGTGCAACCAGTCTGTCCCTATCCTCTAAGGCAGAGAAGAGCCAGCTCTAACAGAAGGCCTGTACCTTACTGGCCAAGAAGGGAGAGGAGGCTAGTTGCTGGAGAGGGAAATTTTCCAGGTAGAGGAAATTAGTGACAATCATTGCGGGTGGGGGAGCATTTGAGGACCACCTGGGGTTGGGAGTTGACTAAGACCATTGGAAAAATCATGAAAGGGGACTTGGCATGGAGGATCAAGATCAAGAGGGGAGGGGAGAGAAGAGGAGGGTAGAGTGAAAGAGCCCCATTCTTTCTACCTTCCTCCCATTTGTGCCCCTCCTCCCCCCAAATATCTAGCTCCCACTAGTGTTCAACTGCATAGCATCCTTTGTCCACCAGTGCTCCATGAGTATGAGGAGGAAGAGTATGTTTGCCTATGTGTGAGTGGTTTTGGAGAGTGATGAGTCTCACCCAGTCCTAGCTCCCCCCTCCCCCCCCCTGCCCCTTTCTATATCAGTTCCATTTCATTTTTCTGGCTACAAATTAGTCTCATGCAGGGCTTATCACAAAGGGTCTTCAGAAAATAAGTCATAGATCTTTTCGTAAGGTTACCCTCCTGGGTTAATGAACATTTCCAGGAGGTCCACATGAGCTGGGAGATTGCTGGATGTAGTGATGGCTTGGAACCAGGAGATCAGTGGTGGGGAGCATCTTCCAGAAGATCAGCAGAAGCCTGTAAGGTCTGAGAGATCATTGTAAGCAATGATGGTAGCCCTGCAGGGGTAGCAGTAGCAGGCACTGGCGTAAATTCCACCCAAGCAGCACCCACAATGCGGGGGTGCCTGGGCAGAAAGGGGGCTCACACAGCAGCGGCAGTAGTAGCAGCTGTTGCATGGCAAGCTTGCTTTGACATGTTTGTCAATCTGCTCTGCTCTTGTAAGTTTGCTGTGGGGAACGCAGGCCCAACAACTGTTCCCTGCAGCAAACTTACAAGAATGGAGCAGCATGGCAAACAAGATAAAGTAAGTCTGCACTGCTGCCACTGCCATATGGAAGGGCCCACCGCATGAAGGGGGAGCCTGTATGGGGGGAGGAGGGGGGAGGCACACCATTGCTGTGACAATGGGAGGCCTTTGTTGTAAATTATGCCACTGGTGGCAGGTAAGCATTGAGAGATCAGTAGGAACAGATGGGGAGGGGGGGGGGGCAGGTAAAGAGAGATGGTCAGTATAGACTTCTGGATGGCAGAGAAAAAGACTGATAAGGAGGGTGGAGAGTGCCAGAAGAAACTGGTGGAGAATGGCTGAAGGTACATAGAAAGAGATGTTGGTGGGGACAGGTTGGAAAGACACTGGTGGGGACAGGATGAAGGAGAGAGGTTGGTAGAGACTGATTGTGTTGGGGGGAGAGTGTGATAAATTAGTGTGGGCTGAGGATAAAAGAGAAACTGATGGACAAGCTGGGGGGAAAAGGAAGGAGAAAGCAGTGGTGACTGGTTGAGTGGGGGTGAGACACTGAAACTATGGCCCTAAACTTTGCCACTGTTTTACAGCATATGAACATTTATGGAATTTTGGGAAGAATTATATTAAAGGGATTTGTCTGTCTAGTAACTCGCCAAAGTAGAGAGAGTTGCACCAGACTTTACAGGAAGAAAATGTGAATATGTTGACTTGGTGTTTCTGGTTTTAAAACTCTACAATATTTTCAGAGAACTGAGCGTCCAAAAAATTAAGTGTTGGACAGTTTCTCCATTCTCAAAATTCCCAGGACCCTTTTAGTATTTCGACATAGAGCAACACAGACAGCCAGAGAAGAAAATAATTGAAGCAGCTGGCAAAAGATGGCTCCCAAATGCAAGTTTAAAGTAGCTTCTACCTTTCCATACAACCTGACACATACCCCATTACCCACAATTCTCACTGTCCCACATCCATATACCCCATGCATGCCCAAATACATACACCCCTGCTCCCATGCAAATTGCTTTCCTGCCTCTTGCACACACAAGCATACACATTCACATCTCCCATACTTGCTGCACTTGTTCCCAAGGCATTAGGTGTAACCTGCACCGACTAACTGGTATAGCCCTGAATGAAGGCATGAGCAGTGTCAGTTGCAACTCTGTCCATCTTACTAAACAGGCTAGATGGGCCACATCGGTCTTTTATTTGCTGTCATCTTTGTCGGTGTCTTGTAAAAGTATTCACACCTTTTTATTTATTTATTTACATTCTCTTATATACCGTGCTATTCTGCATCAGTGCGGTTTACATTGAACAAACTGAAATTACATTGAACAGGGCATTATAACTTGGAGATAACTATTTTACAGGGAACATGGGCTATGGAGGGTTAAGTGGCTTGCCCAAGACCACAAGGAGCACCTGTGGGACTAGAAACCCCAGTCCTTCCGGCCCAAGGTTGCTGTCCTCTAGTGGGATTTGAACCCAAGACCTTCCGGCCTGAAGTACCTTGCCCCAACCACTAGGCCACTCCTCCACTCCTTTTATGTTTTTTACATTCCGCTGTGTGAACCATACAATTCAAAGTACGTAAAAATAAGCAGGCGTTTTGCTGTTCTGTACAGCATATTTCATATAGTCCTGCTAGACCAGACAAGTGGGTTATGTTCCCCTACCAACAGATTGATTCTTTGTCTCCAACAATGAAAAGCCCAGGTTTCAATGGCATCACTCCCATGTCTCTATCTGGCTCAGTCACCTGAGGTCCCTTCAGTATTTCTTTGTCTCCAGCAGATGGAGAATTGATTGTCTCCTCTGTAAAATATCTGAAGATTGAGAGGAAAAGAGATTGAACGACCACCTCATGCCCTAAACGGGGTGACTCTCACCCAAGTGCGACGTGTAGTCTTTTTGGTAGCCATAGGAGGAGGGAACATTTGATTCAGCTCCACACCCTTATGATAAGGGCCTGTTGAGAGCCACAAATTGTAAGGATTTGGAAGAATCTGAAAGAGTACAGCAGCCTCATACAACCTCAGCGCCCTCTCCATTCTCCTTATTTTCCCTTTGCTCTCTCCTGAAGATTGCAGAAGGCTCTGAGGGATCTGCCTGCCAGCCACCTTTCATGCAGTGCTGCTGAAAAATAAACCCAGCCCGTGAAGCAGTTTCAGGGGAGTAGAGCTGAGCCCAGCACGTATCCTATGCCTAGGACTTTCAGGGGGTGAGTGCCAAGGCTTGACCTTGTCATTGTCCTTGTTGTGGGCTCCCAGTTTGATCTCTGAGGGACGCAATTCAGGATGGTCTACTAGCGACTGTTGGTGCTGTGTGGAGGTTTCCCATCATTTTTTGCATGCCTTGTTAACGTTTTGCCTATTGCGCACCTGGGAGTCGTGGAGTCCTAATACGTGTTCCACCTAAGTAGCTCCAATGCGAATTCCTTCTCTAGTGCCTTTTAATGTGCATTCTGTGAAAGCGCAGTTACACGTGCTTGTGGGCCGACACAGCCTTAACATGCGTTCTGGTGATACCCTAACTCTGTCTTTTTCCAGGAAGCGTTTGACCTGTGGCAAGCAAGGAACCTTATCCTTGGATTCTGGATGCCACCTTTCCTGTATGGCAGTTTGAGTTGCCCTGGAGGGCATGCTTTCCCCCTCTCAGCCAATGGATACAGTTAGTCCGCCCTTACCTGCTTAAGAGTAGGAGGTGCAGGGTGGTGCTAAGGGTAAGGATGCTTAGCTGGCAGGGGGCTCCGGCAACTGTGCTGTGAGCCGCTCTTCATCCTCTAGGAGGTCTGTGGCAGCTATGCCCCCTGGTGTCGGGGAGCCTTTTCCGAGAAGAGAGCTTCTGGAATCAGGATTGTCTTTCCTGGAATTCTTTTCCTTTTTGCAACAGGCCTGGTTCTGGCATGGAAATTCAGACCCCGAGGCCTTTGGGTGCCCTGGATGCAGTCTCGTATCGACCAGGCTGGAAGCAGAAGCCCTGCTTGATTTGCCTTTGGCTAAGCATCCCTGGTGCCGAATACTGCCTGAAGATGAACACGAGAGCAGTCAGAGATGTTGATTATGCCTTGGACCCAGATGAATTGGTATGGGGCTTGGATGTGGAGAACGGCCGCCTATCACCTTCAGAAGACTATGAAGAGGCCGGCGTGATCTGCCTGTTCCGGAAGGAGGAACCTGTGGCTTTGATTTCCAGAGTCTCATCTGCCTTGAACTTGGCAGATGCTTCCTGCACAGAGTAGAAGCTGAAAGTAATCCGCTTCTTCATGGGGTATGGAAATCCACTACTGTTTTTTCATTCCCAGAAGTGATCAAAGATACGATCCGGTCCGAGCGGGACTCGCCCGATTCCCTGCCTAAAAGGTTAAAGGTCTATAAGAAGATCTACGCTCTCCTGGAGGAGAAGCATGGTGAGTGGTTTGATATTCCCAAGGTGGATGTCCAGGTCATGGCGGTTACCAGACGGACGACTATTCCCACGGAAGGTGGATCAACCTTAAAGTATGTTCTGGACTGCAGAGTTGATTCCTTGCAGGAGAGCCAGTTTGCCATGGTGGTGGCTATTCTACAGCAGGGGATATGCATCAGCTTGACTTCTTGAGTCCTGTTCCTGTGGATTCAGTCTCTTCCGTGGGATGATACTACTACTCTTTTGGAGTCTGCTACAGTCTTCCTTTCTGATGCCATGTATGACCTGGTGCCCTTGGCAGCTGGGGATGGTGCCCTGACTACTGTCTTGACGTTAGATTTGGCTCAGTCACTGGGCAGCGGACACATCCACCAAAGTCTACTTGGTTCAACTGGAATTTAAGGGGCAGCTGCTATTTAGAACAGATTTGGAGAAACTGGTTAAGGACCTAGGCAAGACAACATTTTACCACTTCCCATAAGACAGTTTCAGAGAGCCCATGAAACGGGTGAGTGCTGCTTCCTCGTCAGCCTCCGCCTTACCAGCAAGGGTGCACTGGCTGGATTCCCATGGGTCTCAGAACTATCATTACAACCTGGAAAACCTTTCCTTCCTTCTGCTTCAGGGCCTTGGGCTCATTCTCTGTCCTTTTTTCTGAAGTATGTGGACCCAGGGACACAGCCCTTTCCAGAGGGAGGACCCTCCCGGGCCATGCAATAAAGGCTTGGGGGCCCATTCCCTGGTAGTTGTACTGAGCGGCAGGCTTTGCTTTTCCTTTCAGGAATGGGCCTGGGTTACCAAGAATCGCTGGGTGCTGGACATCATTCAATTTGGCTACGTCTTGGAATGCAAGGAGCCGATTCCTGATGCCTTTATCTCCCCCTGTGGGTCTGCGATCAAAGGTGCCAAGGTGCAGACCACCTTGGATAAGTTGCTTTGCCTGAAGGCAGTGGTGCCCATCCCCCAGACGAGTGGGGCAAGGGCAGATACTCAATCTGCTTTGTGGTGCCAAAGAAAGATGTTCCTTCTGGCTCAACCTGAACCTCAAAGGGGTAAACTAGCTCTGGCACATCCTGAACTTTTGGATGGAAACCTCGTGCTCTGTGATTCAAGCAGTGCACAGAGGAGCACTCTTGGCTTCTCTGGATTTGGCCGAGGCATATTTTTATATCCCAAGCCGGGCGGATCAGCAGAGATATCAGCATTTTGCTGTGCTTTACTTTTGCTATCAGTTCGCCACCCTTCCTTTCGGACTCTCCACCACCCCAAGGATGTTCTCCAAAGTCATGGAGGTAGTGGCTGTGGTGTCAAGGTGTCTGTGTCCATACCTATCTGAACTGGCTCATCCAGGCCCATTCCCTTCAAAAGCGTCTCGGGCGATGTCCCAAGTGGCGTCCTTTTTGGAAAGCCTCGGCTGAGTGATCAGTCAGGAAAAGAGCCAGCTTTTAACTTCCCAGTCCTTGTAGTTTCTGGGAGCATGTTTTGAGACTTGAGTGGGTAGTGTTTTCCTGCTGGAAGAGAAAGTCGGAAGACTGTTGAATTGCCTGGCGATATTTTGTGTGCGGTAGGCCCCCAGAGTCTTGGATTATCTTCAGCTCCTCCGACTTATGGCAGTGACCATGGAGATGGTCCTATGGGCATGTGATCACATGCGGCCACTCCAGCAGTCCTTGTTGACTTGATGGTCCCTGATTTCTCAGGAATTTGAGCACAGGTCCCACTCCTGTTGATGGTGAATTCGAGCCAGTGGTGGCGGTGGCAGCCCTGTCATCTGAGGAAGGGTGTTTCACTGGACGATTTCTCCTGGATCCTGTTGATCGATGCCAGCTCTCGGACTGGGGAGCCCATTGCCGAGACCATATGGTTCAGGGCCATTGGAACCACAGGGAAGTGGTGTGGTCCATCTGCCTCAAGGTGAGGGCCATCAGGTTGGATCTTCTGTGTTTCTGACCCCTGGTCATGGACTGGGTGGTTCAAGTGTTTTCAGACATTGCCACAGCGGTGACTTACATCAATTGGCAGGGCGGCACAAGAAATGCCAGAGTGGCCCTAGAGTTGGATCTCCTGTTTGCCTGGGGTGGAGAAGAACCTCCTCACCTTGTTGGCTCAGCACATTGCCAGAGTGGACGGCACTCCCTGAATCCTGGTGAGTGGGAGATGAGTCAAGAAGTGTTTTTCAGTTGATTCTACGCCGCTGGGGTTGCCCCGAAATAGATCTGATTGCAACCCGCTCCAATGCCAAAGTGTGCCGTTTCTTTAGTCACCGCACAGAGATAGGGACCCAGCCTTGGCACTGTCAACTGCTGCTGTACACGTTTCCTCCATGACCCCTTTTGGGGTGTGTGATTCGGCAGATAGAGTGCCACCTGGGCAGGATTGTTCCAGTGGCGCTCTGTTGGCTGCAGAGAGCATGATCTGGAGACCTGATGAGGCTCCTTCAAGCACCTCCTTCGGCTGCCTCTGTCTCAGGGGCTATTGCGGCAGGGAAAATCGTCATGGAGGACCCAGCTCCCTTCTCACTTACGGCATGGCTCTTGAAAGGAGATTGCTAGTGCGGAAGGGCTATTCTCCAGCAGAAATATCTACTATACTTGGTGCCCGGAGAAGGTCTACCAAGCTAGCATATTATGGATATGGTGCCTCTTTGAGCAATGGTGCAGCACGTGGTACTTGGCTCCTGAAGCAGCCATGATGTCTTCCCTGTTGGCCTTTCTACATGATGGCCTAGATCAGGGGTCGGCAACCCGCGGCTCCGGAGCCGCATGCGGCTCTTTCTCACCTTTGCCGCGGCTCCGGAGCACACTGCCCGCCCGGTGACAGGCAATAGTGTTGTAAGCTCCCTCCCTTCTTCTGCAGCCGCGGCTCCCTGCCTCTTAAGGAACCGCGGCTGTGCTTTTAAAATCATCTCGGAGCCCTTCCTGTCTTGACGGGCTCCGTGCAGCATTGTCCCGCCTCTAAAGGAAGTTTGGAGGCGGGACAATGCTGCACGGAGCCCGTCAAGACAGGAAGGGCTCCGAGATGATTTTAAAAGCACCGCCGCGGGTCCGTAAGAGGCAGGGAGCCGCGGCTGCAGAAGAAGGGAGGGGAGCTGACATGGAGGGAGGGGAGCTGACACGGAGGGAGGGGGGCTGACATGGATGGATGGAGGGAGCTGATATGGAGGGAGGGAGGGAGCAGATATGGAGGGAGGGGGGCTGACATGGAGGGATGGAGGGGGCTGACATGGAGGGAGGGGGGCTGACATGGATGGAGGGATGGAGGGCGGGGGGCTGACATGGAGGGAGGGAGCTGATATGGATGGAGGGAGGGGGGATGACATGGATGGAGGGAGGGGGGCTGACATGGATGGATGGAGGGAGGAGGGGCTGACATGGAGGGAGGGAGCTGATATGGATGGAGGGAGGGGGGCTGACATGGAGGGATGGAGGGGGCTGACATGGAGGGAGGGAGCTGATATGGATGGAGGGAGGGAGCTGATATGGATGGATGGAGGGAGGGGGGCTGACATGGAGGGAGGGAGCAGATATGGATGGAGGGAGGGGGGCTGACATGGAGGGATGGAGGGGGCTGACATGGAGGGAGGGGGGCTGACATGGAGGGAGGGAGCTGATATGGATGGATGGAGGGAGGGAGGGAGGGAGCTGATATGGATGGAGGGAGGGGGGCTTACATGGATAGATGGAGGGAGGAGGGTCTGACATGGAGGGAGGGAGCTGATATGGAGGGAGGGAGGGGGGCTGAAATGGAGGGATGGAGGGGGCTGACATGGAGGGAGGGAGCTGATATGGATGGATGGAGGGAGGGGGGCTGACATGGAGGGAGGGGGGCTGACATGGAGGGATGGAGGGGGCTGACATGGAGGGAGGGGGCTGACATGGAGGGAGGGAGCTGATATGGATGGATGGAGGGGGGGGGGCTGACTTGGAGGGTGGGAGCTGATATGGATGGAGGGAGGGAGGGGGCTGACATGGAGGGAGGGGGCTGACATGGATGGAGGGAGGGGGGCTGACATGGAGGGAGGAGGGGCTGACATGGAGGGAGGGAGCTGATATGGATGGAGGGAGGGGGGCTGACATGGAGGGATGGAGGGGACTGACATGGAGGGAGGGAGCTGATATGGATGGATGGAGGGAGGGGGGCTGACATGGAGGGAGGGAGCTGATATGGATGGAGGGAGGGGGGCTGACATGGAGGGATGGAGGGGGCTGACATGGAGGGAGGGAGCTGATATGGATGGAGGGAGGGGGGCTGACATGGAGGGATGGAGGGGGCTGACATGGAGGGAGGGAGCTGATATGGATGGAGGGAGGGGAGCTGATATGGATGGAGGGAGGGGAGCTGACATGGAGGGATGGAGGGGGCTGGCATGGAGGGAGGGAGCTGATATGGATGGAGGGAGGGGGGCTGACATGGAGGGATGGAGCACTGGTAATGGGGTTGAGGGGACTAGCACTGGAAATGAGCTGATTAGGGGAGGCTAGGACTGGTAATGAGCTGATGGGGGGTAGGACTGGTATTGGGCTGATTAGGGGAGGCTAGCACTGGTAATGGGGTTGAGGGGGGATTAGCACTGGAAGCGAGCTGATTGGGGGGCTTTGAATGGGCATGGGCTGATTGTGGGGAGGGGAGGATAGAGCTGCTGGCCCTGGAAGATAACTGGGGGCTAAGGCTGCCATGGTATTTGTACTAGAAGGGACTGGTCAGTGGGGAAGGAGGGGGATTGGAAGGAAATGGACACCAGTGGCAATCATGGGAATGCAAGTTGACATTGGAAGGTACTGGGAGTGAGGACTGGAAAGGGGCTGATATTGGGGAGGGTTACTGGAACTGGAAATAGGCTGATGGAAAGAAGTGAAGAAAACGAAAGAAGAGATAAGAAATGGCAGATGGACCATAGACCACAGAAAGAGAGCTAAGAGAAGACAGGAAAGCAGAAGCCTCAGATCGGGACCAGCATGATCAAAGAATAAATTGGTCAGACAACAAAGGTAGAAAAAATAATTTTATTTCATATTAGTGATTTGACTACAAAATCATCATAATTTTGAAATCAAATATTGTTACTTGTTGTGATATTTTCTGGCGTATTTTTTTTGGTGTGCGAAGGAAGAGGGGTAGTCTTATACGGCGAGTATAGGCCAAACACCTATATTTTAACAGGAAAAGTAGGGGGTCGTATATAGCATTAAGGTAAGAAACAATATATGCAGTGTTAGATTTGTTTTAAATGTCGCAATGGTTTTGCGGCTCCCAGTTTTTTTTTTCCCTTCGGAAACGGGTCCAAGTGGCTCTTTATGTCTTAAAGGTTGCAGACCCCTGGCCTAGATAAAGGCCTTTCACTTAGCTCCCTGAAGCTTCAGGTGGTACCTTTTGGCCTGGTTCCGTGGTCAGGTGTCGAGCAAGTCCTTGGCCTTGCACCCAGACATTTCCCATTTTCTCCAAGGGGTTCTGTGTACCCCTCTTCAGTCTTTGATCCCTTCCTGTGATCCGTCTCATGCTCAGGGCTCTGATGGCAGCCCCTTTTGAGCCACTGAAGCGTGCTACCTTGAAGGATTTGACGCTAAAGACTCGTCTTGGTTGCGATTTGTTCTGTAAGGTGGATCTCTGAACTGCAGGCTCTGTCTTGCTGAGATCCTTATCCGTCCTTTTCAGCTGAGGCCATTTATGTTTGGCCTGTGCCTTCCTTCTTGCCTAAACTGCTGTCTCCCTTCCATATGAACCAGGTAGTTTGCCTGCTCTCCTCCTCTAAGGAGCTGTGCCAGAGGAAGGATGAGAATCTTTGCTTTGTAAATGTCCGGAGGGTGCTTCTCTGGTACTTGAAGGTTATAAATTCCTTTTGTAAGTCAGACCATCTTTTTGCGCTGTTTGCTGGTCCGCGCAAGGGTGAGGTGGTGGCCAAGTCACACTGAGGCAATAGCCTCCTTAATTCAACGCTTCAAGGTTATCTGTTACAGAACCAGCTGGTTCTGGAGGGTTTACGTGCCAATTCTACCTGAGCTCAAGAATCCTCGTGGGCAGAGTGGAGCTCTTTGGCCCCTGCGGACTTTTGTCTGCCAGAAACATGGACATTTCTTTCCGCTTTTATCAAGCATTACATTATTCTACAAACATGGCCTGTATGAGAGAATGGCAAAAGACTCCACTGCTGAAGAAAAGCAATATGATGTTTCTCATAGTGTTTGTAAAGAAATATTTAGGGGACACTGCATGGATGTGGAAGAACTTTGTGGTTTCAGACCTAAGTGGAAGTCTTTGGTCTCTGTGCTAAGCGACTGTGTGACACAAAACAAAACACCATGACCTACAGTAAAGTGCGATGGCAGCATTATGTTGTGGGGATGCTTTGCAACAATGGCGACAGGGAAACTTGTAAAGATTGAGGGAAAGATGGATGGTGCAAAATAAGGGCACATCCTGGAGAAAATGCCTAATCATCTTCCATAGACCTGGGACTTGGGCGAAGATTCCCAAGCTCAAAGCAAAAGCAACAATGGAATGGCTCAGCAAGAAGAAAGATTGGTCTCTGAGAACACTTTCTAGTCTTTGACTGGGATACTCAGAGTGGCAAGACTTAAACTGTAATCCAGACAATCTCCAGCCCTTTTGAAAGAGCCTGAGCTATTTTGTCAAGAACAATGAGCAATAACTGCACTAGCCCATACTGGCTAGACCAAAGGTCCATTGAGTCCAGTGTCCTGTTTCCAACAGTGACCAATCCAGGTCACAAGTAAACTGGCAGGATCCCTGGCTGCTATTGCTACAGAAGGGGATTTCCACCTTTACACACCCTTGTAGCCTAATGGTTAGAGCACTGGCTTGGGAACCAAGAGACCAGCATTCAGTTTTCACTAACACTCCTTGTGGCCTTGGGCAAGTCACTTAACCCTCCATTGCCTCAGAAAAATCCAAATTATCAATTTCCCCTCTTTAATGTACATTACCAAGTTTAAGTTGCAATGTAAACCACTTTAACTGAAAGATAATGTGCTATAAAAAACCTGTTAAATAGAAATAAATATACATATTCACATTCCACCTAACCACATACCCATGTACCTCACACGCACCTCTACATATCCCCCCCATCTCCATACACACACATTCCTGCGCCCTCGCACATATCCCTAACATACACCCCTGTACTTGCATTTTTTTTTTTTTTTTAGTGCCATCAAGTCAGTGTTGACTCATAGCGACCCAGCTACCTCTGGGTTTTCTTGGCAATGTATCACCGAAAGTAGATTGCCAGCCTTTTCTTCCGAGGCAATGGAGGGTAAAGTGACTTGCCCAATAATAATAATACAATCTACTTGCATAGCACTCCCATACTTCTAGATATCCATCCCAACCCGCATGAGCACATCTCCCCCACACACATTTCAGTCTACCTTTATACATATTCTTTCATGCACCCTAGTTACTCCTACTATGCCTTCTAAATACACCTCCCTCCCCCCCCATCCCCCCAAGTTTTGCCTTTGCATACTTTCCCAACTTGTGTGTTTAAAAGTTGATTGACCAAATGGCAGTGGTTGGTGTGGCCTCAAAAACAGGAAGTGACTGTGCAAATGAAAGTCCCTTTTGACTAAGTGCTTTCTGCCTAGTGGGTACTTTCTCACTCACACTTTTATCCTGAAAAACTGAAGGCAAATCTCTGAGGTTTCATGTTCAGAAGAGTAGTTTTATGACATCATCCAAGTTAGTCTTGAAAAAGTCAGCCAGCCCTTGTTTTACCTTTAACTTACTCTGACTTGTAGTTAAGTTCTTTAAGAAAGCTGGGAAGGTGTATGTTTAAATTGACGTTTGCCCACATTAAAAATGTTTGATTGCCACCCCCCTTTACTCACAGGTAAAAGAGGGCAGGGTTAGGATGGGGAAGTGAAAGTATGTTTGGAGATTTATTTTTTCTTTTCTTTGTGTACTCCACTTCCATGTCAGTGCAGGTGTAAAGTATATGGATACTTGGTATTTGCATTGTGCAGGTCAGCTCTCATTTTCACAGAGAAACCACAAAGACTTTCCCTTTGAAAAGAAGCTTGCAGTCCCATAGGTATCTCTTTACCCACAGCACTGCACGTCTGGCAGGCAGTATGTAAATTTCCCCTCGGGAGGGGGGAAGGAGTAATTCTGTAAAGCATTTTTCATGTGTAAAGCATGATTTACACACAGAAAACAGGTCTTCTAAAATTGTGCAACTAAACAAATGCCTACAGGTATAAATGCTTCTAAGATCGTGCACACTTATTAGTTCTCTGCACACATGTGTTCTGGGGATGTAATTTGGGCAGAGCTGGGATAGAGTTGCCATGTATGCATATATTTTATTAAATATGCGTGTGCACACAGATCATATGCATATGTTTATACCTTTTGGAGCAGGTGTAAATTTGGAGAATTGGACAGTGGAGTCTGCTCCTTTTTTTTTTTCTTTTGAACTGAAATGGTAGGAGGAAGCTGTAGAGGTTATCAGCCTGCCTACTATAGTTTGAACTGGATGGCAAGAAGGGGTTGTCAGCCACGCATTAAATTTTGGCGGGAAGGAGAGGAATTAAGACTGGTGCTGAAAATCAGCAGCTAGGTCTAGATATCTGTTTGTTTGTTTTTAAAGCCCCTAAACTGCACTCAGCCAAAAATTAGGGCACCTATGTACGACAAAATAGGCCTAATTTTAGCTCCTGACCCAGGATTTGTAAATTTGAATGCTCAGCATTCTTTGAATATCAGGCTGTTCACCTGTATATAATTTATCATCTACAATATATATCTCCAGGAACAAGCAGGAATGTAGTCTTCACATATGGGTATCGTCGGTACCGACGGAGCCTGCGTGGGAACGCTCCCCAGCGTCCAATAGGAACGCTTTTGGGAGCATCCCTCAGCACATGCGCGCTACCTTCCCGCCTTTCCAACTATCCCTCTTCAGTTCTTCGTTTTTCTGCGGAGCCGACAGGACACATACCCTGTCACCGCAGAAAATTTCTTCTTTAATCTTCTTTTCTTGTGGTCGCGGTTGCCTCTGCATAACGCCTACCGGTACTGCCGGTTCTTTTCTTTTCTTCTAAAAAAAAAAAAATTTCTAAATTGTTTCTCTTCAGAAACTTTTCTTTTTCGGTGCTAGGCGCCATTTTGGGCACTAGGCCCCATTTTTCCTTAAAGATGGAAAAACCAGCTAGTGGTTTAAAAAAAAAAAATGCACTAAGTGTGGCGGTACCATTTCCGTCACCGACACCCATGACTGGTGTCTTAAATGTTTAGGCCCTGACCATTCTCCATCTGAGTGTCTCTCTTGTATGGGAATGACTAAAAGAGGAAGACAGAACCGGGCTGCAAAGCTCGGTACCCTCTTTTCTTCGGATGCCAGGTCCATTGCATCGACTTCTTCAAGAGCCTCTTCTTCCTCCCATGGATCTCAGGTAACTAAACATAAAAGCCGGTCCTCAAAGGGTAGCTCTCCTGCTAAGCATTGAGAGGCCATTGGCATTGCCCTTGAGGGAACCACATGGGCAAAACAGCCCTGGTGGGAGGCTTCGGCCTCCAAAACATCAGCGGGGTTCCAGGATGTTCTCGAGGCCGAGGCCTCGACAGAACTACTGGTGCCATGCTCAGGGGTCCTGGCCGCCTTCACCGGTACCGACACCCAGGCATCAGCAGCGTCGATAGACCAGAGATTCCTTGCTATCGAGCGCAGTATTGCAGCTCCCCTTAAAGCTGTGGTACCGTTGACACCGATGGTTCAACAGGCACCGGTACCGACACTGGTACTAATGCCGGTACCAGCACTGACAGTACCGGCCCCGGTGGGAATTCTTCCCATGCCGTCTTTGCCGGGCATCCAAAGATCGGTACCGGATTAACTCAGTACTGACTTCAATCGATACTGGGACCGTGCCTTACATGAACATCGTGATCAGAGATACTTCGAATCCTCCGATTCCGATGACTCTGATAATTCTGCCAGTACCAGAGTTTTTCTCCTGGAAGACTCTTCTCCTCAATGCAGAATGTTGCCTCTGGAGGACATGTCTTTTCAGGATTTTATTCGTGATGTTGCCAAAGGCCTTTCAATCACGGTAGCTCCTGAAAAGGAACTTAGAGCAAAGGAATTGGAAATTCTCCATTATCCTAAGGCTCCAAAGGAGGCAGCCACTCTGCCCATTCATGAAATTCTTCATGATCTGATGCTCAGAATGTGGGAGACACCTTTGACCACATCTCCTCATTCTAGGAGGCTTAATACCATGTATCGAGTTCCACCATGTCCTGGATTTCAAAAGGCTCAGCTGCCACACCATTCAATGGTAGTGGAGTCAGCCATGCGTAGGATGAAAAGTGCAAAGAGACATGCATCCAATCCTCCAGTTCATGAATGCAGGACTCTTGATTCTTTTGGACGTCAAACCTTTCAGGCTTCCATGCTTTCAGCTAGGATCAGCTCATATATTTTATATATGGGAATGTTCCTCAAAGAGGTCACAGGAGATTTGGAGCTTATGAGCCCACTTCTCCCAGATGACAGACGACAAGACTTCCTTACGCTTGTCAGGCATGCTCTGATGTCTCCAAGTTTGTGAATCGTGCAGCCTTTGACTGCTTTGAATGCATCAGCAGAACCTCTGCTATTGCCATTGGTGCACGACGGATTGCCTGGCTTCAGGCATCAGACTTGGAGATTTGGGTACAGGATAAATTAGGCAACATCCCTTGCACAGGAAAAAACCTCTTTCGCAAGAATTGACAGGAAAAGGCTAATGAGATAGATGCTGACAATATCACCTTAGATTGTCAAAATCTACAGCCACTCCAGCCAAAAAGAAACCCTATAAGAAACCCTCTTTCAGCAAAAAGAGGAAGTTTTATCCATCCTGTACCCAGCAAAGCCAAACTCACGGTCAGTTTGCCCAAAGGGGACAACAACAGCAATTTAAACAGCAGAAGAAGCCAAAAGGCCCGAGAGCTCAACCAGCTCCGCAGGTTCAGCCCCCTCAAGAGCTTTGACTCCTTCCTAGAGAGCTTAGCCTTCCTGCCTCTGAGGGGTCCAGAACCCCTAAATATTCCAGGCAGGCTGTGTCATTTTGCCAACAGATGGCACCAAATAATAGCAGAAAATTGGACTCTGTCCATTGTAGGAGAGGGGTACATGCTTCATTTTCACAGCATGCCCACTCCTACAATCCTAAGGCAGTTCAATTCCCAGACCTCTGCAGACAATCTGCTTAATTACGAGGTCTCAACAGTTCTTGCCCAAGGGGCAATAGAGGAAGTACCCATCCTCCAGCAGGGTACAGGGTTCTACTCCCCCTATTTTCTTATTCCAAAGAAAACAGGGGGACACAGACCCATTCTAGACCTCAGAGAATCGAACAAATACCTGTTCCAAGAGAAGTTCAAATGATTTCTCTAGGAACTCTTCTGCCATACCTTCAAAGTCAGGATTGGCTTTGCTCTCTAGACTTAAAAGGATGCATATACTCACATTCTGATCCATCTAGATCACAGGAAATTCTTAAGATTCCTTTTTCAAGGGAAAACACTTCCAGTACAGGGTTCTTCCCTTTGGTCTGGCTTCCGCACCAAGAGTTTTCACAAAATGCATGGCAGTAGTAGCTGCATTCCTGCGATCCCTAGGGATATTCGTCTTCCCTTACTTAGACGACTCTCTCATTTGAGCCTCCACAAGTGCAGAGGCCAGCTCTGCACTGTCTCACACAATGCGAATCCTCCAATACTTGGGATTGGTAATAAGCTTCCCAAAATCCCAGCTTGTTCCTTCCCAGTCTCTGGAGTTCATAGGAGCCTGTTTAGATACCAGACAGTCAAGGGCTTTTCTTCCACAGGGCCGGTGTCTTCGCATAGTGCAACTAGCTTCTCAAGCAGCAGGAAAATCCTCCCTAACTTCTCGAACTGCTACAGTTACTGGGACACATGGCATCCACAGTTCATGTAGTTCCCTATGCTTGCCTCCACATGTGAGCAGCCCAGTGGACCCTATCCACACAGTGGACACAGGCCACAGGATGTTTGTCAGACAAGATATCAAACTCTCATCGACTGATCTTGTCCCTTCAATGGTGGCAATCACTGGAGAATCTTTTAGTGGGGTCTCCTTTCCAACAACCCCTATTCCAGGCCACCCTAACAGATGCATTACAGGTGGGTTGGGGAGCACACCTGCATCATCTCTCTACCCAGGGCACCTGGACTCCACAGGAGGCTTGTCTTCACATAAGCCTCCTAGAATTAAGAGCAATCTACTTAGCTCTTTGAGTATTCCATGCTCAGCTCAGCTACAAGACAGTCCTAGTCCAAACTGACAATCAACTAGCCATGTTCTATGTGAACAAGCAGGGGGGAACAGGCTCTCTGTCTTTATGCAACGAAGCTTTACGACTTTGGGCCCTCGTCAGAGAGCATCAAATCCACCTTCTCGTGGTATATCTTCCAGGCATTCAAAACCTTTGGGCAGACAAACACAGCCGAGTACTGCTGCCTCACGAATGGTCTCTCCACCTAGACCAGATGACAAAGATATTTCACATCTGGAGGATTCCCGACATAGACCTCTTTGCAAGTCTTCTGAATGCCAAACTTCCCCGGTTCTGTTCCAGGATTCCGGCTCACAATTGCCAGGCAAGGGATGCCTTCCTCCTTCACTGGGGTCAGGACTTCCTCTATGCCTTCCTACCTATTCCCCTCATACCCAAAACACTATTCAAGCTTCAGAGAGACAGAGGTCGTATGATCCTCATAGCGCCATGGTGGCCAGGCCAAACGTGGTATCCCCTGCTTCTATATCTCTCTCAAGCTGCGCCTCTGGAGTTAGGGTGTGCTCCAGATCTCCTTTCCCAAGAGAGCGGGACCCTATGGCACCCGAATCCCCAGTCCCTGCATCTCACAGCCTGGTTGCTGAAAGCTTAAATCTTCAGGATCTCAACCTTTCCCAACAGGTAAAGGATATCCTTCGGGCTTCTAGAAAACCTTCCACAAGACGATCTTATGCCTTCAAGTGGAAACGTTTCACTATTTGGTGTTCCCAGAAGGGGTTAAACCCCCTGGTGATACCTTTGGAAGCGATACTAGAGTATCTACTTCATTTATCAAATTCTGGTCTAAAGACCAATTCAGTAAGAGTCCATCTTAGCGCAATTACAGCTTCCTATAAGCCTCTAAATGGACAACCAATTTCCTTTCATCCTCTCATATCCAGATTTATGAGAGATCTTCTGTTAACAAAACCTCCCATCAAACCACCACTGGTGGCATGGGATTTAAATATAGTTCTCGGGCAGCTCATGAAACCGCCCTTTGAACCTTTAGCCACTACTACCCTGAAGTTTTTGTCCTGGAAGGTCATCTTCCTAATTGCAATCACCTCTGCACGTCGCATTAGTGAATTGCAAGCGTTAGTGGCTGATTCTCCTTACACTATGTTTCACCATGATAAGGTTGTCCTCGGAACTCAGCCACACTTTATGCCAAAGGTGATTTCGCCTTTTCATTTAAATCAATCAATTTATCTTCCTGTTTTCTTTCCGAGGCCTCATGCCTCTAATGCAGAGAAGAACCTTCACACTTTGGACTGTAAAAGACCCTTAGCTTTCTATCTACAAAGAACACAGCAACATAGAAAGTCTTCTCAACTTTTTATTGCTTTTGATGCTAGTCATTTGGGACTTCCAGTCTCCAAGAGGACTTTATCCAAATGGATTGCACAATGCATCTCCTTTGCTTATAAGAGTAAGAGTCTTCCTCTTCAAGACCATGTCACAGCTCATAATGTGAGAGCCATGTCAGCCTCTATGGCTAACCTTCACTCTGTGTCTATTGATGACATTTGTCGAGCAGCCACCTGGGCTTCGGTACATACCTTTACAGCCCACTACTGCCTAGATAAAGCCTTCCGTCGGGATGCCTTCTTTGGCCAGGCTGTTCCTCAAAATCTCTTTCAAACTTAATACAACTCCTACCCACCAACCCTGGTAGGATGCCAGAAATCCGTGGGAAGGAGCATGGCCCACCTCACTATAGGTGGCAGCTTCCTGGGGTCATCTCCCTGGCATCTTCAGCTAGGGAGTCCCCATATGTGAAGACTACATTCCTGCTTGTTCCTGGAGATAGCGTAGTTATTCACCTGTAACAGGTGATCTCCGGGAACAGGAATTTAGTCTTCACAACCCATCCACCTCCCCTAGGAGTTCTCTCTATCTCTGTCTCTTTCCTCTCTTCCTCTGTCCTTTCACTCAGCTACAAATCTAACTGAAGAGGGACAGTTGGAAAGGCGGGAAGGCAGCGCGCATGTGCTGAGGGATGCTCCCAAAAGCGTTCCTATTGGACACTGGGGGAGCGTTCCCGCGCAGACTCTCACTACCGACGATACCCATATGTGAAGACTAAATTCCAGCTGTTCCCGGAGATCACCTGCTACAGCTGAGTAACTATGCTTTATTCACACCCCCATTTTCTGTACTAAATATTTACTTTGTTTTGAAGGGGGGATGGCAGAAATTTAACCTTTTTACTTGTTTTCATTACATGTTCGGTTGCAAATTTAATTGTTCATTGCAACCCTTGGTCAAAAGGAGAACATAATTGTCATTGGATCCTGTTCAGTGCAGAAATTATAGTTTAAAAATAGAACAAAGATATTTTATTTGCATGTGCTATTAATACACATTTAGATAAAGCTTTCACCAGATATGGTGGGTTTTATGTGATGCTCTGTTGCACTTAAACGTGATCTCAATATGTTGACACCATACTTCATTGTTAGGACAAAGCAATCTGTCTCACTGTGCAGTTTTAACATAGTAACATAGTATATGACAGCAGATAAAGACCAGTATGGTCCATCTAGTCTGCCCAACAAGGTGGCAAGAGTAGGTGCACTTGCTGCTCCGTGCAGGTCATCTCTCCCCATGCCTTTGTTTAGGGTATGCCCACCACTCTATGTAAGTCACCCCCATTTGTTCAGATATAAGAGATAGTTGTTTATTTTTATTTTATCTTGTTGCTATAAAGGGATCCACTGTGTATGTCCCATGCCATTTTGAATTCTGTGACTGTGTTTGCCCCCACCCATCTGCAAGCATCCACCACCTTTTCAGTGAAAAAGTATTTCCTGACACTGCCTTTCAGTTCACCCCCTTGCAGCTTCATGTTATGCCCTCTAGTTTTGCAGCTTCCCTGTCTGTTTTATTAATATATGTGGTAAGGTTAGTTTAGTGTACAGATTATAAAGCTTATTTGTCCTGTTCTGGTTTAAGCAGGTTTGTCTGAAAACGAATAGTGAGTAAAGTGTGAATTGATAATTTTGAGATGAGTCTGTTTTAGATCCAAATTAAATGCAAGCCTTTTTTCTTGGTGTGTGTTTTGCATGAATGTTCCACTGTAGCTCAGTGTGCACAGTGAACGGCAGTGTCGCCTATATGCGAGTGACACATCCTACTGCTTGCTAGGGTGGGGGAAATGACTGTGATGCATATTTTAGTGTTTTGACCTTAATCTGTGCATGGTGAGCATCATACACCTTCTATTTGAGGTATATTTCAAATTTTAATCTTGATATCACCAGTGCTAAAGTATCTATAAACTTTGTAGGAGGGGCTGGGGGATGTGTTAACTTTAGGAACAGTTAGTGGGCTGTAGGAGAAAACCACTTTGTGTGAAAGGTCAGCAATTAACTGTGTATGTGGTCATGAAAGGAGCACCTGTTCAAATGGTGCTGTTCGGAGGGAAGGGGGAGGGGGAAGAAGGTAATAAAAGCAGCAAATATAATTGTGTATATAGATCTATTTTTTTTTCTTTACCATCATTTTCTCCCCCAGGTTGCCCTCCTGCTTCTTTCCCAGTCCCACTTAACTCAAAAAGTCCCTCATTAGTCCAAGCATGGGAGAAGTACTCTGAGAACCCTCATCATCTTTGGTTTACTGGCGGGGAGGGTACGACAGTGGCTACTGTTTATCTAGTCTCCCTTCCTGGTTCGAAATGTGCCCTCTGTGGCGTACTCGTAAATTCATTACACCAATCTTTCAGGATTTTATAAATTTAACAAATCCACAATGAATAATCATGGGCATCATGAGCCAGTCACCATAGATAGCCCGCAACCACTGCAATAGATAGCCCAGATTGGTGCAAACCCCATGGGTACTCTTACCTGTGGGGTTTGCAATGGTAGTTGAGGCAAAAGCCAGCATAATTTAGCTTTGATTACTGTCCCTGAAAAACTATGTATAGAATGGCGACTGCTTTTTCCCAAAATGTAATCTCCATCCTCAGCAATCCCTCAGCAGGTAAAAGCATTCATATTGCCAAATACCCTGCTGATAGCTGGACAGTTAAAGCCCTGACATTCATAGTTGATGCTATTTTGCCCCTGGAAAGGACTTTAATTATTGTTCGCAAAATGTATTGCTGCAGCTGTGTATATACATGTGGCACTATATATAAGTTGAAGTCACACTGCCAAGAAAAACCCAGGAGCTGCTGGGTCACCAGGAGTCAGCACTGACTCAAAAGGCACACATTGGCATTGGCATTCAGACACCACTTATTTCTATAGTGCCACAAGACACATGAAGCATTTATACACAGGTGTCCCTTAAGGCATTCAGACAAGCCATATAAGGGGCTTCAAGAAATGTTTCTGTACTGTCCATCAGACTAGTTCAGCATGAATGGGTTGTGCCTGTCAACCAGTGGATGGAGATGAATTGCATGCTCTGACCTGTGCAGCAACATCCACTCCAGTATTCTCAGTCTCCAGCAGATCGTGACTAGGCATTCTGTGCAGTTGTGAACTGTTGTGAACAGTTTCCTAGACCCAGTTGGAGAACTGGGGTCCCAGTTGAGCATGTGGCGGTTAGAGGAATATCTGGTAGAGCCTAATTTAGCTGACCACTTCTGGGGGATACCTCGAGGAGTGCAGGTCCCTCCCCTTTAGCCCAGTAGACCAAATGGAAAATTGTCTTTTCTTTTCTACCTATATTTTTTTGTTCAATCGTCTTTGATATTTGAGCCAGACTGTCTCTTCTTTCTGTGGGGATATTCCTGCCTTCCCAGAGGGGTGTGAGCAGGCTGTGGCTAGGCCAGTGTTTTGTTTTGGGATTGTCAGGGAGGAAGCTCTTGGATCAAATTGGTGGAGTTTGCCATGTTACCTGCCCTTGTGTGCCAGGAGCAGTGCAGTATCTGGAGTCATGGTGGGCTGGTTTTAATATTACCGCCAATGGGAGTCTTCCTGGCACACAGCTAAGCTACAAAGAAAATGGCTGTGCCCTTCCACAATTGTTAGGCTAGACCTATGGAGGCACTGCCAGAGCCAGCAAAGCGCTGCTGTCATAGTGGCAGTCAGCTGGGTGGCACTGAGGAGTGCAGTGCTTTTTGACAAGGGTTCATTGGCCGAGCCGCATCTTGGGTAGGAACATAGGATGCACAATCTGTAGTGTCTTTGTCAGGGATTCTATAGCAGAAACCACGGTTTCCTACAACTCACTGCAGTATGCCATTTGCAAAAAGCATGGGGAATGTTGCTAGGTTGGCTCTGGCCCCTTCATACTCATTGTCTCCCAAAGAAAACTTTACTCTTGGTTTGCAGTCTAGGCCTGGGGATGCCAAAGCTTGCTCCACTTGAAGGCGAGCACCCTATTGGAGAAGGGGATGACCCAACAGTAGCCCTCCAAGAGAAGCTGGCAGCTACAATATCATAAGCTCTGGAGACAATAAGAATTTCTGATTTTTTCCCCCCCCCCTTTCAGGAGTGATGAGTGTTCCTATATTGAAGGGCATTCCAAAGCCTACACTTTTGATTTATGTATAACCCTCATATTTAACTCCAAGGTTACTGGCCCATGTTCTATGTAGCAGAACTCTCTTGAGTTTGTATACTGTTCTGTGTAAACTGACTTGGATTAAAGGCGATAGATAAAAACCTGCTAAATAAATACATACATACATACATGCTAAGGTTTTTCCTGTACATCAAGACATTCAAAATCTAACTTTAGCAGAATGAGATACTCTGGCATTAGATCTTACGGTAGGTAGAACTTTGAACAAGCTCTTCCCTGAGAAAAAGGACAGGTTAAAGTTTCCAAAAGTGAACACTCTGGTTACGGCTGTAACCAAAAACACCACCATGTTTTGAGGGGGGTACAGTTCTCAAAGGTCTTCAGGATCACAAGCTCATTTCTTCTTTTGAAGCAGACATTTGAGGCGCCTATCTTAGCTTTGCAAGCAGCCATATGCTGTACTTACATGTTTGTGTTGGATGAAGAAGTGGATAGATAAAGATCCAGAAGGTTCCAACCACTCTCTCTTAAGGAGTGGAGTATGTGACACATGCTTAACATGATCTTATTTGAACATTGGCTAGGACTGTGGTTGTCTGTTTCTACAAGATGTCTTTTGTGGTTAAGGAATTAGGCTATGAGTACACTTCTAAGAGTTGCTTGGCAGACTTTCCTTTCAAGGGAAGCTCCTATTTGGAGATTTAGAAGAGATCATAAAGGATCTTTAGTGAGAGACAGCACCAGCGGTTGCTGGAGAATAAGTCAAGGGGTTCCTCGCACGCTTGTGCATGGAAGTCTAGGTTCTATGAGGCCTGATGGTACTGCCTGGACAAGAATGGTTCTTCCTAAAGTGCTTATTTTCCCTTTAGGACTACTTCCTTTTGTTCAGGCCAGATAGGGAGCTCCCAGGCTCAGGAGCACCCAGAGAAGACCCGTGAAGGTGTGGGAGTCCCTTCTCTGGTGGAGTGGACCCAGATTACCTTCAACCAGTCGGTGCTGGATGTTGTAAGATGGGGGTCTTGGAGTTTTCCCATTGACTTGGCAATTTTGTATATAGTCTTTCGATGTCATGCCCCAGTCAAGAGGGCAGCGGTGATGTCCACCTTACACAGACTGCAGGCTCTGTGTATGGTGTTTCCTGTTCCTATACAGGAGTGGGGAATGGGGTGTTCCATTTATTTTGTCATCCCAAAAAAGGGCTGCATGTTTCAGCCTACTCTGGACTTGAATGAAGTGAATCTTGTTCTGAGTCCCATATTTTCATATGATTTAAGCAATGCATTGTGGGGAATTTCTCATAGCACTTACTTCAAAGAAGTTTATCTTCATATTCCCATGTGGGAGCCTTGTTGGAGGTTTCTGCGGATCAAGGTCTTACTGTCATATTACCAGTTCAGATCACTCCCCTTTGGTCTTGCCATGACTCCTATACCCTTTCAAAAGGTAATGGTAATGGTAGTGGCAGCTCTTTGCAAAGAAAGGGATGAACCAGAAATCTATCTGGATGATTGGCTGATAAAAGCAAAATCAGAAGCAGAGAGCTATCTAGTGTCAGGGAGTGTCCAGTCTGCCGCCTAAGGGGAGCGGGTCTGTCCGCCTGATGACCCTTTCGATGAAGGAGTAGTTGTGGACACAAATGGGTCAGGTACAAGATAGGATTTTATTTCCCCTCCCGGGGTTGGATTTTCAAATATACAACACAACAAACTTAGGACAATAAAGCCATACACTCTGGCATGTGATAAAGGAAAATGAAAGACAGCTGCTTCTTGCTTCTTACTCAAATTATATCCACAGGAAACAATATTATCAGCATACAGTTCCTTTGCAAATGAACAGCAGATCTTGTGATCTTTACAGCTAGCTTTAAGCAATGCACAAACGCTGACTTAACACAAAAGTAATCTTGTCTGAAATGGTTAGCGTACAATCCATTGGATCACCAAATGAATCTTCACTAGCAGAATCAATTATCATAGGCTCCTGCTGACTTTCAGCTGGACAAACATTTTCTTTATTGCACAACGTTTGTAAACCTCCTTCTAATGTATCTTCATGGGGCTTATCCAGCCAGCCCTCTCTAAGGTGAGAATTACTGTTACCATATATATCAGAGTGTGAGAGAGGAGAGACCCACCTTCCAGGATTTTCAGCATATAACTTTTTATAAGAACTTTTCCCTTTAAAGTATTTGTTTGTCCTACCTTCAGGTTTTGGCTGAGGATAATCGAACTGCTCTACCCTGTTAGCAAAGGGTTTTGCCCTTGGAAGCTTTCTCTGAGGCTTAGGCTTTTCAAACTCGTCTTCTTCTGACATGCAGATATCTTCTACACAATACCTCTCCCTCTCAGGGGCTTGTAAATGCTCCCACGCTAGCTCTCCTGTTAAATCCTTCTGGTGGCCTTCCCAGCACGGCACCAGCCTTGGACTTTTCCCACGGGGCTTCTGAGCATTAACTCAAGGTATTTCTGCTGCCAGTAAGTTTCCTTAAGTCTGGTTCAGAATCACTTCCAGGGTCACAATTTTCAGATACATACGGTACCACTCTCTCAGGCTTCCATTCACTCTGCAAAGCACGTTGCCTCTGAGCTCCAAACTGCGTCACTGCAAACTGACTCTCACAGCTGTTTCTCGCTCTTTCTCTGGGTCTGTTGCTGGATTTCTCTCTGAGTTCCTTCCTGTTTCTTCCTTCTCCCCTTTCTACCTCTACTGAGTATTTCTTATAGTGCTGATTAGCACTTCCCCCACTCAGGTGAAAACTATTTGCTTCAGGAGCTAAGGATTGCTTGCTAGTTGGGCGGGGTTGCAGACCTCGTGGCTGGGTCTGTTTACATTGCTCCTGACAACTATTGATCATGTGGTTTGCCTGCCTGTCAGATTCTGACTTAGTTCTCACAGAATCCTGTGTTTTCAAGGCCAAGGATGGATCTTCCCCATTACACTAGCTATACTTCAGGTCATTCAATTGTTGACGCCATTAGACTGGGTGATCAGTTTTGAAAAGTGCAAGTTGAATCCTATGCAATGCTTGGGATACCTGCAAGGTCACTTTGCTATGTGGAGGGGGAAGGTCTTTCTTCCCAAGCAGAGGATGATAAAATTACAAGACCAAATACAGGCATTGATTATCAAGCGTGCTGAGGGCCTGGGATGATGTGCAGCTTCGGAGCTCCATGGCAACAGCCCTCGATTTGATTCACTGGGCCAGAGCTCACACACGATCTCTACATTGCAGTTTCGTTGTTGGCTCTTGGATAGCACAGTCTCAAAGTCTCAAGGTGCATCTGGGATAGTGGTTGAATTCTCAACATCTGTTGAAATGATTGGACTTCAAAGTTCTCAGTTAGATGGTGGCAGCAAACACAAGTTTTACAAGTTGGGGAGCTCATTAGCAGGGCATTGATGAGGCAGGCAAAGAGAATTTGAGAAGAAGCTTGCTGTGGAAGCAAACATGCATAATAAAGACTTTTTCAAGTACATTTGTAGGAAAAAAAATCTGTGAGAGTCAGTTGGACCATTAGATGATAGAGGGGTAAAAGGGGCACTAAGAGACAACAAGGACATAGCAGAGAGACTGACTGAATTCTTTGCTTCGGTCTTTACTGAGGAAGATGTAGGGATGTTACCTATGACCGAAGTGGTATTTAAAGGTGATACTGCGGAAGAATTGAAATAAATATCGATACACCGGGAAAATGTATTACAACTATTTGATGTTGAAAGAACTGAAATATGAGATTGCAGACCTGCTATTAGTGATCTATCATTAAAATCATCTGTAATACCTGAAGATTGGAGGATCGCCAGTGTAAAGCCAATTTTTAAAAAGGCTTCCAGGGATGGTCCAGGAAACTGCAGACTGGTGAGCCTGACGTCAGTACCGGGAAAAATGGTAGAAAATATCATAAAGAAGAAAATTACTGAACATGTAGATAGCCATGGCTTAATGGGAGACAGCCAACATGGCTTTAGACAAGGAAGATATTGTCTTACTAATCTGTTATGTTTTTTTGAAGGTGCGAATAAACAGGTAGACAAAGGTGCGTCGGTTGATATAGTGTATCTGGACTTTCAGAAAGCCTTTGACAAGGTCCCTCATCAGAGACTTTTGGCAAAACTAAAAAGTCATGGGATAAGAGGCAGTGTACTATTGTGGATCAAGAACTGGTTAAAAGATAGAAAGCAGAGGGTAGGGCTAAATGGCCAATTTTCCCATTGGAGAAAGATGAATAGTGGCGTATCCCAGGGATCTATGCTGGGTCTGCTGCTTTTTGATATATTCATAAATGACCTGGAAATGGGAATAATGAATGAGTTTATCAAATTTGTAGATGACACAAAACTATTTAAAGTTGTTAAAAGCCATGAGAATTGTGGAAAATTGCAAGAGGATCTTAATAAATTGGAAGACTGGACATTCAAATGGCAGATGAAATTTAATGTGGCCAAGTGCAAAGTTATGCACCTAGGAAAGAACAATCCAAACTATGGTTACACGATGCAAGGTTCCACATTAGGAACCACCATCCAGGAAAATGATTTAGGCGTCATCGTGGATAGCATGTTAAAACCCTCCGCCCAGTGTGCAGTGGCGGCCAAGAGAGCAAATAGCATGCTAGGAATCATAAGGAAAGGAATGGAGAATAAAACAAAGGATATTATGCCTCTGTATCGTTCCCTGGTTTGACTGCACCTTGAATATTTTGTGCAGTTCTGGTAGCCGTATCTTAAAAAGGATATAGCGTTATTAGAAAAAGTACAGAGAAGAGCCACCAAAATGGTAAAGGGGGTGGAAGGATATCCCTATGAGGAAAGGCTAAAAAGGTTAGGTCTCTTCAACTTGGAAAAGAGAAGGCTGAGGGGAGGGTGATATGATAGAAGTCTATAAATTAATGAATGGAGTGAATGGGTTAATGTAGATCGTTTGTTTATGCCATCAAAAAGTAGAAAGACTAGGTGACATGCAATGAAGCACAGTGTAACCCATTTAAGACTAATAAGAGAAAATATTTTTTCACTCAACGCATAATCAAACTCTGGAATTCGTTACCGGAGGATGTAGTAAAAGCTGTTAGTGGAGCTAGGCTTAAAAAAAGGTTTGGATAAGTTCCTGGAGGAAAGGTCCATAAACTATTATTAAGAAGGACCCAGGAAATCCTCCGCTTACCCCAGGATGAGCATTGTTAAAACTGTGGACTTTGGGTACCTGCCAGGTACTTGTGACCTGGATTGGCCGCTATTGGAAACGGGATACTGGGCTTAATGGACCTTGGTCTGACTCAGTATGACATTTCTTTTGTTCTTATGATGTTCATATTGGTGATTTTCAGTCTTTTCTGCATTGAGTTTCATCAATTCTTCTGTCATTCATGGTCCTTCTATCTGTAAGCTCAGTATTCAACACATAATCAAACTCTGGTATTCACTGCCGAAAGTTGTAGTAAATGCAGTTAGTTTAGCTGGGTTTAAAAGAGTTTTGGCAAGTTCCTGGAGAAAAAGTCCATAAATCATTATTAAAGTGGACTAGGGAAATCCCTTGCTTACTCCCGGGATAAGCAGCATTGAATCCTTATACCTTTTGGGAACCTGATAGTTATCTGCGACTTGGATTGGCTACTATTGGAAACAGGATACTGGGCTTGATAGACCGTTGTTCTGACTCTGTATGGCATATTCTTTTGTTCGTTCTTCCCGAATTGCATCTTATCCTCTCCCAGTCTCTCCTATCCCCCTCTGGCCTTTCAAATTCCCTTTCCTCATCCTTCTTGCCCCTATGAACCATCCACCTCCCTCTCTTTTTGTTTTCTGCCCCCACTTTATTCATGCTCTTTTTCTGTTACAGATTACTTAATCTCTGCCTTTACCTTCATTTTAGCGCAGTTAAAGATCCTCTATGTGTAATTCTATGCTTTATTAGAAAAATAACCATATAAAATTTTATCACCTTCACTGGGAGGTTGTTGTATGCATCCACACCATTCCTTCTTTGAAAGATTAACTACCTATCTGTTCTGTATTATAACTCTAAAATACCTAACTAAAACTAGGGCAAATTAATTTTAAACTTTTCTGCCAAGCTGAAAATGCATGTAAAAATTTGAAATATAGAAAATTTTCCATCTAGGTCCAAAAACCTTATCTCCAGGAACAAGCAGGAATGAGTCTTCACATATGGGTACGTCGGTACCAACGGAGTCTGCTCGGGAACGCTTCCCAGCGTCCAATCAAAGAGCTTTTGGAAGCATCCCACCACGCCTGCGTGCTGTCTTCCCACCTTTCCCAACTGCCTCTCCTCAGTTTTCGTTTTTCCGCGGAGCCGGCAGGACGTCGTCCTGTCACCGCAGAAAATTCTTGTTTTATTTCTTTAGTTTTCTTGTGGTCGTGGCTGTCTCCCGACGCCACCGGTACCGCCGGTGTTTTCTTTTCTTTTCTTGTAAAATCTTCCTTGTTCAAGGAATATTTTTTCTTCATAGTGTCTTAGGACTTTTAGGCCTCTTCTTTTTCCTTCATGGAACCGCCAGCCACTTTCTCCAAGAAATGTTCAAACTGTGGCGGTACAACTTTATTTTTAGACCCTCGAAGTCGGTGTCTAACCTGCTTGGGTCCTGACAACAGTTTGGTGAGAAGAGGTCTTCAATATCGAGGTTCCCTTGATACACGGTTTCCCTCCAGCTTCGGGGCACCGTCCCCTTCTTCTTCTACACAGGATCAGGTAACCCACAAACAGTCTGTTAAGACTAGCCAGCCCTCGAGTGGTAGGTCTCATGCACAGCATGTAGACGGCTCCGGCCTTGCCCTCGAGGGCCAACTGGCTTCAAAACCCCGGCGGGAGTCTTCGGTCTCCAAAGCGTATAAGGGGTTTCAGGTTGTTCCTGGGGTTCACCCCTCACAGAACATACCTGAGCCGTGTCCGGTGGTGGCATCCGCTTCGAGCGGTACCGATACCCCGACATCGGCACTGGTGTTGGATGAAACACTCCTCATCAGGGATGGTCATCTGGCATCCTCGGTGCCTTCGGGACCGGTGGATACACTCTAGACTGACTTTCCATTATCGGTGCCAGCACCGATACTACCACCGACATCGGTATCCTCCAGACGTGCATCGATAGCCTCGCTTCCTTCGATGCCGAGTCTGGAATCGCTCTCTAGTCTGGAGGACTGGGTACCGACTCACCTTGGTACTGGCCCTCGGCGGTACCGAAGGCTCGGTTCCGATGATTCGGATCCGCAACTCTCGGTTCCCCCGAGGCCGATTGAGTTGTCACTAGCTGACCTTCATTCACCGGTATCAGACACGGTACTGAAGTCGGTACCGATGTCTTCATTACCTTTACGGTCGGTGCCTTCCATTCTTCGCTTGTCAATGCCGAGTTTAGAATCACTCTCTAGTCTGGAAGACTTGGTACCAATACACTTTGGTACCGACACCGATCGATACTGGTGGCTCGGTACCGAGGACAGCACCTGGAGGTTTTCGGTTACCTTGGTACCGATTGAACTGTCACCGATGACTGCTCCGATGTCTTTGTCAGGCTCGTCTCCGACATCAGTACTGGTATTGGCATCGGTACCGGTATCCACAGTAGCATCGTGGCCAACTCCTCCCATGCTTTTTTCAACAGGATTGCTCCCTTCTATGCCAAGCTTGGAGTCGATACCTGGCATGGACAATGTGGTAATGACGGTCGCTCCTCCTGACAGCCAGTACCGGCGACCATCCTTTAAGCATTCCACACTGCACTGTGCAGGATCTTCTATTCCTATATATCTGGATAGCTCTGTCAGTGCTCAGGCTAGTTCTTCAGATCTAACCTGTCCAAGGGAAATTCCTGTTGGGGACCTCTCCTTTCAGTTTCCTCCTGGAGATAGCAAGATCTCTTGCCATTCCTATCCCAGGACATGATCCTGCACAGGGATCTCTTTCTACCAAAACAAAGGAGAACATAATGCTTCCTTTGCATCATTCCTTGCAGGATCTCCTTCTAGGAATGTGGGAAGCACCTTTAAGGACCTTCCACAGCAACTGATCTCTTATATCAGGTGCCCCCCTCTCCAGGGTTTCAAAAGACTCAACTTCCTCATCATTCCATAGTTGTGGAATCAGCAATGAGGCGGGTAAAGAGCAAGAAAAAGCACTCTTCTTATCCGCCAGGTCATGAGTCTAGGACACTTGATGCCTTTGGACATCAAATCTTCCAGACATCTATGCTTTCTGCAAGAATTCTCTTATATATTTTCTATATGAGTCTATCTCTTGAGGAGGTCACAAAGCAATTACATCTTTTGACTCCTTCCCTTCCAGAGTGCAGGAGTGCAGACTATTCTTCACTGCTCAAGCATCTCCAGAATATTTCTTGGTTTCTTACTCGTGCTTCCCTAGACTCTTTTGAGTCTGTTAGCAGGACTTCTGCTATAACTATAGGGGTACGACGTAGAGACTGGCTCCAAGCTTCAGACTTGGACAAATGGGCACAGCACAGACTGGGACATACTCCTTGCATTGGAGACAATCTTTTCAACAAGGAGTCTTTACGTCAGGTTACTCAGTTCTCCACTGATTTACATGTTCCTAGGGGCTGTTCTGAACCTTCTTCTGTCCCAGTAGGTAGGAAATATCCTGCCAAACTTTCTTCCCATAGGAGAAGAAGGTTTTATGCATCATCTGCCCATCATACAGATATTCCCAAACAGGGGAAGCATCGTCCTGGTCTGCAGAGTTCAATCTCTCACCAGGCTCAGCAAACCCAGCAACCACAGGGTTTCTGATCAATCCATCAGATGCTTGTGACTCTTGGGATTATAATCTGCAGTTGCTTCTTCTCAATAGAGGCAATCCACTGCTGTCATTCTACATCCTAAACATGGATCTCTTCCCGAATGACATCCATTCTGTCTATCTTCTATGAGCTGTCAGGATGTTCATGCTTTTCTAGGTCACAGGGTTCTCCTCTTTTCCTGTTAGGGAAAGAGGTCTATCCACTATCAAATGATAGTTTCCTGTGCCAGCATGTCTTTTTTCCTTTCTATAAACTTACTACTTTGTAAGTTTTCTTCAGCTCTATTCTCTTTACCCTCTTACCAGGTTTTCCTCTGTAAGAGCGGTATTGCTTCACTGGAGGGCTTTTCTTCAGCCTCTCTAGTTTTCTTACCTGTCCAGTGCGGAGTTCTCTTCTCTGAGTTGACTCCTCTATTTCAATCTTCCTTTGAAGCAGTTCATCAGACACATCCAGAGTTTTCTACTCTTGTTTTGTCTGTTCTTTCTGTTTTTAAACAGTACCATTCTTCTGCTGTCTGGCAAGCAGCTGCCAATGCAGGAGCCTTAATGTTTGGACCACTGGTTCTTGTTCACCAGCAACCAGATTTGTCCTCCACTAACATTCTGTCTGGTCTTAGTAGTGGCTCCAAGTCAGTGCTGTCATCTGTCTTGAAAATTTTTCACTACAAGCTTGTTGAATTGTCTTTTCTTTCTGCCATCTCCATTTCCCTGGGGTTGGCAGCATAGTTGACATAGGTACTGGCTCTCCTGCAGCCAGTTCTATCTCCTCATTCTCCTGCATCATGCTCTCTGCAATTCTACAGAGAAGTTCTCTACTATTGGCCCTTGCTAGAGAGCATGGGGGGGGGGGGGGGTTTCACCAACAGCTATACTTGATGGTTGAAAAAGGCTTTTTCAGTCATGTCTCCCATGACTAGAAAAATTCTCCTTTTAATATAAAGGACATAGGCCTCCTTTTACGTGAAAGCTTAAGGAGTTGCTAATTCCCTGCTTTGGTCCATAGTATTTTCCAATAGGGAATATGTTTTCTCCTTCCAGCTCGTCCTCATGGTAAGAAAGCATGATACCTTTTTGCCCTTAAGCAGGTCAGCATGGTATCTCATTCCTATGCGTCTTCTGTTCACTTACCATGCTAGAGTTCTAGAATACTCGGGACTTGCTGACTGCAGACTGATATCATCCTCTGCTTTTCACGTACCTATCCTGGTTATTCTACTAACTAGCATCCCTGTAGCCATAACCAGTGAGAATTGATTCTCTATATATCTTCTCAAGTAGGTTCCACCTTGTTATTAGGTGAATCTTTCCTCTCCACATTTTCTTATGTGAATATTTTTTTGTAGGCATATCTCTGTCTGCTTCTCTGCAGACTTCCATATAGAGGCCTATATAGTCATACCTATAGCACACATCTTACAGATGTCTATGTCTATCATTTGTGTGTATTTTATGCCCTTCGTATCTCACTATAGATATATTCTCATATATCTATAGGTTATATATATATGTGTATATGTATATATGTGTATATGTATATGTATCTGTAGAGATATTTTACTATCGGTAGATATGTATTCTGCTTATCTACCTGACTGTCGAGACTCATATAGCTATATGATTCTGACAGATGGGCTTTACCCATACTTATGCTATCCAGCATGTTTTAGGGTCCTACACTCACAACCACTTCGTGGTAGTTAACACCTACCATAACCTTAAGGTTAGATACCCCTGAAGCTCTCCATGTTCCAATATCTCTCCCAGCTGACCCCAGTTAGGAGAGACCTTGCGGATCTTCAGCTAATCACAGGCTCTAACGCCTCCGGCGTTGTCCTTTCTTTTGGGATACAAGGGGTTCCCATACCCTTTCTCCCCACAAGGACTGGGCCTGTTTGTCCAAATCGGTCAGCCTCTCTCTTTTGTTCCTAAGAGTGAGCCACTCTGCTGCAAAAGAGTTCGGCTTTTATCATAAAGCCTTCCGCTGAAGGCCCACCGTTTTTGTACTACCCCAGTTTTCCCTACTGGGGTTACCTGTTACCTTTCAGGATTCTGACCTCCATTGCTTTTCCTACAGGGTTACTACCTCCACTTACAGTGAGGTCCTTCACGAGGTTCCTCTACTGGGTTCCCCAGTAGATCCCATGAACCTCCATACTTCTCTGAAGTCCTGTTAGGGGAGGTCCATATTGCAATATTTTTTCTTTGCAATATCATTGACAATTATCATCCACACATGGACTCCTTGTCTGCAATCCTATGCTAGGTTAACTGTTCCACAGCACCTTTCTCTCTTCAGCTCCTACCCTCCATCCTCAGGATGCCTGGTGTTGTGGGGGATAGCATGTTCCAACCTATGACATGCTGGGACTCCAGGCATCTCAGCTTGGGAGTCCCCATATGTGAAGACTCATTCCTGCTTGTTCCTGGAGATAGCACAGTTACTTACCTGTAACAGGTGATCTCTGGGAACAGCAGGAATAAGTCTTCACAACCCACCCACCTCCCCAGGAGTTGTCTCTCTATCTATCTTTCCTTTCCTCTCTCTCTCTCTCTTTGTCTCAGCTTTAAAACTTAACTGAGGAGAGGCAGTTGGGAAAGGCGGGAAGACAGCACGCAGGCGTGGTGGGATGCTTCCAAAAGCTCTTTGATTGGACGCTGGGAAGCGTTCCCGCGCAGACTCCGTCGGTACCGACGTACCCATATGTGAAGACTTATTCCTGCTGTTTCCAGAGATCACCTGTTACAGGTAAGTAACTGTGCTTTCCCAAGCTTTGAGTCACCACACTTTCCCAGCAATGCTGTGTGCATTTACCCAGACGCTTCTACCGCTCTCAGTACATAAGCTGCTATTTATTTATTTATTTATTTACATTCTCTTATATACCGCGCTATTCTGCATCAGTGCGGTTTACATTGAACAAACTGAAATTACATTGAACAGGGCATTATAACTTGGAGATAACTATTTTACAGGGAACATGGGCTATGGAGGGTTAAGTGGCTTGCCCAAGACCACAAGGAGCACCTGTGGGACTAGAAACCCCAGTCCTTCCGGCCCAAGGTTGCTGTCCTCTAGTGGGATTTGAACCCCCGACCTTCCGGCCTAAAGTACCTTGCCCCAACCACTAGGCCACTCCTCCACTCCACTAAGGGGTCATGTGTATTTATAACCATCATATCATCACAACTCCAGCCTTCTCAGAAAATGCATAAAAAACAGTCACCTTCCATGTGGATAAAAGAATGTACTGATGGTCCTTTGAGTCTGTGTGGCTGTCAGGGCTACTGTATTACTGTGACTGCAGCCGCTCCACAACTTCCCAGAAGCTGCAGCCCCAAGCAAACTGCCTATTCTGAGAGGAAGAATAGGGATTTCTTATGTCGATAACTATTTTCTGTTGGATTCTAACTTTTACAGTTATTCTAATTGTAAACCATTTTGAATAACTTATTTTAACAAGATGATATATAAAAGTTTTTAAATAAATATTCTGCCTAATGGTTTAGCCGGCCCTACTTACCTCCTGTCAGTCCATTACTGCACAGACTATTAAAGCCATTTGACAACACTGCCTCCAACCCTCACTGTCTTTTTGTCACACCTTCCATCCTCAGACCACTTGCTACTCCTTCCATCCTCAGACCACTTGCTACTCCTTCGGTGAGATACCCACGTTGGAAATATTCTTTTGATGATGATGATTCAGAAGGGGACCTACTTTAAATATAGTCCTCTGTGAAATGCAGTGGTAACAGTAGTGTGATTATTTGACAATAATGATCACAATGCAATCAAATTTGACAGTCAGTGGGCAAGGACAATGGCTTCATGACTCAATACAGGACTTAACCATTTTCAGATCATCATGTCCTTAGCGTCTCTCACTCTCCACAAAATGTCAGCTGAACTTTTCTGCTATCACTCCCTTTTCATACCCTTTCCTGCACTTTTCAATGCTTCTGTGTTCTCTGTATCCTCCCTCTCCCCAATCCATCTTCATGTATATTTACCCAGCGCCAGTGCTGCACTTGCATCTGACAAAGAAATGGACGCTTGTCCTCAAAAGCTCAGGCCTCAATAAATTGGTTAGTCTATTGTGCCACCTGACTTTCACTGGAGGATAGGCTTTCAGCAAAACTACCGCAGTAGCATTTAACTTGGAAAGGATCGACACTGATAAAATATATAAATCGGGGAAAAAAAGAATGAGTAAAAAGAAGTATAGAAAATCTTAACTTTGCATGAGACATGGATATTTAAATGGTGAAAGGAAGACAAAACAACCTTCAGCATGGTTAAATGGTGATGAAAGAGCTTATTAAAAACAAAAGGACAGCTTCCAAAAATGGAAAGCAGATCCAACTGAGGAATATAGGAAAGAGTATAAGCACTAGCAGGTTAGATGCAAAGTATTAGTAAGACGGAATAAAAATGGAATTTGGAAAGACATTTGCAGCAGAGGCAAAAATCTAACAAAAAAAGTCCACTACACAAAAGCAAGAAGTCAGAGAGAACCAGTGGAACCATCAGATGACCAAGGGGCAAAAGGGACATTCAGGGAGGCAGAGGCCAAGGCGAAGACAGAAAAATATTTATGAATTTTTTGCTTTGATTTACTAAAAAGAATTTTGGGGGATACCAATGCCAAATCATTCATCGATAGTGATGATTCAAGGGAACTGATATAGGTGAAACTGGAAAATGCAATAGAACAAACTGAAACTAAAAATTTAGATTGACAAACCACCAGGACCAGACAGTATTCACCGCAGCGTTCTGAAAGAACTCTACTACTCCTTCTATTCCAGTATCAAACTGCAGACTTGTTAGTAATCTGCAATCTATCATTAAAAGCAGCCACAGTACCCAAGGACTGCAAGGCGGTCATTGTAATTCCAAATTTAAGATGTGCTCCTGGGAGTGATCTAGGAAACTATAGATAAGAACACCTGATGTCAGCACAGGACAGTATAGTAAAGATTATTCTTCTAGAAAGCATAATTACTGGTATATGGATAGAACCAGCTTAATCAGGAAGCGAGGTCTTATCCTGTGCCCTCTTCTCTCTACATTAAAAATTACCTTGGTGCTCTGATCTGCTTTGATCTCCTCTTATGGATTTTTAGGGCCTGATATTCAGCACCGGTGGCTAGGCACGAGTACAGTACCTAGCAGTCAACGCTGAATGCTAAACCCGGATATTCAATGCCGGGATCATATGCGGTCCCAGCAGTGAATATCCGGGATGGCCTCCGCCACAACAGAAGCTAACCAGGTAGCAGTGATATCGAGCTGCTGCCCAGTTTGCTCCTACAGATAGTCAGGCCAGCTTTTGCTGCGCCTAGCTTTACCCATGTATCGCCACAACCTGGATAGTGACTGTCACTGCCCACGACCTGCCCCAATGCTAAGCGGTTAGCATCGGGGCGTGTAGCGGCATTAGTAGGGGGATAATTCAGCAGCACTAACCATTGAATATCCGGCTCAGTGGCATTTACACAGTGTACAGGTCTGTAAACTGTGTAAATGCCTTTGAATAATGGGCCCTTAGTTTTTATGCCGATGACCATCATATCTACCTCCTATCAATTAAAATCCAATCCCAAAGTTTCAGCTTACTTGTCAAACATCATTGCCTGGACATTCTATCAGCAACTTATGGTAAGAGAACTAATTTCCTCCTTCCCCACCCCAAAACTCACTTTTCTCCATTAGTTACATCAACCTACATCTGACTAATTGCTATACACAACCAAAAAAACCTACTAAAGCTTGTTTCTTTTCTTTATTAAAAAAAAAATTGTCCTTTTACATAAGAACATAAGATATGTCATACTGGGTCAGACCAAGGTCCATCAAGCCCAGTATTCTGTTTCCAACAGTGGTCAATCTAGGTCATAAGTACCTAGCAGTTTCCCCAAAAGACACCAGTTCCACAATGCTTGTATTGGGTCAAGCAGTGATATCCCGGCTCCCTTTTAATAATGGTTTATGGACCTTTCCTCCAGGAACTTGTCCAAACTTTTTTAAACCCAGCTACACGAACAGCTTTTACTACATCCTCCAGTAACAAATTCCAGAGTTGGATTACACGTTGAGTGAAAAAATATTTTCTCTTATTAATCTTAAATAGGTTACCCTGTAGCTTCATTGCATGTCCCCTAGTCTTTCTATATTCTGATGACGTAAACAATCGATCTACATTTACCCGTTCCACTCCATTTCATTAATTTATAGACCTCTATCATATCTCCCCTCAGCCGTCTCTTTTCCAGGTTGAAGAGCTCTAACCTTTTTAGCCTCTCTTCATAGGGGTATCCTTCCATCCCCTTTACCATTTTGGTGGCTCTTCTCTGTACCTTTTCTAATAACACTATGTTCTTTTTAAGATACGGCAACCAGAATTGCGCACAATATTCAAGGTGCGGTTACACCATGGAATGATAGAGAGGCATTATAATATCCTAACAAATCCAAAACCACCTTCCTTGCATCATTGTCTCATCCACGCATTGAGACTTCGGAGCTCTGCCTGCGTTTTGGGTCCTGTGCATGGCATGGGAAGCATTTCAGAGAATGCTACCCTGGAAGTTCTGGATTTCAACTTCCTACCTAAAAGCCTAAATTTGGCCTCCAGAATCTCCCTTCCACATTTTCCTATGTCATTGGTACCAACATGTACCAAGACAGCAGACTCCTCCCCAGCGCTATCTAAAACCTTGTCTATGTGGTGCGTGAGGTCCGCTACCTTTGCTCCAGGCAGGCATGTTATCAGGCAATCCTCACATCCACCAGCCACCCAGCTATCTACATGCCTAATGATTGAATCACCCACTATAATGGCCATCTTAACCTTTTCCTCATGGGCACATGGCCCTGGAGAAACCTCCTCGGTGTAAGAGGGTGTTACATCTCCTTGTGGACAGGTCCTAGCTCCGGGATCACTTCCTGCCTCACAAAGGTGATGTTCTCCTTTCACAAGATTTCTCTCCTCCATGGCACAGCTTTATAAATACCATGCTGTGCACATCAATAATATGCTAGCAGGCCTTCTGGTGTTAGAAGCTAGAGCAGTGTCTTCGGCAGGACTGTGAACGGATGTTTCTATTGACCTGAGCTTAGGGGTGTTTCTTAGCCCCAAACAGCGAATAGCGCTGCTGCGACCTGGAAGTATTGGTCTAGCAGAATGTGTGCTCCCTTTCGGCTGGTTGACGAGCACGCCATTGAAGGGGGTGAAGAGGGGCACACTGACAGCTAGGCCAGCTGGACAGGAGCAGGCGCTGGAAGATGCAACTGGATTATTGTCTCCTGCGGGGAGGTTGCTGCCGGTGGTTTCCAGTCTCTGGAGGTTCGTGGCATGGTAAGATTGGCTATCATTACACTTCTCACTATGGGATGCCATTGCAGTGCTGAACTCTTCACTGTTGAATATTGTGGGTATTGTTAACTCGGGAGCTATCCAGGTTAAAACTTCTATTACTGAGATGTCCCGAGCACAAGGGGAACATGCTGAGAGAATTGCTCATTTGGAAGAACGTTTGTGACTGCTCCAAGAGGTGAATGTGGCTCAGATAAAGGACAAGTTTCTGTTGTCCAGGAAGATGGAATATTTGGAGAACAATTTACGTAGAAATAATAGATTATTGTTAAATTTTCCTAAATTCTCTCTTCTGTCACTTATGGAGATGTTGAGGAAGTATGTCCGGGAGATCTTATAGATCCCCTAGGAAGATCTTCCTCCCTTGCCTGGGCATAGTATTTGTCCCTGGTCCCTGCTTCTCAGGGCATGGGGCCCGATACTGCCCAAATGGGGGTTGGAGATCTTATAGGGTTTCTGGAGAGCTCCATAGAGGTGGTAACCAAGCATTTGATTCTTGTTACCTTCGCTCTGGATAGGAATTTAGGACCTGATTTTCTACAATCGGTCTTCTCTTTACGCTTTCTTATACATAGTTCTTTACTGTTTGTTTGCCCATTGTTGCCCACGTTGAGGTTTTGTGAGGCTTTCTGCCATATGCTTTGGGACAGATACTGAAGAGACCTCTGGTGGTAAGGCATGGGAGTGATGTCATTGAAAATGGGCCTTTCATTGGTTCTTTGTCCCCACTAATCTGCTGGTAGGGGAACAGAACCCATTTGTCTGGACTGGTCTAGCAGGACTTAAGGAAAGAACATTAACTGGTAATATAATGTTACCTTTTGCAACACATTCCAAAAATAGAAAAGCGAAGTAGCAGTTAAAACAATTGAAATCGAAACACGATAAAATAATGAACAATATATAACAAAAAAATGTCAAATGCTCATGTGAGTCTTTGAAAAATGCAAAGAAATTAGGGAACCCAGTAGAAGAAATAAACCAGGAATTAGCTGTGACTTTTTTTTTCTAAACAGTTTGCTTTCACTTCCCTTTCTAGTCAGCAATGTCATGCTGTAATCTTGGTTATTACCCTGAACCTGGATGAAAGTTCAAGGTAATAACCTTGCTAAGAATAGAGGAAATAGTTATATCAAAAGAAGTGTAGAATACAATAATGTGGAATCAGAGCATTCTAAGTTAAAAGGAGATGCACGTAGGGAATCTGTCATGGTGAACTGACACACTGTATGAAAGAAGCAGAAAAACAAAAATGTCTTACTGCTACATTATGAGGTCTCTTGCACTCTAGAGTTCAAGTATTGTAAAATGGTGGTGCCTCCAGCCAGACCAGAGCTATATTGCGTACCTTTTAGTTGGTTCCTTTCAGTGCACTGTGGGATGACTCTGATGTTCCTGCCATCTTTATCTGTATTCATGTTTTTGATAAACCATAAAGAGGCAATGAGAAATGTGGGACAAAAATTGATGATCCCTATTAGACTAAGGACTGATTTAGGTTCTTGGAGTCTTGCCCAGCCAGTTACATGAAATATAGCAAGAAGCAGAAAAAAAAATAAACAAAAAGGACCACTAAGCTGTCATCTCATTCTTTTGCAGTTCCTGAAGAACAGCTTCCTACCATTGAAGATTATGACCTGAATGTGGTGAGACTGTGTTTTCAGGTGTTTCTCCCTGACGAGCATGGTAATTTCACCATTGCTCTTCCTCCTGTGGTCTCCAACCCAATTTACGATAACAGTAAGTAATTTATAACTTATTTCACTTTATAGCTACAACCATTGTTTCTGATCTTTTTCTTAAAACACCACTGAAGACAATCTGCTGCCTGAGGTGAGAGATGAACTGACACCCCTCACCTCTCCAGCAGCCAAAATGGAGCAATATGTTTCTAGGCAATATTAAAAAAAAACAGAAAACCTTGCAATGATGTTTATATGCAACAAAAATTGTAGCAGTTTAATTATCTAGCCTGGGAATCTAGTATAAAACATACCAAATCCTGACACAACATGCTGGACCGACGTGGTGGTTGATGTAAATATTCTACAAAAGAAATGGAGATGCAAGGTGATCACATACCAATGAGCAAAATCAAATAGCAAGAACCATGGTGCAATTAAAAAAAATTATAACTAATTATCTCCAGGAACAAGCAGGAATGAGTCTTCACATATGGGTATCGTCGGTACCGACGGAGCCTGCGCGGGAACGCTCCCCAGCGTCCAAAAGGAAAGCTTTTGGGAGCATCCCACAGCGCCTGCACGCTGCCTTCCCGCCTTTCCTAACTGCCTCTCTCCAGTTCTTCTTTTCTGCGGAGCCAGCAGGTCGTGTTTCCTGTCACCGCTGAAGAATTTCTTATTTTCTTTTATTTTTCTTTAGTCGCGTGTCTGCCTTCTCGATTCCGGACCGGTACCACCGGTCTTTTTTTTTTTTTCTTTCTTTAAAAAAAACAAAAAAAACTACAGTGCATTTTTTTCTTCTGGGGCCTTAGGCCTACAGATATATTTTTCCTCATGGAAAAACCCGCCTCCAGGTTTAAAAAGTGCACGAAGTGCAGCAGCACTATTTCTGTCACAGACACCCATGACTGGTGTCTAAAATGTTTAGGTCCTGACCACTCCATAGCGGATTGTGAGTCCTGTTCTATGATGTCTAAGAGAGGGTTACAAAATCGGGCAGCCAAGCTCAGTATTATTTATTATTATTTATTTATTATTATTATTTATTAGAGTCTCTTTTATACCGCGCTATTCAGCATCAGTGCGGTTCACAATGAACAATAAAATACACATTTCTGATGGTACTTTGTGTTTACAGTTGAACAGGTAATGCAACTTGGATAACAGGGTAACTATTTACAATTTAAGACATAATTGGGAACTCTTTTGACTTCAGTCAAGGGGGTTCTGAGAGGCTTGTGAGGATGGTGCAGCGTCCACATTGGCTTCTGGGTAAAACTGGAGGAAGAGGTGAAGTTTTAAGGCCTTTCTGAACTGAAATAAGTCCTGGATTGATCGGATGCCGTGAGGAAGGCTGTTCCAGTACCTTGGTGCGCAGAAATTGTAGGCCCTGCCTACTGTTGCCTTGGTACATTGTGTTATTAATTTTGGGACTACCAGGGTGTTAAGTGTTACTGACTTTCTGTCCCTATTGAGAGGAGTTGTCTGGATTAGTTCAGTCAATGATGCCGACGAAAGCCCTTTAATAACCTTGAAGGTAAGTAGTAAGGTCTTGTAAGTGATTCTACCTTGTATCGGGAGCCAGTGGAGATGTTTTAGAATGGGTGTGACATGGTCTTTCCTAGAAGCGCCATGTAGAACTCTTGCTGCGGCATTCATTGCAAGTTGAAGTGGATTTAAGGTGGCTTGAGGGAGACCTTGCAGGATTGAATTTGCATAATCAAAATGCGGTATGATTAGTGCCTGATAGATGGTTCTGAAATCGTCAGGTGCAAGCCGGGATCTTAGATGTCTAAGGGATCGGATTTTATGGTATACCGCTCTTACAATGTTTCCTATGTGCGCCTTCATATCCAAGTGCTGGTCTAAGGTCACGCCAAGGTATCTGATAGTGGGTTTGGTCTGGAGATCTGCATCCTTCACTTTTATGAAAGACGGAGCAGTGAAGTTTCGATTCCTTGTAATAAATAAAACCTCAGTTTTCTTGTGTTGGATCTTAAGGTTTTGGGATTGCAGCCAGTTAGAAACTTCATTTATGCAGTTTGTTAGAGGTGTGAGGTTGGGTTTCTCTGTTGCAAAAGGCATGTATAACAGCACGTCATCAGCGTAAATAAGGCAGTTAACACTGAAGGACCGGATCAGGTTGCAGATAGGCTGCATGTATATATTGAACATCAGGACGGCGAGGGAGGACCCTTGTGGAACACCTTGCTTTTGGTGGAACGGATCAGATGATGTATCGCTGGATCGTACCTGCTGCCATCTATCAGAAAGGTAGGACATACACCACTCAAGTGCTTTATCGGTGATTCCCTTCTCCTTGAGTCGTTCAAGGAGGCACTCATGGCTAACGGAGTCAAACGCTGCTGCAATGTCTAGGAAGACAAGTACCCTGTTTCCCTCCGATGCAGCTTCTGTGGCATCGACGTCTTCCAGGGCTGCTTCTTCATCCTATGGATCTCAGGTAACCAAACTTAAATCTGGCCGGTCCTCAAAGAGTTCATCTCCCTCTAAGTATCGAGATGCCCCCGGGCTTACTCTTGAGGAATCCACACCGGCAAAATTACCCCGGCGGGAGGCTCCAGCTTCCAAAGCTCTACCTATGGGGTCACAGGTTGACATCGATGGCTCGGCCTCGACCGATCACCTGTTACAATGTTCTGGGGTACCGGCGGTTACCACTGGTACAGACATCCAGACATTGGTGGCGTCGATGGATCAGAATATTCTGACCATGCAGCGTGCCATCACGGCATTCATACAAGCTGCGACACCTGCGGTACCGCAACAAACCCCGTTGTCGGTACCGATACTGGTACCGGATCCGAAATCGGTTACGATACCGGTACTGCTTGCATCGACATCAGCATCGACAGCAGCGGTACGCTATCCAGTGATGCCTATCAGTACCGACTCGGTACCGATTACTCCCGATGTCGATACCTCCCGGTACGCGTATCGGGCTCTGCGAGAGCATCCAGACAGTCGATACTTCGATTCCTCTGAAGACTCTGATACATCAGAGGCCTCAATTGAAGCATCGGGGGTCCTTCCTCAGGAACCCTCTTCTCCAAAAAGGAGAATGTCTCCTCCTGAAGACTTGTCTTTTCAGGACTTCATTAGGGAGGTAGCCAAAGGCCTGTCCATCTCAGTGGCCTCTGAAACTGAACCTAGAGCCAAAAAATTAGATATCCTACAATATCCTAAGGCTCCTAAAGAGGCAGCCACCTTACCAGTACATGAGATTCTTTATGATCACATGTTGGGCATATGGGAGACTCCTCTTTCCACCTCCCCTCATTCCCGAAGGTTGGACACCATGTATCGTGTTCCTCCTTGTCCTGGGTTTCATAAGACTCAGCTTCCTCACCACTCCATTGTGGTAGAGTCTGCTATGAAAAAGATCAAGAGTACAAAAAGGCACTCCTCTGCTCCTCCAGGAAGAGAATGCAGAACCCTAGATGCCTTTGGCAGGAAACTCTTCCAGGCCAGTATGCTTGTAGCCAGAATCAACTCCTATAGTCTCTATATGGGGATGTTTCTGAAAGAAGTTACAGATCATCTGCAAACCTCATCTCCTTTTATGTCAGAAGATAAGAGAGAAGAATATATCACCTGCCTTAAACAGGCACAGGATGTATCCAAGTTTTCCAACCGTGCAGCCTTTGACTCTTTTGAGGGTGCCAGTAGAGCCTCGGCTATTGCCATAGGTGCATGCAGAGTTGCTTGGTTACAAGCCTCTGATTTGGAATCCAGGGTACAGGATGGTCTAGGTAACTTTCCCTGTACAGGAGAAAACCTCTTTGGCAGAGATTGGCAAGCAAAGGCCAACCAGATGGATGCTGAAAATTCTGCTTTAGATAGACTTTCAAAGTCTACTACTGCTCCTTTTAAAAAGAGGTTGTTCAAAAAAGGATCTTATCCAAAAAAAGGGAAATTTTCTTCGGGTTATGGTCAGGCCTCTTCCCAAGGTCGTTTTGCTACAAAGAGACAGCAACAACCAAAACAGGCCAAGTCTCAGGCTGCGAGCACTGCTACGGCCCAACAGCCTCAGCCTCCTCAGGGCCTTTGACTTTCCACTAGAGAACTTAGCCTTTCTGGCTCTAGAACATCCAGAGCCTCTCACCATCCCAGGAAGGTTAGCTCACTTTGCTCCCAGATGGGAACAAATCACAGCAGAGCAATGGACCCTCTCCATCATACGAGATGGGTACAAGCTTCATTTCTTAAACCTTCCTCCTCACACCATGGTGAAACAGTTCAATTCTCCAACATCTCTCCTCAACCTTCTAGGTCAAGAGATTGCTACCCTTCTTGCCCAGGGGGCAATAGAAGAAGTACCCCTTCTTCAACAGGGCTCAGGGTTCTACTCCCCCTATTTTCTCATTCCAAAGAAAACGGGGGGGGGAGGAGGGGCTACAGACCCATACTAGATCTCAGAGAATTGAACAAGTTTCTATGCAAGGAGAAATTCAAGATGATCTCTCTCGGAACTCTCCTTCCATACCTCCAGAGTCAGAACTGGCTTTGTTCTCTAGATCTCAAGGATGCGTACACCCATGTTCTCATCCATCCAACACACAGAAGGTTCCTTCGGTTCCTTTACCAAGGAAAGCACTACCAATACAAAGTGCTTCCTTTCGGTCTGGCCTCTGCTTCAAGAGTGTTCACAAAATGCATGGCAGTAGTAGCTGCATTTCTGCGCACTCTAGGAATATTCGTATTCCCATATCTGGACGACTGGCTCATCCGAGCTCCATCCCAGTCAGAGGCCCAGACTTCCCTGGCCTGCACAAGGAGAGAGGTCACGTGACAGGAGAGCATCACCCTGGTGTGGCAGGAAGTGATCCTGTAACTAGGACCTGTCCTCCAGGTGATGTAAAACCCTCTCGCACCGAGGAAGTTTCTCCAGGGCCATGTGCCCATGAGGGAAGGGTTAGGACAGCCGTTATAGTTGGTGATTCGATCATTAGGCATGTAGATAGCTGGGTGGCTGGTGGACGTGAGGATCGCCTGGTGACATGCCTGCCTGGTGCGAAGGTAGCGGACCTCACGCGCCACCTAGATAAGGTCTTAGATAGTGCTGGGGAGGAGTCTGCTGTCTTGGTACATGTTGGTACCAATGACATAGGAAAATGTGGTAGGGAGGTTCTGGAGGCTAAATTTAGGCTTTTAGGTAGGAAGTTGAAATCCAGAACTTCCAGGGTAGCGTTCTCCGAAATGCTTCCTGTTCCACACGCAGGACCCAAAAGGCAGACAGAGCTCCGGAGTCTCAATGCATGGATGAGACAATGGTGCAGAGATGAGGGGTTTGGATTTGTTAGGAACTGGGGAACATTCTGGGGAAAGGAGGGGCTCTTCCGAAGGGATGGGCTTCACCTTAACCGGGATGGAACCAGGCTGCTGGCATTAACCTTTAAAAAGGAGATAGAGCAGCTTTTAAACTAGATATTAGGGGAAAGCCGACAGTCGCCCAAGAGCAGATGGTTTGGAAGAATGTATCTTTGAAGGATACTACCAAAAGCAGAGAGGTTCCACAAAAGAGTAAAGTAGCCCAAATGCCCTCAAGTATGGAGCAGACAGAGCTTAAAGATCAAATTAATATGGATAAAATACATTCTCTAAAATGCTTGTATGCAAATGCTAGAAGTCTAAAAAATAAGATGGGAGAGTTAGAATATATAGCACTAAATGAAAGGTTAGATATGATTGGAATATCAGAGACATGGTGGAAGGACGACAACCAGTGGGACACTGTGATACCTGGGTACAAACTATATCGTAATGATAGAGCTGATCAAATTGGTGGAGGGGTTGCTCTCTATGTTAGAGAGGGCATTGAGTCAGAAAGGATTAAAGTTTTGCAGGAAACAAAATCTGCTGTAGAATCTATATGGATTGAAATTCCATGTAAAAGGGGGAAGGCAATGGCAGTGGGGGTGTACTATCGAGCGCCTGGCCAGAATGACCAAATGGATGATGAAATGCTCAAAGAAATCAAGGAAGCTAAGAAAAGTTACAGCACAGTAATAATAATGGGTGATTTCAACTACCCCGGTATCGACTGGGTCAGTGTCACGTCAGGACATGCTAGGGAGATAAAGTTCCTAGATGAAATAAATGACTGCTTCTTGGAGCAGCTGGTTCATGAACCGACCAGAGGGGAAGCCATATTAGACCTAATCCTTAGTGGAGCACCAGATCTAGTGCAAGAGATAAGGTTGTTGGGGCCACTTGGCAATAGTGATCATAGCATGATCGCCTTTGATTTAATTAGTGGAGGAGGGATAGTAAGGAAATCCACAGTACTACCTTTTAACTTTCGAAAGGGAGACTATGATAAAATGAGGAGAACAGTCAAGAAAAAACTAAAAGGAGCAGTTGCAAAGGTTAAAGATGTACATCAGGCTTGGCTGTTGTTGAAAAATACTATCTTGGAAGCCCAGACCAGCTGTATTCCACGCTTTAAGAAAAGTGGAAAGAAGTCCAAAAAACTGCCAGCATGGTTTAAAGTTGAGGTCAGAGAGGCGGCTGTTGCCAAAAAAGCATCTTTCAGGAAATGGAAAAAAGAGCCAAACGACGAAACCTGGAAACAGCACAAGCACTGGCAAGTCAAATGCAAGGCATTGATAAGGCAGGCAAAGGGAGAATTTGAGAAGAAGCTTGCTGCAGAAGCAAAAACGCGAAGTAAAGACCTTTTCAAGTACATTCGTAGCAAAAAACCTGTGAGAGAGTCAGTTGGTCCATTAGATGATAAAGGGGTTAAAGGAGCACTAAGAGGTGACAAGGCGATAGCGGAGAGACTGAACGAATTCTTTGCTTCAGTCTTTACTGAGGAAGATGTAGGGATGTTACCCATGACTGAAGTGGTATTTAAAGGTGCAGAAGAATTGAAGGAAATATCGATACATCGAGAAGATGTATTACAACTATTAGATAAGCTGAAGAGTAGCAAATCACCTGGGTCGGATGGTATACATCCAAGGGTATTGAAAGAACTGAAATATGAGATTGCAGACCTGCTATTAGTAATCTGTGAACTATCATTAAAATCATCTCTAATACCTGAAGATTGGAGGATCGCCAATGTAACACCAATTTTTAAAAAGGGTTCCAGGGGTGATCCGGGAAACTACAGACCGGTGAGCCTGACGTCAATACCGGGAAAAAATGATAGAAACCATCATAAAGAATAAAATTACTCAGCATGTAGATAGTCATGAACTAATGAGAGACAGCCAACATGGCTTTAGACAAGGAAGATCTTGTCTTACTAATCTGTTATGTTTTTTTGAAGGAGTGAATAATCAGGTGGACAAAGGTGAGTCGGTTGATATTGTGTATCTGGACTTTCAGAAAGCCTTTGACAAGGTCCCTCATGAGAGACTTTTGGCAAAACTAAAGAGTCATGGGATAGGAGGCAGTGTACTATTGTGGATCAGGAACTGGTTAAAAGATAGAAAGCAGAGGGTAGGGCTAAATGGCCAATTTTCCCAATGGAGAAAGGTGAATAGTGGTGTACCCCAGGGATCTCTGCTGGATCCGCTGCTTTTTGACATATTCATAAATGACCTGGAAAGTGGAATAACGAGTGAAGTTATCAAATTTGCAGATGACACAAAACTATTTAAAGTTGTTAAAACCCAAGAGGATTGTGGAAAATTGCAAGAGGATCTTGATAAATTGGAAGACTGGGCATCAAAATGGCAGATGAAATTTAATGTGGACAAGTGCAAGGTTATGCACCTAGGGAAGAAGAACCCAAACTATGGTTACACGATGCAAGGTTCCACATTAGGAACCACCACCCAGGAAAAAGATTTAGGCGTCATTGTGGATACCATGTTAAAACCCTCGGCCCAGTGTGCAGCGGCGGCCAAGAGAGCAAATAGAATGCTAGGTATGATAAGGAAAGGAATGGAAAATAAAACAAAGGATATTATAATGCCTCTATATCGTTCAATGGTGAGACCGCACCTTGAGTATTGTGTGCAATTCTGGTCGCCGTATCTTAAAAAGGATATAGAGTTATTAGAAAAGGTTCAGAGAAGAGCCACCAAAATGGTAAAGGGGATGGAAGGATACTCCTATGAAGAAAGGCTAAAAAGGTTAGGGCTCTTTAACCTGGAAAAGAGACGGCTGAGGGGAGATATGATAGAAGTCTATAAATTAATGAGCGGAGTGGAACAGGTAAACGTAGATCGATTGTTTACCTTATCAGAATATAGAAAGACTAGGGGACATGCAATGAAGCTACAGGGTAAACTATTTAAGACTAATAAAAGAAAATATTTTTTCACTCAACGTGTAATCAAACTCTGGAATTTGTTACCGGAGGATATAGTAAAGGCTGTTAGTGTAGCTGGGTTTAAAAAAGGTTTGGACAAGTTCCTGGAGGAAAGGTCCATAAGCCATTATTAAGAAGGGACCCAGGATATCAATGCTTGAACCAATACAAGCATTGTGGAACCTGTGTCCCTTGGGGAAACTGCTAGGTACGTATTACCTAGATTGGCCACTGTTGGAAACAGAATACTGGGCTTGATGGACCTTGGTCTGACCCAGTATGGCATATCTTATGTTCTTATGTTCAGTATCTGGGACTGGTAATCAACATTCCAAAATCCCATCTCAGCCCTACTCAGTCTCTAGAGTTCATAGGGGCCTTACTGGATACCACAACTGCAAGGGCCTATCTTCCCCAGGCCCGTTGCCTACGCTTTTTGCAGTTAGCCTCCCAGATTCAGTTAAAATCCCATTTAACTGCTCGAGAGATGTTACAACTCTTAGGCCACATGGCATCCACGGTGCATGTGGTTCCTTACGCTCGCCTTCACATGAGGGCAGCTCAGTGGACCCTATCCACCCAATGGACTCAGGCATCAGGTTGCCTGTCAGACAAAATAGCAACCTCCAGTCGCCTCTTTTGGTCCCTCCACTGGTGGAAGTCCACTCAAAATCTGTTGCTGGGGTCCCCCTTTCAACGGGTGTTACCCCAAGCAACCCTTACAACAGATGCCTCTCCAAAGGGTTGGGGAGCTCATCTACAAGATCTCTCAACCCAAGGCATCTGGTCTCCACAGGAGACATCTCTACATATCAACCTCTTAGAGCTCAGAGCAATCTTTCTGGCTTCGGTGTCGACTGCAACGGTACCCTGTCCTATGATGCCCATCGGTACCGAATCGGTACCGCTTACTCCCGATGTCGATCCCACTCGGTGTGCGTATCGGGCTTTACAGGAGCATCCAGACAGGCGATACTTCGATTCCTCCGAAGACTCTGAGTCGTAGGTTTCTGTTGCACCGGTACTTCTTCCTCAGGAGTCTGATTCTCCAAAACGAAGAATGTCTCCTCCAGAAGACTTGTCTTTTCAGGACTTCATTAGGGAAGTGGCTAGGGGCCTCTCCATTATAGTGGCCCCTGAGTCAGAGCCTAGAGCCAAGCAGCTAGATATTTTGCAATATCCTAAGGCTCCTAAAGAAGCAGCTACTTTACCTATTCATGAGATTCTCTATAATCTCATGTAGAGCATGTGGGAGACTCCTCTTACCACCTCTCCTCATTCTCGTAGATTAGACACCATGTACCGTGTCCCTCCTTGTCCTGGCTTTCATAAGTCTCAGCTTCCTCACCACTCTATTGTGGTAGAGTCTGCCATGAGGAAAATAAAGAGTGCAAAGAGATACTCATCTAATCCTCCAGGACGTGAATGCAGGACCCTTGATGCTTTTGGCCGAAGGGTTTTCCAAGCTAATATGCTTGCTGCCAGAATCAACTCCTATAGTCTCTATATGGGGATGTTTCTAAAAAGTCACAGATCATCTGCAGACTTTAGCCCCTTTTATTTCAGAAGATAAAAGGCAGGAATTTCTCACTTGGCTTTAACATGCCCAAGATGTTTCCAAATTTTCTAACCGTGCAGCCTTTGACTCTTTTGAGTGTGTAAGCAGAGCCTCGGCTATTGCCATAGGTGCACGCAGAATTGCTTGTTACAAGCCTCTGATTTGGAACTTTGGGTCCAAGATGAACTGGGAAATCTTCCTTGTACAGGTGAAAACCTTTTTGGCAGGGATTGGAAAGCAAAGGCCACTCAGATGGATGCTGAGAACTCTGCTTTGGATCGACTTTCAAAGTCTACCTCTGCTCCTGCTAAGAAAAGATTGTTCAAAAAGACAACTTTTTCTAAAAAGGGAAGATACTATCCTGCTTATGGTCAGCAGGCATCTTCTGCAGGTCGTTTTGCTGCAAAGCGTCAGCAACCACTTAAACAGGCCAAGTCAAAGGCTGCCAGGCCTCCCACGGCCCAGCAGCCTCAGCCTCCTCAGGGCCTTTGACTTGCAACTAGAGAACTTAGCCTTTCTAGCTCTGGAAGAACCAGAGCCCCTCACCATTCCAGGAAGGTTGGCTTACTTTGCTCCCAGATGGGAGCAAATCACAGCAGAGCAATGGACCCTCTCCATTATTAGGGAAGGGTACAAGCTTCATTTCTTAAACCTTCCTCCCCACACCATGGTGAAACAGTTCAATTCTCCAACATCTCTCCTCAACCTTCTGGGTCAGGAGATTGCTACCCTTCTTGCCCAAGGGGCAATAGAAGAAGTACCCCTTCTTCAACAGGGCTCAGGGTTCTACTCCCCTTATTTTCTTATTCCAAAGAAAACAGGGGGCTACAGACCCATATTAGGTCTCAGAGAATTGAACAAGTTTCTATTCAAAGAGAAATTCAAGATGATTTCTCTCGGTACTCTGCTGCCATACCTTCAGAGTTCGGACTGGCTTTGTTCTCTAGATCTCAAGGATGCGTACACCCATGTCCTCATCCATCCAACACACAGAAGGTTCCTTCGGTTCCTTTTTCAAGGAAAGCACTACCAATACAGGGTACTTCCTTTCGGTCTGGCCTCTGCACCAAGGGTGTTCATGAAATGCATGGCAGTAGTAGCTGCATTTCTGCGCACTCTAGGAATATTCGTTTTCCCATATCTGGACGACTGGCTCATTCGAGCTCCATCCCAGTCAGAGGCCCAGATTTCTCTAACCTGCACAATGCGTGTCCTTCAGTATTTGGGACTGGTAATAAACATCCCAAAATCCCATCTCACGCCTACTCAGTCTCTGGAGTTTATAGGGGCCTTGTTGGATACCACAACTGCAAGGACCTATCTTCCTCAGGCCCGTTGCTTACGCTTGGTGCAGTTAGCCTCCCAGATACAGTTAAAGTCCCATTTAACTGCTCGAGAGATGTTATAACTATTAGGCCACATGGCATCCACCGTGCATGTGGTTCCATATGCTCGCCTTCACATGAGGGCAGCTCAATGGACTTTGTCCACCCAATGGACTCAGGCATCAGGTTGCCTGTCAGACAAAATAGCAAACTCCAGTCGCCTATTTTGGTCTCTCCAGTGGTGGAAGTCCCCTCCAAATCTGTTGCTGGGGTCCCCCTTTCAGCAGTTGCTACCCCAAGCAACTCTGACAACAGATGCTTCTCCAATGGGTTGGGGAGCTCATCTGCAGGATCTCTCCACCCAGGGCATCTGGTCTCCACAGGAGACTTCTCTGCATATCAATCTATTGGAACTCAGAGCAATATTCTTAGCTCTCAGAGTGTTCCATTCCCTGCTCAGCTACAGGACAGTCCTCATCCATACGGACAACCAAGTAGCCATGTTCTATGTAAACACGCAGGGCGGGACTGGCTCTCTGTCGCTTTGCAACGAAGCTTTGCGACTGTGGGCCTTCGCCAGAGAGCATCACATCCATCTTCTGGCAGTATATCTTCCAGGCGTTCAAAACTCTTGGACGGACAGACTCAGTCGCGTTCTGCTTCCACACGAGTGGTCCCTCCACATGGACCAGGTAGCCAGGATTTTTTGAATTTGGGGAACCCCGGACATAGACCTCTTTGCAAGTCTGTGGAATACCAAACATCCCCGGTTCTGTTCCAGAATTCCGTGTCAGGGAGTTCAGGCCAAGGATGCCTTCCTCCTTCACTGGGGTCAAGACTTCCTTTATGCCTTTCCACCAATTCCCCTAATTCCCAAGACACTATTCAAGCTTCAGAGAAATCAAGGGATCATGATCCTCATAGCACCACATTGGCCACGCCAAGTGTGGTACCCTCTACTTCTGCATCTCTCTCAAGCTCCTTCCCTGGACTTTGGGCTCTGCACCAGACCTTCTGTCCCAGGAAGAGGGAACTTTGTGGCACCCAAACCCCCAGTCGCTCCATCTCAGGGCTTGGTTGCTGAGGGCCTAGACCTTCAAGATTTTCATCTCTCTCAGCAAGTCAGAGATGTTATTCATGCTTCTAGAAAGCCTTCTACTAGACGTTCCTATGCTTTCAAATGGAAAAGATTTATCATTTGGTGTTCAGGGAAAGGTCTAAACCATCTTGCAATACCTCTGAATTCTCTACTAGAGTATCTCTTGCATCTATCCCATGCAGGTCTGAAAACGAATTCAGTAAGAGTCCATTTGAGTGCTATTGCAGCGTCCCTCAAGCCTCTCAATGGACAACCTATTTCCTCTCATCCTCTTATAGCAAGATTCATGAGAGGCCTTCTTTTAACTAAACCTCCCATTAGACCACCTCCAGTGGCATGGGACTTAAACCTGGTTCTTGGCCAGCTTATGAAGCCACCCTTTGAACCTTTAGCCACCACCTCCTTGAAATTCCTTTCTTGGAAAGTTATTTTTTTCATTGCAGTCACCTCAGCACGCCGCATCAGTGAGTTGCAAGCTTTGGTAGCTAATCCTCCTTATACAAGGTTCCATCATGATAAGGTAGTCCTCAGGACCAATCCACACTTTATGCCTAAAGTGGTCTCACCTTTTCATCTGAACCAAGAGGTATATTTACCTGTCTTTTTTCCAGGACCTCATGCATCAAATGCAGAGAGGAATCTTCATTCCTTGGATTGTAAGAGAGCTCTCGCTTTTTACTTACAAAGAACACAGCAACATAGAAAGTCTTCTTAACTCTTTGTTGCTTTTGATCCTTCTCATTTAGGACTTCCAGTCTCTAAGAGAACACTGTCCAACTGGATTGCTCAGTGTATTTCTTTCGCCTACCAGAGTAGGAACATTTCTCTGGAGGGCCATGTCACAGCTCACAATGTGAGAGCCATGGCAGCCTCAATGGCTCATCTAAACTCTGTGTCCATCAACCAAATCTGTCGAGCGGCCACCTGGGCCTCGGTTCATACCTTCACAGCCCATTACTGTTTGGACAAGGACTCCCGCCGGGATGCCTCGTTTGGTCAGGCTGTTCTCAAACACCTGTTCCATTCCTAATCAACTCCTACCCACCTACCCTGGTCGGATGCCAGAGATCCATTGGGGGGAGGTAGAGTCCTTTTCAGGGACACACAACCTGGGGTTTCACCCTGGCATCTGCAGCTAGGGAGTCCCCATATGTGAAGACTCATTCCTGCTTGTTACTGGAGATAGCACAGTTACTTACCTGTAACAGGTGATCTCTGGGAACAGCAGGAATAAGTCTTCACAACCCACCCACCTCCCCTAGGAGTTGTATCTATATATCTTTCCTTTCCTCTCTCTCTCTTTGTCTCAGCTTTAAAACTCGAACTGGAGAGAGGCGGTTGGGAAAGGCGGGAAGGCAGCGCGCAGGCGCTGTGGGATGCTCCCAAAAGCTTTCTTACTGGACGCTGGGGAGCGTTCCCGCGCAGGCTCCGTCGGTACCGACGATACCCATATGTGAAGACTTATTCCTGCTGTTCCCAGAGATTACCTGTTACAGGTAAGTAACTGTGCTTTCTCTCCCCCCCGTCCCACCCCCCCTGCATCTAGCCTCTCTCCCCCCCGTCCCACCCCCGCTGCATCTAGCCTCTCTCCCCCCCGTCCCACCCCCCCTGCATCTAGCCTCTCTCCCCTTTCTCCTCCCTTCATCCAGCACTTCAGCCTATTTTTCTCACCCCACCCCACCTTTCCCCTCCCTATTCCTGCCTCGTGTCAATATATTCCCCTTTCTCTCCATTCCTGTGTATAGCATCTCCCCACACACCATATCTAACATTTAACCTCTTCCTCCCCTTCTCTCTCCTCTCTAGAATTTCCTCCTGTCTCTCTTCTTTCTCCTCTCCCAGTCCACTATCTTTCCTGTCTCCCTCCTCCTTCCGGCATCTCTCTTCTCTCATTCTACTCCCCCCAGATGTCCAGGATCTCTCTTCTCGTCCTCCACCCCTTCCACCCCAGTATCCAGCATCTGCTGTTTCTCACCATCTGCCCTCCACGCCCCCATGCCCAGCATCTTCCCCTTTTCCCCATCTCCCCTCCATGCCCCGTATCCAGGGCCATACCAAGCCATAAATGTGCTCTGTGTGACTTGCATATCTGGTTCTCCCCCCACCAATCATAGGTTTGTCATTTGCCCCATGCTGAGCATCTCCCCATCTTGCCTCCATATCCAGCTGACTTTCCCCTGTGCTGCCTGTCCTTGCCCAGCTGCTGCCGCTTTTCGTGTTCCCTTGGCGGCAGTGGTGGTGGCAGCAGCATGCAATTGGGGAAGGAAAAAAAAACAAAAACACCACGGGTCTTTCCAATTCCACACTTGCATTCAGGTCGGATCCTTCCCTCTGACGTACGCTCGCATCAGAGGAGGGAGGGACCAGACCATCCATTCAAATGTAAGTCTTTTCAACTCCGCACTTGAATAGCTGGTCTGGTCCCTCCCTCCTCTGATGTGAGCATACATCAGAGGAGGGGGGTATGAGGCCAACATGCAAACACAGAGTTGGAAAGACGCACATTTTTTTTTCAATTGAATGTCTGCTCTTCTGCTGCCACCACCACCATCACGGCCGCCGCCAGCGAGGCCACACACAAATTGGCAGCAGGAGGAAGCTTGGGAAGAGCCAATGCTGGCAGCCCCAAATACACCCCTATTTCTTTGTGCCCTGTGCGCCTGCACCGCTCACAAAGGGCTAGATATGGCGCTGCCCGCATCTACCATCATGCCCCCAGATCAAGCATTTACCCTTCCTTCTCATCTCCACCCCGTGCCCTGCATCTGCCCTCCATGCCTTAATTTCCTGCATCTGTACTTCAGCCAGGACCATGACAGTTATTGATGATGGCCAAGCAGCTGTTGTGGCTCCAGGAACTGGTCAGTTGATACAGCCTTTAATACTTGCCTTAATAGACTTCCCTTCAGAGATAAGCTCCTCTTTCATGAGGATTTGGAGAAAATCTGGAGAAAATCATAAATGACTTAAGAGAATCAAAATCCCAGAAGTTTCCAAAGGTTAAGTCCAGGGTGTCTTATTGGTCCAAGATGGGGAGGTCTTGCTTTTGGGAGGCTAAGTATCACCAGCCTTTGAAAGAAGATTCCTCTCAGTATTTGTGGTTTCCCTTCCACTCATCATTTCAGTCAGCATATAAGTGAGGCATGCAGGGGATCAAAGGAGCAATTGCCTTAAAAGTTTGCAATGAGAATTTGGGCTCCCTACTTTGACAGAACGGATTGACAGCTAACTTTCCGCATTCTACAGGGAATGGACCCATATTACGTCAAACCAGTGGGTTTTGGATGTGGTAAGAGACTTACAGGAGGGAATTTTCCCACCAGCTCTCAGATTTACATTTAGTTTCTGCATGTTACAAGTTGGCTAAGAGGACAGCAGTCTTATCCGCGTTAGCAAAAGTTCAGATCTTATGGACTGTGTTGCTGGCACCCTCTGAAAAAAGAGGAACAGGTTAATTTATTCCATTTATTTTATGGTCCCAAAGAAAGGGGGCTTTTTTTTTGTCCCATTTTGGATCTGAAGGGGGTAAACTTAGCTCAGAGTTCCTCATTTTTGTATGGAAACCCTGTGGCCAATCATTTGTTCAACCCAAAAAGGGTAATTTCTCATGGCCTTAGATATCCAAGGAAACTTATCTTCATATCCTCGTTTGGCAGGATCTTCAGAAATATTCAAGGTTCGATGTTCTGGGTGCTCACTTCCAGTTCCTAGCACTTTCCTTTGGCCTTGCCGCAACTCCTCAGACCGTCTCACATGGTAGTGGTGGCAGCAGCAGCTCTTCACAAGGAAGTTATTTTGGTTTATTCATATCTGGACCAAGTCTGAGGTGGAGAACGAACAGGCTACTTGAGTGATTCAGCTTTGAAGCCTCTTAGCTGTGTGATCAGTTCGAGGAGCAAATTAACTCTTCTTCAGTGCCTGGAGTATCTAGGAGCATGCTTTGAAACTCTGGCATGGACTAGTGCCTCTACCCAAATAGAGGATGCTGAAGTTACACAATCAGATTTATTTATTTTATTTTACAGATTTTTTTTATACCACTTTATCATTTTAGTCAAAGCGGTTTACATTGTAACTTAAACTGTTTAATGTACATTAAACAGGGACATTGATAACTTGAATTCTTCTGAGGTAATGGAGGGTTAAGTGACTTGCCCAAGGCTACAAGGAGTGCTACTGGGAATCAATCCAGGTTATGGCAGCCCTGAGAGCCTAGGTATTATGTGCAGGTCCTGGGTTCCATGGCATCAACTTTAGGCTTGGTGCCATGGACCCTGAGTGCACATGCAGCCTCTTAAGCATTCATTGCTTTCTCATTGGTAGGCGCACAGTGAGCACTGAGTTGCGAATACTTTGGATTTAGCTTCCCTTGTCCAGTCTCCATTGGTGGCTAAATCCCTGGCATTTGTTGAAGGGTATGGAGCTGAAGAATCCAGGCCTGGTTGATTGCCACCACAGACAAGAGCTTCACAGATTGGGGATCCCACTGTCTGGGCCAGGTAGTCCAAGCGGTTTGGATGATGATGGAAGTCTCCTAGTTTATCGGTTGCCTGGGGATGTGGGTGGTTTGGAACACTCTCAAGTCCTTTTCCTCCTTAGTAAAGGACAGAACAGTCTGGATCTATTCACACCACCACTGTGTTGGCCTATCTCCGTTGTCAGGGGAGAATGAGGAATGCAACTATCTCCTTTGGAGGCCTCCCTCATTGTGATAGGCCAAAAAGAATCTTTTGGCATTATTGGTAGCCCACATTACGGGCAAGGGGAAAGCGCAGGTGGACTTTTTCAGTAGGCATTCTCTGGATCCAAGGAGTGGAAGCTGTTTGGAGCAGGCCTTCTACCTCATCTGCACTCTATTGGGAAGGAGGGGGGTCCTGGTGATTAGATCGCATGGCGTCTGCAGAATGCTCAGGTGCTTCATTTTTTTTTCAGTCACCCCAGGGAGTGGGAGTGGTTTCATCCTGCTATATGTGAGGGGTGGTTTGTATATCCCATATGTTCTGGACTGGTCTGGACGATGAGGAAGGAGAAATTTTGATCTTACCTGATAATTTTCTTTCCTTGAGTCAAACTAGACCAAGTGAGAGGCTCATTCTGTTGTTGCTGATCATCTTTGTTCTGCTCTGCGATCATGATTTGGTGAACGGGCGTTGGCCCCAGGTTTCCTTGTGTATCAGTTTGGGTGTGAGTTTCTGGATACCCTCCTTCATTGAGACTTAGTTTGTTAAAGTTCTAGCTTAATGGTTTTGTTCACCATTGCTTTGCTACAGAAAATACTGGGGAGCATATGGCTGCACTCGCCTATTATAGGCCAGAGCTCACACTCTATAGTCTATTTATCTGCTGGCTGGCGGGGCACAACCTATATGTTCTGGACTGGTCTGGTTGGACTTGAGGAAAGAAACTTAGCAGGTAAGACCAGCTTTCTTCTTGTCATGCTTCCATACATGTGTCCTGTACAGCTCTGGGTGAAGTGAGTTGCCCAAGATCATTCAGCACATCTTTGAGAGAAGCAGGATTTAAACAGTGGCCTCCATGGGTCATAGCCTGCTGTTCTAACCACTAGGCTACGCCTGTACCCTTTTAGCTATGTACAAGTCACCCATTTCTGGTTAATATCATGAAGATGAGCAGCTAGTATGTGGTTAGATTCTATGAGGCATGTATAACTCAACTCAATATTTTGGTGGCATGAAGCACTAGCTAACTGTAGAAATGGACATTTAAAGAAGCTATAAGAAGTAAAATGTATGTATTTAAACAAAACGTGTCATGGTACAAAAATTCTATTTGTATATCATTGACATACTATTTGTATGATTGTTGGCATTTGTTTTTATTTATTGCTGTCTTTATCGTTTATATGATTTGCTGCTGTTTTTTATTGTTAACCTGCTTTGGACACTAACAATGAAACATTTATTTTATTTATTTAACAAGTTTTCTATACCGCCTTATCTTGTATTCAAAACGTTTTACAATAAAACAAATAGAACTTACATATAACATGAACCATAAATAAAATTTTGATAATGAAGATTTAGGGCCCAATATTCTAAAGGCATTTACACGGTTTGCTGACCTTTAAACCGTGTAAATGCCACTGAACAGGATATATCCCCACCTAATGCCACTCTATGCCCAATGCTAACCGCTTAGCATCGGGGTGTGTCATAGGTGGCTACAGTCTCCGGTAGCGGCAATATTGCACTGCTACCCGGTTAAGCGACCTGCGGGTAAAACTAGGCGAAACAAAAGCTGGCCTAGTTTTACCAATGGGAACAGTGTAATATCGCTGCTACCCGGTTAGCTTCTGCAGCATTGGAGGCTGTGTGGTGATTCCAGATATTCAATGCTGGGGCCACATATGACCCCGGTATTGAATATCCAGGGTTAGAGGTCGGTGATGACTGCTATGAGCCGTAGTGGCGCATAACCGTCCCAATTGAATATCGAGCCCTTAGTATTTACAACCAAGTGTCTTTGCATATCTAGCAGGTCATCAGTTGGTGTCTGTATTTATCAGAGGAAAATGCATATAGTTTAAGTAGATATGAAAGGACCTTGAGGACCATTATTATGGTGCTATGATCTTGCAAAGGTACATATTGGTGTATCTTCTTATAAAAGAGGATGCTATGGGAGACTCTAGAGGAAAAAAAATAAGAGGAATATGATTGGGAGATTCACGTTTCTCAAGTGTACAAGAAGTAAGCCTTTTTTATTTTTATCAATGGAGGGGAAGTTCAAGAGGTCATGATACAAGGCTCGCTCAAGAATAGCATTAGAAAACATTTCTTCAAATGGAGGGTTATTTGATACATAGCGCAGCTTCCCTTTTGATGTGGTTGAGGCAAAAAGTAGAATTCAACAAAGCCTAGGATAAATGCAGAGGATTCTTAAGAATGAAAGGAAAGCCCGAGATCGATGGGGGGATGCCATTGTAACAGTTAGCTATTTGGGCAGACTAAATGTGCCTTGCGGTCTTTATCTCTTATGGTATTCTGTTTTTGCTATGGTAGAGATTCCAAGCACAGTAATGGTAAAATAAGGAATAAACATTAAGGTGAAATTATCTTTTATTTTTTTCGACCGATGTGGAATGAAGTCACAGAGCATCCCGTCTTGTAGGAACGAACACAGTAACAGTGTTTTGCTGTGTGTCTTGAAACTATTTCTAGATTTTAAGCACATTGCCAAAGTCATCTCTCTAAATAAATTGAAATTAAAAGTGCTTTGACTCCCTTTGAGAGGTAATATCCACCACATTTTGTGTAACATGTGAAAACAGTATGCACCTGCCGTGACCCCTTTTCTATGCTACTGAGATTTTAGAATCCAGTCTCTGCCAAAAAGTGTATGCCTTTAGTTTCTCAGAGGCCATCATGTAGTGTTGTATTAATGAAATGCACCTTTTCTTTTTGTGTTTTTTTTCAAATGTAATTCTTTATCTTCTTTAACCAAGACGTTTTAAAAAAAAGGTCAGGGTTAAAAGTGGTATATTGAAGTTGCCATTTCTAAATCTGCCTGATCATGCTTAAACCTAGTCATCAGCAATGTGTATGATGTGAGTAGGCGGGTGTGGGTGCCTGAAGTCTTCCTTTACAGCAATTCATCTCTGCAGGGCTGAGGTGTAAATAAATAGAGATGCATGCTTCCAACCAAAAAGTATTTATAAATCATTGTTGAAGTCATATGGTAATTAGACATAGCTCAGCCCTTGTCTTCTGAGACTAGAAGCTGAGAGAGTGAGCAATAAATCTTCCCACAGTTGGTTATGCAAAAATAAGTTTTAGATGGAGTAACTTAAATGTACTCGCATTTCAGGTTTTATTTGACATACTGCAAATAAAAATAAAATAAAAAGTTGTGGATTACAATAAAATCTTGATAGGAAGGGGAACAGCATAGACAAAGGAGGGAAGCACACTAGGTAGTTAATAAGTGAATTATCGCATGCATCAGGTCAAGAGAATACAGAATCCCTGTGAGGTGCAACCAGCGAGAAAACAATAACAAGAAGCCACATAGGAAGGTGTCAAGCCTGAGGAAAAGCCAATGTGAAATAATAGGTCTTCAGAGCAGTCCTGAGTTTCCCATGGGAGTATTCTATCCCGATTTCTAAAGGCAAAGCATTCCATAAAGAAGGGGCAATAACATTGAAGCAAGACTTGCTCATGCATTCTAACTGAATTGTTTATAACGATGGGATAACCAACAGATTTTACTGAGTGGACCAAGCGTACGCTGAAGGGGGACATAGGAGATTAGCGAAGAAGAGAGGGAGAGTGGAATAGTAGACCTGATATGTAATAACAAGCAGTTTAAACTGAATCCTATGTCATATCGCAAGCCAGTGTTCTGATGAAAAAAAGGTGGAACACATGATCATATTCCTTGGCATTATGAAGGAACTTTATTGAAGTGTTTTGAATTAACTGTAAAACTTTGTGGCTGTCTTTGTTAAGCCATGATATAAAGATTTGCAATAGTCCAGACGGGTGATTACCAGTGCTAAGATAAGTGCATAAGGATGCCTTGACTAGCAATGATCTGACTGCTCAAGTTTATTTTAATATCAATACAAGTAAAAAACGGTCTTCTCGGAGTAAAGTGAAAATTGCACTATGATTAAAGAATACTCCACAAAAACAATAATCAATGTTTCAAAAGTATCAGAGGCTGTGGAAAAACTGATCCGCTGTAATATTAAAGAAGAACACTCTGTTATAATTTTTACTTTTGCACTCCCAACTTAAAGTCTCAGACCGAACAGCGCTCCAAATCAATGATGTATTTGTATGAACATCAGCGCTTCTTAGCATCAACGACCTAGTTGGGAGTGTTTTTTTTAAGTGTAGATATATCTGGATCACCAACTCTCCACCACCTAGTGTTTAGCACTATTTCAATGTAAAGCTCTTATCTTAATCGTTGTCCTCTACGCCTCCCTCGGCACCTCTCAAGCGTTTTTCACTCCATACAGGAGTTTCTTCAGGAGGGTCTGGAAATGAAATACATCAACAGCGCTAAAGATTTTTTTTGTGTGTCACAACCCTTTTACATTGATTACTCTACTTATTCAAAAACTCTTCTCATAAAAAACATATATATTCCACGTCTATCTTGATAATAAATTTAAAAATAGTGTTAAACAGCCTTTGATTCTTACTTGAGTAGTGCTGCCCGCGTTCATCAATGTCTCTTACTGGGTTCAAAAAAACGCCGCGCATGCGGGCTAGGTAACCTGGCTGGAAATTTATAGAGTATAGCTAGCCATGATTTGAGGACACCGAAAACCCAACCGGCAATTTGTGTTACATTGAAACTGGTTTGAAATAGCAGTTTAAATACACACATGCCAATCTATAGAGGAGTTTAAACCGTAGGATTGCACTGTGTTAACATTAAAAATCCACCGTTGTTCATGATATAGTAGAGTCTCATCTAAAGTTTTCCCTCTCGTTGCTATTAGAATCCGGTCTATACAAAAGCAGCGTAAATGGTCGAATTCATGCTTCAGTTCTAGGCAGTGTTGAACAATTGGTGCAGTCAATACTTTACAATGTAAGCAACTCTTGTGTTCAGACATCCGTACCTTAAAAGGCCGACTAGTTTTGCCTATGTAAAGCTGATTACACGGGCATCTGATCGCATAGATCACCGAAGATGTGTTGCATGATGTTGTTTGCTTCAAAACATACTGTTTGCCAAGATATTCAAAACCGGTTGTGTTCTCTGTAACATGACAAATCATGCAGTCACCACACCTCCGGTGTCCTTTTTCATCACCTTTGTCCTCCCGTACCCTGACTGAACGTAAAATTGTGGGGCTCAGCTGTTCTTTCAAATTAGTATTCCTCTGCCATACACATCTGATATTCTTTTCGTGTAGACCAGGAACGGTTTTCACTATATCAGTGTGTTTCGAAATTATTCTTTGAATCTGAGCGGTGAAAATCTGGTGATCAAATTTACACAGTCATCACTCGTTTCTGTGCGCACCTTCTCTGTACCGAGCAACCAAGTGCGATCATTATAGAGCACCCTTTTGTACGCCTGTTTTGAAATGTGACGGGGATAACCCCGGTTCGAAAAATCTTCCATCAGCTTTCGAGAATGTAACCGCTCAGTCATACGATTCAAAGAATAATTTTGAAACACACTGATATAGTGAAAACCGTTCCTGGTCTACACGAGAAGAATATCAGATGTGTATGGCAGAGGAATACTAATTTGAAAGAACAGCTGAGCCCCACAATTTTACGTTCAGTCAGGGTACGGGAGGACAAAGGCGATGAAAAAGGACACCGGAGGTGTGGTGATTGCATGATTTGTCATGTTACAGAGAACACAACCGGTTTTGAATATCTTGGCAAACAGTATGTTTTGAAGCAAACAACATCATGCAACACATCTTCGGTGATCTATGCGATCAGATGCCCGTGTAATCAGCTTTACATAGGCAAAACTAGTCGGCCTTTTAAGGTACGGATGTCTGAACACAAGAGTCGCTTACATTGTAAAGTATTGACTGCACCAATTGTTCAACATTGCCTAGAACTGAAGCATGAATTCGACCATTTACGCTGCTTTTGTATAGACCGGATTCTAATAGCAACGAGAGGGAAAACTTTAGATGAGACTCTACTATTTCATGAACAATGGTGGATTTTTAATGTTAACACAGTGCAACCCTACGGTTTAAACTCCTCTATAGATTGGCATGTGTGTATTTAAACCGCTATTTCAAACCAGTTTCAATGTAACACAAATTGCCAGTTGGGTTTTCGGTGTCCTCAAATCACGGCTAGCTATACTCTATAAATTTCCAGCCAGGTTACCTAGCCCGCATGCGCGGCGTTTTTTTGAACCCAGTAAGAGACATTGATGAACGCGGGCAGCACTACTCAAGTAAGAATCAAAGGCTGTTTAACACTATTTTTAAATTTATTATCAAGATAGACGTGGAATATATATGTTTTTTATGAGAAGAGTTTTTGAATAAGTAGAGTAATCAATGTGTAAGGGTTGCGACACACAAAAAAATCTTTAGCGCTGTTGATGTATTTCATTTCCAGACCCTCCTGAAGAAACTCCTGTATGGAGTGAAACGCTTGAGAGGTGCCGAGGGAGGCATAGAGGACAACGATTAAGATAAGAGCTTTACATTGAAATAGTGCTAAACACTAGGTGGTGCAGAGTTGGTAATCCAGATATATCTACACTTAAAAAAACACTCCCAACTAGGTCGTTGATGCTAAGAAGCGCTGATGTTCATACAAATACATCATTGATTTGGAGCGCTGTTTGGTCTGAGACTTTAAGTTGGGAGTGTAAAAGTAAAAATTATAACAGTGTTCTTCTTTAATATTACAGCGGATCAGTTTTTCCACAGCCTCTGATGCTTTTGAAACATTGATTATTGTTTTTGTGGAGTATTCTTTAATCATAGTGTAAGTTTATTTTAAGGCAAAAAAGGTTTTTTTGTATAACATTAGTAATTTGGGCACCAAAGCTGAGGAGCTTATCCAAATTTATTCTAAGAACCCAAACAGAGTCTAATGATAGTATGGTTCTAGCTATAGTTGGAAGTCTCTTTTTGAGAAAAATGGAGAATCGCCAAGTAAATACAATTGCTTTGGACTTCTTTGGGTTCAATTAAGCGATTTTTCGGAAAGCCAACTGGCTGGTTTATCGAGTTTGTCAGAAATGTCCAAAATGGCTGGAGAAGAATGAGAATCCAGAGGAACTAGCAACTGTACTTTTTCTGCATACATAAAAACTATGAATTCTAATACAGTTAGAATATTGTGAAGAAATAAAAAGAAGACAAGGTATAAAATCCAAATCGTGGCTTACAGCAGTTATATGTAATCTATCAATCCATTTTAGGCAGTCTGCTGTTACTGATGGTCCGCCTGAGGAGAGACCGAAGACTATTTCAGATAGTTATCCGGAGTAAGAATCAACAGCAACTGGACGGCGCTTACAACGACGACTTCAACTCAGCAGCTTACAAGGGCTGACCTGGCTCACGCCACAGTAGATTGAGGGTGATGTGAGCCCGTGCTAGGACACTCTGGGTGGTGTTCTCAGCAGCTTGCATGAGCTGGCGTGGCGCACACCGTGGTTGATTGAGGGGAATGTAGAGCAGATAGAGGCTGGATAGCCTGTGCTATTAGGTCCCTTTGGGCGGTGTTTAATGCGATCTACCTTAAAGGCGGCTGGTTCATAGAAGGAGAAGACGTCCGGTTGAGGGAGGAGGAACCAAAGGGTTCGTGGAAGGGGTTCCGTTGGTTGAGTATGACTGCTGAAGACAACCAGCTGCTGCCCTAATATGGGGACTGGATTGGCAGGAGCCCCAGCTGGGATTTGAACCTGCGACCTTTGGCCCTTGAACATACTGTCTGTGCACTGCACCACACTGTGGCCACGGCATTACCATGCCAGGAAGGGATGGCTTCCTAGCGAGAGTGCTGGTGATGGGGCGAGCTGTAAGATATCCGCAGCCCTAAGGAGCGCTGGCGAGGTTAAGTTTCTGATCGTTATATGGGCTCTGACCCTTGATCTTTCACGGTCAGTAGCATGAAGAGGCTAGCTCACCGTAAGGAACACAAGCGGGCTTGCGCTCGAGCGTGACTGAACCTTTGACCGATTCTGCCCCGGGCACTGGTTCAAGGCGCTGGGCAAGTGAAGGTCTGCCCAGGGTGATATTGGTCTAGGCAGTGAGGACAACAGGTGCTTCTGCGACCATCTCAGACGGGTGTCGATCTAGGATGGCAGCACTAGGGAGAACGTGCCAACATGTGCAGGAGGGTGATGCCAACACCAGTGAGTCACAGCTGTCCTGGTGGAGATATTACACCATCAGTTGTGTCCTGTCCCACCCTCAGTCGGGTCCTGGTGCTAGCACACCCCAGTTGGACACCATCAGGGAGGACAGGTGAGTCAGACTATTATAAGACCTTGTTAAGTATATTCTTTTAAGTACTGTGCTAGCTAGCATAGTTCTTCCCTAGGTGCATAACTTTGCACTTGTCCACATTAAATTTCATCTGCCATTTTGATGTCCAGTCTTCCAATTTATCAAGAAGATCCTCTTGCAATTTTCCACAATCCTCTTGGGTTTTAACAACTTTTAATAGTTTTGAGTCATCTGCAAATTTGATAACCTCACTCGTTAGTCCCTTTTCCAGGTTATTTATGAATATGTCAAAAAGCAGCGGACCCAGCACAGATCCCTGGGGTACACCACTATTCACCTTTCTCCATTGGGGAAAATTGGCCATTTAGCCTTACCCTCTGCTTTCTAACTTTTAACCAGTTCCTGATCCACAATAGTACACTGCCTCCTATCCCATGACTCTTTAGTTTTGCCAAAAGTTTCTGATGAGGGACCTTGTCAAAGGCTTTCTGAAAGTCCAAATACACTATATCAACAGACTCACCTTTGTCTACCTGTTTATTTATACCTTCAAAAAAACATAACAGATTAGTAAGACAAGATTTTCCTTGTCTAAAGCCATGTTGGCTGTCTCCCATTAAGCCATGACTATGTACATGTTCAGCAATTTTGTTCTTTGACTTTTTCTGCCTTTTTTCCCGGTACTGATGTTAGGCTCACCGGTCTGTAGTTTCCCGGATCACCTCCGGAACCCTTTTTAAAAATTGGTGTTACGTTTGCCATCCTCCAATCTTCAGGTATTAGATGATTTTAATGATAGTAAACTTCAAAGCAAGTTCCAGCAATCCTAACCCACTTATGGTGGTAATCTTGAAACCTCATTTCCAAAGGTCCTTGTTCTAATGAACTTACATTAGATGTTCTTTCTTTTATAGTATCCCTTTCAATTTTGATGTTTGCTTTGCTGAGATATCATTTTTCAGAAGTACTCGTCCTAGTAGCCGTATTTGGTGTTGAGGAAGTGAGCCCGTTTTGCCTATGGCTAACGCAATATATTTTCTTTCTTTGCTATAAGATTGTTCTTTGATCACCTCCTAGCTTTCTTCCCAAGTTGACTTAGTTTAAAATAAAAATAAAAAGCAAAAGAAGGGGGACAGTTTCCGATCTCCTCTATAAAGTTGTATTTTCGTCCTCATTTAAGGCTATCTGTGCTCTGCATTGTAAATTGTATCTGGCCTACTATTTGAAAACCACTTCCTTCCTTAGAAAATTACCTGCTTTTATCCTGTTTTCAACATAATAGTCCTGGTATTCCAGATGGGCAAAGGTTCTTAGCAAACTGCCTTAATTCTTCTATTCAGTTTTGGCTGTAAACAGGGTATTTATTCTCAGCTTTAAATTTAGCTCTTATCATATCAGAATTATTGCAGTGACAATGGCACTTTTCATTTCTGTTGCTATATAGAGTATGTAAGTCACCAACTTGATCCTCTTAGTATTGTTTTTTCCCCCTACGTGTGACCTTCTGGACCAACCCTCAGCAAGGCTTAATACTTTTTATGGAATTGTACAGAGTCTGTCCCTCTTAAAACACCTGTTAAAGGTGAACAACATTGGTGTCCACTTTTTGCATGTCCCATATATAGGTATTGCCATGTTATTATTTTTAATTTAATATACCGTCATTCTCATTAATTATTCTTTTCTTTTAGGAGCTCCCAATACAGCAGAGTTGAGAATTTGCCGTGTGAACAAGAACTGTGGGAGCGTAAGGGGAGGAGATGAAATATTTCTTTTGTGTGACAAAGTTCAGAAAGGTATTTAATGTTAACCTTTATGCCTTCTCTTTATATTTGAGTGAATAATCCCCCAGCATCCTCTATCAAAACAGCAGTTCATTTCACTATACCATCGGTCCCACAGTGGTGATATGAGAGAGTGGGTAGTATGGATTCATTGAGCAAGCATCTTGCATCTTCCTTTCTAAAGAGGACCAAAAAAAAGTAAAGTAACTATTTAGAAGTGCTGTCAATCTGATCATTAAGCCATTGACACCATTACATTGTAAACAGCTCTGATGCGCTTAGCGATATACCAGATAGACATATCCTGTGCTAGATAGCCCAGACAAATATCAACAAAGTAGTTCATAAAGTACAGAAAAATACTTGTTTATTGAGTTTCTTGATATACCGCTCTTTCATAACAGGGCAGTTTACAAATATAATATATAACAAAAGTGCAATGGTCAAAGACTGAGAAAGGAAAGGAACTCCAATATCTGATAGGATAGCAGCAGAACAGGACAAACTTAATTATATGGCATAATTTTTAAGCGCAGAAGAATGTTAGAGGATGCCCTTCTAATGGATTTCATAGAGGCTGCTACATTCAGTTCAGGGAAAGCAGCACTAGGAGAGTATAGTGGAGACAATGGCAGTCACCAGTAGGCAGTTCCTAGATTGACTAAGCCAATGAACATTATCTACCACTGTATTCCAGTAGGAGCCTGTTTAAACCATTCATGGTTGGATAGTTTGGCTAGCTTGGTATCATTTGCAGTCTGGTTCATTTTGCCTTTTCCATGAATACAGCTGAAATGCATGGCTATGTATTAGTCATATAAGGAATTTAATTATTTAGAGGGACAAATTCATCATAATTTTTCCTCTGTCAAAAATGGCTTACATCTGACATTTAAAAACATTGGGATGTTTGTATTGATATATCAAGAGCAATTTTTTCTCCGGAGCAAACTACTGAAAAACTTTCCAGCAAAATGCAGATTTTTTTTCCCTTTTGAAAGCTTTCCCCTTTTTCCTCCCAACTAACTTTTCACCCTTGGCTTTATCTGAGCAAGCCTTAGAGGCCTATTCAAATGAGTCTAGACAGTGCTCATTTTTAACTTTTGGTTTTCTTTTTGCGCGCTTGTGAATACCTCCTCTTTCTTAACATGATTATATGATTGTTATCAGAGGTTGTAGTTTGAAACCTTAGGCAAATATGAAATATAATTAAAAATTTTTGTAAATGTCAATTTTTTAAGGTTACAGAATTGCCCAAAAACACTTCCTGCAAAAGAGAGAAAATTCAGTACACCTTAGCAAATCTTAATTGCCTTTTTTTAAAAATGTTCTTGTGCCATAGTACCATTTCTTCTAATTATTCAACAGATGATATTGAGGTCCGGTTTTTCTCCAATACCTGGGAAGCAAAAGGTGTCTTCTCACAAGCTGACGTACATCGGCAGGTTGCCATTGTGTTCAGGACTCCAGCGTATTTCAAACCCATCACAGAAGCTGTTTCAGTGAAAATGCAGCTTCGAAGGCCCTCAGACCAGGAGGTCAGTGAGCCAATGGACTTCAGATACCTGCCGGACGAAAAAGGTAGAACTATTACAAACCACCTGATTATCATTTTCTGCAAGATGAGATATTGGAACAGCAACTTAAAACAAAAAAACTACAAATTGTAATTTATTAAGTTGAACAAGTGCTGTGTTTGTCATACTGTTTACTTTACGATATTGACTTTATTTCTGAATAATCTAAAACTTCCTTCTCCCCATCTGTTTGAATATATGTAAGTGTGTCATAATATAGGCATCAATATAGGTAATAGATGTGTGTCGAATTGCCAGCATTTAAGGAATTTTTAAGGGTATAGGAATCAAAATAAATGCAACCTCTCATGTTAGGCAAGGTAGAAAACACACAATTATGGCACTTCTCAGCCTGTTAATCATTGCCCCCGTCCTCTATTCAGCAAGAATAGTCAAAGGATTATCTCCAGGAACAAGCAGGAATGTAGTCTTCACATATGGGTATCGTCGGTACCAACGGAGCCTGCGCGGGAATGCTCCCCAACGTCCAATTAGGAAGCTTTTGGGAGCATCCCACAGCGCCTGCGTGCTGCCTTCCCGCCTTTCCCAACTGCCTCTCTCCAGTTCTTCATTTTCCGCAGAGCCAGCAGGTCGTTGTTCCTGTCACCGCAGAAAAGTTTTTCCTTATTCCTTCTTTTTTGTGGTCACGTCTGCCTTCCTCGACGCTATACCGGTACCGCCGGTGGTTTTCTTTCTTTCTTTTAAAAACTATATTTTATTTTTTTCCAAACTTTTCTTTTCCAGGTGCACGCACCATTTTGGGCCTTAGGCCCAAAATTTCCTCCACTATGGAAAAACCCGCTTTGGGTTTTAAAAAGTGCACCAAGTGTGGTGGTACCATCTCCGTCACTGACACCCATGAGAGTGGTGTCTTAAATGTTTAGGTCTTGACCACTCCATCTCTGAATGTATGGCTTGTGCCATGATGTCCAAGAGGGGTCGACAAAACAGAGCTGCTAAGCTCAGCGCCCTTTTTCCCTCCGATGCAGCTTCTGTGGCATCGACGTCTTCCAGGGCTTCGTCTTCCTCCCATGGATCTCAGGTAACTAAACATAAGTCTGGCCGGTCCTCAAAGGGTAGATCTCCTTCCAAGCATCGAGATGCCTCTGGCGTTGCCCTTGAGGGTTCTGTACCAGCAAAATTGCCTCGGCGGGAGGCTTAGGCTTCCAAAGCATTATCGGGGCTCCAGGATGTTCTCGAGGCCTTGACCTCGGCAGAACTACTGGTGCCATGCTCTGGGGTACCGGCTGCTTTCTCCGGTACCGATACCCAGGCATCGGCAGCGTCAATAGACCAGAGGTTCCTGGCTATTGAACGCAGTCTGGCGGCTCTCCTTGCGGCATCGCCCTCGGAACCGTGTCAGATAGTTGTACCGGTACCGACAGCATCGACATAGGTGTCCGCTTTGCCGGCACCCAGTCATGCGATGCCTTCCGGTACCGATAGACGGTACCGATTCTCCCCGGTACCAACTTCTGTCGGTATGGGTATCGGGCTCTTCAAAAGCATCCGGACAGAAGATACTTCGAATCCTCGGAGGACTCCAAGGATTCTGACAGCTCTGTTGGTACCAGAATACTTCTCCTGGAGGAGCCTTCCTCTCCTAAACGTAGGATGTCTCCTCCAGAAGATAGCTCCTTTCAGGATTTTATCAGGGAGGTGGCTCAAGGTCTGTCCAGTACTGTGACTCCTGAAACAGAGCCCAGGGCAAAGGAGTTGGAAATTTTGCAATATCCCAAAGCTCCTAAGGAGGCAGCTACCTTGCCTATCCATGAGATCTAAGTACCACCAAAAGACCTTCTAAACTGAGCCTCAATAAATAGTAAATAACGGAAAACCCAGCAAGAAAACCAATATTAAAGAATTTTTTTGTCGGAATAGCCAGCACAGTAGACAGGAAAATTACCTGCTACCACCGTGGCCCGTCCTTTTTAATCCGTGTTGAAAGTCAATTTAAAACAGCTCTATTCAAAAATGGCTGATACTTAGCTTTGTAGAAGAAAAGCAGGCTGTGAAAACGCTGTAAGCAACAGTAGATCAATTTTACATCAGCAGGTCACTTGTACGACGTGTCACGTTTCGGGGGTATACACATAAGCCCCCTGCTTCAGGTCAGACCTCTGTGTAAAAAACGTCAGCCCTCTGACCTGAAGCAGGGGGCTTATGTGTATACCCCCGAAACGTGACAGGTCGTACAAGTGACCTGCTGATGTAAAATTGATCTACTGTTGCTTACAGCGTTTTCACAGCCTGCTTTTCTTCTACAAAGCTAAGTATCAGCCATTTTTGAATAGAGCTGTTTTAAATTGACTTTCAACACTGATTAAAAAGGACGGGTCACGGTGGTAGCAGGTAATTTTCCTGTCTACTGTGCTGGCTATTCCGACAAAAAAATTCTTTAATATTGGTTTTCTTGCTGGGTTTTCCGTTATTTACTATCCATGAGATCTTACATGATCTCATGTTGAGAATGTGGGAGACACCTCTTACCACCTCTCCTCACTCTCACAGACTAGATACCATGTATCGAGTCCCTCCTTGTCCTGGCTTCCAGAAGACTCAGCTTCCTCACCACTCTATTGTAGTGGAATCAGCTATGAGAAGGATCAGGAGTGCAAAGAGGCATGCCTCTAATCCTCCAGGACGTGAGTGTAGAACTTTGGATGCCTTTGGACGTCGTACTTTCCAGGCTTCCATGCTCTCTGCCAGAATCAGTTCCTATATTTTATATATGGGAATGTTTCTTAAAGAAGTCACAGGAGACTTGGAGATTTTAAGCCCTCTACTTCCTGATGACAAGAGGCAGGATTTTCTCACACTGGTTAAACATGCCCAGGATGTTTCTAAGTTTGTCAATCGTGCAGCTTTTGACTGTTTTGAGTGCATAAGCAGAACCTCTGCCATTTGCCATAGGTGCACGTAGAATTGCCTGGCTCCAGGCATCCGATTTGGAGCTCTGGATGCAGGACAAACTAGGCAATATCCCTTGTACAGGTGAGAATCTATTCGGCAAAAATTGGCAAGAGAAAGCCAATGAGTTGGATGCTGACAACTCCACTTTGGATAGGTTATCCAAAGCCACAGCTGATCCTGCAAGGAAGAAATCTTTCAAGAAACCATTCTTCTCAAAAAAGAAGAGGTTTTATCCTTATTCCCAGCAGGGACATTCTGCAGGTCAGCCTGCCCGAAAGAGTCAGCAACCACCTAAACAAAAGAAAGCAAAGACTGCTAAGCCTCAACCGTCTCAGCCTCCACAAGGCCTTTGACTTTCATCTAGAGAACTTAGCCTTCCTGGCCCTCAATGGACCAGAGCCTTCCACCATTCCAGGAAGGTTGTCTCACTTTGCCCCCAGATGGGGGCAGATAACAGCAGAACATTGGACACTCTCCATTATAAAAGAGGGGTACAGGCTTCACTTCCTGTGCATGTCCCCTCCCACAATGGTAAGACAGTTCAATTCTCAGACCTCTCATCAACCTGTTAGATCAAGAGGTCACTATGCTTCTTGCCCAAGGGGCAATAGAAGAAGTACCCATTCATCAACAGGGTGCAGGGTTTTACTCCCCCTATTTCCTTATCCCAAAGAAAACAGGGGGATACAGACCTATTTTGGACCTCAGAGAATTGAACAAATTCCTGTTCAAAGAGAAATTCAAGGTGATTTCTCTGGGATCTCTGCTGCCATACCTTCAGAGTCAGTGTTGGCTTTGTTCTCTAGATAATATGAGTACAGCGGAGGGCAAAATACCACGGCCAACCAGATGATAATAGGTAAAATCAACTTTATTGGTGACCCGTAGTAATATAAATTGAGAAAGAGGCTCAAGGACTGACCCTATGCCTGACACTATAGGTCTGCCAGGAGGAGAGGTGAGCGATTTATGAATTTTAGGGATAGTATATATGGTTGGAACAACAGGATGTGGAACTTGTAAAAATGAATATTCACGTTGAGTCAAAAAGCCAGCATTGTACCCATACAGCAATAGAGAATCGATATCTCGTTTAATCGCTAACGTAGGATCACACGGTAGGACAAGATAAAAACTTTTATCATTAAGCTGGCTAAGAAGTTCTTGTATATAGTAAGAACGGTCTAATATAACAATGCCAACCTCTTTCTCAATTTATTGATGTTTTTTTACGACCCTTTGTACCCCATATTACTACGGGTCTCCAATAAAGTTGATTTTACCTATTATTGTCTGGTTGGCCGTGGTATTTTGCCCTCCGCTGTACTCTTATTGTGTCAATCTGCGGAAGGCCTCCTTCTTTTGTCCCTTTGTTCTCTAGATCTCAAGGATGCGTACACCCATGTTCTCATCCATCCAACTCACAGGAAGTTCCTTCGTTCCTTTTTCAAGGAAAGCACTACCAGTACAGGGTGCTTCCTTTTGACCTGGCCTCAGCACCAAGGGTGTTTACGAAATGCATGGCTGTGGTAGCAGCATTTCTTCGCACTAGAGGAATATTCGTCTTCCCCTACTTAGACGACTGGCTCATTCGAGCCCCATCAGAGTCAGAGGCCAGGGCATCTCTATCTTGCACAATGCGTATCCTTCAGTATTTGGGCCTGGTCATAAACATCCCAAAATCCAGTCTAACTCCTACTCAGTCCCTAGAGTTCATAGAAGCTTTGCTGGATACCAGAAAAGCAAGGGCCTATCTTCCTCAGACCCGTTGCCTTCGCATGGTGCAGTTAGCTTCTCAAGCAGTGCTAAAGCCTCATCTCACTGCCCGAGAAATGTTACAACTACTAGGCCACATGGCATCTACAGTGCATGTGGTTCCTTATGCTCGCCTCCATATGAGAGCAGCCCAGTGAACACTATCCACCCAATGGATCCAGGCATCAGGGTGCCTGTCAGACAAAATAGCAAACACAAATCGCCTTATTTTGTCCCTCCAATGCTGGCAGTCCACTCAGAACCTGTTGCTGGGGTCCCCATTTCAACAACCTTTACCCCAGGCAACTCTCAACAGATGCTTCACCAATGGGTTGGGGAGCTCATCTGCAAGACCTCTCCACCCAAGCCACTTGGACTCCACAGGAGACTCATCTACATATCAATCTCTTAAGCGCTCAGAGCAATCTTCCTTGCTCTTCGAGTGTTCCAAACCCTGCTCGGCTACAAGACAGTCCTCATTCATACGGACAATCAAGTAGCCATGTTCTATGTGAACAAGCAGGGGGGAACAGGCTCTCTGTCGCTTTGCAACGAAGCTTTGCGACTATGGGCCCTCTCCAGAGAGCATCAGATTCATCTCCTGGCAGTGTATCTTCCAGGCATACAAAACTCTTGGGCAGACAGACTCAGTCGAGTTCTGCTTCCACACGAATGGTCTCTACATGCAGACCAGGTGGCCAAGAGTTTTCAAATTTGGGGAACCCCGGACATAGACCTCTTTGCAAGTCCGTTGAATGCCAAACCTCCCCGGTTCTGTTCCAGAATTCTGGCTCAGGGCTCTCAGGCCAGGGATGCTTTCCTCCTTCACTGGGGTCAAGACTTCCTTTATGCCTTTCCACCCATTCCCCTAATTCCCAAAACCCTGTTCAAGCTTCAGAGAGACAGAGGCCGTATGATTCTCATAGCTCCACATTGGCCACGGCAAGTGTGGCACCCTCTGCTTCTACATCTCTCTCAAGCTCCCTCCATGGAGTTAGAATCTGCTCCAGATCTCCTGTCTCAGGAGGACGGAATGTTATGGCATCCCAATCCCCAGTCTCTGCATCTCAGGGCTTGGTTGCTGAAGGCCTAGATCTTCATGATCTTAACCTCCCTCAGCAAGTAAAGGATATCCTTTATGCTTCCAGGAAGCCTTCCACAAGACGCTCTTATGCTTTCAAGTGGAAAAGGTTTACCATATGGTGTTCGCAGAAGGGTCTTAACCCCCTTGCGATACCTCTGGAATCATTACTGGAGTATCTCCTTCATTTATCCAATGCAGGACTTAAAACTAACTCAGTAAGAGTCCATTTGAGTGCTATTGCAGCTTCTTTCAAGCCTCTAAATGGACAACCTATTTCCTCCCATCTTCTTATAGCAAGATTTATGAGAGGCCTTCTTCTAACTAAGCCTCCCATTAGGCCACCACCGGTAGCATGGGACTTAAACCTGGTTCTTGGTCAGCTGATGAAGCCACCTTTCGAACCCTTAGCTACTACCTCATTGAAATTCCTTTCTTGGAAAGTTATCTTTCTCATTGCAATAACATCAGCACGTCGCATCAGTGAGTTGCAGGCACTAGTAGCTGATCCGCCTTATACAAGGTTCCATCATGACAAGGTAGTCCTTAGGACTCATCCACACTTTGTGCCAAAGGTGGTCTCGCCTTTTCATTTAAACCAGGCGGTCTACCTGCCTGTGTTTTTTCCAAGGCCTCATGCATCTAATGCAGAAAGGAATCTTCATACTTTGGAGTGTAAAAGAGCTTTAGCCTTTTACTTGCAAAGAACACAGCAACATAGAAAGTCCTCTCAACTCTTTGTTGCTTTTGATCCTTCTCATTTGAGACTTCCAGTCTCCAATGAACATTGTCCAGCTGGATTGCTCAGTGTATTTCCTTTGCCTATCAGAGTAAGAATCTTCCTCTGGAGGGCCATGTCACAGCTCACAATGTGAGAGCCATGGCAGCCCCTATGGCTCATCTTCACTCTGTGTCTATTGACGACATCTGCCGAGCAGCTACTTGGGCTTCGGTTCATACCTTCACAGCCCATTACTGCTTAGACAAGGACTCCCGCCGGGATGCCTTGTTTGGTCAGGCTGTTCTTCAACACCTGTTCCATACCTAATCAACTCCTACCCACCATCCCTGGTTGGATGCCAGAGATCCACGGGGGGAAGTGGAGCCCTTTCACAGGGACACACAACTTCTGGGGTCTCTCCCTGGCATCTAAAGCTAGGGAGTCCCCATATGTGAGAACTACATTCCTGCTTGTTCCTGGAGATAGCATAGTTACTCACCTGTAGCAGGTGATCTCCGGGAACAGCAGGAATTTAGTCTTCACAACCCACCCACCTCCCCTAGGAGTTCTATCTCTCTATCTCTTTCTCTCTCTCTCTCTTTCTCTCAGCTTTAAATTCAACTGGAGAGAGGCAGTTGGGAAAGGCGGGAAGGCAGCACGCAGGCGCTATGGGATGCTCCCAAAAGCTTCCTAATTGGATGCTGGGGAGCGTTCCCGCGCAGGCTCCGTCGGTACCGACGATACCCATATGTGAAGACTAAATTCCTGCTGTTCCTGGAGATCACCTGTTACAGGTGAGTAACTATGCTTTATCTGCTTTGTAACACCTCAGCCAACTTTTATGGCTGGGGATCTTAAAATGTAAATCTGCAGCCTTCTAGTTCCAGAAAGTTACCTACTTAGACTAGTTTGTTTTCCTCCTTTTCTCATTGTGCCCCCTTCTCTTTTGCCTCTTTCTCTTTCTTTCCCCTCATACTTGACTTCTATCTTACTATCCACTGTGACATTTTTTCACTCTTCTTAACCCTTTCCAGGCCGAGCACAAAACTCTCAGGATCCAAATTTCTGACTAAATATTCCTATCAAATGGTATATAATACATGACCATAGCAGAAGGAAAATCACTATTAGAACATATTGAATAAGACGGGTACAATTTTCCTGAAATATGCAAAAATTAACCCGGCTGCAGAATGTGGATTAAAATTTTAAAGTAGGCCTTCAAAGGGTTAGCACCCCCCCCCCCCAAACCCCACTCACTTTGTTCCACCTCTCTAAGCTCTTCTATAAATTCCTATAGTGTCTGCCTCCTTTCTGCTTTTCCCAGCTTTATGTCACTGTTATGCACTTTGAAAGCTAAAAGTAAAATGACTGAAATCCTACAGGAATTATTGTGGGGTTTCAGCCATTTTGGAAAAGTCTAAGCTCAAACCCAGGCTGGTGCTCTTGCATTCAGGTTTTGTAAAACAGAATGAGCCCCCATTTTGTTTGGATTTGAAAGCATTTAATTTCCCTAATCTGAGTGAATTTTAATCTTGGGGGCCTGTTTTGTCCCGCTTCAAATAGTAATCCCATTAATAGGGGCATAGTACAAGTTAAAATTTAACGAGATGGTGTGAAAAATAAGAGGATTGACGCAATTAGAAAATAAATGATGAATCAAGCCTTTTAGTGTACTATTTGGGCACCAGGTTACATAATAGTAACTGAAAAATAAGGTTCAATTGATCTCCAGGAACAAGCAGGGAATGTAGTCTTCACATATGGGTGATGTCTGTACTGACAGAGCCCGTGTGGGAACGCTCCCCAGTGTTCGATTGGAAAGCTTTTGGGCGCACTCCACTGCGCCTGTGCGAAAGCCTTTCTGCTTTCCCAACTCCTTCTCCTGTTCTTCGTTTTCCGTGGAGCCAGCAAGAAGCAAATCCTGTCACCGCAGAAAAAGGCTTTTTTTGTGGATTGCGTCTGCCTTCCCGTCGATGTCGACATCGCTGGGTCCTCCTTTCCTTTCTTTCTTCTTTTTACATAATTTCCAAAAAAAAAAAAAAAACTATTTTCAGGCTCCTCAATGCCATCTTAGGCCTTAAGACAAATATCAATTCAGTCACTTCTTTTCGAGTGATTACTTCAAGTAATGCTAATAAAAAAGAAACTCACTCAACATTGACCAAAGGAAACCTTGAACCTTCAATATAGTTATATTCAAACTCTATTTTATAATAAGAAGGTCTCAGACAATCATCAGCACTTTATTATGGACTAGATTTCAGTCCTAATTTTGTGCCTCTTAGCATCAACGACCTTCAAAAAGTAGATTTGTCCATTTTTTTAATTTTTTAAGTTTTTCCGGTGAGAGAATGCCGTACGATTATAGCTTCAAAAAAATACTGCAAAAAAATACTTAGCTTCGTTCTTCTCACACTTCGCTGGGTTACACTCTCACGCTTTCACATAGATCTATGTGAAAGCGTGAGAGTGTAACCCAGCGAAGTGTAAGAAGAACGAAGCTAAGTATTTTTTTGCAGGATTTTTTTGAAGCTATAATCGTACGGCATTCTCTCACCGGAAAAACTTAAAAAATTTAAAAAATGGACAAATCTACTTTTTGAAGGTCGTTGATGCTAAGAGGTGCAAAATTAGGATTGAAATCTAGTCCATAATAAAGTGCTGCTGATTGTCTGAGACCTTCTTATTATATAATAGATCTTAGGCCTTAAGCCTACCGTACCCTCTATCGAAGGTATGGAGAGACCAACTAATGGTTGCCAGCACTATGTCAGTGACTGACACTTATGACTGGTGCTTAAAATGCCTCGGCCCAGACCACCAGCCGAAAGATTGTCCTCTTTGTCAAACGATGACAAGGAGAAGCATACAGAACCTGGCCTCTAAAGTTGGGGCACTGTTCCCCTCTGACAAGGTATACTTGGCTTCCACATCATCGAGGGCTGCCGCCGCCTCCTATGGATCGCAGGTATCGCCAAAGTCCAAGCACAAGTCGTCATCGAAGAAGGAGAAACCCTCCAGAGGTAGATCTTTCCAAGCATATAGATTCCTCGGGCATTGCTCTGGAGGAGGATTGGCCTGCCAAACAGCCCCGGCGGGAGGCTCTGTCCTCCAAAACCATCGAGGCGTCCCAGGATGCTCTTGAGGCTTCGACTTCTGGAGAGATACTGGTGCCATGCTCAGAGGTGGTGGCACAGGTACCCTCCACTGATACCCAAGCATCAGCAAAATCAGTGGACCCAGGCATACTGGCCATCAAGCAGAGCTTGGCAGCTCTCCTGGCAGCCTCGATACCTATAAAACCGTTGGTGCCAGGCACTGCCCCATCAGTACTGGTACCGACATTGTCACCAATGGCGGGTATGCCCATACAGATGGCATAGACATTGCTGCCACCCATGCCCTCTCTTGAGTCTATCATTGATACCGCGACCCAGCCCAGGTAGCTTACCGAGGCAGATACTTTGGAGCATTGGTACCGGCTTCTAGCTTCAGCCAAGCACCGTGCCTGTCGATACTTTGAGTCCTCCAAGTCCAGTGTTTCAGATGCAGAGTCACTCGATTCCTGGGAGCCCCAGAACTTTTCCTCGGAGCCTTCCCTACTGCAACAGCAACACATGTTGCTTCTGGAAGATATGTCCTTCCAGGAATTCATTCAAGACCTAGCTAAGGATCTCTCCATCACCATAACATTGGAAAAGGAGCCAAGGGTGGAGGAATTGGAAATCCTCCAATACCCAGCAGCACCCAAGGAGGCAGCCACTATTTGTCAATAGGGCCACCTTCGATGCTTTTGTATGTACAAGCAGGACCACAGCCATATGCATCTGGGCCCGTAGAATTTCATGGCTTCAGACCTCAGATCTTGAACTGTGGGTTCAAGATAAGCTGGGCAACATACCCTGCACAGGGGAGAACCTCTTTGGCAAAGACGGGCAAGATAAGGCCTCTCAATTAGAGTCAGAGAACACTGCTCTAAAGAAACTGTCCAGAGTCATAGCTTACCTTGCTAGGAAGAAGACATCTGCAAAGAAGTCTTTCTACAATAAGAAGTAGTTCTTCTTCTCTTATGCACTTGCTTCTCAGTACCAGGGTCAGACCCCACAAAAGAGGCAGCAGCCTCCTGAGCAACAGAAGAAGCCACAGGTGGCTAAATCTCAACCAGCTCCACAACCACAGTCTGCGCCTGGTTTTTGACTCTTTGCTAGAGAACATTGCCACCCTGCCTCTGGAGGAACCTCATCGCCTCCACATAGCAGGCAGACTGTCACTATGCCCACAGATGACACATCACCTCAGAGCAGTGGACACTCTCACCATAGTTCAGGAAGGGTACAGACTACATCTACAGACTCTGTCCCCCTCCACTTTCACAGGGGAATATCAAACTAAACCCCCACTCATTGCTCTCCTACAGGACAAGTAGTCCTCTCTTCTGTCTCAGGGTGCCATAGAAGAAGTCCCCACATCCCAACAGGGAATGGCCTTCTACTCTTCTTATTTTCTCATCACAAAGTAAACAGGAGGGTACAGGCCCATTCTGGACCTCTGAAACACTCAACAAGTTTCTAGTCCACAAAAGTTCCAAGATGATCTCCCTCGGGATTCTTCTTCCTTACCTCCAGAGTCAGGACTGGCTCTGTTCTTTAGATCTAAAAGAAGCATACACACACATACTCATCCACCCAGGACACAGGAAGTTTCTCCGCTTCACTTTTCAAGAAAACATTACCAATACGGAGTCCTCCCCTTCAGACTGTGCATGGCGGTCGTAACCACATACCTAAGAACTCTGGGGATATTCCTCTTACTTAGATGACTGGCTAATAAAAGCAAACACCTCCCAAGAGGTACTGTTCTCCTTGCATCGTACCATCACAGTACTACAACACTTGGGTATTGGGAAGTTTATCACAAAGTCCCACCTTGCTCCAACTCAAAAACTAGAGTTCATCGGAGCCCTACTAGACACCCAGCCGTTTAGGGCATTCCTGCCCTAGCTCTGCTGTGCCCATCTAGTTGAACTAGTGTCCCAGACGCTCCTATGAGACCATCTGACAGCCAAGAGATGCTGCAGCTCCTTGGGCACATGGCCTCTACAGTACGTCGTTCATATGCCTGACTACATATGCAGATAGCCCAGTGGATTCTGGCTTCCCAGTAGAAGCAGGCCTCAAGCTGTCTCCGGGACAGGATCCAAGTCACTGCCCGTCTAACCACATCCCTTCAGTCGCGATGTTCTCCAGCAAACCTTCTCATAGGGTCACTTTTTTTCAGATGCCTCCACTTCTATGCTTCCTGGCGACAGATGCTTCTAAACTGATTTGGGGGGCTCACCCTGGGCAACCTGACCACACGGGTTCTGGACAACACAAGAGTCACAAATCTAGATCAATCTCTTGGAACTTTGAGCTATCTTGAATGCTCTTAGGGTGTTTCAACAGGTTGCCATGTTCTTTGTGAACAAGAAGGGAAGAACAGGCATCTGGGCCCTCTGTGAGGAGACATTACACCTGTGGTCCTTTGCCATTGCTCATCAAATACATTTCCAAGCGGTGTACCTCCCGGGGGAGTCCAGTGTCTTGGCAGACAGACTGAGTTGCATCCTTCTTCCCTACGAATGGTCTCTGCATCCAGTCAAAACGTCTACATATTCCAGACCTGGGATACCCCAGACATAGATCTGTTCGCAACTCCCCAAAATGCCAAGCTTCCTCGCTTCTGCACAAGAACTCAGACATCCACCTACACTGGGGTCGGGGTCTGCTTTACGCTTTCCCTCCTATACCCCTCATTCCCGAGATGCTTTTCAAGCTTCAGTCAGACAAGGGCTCCATGATATTCATAGCCCCTCACTAGCCGAGGCAACCGTGGTTTCCTTTGCTACTGTGTTTGACTCGGACTCAACCTCTGCATTTGGGATCTGCGCCCGATCTCCTCTCCCAGGACAACATCTCACTACTCCATCCCAATCCACAGCCTCTCCATCTCACAGCTTGGCTGCTGAGAACATAGCTTTCCAGGACCTTGACCTTACCCAAGAGGTTAAGGAGAATCCCTTTGGCTTCTAGGAAGCCTTCCACCAGATGTTCATATGCCTTCAAGTGGAAGATTTTCTGTCTGGTGCTCTCAGAAGGATCTCAATCCCTTTTTGGCTCCAGTGGAGTCACTCTTCCAGTATTTCCTCCAACTGTCATAGATGGGTCTGAAAAGCAACTCGGTGAGAGTCCACCTCTGTGCAATTGTAGTCTCTCATCACCTACTGGATGGACAGACAATCTCCTCTCAACTGCTAGTGGCCTGTTTCATGAAAGGTCTTCTCCTGTCCAAACCACCCATTAAGCCATTTCCGGTAGCTTGGGACCTTAACGTTGTCCTTGCGCAGCTTCTCAAACCTCCCTTTGAACCATTGGCCATAGCCTCACTAAAGTTCCTGTCTTAGAAGGTAATCTTCCTAATTGCTCTCACTTCAGCTAGACACATTAGTGAGTTTCAGGCTTTAGTGGCGGACCCACCCTATACCCAGTTTGACCATGACAAAGTTGTTCTAAGGACCCGCCCACTCCTTATGCCAAAGGTGGTGTCTCCTTTTCATTTAAATCAGTCGATTTTCTTTGCAGTCTTCTTTCCCAAAATGCATGCATCTCGAGCGGAAGCAACCCTGCACACACTTGATTGCAAGTATGAGTTGGCTTTCTATCTCCAAGGGTCTCGAACACCGCAAAGCCTCGCAGCTATTCATCTCCTTTGACCCCCAGTCACCTAGGTCTCCCTGTATCTAAACACATGCTCTCCAGATCTTCCCTCCCCTCTCGTGTGAGTCTCTCCTTGAACGTTTACTGTCATATTTTCCTCTTTTCTCCCCTATTCTGTCAAGGATTGTAAATTCTTTTTCCATTTTCCTGACCTTGTGCCTCTCCTTTTTTTTTTTAAATTTATTGTATTGTAAACCGCTCTGATTACCACAGAAGGGCGGTCTATCAAGCAAAATAAACATAAACATAGCAGACTGCATCTTATTTGCCTGTGACAAAGCAGGACTCTCCCTGGAAGGCATGTCACAGCTCACAACGTTCGTGCCATGGCAACCTCAGTGGCAGACCTACGTTCGGTTGCCATTGATGAGATATGCAAAGCAGCAACTTGGTCACTATCCATACCTTTGCTGACCAGTATTGTCTGGACAAGGACTCCCGTCGGGTTGCCATGTTTGGGCAGGCTGTACTCCAGCACCTCTTTCAGACTTAGAAGCAACTTCTACCTTCTGTCCCAGACTTTGACGATACCAGAAATCCATGCGGAATCCATGATCTCTTCAAGCCTACTCCGAGGTGAACCTCCACCAGATCTGAGGTCACTTCTGGCATATGGGAGCTAGGAAGTCCCATATGTGAAGACTACATTCCTGCTTGTTCCTGGAGATAGCATAGTTACTCACCTGTAACAGGCGATCTCCAAGAACAGCAGGAATTTTAGTATTCACAACCCACCCTCCTCCCCTAGGAGTTGTAGGGTTTCTTTTTCTCTCCTTTCTCAACTACAAACTCAACTGAGGAGAAGGAGTTGGGAAGGCGGGAAGGCATTCACGCAGGTGCTCCCAAAAGCTTTCCAATTGGACGCTGGGGAGCATTCCCATGGGGGCTCCATCGGTACCAACGTCACCCATATGTGAAGACTAAATTCCTGCTGTTCCTGAAGACCACCTGTTACAGGTGAGTAACTATGCTTTCTAGATAGGATTTTATTCAAATTCATCATCTAAGGAAAGAAACAGCAAAAGAAAGGGGTAAGACTTGTTACATGCAGAAATAGGCTCCATTCCGATATATACATCCGTTTACTGAAGCTGAGCCCAAGGCACTTCCAGAGATGGGGTTGGGGGTGTAAATGTATGCACATAAATCCTGTGGGGTATTTTTCAGAGAGGAATTACAGACATGTTTCCTCTCGAAAATCGTTATAACCTCTGTAGATGTTCAACCATCAGGAGTGTATTTTGTCTTGTGGTTTTGTACTATACGATGCTAACATTCTTTATTAATCAAAAATGATCTCTTGCTTATCAAATTTTATAAAAAAAAATCGAAACACCCCACATAAGTGAGGTATCTTAGGCAAATAAAAATTACTTAACACACGTGGCAAAGATCTCTTCAGATGTTTGAGCTATCTAGTATAACCTACAAAACTTACAGAAGGTGCACTGACACAGAAGCATAAGTAAGAGAATTTGAATAGTGAGCTAAGAGCTGTTTGGTCTTTTTTTTTTTTTTTTTTAAATCTTTGGTTGTGGCTCAGGGAAGAAAGAGGAAGAAAAATTTATAGCAACCACAGATAAGTATAATGGCCAAGTTTAAATAATGCAAACAGCATAGATTATTATCGGTGCCATTCAGATATGTCAAGCCAAAATGTGTATGCAAAATACCCTGAGGCCATAAATGGTACCATAAGCTGTAGTGCATTCATTAAATTTTAAAATTATTTAGCGGTCTAAAACTGGCTTTAACTTTGATAAGTGTGATGCCAAATGACCAGTCAAACTTGAAAGCTAAATGTGAAAACTTCATTGTGAGCACTAAGCAAGCAGAAGTGGCAAGCACTTTCTACAGCATACTCTTCTCTCTTCTGGGATCACCACCATGGAATTGGTACCAGAGACAGAGAGATGTTATCTAATAACCATGGCCCCATATTCACAGGCATTTACATAATTTGCAGACCTCCAACCATGTAATTGCCACTAAGCGGGTTAGTGCCACCACTTGGCGTCCGAATGCTAACCGATTAGCATCGGTATGTTCCATGGACGATATTCAGCTGCTGCCCAGTTATCCCTGGGTGTTGAAAGTTAGGCACAGTAAAGGCTGTCTTAACTTTTACTGTCGAAACTAACTGGGCAGCGTCTAAATATCGCCAATGCCTGATTAGCTTCCTGCTTCTGTGGCTGACCCAGATATTCGGTGCTGGTGGTCGGATATGCCCTGGCATTAAATATCCAGGTTTAGCATTCAGCGGCGACAGCTAACCACAGTAATCGTGCTATTGGCTGCCACTGAATTTCGAGCCCCATATGTATTATTGAATTGCTATGTGTGCAGGGTTTGCATATACGTCCTCTGCATGCACTCTGAGCATAAAGGACTTGATTTATCACCATGCTGTTTGTCCTCTGCAGGGTGATTATTCAAAAACCCAAACAGTAGGGTGCAAGATTTATGATTCTTATTGGTGCCTGGACTTGGCACTGTGTTGGATTACAGTGGAGGTAGGCAGGAAGCACTTCCCTCTTAAATTGCTGTTCTCATCTTCTCCCATGACTAACAGCTTTTCACATGTGTTTTGGCCAGCCCATGTGATAGCATTAGCATGATGCTGAGCTGCAATTCAACAGGAATGGGGAAAGAGACAAACTTAAAAGCAAGGGGAGAGAGAGAGCAGCATGGGGAGGAGGAGTGAAATAGAGAAGAATGACAGACAGCAAAGAGATGTGCTCATTCTATGCACCCATCCTCTGCAATGCATTCCTACAAGACTTAAGATCCACCACAGAAATAGCAGACTTTCGTAGGAGACTCAAACCTCACCTATTTAGTGAACACTTTGGAAACAAAACATAACACACACAAAAACACTTATGCACATCACTCGGGTCTATCTAGAAATGCCTTAAGGGGACAGACCAAGGTCCATCAAGCCTGGTATCCTGTTTCCAACCGTGGCCATTCTAGGTCACAAGTACATGGCAGGTTCCTAAAAAAGCACACAAGTGCCACAGTGCTTGTCCTGGGGCAAGCAGTGGATTTCCCGGTCCTCTTTAATAATGAGAGATGGAACTTTTCTCCAAGAACTTGTCCAAACCTTTTTTAAACTCAGCTACACTAACAGCTTTTACTACATCCTCCGGTAACGAATTCCAGAGTTTGATTACACGTTGAGTAAAAAAAAATATTTTCTCTTATTAGTCTTAAATGTGCTGTATTGTAGCTTCATTGTGTGTCCTCTAGTCTTTCTACTTTTTGATGGCGTAAACAACCGATCTTCGTTTACCCGTTCCACTCCATTCATTACTTTATAGACCTCTATCATATCCCCCCTCGGCCATCTCTTTTCCAAGTTGAAGAGTCCCACCTTTTAAGCCTCTCCTCATAGGGGTATCCTTCCATTCCCTTTACCATTTTTGTCACTCTTCTTTGTACCTTTTCTAATTCAGCTATATCCTTTTTAAGATATGGCGACCAGAATTGCACACAATATTCAAGGTGCGGTCACACCATGGAATGATACAGATGCATTATAATATCCTTTCTTTTATTCTCAATTCCTTTCCTTACGATTCCTAGCATTCTATTTGCTTTTTTGGCCACCGCTGCACACTGGGCAGAGGGTTTCAATGTATTATCCAAAATGACGCCTAAATCTTTCCTGGGAGGTGGTTTCTAAGGTTGTACCTTGCATCGTGTAACCATAATTTGGATTGTCCTTTCCTAGGTGCATGACTTTGCACTTGTCCACATTCAGTTTTATCTGCCATTTGGACATCCAATCTTCCAGTTTATTAAGGTCCTCTTGCAATTTTTCACAATCCTCTTGTGTTTTAACAACTTCAAATTTGCAGATGACACAAAATTATTTGATCACCTCACTTGTTCCTATTTCCAGGTCAGTTATGAATATGTTAAAAAGCAGCGGGCTCAGCACAGATCCCTGGGGTACTCCACTAGTCACCTTTCTACAATGAGAAAATTGGCCATTTAGCCCTACTCTGCTTTTTATCTTTTAACCAGATCCAGATTCACAATACTACACTGACTCCAATCCCATGACTTTTTAAATTTTGCCAAGAGCCTCTCATGAGGGACCTTGTCAAAGGCTTTCTGAAAATCCAGATACACTATATCAACCAGCTCACCTTGGGTCTACCTGTGTATTCACACCTTCAAAAAAATATAACAAATCGGTAAGACAAGACTTTTCCTTGGCTAAATCCATGTTGGCTTTCTCCCATTAAACTATGGCTATCTACATGTTCAGTAATTTTATTCTTTATAATGGTTTCTACCATTTTGCCCGGTACTGACGTCAGGCTCTCACCGGTCTGTTGTTACCCAGATCACCCCTAGAACCTTTTTAAAAACAGGAGTTACATTGCCACTCTCCAATCCTCAGGTACTACAGATGATTTTACTGATTGTTCACAGGTTACTAATAGTAGGTCTGCAATCTCATTCTTCAAATCTTTCAACACACTTGGATGTATACCATCAGGTCCAAGTAATTTTGCTATTCTTCAGTTTATCAGACAATTGTAATACACCCTTCTCCAGGACCAAGCAGGAAGTCAGTCCTCACATATGGGTGTCATTGGCACCGATGAAGCCCCAGCGGAGCATTTCCCCAGCTTTCTATGAAAGCCTTTGGGAATGCAGGCACGCATGCGCGGTTCCCTTCCCGCCTAAAGGTGCCATCTTACCTCAGTCTCTTTTTTTCCGTGAAGCCCACCGGACGTGTGTCCTGTTTTCCCAGTTAAAATTATTTTTTTTCAGCGATTTTCTCTCTTTTTTTCTCCCGGTTCGACGCCGTTTCCCCTCCCGCCGGGTTCGGTACACCGGTATCGAGCCCGATTCTTCTTTTTCAGTTTTTGCACTTCGTGGCTGGCGTTCGTGCCCTTTTTTCCATTTTTCCCTGGAAGGCCGGTCCTTTGACCTCGAGGGGACTCTTTTTTTCCCCGATGGCTTCCAGCGGTTTTAAAAAGTGTGATCGGTGTAAGTAATTAATGTCTCTCACCGACACACACGACTGCTGCCTTCGGTGCCTCAGCCTCGATCACGACCCTAAGTCATGCGGGCCATGTGGGAAGATGTCTTCCAAGGCACTCCGAAGTCGACAGCAGCAAAAAGAAAGGCTTTTCTCAGACTCAGCCTCCGGCCGGGCCCGGACCTCGTCTGAGGCCACGACATCTCGGGATTCCGATCCCGAGCACCGTCGAAGCTCCTCAGATAGGGGGTCCCCGACCAGGAACGCAAGAGGAAGAAGCGGCTCGCGAGGGTGTCATCGGAGGAGGTCCCTGGTTCCTCGAGAGCCAGGTCTAAGACCACCGACCGTCGCCCCGGGCCCGTGGAACACAAGAAGCCTGCTAAAGTTCCTCGCGTGGAGCCGGAGTCTGCTGGACACGTAAGCCCCGTAGTCCTCGAGGACTCTCCTCCCAGGGAGCCGACGTCGGGCCCGGCGCCACCGGGGCCCGAGTCGGTGGCTGCTGCATCTCCCGAGCTGAGTCTCAGAATGACAGCCTTGGAGAGCAGATTGTCTGCCTTCATTGAGCAGCAGCGGGCACTGATGGCTAGCCTGTCTGGCGCATCTGCCCCGACCACGGGCACATCCACTTCGAAGTCGACCCTGGAGACCGAGCCGATACTCGAGTCCATCGTGGCTCGGAGTCGACCTCGGTCGCGGTCTCCCTCAACCTCCCGTTTGGGACCGAGGGCGTCGACGCCGGTGCCTTCGGCGTCGGGGAGGGTGCTCCAGGGCCCCGCGGGGTCGGGCCCTGACTATTCCTCGGATGAGTCAGCTTGGGAGATGGAGGACGAGGAGTCTCCTGACACCTTCAAGACTCGGTGCGTCCCGTCGGACTCACCGCAGTCTGAGCCCCGGAGTAGATCCCCTCCGGAGGATACTCGGTTCTCGGAGTTTGTCCGTGATATGGCCACTGCCTTGGATATCCCGGCGGACCCCGAGGAGGAGCCTCGAGCTGAAGAGCTCGAGGCCCTACAGTATTACTCTCCTCCGAAGGAGGCTTTTACTGTCCCGGTTCCTCCGATGCTGGAACGGCTCCTCTTCCGGATGTGGGAGGCACCGGCCTCGGCGCCGGTTTTAAGCAAGCGAGTCGACTCGATCTATCGACTCAAGAAGAGCCCTGACTTTCAGAAGGCACAGCTACCACACCATTCTATGGTTGTGGAATCGGCCATGCATCGTCTGAAGAGTCAGAAGATGCACTCTGCGGTGCCCCCCGGCAGGGAGGCCCGGAACCTCGATGGCGTCGGTAGAAAGTGCTTCCAGGGCTCAATGCTTGCTTGCCATGTCCAGTCTTACCAGCTGTACGTGGGCATGTACTTGCGGGACCTGGCCAAGGAGTTGGCCGGGTTCTCTGCTGGACTCTCCGGGGAACCCTTGCAGAGATTCAAGACCTTGTCCTCGAGGATTCGGGACTGCTTGAAGTTCATGTCCAGCGCCGCCTACGATGGCTTCGAGGCTTCGGCCCGAGTTGCGGCAGCCGGCATCGTGGCTCGACGCCAGGCATGGCTGCAGTCATCGGACCTCGAGCCATGGGTTCCGGACAAGTTGGTCGATGTCCCTTGCCGAGGTGAGAACCTTTTTGGCAAGCCCATGACCGAGAAGGCCGCTCAGCTCGAAACTGAGCACCTCACCCGGACAAGGCTGTCGAGGAAGACCTCTGCCCCTTCTCATAAAAAGAAGGGCTCGGGTAAAATGCCCTTTTACCCGAGGAAGGGCACTGCCTACAAACAGTACCCGCAATATCAGGCTGCCCAAGCTGCCCCCCAGGGTTAGCAAGCCAAGGGGCAGGGTAATGGGCCCCGTAGGCAGAGGACCCCCAAGCCTCCGTCCCCTGCTACCACTCAGCAGGGTGGGGGTTTTTGGCTCCTTGAGCGTAGCCTCTCCTCCAATGCTCTCCCAACCCTGCACAGGAGGTCACCTCGCCCTCTTTGCCCACCAGTGGCCCCTTATCACCGGGGACAGTTGGGTGCTGAGATAGTCCACAGGGGCTATGCCCTGCATTTTCACCAACTGCCTCCACCATACTTTCCAGGGGAGCCTCCAAGGCCTCCCCTGCACACAGACTTTCTTCAACAAGAGCTTCATGGTCTGTTGGTGGACAGGGCGGTGGAGCCTGTGCCTCCCCACTTCCAGGGTCACGGTTTCTACTCCAGGTATTTCCTGGTGCCCAAAAGAACCGGTGGCCTTCGACCCATTCTGGACCTCAGGAACCTCAACAAGTTCCTAGTGAAGGAGAAGTTCAAAATGCTTACTCTTGGGACACTTCTTCCCTACCTCCAGCAGGGAGATTGGCTATGCTCCTTAGATCTAAAGGATGCATACACTCACATCCTCATTCATCCAGACCACAGAAAGTACCTCAGTTCATTGTGGGAGGAAACCATTATCAGTACAGAGTGCTGCCTTTCGGCCTCACCTCCGCCCCCAGAGTCTTCACAAAGTGCCTAGCCGTGGTGGCGGCCTACCTGAGAAACCAGGGCATTTTTGTCTTTCCCTATCTGGACGACTGGCTCATCAGGGGTCAGACGTGTCAGGAGGCCAAGCAAGCCACCCTCAGCACTATTGCTCTTCTCCAAAGACTGGGGTTTGTCATAAACTTCGCAAAGTCCACTTTGCTCCCCTCCCAGAACTTGGAGTTCATAGGAGCAAGGCTTGACTCTCTGCTGGCAAAGGCTTTCTTGCCAGCAGACAGGGCCCAAAGGTTGATGGCCTTGGCAAATCAGTTTCTCAGCAGGTCCCTGGTCTCCGCCAGACTCTGCCTGAGACTTCTAGGCCACATGGCTTCGACAGTGCATGTGACCCCCAATGCCAGGCTCCATATGAGGCCTGCACAGTGGTGCCTTCGGTCTCAGTGGTCACAGGCCACAGGCAGCCTCAGAGACAGGATAAGGGTGTCCAGACAATTTCTACACTCCCTCAACTGGTGGCTGCACCCACCCAATCTACTGAAGGGGGTGCCTTTTCAGATTCCAGGGTACACAGTAGTGATGACCACAGATGCCTCCCTACAAGGCTGGGGAGCTCACTGTCTAGGCAAGTACACCCAGGGCCTGTGGTCCCCTTGGGAGGCTGCACAGCAGATCAATCTCCTCGAACTCAGAGCTATTCGATTAGCACTCAAAGCTTTCTCTCCTACCCTGGCTCACCAATCTGTCCTGATTCAGACAGACAACCAAGTAGCCATGTTTTAGGTGAACAAACAGGGCGGAACTGGGTCCAGGCTCCTTTGTCGGGAGGCTCAAGACCTTTGTTCATTTGCCCTCAAGCACAACATGCTCCTCAAGGCTGTGTACCTTCCAGGCCAGGACAACTACCTGGCAGACAGGTTAAGCAGAATACTGCAGCCCCACGAGTGGCAGCTGCATCCTTCAGTAGTTCAGAAGATCTTCCTGAAATGGGGTCTCCCTTTGATAGATCTCTTTGCCAGTCCAATGAACAAGCAACTACCAAAATTCTGCTCCAGGCAACCACATCCTCTGCGGATAGCAGCGGATGCTTTTCTGATATCCTGGTCTCAGGGCCTCCTCTATGCGTTTCCTCCCACGTCCTTGGTGGCCCAAACCCTCTTCAAGATTCTTCAGGACAAGGCCTCAGTCCTGCTGGTGGCTCCCAGGTGGCCGAGACAGCCTTGGTTTCCTCTTCTCCTTCAACTGGCGGTGGATCCTCCACTACCTCTGGGGTTGCAACCCGACCTTCTCACACAGGAGCAGGGTTCCCTTCTGCACCCCAATCTCAAAGCTCTCAATTTGATGGCCTGGAGGCTGCAAGGGTAGTCTTGGCTCTCTGGGGCCTACCTCAGGAAGTTGAGGAGGTTGTCCTAGCCTCTAGGAAACAGTCCACTAGGAAAACCTATGCTCTCAAATGGAAAAGGTTTTCTGTGTGGTTTCAGCTGCGTACAGAAGATCCTTTCTCCTGTACTGTGCCAGTAGTCCTTCAGTACTTACTGCATTTGTCAAATCAGGGACTTAAGTCCAATTCTGTTCGGGTTCACCTCTCAGCTCTAGCAGCTCACCACACACTGGTGGAGGGGCATTCTCTGTCTGGTCACCACTTGGTGTCCCGCTTTCTCAGGGGCTTGCTTTTGCTCAAGCCTCCCATCCGTCCTCCTGCCCCTGAGTGGGAGTTGAATGTGGTCTTGCAGCAACTGACTTGCCCACCTTTTGAGCCGATGGCTACTTGTCCACTACGCTTCCTCTCCTGGAAGACACTCTTCCTGATAGCCCTTACCTCGGCTAGGCGAGTGAGTGAGCTTCAGGCCCTGGTCTGTGATAGGCCTTACACCAGGATTTATAGGAACAGGGTGGTCCTTAGGACTCATCCAAAGTTCCTCCCTAAGGTTGTCTCCTCTTTCCACCTCAACCAGGAGGTGGTTCTTCCAACATTCTTCCCTAGGCCTCATGCAAGCCCGGCTGAAGCAGTCCTGCATACCCTGGACTGTAGGAGGGCCTTATCCTTCTACCTTGACCGTAAGCAGGGGCATAGAAGAGCTACTCAGCTCTTCGTATTCTTTGACCCCAATAAATTGGGGTTGTTTGTGTCCAAGCGTACCTTGTCCATCTGGGTGGCTGACTGTATCACCTGGGCTTACAAGGCTGCTGACCTTCCTTTGCAGGGTAGGGTCACGGCCCTTCGTGTCAGGGCAATGGCTGCTTCAGTGGCTCATCTCCGCTCTGTGCCCTTGGTAGACATCTGCAGGGCTGCAACTTGGTCTTCAAGCCAGACTTTTGCAGCCCATTACTGCCTGGAGAGGGAGTCCCGTAGGGACAGTGCTTTTGGCCAGGCAGTACTCCGGAATCTCTTTGAGGTTTAGGCAACTCCTGCCCTCTGTTGGGCTACCGGTGGAGGTTGTGTCCTTGAAAAGCCTTTCTTTGCTGTTGAGGCTAGAGGGAGTTCTCTTGTTCAACCTGGGTTCCTCGGTAGCCCAGAGCTTGGGAGTCACCCATATGTGAGGACTGACTTCCTGCTTGGTCCTGGAGAAAGAGTAGTTACTCACCTGTAACAGGTGTTCTCCAGGAGCAGCAGGAATCAGTCCTCACAACCCTCCCTCCTCCCCTTGGAGTTGCAGTTGTACATAGTTTATTTTTTCATTTTTGTGTGCTGTTCTTAGCTATGTCATTTGACTGAGGTAAGATGGCACCTTTAGGCGGGAAGGGAACCGCGCATGCGTGCCTGCATTCCCAAAGGTTTTCATAGAAAGCTGGGGAAATGCTCCGCTGGGGCTTCATCGGCACCGATGACACCCATATGTGAGGACTGATTCCTGCTGCTCCTGGAGAACACCTGTTACAGATGAGTAACTACTCTTTCTGATTTATTAAGATTTCTTTTAATTCTTCCGTTGCATCACCTTTATATACCATTTCAGGCATGGGTAACTTCCCTATATTTTCTTCAGTAAAGACTGAAGCAAAGAATTCATTCAGCCTCTCCGCTATGACCTTGTCCTCCCTTAACGCCCCTTTTACTCTTCTATCATCCAATGGTCCAACTGACTCTCATAGGGTTTTTTTTTTTGCTACGAATGTACTTGAAATTTTTTATTATGAGTTTTTGCATCCAAAGCAAGCTTCTTTTCAAATTCTTTCTTTCCCTGCCTTAACAATGCCTTGCATCTAACTTGCCAATGCTTATGTTGTTTCCAGTGTTTGTCACTAGGCTCCTTTTTCCATTCCTAAAGGATGCTTTTTGGCAACAGCAGCTTCTCTGACCTCACCTTTAAACTAGGCTGGCAGTTTTTTGGCATTCCTTCCACTTTTCATAAAGCATCGAATAGATCTGGTCTGGGCTTCCAAGACAGAACTTATAAACAACACCCATGCTTGATGTAAATCTTTAACCTCTGCAGCTGCTCCTTTTAGTTTTTTCTTAACTATTTTCTTCATTTTATCATAGTCTCCCTTTTGAAAGTTAAAAGGTAATACTGTGGATTTCCTTGCCGTCTTTCTTCCATTTATCAAATCAAATGCAATCATGCTATGATCACTATTGCCAAGTGGCCCCAAAACAGTTCTCTTGCACCAGATCCTGTGTTCCACTAAGGACTAAAATTGCTTTGTCTCTTGTCTGTTCATGAACTACCTGCTCCAAGAAGCAGTCATTTATTTCATCTAGAAACTTTATCTCTCTAGTTTGTCCTACTGTGACATTGACCCAATTGATACTGGGGTAATTGAAATCACCCACTATTACTGTGTTGTAACTTATTGTTAGTTTCCCTGATTTCTATTAGCATTTCATCATCCATCTGTTCATTCTGGTCAGGCAGTCGGTAGTACACCCCTACTGCTATCACCTTCTGCTTTTTACATGGAACTTCTATCCATAGAGATTCTACAGTGCATTTTGTTTCCTGCAAAACTTTAATCCTGTATAACTTCATGCCCTCTCTAATGTAGAGTGCAGCCCCTCCACCAGTTTGATCTACTCTCATTGCAATATAGTTTGTACTCTGGTATCACAGTGTGCCATTGTTTGTTTGTCCTTCTTCCACCAGCTCTGAGATGCCAGTTACATCTATCCTTTCATTTAATGCTACATACAGTATTCTAGCTCTCCCATTTTATTTTTTAGACTTCTAGCATTTGCATACAGGCATTTCAGAGATTGTATTTTATTCATATCAATCTGGTTATCAGTTGATAGATGTAATTTGGAATCTTTTGGCTCTGTTCTGAAGGACATCTGGGTTACTTTTCTTTGTTGGAACCTCTTTGTCAGGATTACCTAACTTCCCTGTTTTGCCAATATCCTTCAAGGATACATCCTTCCAAACCATGTGCTCCTGGGCGACTGTTGGCTTTCCTATATTATCTAGTTTAAAAGTTGCTCCATTTCCTTTTTAAAAGTTAATGCTAGCAGCCTGGTTCCATCCCGGTTAAGGTGGAGCACATACCTTCGGAAGAGCACCTCCTTTCCCCAGAAGGTTGCCCAGTTCCTAACAAATCCCAAACCACCTTTGCACCATCATTTCATCCACACATTGAGACTCCAGAGCTTTGCCTGCCTTTTGGGTCCTGCACGTGGAACGGGAAGCATTTTATGTTATAATGCAGCCACCCCCTTTAGAAAACGCACCCTTAAGCCAGATACAACTCTGTTACATATATGCCTAAATCTTGAATGTAATGTGTTTTTTTGTAAACTTTGTAATCTGTAAACCATTTTGACTTTAAGAAAAGCAGTCTATAAAAACTGTTAGAGATAAAGGGGAAGAGAATGCATGCAAAAAGGGGGAAAGAGAATCCATGATGCTTCATCACTGCAGGGAGATAAAATACACAAGCAGATTTGACAAAGGTAGCAAACTATGGAGCCGGGGTGTATCATGGGTGGGTATGAAAGCACCCAGGCCCCACTTTTTGCCTTTGCTCCCTTCTATCGCTTTCCCTGATTTGCAGCTGCAGGGTGAATGTTCCTTTCGTAATCTTGTGGGACATATTGTCCATTATGTTTTAACATGCATGCCATGGATGCAAATTGGGGAAGAAAGGCCTGACAAGTTCCTATCACAGAATCTGTGAGTGCATTGCGGGGCCAGGGAGGCCTTTATACCTCTTGCCAACCCACATGTTTGACCATGTCACACCATTCTTGAAGGATCACCATTGGTTTACCTGTGTGCTACAGGATACAGCATAAGGTGTTGACCTTAACTCGTAAGGCCTTTTATATGGGCCTGCCACAATATCTGGCAGATTTGACATCATATGTGCCTTCTCAGATCCTACGGTCATCGCAGCAAAATAGGTTAGTATTGCTGTCTGTCTCTAGAGCTCATTTGGAGATTATACGATGGGCTGCTTTTTATTATTTGGCCCCTGCCTTGTGGAATCCTTACCTTGTGAGATTAGAATGGAATCATCGTAACAAACCTTTGGGAGTGTTTAAAAGATCAAGACTCAATCCTGTTGATGGGCTATGGACTGGCAGCAGAATTTGAATTTTGGCTCTGTTTTCGGAGAGCTCTTCCCCAGTTTTGAATTGTAACTTTTGTTTCTTATTGTTTGCTAATTTTGGATTTTTATTTATAAGCTGCTGATAATGATACTGAAGGGCGGTATAAAAAATATCATTAAACATAAATATTTTATCTCCAGGAACAAGCAGGAATAAGTCCTCACATATGGGTACGTCGGTACCGACGGAGCCTGCGCGGGAAAGCTCCCCAGCTTCCTAGAATGGAAGCTTTTGGGACCTCCCACTGCACATGCGCACTGCCTTCCCGCCTTCCTGAACAGCTCTCCTCAGTTTCTCTTTTTCCGCGGAGCCAGCAGGTCGTGTATCCTGTCACCGCTGAAGAAATTGTAGTTTTTTGTTTTGTTTCTTTAGACCGCGTACCTGCCTTCCCATACCGATACCGGTATCGCCGGTCTTCCTTTTTCTTTCTTAAAAAAATTATTTTCTTTTATTATTTTTTCAGCACTTGGTCACTTCAGTTAGGCCTTCAGGCCTACTTTAATTCTCCACATGGAGAAGCCAGCCCCTGGATTTAAGAAGTGTACCAAGTGTACTGCTGTAATATCAGTCACAGACACCCATGAATGGTGTCTTAAATGTTTGGGGCCTGACCACTCCATTCCGGACTGCCCTTCCTGCTCCCAAATGTCTAAGCGTGGGCTGCAGAACCGGGCCAACAAATTCCATGTGCTGTTTGCTTCAGAGAATCCAACATCACAGTCATCCAGGTCATCATCCCCGGATGGATCTCAGGTAACCAAACCTTCTGTGGGCAAGTCCTCAAAGAGCAAATCTCCTTCAAAGCATCGAGAGGCTCTTAGTTTTGAGGACCCTGCCCCAGCCAAACAGCCCCGGCGGGAAGCCCTACCTTCCAAAACGCCAATACAGGGGCTACAGGTTGACATCGATGGCACGGCCTCGACAGATCACCTGTTGGACTGCTCTGGGGTACCGGCCCATACCGGTACCGACATCCAGGCAGCCGTGGCGTCTATGGGCAATACTGTCCAATCCATGCAGCAGGCCGTCATGGCTTTCATTAAAGCTGCAACGCCATCGGTACCGCTTCCAGCGGTTCCGGGCCCGGTTCCGGTATCGTCCGCCATGCCGGAACCCAGGCCTTCCTCTTCTAAACGCAAATCGGTACCGTATGGGCTTTCGCTCCATACCGCTTCCATACCCGGTACGCCCGATGTCGATACCGATCGGTATGCGTATCGTGCGTTGGAGGAAACTAGAGAATACACCGATTCCTCTGAGGATTTTGTCTCCTCTGATGAGTCTGCAGAGCTCTCCCTTGACCTTCCTGAGGAACCTTCTTCTCCAAAAAGGAGAATGTCTCCTCCAGAGGATTTGTCCTTTCAGGACTTTATTTTAGAAATGGCTAAAGGCCTTTCTATCACTACCTCCTCTGAAAGGGAACCAAGGTCAAAAAGATTGGATATTTTAGGATACTCTAAGTCTCCTAAAGAAGCAGTTACTCTGCCTATCCATGAAATCCTTCAGGAACAATTGATGGATTTCTGGGAGAACCCTTTAACTCTGTCTCCTTATTCCCGTAGGTTGGACACCATGTATCGGGTCCCTCCTTCTCCTGGTTTTCAGAAAACTCAATTGCCTCACCACTCCATTGTGGTAAAGTCTGCAATGAAAAAGATCAAGAGTACTAAAAGGCACTCTTCTACACCTCCAGGAAGGGAATGTAAGACACTAGACTCTTTTGGTAGGAAAATCTTCCAGGCTAGTATGCTTATAGCCAGGATTAATTCCTACAGCCTCTATATGGGCATGTTCCTAGGGGAACTTGCCAGGAAAGTACGGCATTTTGCCTCCCTTATCCCTGAGGATAAACAGGAGGACTTCCTTTCTGTTGTGAAACAACTTTTAGATGTTTCTAAGTTCTCCAACAGAGCTGCCTTTGATTCCTTCGAAGGAGCCAGCAGAGCTTCTGGCATTGCTATCGCAGCCAGACGTCTGGCCTGGCTCCAGGCTTCTGATCTGGAACCCTGGGTTCTAGATGGCTTACGGAATCTGCCCTGTACAGGTGAGAACTTATTCGGTGCAGAGTGGCAGGTTAAGGCCACTCAAATGGACGCTGAAAATGCCACCTTAGAGAGACTTTCTAAGTCCACTTCTACTCCCACTAAGAAGAAGTCTTTCAAGAGGCCTTATTATAAGAAGGCCAGATATGCTTCCAATACTGGCCAGCAATCTTCTCAACCTCGTTTTGCGGCTAAACGTCAGCAAACGAAACAAGCAAGAGCAAAGCCTGCAGCAGCTACTGCAGCTCAACAGGCTCCACCCCCTCAGGGGTTTTGACTTGCCCCTAGAGAACTTGCCATTCCTGGTTCTGGACCAACCAGAACCTCTCACCATACCTGGAAGGTTAGCTCACTTTGCTCCCAGATGGGAACAGATCACAACAGAGCAATGGACCCTCTCTATCATCCGAGAGGGTTACAAACTTCATTTCTCCAGCCTTCCTCCTCATCACATGGTGAGACCCTTCAATTCTCCATCTCCTCTCCTAGCCCTGTTGGATCAGGAGATCTCTTCTCTGCTTGCCCAAGGGGCCATAGAAGAGGTTCCTCTTCATCAACAGGGGTCAGGTTTCTACTCCCCCTATTTTCTCATTCCAAAGAAGACAGGGGGATTCAGACCAATCCTAGATCTGAGAGAATTGAACAAATTTCTGTACAAGGAGAAATTCAAAATGCTCTCTTTGGGCATTCTCCTTCCATACCTTCAGAGTCAGGACTGGCTTTGTTCTCTAGACCTGCAGGATGCGTATACACATCTACTCATCCATCCCTCCCACAGAAAATATCTTCGCTTTCTGTTCAGGGGAAGTCATTACCAATACAGAGTACTTCCCTTCGGTCTCGCCTCTGCCCCAAGAATCTTTACCAAATGCATGGCAGTCGTAGCCGCATTTCTCAGAAGCATGGGGATTTTCGTATTCCCATATCTGGACGACTGGCTCATTCGAGCTCCAACTCAGTCGCAGGCCCAGATTTCCCTAGACCGCACAAGGAACCTTCTGCAGTATCTGGGACTGGTGGTAAACCTTCCCAAGTCTCAACTCAGCCCTACTCAGTCTCTAGAATTCATAGGGGCCCGGTTGGACACCACCACTGCAAGAGCCTACCTTCCACTGGTTCGGGGTCAGCGTCTGCTGAGCTTGGCCTCCCAAGCCCAGTCCAGTACTCACTTGACAGCCAGGGAAATGCTACGCCTCCTGGGCCATATGGCCTGCACAGTACATGTGGTGCCCTATGCTCGTCTTCATATGAGAGCAGCTCAATGGACCCTGGCCACCCAGTGGACTCAGGCGTCGGGAGCACTCTCAGACCAAATACAAACCTCAAACCGTCTGTCTTGGTCCCTCCATTGGTGGATATCCACCAAGAATCTGTTGTTGGGGGCTCCCTTTCAGCCCTTGCTACCCCAAGCAACCCTCACAACAGATGCCTCCCAATTGGGGTGGGGAGCCCATCTGCTAACTCTCTCCACTCAGGGCACTTGGTCTCCACAGGAGGCCACCCTTCATATCAACCTCCTGGAACTGCGAGCAATTTACCTTGCCCTCAAGGTCTTCCATACCCTCCTTGCCAACCTGACTGTCCTGGTTCAGACAGACAATCAGGTGGCCATGTTTTACATAAACAAACAAGGAGGAACGGGCTCTCTGTCGCTTTGCAACGAAGCTCTCAGATTATGGGCCTTCGCCAGAGAGCACCAAATTCATCTGCTAGCAGTGTACCTTCCAGGAGTTCAAAACTCTCGAGCAGACAGGCTCAGTCGAGTTCTGCTGCCACACGAGTGGTCCCTACACGTGGACCAGATAACCAGAATCTTTCAGGAATGGGGGACCCCGGACATAGACCTCTTTGCAAGTCCGTGGAATGCCAAACTTCCCCGGTTCTGTTCCAGGACTCCATGTCAGGAAGCTCAGGCCACGGACGCCTTTCTCCTCCATTGGGGTCAGGCGTTCCTATATGCCTTTCCACCCATTCCACTGATTCCCAAGACTCTGTTCAAACTCCAGAGAGATCACGGCTCTATGATCCTCATAGCTCCACGCTGGCCACGCCAAGTGTGGTTCCCTCTGCTTCTACAGCTCTCCCAGGGATCCTCCCTGGACTTAGGAGCTGCACCAGACCTTCTGTCTCAGGAGGACGGGACTTTGTGGCACCCAAACCCCAAATCCCTACATCTCCGAGCTTGGTTACTGAAGGCTTAAGTCTTCAAGACTTTAATCTTTCTCAACCTGTGAAAGATATCCTTCATGCCTCTAGGAAACCTTCCACGAGGCGGTCTTATGCTTTCAAATGGAAACGTTTTTCCATTTGGTGTGCTCAGCAGGGCCTTGACCCTCTGGCACTTCCTTTGAATTCCCTCTTAGACTATCTCCTGCATCTTTCCAATGCAGGCCTTAAGACGAATTCTGTAAGAGTCCATTTAAGTGCTATTTCAGCATCCCTGAAACCTGTAAATGGACAACCTATCTCCTCTCATCCTCTTGTTGCAAGATTCATGAGAGGCCTGACCCTCACTAAACCTCCCATCAGACCCCCCCCGGTCGCATGGGATTTGAATCTAGTGCTTGGTCAGCTTATGAAGCCACCTTTTGAGCCGTTATTTTCTACCTCCTTGAAATTTCTTTCCTGGAAGGTATTATTCCTAATTGCAGTCACTTCCGCTCGTCGCATCAGCGAACTGCAGGCTCTAGTGGCTAATCCACCTTATACAAGATTTCATCATGACAAGGTGGTCCTTAGGACGAATCCCCACTTTATGCCTAAAGTGGTCTCGCCTTTTCATCTTAATCAGGAGGTATATCTACCTGTATTTTTTCCGGCTCCTCATGCCTCCAGTGCAGAGAGGAACCTTCATACTCTGGATTGTAAAAGAGCTCTAGCCTTTTACCTTAATAGGACTCAGCCACATCGAAAGTCTTCTCAACTTTTCGTGGCTTTTGATCCTTCACATTTGGGACTTCCAGTCTCCAAGCGTACACTTTCCAATTGGATTGCTCAGTGTATTTCCTTTGCTTACCAGAGTAAAAACATTTCTCTGGAAGGCCATGTCACAGCTCACAATGTGAGAGCCATGGCAACTTCTATGGCTCATCTGCACTCTGTTTCCATTGATCAGATCTGTCGAGCCGCTACCTGGGCCTCGGTTCATACCTTCACAGCCCATTACTGTTTGGACAAAGACTCCCGCCGGGATGCCTTGTTTGGCCAGGCTGTCCTCAAACACCTGTTCCATTCTTAGACAACTCCTGCCCACCTTCCCAGGATGGATGCCTGAGATCCATACGAAGATGGCGAACCTTGACAGGGGATCCCACGCATCTAAGCTAGGGAGTCCCCATATGTGAGGACTTATTCCTGCTTGTTCCTGGAGATAGCACAGTTACTTACCTGTAACAGGTGATCTCTGGGAACAGCAGGAATTAGTCCTCACAACCCACCCACCTCCCCTAGGAGTTGTATCTTTTATCTATCTATCTTCCTGTCCTCTCTCTATTGACTCAGCTATAAACTCGAAACTGAGGAGAGCTGTTCAGGAAGGCGGGAAGGCAGTGCGCATGTGCAGTGGGAGGTCCCAAAAGCTTCCATTCTAGGAAGCTGGGGAGCTTTCCCGCGCAGGCTCCGTCGGTACCGACGTACCCATATGTGAGGACTAATTCCTGCTGTTCCCAGAGATCACCTGTTACAGGTAAGTAACTGTGCTATCTCTGGGCCTCCCCAAAATTTTCTCTATAGCAAGGGTTTAGCCAGAAAGCAAGGAAAAGGAGGGATAGGAAAAGGAATACATAAGTTTGACAGAAATTGCTGCTTTTGCACCAATATGTCTTACATTCAGTTAGAGACCACTGACAAGGTGTGTCTCCTCTGTTGCCTTCACTTTACCTTGTTGGTAGCACCTGTCTACCCACAGTGCCTTTCATCAGTAGCTACACTATAATTTCTGGTTATTTCTCACATCCTCCCCCATCCCCAGAATTAATCTCAAGGTGAGGAAATCTGCCGAGTGTAATTTTTAAGGGGACAGGGCAGTTGGGGGCTGAAATTTCATGTTTGATAGAACAGGAAACAATCGAGGTGCTTTTCTGTTTCTAGTTATGGATTTTGAATGATTAATCTGAGAAATTCCTTGTGTTGATGAGATATTTTGGATTCATCCACTAATACTGTTTTCATGAACAGATGATAGAAGAAATCAGTCTTGCAGTAAAACTATTACTTTATCGTTTATGTAGCGCTACTAGGTATATGCAGCACTGTAAAATTAAACAAAAAGACAGTCTTTGCTGCACAGAGTTTACAATCTGCTAAGACAGACAAACAGATTAACCAGAGACGAGTGAATTTTGGGGAAATGATTAAAATACAAATGGGTGACAGGAGGATAAGGGGTCCAAGATTCAAAGGCATCCTCCAAGAGTTGAGTTTTTAGCCTGGATTTGAAAAGGATCAAGGACGATTTCATAAAATAGTCTGGTTCATCTGGTTTCACTCCCTGTTTTTCATATTGTGGACTTAATTTTGAAATGGCTACAAAATTCATTCGGATGCATTATTTACTACAGGAATAACTAATCCAAGTGTGAAACTGCCTCCTCAAGAGGAGTTGGTTAATATGATATTAGTGCGCCCACTCTCCCTTTTCACTTGAAAGGTTGATCATAAATGGGGAGCAAGTCTAGCTGGAAGCTGCACTCGGACCCTGTGAAAACAGTGTGCGTGAGTGCAGTAGTGCAGGTTCTGGTACAATTCTGAGCATTCAAAGGGTCTGAAGGGCTGGGACTTTGAAAACAAGCCCGCTTTAAGTATGCTTGCAAAGTTCCACAGGCATACGAATGCCCTTTAGTGGTCAAGTCAGATTTCATGTGCTTACCGTGGAATCTAGACAGAGGAGAGAGAGGTACAAAAAGGAAAGTCTTTATTAATAATAAAAAAGGCCCCTTTTTTATTATTAATAAAGACTCCTTTTTGCACCTCGCTCTCCTTTGTCTGGTTTCCTTTGCAAGTATGTGTGCTCTTTTGAGGAACTCTTACTTCAGAATCTACCACAAAGTGTGTCGCTAGCACTATAGAATCGAAGCACTGTGGCATGGCATTAGTGCAAGACTGTTCATGTCATTGCAAGGAGGAATGCATGTTAATAACTTTCATATTTTTTCCTTTAGATCCTTACGGCAATCAAGCAAAAAGGCAAAGGACAACACAAACTTTTCAGAAGCTTATACAGAACTACGGTGAGTTTAAAGAGTACGTTTTTTTAAGAGGATAGAAGGGATTTTCATCTCATTTTAATTCTACTCTCTTTACAGAAACTAGTCAGTTCAAGCCTCCCCGTTAGCATTGTCTGCACTGTTTTAGTGTCTTGCCAGCAAGACTTGTCCTCGGAGAACTACTCATTCTTTTCCTCACTTTTTTCTAGTTTCTACTCCTTCAGGCTTTGGCCACATTTAGCCACATTTCCCTGCTTTTCACTCAGACCCTGACTGGTGTACCAGTGGGTAGGAGCTCAAACAGATCTCCTGTACAATAGATTAAGGCTGATATCCAAAGGGTTTAGGCACCTAAGGCCGCACCTACATTTTTGGTCCTCCTGTCACTAGGCCTCTAAAATTTGATTTCTAAAGAGTAGCTGGCAATAGGGATAGATTTAGCATGGAGGAAAAAAAATTAGAAACTATATACTGGTTTTCAGCCCTAGATACTTAACATAGACTGTCAAATCTAGGTAAATAAATAGCAGGCCTAATTCTCTAGGCTCCTAAATTTACATTTATTTTTAGCTGAAAGCTTATCGTCTTATGATTGGCTAAAAATAGGGGATAAACTTAGGCTCCTAACTCAAGTAATTAAATTTTGGTACCAATTCTTTTTGAACATCAGCCTTATTGGGGCGTAATTTTATAAGGCACGCCTACATTACCATGCATGTTTACATGCACATATCACACTATTTTAGTGATTTATGCATGTAAATGATCACTTAGGAGCATAAGGTTGATGGTCGCTGTTCTGGAGGCACACATGTTGGATGGGTGGTGCGTATGGTCAGTGTAGGCAGGGCATGCACAGGGGCAGAGACTGGACGAGAAGCAAATTTACACATACAAATTATAAAATACTGTTTACGTGCGTCCTCACAAAATCAGGCGTGGGGTTAATGTAAGTGCTCATGAATAGTTTAACGTGCATTTTTGACCATTCATGCCCCTATTTCGTAAAGTGCACATGTACCTAACGTTATTAAATTGGCATGGAGTGAAGGAGTGGCCTAGTGGTTGGGGCAAGGTACTTCAGGCCGGAAGGTCGGGGGTTCAAATCCCACTAGAGGACAGCAACCTTGGGCCAGAAGGACTGAGGTTTCTAGTCCCACAGGTGCTCCTTGTGGTCTTGGGCAAGCCACTTAACCCTCCATAGCCCATGTTCCCTGTAAAATGGTTACCTCCAAGTTATAATGCCCTGTTCAATGTAATTTCCGTTTGTTCAATGTAAACTGCCTTGATATCATGAAAGGCGGTATATAAGAAATGTTAAATAAATAAATAAAATATGTATGTTAAAATGCATATAAATCTAGCTGACCTTTATGAAATTACCCTTATTGAGCCCGATTCCGAGAGGGTTACGTTTGAGCTGTCCGACGTCCCCGAGGAAGATGAACCGTTAGGACCCGATTCTAGACCGCAGGAACTAAACGTTAACAGAATCGGGCCCATGGACAGCCCGGTGTGCCCCTGCCACCTGCAGGGATGTCCTTCCCGCAGGCACCCCTGACTCCCGCGGCTTAGGCCCCCCACTTCCCCACTGCCTGACCCACAGCTGGCCAGCTGGGGCCTGGATCGGGCAGTGGGGACCCCCCTGCTCCTGGCCCGGGGGGGGATCCCTGGCCTTGACTGACTGGTCTGTGCTGCTTATTCCACCCCCTGAATCTGCCCTGTATGTCCTGCCAGACTGGCCCATCCCCCCGCTCTGCCCCGGCCCCGCCAGCTCTCCCCATCCTACTGCTCCAGGACGTGTGGGGAGAGCAGGAGGGGGGAATAGGGTCCGGATGGCTTGCGGGGCTGCACGGCCTGCCAGGACATGCAGCCCTGCAACATATGTGTCTGAATCTGGCCCATTGAGTTTACCAAACTATATCCATGACTTTTTTGTTTTTTGTCTGGCATCCAGGATCACATGATTTATACTTTTGACTTCCTCTTTTCAGCTGGTTTCTAAACTTTAGCCAGTGCTGCTAATGTCTCTATTGATTATTTATTTTATTGTTATAGTTCCAACTGTGCCTGAACAATCTAAAACGGCTCCGCACAGATTTAATGGGGAAGGAATAACAATTAAAAAAGGTACACTCTTGCTTAATATAAATGTACTAGCAGAAACCTTTGCACATTTTGTTGCACTTATCCTACCTCTCACACTATTCGTTGCCACCTTTTCCCTTCTCCCCTTTGCTCCTTCACTCCCACCTCTCTCTCATTTCCACTTCTAGCTCCACCATGTTGTCATCTACCCTTCCACATCCCATAGGCCTAACCGCCGTAGTTTCTATCCTCTTCGTATCTGTACCTGCAGCCATTGCTTCCAAGTGGTCTCTGGTTCTTTCCATTCCATATGAGCCAAATCATCTGTGGGTTTCATTCTGGTTTGTATGAGTGAAGCTAGCTTTTTTTTTTTTTATATATTTTATTTATAGCAACTATACAAAAATAACAGCCATCAGCAAAACAAACAACAAACCCCCGAGCAGGGTGCACTCTTATCCCCGCCACGGAGGACAGAGGTCCTACAACTAGGCATAACATAAAAAACAATTCCAAAAACATTACATTTGAGATGTTTTTACAATCAAAGACCCCCCAACCCTTCCCCCCCCCATCGCAGTCCACAGCCCCCACAGCACCAGCCTCCCTACCCCTCAATGACCTCCCCCTCGCAATACCCTCCCACCAGGCAATCGCTACGCTAACAGAACCCTCAGGGGCCCACATTAAGAACTTCATTCCTACAATATGGCCAAGGCTCTGGATGTAAGGTTCCCATATCAACATAAAGGTGGACCATCTCTTCACCTGACCCTTAGCTCTCCAACGTTCAGCCAGCATTAATTGATGGAAGCTATTGCGCCACTCCAGGAAAGTAGGCGGGGAGCTGTCCCGCCAGCGGTGGAGTATCGGGCCCTTCCCCACCAAACAGGCCTTTTGTACTAGCAGCCGTTCGCCTGTCCCTTTCGGTAGGACCGGGTTCAGCTGGTCCAATATGATCAGCGGGCCCGTCCAGGGGAACCTCTGTTCCAATAAACCCTCTAAGCAGCGATGGATACGCGCCCAGTACGGACGAATACACCGACACGTCCACCACATATGGGTTAAGTCCGCCAGTGGCTCCGAACAGCGTGGGCAAGACCCATCCTGAGTAATATGGCTTCGTAGAGCCCGTCGAGGTGAGAAATGGAAATGAGTTAACGCCTTATATTGCACCTCCCGCCAATGGGACCCCTCCGCCAGGGTGGCTAAACGCTTCAAGGCTCCTAGAATAGATCCACCAGGAACCTCCCGTCCCAGTTCTCGTGCCCAGGCCGGCATAACACCAAAGCACGCAAGCCGGGACTTCAACTGCGCTATCGATGGTGGGGTCTCACCCCCGATATCGAAAAAGGCCAGAAGTTGCGCCGAGCGATCCTCCGTAAGTTCCACCCGAGGCAGGGAGGCCACGTAATGAGCCACCTGTAGGTAGGCAAAATAGTGGCGGGAGGGGAGCTCGTATTCCTCACACAACTCCAAAAAGGATTTACACTTACCCGCCAAGTCCACCACATGGCCTACAGTCCGCAAACCCTGCACACTCCAAGCTTGAAAGACCCGAGAGTCAGAACCAGGGGGGAAATGTATATTACCTCTCAAAGGCAGCCAACTTGAAGTCCTCGAGTCTCGTTTCCAATAGCCATTCAGCTGTCGCCAAGTGCGACGGGCCGCGTGTAACAGGACGTGCTGTTGGAAGCCGCTAGGCAGTTGTGCATTCTCTAGATGCAGAATACCCAACAAGGAAAGGGGGGCGACCACAGCCATCTCCAAAGCCCGGGGCGTATAGGTATCCGTCCCCCCCAACCAGTCGCCCACATGGCGCGTCTGACAAGCCAAGGCATACAACCAGATATCCGGCAGCCCAATACCCCCGCTATTCCATGATCCAGTCATTTGACTCATGGACATTCGAGCTCTAGCCCCTTTCCACAAGAACTTCTGAATTTCTCTTTCCAAACGACGCACATCGCGACGTAGTAACCAAACCGGCAGGGTTTGTAACCAGTAGAGGATCCGAGGCAGAACTACCATTTTTACCGCCGCCACCCTCCCCAAAAGCGACAGCGGCAGCGGATTCCAGGCCCGCAGCTGAGAGCGCAACCCAGAGAGGATTCTCTTGAAATTCACGCGATATAATTCCCTAGTATGACTGGTCAAGACGATCCCCAAATACACAAATTGCTGCTCCGCCCATTTCAAAGGGAAGTGCCCGCTCCACCCGCCCCGTACCCTGCCCCCCACATCTAAGGCTACCGATTTGTCAGTATTTATACGAAGGCCTGCAAACTGACCATACTCCACAAACTCCTTCAATAGGCGGGGCAGAGACTCTTGGGGGCGAGCAAATGCACCAACATATCGTCCGCGAAGGCCGATATCTTAAAACCTTGAGTGCCTATGGCCACCCCTCGGATCGTCTGAGCGGCTTCAATGCGACGAATAAGGGGGTCCAAAGTCAGGACAAACAACAAGGGAGATAAAGGGCAGCCCTGCCTAGTACCTCTGTACAAAGAAAACCGATCCGAAAGGATCCCGTTACAAAGAATCCGAGCCACCGGGTTCACGTAAAGACTCTGCACCATACCACAGAAAGAGGAACCCAAGCCATACCGCGGTAACAAATGGTGAAGATACTGCCAATTGACCCTATCAAATGCTTTTTCGGCGTCGAAGCTCACCAACAGGGACGGCACCTGTTGCGCATGCACCCACTCTAGAGATGCCAGTATGCGACGCACATTACGAACCGCATAGCGACCCCTAACAAAGCCCACCTGCGACTCGTGCACTAAATCACCCAGGATGGCCGCTAACCGTTCCGCTAGAATTTTCGCCATAATCTTCATATCAAAGTTTAACAAAGAGATCGGGCGATAAGAGGCCGCTTGCATCAAGTCCTTCCCCGGTTTAGGAATCAACGTTATATATGCCTGGTTTTCCCCCCAAGTCATAGCACCCCTCTCCGTACGCCTCTGGTATGTTGCCACTAACGTAGGGCCTACCCAATCAGAAAGTATTTTATAAAATTCTGCCCCGTAGCCGTCCGGTCCAGGAGCCTTATAACAACTAGCCGATGAAACCACTTGTTGCACCTCCTGAAGTGTTATGGGCTGTCCCAAGCGAGCACGCTGCTCCTCCGTCGCCCGGGGCAACTCCAGGTCCCGTAAGTATGTTTCCATTATAGGGGTATCTATCTCCTCTGCCGCATAGAGTTTTTGGAAAAAACGCCTGAATACTGCACTAATCGCCTCCTTTTTATTCTGGAGGCAGCCTTGCTCATCTCTGAGAGCGGCCACCAACCGCCCACTGCGCTGACCCCTCAAGCACCTACTTAACAATGTGCCTGGTTTGTCACCGAAACAGTGTAACTTATATTTATAGTACATAATAGATTTCTTAGCCCGCTGGTGCAGCAATTCGTTCAGGGCAACCTGAAGCTCCCAAAGTCTCTTCTTATTGGACATTGTAGGGGTGTGCCCGTTAATCTTTCGCGCCCGAGTAACCTGCTTCTCTAACCTTATGATCTGCTCTGCCATCAATCTGCGCTTCCGCGCTACATAACCAATGATCTCCCCCCTTAACACCACCTTAGCCGTCTCCCAGACCAACTCTGGGTCGTCTCGATGCACCTGATGGTTTGCCTCGAATTCCTGCCAGCGCTGACGCAAAAATTGCTGAAAATGAGTGTCTTTATAGAACTCAATTGGGAATCGCAATATACGTGTAACATTCATTGCCCCTCCCCATTGCAACTCTAACCAAATCATGGCATGGTCGAAATTTCAAGAGGGCCTATCTGGGCATCCCCAGTCCCTGCAAATAAACTCGCGGAGAGCAATAGGTAATCAATGCGCGCACTTGTACCATGCGCCCGCGATGAGTGGGTAAAATCCTTTTCAAGGGGATGTAGCAGTCTCCACGGATCTACAAGGCCCAGCCGAGTCCGAAAACTCTGCAGAGTCTGTGCGAGGAGCTGCCGCTCATGAGTACCACTACCTCGTGACGTATCTAATTCGACATCCATGACCCCGTTGTAATCCCCACCCAGCATCAGGGGTACATCGGGCAATTGTTCAATTTTAGCTGCGAGCCTATTAAAGAAATCCGAATCTCGCGTATTAGGAGCATACAAATCGCCCAGGATTATCTCCCGGTCTTCCAGTAGGCCATGCAGTAACAAAAATCTACCATGTGGGTCTACAGTCTGCTGCGTTAACGTAAAACGCACCCGCTTATGGACTAGGATGGCTATCCCACCCTTCTTACCCAAGGCGGGGGCCCCCCAGACCTGGCCCACCCAGTCTCTGCAGAGCTTCGCGTGTTCCTCCGCCGTCTGATGTGTCTCCTGAAGTAGCGCAATATCACAATGATGTCTGGCCAATGCTTTCAATATTTTATATCTCTTGATGGGGCTACCGAGTCCACAAACATTCCAAGAAAAGATCTTCAACATAGCTCCTCCATCAAAGGCCTTTAAGGAGGATCAAATATCCACAAGAAACACTTACATACAGAGGCAACCCCCCCAGCCCAGGGCCACCTCCTCCATTTTTCCCAGAGGAAATGGCCAGACCTCTGCATGGGCCGTGGACTGTGATAGTATCCCTTCCCCTCCCCCCCCTTCCTGAAGCCCTCCCCCCCTTCCCGAAGCCCTCCCCCCCTCCAAGCCCCCCTCCACCCAGCACTATCAATTCCACTTAGCCTAATCCTAGACTAACCCTCCCCTTGTGGTAATCAGGCCTACCCCTACCCATAGAGTCCCCTTAACCCAAACTAAAAAGACCTCCAAGCAAAATAAAATTCCCTCAGGCACTCACTCCTAACACTCATTCCCCTGTCCATCCCCAAGTCGAGACCCCCTCCCATAATAGTTCCCCCGAAGACAAACTTATCCTGCTTACCTATCCCCCCAAGGCCTTCAAGCAGTCACTCCCAGGCATCCAGTCACTCGTCCAAAAGAAATGAAGGGAAGGGAAAAAACAAACAAAAATTCCTCGGGGTCACCGCACCAACGCCCCGGGATGAGTGAGCTTATTGCTGAGCATTCTTCCTGAGCGGAAATGCGAAAGGAAGGGGAAAAAGGGAAAAGAAGAACAACAAAAGAAAATAGAAAAAACCCCGGACACAGGGCTCTGCGCGTGGGACCACCACCCAAGAAAATTATAAACTGCACTGTGGACAACGCTGCAAGGTCTCTCGCCCCGCCTGCAGCCGTGCCCCACAGGATGCCCAACATGCCCGGCAGCATAAGAATAGACGGGGAATAAACAAAAAAAAAAGAAAAGAAAAAAAAAAAATTTGTAAGAATTACATAATAAAGATTAGGAGAAGACCTCCCCTCTACTCCAGGAGGTGCCCTCAAATGCAGAGTTGCGAGTAAGTCCTATCGTCCCCTTCCAAAAAGAGGAGATATAACAGAAATAAACAAACCCCCACTTTACCCGAAAGTAAGAGTCCCAAGCAGTGAACAAGCACACACCACGCATACTAGCATCACATATGTATCAGTATTTTCCAATGTTTCTACTGTTATCACACAAACTTAACAGCAACGCAGCAAACAAAATAGCAAAAAAGTCCAAACTCAGGGGGAGGCTTCAGGCCCCTCGGTGGTGCCAAGCTCCCCCACCGATAAAGCCGTATCTTCTTACTTGAATCTCCAACAGAGCCGACCACCCGTCTCATAGAGCAGAGTCCGAGGCTGTATTGAGGCGCTCCAAAAATGCTTGAGCCTCTGCAGGCGTCAAAAACAGCTGGGTCCGGCCTTGATGATCCACCCGCAACTTAGCTGGATATAGCAGTGAGAAACGAATTCCAAGATTCACCAGTCGGGCACAAGTGGCTGTAAAAGCTTTTCGTCGTTGGCTGACAAGCTGTGAGTAGTCCTGGAAAATCAGGATTTGGGCCGAACCATCCACCGGTCTCCTGCGGGCTCGCGCGGCTCTTAAAACTTCCTCCTTCTGACTGAAGTCGAGAAAGCGGGCAATGACGGCGCATGGCCGACGGTCCTGATCGCGCTTCGGGCCTAGGCGATGTACCCGTTCTAGTTTAATCGGACCAGTCACCTTGCCGGGCATATTGTCCTCTATCCAGGTAAGCAAGAAGTCCCGTAGAGCGCTGTCTGCCACACTCTCCGCGATCCCCACAAAGCGCAGGTTTTTGCGGCGCCCGCAATTTTCTAAATCGTCCAACTTGTCAGCCTGCTGTGTCACCATGGCTTCCAAGGCCTGCACACGTGTCGACAGAGACTGCTGGGTGTCCTCTAAGTCAGAGATTCTAGTCTCTGCCTGTTCCATGCGGCCGGTAAACTCTGAGATGTTCTGGTTGACGGTCTGTATCTGCTCCGTCAGCTCGCAGAAGCGCTTATCCAGAGCCTGCACCACTGCCGCGCTGACCTCCGCCACCATCGAGGAGTTACTGTCTGCGGCGGCGGGGCTTCGAGGCATGCCATCCGCCATTTTCACCTCGGGGGCTCGTGGTTTCTCTCGCCTTGGCGTTTTGGTAGCCATCAAACTCCCCCAATTCTCTGAAAGGACCTGTGTGCTTTGATCTTATACCCCGTCTCTGAGACACAGTGGGATTATAATAAAATAACCCACTACAGCCGAGATAACTTGCAGTTGCTTGGGGTAGAAGCCCGGAGCTGACCGCCGCACGTCTGTTCAGCTCATTACCACACCGGAAGTCTGAAGCTAGCTTTTTATCCAGCTCCATGAGAGCTGCTGGCAGCCAACACCACCTGCCAGTATCCACTGTTGAGAACTATTTTTCCTCCTTCCAGTCCACTAGAAGGAAGGACCCATGCTGCTGCCTCCATCTCTTTTATCCAATCCAGTGTAGTGTTTGTCATTTTAGAAGTGCAGGCATTCACACAGATCAACATACCATGTAGGTTCATATTTTCCAGAGCAACAGACACTAGGTAGTATATAGGATCCCTAAATTTAAATGCTTACAGAATTTTGCTTTAATAAATTCCACTGTTCCACATTTCCTGTTGCTTGCAAGTACCAAATATTTAAATACTGTAATGATGGATGTGTCGTCTTCAAGAATAAATCAAAATGCTGAGTAATTTTGAGCTTAGTAAAATATTTCACCTTTGTTTCTGACCATGTGAAAATTTCTGTATTGTATTTTTGTTCTAACATATTTATTCTTCTTTGTGTTCTTTTTTTTGTTTGTTTGCATCACTTAGAACCAACTATCTTGTTTTCTCAACAATTTTGTGAGGGCACACATTTGGGAGCACCTCCTGTAACTACTGCTTCAGTGCATTGTTTTTATTCTGCGGCTGAACCCAGTGCAAATGTATTCTGTGCTACAAATGCACACCCAACAGTGCCACAGACCCAGCAAATAACCCTTCCATCTAGCTGGCCTTCAATGAGCCCAGCCACACCACTAACTACTAATGCTCAACAGCAGAATAGCTTTACGACAGATATGCTTAATAGATTGGACAGTAACAATTCACTCCCTTCAATCCCTGAAGACGTTCTGCACTGTCTAGCTCCCTCTCCTCAGTCCATGTACAGGGATGACATCCTAAACACAAATGGTACTGGGCCATCTTCTACTCCACAAACAAATATGTTTAATGTGACTACCAGCAGCCTAAACCACCAGAAGCATTCCATAAATGTCACTGCACCCTGCACTGGCAATGCAGACACTTACAATGTGAGGTTTCCGAGCTTGAATATGGAGAATACATTTCACACTATGCTAAGAGATAAAACAAAAGAGCACAGGAAACCGGTCTCTGCACTGCCTTCTGCCAGTATGTTGGCAGCCGTCACCAACGCTAATGCATCTTCCCTAAGTTCACAGACTGGCACGTTCGACCCAGCAGTCTTCAGTCAACCGAACAGCAGTGATCTTATTGCAATGAGCTCAGCGGGCAACCAGAGTCAAACTAATCAGACTTGTGTTCGGAATAATCTTTATTATGGCATGGAGGGGAATCGGGTTGAGGAGCATTACCACTCGCTGGAAGCCAGCCTTAATATGGACATAGAATCTTTTCTGCAGGGCTTGACTCAGTGAAAGCTGTATTTTGGTTGCTGTGTGTTTCCACCCTAAATACATACAAATAAACAGCCTGTGAGATGGTTAACTTGGACATTCGCCCTTTTAATGAGCTGCTGCCTGCCCAAATGAAGATTTGTTTGATTTTAAACTGTGCCTCTTAGGATACCCACCTTGGGCAAGTTACTTAACCATCCAGGTATTTAAACTGATTTGTAAACCTCCTTGAGTAGGGAATACCTAGGGTACATGAATGTTACTCGGCCTGAGCTCCAGATTTGGAAAGGCAAGTAAATCAAAAACTAAATCCACATTTTCCCCCTTGAGAGAAAGGGATAGGGTGCCTAGGAGTTGCTTTAAAAAAAATAGATGCCAAGTTCTAAGCCATAAAACTGCAGTCTAAGCTTTGTTCTCATCTTTGAATGGCACTGAGAAAGCCCATCCCTTATCTTTAGAGAAAAGGAGAACAGTAACTGGGGAGAAGTAAGTTTCCACAAGAACAAAAGGTCTAGAATCCTGCTTTGTAATAAGACTTGTTCTGCAGGATTCCACAGCATTTATTTAAATAATATTTGTTGGAGGAGGGGGAATGAGTGTGTCAGTTTGTAGAGCACGTATTTTAAGGTAATTATTTGTTAAAATGAAGTTAACTATTTTACATTATATTTTTTTATTTCTAAAATGAGCTGATTGCCTTGTTTTGCATTTATTTACTGTTTTCTGAATTATCTAATGTTTGCTTTCTAGCAAATTTATCTTTATAAACTGTTATGACTATGTCATTGTAAAGTCTATTTGATATTTGCTTTAAAATGAAAAAAGGTTTCACTGAAATTGACTGTGCATGAGATTCCTTAATGCAAGGCCCACCTTTATGTACAGTTTGATGTAAAACAGCAGCAAATGATACATAGAATCATATTTTGTTCTTTTCAGGTAAACTGTACAAATGAAATGCACTCTGGTCCTCATTCACTACTCTTTAAGACCAATATATGTTTTCTACTTTCTGCAGATTATCAGGATGTCTTTTTTAAACTTGTGAAGCCAGTTTTTTGCATAGGGCCTTTACTTGAGAAATGGGACATTCAATTCAGAACTTTCACAAATTTGAATATTTTGCAAAAGGAATGCTGAACATGGAGCCTTTTGTGAAATAGATGTAAGGACCGGTAAAAGAGGACATACAAATTCCAGCACATCCAGTTACAAAACCCATTTTAGTTAAAAACAGGTTAAAAAAAAAAAGCATCACTTGGAAAGTTGCACCTGTAAGTGGTGATCTTGCTGCTTTCATGTGTAGATGTCAGCACCTGTATGTTTAAGTCCTGTATTTTACAAAGCTGCACGGCCAAGTGTAATCAGGAAGCCATGTAAAAAGCTCTCTTTCAGACATTTGAACATGGTGTTATGCACCAGAGATGAGCACAATTGGCCTTTCAATAGTAAATGCTGTAAATTCCAGGTCCAAACAGGCCCTTAGATTACACCTGCTTCATGGCAGGTGCAAATGTAAAGACCAAGGTCCAGCTTTTAAACATCCACGTATTTCTGTTGTAAAACTTGCAATACATCCATAATTCATGTTCCTATCCATGACACATCTACAACCCAGCCCAGCCCCTTCCAAACTGCACCCTGTGACTTTTACATGTGTAAATAATGGTTTTCTAAAATGACCTGATTGTCACAAATCCCATTTTGCTACATTTTCCCCATGGACTGCTGTTGTATTTGAACTTGCTCCTGAATAGCTTGTTTGTCTTCTTAAAATCAGCTTCTGTTAGTAATCGTGCTCCCTTCTGCTGTGCTTTGCCACCTAATTGTAGCACCCTCTTTTCCGTATATTTGGAGTCATGTAGAAATATCTTCATGGCTTGACATGCCTTTATGCTCCAATTTCAAATGTAGTGCCTATGTAGCAGAGTCTAGTGGCAGTAGAAACAAGGTTTGGGGGGGGGGGGTTCCAACTAAAATGAATAGTGCCCCTGCACTAGTACTGTTTGCAAACATTATACTTGGCACACATTTACTTACAGAGTAAAAATATTTTTGATGCAGCTGTATCTATTTTGACTACCAGCATCAATAGTTGCTCTTAGAAGCTTTGGTGGATATCTTTTCATATTAAATGTATTTTTCATTATTTAAACATTGTAAAAGCCAGATCCAGAAGCCACTATCTCCAGGAACAAGCAGGAATGAGTCTTCACATATGGGTACGTCGGTACCAACGGAGCCTGCGCGGGAACGCTCCCCAGCTTCCCAAAAAGGAAAGCTTTTGGGAGCATCCCACAGCTCCTGCGCGCTGCCTTCCCGCCTTTCCTAACCATCTCTCCTCAGTTCTTCTTTGCCGCGGAGCCAGCAGGTCGAGCCCTGTCACCGCTGAAGAAGTTCTTTATTTTATTTCTTTGGTCGCGTGTCTGCCTTCCCCGACTCCGGACCGGTACCGCCGGTCTTTTTCTCTTTCTTTCTTTAAAAAAAAAAAAAAAAATCTATTTTCTCTTCACTTAGTGTATTCTCTTCTTGGGCCTCCGGGCCTACAAGAAAATTTCCCTCATGGAAAAACCAGCCTCCGGGTTTAAAAAATGTACTAAGTGTAGCGGTACTATTTCTGTTACAGACACCCATGAATGGTGTCTTAAATGTTTGGGTCCTGAACACTCCATTCCGGATTGTCCATCCTGCTCTCTTATGTCTAAACGGGGGTTACAGAACCGAGCAGCCAAGCTCCATGTGCTGTTTCCCGCTGCTGCACCGTCGGTAGCATCGACATCTTCCAGGTCTTCTTCTCCTGATGGATCTCAGGTAACCAAACATAAACCTAGCAGGTCCTCGAAGGGTAGATCTCCCTCTAAGCATCGAGATGCCTCCGGGCTTGCCCTCGAGGATCCTGCGCCAGCAAAACAACCCCAGCGGGAAACTCCGGCTTCCAAAGCTCCTCCTATAGGGTTACAGGTTGACATCGATGGCACGGCCTCGACCGATCACCTGTTAGAATGCTCTGGGGTACCGGCACAATCTCCCGGTACCGACTTCCAGGCATTCATGGCGTCGATGGATCACAATGGTCTGTCCATGCAGCAGGCTATTACGGCCTTCATTCAAGCTGCGACGCCGCTGGTACCGAAACAAACTCCGTTCTCGGTATCGGCTCCGGCACCAGCACCGATACCGGTACCGACTGCATCGACATCGACCAGGATACCGGCTGCAGCGGTTCCTTGTCCAGGGCTGCTTACCGGTACCGATCCGGTACCGGGGACGCCCGATGTCGATACTGCTCGATACGCGTATCGAGCGTTGGAAGAGCACCCTGACAGGCGATACTTCGATTCCTCTGATGATTCTGATACATCAGACGAGTCTCCTGAAGTATCCATAGCCCTTCCTGAAGAGCCTTCTTCTCCAAAAAGAAGAATGTCTCCTCCAGAAGACTTGTCCTTTCAAGACTTCATAAGAGAAGTAGCTAAAGGACTTTCTATTTCAGTAACTTCTGAATCAGAGCCTAGGGCTAAAAAATTGGATATTTTAGGCTATTCTAGAGCTCCTAAAGAGGCGGTCACCTTACCAATTCATGAGATTCTTTATGAACACATGATTGATCTATGGGAGACTCCTCTCACTCTCTCTCCTCATTCTCGTAGATTGGACACTATGTATCGTGTCCCTCCTTCTCCTGGATTTCAGAAAACTCAGCTTCCTCACCATTCCATTGTGGTGCAGTCAGCTATGAAGAGGATAAAGAGTACAAAGAGACACTCTTCTGCTCCTCCAGGAAGAGAATGCAGGACCTTGGATGCCTTTGGTAGGAAAATCTTCCAAGCCAGTATGCTTATTGCCAGAATCAACTCATATAGCCTTTACATGGGTATGTTTCTAAAGGAAGTTGCACAAAAACTGCACACTTTCCTCCCTTTTCTTCCAGAGGATAAAAGGGAGGAATTCCTCATTTGGCTTAAGCATACCCAAGACATTTCAAAGTTTTCCAACAGGGCAGCCTTTGACTCCTTTGAAGGTGCCAGCAGAGCCTCAGGCATTGCCATAGCTGCTCGCAGAATTGCTTGGCTCCAGGCTTCTGATTTAGAGCCCTGGGTTCAAGATGGCTTAGGAAATCTTCCCTGTACAGGTGAAAACCTATTTGGCAAAGAATGGCAAATAAAAGCCACTCAAATGGATGCAGAAAACTCTGCTCTGGATAGACTTTCAAAGTCAACCTCCATTCCTGCCAAGAAAAAGCCTTTTAAAAAGTCTTTCTTTAAAAAGGGCAGATTTTCTTCTACTTCTGGCCAACAATCTTCTACAGGTCGCTTTGCCACTAAGTGTCAGCAACCTAAACAGGCCAGTCCTAAGCCTACAGGGGCTGCTGCAACTCAGCAGGCCCAACCTCCTCAGGGTTTTTGACTTGATGCTAGAGAACTTAGCCTTTCTGGCTCTAAAGCAGCCAGAGCCTCTCACCATTCCAGGAAGGTTGGCTCATTTTGCTCCCAGATGGGAGCAAATAACATCAGAGCAGTGGACCCTCTCCATCATAAGAGAGGGCTACAAGCTTCATTTTGCAGACCTTCCTCCCCACACCATGGTGAGACACTTCAATTCTCCCACATCTCTTCTCGACCTTCTAGGTCAAGAGGTAGCTACCCTTCTTGCCCAAGGGGCAATAGAAGAAGTTCCTCTTCTTCATCAAGGGTCAGGGTTCTACTCCCCCTATTTTCTCATTCCAAAGAAGACAGGGGGATACAGACCCATCTTAGATCTCAGAGAATTGAGCAAATTTCTATGCAAGGAAAAGTTCAAGATGCTTTCTCTGGGCACTCTCCTTCCATACCTTCAAAGTCAGGATTGGCTTTGTTCTCTAGATCTCAAGGATGCGTACACCCATGTCCTCATCCATCCCTCTCACAGAAGATTCCTACGGTTTCTTTTCCAAGGAAAACATTACCAATACAGAGTTCTTCCTTTCGGTCTGGCCTCTGCTCCAAGAGTGTTCACCAAATGCATGGCAATAGTTGCTGCATTTCTACGAACTCTGGGAATATTTGTCTTCCCATACCTGGACGACTGGCTCTTTCGAGCTCCATCTCAGTCAGAGGCCCAGAATTCCTTGGCCCGCACAAGGCGCATTCTGCAGTATCAGGGACTTGTGGTAAACCTCCCAAAGTCTCAGCTCACCCCTACTCAGTCCCTAGAATTCATAGGGGCCTGGTTGGATACCACTACTGCAAGGGCTTACCTTCCTCAGGCCCGTTGCCAACGTCTAGTGCAGTTAGCCTCCCAGATTCAGTCAAAGAGCCACTTAACTGCCCGGGAGATGCTACAACTGCTAGGCCACATGGCTTCCACAGTGCATGTGGTACCCTATGCTCGCCTACACATGAGAGCAGCTCAATGGACTTTGTCCACCCAGTGGACTCAAGCTTCAGGAGCTCTCTCAGATCAAATAGCAACCACCAAACATTTCTTTTGGTCTCTCCAATGGTGGATGTCCACTCGAAATTTGTTGCTGGGGGTCCCCCTTCCAACAGTTGTTGCCCCAAGCAACCCTCACAACAGATGCCTCCCAAACAAATTGGGGAGCCCATCTACAGGACCTCTCCATTCAAGGCACTTGGTCCCCACAGGAGACCTCCCTTCATATCAACCACTTGGAGCTTTGAGCAGTTTTTCTATCTCTCAAGGTCTTTCATACCCTCCTCAGCTACAAGACAGTCCTCATTCATACGGACAATCAAGTAGCCATGTTTTACATAAACAAGCAAGGAGGAACTGGCTCTCTGTCGCTTTGCAACGAAGCTTTAAGATTGTGGGCCTTCGCCAGAGAGCATCAAATCCATCTCCTGGCAGTATACCTCCCAGGAGTCCAAAACTCTTGGGCAGACAGACTCAGTCGAGTTCTGCTTCCACACGAATGGTCCCTGCACATGGATCAGGTACTCAGAATCTTCCAAGAATGGGGAACCCCGGACATAGACCTCTTTGCAAGTCCGTGGAATGCCAAACTTCCCCGGTTCTGTTCCAGAATTCCGTGTCAGGGAGTTCAGGCCAAGGATGCCTTCCTCCTCCATTGGGGTCAGGGCTTCCTGTATGCATTTCCACCCATTCCCTTGATTCCCAAGACTCTGTTCAAACTCCAGAGGGATCAAGGATCTATGATCCTCATAGCTCCACGCTGGCCACGCCAAGTGTGGTACCCTCTACTTCTACATCTCTCCCAAGCCCCCTCTCTGGACTTGGGAGCTGCTCCAGACCTTCTGTCCCAGGAAGAAGGGACTTTGTGGCACCCAAACCCCAAGTCCCTACACCTCAGAGCTTGGTTACTGAAGGCCTAGACCTTCAAGACTGGAATCTTTCTCAACAAGTGAAGGATATCCTCCATGCTTCCAGAAAACCTTCCACCAGGCGTTCTTATGCTTTTAAATGGAAAAGGTTTTCCATTTGGTGTGCTGAAAAGGGTCTTGACCCTCTAGCACTACCTTTAAATTCTCTGTTAGACTATCTCCTGCATCTTTCCAATGCAGGCCTTAAAACAAATTCAGTAAGAGTCCATTTGAGTGCTATTGCAGCATCCCTTAAGCCCATCAATGGACAACCTATTTCCTCTCATCCTCTCATTGCAAGATTCATGAGAGGCCTAACTTTAACTAAACCTCCCATTAGGCCCCCTCCGGTGGCATGGGACTTAAATTTGGTTCTTGGTCAGCTCATGAAGCCACCTTTTGAACCCTTAGCCACTACCTCCTTGAAGTTTCTTTCATGGAAGGTTATTTTCCTCATTGCAGTTACTTCAGCTCGCCGCATCAGTGAACTGCAGGCATTAGTGGCTAATCCACCTTATACAAGGTTCCATCATGATAAGGTAGTCCTTAGGACAAATCCACATTTTATGCCTAAAGTGGTCTCACCTTTTCATCTTAATCAAGAGGTATATTTACCTGTCTTTTTTCCAGCTCCTCATGCATCCAGTGCAGAGAGGAATCTTCATACTCTGGATTGTAAAAGAGCTCTTGCTTTTTACTTACATAGGACACAGCAACATCGAAAGTCTTCCCAGCTTTTTGTTGCTTTTGATCCTTCTCATTTGGGACTTCCAGTCTCTAAGAGAACACTGTCCAATTGGATTGCTCAGTGTATTTCTTTCGCCTACCAGAGTAAGAACCTTTCTCTGGAGAGCCATGTCACAGCTCATAATGTGAGGGCCATGGCCACCTCTATGGCTCATCTAAATTCTGTGTCCATCGACCAGATCTGTCGAGCAGCCACCTGGGCCTCGGTTCATACCTTCACAGCCCATTACTGCTTGGACAAGGACTCCCGCCGGGATGCCTTGTTTGGTCAGGCTGTCCTCAAACACCTGTTCCATTCTTAAACAACTCCTACCCTCCTTTCCCTGGATGGATGCCTGAGATCCATAGGAGGAAGTAGACCCCTCTCCAGGGTCTCATATCCTTGGGGATCTCCCAGGCATCTTAGCTAGGGAGTCCCCATATGTGAAGACTCATTCCTGCTTGTTCCTGGAGATAGCACAGTTACTTACCTGTAACAGGTGATCTCTGGGAACAGCAGGAATAAGTCTTCACAACCCTCCCACCTCCCCTAGGAGTTGTGTCTCTTTTTCAATCTTTCCTTTCCTCTCTCTCTCTATTGTCTCAGCTTTAAACTCGAACTGAGGAGAGATGGTTAGGAAAGGCGGGAAGGCAGCGCGCAGGCGCTGTGGGATGCTCCCAAAAGCTTTCCTTTTTGGGAAGCTGGGGAGCGTTCCCGCGCAGGCTCCGTCGGTACCAACGTACCCATATGTGAAGACTTATTCCTGCTGTTCCCAGAGATCTCCTGTTACAGGTAAGTAACTGTGCTTTTCTGCATTTGTACTTAAGTTCAGTAAGTGATCAAAACTAAAGTTCTTAAGTTTCATACCAATCATACAGTACTTCTCGCATAAATGTCTAAAACTAATTGGAGAAGGTGTAACTCTTCCCTTGTCTATCCAGCTTCTTCCAAGTCAGTGATTCCACAAGTTTGTTCACTTAAAGCTACAAGTAACCTGAACTCTAGAAGAGGACTCCCCAAGCATTTTGGACAGAGGACCACGCTGGCCTTTTCAAGCCACTGAGAGGGTCAGTGAATGTTTTGAGTAAGGATGGGGATACCTTTTGGAGTTTCCCTTCATATTTTCTATCCAAAAAAACCAAAACGCAATAGTTTTGTTTCAATTTAACAAGCTCATGATTAGAGGTACAATACATAGATTATGAATGATGGCCACTATCTTTCTGAATATTAAGTGTATATTTCACAAGCCAGTTGCAAAGGGAGAAAGAGGGGGAACATGCCTGAAGAAAGCGAAGGATGCTAATGTTGCTGGACATGGGAGGATGGAGAGGAAGCTACTGGACAGAGATGAATGTCAGTAGGAGAGAGAAAAATGTTTCCAGTGCTAAAAAGATTTTCATTTCTCCTGTTGACACTCCTATCAACTTGTTTCCTCTTTACCTTTCTACTCAGGCCCAGCAGCAGAAGCATCCCTCCTCCTTTTCCATCTTGTATTCACTTCCATTCAGTGCCAGGAACTCTGCTTACCTGCAATGATTCTTGATGCACTCCTGGTGGCTGCAACATATCCTCATTTCCTCACCTTGCAATGGTGAAGGTGACTTCCAGCCGTGCTGGTGGCTGCAGCAGAAGAGATGCAGTCAAAGCTCCTGGCAGTGGTGCTAAAATAGCAGCTAAAGCAAGGATGCAGTGCACTGATTGACTTTTTCCTTTTCTTCCTCAGGCTGGTGCACAAGTGATATCATGAAAAGGAAACACAGCAGGGGTGACCCTAAGGTGTCTTCCTATGACTTGTTTTTTTTTTTTTTTTTTTTAGGTCACACCTTTTCAGTAGTAGCCCAATGCAAGTTACATTCAGGTATACTCGGTATTTCCTGTCACCATGGTGTTTACAATCTGTACTTGAGGCAAAAGAGAACTAAGCAACGTGTCCAAGGTCACAGGGAGCAGTGGTGGGATTTCAACCCTGGCTTCCCTGGTTCTCCGCCTACTGCTCTGTTAGGCTACTCCTCAACTTCACTTGCATGCTCATTTGGGGGAAGAGGAAAGAAGGAAGCTGCCAAAGAACAGGACCATAGGGGCACAGATAACTGTGGTGTGATTGGACAAAGTGTATGCCAGGAGAAATGTGTTCATGAGCAACAGTTTGGAGACACTTGATCTAGAGCAGGGGTTCTCAACCCAGTCCTCTAGGCACATCTAACCAGTCAGGATTTCAGGATGACTACAGTGAATATGCATGAAAGAGATTTACATGCATTGCCTCCATTGTATGTAAATCTCTCACGCATGGTCATTGTAGTTATCCTGGCTAGGTTTGTTCCTAGAACTGGATTGAGAAAGCATAGTTACTCACCTGTAACAGGTGATCTCTGGGAACAGTAGTAAATTAGTCCTCACATATGGGTGACATCGGTACTGACGGAGCCTATGTGGGAACGCTCCTCAGCGTCCAATAGGAAAGCTTTTGGGAGCACTCCACTCTGCCTGCATAGCTGCCTTCCCGCCTTCCCATCTCCCTCTCTTTAGTTGAGTTTGTAGCTGAGAAAAAGGAGAGTAAGAGAAGAAACCCTAAAACTCCTAGGGGAGGAGGGCAGGTTGTGAAGACTAAATTTCTGCCGTTCCCGGAGATCACCTGGGGGGGGGGGTCTGGAGGCTAAATTTAGGATTTTAGGTAGGAAGTTGAAATCGAGAACTTCCAGGGAAGCTTCCTCCGAAATGCTTCCCATTCCACGCGCAGGACCCAAAAGGCAGGCAGAGCTCCAGAGTCTCAGTGCGTGGATGAGACAATGGTGCAAGGATGAGGGTTTTGGATTTGTTAGGATCTGGGGAACATTCTGGGGAAAGGAGGGGCTCTTACGAAGGGATGGGCTTCACCTTAACCGGGATGGAACCAGGCTGCTGGCATTAACCTTTAAAAAGGAGATAGATCAGCTTTTAAACTAGATATTCCTTAGCGTCCCTCTAGTCCAGTCCCGGAAAGATAGAGTTGTCAACCTCCACCAGCAGCTTTGGAGACTGAAAGATGTCATCGTCGTGATGTCACTGGTACAAATAGGCTCGCTCCGCCCCCTTTCACCAGTACTTTCAGTCTCCAAGCAGCTTGGAGGTTCTGAGCCCAGGACTGGGCTCAGAGGAACAAATAAGCAGAGCTTAATCTTTCTCTTTAGTTCATCTTTTGTTTTTAAATTTAGATTTTCTTGCTCTTTAGGTGCCTGCTGCTGCCATAGAGATCTGTTCTGCTGAGGCTGTTTTCTCCTTTCTCTGCTCCCTACCCCCCCCCCCCCCCTCCCCTCCCTGCCTCAGCATTGAAACAAGCATTGCAGTGGCACAGGAGTGTGCCTGCCTTTGCCTCCCTGCCCCCGAACCCACTTGGAAGGGTGAGGAGCAGGTAGAAGGCTATAGAGACTCCCAGCAGCAGGCAGTGGTTGTTACCACAGGATTTTGAGTCTCTCCAGGAGCTGATGCCACTTTGAAGGCTGTGCTCCTGAGGGGTCCAGCGCTGCCCTTCTTCTCTCTCTCCCGAGGTCTGGTGAGTACTCTGGACTTTGGGGTTTACCTGGGGAGGTATTTGGGGGTTAGTTGAGGTGTTTTGGCAGCTCCTTAGGAGTCAGGGAGGCCTAGCCGCGTGATTTTTCGCGCTGAAAAAGTGGCGGCGGCCATTTTGAATTTTGAATTTTTCATTTTCAAAGTCATTTTTTTAGGGTTTAGAAGCTTCGTTTTGAAAAACGGTGGTTAGGGGGCAGCTAGTTACATCTTGCTTGATTGATCACTGCCAAAAAGTAAAAAAAAAAAAAAAAAAAAACCGCGTTTAAATTGGAGCTTGTCTTGTAGCTGTGCAAGGCTCTGTGCAAGGCTCTTTTACTGGCATTGAAGCGCTGTTACTTACCATGCCTGCCAAACCACGCTGCTTGGTCTGTGGGGTGCGGCGTGGGGAGCTTCTGGACACTGGCGTTTGTAAAACATGCTCTTTAGAGGCCATGGGCATGGAGAAGTCCTTGGGGGAAGGTTCTCAGGACCACGCAACCGCGTCTCAGGAAGGCAGGGGTTCTGACCCTCCTTCCTTGCCTGCTTCGGAACCGGTAGCGGGTCCATCCTCCGCTTCCAGTGTTCCCTTGGTGCCAGAAGGATCCCAGGGGTCTGAGATTCCAGGTCTCCCTTCCGAATTCCTCTCCTTAATGCAGAAGGTGTTTGCCTTGCTGCAGACGGACAGGGGGGGTTCAGTCTCCCGGTCCTTCTAGCAGGAAAAGGAGTCGGGCTGCCAGTCTTCAGGAAGGGGAGATGACGCTACCCAAAAGGCGACGGGATGATTTGGAACCGCAGTCGCCTGCCCTTCTAGAGGAGGACCTGGGGATGCCGGACCTTGATGAGGAGGTCTCGGGTGAAGACTTGGAAGATGGTGAGTTGTTGGAGGAGGAGCAACAGAGCAGGGTGGTCCGTGTTTTTCGGCGAGAGGAGCTCCCTGCCTTGATTTCCGAGACACTAAAAGTTTTAAATATGCCTGTGGGGTCCGCACCCTCAGAAGAGGCGTTGGAGGATCCGCTGTTGCAGGCTGTGCGCACCTCGCAGCGGGTTTTCCCTATCCATAGAGTCTTTCGGAATATGATTCAGGAGGAATGGGACGCGCCGGAGTCGGCGTTGCGGGGGACCAGGGCTTTGGACCGCTTGTACCCGCTCTCGGAACAGGATAAGTTGATATTTCGGTCTCCAAAGGTTGATGCCGCGGTGGCTGCTGTCACGAAGAAGACCACCATTCCGGTGGAAGGAGCGGCAGCATTGAAGGATGGCCAGGATAGGAGGTTGGATACCTTGCTGAAGCAGGTGTTCGACATGAGTGCCCTTTCCCTGCAGGCCTCCATAGCGGGGGCGTGGGTGGCGAGAGGCTGTTTACGCTGGTCTCAACGTCTTCAGGGCTCCCTCTCAGACGACCAGATGGCAGATACGTCTCGGCTGGAGTCTGGCACTGCGTACCTGTCCGATGTTCATTATGATCTAATTCATGGCCTAGCTAAATGTATGGCTTCTGTAGTCGCGGCTCGCCGTTCTTTGTGGCTCCACAACTGGTCGGCGGATAGTTCGTCCAAGGCTCGGCTCAGTGAGCTTCCCTTCCGGGGCAAGCTCCTCTTTGGAGAGGATCTTGAGAAGTTGGTTAAGGACCTCGGGGAGTCCAAAGGGGGGCGTCTCCCTGAGGATAGACCGAAACAAACTCGAGGAGGATCGGCATCTAGAGGCCTCTCGAGGGATTTTCGCAAGTTTCGCACATCTCGCTTTCAACAATCGCAGCGGAGCAGGTTTCCAGCGCGGAGTCAGTCCTTTCGAGGGTTTCGGGGGGCAGGCAGGGGTTTTGGTCCCTACCAGTCTTGCGGTGCGAACAAGAAATCACAATGAGATGAGGCGGGCCCAGGTAGTGGAGGTGCCCGTGGGAGGCAGGTTGCGGGAGTTCTACCCTGCCTGGGTCCAGATTACATCAGACCGGTGGGTCTTAGAAGTCATTCGGGAAGGCTATGCTCTAGAGTTTCAGCGTCCAGTGCGAGATTCCTTTGTTCTTTCCCCTTGCAAGGCGCCTCGGAAGCGCCGAGCGGTCGCGGACACCTTGGGCCGTCTCCAACGGCTCGGGGCAGTCGTACCCGTTCCGATCGACCAGTGCGGCGCAGGACGATACTCCATTTATTTCGTGGTCCCCAAAAGAGGAGATACGTTTCGGCCAATTCTCGATCTCAAGAGGGTGAATCGTTGTCTCCGAGTGTCCCACTTCCGCATGGAGACCTTGCGCTCCGTCATTGCGGCCGTTCGCGCGGGCGAATTTCTTACGTCATTGGATCTGACGGAGGCTTATCTTCACATTCCCGTGCGGAGGGAGCATCAACGTTTTCTGCGATTTGCTGTACCGATGGGACACTTTCAGTTCCGGGCGTTGCCTTTTGGTCTGGCGACAGCTCCTCGGACATTCACAAAGATTATGGTGGTTGTAGCGGCCGCGCTGCGCAGAGAGGGGATCCTGGTGCACCCGTACCTGGACGACTGGTTGATTCGGGCAAAGTCCAGGGAGGAAAGCGTGGTGGCCACCACTCGAGTGGTGGAGTTCTTGGAGAGCCTCGGTTGGGTAGTGAACGAGGCGAAGAGTCAGCTGTCCCCCTCGCAGAGCCTGGAGTTCCTGGGGGCGCGCTTCGAGACTCGACAAGGACGGGTCTTTCTTCCCAGTTCAAGGGCGCAGGCCTTGCGCGACCTGGTGCGTCGGTTTCTGGGGCTTCGAGCGCTGACGGCTTGGCAGTACCTGCAGTTACTGGGGACCATGGCGGCGACAATAGACTTGGTGTTGTGGGCCAGGGCTCACATGCGGCCGTTGCAGAGTGCTCTCCTCAGGCGCTGGTCTCATCAGAGAGATGCGTTGTCGCAGTGTCTGCCCTGTCCGGCGGCGGTGAAGAGCAGCCTACTTTGGTGGTTGCATCCCGACAGCCTGACGCAGGGCGTCCCCCTGGAGCCTCCGTGCTGGCGGTTGCTCACGACGGATGCGAGTCTCGCAGGATGGGGAGCTCATCTCGAAGGCTCGTTTGCGCAAGGAACGTGGTCAGAGGAGGAATGACTATGGTCCATAAACCATCTGGAAATGCGCGCAGTGTTTCAGGCTCTTCTGGCTTTTCAGCAGAATCTGCGGAAAGCGGCCGTTCGCGTGCTGTCGGACAACGCGACCACGGTGGCGTATATAAATCGGCAAGGCGGCACGGGCAGTGCGGCCCTAGAGGAAGAGGCGAGTGTGCTACTGGCTTGGGCGGAACGGAATTTACTGGCCCTGTCGGCTCAGCACGTCGCCGGAGTCGCCAACGTCGAAGCGGATTATCTGAGTCGGTGCCGCGTAGATCCGAGGGAGTGGGCTCTGCACCCGGACGTTTTCGAGATGATTGTGCGCCGTTGGGGGCTTCCGGTGATGGATCTCATGGCCACCTTGCGGTCGACAAAGGTGGAGAGATTCTTCAGCAGGCGGAAAGAGTGGATGGCGGAGGGCCTGGATGCCCTGGCGCAGAAGTGGCCTGTGGAGGGTCTACTGTATGTATTCCCTCCCTGGGCGCTAATTGGCAAGGTGGTTCAGCGCATCGAGCGGCACAAGGGCCAGGTGGTCCTGATAGCACCCGATTGGCCGAGGAGACCGTGGTATGCAGATTTGGTTCGTCTGTTGGCTGACGTTCCGTGGAGGTTACCTCTTCGGGAGGACCTGTTGCTTCAGGGTCCCTTGCGCATGCCTCAGGTGGGTCGGTTCTCGCTTACGGCTTGGCTCTTGAGCGGGCGCGGTTGAAGGCCCGCGGATACTCGGAGGTGGTTATAGACACTCTCCTGCGGTCGCGCCGGAGGTCGACTTCCCTGGCTTATATCCGAGTTTGGCGTGTCTTTGAGAACTGGTGTTCCGATCACTCTATCAACCCCTTACGAGCTTCGGTGTCCAATGTTCTTTCCTTTTTGCAGGCTGGATTGGATAAGGGCCTCTCGGCCAGCTCCTTGCGGGTGCAGTTGGCGGCTCTCTCCTGTTTTCGTGGAAAGATTCAAGGGCAGGTGATCGCAGCGCATGGCGATATTCGTCGGTTCTTGCGAGCGGTGTTGTTGCTCAGACCGCCGAGGCGAACTGTTCTTTCTCCGTGGGATCTTAATTTGGTCCTGAACGTCCTGGTGGGGGAACCCTTCGAGCCATTAGGACGGGCTTCGCTCAAGGATTTGACGCTCAAGACAGTGTTTCTCGTGGCGATATGCTCCGCCAGGAGGATTTCCGAGCTGCAGGCGCTCTCTTGCCGGGAGCCTTTTTTGACTTTCTCTGCGGACAAGGTGGTCTTGCGTACAGTACCCGCCTTTTTGCCAAAGGTGGTGTCCGCTTTTCATGTTAATCAAGTGGTGTCGCTCCCGGTGTTTTCCGTGGAGCAGGGAGCTCAGGCAGGTGGACGTTTGCACCGGTTGGACGTGCGGAGAGTGCTCAGGAGGTATCTTGGTCGTACGGCGTCATTTCGGAAGACGGACAGGCTTTTTGTCGCATTCGGAGGCCCGCGGAAGGGCGAAGCGGCGGCGAAGTCTTCCATTTCTCGGTGGCTGAAGGAGGCGATTGCTTCGGCCTACATTTTGAGAGGCAGAGCGGTGCCGGTAGGGTTGCGGGCGCATTCTACGAGAGCGCAAGCAGCCTCGTGGGCGGAAGTCAGCCTAGTGCCAGCGGCAGATATTTGTAGGGCGGCGACCTGGTCCTCGTTACATTCTTTTGCTCGGCATTATCGCTTGGATGTGCAGACGCGCAGGGATAGTTGTTTTGGATCGGCCGTCCTTCAGGCTGGCATCTCTGGCCCCTCCCGTTGAGATTTACTGCTTTGTTACATCCTCTATCTTTCCGGGACTGGACTAGAGGGACGCTAAGGAAGAGTAAATTAGACTTACCTGCTAATTGTTGTTCCTTAAGAAACTCTAGTCCAGTCCCGGATCCCACCCGTTCAGTGGGTGTTCGCCAGCCTGAATGTCCATAGGCGGGAGAGAGTGAAATTGACAGCTGGTGAACCCGTGCGGTTTTCAAAAAAAAGAAACAAGAAAATAGTAAAGAATAAGAGGAGAACACAGCCAGACGGAACACTTTGTTCCGTGAATAGATATCCGTACCCACTACGCTTTTCAGGGCGCTCTGGGGGTGGCAGAAATGGGAAGCGCTCTCAGAGTGGATTTCTGTGTGGCGGCAGGCGGCTGGGGCGCAGAGGAACAGGGCTCCTGCCCTTCCGTTCCCCATCCGTTATAGGGCGCGCTCTGGCTCTATCCTTTTCTTAGAGATATATCTCTATCTGTACATAATTGTTTTGTATAGGTTTTTGAAATAACTACTTATTTGTTGCTTTGCTGAGTCTGCTTTGTCAATAGGTGCTGGTGAAAGGGGCGGAGCGAGCCTATTTGTACCAGTGACATCACGACGATGACATCTTTCAGTCTCCAAAGCTGCTGGTGGAGGTTGACAACTCTATCTTTCCGGGACTGGACTAGAGTTCCTTAAGGAACAACAATTAGCAGGTAAATCTAATTTACTCATAGGGGAGAGCCAACAGTCACCCAAGAGCTCATGGTTCGGAACAATGTATCCTTGAAGGATACTACCAAAAAAAATGAAGTTAGGGCACATCAGCAGAGAGGTTCCAATAAAGACAAAGATAGCCCAAATGACCTTGAGTGCAGAGCAGACAGAGCTTAAAGATTCTAAATTAACCCTGCCTACCGATAACCAGATTAATATGAATAAAATACAGTCTCTAAAATGCTTGTATGCAAATGCTAGAAGTCTAAAAAATTAAGATGGGAGAGTTAGGATATATAGCACTAAATGAGAAGTTAGATATGATTGGTATCTCAGAGACATGGTTGAAGGAGGACAACCAGTGGGACACTGTGATACCTGGGCACAAACTATTTCGTAATGCTAGAGTTGATTAAATTGGTGGAGGGGTTGCGCTCTGTTAGAGAGGGCATTGAGTCACAAAGGATTAAAATTCTACAGGAAACAAAATTTGCTGTAGAATCTCTATGGATTGAAATTCCATGTATAAAGGGGAAGGCGATGGTGGTTGGGGGGGTGTACTATCGACCTCCTGGCCAGAATGAACAAATGGATGATGAAATCTCAAAGAAATCAGGGAAGCTAATAAAAGTTACAGAACAGTAATAATAATGGGTGATTTCAATTACCCCAGTATTGACTGGGTCAGTGCCATGGCAGGACATGCTAGGGGAGGTAAAGTTTCTAGATGAAAGAAATGACTGCTTCTTGGAGCAGCTGGTTCATATACTGACAAGAGGGGAAGCCATTTTGGACTTAGTCCTTAGTGGAACGCCAGATGTGGGGCAAGAGATAAGGGTGTTGGGGCCACTTGGCAATAGTGATCATAGCATGATCGTGTTTGATTTAATTAATGGAGGAGGGATGGTAAGGAAATCCACAGTACTACCTTTTAACTTTCGAAAGGGAGACTGATAAAATGAGGAAAATAGTTAAGAAAAAACTAAAAGGAAAGCTTGAGTGGTGGTTAAAAATACTATCTTGGAAGCCCAGACCAGCTGTATTCCACGCTTTAAGAAAAGTGGAAGGAAGTCCAAAAAACTGTGAGAGGCTGTCGCCAAAAAAGCATCTTTCAGGAAATGGAAAAAAGAGCAAATGACGAAAACTGGAACCAGCACAAGTACTGGCACGTTAAATGCAAGGCATTGATAAGGCAGGCAAAGAGAATTTGAGAAGAAACTTGCTGTGGAAGCAAAAACTCATAATAAAGACTTTTCAAGTACATTCGTAGCAAAAAATCTGTGAGAGAGTCAGTTGGACCATTAGATGATAGAAGGGTAAAAAGGGCAGTAAGAGGGGACAAGGCTACAGTATAGCGGAGAGACTGAATGAATTCTTTGCTTCGGTCTTTACTGAGGGAGATGTAAGTATGTTACCCATGACTGAAGTGGTATTTAAAGGTGATACTGCAGAAGAATTGAAAGAAATATCGCTACACCGGGAAGATGTATTACAACTATTTGGTAAACTGAAGAGTATCAAATCACTTGGACCGGGATTGCAGACCTGCTATTAGTAATCTGTGAACTATCATTAAAATCATCTCTAATACCTGAAGACTGGAGGATCGCCAATGTAACGCCAATTTTTAAAAAGGGTTCCAGGGGTGTTCTGGGAAACTATAGACCGGTGAGCCTGACGTCAGTACCGTGAAAAATGGTAGAAACCATCATAAAGAACAAAATTACTTAGCATGTAGATAGTCATGGCTTAATGGGAGACAGCCAATATGCCTTTAGACAAGGAAGATCTTGTCTTACTATTCTGTTATGTTTTTTTGAAGGTGTGAATAAACAGGTAGACAAAGGTGAGTCGGTTGATATAGTGTATCTGGAGTTTCAGAAAGCTTTTGACAAGGTCCCTCATCAGAGACTTTTGGCAAAACTAAAAAGTCATGGAATAGGAGGTAATGTACTATTGTGGATTAGGAACTGGTTAAAAGATAGAAAGCAGAGGGTAGGGCTAAATGGCCAATTTTCCCAAAGGAAAAAGGTGAATAGTGGAGTACCTCAGGGATCTGTGCTGGGTCCGCTGCTTTTTGATATATTCATAAATGACCTGGAAAAGGGAATAAAGAGTGAGGTTATCAAATTTGCAGATGACACAAAACTATTTAAAGTTGTTAAAACCCAAGAGAATTGTGGAAAATTGCAAGAGGATCTTGATAAATTGGAAGACTGGGCATCCAACTGGCAGATGAAATTTAATGTGGACAAGTGCAAAGTTATGTACCTAGGAAAGAACAACCCAAACTATGGTTACACAATGCAAGGTTCCACATTGGGAACCACCCAGGAAAAAGATGTAGGCGTCATCGTGGATAGCATGTTAAAACCCTCCACCCAGTGTGCAGCGGCGGCCAAGAGAGCAAATAGAATGCTAGGTATCATAAGGAAAAGAATGGAAAATAAAACAAAGGATATTATAATGCCTCTGCATCGTTCCATGGTGCGACCGCACCTTGAATATTGTGTGCAATTCTGGTCGACATATCTTAAAAGGGATATAGCGTTATTAGAAAAGCTACAGAGAAGAGCCACCAAAATGGTAAAGGGGATGGAAGGCTACTCCTATGAAGAAAGGCTAATTCTCCAGTACCAAGCAGGAAGTCAGTCCTCACTTATGGGTAACATTGGTGCCGATGGAGCCCCCGTGCGGAGCATTTCCCCAGTTTTTTATGAAAGCCTTTGGGAATACTACACGCATGCGCGGTCCCCTTCCCGCCTAAAGGTGCCATCTTGCTCAGTCTCTCTTTTTCCGTGGAGCCCTTCGGACGTTTGTCCTAGTCACCTGGGAAAAGTTGACGTTTTTTGAATATTTCTTCGCTTTTTTCTCCGAGTTCGATGTCGGTTCCCCTTCCCGCCGGGTTCAGTACACCGGTATCGAGCCTGTTCTCTATTTTTCGGTTTTTGCCCTTCGTGGCTGGCGTTCGCGCCCTTTTTCTGTTTTTAGGCCTGTCTTTTGACCTCGCAGGGGCCCTTTTTTACCCGATGGCTTCCAGTGGTTTCAAGAAGTGTGATTGGTGCAAGAAACTAATGTCTCTCACCGACACACACGACTGTTGCCTTCGGTGCCTCGGCCCAGATCATGATCCCATGATCTGTGGCTCGTGTGGTAAAATGTCCACCAAGGCACTTTGAAGCCATCAGCACCAGAAGGAAAGGATTTTTTCGGATTCTGCCTCCGGCCGGGCCCAGACCTCATCTGAGGCCTCGACGTCTCGGGAGTCTGATCCCGAGCATCGCCGGGGTTCCTCGGACAGGGGGTCCCCTGACCGGGAACGCAAGAGGAAGAAACGGCTAGCGAGGGCGGCGTCGGAAGAGGTCCCTGGTTCCTCGAGGGCCAGGTCTAAGACCCCCGACCGCTGTCCCGGGCCTTTGGAGCAGGAGAAATCGTCCAAAGTACCTCGTGTAGAGCCGGAGACCGTCGGACACGTAAGTCCTGTAGTCCTCGTGGACTCTCCTCCGAGGGAGCTGACGTCGGGCCCGGCGCCGCCGGGGCCCAAGTCGGTGGCTGCTGAGTCTCCTGAGCTTGGACTCAGGCTGACAGCCTTGGAGTGCAGATTGTCTGCCTTCATGGAGCAGCAGCGGGTACTGATGGCCAGCCTCGCTGATGCATCGGCCCTGACCACCGGGACATCGACGTCGAAGTCGACCCCGGAGACCGAGCCAATAATCGAGACCATGAAGGCTCGAAGTTGTCCTTGGTCAAGGTCTCCCTCGACCTCCCGCTCGGAACCGAGGGTGTTGACGCCGGTGCCTTCGGCGTCGGAGCAGGTGCCACCTCGACTCGCGCGGTCGGAGCCCCTCGACTCCTCTTCCGATGAGTCAGCCTGGGAGACGGAGGATGAGGAGTCCCCCGATACCTTCCGGACTCGGTGCATCCCGTCGGACTCACCGCAGTCCGAGCCCCGGAGTAGGTCCCCTCCGGAGGACACCTGGTTCTCGGAGTTCGTGCGGGACATAGCCAAGGCCTTGGTGATTCCCACCAACCCCGAGGAGGAGCCTCGAGCCGAGGAGCTCGAGGCCCTCCAGTATGACTCTCCTCCGAAGGAGGCCTTTACTGTGCCGGTTCCTCCGATGCTGGAACGGCTCCTCTTCCGTATGTGGGAGGGAGGCACCAGCCTCAGCGCCGGTCTTGAGCAAGCGAGTCGATTCCATTTATCGACTCCATAAGAGCCCTGGCTTCCAAAAGGCGGAGCTGCCACACCATTCCATGGTGGTGGAATCGGCCATACATCGACTGAAGAGCCAGAAGATGCACTCTGCGGTGCCCCCCGGTAGGGAGGCCCGGAACCTGGATGCTTTCAGCAGAAAGTGCTTCCAGGGCTCGATGCTTGCTTGCCGTGTCCAGTCATACCAGCTGTACATGGGCATGTTTCTCCGAGACCTGGCAAAGGAGCTTGCCGGGTTCTCTGCTGGTCTCTCCGGGGAACCTTTGCAGAGGTTCCAGTCTGTCTTCAGGAATCCGGGACTGTTCCAAATTCATGTCCCGAGTGGCCTATGATAGCTTCGAGGCTTCGGCTCATGTGGCAGCCGCCGGCATCGCAGCCCGACGCCAGGCATGGCTGCAGTCATCGGACCTCGAGCCTTGGGTACAGGACAAGTTGGTCGATGTCCCTTGCCGAGGTGAGAACCTTTTTGGCAAACCCATGGCAGAGAAGGCCGCTGAGCTCGAGACCGAGCACCTGACCAGGACTACGCTGTCCAGAAAGACTTCTGCCTCTTCTCACAAAAAGAAGGGCTCGGGTAAAAAGCCCTTCTACCCGAGAAAGGTGTCTGCCTACAAACCTTTCCTTCAATACCAGGCCTCCCCAGCTCCCCCTCAGGGGCAGCAGGCCAAGGGGCAGGGACATGGGCCCCGTAGGCAGAAGACCCCCAAGCCTCCGGCTCCTGCTCCTACCCAGCAGGGAGGGGGGTTTTGACTCCCAAGGCATAGCCTCTCCGTCCCTGCTGTCCCATCCCTGCACAGGAGGTCGCTTAGCCCTGTTTGCCCACCGGTGGCCACCCATTACAGGGGATGCTTGGGTTTTAAGCATCATTCACCAGAGCTATATGCTTCATTTCCAACAACTACCTCCTGTCTACTTTCCAGGAGAACCTCTGAGGCCTCTCCTGCACACCACCCTCCTCCTCCTCCTCCTCCAAGAACTTCAGGGTCTGCTTCTGGACAAGGCGGTGGAGCCGGTACCTCCTCGCCTACAAGGGCACGGGTTCTACCCCAGGTATTTTCTGGTGCCAAAGAGAACAGGAGGCCTAAGGCCTATCCTAGACCTCAGAAACCTCAACAAGTTCTTGGAGAAAGAGAAGTTCAAGATGCTTACTCTTGGAACACTTCTGCCCTACCTCCAGCAGGGAGATTGGCTATGCTCCTTAGATCTAAAGGATGCGTACACTCACATCCTTATTCATCCAGACCACAGAAAGTACCTCAGGTTCATGGTGGGAGGAAACCATTACCAGTACAGGGTACTGCCTTTTGGCCTAACTTCCGCCCCACGGGTCTTTACAAAGTGCCTAGCTGTGGTGACAGCCTACTTGAGGACTCAAGGGATATTTGTCTTCCCCTATCTGGACGACTGGCTCATCCAGGGCCAAACCTACCAGGAGGCCAGGCAGGCCACCTTCAGGACTGTCACACCCCTTCAAGACCTAGGCTTTGTCATAAACTTCGCAAAGTCCACTTTACTCCCCTCCCAGAACCTCGAGTTCATAGGAGCACGGCTGGACTCTCTGCAGGCAAGGGCTTACTTTCCAGAGGACAGAGCTCAGAGGCTCAGGGAGTTAGCATCCCGATTTCTCAGTCTGCCGAGGGTTCCTGCCAGGCTCTGTCTGCAGCTCCTGGGACACATGGAATCGCCTCCACATGAGGCCTGCACAGTGGTGCCTCAGAACTCAGTGGAAGCAGGCCACAGGGAGCCTAGCAGACCAAGTAAGGGTATCCAAACCTTTCCTGGATTCTCTTCAGTGGTGGCTACACCCCCCCCCCCCCACTTGCTGCAGGGGGTGCCTTTTCAGGTAGCTGTCCCCACAGTGGTGTTGACAACCGATGCCTCCTTGCAGGGTTGGGGTGCACACTGTCAAGGGAGCTGAACCCAAGGCCTCTGGGCCTCATGGGAAGCCCTGCAACAGATCAACCTACTGGAACTGTGGGCTATTCGCTTAGCCCTCAAGGCTTTTTCTCACTCCTTGGCCCACCAGTCTGTTCTAGTTCAGACAGACAACCAGGTAGCCATGTTCTATGTGAACAAACAGGGCGGCACTGGGTCCAGGCCTCTATGCCTGGAAGCACAGGCCCTTTGCTCTTTTGCCCTCAGGCACCAGATGTTGCTGAGGGCTGTGTATCTTCCTGGCCAGGAGAACTTTCTGGCAAACCGCTTAAGCAGGATATTGCAGCCCCACGAGTGGAAGCTGCACCCTTTAGTGGTTCAACAGATTTTCCTAAAATGGGGACTTCCATCCATGGATCTCTTTGCCATTCCCCTGAATCACCAACTGCCCAGGTTTTGTTCCAGGCAACCGCATCCCCTGCGGGTGGCGGCAGATGCCTTCCTGATTTCTTGGTCCCAGGGCCTGCTCTATGTGTTTCCTCCCACGCCTCTGGTGGCCCGAACCTTGTTCAAGATTCTCAGGGACAAGGCCTCAGTACTTCTGGTTGCTCCCAGGTGGCCGAGGCAGCCCTGGTTCCCCCTGCTACTTCAACTGGCAGTGGAGACACCCATGCCTCTGGGATTCCAACCCGACCTTCTGTCTCAGGATCAGGGTTCCCTTCTGCATCCCAATCTCAAATCTCTCCATCTGATGGCATGGAGGCTGCAAGGGTAGTCTTGGCTCCCTGGATTCTACCTCAGGAGGTGGAAGAGGTGGTCTTGGCCTCTAGAAAGCAATCCACCAGGAAAACATATGCCCTAAAGTGGAGAAGGTTCTCCTTGTGGTGTCAGCAACGCAAGGAAGATCCTTTCACCTGCACTGTGCCAGTAGTGTTCCAGTACCTACTGCACTTGTCCAATCAGGGCCTTAAGTCCAATTCTGTTCGGGTCCACCTTTCTGCTCTGGCAGCTCATCACTCTCTGGTGGAGGGACACTCTTTGTCAGTTCACTCCTTGGTGTCCAGATTTCTCAGAGGCTTACTATTGCTCAAGCCTCCTCTCCATCCACCGGCCCCTGAGTGGGAGTTGAATGTGGTCTTGCCCACCTTTTGAGCCCATGGCTACATGTCCTTTACACTTCCTATCCTGGAAGACTCTATTCCTAGTGGCCTTGACCTCGGCCAGGCGAGTGAGTGAACTTCAAGCCCTGGTCTGTGACAGGCCATACACTCGCTTCTGTAGGAACAGGGTAGTCCTTAGGACTCATCCTAAGTTCCTCCCCAAGGTTGTCTCCTCTTTCCATCTCAACCAACAGGTGGTTCTTCCAACATTCTTCCCTAGGCCCCATGCAAGCCGGGCTGAGACAGTCCTGCATACCCTGGACTGTAGGAGGGCCTTGTCCTTCTACCTTGAGCGTACGCAGGGGCATAGAAGGGCTACTCAGCTCTTCGTATCTTTTGACCCCAATAACTTGGGGGTACCTGTGTCCAAGCGTACCTTGTCCATCTGGGTGGCTGACTATCACCTGGGCTTACAGGGCAGCTGACCTTCCTTTGCAGGGTCGGGTCATGGCCCACCGTGTCAGAGCAATGGCTGGCTCAGTAGCTCATCTCCGCTCTGTACCGTTGGCAGACATCTGCAGGGCTGCAACTTGGTCCTCAAGCCAGACTTTTGCGGCCCATTACTGCCTGGAGAGGGAGTCCCGCAGGGACAGTGCTTTCGGTCAGGCAGTGCTCCGGAATCTCTTTAAGGTTTAGGCAACTCCTACCCTCCAGCCCTCTGGGTTGGGCTACCGGTGGAGGTATGTTTTCAGTGAAATCCTTTCTCTGAGGCTAGAGGCAGCTCATTTTTCAGCTCTGGGTCCCCCGGTATCCTGAAGCTGGGGAGTCTCATAAGTGAGGACTGACTTCCTGCTTGGTCCTGGAGAAAGAGTAGTTAATCACCTGTAACGGGTGTTCTCCAGGAGCAGCAGGAATCGGTCCTCACAACCCTCCCTCCTCCCCTGGGAGTTGCAGTTGTACATAGTTAAATTTTTTCATTTTCATTTTTGTGTGCTGTTTTTTAGCTATGTCATTTGACTGAGCAAGATGGCACCTTTTAGGTGGGAAGGGGACTACGCATGTGTGTAGTATTCCCAAAGGCTTTCATAGAAAGCTGGGGAAATGCTCCGCGCGGGGGCTCCATCGGCGCCAATGTCACCCATAAGTGAGGACTGATTCCTGCTGCTCCTGGAGAACACCTGTTACAGGTGAGTACCTACTCTAAAGGTTAGGGCTCTTCAACCTGGAATAGAGACGGCTGAGGGGGAGATATGATAGAGATCTATAAATTAATGAATGGAGTGGGACAGGTAAACGTAAATCGATTGTTTACGTCATCAGAATATTAAAAGACTAGGGGACATGCAATGAAGCTACAGGGTAACCTATTTAAAACTAATAAGAGAAAATCTTTTTTTCACTCAACGTGTAATCAAACTCTGGAATTTGTTACCGGAGGATGTAGTAAGAGCTGTTAGTGTAGCTGGGTTTAAAAAAGGTTTGGACAAGTTCCTGGAGGAAAGGGCCATAAACCATTATTAAAAAGGGACCCAGGATATCAATGCTTGACCCAATAAAAGCATTGAGGAACCTGTGTCTTTTGGGGAAACTGCTAGGTACTTATGACCTAGATTGGCCACTGTTGGAAACAGGATACTGGGCTTGCGGGACCTTGGTCTGACCCAGTATGGCATATCTTATGTTCATAACTATGCTATCTCAAGGAAACAAGCAGGAATGTAGTCTTTGGATATGGGACTCCCTAGCTACCAGATGCCAGTTGAAGCGATCTCAGAACCGGTGGAGGTTTGCCTCTGAGTAGGATCAAAGAGGTCATGGATCCCTCATGGATGTCTGTTATCATCAAAGTCCGGGACGGAGGGTAGGAGTTGCCTTTAAGTCTGAAAGAGGTACTGGAGTATAGCTTGACCAAACATGGCATCCCAGCGAGAGTCCTCGATGACGTTGATGCCAAAGATACTGCCTCCGAAGCGAAGAGATTTCCAAATTTAGAGGCCCGGTTCTGGAGTCCTCTTTTTATCTTTTAACAAAGGGAACATTCTGTTCGCTGGTGGTCAGGCCCAAGGCTTTTCAATCATCAGTCTTGTGTGCCAGTTGCCGAAATGGTACTGCCACACTTAGAACATTTTTTGAAACTACTAGTAGGCTTCTCCATACCAGACAGTATGGCAGGCTTAAGACCTGAGATGGCATTTGATATGCTTGAAGAGTGAGGGTTTTTTTTTTTTTTTAACTAAGTAAAAGAAAAGATAAAAGAGAGAACAAGAGAACCAGTGGTGTCAAAAGGGTGTCGGTGTTGATGGGAAGACAGACGCTAACCACAATAATCAAAAGAATTTTTGTGATAGGTTTTGCTTCCTGCTGGCTCTGTGGAAAACGAAGAACTGAAAAAAGGGAGTTGGGAAGGTAGCCACGCAGGCACAGCAATGCGCTCCCAAAAAATTTCCTAAAGTAGTCAAGAAGGCAAAGATTCAAAAGGAGGAGGAAATAGCCAATGCAATAAAATGGGGGGATAAGACATTTTTCAGATATATTAGTGAGAAGAGGAAGGGCAAAAGTGGTATTGTCAGACTCAAGGGTGCAGGGGGGAATATGTAGAAGCTGATAAGGATAAAGCGGAATTGCTTAATAAATATTTTTGTTCTGTGTTCACAGATGAAGAACCAGGAGCAGGACCTCAGAAAACACCCACAAATAAGAACAGAAGCGAGGGACATCTTGAACAATTTTCAGAAGACTGTGTTCGTGAGAAACTAGCTCAACTTAAAGTAGACAAAGCGATGGGACCGGATGGGATACACCCTAGAATACTGAGGGAACTTGGGGACGTTCTAGCAACTCCACTGACTGACCTTTTCAATGCCTCGTTGGAGTCGGGAGTGGTGCCAAAGGACTGGAGAGAGGCTCATGTGGTGCCTTTACACAAAAGCGGAAGTAAGGATGTGGTTGAAAACTACAGGCCAGTTAGTTTAACTTCAGTGGTGAGTAAATTATTGGAAACGCTGCTGAAAGAGAAAATAGTGAGGTGTCTGGAGTCCAGCGGATTACAGGATCCGAGGCAGCATGGATTCACCAGAGGCAGGTCTTGTCAGACAAATCTGATTGATTTCTTTGACTGGGTGACCAGGGAGTTGGACCGAGGGAGAGCTCTAGATGTGGTGTATTTAGATTTCAGTAAAGCCTTTGACACTGTTCCTCACAGGCGACTTATAAACAAATTGAGCACCCTAGGGATGGACCCTAAAGTGACTGCTTGGGTTAGAAATTGGTTGGGTGGGAGGCGACAAAGAGTACAAGTAAATGGAGCTCACTCTGAGGAGAAGGATGTTACCAGTGGTGTGCCCCAGGGATCTGTCCTTGGTCCGATTCTTTTTAACATCTTTGTTAGTGATATTGCGGAAGGGCTGTCGGGTAAGGTTTGCCTCTTTGCGGATGATACCAAAATCTGCAATAGAGTAGACACCCAGGAAGGTGTAGATAACATGAGGAGGGATCTAGCTAAGCTTGAAGAATGGTCTAGAATTTGGCAGCTGGGATTTAATGTTAAAAAATGTAAGGTCATGCATTTGGGCTGCAGCAATCCAAGGGAGAAATACAGTATAGGAGGTGAAGTACTTTTGTCCACTAAAGAAGAGCGGGACCTAGGCGTGGTTGTGTCTGATGATCTTAAAGTAGCTAAACAGGTAGAAAATGCGACGGCAAAAGCTAGAAGGATGCTTGGGTGCATACGGAGAGGAATGGCTAGCAGAAAAAAGGAGGTGATAATGCCTCTGTATAAGTCTTTGGTGCGACCTCATTTGGAGTATGGTGTGCAATTCTGGAGACCGCACCTTCAAAAGGATGTGAACAGGATGGAGTCGGTGCAGAGGGTTGCTACTAAAATGATTAATGGGCTTCATTATAAAGCATATGAGGACAGACTTAAGGATCTTAATATGTACACCTTAGAGGAAAGGCGGGATAGAGGTGATATGATTGAGATGTTTAAATACCTCCGTGGCATAAATGTTCAGGGAGAGAGCCTCTTTCAATTGAAAGCAAGTTCTGCTACGAGGGGACATGGGATGAGGGTGAAGGGAGATAGATTCAGGAGTGATATGCGGAAATATTTCTTTACGGAAAGAGTAGTGGATCCGTGGAATAGTCTCCCAGTGGAGGTGGTAGAGATGAGGACAGTAACTGAATTCAAAAAAGCATGGGACCAACACAGAGGATCTCTAAAGGTAAAAAGTGGACTGTTGTAGTTGTTATGGAAGGACAGACTAGATGGGCCTTGTGGTCTTTTTCTGTCATCATGTTTCTATTGGACCCTGGGGAGCGTTCCCACGCTGGTTCCGTCGGTTCTGACGTCACCCATATGTGAAGACTACATTCCTGCTTGTTCTTGGAAATCACCTAATCAGCTTTTGCTTTTTGACATCATTCATACAAGGAACAACGTATGCATGTAGTTTAACTGCAGTGCATGCAGGTTAAAATTTGACAGGAATGTGGGTAGAATTCTTTTAAAAGATTAGTGGCCACAAAGTATGTATATTTCAGGCAGGTACGTATTGTGGAATTTGTTATTGCTGCAGGCACCCAACTGGAGGCAAAAGAATGTGTACAATAAGAAATAAAATCTATGTACACTGTTATCCCCTAACTTAAAATGCATCCATGGCAATGCCTCTCTTTATCTTGGCTAAAAGTTTGTATGCTCTGGAAGCCTGCGTATACTATGAGCTGGGCAGATGAGAACATGTTTCAGATAAACCAATTTACCTGAGGGTTCGGTGAATCACAAAATGAGGGAAATAATTATTTGCATATGTAAGTTGACATACATGTGCAAATAGCGATTTTGGGGAAGCTACTCTTTATACCTTTATACCCTTGTTATGCACAGATTGAAAGGGTTTGTGTTCTTGGCACTTTTTGTGGGAACCTTTAAAAGTATACATGTATTCCCTATTCTGCAATATAAGTATATGTATGTTACACCTACTCTTGAGTTGTACATATCGGTCAGCTAATTCTTCTTTCACTCGGGGGCTTGGTGGTGTGGATGAGGGAAGAATTGTGCTTACATCTCTGCAGTAATAAAATCACACTTTAAAAAAACAAAACTTTGAGCTTTACAACTCAGCTGCTTAATTTGGTACACTTGGAATGCAGTTTTGCAAAATTTAGTATTTGCACTTCTCTATGGACAAGCAGGGGAGATGCAGGCACATTTGGTGATATCGTGCAGACTGATCCAGTGTGCAGTGCTCTCCTCTATAAAAACAAAATATTTTAAATAAATAGATATAAAATCTTCTAGAGCTAAAGCCCACAAGCATGTGTGGGAGTTCCTGCACAACCTGACACTCTACAGACTCTTTAGTCTTTTTTTTTCTTTTTTCTCCACATGACCAGATGTAGTTTTCTAGCTTTCTAGCTTTCTTCTCCTGACACTCTACTTGCTATTAAAACAAAATACCTTTTTCACAGAGGCTCCTGTATTTGTACTCTCCATTTTTTGAAGCTTTAATTTTTCTTCTGTCACGCCAAAATCCTCAGAAAGGCCTTCTGACTTTCCTCCCCCTCTGGGACCTCAGAGTGCACCAGTAAGGGAGAAGTCTGAAGAAGAAATGTTGTCTGTCCAATCTGGTGAGAACACACTGGTTGAGACTGTGCCTCTACTCTGACCCCCCCCCCCCCCCCCGCATCCCTTCATGCTGCTAATTGAGGGCCTGCAATACTCCAACAAGCATGCCAGAATGTCCCTGTTTCCTTATCGTTCCTCCAGTTCAGTCCTCTACCTCTGGGTTGTCAACCTCCTCTTGCAGCTTGGAGACTGGCATGTCAGAGTCATGAAATCACTGGATATAGCCTGCCAGACACTCATCAGCCCCAGTGTGACCAGTCTCCATGCAGCAGGAGGACATCGTGAGCCTAGTCTGGGGCTCACTAGAGGAACAGATAAGGCTTCTGTAGGATAGAGTAGATTAATTTTCTTTGGATTTGATTGGTTTTAAATAAATTGGATAATTGGGTGCTGTGCCTTAAAAAAAAAAAAAAAAGGAAAGCATTTTTCTTGGCTGCTCCCTGCTATGTGCCCAAACTGTCAGTAATCTCACCTAATTCTCCAGGAGATCTCTCCCCCCCCCCCCCCGGACTTTTCAGGGGAGAGCTCCATGCCTGGCATCTTCGCTCCGCCGGTCCCGCAGAGCTGTTAGGAGTCGCGGCCGCGGTGGGCCGGCTGGAGAACGGCAAAAACAGTGAGTAATTCTGCTGGTGTGGGGTGCCGCGCGGTGGGGGAAAAAACAAAAAAACAGCTGCGAGCAGTGGAGACTGTCCGGTAGGCAGGGAACTGGCTTCAGCCTGTCTTGGCTGTGGAAGCTAGGCCAGAAGCGAGGTGCCGTGTCAGCGATTGCTTTGGCACCCTTTTTGCTCCTCCGGTGCTGGCGGTAGCCATTTTGAGCAGCAAGAGGAGCCGCGTGGCTGCCGGGTTTGAGAGGAGCGTGTGAGAAGTTAAGGGAAAGAAGAAGATTTATTTTTTAAAGGCCGTTTAGCTTTGTGCGCTTGTCTTTGGGCAGGTTTATTTATTTAATTTATTTTTAGTTTATTTCTTTGCTTTCTTTGGCGGGCAGTAAATCCCCTGGGGGGGGGGGGGCTTCTTCCGTGCCTGCAGTTAGTGTAGTAATTCAAGGGAGAGTCTCCCTAGAAAAACAGTTTAAACTTTAAAGTTGAAGTATTTCTCTTTCCGCGTCCAAAAAAAAAAAACAGAAAGAACAGGTATATAGATATACTTTCGGCCTTATGGCAGCACGGCCACGGTGTGTCTGCGGCACCTGGAGAGGCATGGTTGCCGATTCAGGGGTCTGCCGCGGTTGTGCAGTGCTATCATCCTCTGTGGAACAACAGTCAGCAATCTCCTCATATGTAGGCATTTTATCTTTTATGCCACATGCAACTACAGTGTTGAAGATTTTGAAATCCCATAGGCCGATATTATCTTTACATTCAAGTTTTAATAAACCATTAATGATTGCTTTTCAACGGGGGAGGAACATTGCAGATTGGACTATCCATAATTCGTGGGAACAGCGTAATCTTGGGACACCTGGTCATTTTCAATATACTACTTGTGATTTCTGTAGCTCGACAGTGGAAGGCCTGGTTTGGGAATATCCTGTAAATGGCCGACGGATATACAGCAAATACTTCACCAATTGTTTGTCTTCGTTTGTTGTATATATATTAATATGTCCGTGCCAAAAGATATATGAACATAGATCCCGTATAACAAATGCTGTTTTATCGGCTCCTATTATAGCACATTGTCAGGATAATCATCATCAATTTACAGATCTTCGATGGAGGATATTGGATCATGTTCCATTAACTGTTCGAGGGGGTGATCAAGATTCAATGTTGTGCTATCGTGAACAATTTTGGATTTATAATTTGCAATCGGTGACGCCTGCTGGTCTGAATCAGAGTATTCTTTGAAGACAGAAATTGGGTACTCTAACTACCATGAGTGTTTGCGTAATCACCGTCTGATCATTTGATCTATTTTGGGGGTTCAAATTGGATTCTTTCCAGAGACGTGATGAGCAACACGGTTTGAGAAAGGGCCAGGAACTCCTTTGGCCTGAAACACAACATTGGGTTATTGCACCGAGATTGATATATCTCGACGGCGTTGCCATGCAACTTTGGATAAAAGCTGAAGCTGGGGATGAAATTTGACGCCAATTCGCATTACCTTGGAGCTTTATGCTAGAGATGAAAATGGCTGGACAATTGCATAGCAACTCAGCTAAGTGACCTCTCTGTTTAAAAATTACTGGTTGAAGTTGGTGTTGAGGGCTTTATTTCTCTCAAGACCTTAAATGTTGGGGTTATATCCCCAGTAAAAAAGATAAAAAGGAACATTACACCACGAGAAGGAGTGGATTCTTCACGGTGAAAGTTCTGACAAAAATTGTATGTTTGTGTGTTTCCCTTGTTGGTTGGATCTTCCTCTGTGGAGCAACAGATGGATGCCAAAGAGCTCCCAGAAGCGCAGGTAGCATCGGCAGGTATGGGGCCTGAATCAGTGCAACCTGCCATACAAGGGCCCACATTGGAGGAGGCGGCAGCAGGGTCTTCAGGGACTTTGTCGGTCGCGGGGTCGACAGATCTCAGGGATTTTTGCCCTGATTTCATATTAATGATGCACCAGACCTTTTGCTTGCGCAGGCAGGGTAAGATGCCGGGAGCGTTGCCATTTTCTGCTCTTTCTCAGCAGATGGACATAGCTGAGAGAGGGGGTGTGGGTCCGTCGGCACCTAAGAGAGCGAGGACTCGAGCTCTGTCGTCCGTAGAGGGCGAGTGGTCGGACTTTGAGAACCCCAACTGGGAGCATGAGGAGGGGTTAGAGAATCGGGAAGACAGGGAGATCCCAGAACCCGAGGATCAGGCTAAGATCATAAGGGTCTTCCGTAGGGAGGAGCTGGCAGCGCTGATCACTGAGTCTATGCAGATGTTGAATCTCGTTACTTAGTCCACTAGTGAAGAAGAGGTTGAGGATCCGGTTATTCAAGCGGTGAGGCAAACGCATGTGGTGTTTCCGATTCACCGGGTAGTTGACAGAATGATCCAAGAGGAATGGGATCAGCCGGAAGCGGGGCTCAGAGGGATACGGACAATGAATAGGCTCCATCCCCTAGCCGACAAGGATAAGGAAAAGTTCCATTCGCCTCGGGTGGATGCAGCGGTGGCAGCAGTTACAAAAAAGACCACTATCCCGGTAGAAGGCAGTGCGGCTTGAAGGATGCTCAGGACCATAAGGTTGAGAGCTTGCTAAATCAGGTATTTGAGGCGGACGCGCTGTCGTTGCAGGCATCCATTTGTGGGGCTTGGGTGGCCCGGTCGTGTTTGTGCTGGGTTAACAGAGACTACGCCTTTCGTTACACCTGGATCAGGAGGAGCTCAAGGAGCTGGGCCGCCTGGAGCCGGGACAGCATATTTAGCGGACATCCATTCCGACTTGATCAGAGCTCTCGCAAATAGCACGGCTTCGTAGTGGCAGTCGCAGGTCTGTGTGGTAGCGAAATTGGGCGGCGGATGGTTCATCCAAGTCCCGTCTCAGTAAGTTGCCCTTTAAGGGATGTTTGCTGTTTGGCGAAGATCTGGATAAATTGGTGAAGGACCTCGGAGTCCAAGAGTTGGCAGGCTTCCAGAGGATAAGCCGAAACAGGGGAAGCCCGGGCTGGGTTTTCGGGGCCAGTATCGGGATTTCCAGAGATTTTGCATATCGCGTTTCGGAGGCTCCCAGAGGGGACGCTTTATATCGCAGGCCCAAGGATTTCGGGGGTTCCAAGGAGCAAATAGAGGTTTCTCCACAAGCTCCTCTGCAGTGACTTGGAAGCCACAATGAAATGATGCGGGTCCCGGCGGGAGGACCTCCGATAGGCGGGAGGCTTCGGGAGTTTCTTCCTGCTTGGACCCACATCACGTCCGGTCAGTGGGTGTTAGAGATAATTCGTCAGGCATACGCGCAGGGGACAAGAAAAAAACCTTGGCGATTCGCAGTACATTACAGCGGCTCCTACAATTAGGGGCAGTCATGGAGGTGCCGGGGGCAGAGTACGGCATGGGTCGGTACTCCATTTATTGCGTGGTGCCAAAGAAGGGCGGAGCATTGCGGCCCATTTTGGATCTGAAAGGCGTAAATCGATGTCTTCGGGTACCGCATTTCAGTCATTGTGGCAGTGCGGCAAGGAGAGTACTTGTTGTCTCTCGACCTCACAGAAGCATACTTACACATTCCCATTCGAGCAGCTCACTAGATGTTTCTGAGGTTTGCCTTTCCTTGGGTGCACTATCAGTTCCAGGCGTTGCCCTTCGGTCTAGTAACGACTCCGCAAACTTTCACCAAAATCATGGTGGTGGTAGCGGCGGCGTTGCGCAAAGAAGGAATCTTGGTGCATCCATACCTCGACGATTGGTTAATTCGGGCCGAGGCAGAGAGTGTTCAGGTAACAAGCAGAGTGGTAGAGTTTCTACAGAGTCTTGGTTGGGTGGCCAATCCAGCCAAAAGCCGATTGGAACCTTCTCAGAAACTGGAGTATCTGGTGGTGCGGTTCGACACAAAGAGCGGAAAGGAGTTTTTGCCAGAGGCGAGCCCGTGTTCTCAGGCGTCTGGTTCGCAGATTCAGGGCCACTCCGGCATCATCGGCATGGACTTATCTTCGCGTGTTGGGAACTATGGCGGCGACTCTGGAGGCGGTGCCTTGGGCCAAAGTTCATATGTGCCCTCTACAGAGGTCGCTCCTTCGCCGGTGGTCGCATCAGACGGATTCTTTGAGCAAACGGCTTCCATGTCCCTTCAAGGTCAGGCAGTCTCTTCAGTGGTGGTTGCGTCCGACGTCGTTGGCGACCGGGATGTCGCTGGAGCAGCCGGAGTGTCTCCCATTATTAACGGACGCCAGCCTCGGGGGCTGGGGAGCCCATTGCGAGAGCAGGTTTGCGCAGGGGTTTTGGTCTCCTCTGGAGAGTTCATGGTCGATCAATCGTCTGGAGTTCTGAGCGGTCTTCTGGGCACTACAGGCGTTCGAGGCTTCGGTAGCAGGTCGGTCAGTCCGAGTTCTATCCAACAACTCGGCGGCAGTCACCTACATCAATCGCCAGGGCGGCACGGGGAGTGCAGCCATGGAGGAGGAGGCGGACTTGTTCGCTTGGGCAGAGAGTCGGCTGTCAGCAATTTCGGCGGCACACATCGCAGGAAAGGACAACGTGAGGGCCGACTTTCTCATCAGAGTTCGAGTGGATGCAGGGGAGTGGGAACTGCATCCGGGCGTCTTTGCACAGATAGTTGGCCGTTGGGGGAGGCCAATAATGGATTTAATGGCGACCTTTCAGTCGGTGAAGGCCAATCGTTTCTTCGGCAGAAGGTGGGAAAGAATGTCGGAAGGCATCGACGTGTTGTTGCATCAGTGGCCGTCCACAGGTGTGCTGTATGTCTTTCCCCCCTGGGCGCTGATCAGCCGGGTGGTTCAGCAAATCGAGCTCATTCGGGAAGGGTGCTCCTGGTAGTGCCCGACTGGCCAAGGCGTCCGTGGTACGTGGACCTCGTGCGTCTCCTTGATAGCGATCCTTGGCGGTTGCCGGTGAGGGCGGACCTGTTGAGGCAAGGGCCTCTCTTCATGTCTCAAGTGGATCAGTTCTCGCTTACGGTTTGGCCATTGAGAAGGCCAGGTTGAAGCAAAAAGGCTATTTGGCGTCGGTCATATCAACGATGCTTAGAGCGAGGAAACAGTCCATGTCCCTAATGTATGTTCGTATCTGGCGTATATTTGAGGATTGGTGCTTGAGGCGTGTCAGACGGCTGCCTGGGTGAGAATGTTCACAGTCTTGGCAAAAGCATATATCAATATGATTTGCAAGGGATTGTGGGAAATGCAGTCCATTCACACCAGACACAGCTGCTCACAATAATTAGTTGTGCTTGAGTGTAAAGCCAATAAGATCTTTATTTATGGGGTTATTTCTCCCAAAACAGATATGCTTGGTAGCACATAAAACAGGATACTTGCTTTCAGTGTTAAACTTAGAAAAACAAAATCAGGAAAACAACAGATGAACTTGTCAGGCAATCAAATGAAAAGAATAAAAACCTGGTTGGTAACAAACTGGTCTTTTCTGTAGGCTTTAGCTAATATTTTCTTAGCAGTGTTTCAAACAACAAGCAAAACCCACAAAGAAGGGAAAAACTGTTCTTTTCAGGTTAACTTCTTATATCTTCACACATAGACTCAGAAGTGATTCCCTCAGAGCTCACAAGCAATTAGGTAAGGCTCAATTGCTAGCAGTTACCCAGCTGAAACCCCTTAGCTGGCTTGCTTTGTACTGCGTGGCTCAAATCCTACTTCAGGAGCTTTTCTGAGTAGATTAAAGAACAAGTTTGTATTTCTTTGTGATGGTTGTTGTACTTTGTAACAGAAAATTACCAAAGGAGTTTAGACAGAGAGCAATCCATATATTCACAGCCTGTATCTAAGACTTCTCCCCCTTCCTCAACAATCATCGGTTCAATATCATGGATTGGCACAGAGGAATTTCTCAATGGAACACTTTCAGGAGAATACTTGTTTCCCTGCTATCTTTCAAGGTTATAGCTAGGGCATAGATCAGTGTTCATACCTGAGCTTCCATTGCTGTTAGTTCCTCTCTAAATAGCCTGGCCAGTATGTAGTCCAGTTTTTATGTCCAGCCTTCCAATCCAGATCCCTGGACACTGGATCTCTCTTCACATACCTTCTGGCACGGGTCCTAGGGTCCCTTCCACGTGCAGCCGTCTCCCTCACAGGTACCGTCTGGAGATTCCTAGCTCTGCAGCACCATTCCTCTGGCTTTCCCCAGTCCAATGGTGTATGCTGGCCTTTTGAATGTCTCCCAGTATACGTACTGCTCTGGACTCCTTTAGACCTCCCAAATGCTTTTCTCTTCTTTCTTCCAAAGGGTTTCTTGCCCTTTCTGTCCGTCCGCTCTGGCTTCTGCTTCTGATGATCCTCCAGATGATGAAGACCTCCAAGCTGAGGATATCCAAGCTGATTCTGAGGATGAGGATAATTCTCTGTAGAATAAACTCTACCTTTATTCTGCTTTGATGAGTGCTCCACCTTAGCACAGCGCAGCTGTGCTGAATCAGGCCCTGCCCTTTGAGATGAGTGCTTAGGGATTACCTCATAGCCCTCCTGATTGAACACACGTTTCCCCACTTCAGCTCCTCTAATGGCTGTTGGAAACCTGGTGCATTCTGGGACTGGTAGTCTTTTATGGGAAAATTCTGTTTTCTTATTTCTACCAGAACTGACAGGTTGCTTGTTCAGAATCACTTCACCTTTTCTATAGCTCCTTCCTGAGCTATGATAAGCTTCCTTATCACAGGCGGCAGATCCGAGCAGCTACAGTCTCCATTCCCTTGTTTTTAAGTTTTCTGCAGGACGGTTTTGATAAGGGTCTGGCAGCCAGTTCCCTGCGTGTGCAATTAGCGGCTCTCTCATGTTATCGAGGCAAGGTTCAGGGTGTTGCACTCGGTCTCCATGCGGACGTGTTGCGTTTTCTCAAAGCGATTTTGAGATTTCGGCCGTCACGTAGAGGAGTGATTCCTCCTTGGGATCTCAATTTGGTGTTAGCAGCATTAACCAAACCGCTCTTTGAGCCGTTGCATCGGATTTCAGTAAAGGACTTGACGTTAAAAACAGTATTTCTGGTGGCTATCTGTTCAGCGAGACGCGTTTCGGAGTTGCAAGCGTTGTCTTGTAGGGAACCATTCTTGTCCTTTTCTAGAAAGAAGGTGGTGCTACATCCAGTACCGTACTTTTTGCCGAAGGTGGTTTCGCCCTTTCACCTGAATCAGACAGTCTCCTTGCCAGTTCTGGGTGCTCTAGAGGGAGACGATCGGGAGCGCAGTTTACGCCGATTGGATGTAAAAAGGGTGTTGCGGCAGTATTTGAAGGTTTCGGAACCGTTTTGCAAGTCGGACCGGTTGTTTGTGGTGTTTGGAGGTGTTCGCAAGGGAGAAGCGGCAGCGAAAGCTTCCATTGCCAGATGGATTCGGGAGGCTATTGCTTCAGCTTATCATCTTCAATGTCGGTCGGTACCAGCAGGGTTGCGAGTGCATTCCACCAGAGCGCAAGCGTCTTCCTGGGCGGAACACAGTTTAGTTCCACCAGGGGAAATTTGTAGGGCAGCTACTTGGTCGTCTCTGCATACGTTCAGCAAGCACTACCATCTTGATGTGGCAGCGGCGAGTGATGCATGCTTTGGGTCAGCGGTATTACATGCCGGTCTGAAGGGCCCATCCCAATGAGTACTGCTCTGGTACATCCCAGAGGTAGAGGACTGACCTGGAGGAACTATAAGGAAATGATAATTACACTTTACCTGGTAATTGTAGTTCCTCGAGTGACGACAGTTCAGTCCTCAATCCCACTCGGGGTTCTTTCATGGATGGTATCAGATCAGTAGCGCCATGGAAAGCATTGCAGGTAGGTCTGTCTTTCAAATGGTCTATTTTCACTCTTTCCTTTGCCTACTTGTGTGCTTAGCAGGGAAGGGTATAAGAAAGGATTGCCTAGATAGAGAGAGTGATGGTTCAGTTTAGGTTACATTTGTTATTATATCTACTTATTTGTTGCTCCTTTGAGTCTGCTTTGTTAATAGTTCACACTGGGGCTAATGGGAGTGTCTGGCAGGCTATATCCAGTGATGTCATGACTGACATGCCAGTCTCCAAGCTGCAGGAGGAGGTTGACAACGCAGAGATAGAGGACTGAACCGTCATCACTCAAGGAACTACAATTACCAGGTAAGTGTAATTATCATTTAATGTACATTACCAAGTTTAAGTTAACAATGTAAACCACTTTGATTGAAATAGCGCGGTATAAAAAAAACCTGTTAAATATAATTTGAAGCATATGGCTGCTTCAGACTTTCATCATGGCACACTTGCTAAGGAGGCACTCTAGCACTTTTCACTACCAGCTCAAACCCCGGTAAGTGCCACAGTGCAAACAATCACTCCTCCTGCAGCCCCAGCAGTTTCTTCTGCCACCCTAGGCCCAAGTTCAGTTCCTCCTGTAGGCATCCTGATAATGGTGCTACTTTCCCAGCATAGATCTCTCCTCTTCAGAGGTTCCTGATGGAAATTGTCATGTTGCAAAATGTACTGCCCCCCTCCCCCATATCCATGCTGCTGCAGCCTGTACAAGGCTCTCTCTTCTAGGAAATTGATGCTTAAAATGTACCCTCTGCACCTGGAGGGTTGTCCCCTTCAAGATCCACCCTTCAAGCCATATCTTGGTTCCTGTGGCCATGCTCTCCCTTCTGGGGTCCTGCAGATGACATTCTCTGTGAACTATCCATCGCTCAGGAGATGGATGAGAATGAACTGTCGTCTGCTAACCTTCAAGCTCAGTAACCCTCTGAACCTGAAGCTCAGAATGAGGATTTCTAACCTAAGTTTCTCCTGCGGCTCATTAAAGGATGGATTTCCAGTCCTTAAATCTATGTCTACAGCTAAGGAGGCCCTTTTCCTACCTCTTCATAAAGTACTTCATAATTTGCAACTCACTTCTTGGCAGACATCCCTCTCTGTCATGGTGACTTTGTATCACTTGGAGGCCAAGTATAAGTTTATAGTGGGCCCGGATACTTGTAATCCAAGATGCCTGATCAGTCATATCTGAGGCTGCACTCAAAGGTCCGAATAATCCAAGGTATCTAGTCACACCTCTTTGAGAAAGATCAATGCATTTTAGATTCACTTTATGGCAGACTGTATCGGAGCTCTGTGCTCATCTTAAAGATCCTGCTGCACCATCTCCAAATGCTCCATTATCATTCCTTATTGGACCAGGTCATGGGCATGAAACACCTCCAAAGCAGACATGACTCAAGGCCACCTTGCCATTCGGGAATGCCTTTATTGCCTAAGAGCAACTTGTGAAGCTTATGACATTACCTCATGCTCAATGGCTGTGGCCATTGGAGAGATGTACAGCATGGCTCCAAGAGTCAGGCCTTTGCAAGGATTTACATGATCATCTTGCAGATATCCCTTGTGTTCAGGATACCCTTTTTGGAGAAAAAGTTCAGGATACCATCACACAGATTAAGGATAACTGTTCCATGGTAAAGGAATTCTCCTCTCTTGCCACTGAACATTCCTCACAATATCATGGATCTCGGCCTACCTATTTCAGGAAAGCCTATCTTCAACAGTATTTTCAGCACTTCTACCCAAGGTGTCACTTCCAATTTTATGTGAAGCCTGCTCCCCAGCGTCAAGCTTCTCTGGGCTACCTGCCTCATCAGACCCACCACAAGTGGAAGCAGAAGCCCAACCCCCTCCTGCAGAACTCCTCAAACCAAATCCTCCTTTTTAACTATTCACCAGTAGAAGGCAGATTGATATTCAAGGATACCTGGCTGTCCATCACCTGCAATCAATGGATTCTAAGTATTGTGAACGAGGGATATGACATACATGTCTCGTATCTCCCACCATCAATACCTCGATGGCGGGAGTTCATGCCAATTCAACAGCAGTCCATGATCCTTTAGAAGGGGCATCAAGTCTTGCTGTATGCAAGAACAGTAGAACCTGTCCCTGCTCCCATCATTGAAAGGGCTTCTATTTGGCATTCTTCCAAAGAAAGCTGGAGAATTGCATCCTATTCTAGATATGCAACAGCTGAATTTGCATCACAAAGTGCAAATTCTAAATGAATATTCTGGCTGCCATATTATACTGCCCATTGGTTTTCAAAGGGATTAGCTAGCATCGTTAGATCTCAAGGATGCTTATGCCCACATCCCAATTCATCCCTCCCACTGGAGGTATCTCCTTTTCACCTCAAAAAGTATTGGAACCTAAGGATTCACTCCCTTTCCAGATGGATTCCGATATATTAGAACGTATCAGAGACTCTCACATGGTGGACCCTCCCTCTAAACCTCTCAGTGGTATGCCCCTTTCGTCCTCCACCACAGCTTACACTTAACTACCAATGCTTCTGCATGGGGCTGGGAAACTAATTTTGAATCTTTCTTTACCCAAGGATTTTTGTCTCAAAAGGAATGTTGTCTGTCAATTAAAGCTCCAAGCATTTCTCTATAGCACTGAGGCGCCTTCCCCTCCTGGTTGAACAATCAGGTAGATCTTCCATATAATGAAGCGGGGTGGCTTAGGATCTCTATATCTCTGTAAAGAAACTTTCTGTATATGGATCTTGGTAGTGTCCATGAACTGTATGGTTCAGGTAACTTACCTGATTGCGGATTCACTAAGCAGACTGCTACAACCCTACGACTGCACCTTTGACAACTTGATCACAGATTGCATCTCCAGGAGGTGGCATTTTCCAATTCTGGCTCTTTCTGTACAGAAAATACAAAGTGTCCTCTATTCCACTCCCTCTAGCCAACACCACACCATCATTATCAAGATGCATTTGCTATCTCCTGGGACATAGGGTTAATGTATGCTTTCCCACCTTTTTCAGTCATCTCCAGCATGTTCCAAAAGATTCTCCAAAATCAAGCTACAGTAATCCTTATAGCTCACAAATGGCCAAGACAAGTTTGCTTTCTGCTCCTCTTGCCACTGAGGGACACTCTGCTATCACTCAACACTTGACTTTATCTGCTGACCCTGCAAGAGGGTCACTTGCTGCACCCTCAACCTTTGGCGTCTCTCACCCTAACAGCTTGGATGTTGAAAGCCAGCTAGTGTCTGACCACCTAGTTTGAGGACATTTGTCAGGTCATCTTGACATCCAAAAAGGACTTGACTATAACATCTTACGCTCTCAAGTGGAACAGTTTTCTCGATGACGTATTATCCATCATGCTCCAGGAACAAGCAGGAAGTCAGTCCTCACATATGGGTGACATCAGCACCAATGGAGCCCCTGCAGAAGCATCTCTCCAGCTTTCACAGAAAGCCTTTGGGAGATGCCATCTTGCATGCATGGCCCCTTCCCATGCATGGCCCCTTCCCACCTAAGAGTGCCATCTTAATCAGTTTCCCTTTTTCTGCGGAGCCCAACAGACGTCAGTCTTCTTTCCCCAGGAAAAAGTTGATATTTTTGTACATAAAACAGCCCTTCCTTCTCCGATTAGCACTGGTCTCTTTCCTGCCTCCAAGTCCTTTTGCCCCAGCATAGAGTCTCAGAACCGTTTTTCATTTTTTTTTCAGCACGGTTTTGTGCCCTTTTCTAACTTATGGCCACGTCGAGGGTCTTCAGCCTCGCAGGGGTCCTTTTTGCCCCAATAGCTAGTGGATTCAAAAAGTGCGAGCGATGTGTTAAGAACATGTCCTTAACCAATATACACGACTTGCTGCCTCTGGTATCTAGGTTCCGACCATAACCCAAAGGTTTATGCCCTGTGCAAAAAGATTTCTGCAAAGGCCATCCAAAGTCATCGGCAGAAGCAAGACTACATAGTCCACAGATCAGATCCTGTTCCGGAATCCCCATTAGCCTCTTGCTTTAAGGCCCCACATGGATCCTTGGAGTCGTGTAAAGCCCCAGTGATGCCCGATTGGGTCTACAGACACTCTTGACAAGGGTTCCCTGGAGCATAAGCGCAAGAAGAAGAAGAAATCCTTGAGGACCTCATCCTGGGAATTAGACATACACGGCAAGTCCCGTGTCAGGTCCCATAGTCCCCGGAGGGTATCTGAGGAGTCGGAACAGCTGGCGAAGGTGCCCAGAACAGATGCAAAGGCCTCTAGTGATGGGACAAGGATCCCCGAGGCTTGTCCCCTCGAGGACGCCCTTTCCTCACCAATGCCAGATCCGGTCACCCTGGAGTCTGCATCAAAGGCTGCAACTCCTGAGTGGGAAGCCATTATGATGGCATTGGAATGCAGTGTCACTGCCTTCCTTGCATCGCAGCAAGCATTGATGCCTGGCGCTGCCGGTGCTCACATCAAGGGCCGCAGTGACCTCAACATCGAGGACTCCACAGGCCGCTGATCCTTGAGCCCTGAGCCTCAAACTAATCCTCGGTGAGGGTCTCCATCCTGCTCCCAGACCTCGGGCGCAAGATCCTCCCCGGCAAGCTCTTGTGGCTCCGGCCAAGCAGCCACTGTGGGTCACCGAAGACCTGACCAACACCCGGCACCTCAAGCGCCATTCGGCCTCAAGTCCTCAACAGACTATTCAGACTTTGAGTCTGAGGATGAGGCTTCCCTGGAGATGCGTAAACGCCACAATCTCCCCTCAGACCTGTCTCCCCAGCATCGCAGCACTGGTCCCTACGCAAGGATACATCGTTCCTAGAGTTTGTCTGGGACATGGTGAAAGCCTGGTCTCACCATAGAGTCAGAGGAGGACCCTCTCATGGAGGAGCTTGAAATCCTCCAGTATGAGGCTCCACGTAAAGAGGCTGTGGCAGTCCCTGTCCTTGCCATCCTTGGGCGGCGACTCCTTCGGATGTGGGAGACACCGGCATTGGTGCCAATAGTTAGCTGACGCCTCAACACCATGTACTGGGTTCATCGGGGCCCCAGCTTTCAGAAAGCGCAACTTCCACCTCTATGGTGGTAGAGTTGACCATGCACTGGCAGAAAAGCCCAAAGACTGACTCCTCCATGCCCCCGGGCAAGGAGTCCTGAACCTTCAACGCCCTTGGATGCAAATGTTACCAGGTCTCGATGCTGGGTTGCTGAATCGAAGACTACCAGCTGTATATCGATATGTATCTCCAAGACCTAGCAAAAGAACTAGCAGGTTTCTCAGCGGGTCTCAGTGGAGATCACTTCCATCGATTCCAAGCCCTCACAAAGTGCATCGGGGAGTGCTCAAAGTACATGTCTCAAGCTGCTTATGACCAGCTTTGAGTGGAATGCGAGGGTGGCTGCCGCAGGCATCGGAGCCCGATGCCAGACCTAGCTTTAGACATCGGACCTCGAGCAATGGGTCCAGGAGAAACTCCTTAACGTTCCCTGTCTCAATGAAAACCTCTTTGGCAAACCAATGGAGGAAAAGGTGGCGGAGATCGAGACAGAGTTCATCATGAGGACTCTGCTCTCCAGGAAGACCTCCACCCTTCCCAAGAAGAAACCATCGGGGAAGAGGCCTTCTTTTCACAGAAAAGGCCAGCCTTATCAAGGTTATCCCCAACACGAGGCCCCCAGATCCCGCAGCTGGGTCACCAGGGCAAAGGAGTGGGCCAAGGCCAATGTAAGCCTAAGGGCTCTGAACCTCAAACACTGGCTCCTGCTCAGACTAGATTGGGGTTTTGACCCCCTGAGCATAGCCTCTCCTCCCGAGGGGGAGCAGCTGCCAACAGGGGGAGTCTGATTCACTTTGCCCACAGCCATAACCACTGACACCTGGGCCCTCCAGGTGGTCAGAGAAGGCCACCTCCTTCACTTGGACCGGATGTCTCCCCCTTGCTTTCTAGGAGAGCCCCCTCTGACTCCCCTGCACAAGGCCCTGCTACTGCAGGAACTTGCAGGCCTAATCAGGGACAGAGCTGTGGAACAGTACCCCTTCACCTCAGTGGCAAGGGGTTCTACTGGTCCCAAAAAGAACAGGGGGACTAAGGCCCATTTTGGACTTGCAAAACCTGAACAAGTTCCTGGTGTGGGAGAAGTTCAAGATGCTCTCCTTTGGAACATTGCTGCCCTTCCTCCAGCAGGGAGATTGGATATGCTCCTTGGGCCTAAAGGATGCTTACACCCACATCCTTATTCATCCCAATCACAGGCAGTACTTAAGGTTCATGGTCAGGGCGACCACTACCAGTATAGGGTACTACCCTCCAGCCTAGCCTCCGCACCAAGAGTCTTCACCAAATGACTAGCAGAGGTGGCCACCTACCTCTTTCTCCAAGGGTCCTTTGTCTTCCCATACCTGGACATCTGGCTCGTAAAGAGGGACATGGCCACTGAGGTGCAACTGGCCAGGGCCCCACCTTCAAGGTCCAGCAGCATTTGGGGTTTGTAATGAACCATTCCAAGTCTCGCCTCCAACGCAGGACATAGGAGCTTGACTGAACACTCTCCAGGCCAGGGCCTTTCTTCTCTTGTACAGGGCAGATCGCCTCAGGGCCCTGACCACCAAGATACAGCACCATCATGCAGTGTTGGTGCGGTTCATGCTCCACCTATTGGGCCAAATGGCATCTACAGTCCATGTGGTTCCAAACGCCTGCCTCCACATGCAGACTGCTCAGTGGTGTCTCCGCTTACAGTGAACACAAGCCAGAGGCAAGCTCCGGGACAAGTTCTTAGTGTTCCATCAGTTAGTGTAGTAGCTCAACTGGTGGTAGGGTACACAGCACCTGCAGGAGGGCATGTGCTTCCAATCCCCAAATCCCCAGAGGGTCCTCACCACGGATGCATCCTTACTGGGCTGGGGTGCCCACTGCACACACAGGGCAACTGGTTCATAGTGGAGAGCCAGCAGTAGATCAACCTGCTGGGGCTCAAAGCCATTTTTCTGACAATCAAGGCCTTCCACCACTGCCTGCGGAACCCGTCTGTGCTAGTCTAAATGGGCAACCAGGTCACAATGTTCTACCTGAACAAGCAAGGGGCACAGGATCTCAGCACCTCTGCCAGGAGGCAGTAGCCCTCTGCTTGTATGCAATCAGTCAGGAAATGCTCCTCAGGACGGTATACCTTCTGAGCCAAGACAATGCCTTAGTGGACAGGCTGAGCAGGGTCCTCCAGCCGCATGAATGGCAACTAGACTGCAGAGTGGCATAGCAGCTCTTCTGACTCTGGGGAACCCCAAGTCTCTACCTCTGCCAGCCCGACCAATGCTCAGCTGCCCCACTTCTGCTGTCCCCATCCACATCCGTCCCAGGTAGCAGCAGATGCTTTCCTCATCTGGTGATCGGAGGGCCTTCTGTATGCCTTCCCTCCCATGCACTAATCGCCTGAACCCTCTTCAAGGTCCTGCAGGACAAGGCCTCCATAATCCTGGTAGTCCAGGTAGCCTTTGTTTCCCCTGTTGCTCCGCCTCTCGATATAGCTCCCGGTCCCTCTGGGGAGTGCCCTGGGCTACTGACCCAGGAGGAGGGCTCCCTTTGCCCCAACCTGGGGTCCCTGTCGTTAACAGCATGGCTACTGAATAGGTAGTCTGAGCACCCTTCAATCTCCCAAGGGAGGTGGAGGAAGCCCTCCTCGCCTCTCATAGGAACTCCACAAGACGGGCCTATGCCTTCAAGTGGTGCAGAGTTTCAATATGGTGTGTAGAGCAACGGGTTGACCCGTTCTCTTGCCAGGTGCACAAAGTGCTACAGTACTTGCTTCACCTTTCATAAACTGGACTCAAGTCCAACTCTGTCAGAGTGCACCTGAGTGTACTGTCTGTGCACCATCATTCCATAGAAAGCAAACCTCTTTCTGTGCAGCCCCTCATTACCCAATTTATGCGGGGCCTTCTGCTCTCTAACTTCCCATCTACCTGTCCCCGGTGGAATGGGACCTCAATGTGGTTCTGACGCAGCTCACCAAGCCACCTTTTGAACCTCTGCCTATCTTCATTTGAATTCTCTTCTGGAAGGTCGTCTTTCTGGTGGGGCTCTCCTCTGCCCACAGAGTCAGTGAACTTCAGGCCTTGGTGGCTGAGCCATCTTACACCAGGTTCTTCAAGAATAGGGTCATGTTCCACACCCACCCTAAATTCCTTCCAAAGGTGTTATCCACCTTCCACCTCAACCAGGAGATGGTGCTCCCCGCCTTCTTTCCACAGCCCCATGCCGACAAGGCGGCAGGTGTTCGCCATACTCTGGATTGTAAGAGGGCCCTGTCCTTCTACCTGCAATGTACCCAGGGCCACCGCATAGCCTCGCAGTTTTTCATTTCCTATGACCCTAGTTGACTGGGGGAGGCTGTTACTAAGCGGACCCTGTCCACCTGGGTGGCAGACTGCATCACTTTCACCCACGATCAGGTTGGGCTCTCATTGCAGTGCTGGGTCACGGCATGCAACGTCAGGGTTATGGTGACCTCTGTTGCAAGCCTACACTCTGTCTCTGTGGCAGACATCTGCCAGGCTGCCACCTGGTCCTCAGTTCACACCTTTGCAGAATAACAACCACCCAAAGCATGCTCACTACTGCCTGGAGAGGAAGTCCTGACGGGACAGCGGCCCATACTCTGTAATCTCTTTCGAGTTTAGGCAACCCCTACACTCCAACCCTTCTTGTTCAAGCTACTGGAATGATGGTTCTCCCTGGACACTGGGGTCCTTTGAGTCTTTCCTCAGACTCATTTGCTGCTGCTCATGGCTGGACTGTATTTTTCTACAGGTTCTCGGTAGCCTGTAGCTAGGGAGTCCCAAATGTGAGGACTGACTTCCTGTTTGTTCCTGGAGAAAGCGTAGTTACTCATCTGTAACAGGGGTTTTCCAGGGACAGCAGAAATCAGTCCTCGCAACCCTCCCGCCTCCCTTTGAAGTTGTTGTACAATTTTTGCCATCATCTTTTGTTGGCTCTAGCTATGTCTTCTGACTGAATAAGACGGCACCCTTAGGCGGGAAGGAGACCACGCATGTGTGGTATCTCCCAGAGGCTTTCTTTGAAAGTTGAGGAGATGCTTCTGTAAGGGCTCTGGTGCCGACGTCACCCCATAGGTGAGGATTGATTCCTGATATCCCTGGAGAACACCTGTTACAGGTGTGTAACTATGCTTTCCCATTCTTTCTCCTGCCTTCTGGCTGATTTGTCCTTTCATATCTTATGCAGCTTTGAAATGGTGGCCTACAAACGTCATTGGTGTGCACGTACCTTGTTGCCATCACAGCCATCATATCGAGATTGATAGTAAACCTCTCTCCTAATATCCTTGGCTAGCTAATTTCATGCTTGACCTGGCAAAAGTTTGACCACTGTTTTGTAAACGGACTCTGGTCTGGGATTTCGATTGTTCTATCTTCCTTGATAAATCTGCCCTTTTAACTTTGGCTCAGGCATCCTTTAAACATCTTTCATAGAAAGCCATCTTTCACATAGCCATTATGTCAGCACACCATATCAGTGAGCTTCAGGCCTTACTATACTACCTGCTATACATGCAGTTCCTGGTAACCAAGGTTGATGGTCACCCACATCCCAAATTTCTGCCCAAGGTGGTGGTGGTGGTGGTTAAGTGCCGTCGAGTCGCAGTTGAACCAATCTATTGTTATCTGTTTGGTTCCTTCCCCCCCCCCTCCCCCCCCAGCCTCCTGCATCAGAGATGGAGACTAGTCTCTGTTCCCTTTAATGTCGAATGGCTCTTCTGTACTACCTGTATGCTACACAAAATGCTTGTAAGACCTCAATTCTTCATCATCTTTAATTCAAAGCCTTTTAGGTAAGTAAAACATGAAATACCTTGGAAAGCTGTGTGTATTAATGCCCACAGTATGGGAAATAAGATTCTGGCTCTTGACGCTTTAATGGAAGAGGCTGACTTGGATTTAGTGGCAGTGATATAGACATCATTCACGGAGAACCATGACTGGGATGTAACTTATACTGGGCTATAATTTATTCAGGAAGAATAGGGCAAGAAGAAAAGGGAGGAGTAGCACTATATGCTAAAAATATTAGAGCTACAAAACTGCAGGGCTTATGAGGGAAGGAGGAAGTACTGCAAGTTCAACTCGAAACGGAATGGAGCATCTGTTTGTATTAGTGTGATATACAGACCTCTTTCACAGGCAGAAGTAGACAGATTTAATTGAAGACATGAGCAGTATTGCTACAAAAGGAGAAGTGCTAGTGATAAGTGATTTCAGTATGCTGGATTTGACTGGGACGTTCTGCTGCGTAACCTTTTTGCACTGTAATAATGTGTACATCCAGGAACAAGCAGGAATATAGTCTTCACATATGGGTATTGTCGGTACCGACGGAGCCTGCGTGGGAACGCTCCCCAGCGCTTTTGGGAGCATCCCACAGCGCCTGCGTGCTGCCTTCCCGCCTTTCCCAACTGCCTCTCTCCAGTTCTTCATTTTCCGCGGAGCCAGCAGGTCATGTTCCTGTCACCGCAGAAAATTGTTTCGTTATTCTTTATTTTTTTTGTGGTCGCGTCTGCCTTCCCCGACGCTATACCGGTACCACCGGTGGTGGTTCTTTCTTCTTTAAAAAAAAAAAAAATCTTTTTTCCAATCGTTTTTCCAGGTGTGCGCCATTTTGGACCTTAGGCCCAAAATTTCCTCCACTATGGAGAAACCCGCCTCTGGTTTTAAAAAATGCACCAAGTGTGGCGGTACCATCTCCGTCACCAACACCCATGAGTGGTGTCTTAAATGTTTAGGTCCTGGCCACTCCATCTCCGAGTGTTTGGCTTGTGCCATGATGTCCAAAAGGGGTCAACAGAACCGAGCTGCCAAGCTCAGTGCCCTTTTTCCTTCCAATGCAGCTTCGGTGGTATCGACGTCTTCCAGGGCTTCGTCTTCCTCCCATGGATCTCAGGTAACTAAACATAAGTCCAGCTGGTCCTCAAAGGGTAGATCTCCTTCTAAGCATCGAGATGCCTCTGGCGTTGCCCTTGAGGGTTCCATACCGGCAAAATGGCCCTGGCGGGAGGCTTCAGCTTCCAAAGCATTATCGGGGCTACAGGATGTTCTCGAGGCCTGTACCTCGGCAGAACTACTGGTGCCATGCTCTGGGGTACCGGTTGCGTCCGGTACCAATACCCAGGCATTGGCAGCATCGATAGACCAGAGGTTCCTGGCTATTGAACGCAGTCTGGCGGCTCTCCTTGCGGCATCGACGCCCTCGGAACCGCGTCAGACGGTTCCATCGGTACCGGTACCGATGCTGGCACCGGTACCGATAACATCGACATCGGTATCGGCTTTGCTGGCACCCAGTCATGCGATGCCTTCCGGTGCTGATACACTGGTACCAATTACCCCCGGTACCGACTTCAGTCGGTACGGGTATCGGGCTCTTCAAGAGCATCCGGACAGACGGTACTTCGAATCCTCAGAGGACTCCGAGGATTCTGACAGCTCTGCCGGTACCGGGGTACTTCTCCCGGAGGAGCCTTCCTCTCCTAAGCGTAGGATGTCTCCTCCAGAAGATATTTCCTTTCAGGATTTCATCAGAGAGGTGGCTCGTGGGTTGTCCATTACTGTGACTCCTGAAACAGAGCCCAGAGCTAAGGAGTTGGAGATTTTAAATAACCCAAAGCTCCTAAAGAGGCAGCTACCCTACCTATCCATGAGATTTTACATGATCTCATGTTGAGAATGTGGGAGACACCTCTTACCACCTCTCCTCACTCTCGCAGACTGGATACTATGTATCGAGTCCCTCCTTGTCCTGGCTTCCAAAAAAACTCAGCTTCCCCACCACTCCATTGTGGTGGAGTCAGCTATGAGAAGGATCAGAAGTCAAAAAAGACATGCCTCTAATCCTCCAGGACGTGAGTGTTAGGACCTTGGATGCCTTTGGACGTCGTACCTTCCAGGCTTCCATGCTTTCTGCCAGGATCAGTTCCTATATTTTATATATGGGAATGTTCCTTAATGAGGTCACAGGGGATTTAGAGGTTTTGAGCCCTCCTTCTTCCTGAGGACAGAAGGCAGGATTTTCTCACACTGGTTAAACATGCCCAAGATGTTTCAAAGTTTGTCAATCGTGCAGCCTTTGACTGCTTTGAATGCATAAGCAGAACCTTTGCCATTGCCATAGGTGCACGAAGAATTGCTTGGCTCCAGGCATCCGATTTGGAGCTCTGGGTGCAGGACAAACTGGGAAATATCCCTTGTACAGGTGAGAATCTATTCAGAAAGAATTGGCAAGAAAAGGCCAATGAGATGGATGCCGACAACTCTACTTTGGATAGATTTATCCAAAGGCACAGCTGATCCTGCTAGAAAGAAATCTTTCAAGAAGCCTTTCTTCTCGAAAAAGAAGAGGTTTTATCCCTCTTATTTCCAACAGGGGCGTTCTGCAGGTCAGCTTGTCCGAAAGGGTCAGCAACCACCTAAACAAAGGAAAGCAAAGACTGCTAAGTCTCAAACTTCTCAGCAGTCTCAGCCTCCACAAGGCCTTTGACTTTCATCTAGAGAACGTAGCCTTCCTGGCCCTCAATGGACCAGAGCCTTCCACCATTCCAGGAAGGTTATGTCACTTTGCCCCCAGATGGGAGCAGATAACAGCAGAGCATTGGACACTCTGCATTATAAGAGAGGGGTACAAGCTGCACTTTCTGTGCATGCCCCCTCCCACAATGGTAAGACAGTTCAATTCTCAGACCTCTCTCATCAACCTGTTAGATCAAGAGATCACTATACTTCTTGCCCAAGGGGCAATAGAAGAGGTACCCATTCATCAACAGGGTACAGGATTTTACTCCCCCTATTTCCTTATCCCAAAGAAAACAGGGGGATACAGGCCTATTTTGGACCTCAGGGAATGGAACAAATTCCTGTTCAAGGAGAAATTCAAAATGATTTCTCTAGGAACTCTGCTGCCATATCTTCAGAGTCAGGATTGGCTTTGTTCTCTAGATCTCAAGGATGCGTACACCCATGTTCTCATCTATCCAACTCACAGAAGGTTCCTTTGGTTCCTTTTCCAAGAAAAGCACTACCAATACAGGGTGCTTCCTTTTGGCCTGGCCTCAGCTCCAAGAGTGTTCACGAAATGCATGGCTGTGGTAGCAGCATTTCTCCGCACTCTAGGCATATTCGTCTTCCCTTACTTAGACAAATTTATTTATATTTATTTATTTAGACAGTTTTGTATACCGCCTTATCCTTCAATCAAAGCGGTCACAACACAATTGGGGGATACATTTAACAAGCGGGGATATGAGACACATACACTAATACTTACAGGGAACATGGGCAATGGAGGGTTAAGTGGCTTGCCCAAGACCACAAGGAGCATCTGTGGGACTAGAAACCCCAGTCCTTCCGGCCCAAGGTTGCTGTCCTCTAGTGGGATTTGAACCCCCGACCTTCCGGCCTGAAGTACCTTGCCCCAACCACTAGGCTACTCCTCCCTCATTCGAGCCCCATCAGAGTCAGAGGCCAGGACTTCCCTATCTTGCACAATGCTTATCCTTCAGTATTTGGGTCTGGTCATAAATATCCCAAAATCCAGTCTATCTCCCACTCAGTCTCTAGAGTTCATAGGAGCTTTGTTGGATACCAAAAAGGCAAGGGCCTATCTCCCCCAGGCCCATTGCCATCGCATGGTGCAGTTAGCTTCTCAAGCAGTGCTAAAACCTTTTCTCACTGCTCGAGAAATGCTACAACTACTAGGCCACATGGCATCCACCGTGCATGTGGTTCCTTATGCTCACCTCCATATGAGAGCAGCCCAGTGGACTTTATCCACCCAATGGACTCAGGCATCAGGGTGCCTGTCAGACAAAATAGAAAACACAAATCGCCTTATTTTGTCCCTCCAATGGTGGCAGTCCACTCAACCTGTTGCTGGGGTCCCCTTTTCAACAACCCTTACCCCAGGCAACTCTCACAATGGATGCTTCACCAGTGGGTTGGGGAGCTCATCTACAAGACCTTTCCACCCAAGGCACCTGGACTCCACAGGAGACTCATCTACATATCAATCTCTTAGAGCTCAGAGCAATCTTCCTTGCTCTTCGAGTGTTCCATACCCTACTCAGCTACAAGACAGTCCTCATTCATACGGACAATCAGGTAGCCATGTTTTACGTGAACAAGCACGGAGGAACAGGCTCTCTGTCGCTTTGCAACGAAGCTTTGCGACTATGGGCCCTCGCCAGAGAGCATCAGATTCACCTCCTGGCAGTTTATCTTCCAGGCATTCAAAACTCTTGGGCAGACAGACTCAGTCAAGTTCTGCTTCCACACGAATGGTCTCTACATGTGGACCAGGTGACCAAGATTTTCCAAATTTGGGGAACCACGGACATAGACCTCTTAGGAAGTCAAATGCCAAACTTCCCCGGTTCTGTTCCAAAATTCCAGCTCAGGGTTCTCAGGCCAGGGATGCCTTCCTCCTTCACTGGGGTCAAGACTTCCTTTATGCCTTTCCACCCATTCCCCTAATTCCCAAAACCCTGTTCAAGCTTCAGAGAGACAGGGGGCGAATGATTCTCGTAGCTCCACATTGGCCACGGCAAGTGTGGTACCCCCTGCTTCTACATCTCTCTCAAGCCCCCTCCCTGGAGTTAGGGTCTGCTCCAGATCTCCTGTCACAGGAGGACGGAAGGTTATGGCATCCCAATCCCCAGTCTCTGCATCTCAGAGCTTGGTTGCTGAAGGCCTAGATCTTCATGATCTTAACCTTCCTCAGCAAGTAAAGGATGTCCTTTATGCTTCCAGGAAACCTTCCACTAGACGCTCTTATGCTTTCAAGTGGAAAAAGTTTACCATATGGTGTTCGCAAAAGCGTCTTAACCCCTTAGCGATACCTCTGGGATCATTACTTGAGTATCTCCATTTATCCAATGCAGGACTTAAGACTAACTCGGTAAGGGTCCATTTGAGTGCTATTGCAGCTTCCTTCAGGCCTCTCAATGGACAACATATCTCCTCCCATCCTCTTATAGCAAGATTTATGAGAGGCCTTCTTCTAACTAAGCCTCCCATTAGGCCACCACCGGTGGCATGGGACTTAAACCTGGTTTTTGGTCTGCTCATGAAGCCACCTTTTGAACCCTTAGCTACTACCTCTTTAAAATTCCTTTCTTGGAAAGTTATCTTTCTCATTGCAATCACATCAGCACGTCGCATCAGTGAGTTGCAAGCACTAGTGGCTGATCCACCTTATACAAGGTTTCATCATGACAGGGTAGTCTTTAGGGCACATCCACACTTTATGCCAAAGGTGGTCTCGCCTTTTCATCTTAACCAAGCGGTCTACCTGCCTGTGTTCTTTCCAAGACCTCATGCATCAAATGCAGAAAGGAATCTTTTTGTACTTTGGACTGTAAAAGAGCTTTGGCTTTTTACTTGCAAAGGACACAGCAACATAGAAAGTCCTCTCAACTCTTTGTTGCTTTTGATTCTTCTCATTTGGGACTTCCAGTCTCCAAGAGAACACTGTCCAACTGGATTGCACAGTGTATTTCCTTTGCCTATCAGAGTAAGAACCTTCCTCTGGAGGGCCATGTCACTGCTCAGTGTGAGAGCCATGGCAGCTTCAATGGCTCATCTGCACTCTGTGTCTATCGACGACATCTGTCGAGCAGCCACCTTGGCCTCGGTTCATACCTTCACAGCCCATTACTGCTTGGACAAGGACTCCCGCCGGGATGCCTTGTTTGGTCAGGCTGTTCTCCAACACCTGTTCCATACCTAATCAACTCCTACCCGCCATCCCAGGTTGGATGCCAGAGATCCATGGGGGGGAAGTGGAGCCCTGTCCCAGGGACACACAACTTCTGGGGTCTCTCCCTGACATCTAAAGCTAGGGAGTCCCCATATGTGAAGACTACATTCCTGCTTGTTCCTGGAGATAGCATAGTTACTCACCTGTAAAAGGTGATCTCCAGGAACAGCAGGAATTTCGTCTTCACAACACACCCACCTCCCCTAGGAGTTGTAGCTATCTTTCTCTTTCCCTCTCTCTCTCTCTTTGTCTCAGCTTTAAACTCATCTGGAGAGAGGCAGTTGGGAAAGGCGGGAAGGCAGCACGCAGACGCTGTGGGATGCTCCCAAAAGCTTCCTAATTGGACGCTGGGGAGCGTTCCTGCGCAGGCTCAGTCGGTACCAACGATACCCGTATGTGAAGACTAAATTCCTGCTGTTCCCGGAGATCACCTGTTACAGGTGAGTAACTATGCTTTCCACCTCCCAGAAGTTCTTTTTATCAGGATGCCTACATCAGAACTGTTTGACGCTTGGTACTCTCCAATACATGTGCCTGCATCTCCTGTGTATGTCCATGGAGAAAGCGTAGTTGCTTGCCTATAACAGGATTCTCCATAGACAACAGGGGAATGCAGCCACACTTTCCCTCCCACCAGTTCCCTTTACTTCATTCCTATATCTTTCACTGTGCAATTTTTAATGCTGTGAAACAACTGAAGAATCTGTAGAGGCAGGTTGTGCAGGAACCCCTTTGCATGCTCATGGGGACTTAAAAAGAAATGCCTAGATCTGTACCCACTGGATCTGTTAAGAGGATGTCACCAAGTGCACCTGTATTCCCCTGCTGTCTATGGAGAACTCCCTTACAAGTAAGCAACTATGCTAGATAAAGGGTAATTCTGTAGTCTCCCATGCAGTCAATGTGTGTTGTGTGTACTTGGGAACTATTCTATAAACTAAAGCATGTATATACGTTACTTTATAGAATAGGGGCATACAACTGCACCTACATGTAATCATGGCAATTATGCCTGTTCTAGAGCAAGTGTAACTAATGACCACTAGATTTGGAGAGAGCACATGTAAGTCATGGTATTCTTAATGTAAATTTAGGCCATGTGTATGCTCCACCCATGGTCCACCCCTGTACATACCCAATTGAAAATATATGTGATGGAACTTACATGAATGCTTGCAGAATAACAACCACCTAAAGCATGCTCATAAATCCTTTCAAAGAGGGTCTTGTGCATGTTCCTAGTGTCCTCATATAGAAACAACCCCCTAGGCAGCAAAATCTGTTGGTTACACATGCAAGTGCTGACTTTTATCATTCAGGGTTTTCTACATGTTACTATGTTTTTGTATGTAATGCCTAAAATAAGAATATGAAATACTATAGTGGGTCAGATCAAAGGTCTTTCAAACCCAGTATTGCGTTTCCAACAGTGGGCAATCTAGGTCGCAAGTATCTGTCAGATTCCCAAAAGGTAGACTTTTTATGCTGCTTATCCCAGGGGTAAATAGTATAATATGAGTGGAGGAGTGGCCTAGTGGTTGGGGCAAGGTACTTCAAGTCGGAAGGTCGGGGGTTCAAATCCCACTAGAGGACAGCAACCTTGGGCCGGAAGGACTGGGGTTTGTAGTCCCACAGGTGCTCCTTGTGGTCTTGGGCAAGCCACTTAACCCTCCATAGCCCATGTTCCCTGTAAAATAGTTATCTCCAAGTTATAATGCCCTGTTCAATGTAATTTCAGTTGTTCAATGTAAACCGGACTGGTGCAGAATAGCGCGTTATATAAGAGAATGTAAATAAATAGGACATATTTATTTATTTATCTACCTTATATTTATTTTACAAAAGGCTCTGCATTCAACAATCCTTTATGATATTGCACTGCATATTCGGGCATGCTTATTAAACACTCTGGTGGTAATTTGCATGTGGACTGTGTTTCAGGCAGAGACTCATTGCTAACTGCAGAAGAGCCATGTGTACATCTATCCCCCTACAGTAGGTGCAGGCAAGTCATGTAGTAATGTGGAAACCAGGCTGTGGATGCCACTAACGCCTCCTTTTGAAGTAGTGTTAAATGCTAATGGTGCCAAGTGTGGTTAGGGCAGGCCACCAATGCCCACACCAGCTGTGATGTGTTGGGCAGCATGGGGTTTCTAGTATGGGGGCCCTGTGCTATTTTTTAGCATGATGCTTAAACAGTGTGCTAATCCCGCACTACCCTGGTAGTACAATTTAGTAAAATGCCCTATTGTGAACATCCATCTTGGATGTTTTCCAACCTAAATCTATACGTAGTTGGACTGTAAATGTGTTTGAACCTTACCTTCATGATGCATCTCAGTACTTAATGTGCTGATTTGAAATGGAAGAAGAAAGACTGCAATGCCTGCAATACATCAGAATATAAATGCAAAAACTAGGAATACTTGTCTCTCTGCAGACATCGGGGTCACTTGTTCTCTTGGGCTGTTGCAGCTGGTATGATGAACTTTGCAGTTTTCCAGATCATGCTGTGTCTTTGTGTGGTCACTGAAATGTCTGTTCCAGTTACGAAGGCACTGCATGACCCTGAAAAATGCAAAGTTTATGGAGTCACTTGGCAGCTTTGTGTAGGGGAATTACCTTTCACTATTTATTATCATTAACCTTTTATCATAAGTAGTCTTATGGAATACCTCAACTAGTCAGAGTATACAATCAAAAATTGAATTTAGAACATCATCTCTAGCGTCTGGCACAACTCTAGTCATTTCTTGTGGTATGGAACAAAATAGACTATAAGGCTGGTTTGCTGTTAGACTTTTTCTGTTCTTGGCTTCAGCAGGTAGAGTGACTTAGTAAAGTAAGGAGAGAGACGTCCATGCCACTGAGAGAAACTCCAGCCAAACACCTGGTTGACCAAATTCTCTGAAATAGGTTTAAAGCTGAATGTATCAGTTAATTGCATTGGCATTTAAAGCTAAGACTATTAAAATACTCTCTTTTCTGATTTATTTTTATCTGTAAAGCAAAATAGGATTAGCTTGCAAAAATATCATTCTTACCTGTTTGCTTAAATATGGTTTTGTAATAAGCTAGTGGTAGACACTTGTATAACTTTTACCTGCATTGTTAATATGTAAAATCAAATCTATTTTACTTCAGCAATAACCACTTTATGCCTAAACATTAATCCAGCTTTCCAGTCTCTACATCTCCCTGCTCCAGGCTGCTCTTTGATGTCCATGGGGAACAGTAAATGTCATTTGTCCCATAATGGTGTACTACGTTGTAGCAGTGCACACATGCATCAGCGTTTTCAGTAACTGTTTAGTGCAAGCAGGAGTGTTGGTTATTGCTATTTGAATCTATATATTTTAATAAACATTAGTTGATTTTTATATTATCTGAAGTTCTCATCCACATTTATATGCAGGGTAATGTCCAGCCTGTTTTTTACTTAAACTTGCTAGATTTTTAAATGTATATAACATATTAAAATATTTTCAATTGGACTCTAAAGCTTCTTTGTGGGGAATGATAGAGTAACCTAATTACAGAGGCGGCCATGGGGTAGCATGTGCCATTTTCTCATAAACCAACCCAAGAGGCTCGTAGAACCCAGGTACTTCCCAGGAAGGCCATGAAGACTTAAGAGACTAGATGGTCAAACAAGAATCTCATTAGCCTTGCTCACTCTTTAGATTTGCTAAGACCATGGGGCCCAGGAGTTGGATTAAGTATGAATTCTTGTATGCCCAGCTACCCAAGGTGGTAGAAAATCAGTTAGCATGATCAACATTCAATTAGATTTCTGAACACTTGGAGATGCTGTGTAATTTTTGCTAATGGGGTTTTGGTACGTACAGCTTTTATTGCTGGTCTTCATGATTTAGAAAAACATGTGGAGGCACATTCCAATGTGTGCATCCAAGCCCCTGTGCACCCGATCGGAATCGGACACACAGAGGCAGCCTTGATTCTGATCCCGCAGGGGCTAGACGTGCCCTGTGGGATCAGAATCTGGTTGGGCCTGTATGTGCAGGCTGAGACCCAATTCAGATCAGCCTGCACGTAAGACCCCTGCCGGCTAACACCAGTCAGGCTCCTGAATGGAGCTGCGGTGCCATGGTGCCCTGTTGCTATGGCACCGTGACTCCATTCAGGAGCCGCAATCCCCAGCCACTAACCACAATCTTATTTCCCCACAGCCCGACCCCCGATCTGGCTTTCCATGGCCAGGGTCAGGCTGCGGGGAACCCCCTGAATCCCCTCACCTCTCTGCAGCTGCCCGGCCCTGCCGTCCCCTGACATCCAGGCGGACTTATTCCACCACCAAGGTGGAATAAGTCCCCAGTCTAGATCAGAGGCCCTGTATGTACAGGGCTGACTTCATAATTGTCCCTCTACGTCCGGGGTCACAGATCGCCTACTGCCTGCCCTCACCCCGCCCTGCAACGCCCCCTCCTGCTCTTGAGTTCCTCAGCTCCCGGGTCCATTTCCTTTTCTACTGAAACATAAGAAAATAAGATATGCCATACTGGGTCAGACCAAGGTCCATCAAGCCCAGTATCCTGTTTCCAACAGTGGCCAATCTAGGTCATACGTACCTAGCAGTTTCTCCAAAAGACACAGGTTCCGCAATGCTTGTACTGGGTCCAGCATTGATATCCTGGGTCCCTTCTTAATAATGGTTTATGGACCTTTCCTTCCAGGAACTTGTCCAAACCTTTTTTAAACCCAGCTACACTAACAGCCTTTACTACATCATCCAGTAACAAATTCCAGAGTTTGATTACACGTTGAGTGAAAAAATATTTTCTTAGTCTTAAATAGTTTACCCTGTAGCTTCATTGCATGTCCCCTAGTCTTTCTGTATTCTGATAACGTAAACAATTGATCTATTTTAACCCGTTCCACTCCGTTCATTAATTTATAGACTAATATAATATCTCCCCTCAACCGTCTCTTTTCCAGGTTAAAGAGCTTTAACGTTTTTAGCCTGTCTTCATAGGAATATCCTCCAATCCCCTTTACCATTTTGGTGGCTCTTCTCTGAACCTTTTCTAATAACGCTATATCCTTTTTAAGATACAGCGACCAGAATTGCACACAATATTCAAGGTGCGGTCTCACCATGGAGCGATTATAGAGGCAGTATAATATCTTTTGTTTTATTTTCCATTCCTTTCCTTATGATACCTAGCATTCTATTTGCTCTCTTGGCTGCCGCTGCACACTGGGCCGAAGGTTTTAACATGTTATCCAGAATGATGCCTAAATCTTTTTCCTGGGTGGTGGTTCCTAATGTGGAACCTTGCATTGTGTAACCATAGTTTGGGTTGTTCTTCCTTAGGTGCATAACTTTGCACTTGTCCACATTAAATTTCATCTGCCATTTTGATGCCCAGTCTTCCAATTTATCTAGATCCTCTTGCAATTTTCCACAATCCTCTTGGGTTTTAACAACTTTAAATAGTTTTGAGTCATCTGCAAATTTGATAACCTCACTCGTTATTCCGCTTTCCAGGTCATTTATGAATATGTCAAAAAGCAGCAGACCCAGCACAGATCCCTGGGGTACACCACTATTCACCTTTCTCCATTGGGAAAATTGGCCATTTATCCCAACCCTCTGCTTTCTGTCTTTTAACCAGTTCTTGATCCACAGTAGTACACTGCCTCCTGTCCCATGACTCTTTCGTTTTGCCAAACGTCTCTGATGAGGGACCTTGTCATAGGCTTTCTGAAAGTCCAGATACACTATATCAACTGACTCACCTTTGTCCACCTGTTTAATCACACTTTCAAAAAAACATAACAGATTAGTAAGACAAGACCTTCCTTGTCTAAAGCCATGTTGGCTGTCTCCCATTAGGCCATGACAATCTACATGCTGAGTAGTTTTATTCTTTATGATGGTTTCTACCATTTTTCCCAGTACTGACGTGAGGCTCACTGGTCTGTAGTTTCCGGGATCACCCCTGGAACTCTTTTTAAAAATTGGTGTTACATTGGCGGTCCTCCAATCTTCAGATATTAGAGATGATTTTAATGATAGTTCACAGATTACTAATAGCAGGTCTGCAATCTCATATTTCAGTTCTTTCAACACCCTTGGATGTATACCATCCGGCCCAGGTGATTTGCTACACTTCAGTTTATCTAATAGTTGTAATACATCTTCCTGATGTATCAATATTTCCTTCAATTCTTCCACACCTTTAATTACCACTTCAGTCATGGGTAACATCCCTACATCTTCCTCAGTAAAGACCGAAGCAAAGAATTTATTCAGTCTCTCCGCTATCGCCTTGTCGCCTCTTAGTGCCCCTTTAACCCCTTTATCATCTAATGGACCATCTTACACTCTCTCAGGTTTTTTGCTATGAATGTACTTGAAAAAGTCTTTATTTCACGTTTTTGCTTCCGCAGCAAGCTTCTCAAATTCTCCCTTTGCCTGCCTTATCAATGCCTTGCATTTGACTTGCCAGTGCTTGTGCTGTTTCCAGGTTTCGTCATTTGGCTCTTTTTTCCATTTCCTGAAAGATGCTTTTTTGGCAACAGCGTCTCTGACCTCACCTTTAAACCATGCTGGCAGTTTTTTGGACTTTCTTCCACTTTTCTTAAAGCGTGGAATACAGCTGGTCTGGGCTTCCAAGATAGTATTTTTAAACAACACCCAAGCTTGATGTAAGTCTTTAACCTTTGCAACTGCTCCTTTTAGTTTTTTCTTAACTATTTTCCTCATTTTATCATAGTCTCCCTTTCGAAAGTTGAAAGGTAGTACTGTGGATTTCCTTACTATCCCTCCTCCACTAATTAAATCAAAGGTGATCATGTTGTGATCACTATTGCCAAGTGGCCCCAACAACCTTATCTCTTGCACTAGATCTGGTGTTCCATTAAGGATTAGGTCTAATATGGCTTCCCCTCTGGTCGGTTCATGAACCAGCTGCTCCAAGAAGCAGTCATTTATTTCATCTAGGAACTTTATCTCCCTAGCATGTCCTGCCATGACACCGACCCAATCGATACCAGGGTAATTGAAATCACCCATTACACTGGTCAACAAATTTTTACCAAAGTCATGTTACTGAAATAAAAATAGTCATTTCTTATCAATTCTTATATGCTGAACTCGAATATGACAGTGAAATTGCAATCTACAAGAATTAATGTTTACATCACAAAATGCATGTCAATAGTAAATATAATAGGCCTTTGATTAATACCTGTAAAAAACCAAGTCATAGACTATTTCTTAGATTTTTTTTCGCCTGTCTCTTGTACAGCTGTTCGGGAGCTTCTTGTGGGAGTGTCCAGCAGTAGTCAGCCAGCATTGTAGTGGACCATTTTCCCTGGTATCTTTGCTCCATCGTTGCGATATCCTGGTGAAAACGTTTGCCCTGTTCATCACTAACCGTACCACAGTTGTCAGGAAAGAAATCGAGATGGGAATCAAGGAAATGGATCTTTAGAGACATATTGCAGCCAAGTTTCTGATACTGCATCAGCATGTCTTCTACTAGTTCCTTGTAGTTTTCTGCCCTAATATTCCCGAGAAAGTTTGACACTAGGTGAAAAGCATTCCATGCTTGTTTTGCATCACCCTGCAGCAAGTTGTTGAACTGGTCATCTTTGAAGAGCTCTCAAATCTGAGGACCCACAAAAACTCCTTCTTTAATCTTTGCTTCGCTGAGTGGAGGAAAGTTTTCATGCAGGTATCAGAAAGCTGGCGAAGTGGGGTCCATGGCTTTCATGAAGTTTTTCATCAAACCTAGTTTGATGTGAAGGGGTGGTAGCAGGGTTTTGTGAGCCTCAACCAGTGCTGGGTGCTGTAACAGTTGATTGTCTGCGATTCCATTCCTTCCGCAAGTAGTGCCAATCGCCACTCACATAAGAAGAAACACATGTATTTTATATATCCCTGCTGAAGTCCCATTAAAAGAGCAACTACCTTCAAGTCACCATAGAGGTGCCAGCTGTACTTGTTATAGTTAATGGAAGTCAGTAGATGCTTTAAGTTATCGTATCTCTCTTTCATGTGGATGGCATGTGCTACTGGAATAGATGGAAGACTGTTTCCATTGTTCAAAAGCACAGCCTTCAGACTCAGTTTTGAAGAGTCTATAAATAATCTTAATCTGTCGATCCGTAATCCCATTTCGCACCTCCTCTCACCATGAGAAATGCACCTAGTTTCACATAACCCTACATATAGCTGCATTTAGTGGCATTGTACATAGTTATCATGTTTCCCTGTTCAAGAAACCTGTTTAATATTTATCCAAGTTTATTTTATCTGTTTATTGTAAGCACAGATCAATTTAATTGAGATGTGTAGTTTCTATGTTCACTGTAAACCGCACTGATGTCGAATAGTGCGGTATATAAGAAATGTAAAATAAATAAATAGCGCGGTATAAAAGAAACTGTAAATAAATAAATAGTTTCTAGTCTTGTGGGTCATGAGTGATTTTTAAGGCATTAATGAGGCTTTCAGTATCGGAACAGAATACCAGATTACTTTCCTTTCCGACTGCGTATAGTACACTGCTGACGTCAGATGGCTTCTGCAGCCGTCTGGCAGTAGTATTGCTTTGCATCAGAAAATGATGCAATCAACTCTGGATGATGTTTGCATGCTGGTATTATGCAATGTGATGCAATATTACATCATTCAAGGCTTATTTGGGATGTTGTTGATGTCCTACTGGATAAATTTACATAGTGAAACGTCAAAAATGAACTACATGCAATATCTTCAAAACGAGAGCCAATAAAAATTTTTTAATGTTATATTCGTGTTCAGCTCACCAAGATACTACAGATTAGGGCCTTTTAAAGTCAGTAACGATTTCATTGTTGACCAGTGTTTTTATTGTGCTGTAACGTTTGTTAGCTTCCTTGATTTCTTTGAGCATTTCATCATCCATTTGTTCATTCTGGCCAGGTGGTCGATAGTACACCCCCACTGCCATCGCCTTCCCCTTTTTACATGGAATTTCAATCCATAGAGATTCTACAGCAAATTTTGTTTCCTGCAAAACTTTGATCCTTTCTGACTCAATGCCCTCTCTAACATAGAGCGCAACCCCTCCACCAATTTGATCAGCTTTATCATTATGATATAGTTTGTACCCAGGTATGCTAAATGCAGGGCAAATTATAATATACGATGTCATGCTACAATCTTTTACATTCCAAAAAAACACCTGAGAATGAGCCACTCTGAGGTACCCTTTCTGGACGATACGTGCTTCATAAAATCCCCTTTAAAATGATTTTAAAAAACATGTGCTGGTTTCCCACAATATTACCAGATACAGGGTAATGAAATCTAGCCACTCTGAGGTACCCTTGTTTGAACCATATGTCCTTCATAAAATCCCCCGAGAAATGATTGGACAATATGTGTGCAAGTTACCCAGTAGACCAAATCCAAATTCTCTGGTGCCAATGATATTAGGAATAATAGGATAATGGAGAAGCGCATCATAATTGGTGATCAATGAGCTGGTGGAAGTGTCCCGAAGTGTAAATCCGCATCAACAGTGTTATCCAGATTGCAAATCAATTGGAAGACCTCTTAGAGATTCAGCATCAACATGGAAAGGGAATGCTGAGTTTCAGTGCCAAAATTAAATTGAGGCTTAGACAACAACAGAGATGATGTAGATGTGACCCACACTGCAGCATATGTTCATTCAATTCTTGGATGTATCTTTTTTTTTTTTAGAGTATTAAAGCTGTAAAGGTTAGCACAACTGTAAATATATAATTGCAAAACAATTATAAATCAAGACAGCCCATATGTCCTCGCATCTGTGTTGCTGAACATATTTGTGTGCTATAGAGAAAAAGGGGAGAGAGTTCGAAAAAATGACTCATATTGTACCAATATTTTTGTGCTGTTCATGGAAGTGCGAGTCGAGATATTGGCAAAGGGGAAGTTAAAGACTAAAAAAGTGTTCAGAGTAAAATATTCGGGCACTGTCAATGTGTACCTTCAGGAGGCATCCCAATGCTCATGTCCTTAGAAAAGGGTCCCATATTCTGGGTTCAGTGCTATAGTGAAAAGGGAGGAAAACTGCACAAGATCCAAAGTTGCTCAGTATGTTCCTAGAGCAATAATTTAGTCGTACAAATGAGCATTGAGTAAATAAAATAATCGACTGGAAAAAAAAATAAAGTTGAAACAGAATGGGCAAACTGTGACAAGCCCTATATAGAGGTGTTACTGTGCTATTCATAATATCTACCACTGTGCATACTCATGGACTGACAGTTAAGAAGTAATGAGTGTAAGGTATAAACAAGAGAGAGCATATTGGACCTTTTTTGATGCCAAAATCATGATTAAAACAGCTAAACTGGGACCTCCGTAATTATAACCTTCGCTACCTACTTCGACATCTTTGGTCCTTAGTGGATGGGATGGGTGGCTGTGCTCCAGTTCCGCAGCTCAATGCCTGTTGTAAACCGTACCATGGTCTCGCGCTGTTGCATTCGCCTGGAGGCCGGACCCCTGCGGGTGAATGGACATATATGATGACTCTTAGGGTGGCGTGGAGGGCGGTTTGCTCGCGGCTGGGGTGGGATTGGCGGTGCTCGGTGCTACTCCCTTTGATTGGGAACCCAGCTTTTCCCCCGGGTCTCTTGAGGTCCAGTGTTTTCCAGGACTGGGCCCGGAGGGGAATCCTTTGTCTCGGTGACCTTTTCACGCCCGACGGGCTGCACCTCGAAGCCTTCAGCGTACTACAGGGTAAGTACCGACTCGCCCGACAGGATTTCTACGGCTTTCTTCAGGCTCGTCACTATGTAGAGGGTTTACGTGGAGCAGGTGCTAACCCCATCTGGTCGGTGATCCCGGTCCGATCGTGGCTGGAGAAACTCGACCTTGGAGCGCGGGGGGGACCGGAGCGGTGGGAGCTCCTGCACCCAGCAGGGGATGAGGCTTGTCTCCAGGATTTGGTAGCTCGTTGGGTTAAAGATGGTATGATAGATTTGCAGGTGTCCGACCTACGCGAGGCTTTTGCAGGGATACCGCGAGGCGAATTTTGGATCTATTTGCAGGAGTTGCAGTTTGTTTCTTTGGCGCGCGTATACCACGGATGCGTGGGCCTTCCGGGTGGGGCTACGGGACTCCCCTACATGTGGCTGGTGTCTCTCGGACACCGGTACGTTTTTCATAAATTTTGGAGCTGCCCTAAGGTCCAACGGTTGTGGACCCAAGTATTAGAGGTCTTCGACCAATGGTTTGGTTTTTCCCTGACGTGGAATGCCGAGGTTTGCTTATTCCATCGCTGGGGGCCTGCGAATAAAGCTCTTACACCACCGCAGGGGCTCCTACTGACCAGGGGCTTACTGATAGTGAAAAAAGTATTGCTGAGCTCTTGGGTTGCTTCGGCTCCCCCAGGAGTTCGAACCTGGGAGACAGCCATGGGAGACTTGCTCTTCATGGAGAAACTAACTGCTAAACAGCGGGGTGGGGGGCCTGGGGACTCCTACCTGGAAATATGGGCGCCACTCCTGGCCCGGTTGCCTGCGAGGGATTGCAGCATGGTGATTAATGTATGACGATGGTGCTGATTGCCTAATGGCTGTTCAATGTATCTTTACTTTGTATTTTGCTGAGACCTTGCTCTTTGAAGCGGTGGAATGTGGAGGAACACTAGCCCTGCGGTTGCACTTGATTCTGCCTATGCTCTCTGTTTGAGTCACCAAACGGAGTGGGGGGTGGGCAGGGGGGGGGGGAGGCCTCACTGTGCTTAGGGACCCCTGGGCCGGGGTGGCAATCCTACAGGGCATTGGGGGTGCCCCTCTTTGGAGGATAGGGCTTTATTTTCACTCTCCCTGGAGTTATTTTCTTTGGGGGCCCCCCCTTTGCCTCCTAGTATGCTATTCTTCTTTTCTTTTCTCTACATGCTTCTTATGTAACTCCATGTTCAAGGTGGACTTGATTGGCTTCTGACTGTCTATGTGTTAGTAATGTTCAACTTTTGATTGTTATTGGTTAACAATGCCATGGCCTGTGCCCTGGGACCTGTTTGTTTGGTTTGGTTCACATAGCTGTGGATTTTCCCCCTCCCATGTTGGTGGGGTTCTGTTATGTGGAAAATTTAATAAAAATGATTTGAACTAAAACAGCTAAACTGATCCTGCTTCTTGCGCCGCACCATAATCCATGAATCATTCATGCTAGTGGAGGCAGTAAAGAGGAACTGTTATGAAGGGGGGAAAAGGACACTGCTCAAAGAGATTGCTGTTCAAATGATAAAAGTGTGATAAAAAAGAGAGTGCGCGGAAAGAGAGGTCAGCCCACAGCAAATGGAAGGGTCTGGTGGTACCCACCAGACCACATAGCCACCAAATAAGGAGTTTTTCTAAAAGTGGGGCATTATGTCATGGATTCCAAATCAGAGGACAATAAACAATTAAAAAGATGATTCTGATAGAATAATTAAAAGAAAAGTCCTGGGCTCTAAAAACCGTTAAAAGCAATGGAAGGCTATGTATTCTCATGAGGCTGGTGCCAATAAAGATGCAGAGTTGAAAAGAAACTCCTGTTTGTCACAGAGCTCTAGGTGTGCAATTACCTCAAAACACAGCTAGAGGGGGCAGGATTGACTCTACAGAAGCTAATGAGGCTAGGAGAGCTAACCAGTTGCACCTGGAAATGAGCCCGGGAGATTCAAAGGGAAGATCCCTTTATAAACGGAAGCTTAATGCTAGCACAGCAGACGAAGAAGCAGCAGGAAGAACAGCAGAAGGAGAAGGAACAAGGTTTACGGCTGAAGAAGGAGGGAGAGACATGAAGGAAGGAATCCTCCCTGAGCAAGCCCAAAAGGACAGAATTCACAGAGGTAGAGTTCAGAGGGGCCAAGCTACGAGAGCCGCTGTTCAGAGGGAGTCTGCTAAGGAAAGCAGTCAGGCTGGAGGGTATGCCACTCCCTGCTTAAGCAACGTTCCTGAGTCCAAAGCTGAAAGACATATACAGAGAGCCAGGCTTGGAGGAAAGCCTGCAGGCATTGGAGTATGCTGAACAAGCTTTACCAGGTACCCAAGGGAAAGGGGTTTTTAACAAAGCTACTTTGTCTCTGAAGCGCATAGAGCTGGAGAATCTGCACCAGGTTTTACTAAGCTTTCAGGAAGTCCAGCACTGCCCAGAAGCTACCGACAGAAAACCTGTTGTCACAGAGACGTTCATGAGAGAGAAGGCTCCAGAGCTTCAAGCTACAGAAACTCAAGGTATGGAAGTTTTATTCCAGAAAAAGAAAGCTTAACTCCTAAAAGCACTGCTAAAGCTAAAACTCACTTTATAAGAAGAGGAAAGAAACCAGAGTGGTTTGAAGAACTACCAAAAGACTTTAAAGCACAGTCTTATTGGAGGCAAGATACCAGAGACAGTCCATATAAAGCTGTAACTGCCAGGGACAGCGTGTGCTCTGAGGGGGAAAGTAGTGAAGCAGAATTTATGGAAATAGAAAGCGCAAACACTATTCCCATTCCTCAGGAAGAAGCTATGGATTGTAGTTTGTGTATGACTTCTAGCCTAGAATCCTTAGCCACCTTGTAAATAAGAAGAAGGCTTGTTTAATTGCTTTGCCCTGGAATGAATTGAATTCCTCCCTTTAACCTTTCAAGTAATTGTGAAGATATTAACAATTGGTTTTACCTGCTTATTACTGGAGCCTTTATGAACAAAGGACATTCTTTGATTTCTAGTGTCTTAATGAACCCTTGCACAGAGGGGAAATAAAAGCCTTGTTTCCCTACACTCGTGGTTTACTTATTGAGTTCTCACAAGGAGCTTTAATACCTAAGACCAATCTCCATTTTGGCCTTAAAATACCCCACGCTCCTTAAAAATAAATATGTTGTACAGCATGCCCTTACCACCATTGGCTACTAGGGGATGCCGGCATGACAGTATGCTCATAAAATTAATGAATAAATGTTACAAAAGAAAATGTATATGAAAACAGACAGGAGGGGCAAATGATGCCCACCAAATCACATGGCCACCGTGATAAAAAGGGGGGTAGATTACAAAAGGATTGTATCATTGGCTCCATGTCCCCCCCCCCCCCCCAAGTTCTTAGGCCCTTGTACTTTTTGTATGAGCTCTCATCATAGTTTCATAGTTTTAGGGAAGGCAATGACAGCTTGTTATGAAGACCTTTGTATTCTATTGGGAATACAGAAAATTAAAAGAGTGCTACAATAAATTTGGAGTAGAGTATAGTAAGCATAATGGTCCAGAAGGAGGAAATTTAATGTGGCTAACCACAGGGAGCCAGTACTGCTCCATGAGAAGGGGTGAGGCATGGTCACTTTTCTTTGCACCATAAAGGAGCTTTACAGCTGTGTGTTCTGGACTAATTGAAGCCTTTACATTTGCTATTGTGGGATGCTACTATGTAGTGAGTTACAGTAGTCTAGGCATGTTATGACAAGAACATGTAGATGTATTTTAAGAGCCCGGGACACTAGAAAGTCTTTCAAAGATCTAATTCTGTAAAGAGCAGTATAGGAGCACTTTACTGTTTGAGAGAGATGGGAATGAAAGGGATAAATCTTTGTCCCAAGTTACTCCAAGTAATTTAATCTTCTTTATTTACAATAGGGATCGATAGCTTCTGATTTCTTTGGGTTCAGAACAAGCTTTTTTTTCTCTACCCATAAAGTAAGTTAGTTTGAAATTGGGAGTCCCAAATGTCTGTGACTATTGAAAGCTGAGTATTATCAATATAAACATAAGATCTGAGTCCCAGTTCTTGAGTTAGTGTTAGTCAGAAAAAAGAAGTTGGCCTCCAAAATGCAAAGCAGATGATAAACAAAAGGAAATGGAGGTAGACAATGGTCAAACACTATTAAATGTTCAATACAATAATGAATTTATTGAAAGACATGACTCAGCTGAGTTTTGGCAAACTTGCCTGCATCAGGGGTCTAAAATAAAAAAATAAAATACATATTAAAATATGTACATAAATATATATGCATATACACGTAAATAGATTTAGACAAAAATACATTTAAGTATTTGGCTTAAAATGAAAAATACTCATATTTTCTTGCATCAACAATGCATTCATGTACATAAAACACATACACCAATAAATATATATAAAGGCAAAAAGCACAATATAAAAAAATAAATACATAACAATAAAATCAATAATGGTACAAACAAAGCTAAGGAAAGGGAAAGCCACATTACCAGGATGGGTATTAATCTATAATTCAATAAAAGAGCTTTTCTAGATGATAACCTAAAAATAAAAAGAGACATAAAGCACATAAAAAATACAAATACTTTTTTCAAAGAAATTTGAAAAAATATTTTAAAGAAAACAAACCATGCCCAGAAATTAAAATCTAATGAATCACAAAAACAATAATACCCCCTCCCCCCCCAAAAAAAATGTGAGTATTGTAAGCTTACTTCAAAAAGAATTGCAAACAAAATCAATCAAAGAGTATCATATTAAAGATGGAGTTGAAGATGCTTCCTTTTTGTATAACAAGAGACACATGGGAGAATTTTTAACATTCATTGGTGTTTGGCCATTATCTACTTCTATTTCCTTTTGTTTCTTATCTTTATTTTATTTATTTATTTGACAATTCTTATATACCGCTCTTTCTCATCAGTGCGGTTTACATTGAAACAATAAACACTTGGATGTACAAAGTCCTACGTTTACAGAAAACAGGGATTTGAACTTGGATTAACTGGGGAAAATATATACATTTGAGTATATATACATCTTGAATTAGTGTTGCCAATGGCGCCATAAAGATGTTAAATAACGTGGGAGCTAGTATTGATTCCTGAGGGAAGTCATAGGAAAGAGGCTGAAGGGTGGATGAAATATGAAAAACCCTCTTTGGAAAATAGGAACAAAACCAATTTAAGACTGATCCTGTAAGGTCAGTCTGCTGTAAGCATTCCAGGAAAAGCGTATGATCCATGGTATCAAAGGCTGCAGTAAGATCAAGTTGTATGAGTAAAACATCCCTTGGATTATCTTGATATATATCTATCTCATTTAGCAATGCTGTTTCAGTACTGTCTGTTTTAAAACCTGACTTCCAGGAAGATTTTTTTTTTTTTACATTTTAAAAGCGATTTATTTGTTCTGCTATCATTTTCTCAAGAGGTTTCTCTGTAAAAAGAGTTACTAGGTCTAAGTCTTGTTTCTTCAGATAAACTCATATCTCTGAGTGTTCCCAAGCAGCTGGAACAGTGCCAGAAGAAAGACTCGTGTTTATTAGGTTGAGAACAACTAGAGTAAAATCTGACCAGCACTCTTTCAAAAACTTTGGTGGGATCTCAACTGCGAGTGAGTTGGCTATATTCAGGGAATCTACTTCTTTCCCTAAAGTGAAAAGTTGTCAAAGGTATAAAATTAGAGTTCACTTTGACAAATCTCTGTACATTGAGTGCCAAAAGAATCATCCAGTATCAGCAAGAGGAGAGGATTGAGTATTTAATGTGTAAGATCTTTATCTTTATGACATTGCTTGCTTGACCGCCCAGGCTGAAGTGTCAGGGTGGTTTATAAAAAAAAAATAAAATAAAACATAGTCTGCGATTAGAAAAGGAAAAGGAATGCCAATTTTGTGAAAGGAAAGACAAGATAAGTATAGAACGGACCGACTAACATCATACAGCTAAGTGGGAGAGCAAGGTAGGTCAAAGACCTGGCAGAAGAGGTGGGTTTTCAGGAAGGATTTAAACCGGGGTTAGGAGTGTTCGGTGTGGAGGAAGGAGGGAAGGGATTATGAAGTAACAAAATCCTTGTACTTGGGTAGTTTGCAAAGGTTTCTGGATGTATTAATAGGGAATCATAGAAAAAGCTTATCTTTTGGAGAAAGCTTCCTTAGTATTGAAAACAGCTGTTTAGTGTGGTTCTTTTTTGAGTGAATGAGGTTGGAGATGTAATTAGTTTTATTTATACTCCTTCTGAAGACTAATACATTTGGCTTTGTTTTCACTAGTGGGGTCCTTCTTCCAATTACATTTTGCTTGGTGAATTTTCCTTTTTATGTCTCTGAGTTCTTTAGAAAACCCAGGGTTCCCATTGTTTGTTAATGTTTCTCCCTCAGTAGGATGAGTAGTTCTAATTCCTCTGAGTCTAGAGAGCCACAGTTATGATTTCTGTTCTAATGGAAGGTTAGAGAAGTCAGTTAGGCATGTCTTCTCCTCAAACTGCTTAAAAAAAGCTATCATGGATGTTAAGATCATGAAAATAATATTTTGGTGAGAATGGTAGAATGTTGTCTAGTTCCATAAGCAACTGGTTTTAACCAAGAAATAGTATGTCCAAATTTAAGGGACAGTAGTTGGAAGACAAGGTGGGGTTGGACTATCACTTATTGCCATTTTATCAAGGCAGTGGCCTGCTTGGTATAGAGGGGTAGTTGTCAGGACTTGGTATCTTAGGCCTCAAGTATGGTGAGAGAGATTCATTTGGTGATGGTTTGGGGATTCTCCATCCAGATAATCAAGTCGCCTAAGATCAGTAAGGAACTAGGTTTAAGGTTAAACCTATGATTAGTTTACTGAGCTCATCAAGAGCAGTCTTGGTGGCAGGAGGAGCCTGGTAGATTAATAAGATGGTGAGCCAATTAGGCACCCCCAGGCAGAGGGCTAAACACTCCAATGTAGCTGAGGAGTGACAGAATAGTTCCTTACATTTCCAAGTTTTCAGAATAAGAACACCACCGCCTCTCTTCTGCAGTCAGTGGCAAGAATAATAAATATGGGTAGCAGGGTAAATTTGTTGCAGTTATAATTCTAACAAATGCCTATTCTTCTAGGGTCCACTTGATGCTGAGGAGTTGTCTGTTCCCTGTATCATAATTGCACTCAGTTGGAATATTTCCAGGAAAAATATCCACAAGGTTGGAACCAAGCTTTGGGAGTCCAGTTTTTGTAATAAAACTGTCCCCCCCCCCCCTCTCTCCAGTTTCTGATGAGTATCTCCAGAGTGAATGACTTGTTTTGGTCTGGATGAAACTATAGGCACAGAGGCAGAACATCATTTCAACTTTCCAATGACTTCTTGAGCCTTGGGATTCCAGGCGTTCATAGGTGTACCCTTTTGTATCAGCACCATAAGAGGAGTCACTATCTTAGAAAAGTTCTGAATGAATTGATAATACTTGATGAAGCTAAAAAATGCTGAAGAGCCTTGAGGCCCATCGGTATGGGCTGCTCCAGTATAGCAGCAACCTTACTGGAGTCCATCTCAAAACCTTTATCAGAAATGATGTATCCCAGAAAGCACACATGCTGTCTATGGATGGTTAATTCAGGAGAGAAGATCAAAACATCATCAAGGTAGACTACCACCTATTACAAAATATCTCAGAAGATACATTGACAAAGGCTTGGAGGACTGTTGGGGGCAATACATAGGCCAAAGTGCATCATGGCACACTTATAAAGCCTGTTTCTTCTGTTGAAGGCAGTCTTCCACTCATCACCCTATCTGATCAAAATAAGATTATAGTCCCCACAAAGATCTAACATGGTGAAAATCTTTGCATCCCGGTCTCTGTCAAACAGTTCAGAGATCAATGGCAGGGAATGCCTGTCCTTAACAGTAGTTTTATTAAGCTTTTGATAATCAATACAGGGCCTGAGAGACCCATCTTTCTTTGCCACAAAAAAGAACCCCACCCCATGGGGTCTTAGAAGGATGGATAAAGCATTGTCCTAGATTTTCCTTGATACTATCTAGTCCAGATGTGGTTTATAGTTTATTAAATTTTGATATACTGCCCTTCAACGCATCAGAGCAGTTCACAAAAGTACAATAAAATCAGAGATATAGAAAGGAACTCCAATAAAATCTTAGATAAAAAGTTTGGAAGGAGGGGTGGGGAAAATCAGGAAAGCACAGGACAAGGGGGAATGTGCAGAACAGAACAGTCACGGGGTAAATCAAAGGCAAGCTTGAATAAGTAAGTTTTAACAGCAGCCTTAAACTTGAGATATGAAAGTTTGAGTCTAATATCAGCCAAGAGGGGAGTTCCTGAGGTGGAGGCCCAGGAAGTAATATGCCGTGTGCCTGGCCCTTTCATAGCGAGCCTTTGAAGGAGAGGGCAAGTGCAGATGAAGACTGAACAGCACAAAACCTGTGGTGGAGCACTTAATATCAGCAGAAGAAGAAAGGTATGCAGGGATCCTGCAATATAGTATTTTATGTGTAAGAGAGGATTTTGTACTGAATTCGATAAGTCACGGGGATTCAGTAGGATTCTATGAGCAATGGAGAAATGTGACCAAACCTGAAGGAATATATATGTCCTCCCACAGGTTGCCATCATCCTAGGCAGTTCTATGGCACAATTGCTTTGCAGTGTTTGGGTAGAGTTTTGATGAAAACATCTGCAGCTGCAGGTGCCTCAGTGGTAGAGACTAAGAATATTGGATCCATGGGTTCAGGGTCAGGATTGCAGGAGTAAAAACAGGAAGGAGACCAGGAAATGATCTGTCCCCTTCCCCAGTTAATAAGGGGCTTATGTTCCTGAAGCCATGGCAATCCCTACAGGATGGTACAGGCTGGTGCATCAATGACCCATAATGCAAGTATGGTGCTCACTTCAAATCCATGGTAACTGCTGGCACATCTCCCAGACATATTAGTCACCACAATGGAAAAAGGCAAGACATTTGGCTTTAGAGAGATTCCATGCAACCAAATAAAATCATGAGTGATGATGTTTCCAGTGGCCTCTGAATCGATGAAGGTCAATGTCTCCACACATTTGGTGGACCAGCTCAGGATGACCATGACTGAGAGGCATTGAACTAAGTGTTTCAGAGACATGGTGATCATATTCAAAAGGTGCCTTTGTATAGTAACAGGACCCAGCTTACGCTTGTGTGGATATGAAATAGCAAAATGTCCTTGACCTGCACAATAAAGACACAGGCCCTGCCTCCTCCTTCAGACTTTGTCTGTGAAGGACAATCTAAGGCCCACATGGGCTGCCTCCCAAGGTTTCTCAGCCTGTAAAGAGCAAGCAGGCAGAGGTAGTCAGATTTCCATTACAGTGTCAGAAACACATGCAAAAAATACAATCCAACTTTTTCACCACCATAGCATTAGTGGACAATGATGACAGCTTCCAACATCTTGCCAACCCTTATGTTTTGACTGTAATATGTGAATATACTTTTTGGCTATCTCCCAGGGTAGAGACTCAAATAAAAACACTCTTGGTAACATATTCATTGTAATCACTGCCAGCCTTCCAATCCATGACATACACAACTTGGTCAAATAGCTTACATATGTCTTCCCTACAAATTTATATCCACATACCTTATAACCCTCTGTGTTCACTTAAAGGGAAAAGCTGGTGTTTTGTTTCTAGCTCTGCTGGAATATACAGGGTGGTCCAAAAAAGTGAGAACATCTCGTAGCATATGTCATTTAAAAATTCAAAAAGACAGATGTAAAGGATTGACAAATTAAAAAAACAAAGATGGCGACCAGAAATTGTCGAAATAAAGACGTTATATAGCTAAAAAAGGTAAATAAGTAAACTAAGCTTTTAATTTACGAGATGTTCTCACTTTTTTTGGGCCACTTTGTATATCTCTATCACCTCTCTTTCCCACGTTAATTTTATACCCTGATATTTCACCATACTTTCTAATTTCCTCCATTAAAATTGGTAATGAAACAAGGGATTCTCTGATGGTAAATGTAACACCATCTTATAGTTATTCCCCCTTGTATGCATTCCCTTAATATCCTTTCTGCCAAAGGTTCAATAACCAATGCAAATAACAAGGGTGGCAACAGGCACCCTTGTCTAGTGCCCCTCCCCAATCTAACCAAATCTGAATAGCTGGCTCTGCATGCAAAGCTTGAACCCACTGCATATACAGTACCTTTCCCCAATCCCCATTCTCCTCAACATCCCAAACATAAATTCTCATTCCCCCACAGTCAAATGCATTCTCTGCATCAGCCATTATCAGCAGAGTGCCAAATAAGGTTCAACATTTTCCTTATATTGTCATTCACTTGGCACCCCAGGATGAAACCTATCTGGTCATCCTGCAATCTGGGATGGAATATTTTTAACCTATTCACCAGGATCTTTGCCAGCAGGTTTGCATCCAGGTTTATCAGGGAAATAGCTCTATATGATCTGTACACAGTGAGATCTTTATCTGATTTGGGTAGGACCATCATTCCTACTGTTCATAGATCATGGGATCCCCTCGCCAATTATTACTACATTGAACACCTGAACCAAAGAACCTATCAGCTATTCTTGAAATTTCTTATAAATTCTTTCTGTCAAACCATCTAATCCAGGAGCTTTCCCCAACTTTAAGGATTTTATGGCGACTACTACATCCTCCCTAGTTATGTCCCTATTAAGAAGAGTAGCCTCATCCTCAGAGGCTGGTTAACCCACATTCTCTTAAATACTCCTTCTCCCTTGCCTTCCCATTTACCACCCTCTCTGTATATAATTTTGTATAACATTGCTTAAACACCTCTCCTATTCCATTAGACACAAACAGCAGTTCCCTCTTAGCATCCCTAATCTTTCCTACCTTTTGCTGCTTGGCTATATCTTACATAAGAACATAACATATGTCATACTGGGTCAGGCCAAGGTCCATCAAACCCAGTATCCTGTTTCAAACAGTGGCCAATCCAGGTCACAAGTACCTAGTAGGTTCTCAAAAAGACACACAGGTTCCACAATGCTTGTATTAGGGCAAGCAGTGGATTTCCTGGGTCCTCAATAATGGATTATGGACCTTTCCTCCAGGAACTTGTCCAAACCCTTTTCAAACCCAACTACACTAACAGTTTTTACAACAATCCTCCGGTAACGAAGTCGAGTTTCATTATGCATTGAGTGAAAAAATATTTTCTCTTATTAGTCTTAAACAGGTTACACTGTAGCTTCATTGCTGTCTCTAGCTTTTTTATATTTTGATGGCGTAAACATATAAGAACATAATATATGCCATACTGGGTCAGACCAAGGTCCATCAAGCCCAGTATCCTGTTTCCAACAGTGGCCAATCTAGGTCATATGTACCTAGCAGTTTCCCCAAAAGACACAGGTTCCACAATGCTTGTACTGGGTCAAGCACTGATATCCTGGGTCCCTTCTTAATAATGGTTTATGGACTTTTCCTCCAGGAACTTGTCCAAACCTTTTTTAAACCCAGCTACACTAACAGCCTTTACTACATAATCTGGTAACAAATTCCAGAGTTTGATTACATGTTGAGTGAAAAAATATTTTCTTTTATTAGTCTTAAATAGTTTACCCTGTAGCTTCATTGCATGTCCCCTAGTCTTTCTATATTCTGATAACGTAAACAATCGATCTACGTTTACCCGTTCCACTCCGTTCATTAATTTATAGACTTCTATCATATCTCCCCTCAGACGTCTCTTTTCCAGGTTAAAGAGCCCTAACCTTTTTAGCCTTTCTTCATAGGAGTATCCTTCCATCCCCTTTACCATTTTGGTGGCTCTTCTCTGAACCTTTTCTAATAAGGCTATATCCTTTTTAAGATACGGCGACCAGAATTGCACACAATACAAGTATTCAAGGTGCGGTCTCACCATGGAACGATATAGAGGCATTATAATATCTTTTGTTTTATTTTCCATTCCTTTCCTTATGATACCTAGCATTCTATTTGCTCTCTTGGCTGCCACTGCACATTGGGCCGAGGGTTTTAACATGTTATCCACAATGACGCCTAAATCTTTTTCCTGGGTGGTGGTTCCTAAAGTGGAACCTTGCATCGTGTAACCATAGTTCGGGTTGTTCTTCCCTAGGTGCATAACTTTGCACTTGTCCACATTAAATTTCATCTGCCATTTTGATGCCCAGTCTTCCAATTTATCAAGATCCTCTTGCAATTTTCCACAATCCTCATGGGTTTTAACAAGTGTCATCTGCAAATTTGATAACCTCACTCGTTATTCCACTTTCCAGGTCATTTATGAATATGTCAAAAAGCATCGGACCCAGCACAGATCCCTGGGGTACACCACTATTCACCTTTCTCCATTGGGAAAATTGGCCATTCAACCCAACCCTCTGCTTTCTATCTTTTAACCAGTTCCTGATCCACAGTAGTACACTGCCTCCTATCCTATGACTCTTTAGTTTTGCCAACAGTCTCTGATGAGGGACCTTGTCAAAGGCTTTCTGAAAGTCCAGATACACTATATCAACCGACTCACCTTTGTCCACCTGTTTATTCACACCTTCAAAAAAACATAACAGATTAGTAAGACAAGATCTTCCTTGTCTAAAACCATGTTGGCTGTCTCCCATTAGGCTATGACTATCTAAATGCTGAGTAATTTTATTCTTTATGATGGTTTCTACCATTTTTCCCGGTACTGACGTCAGGCTCACCGGTCTGTAGTTTCCCGGATCACTCCTGGAACCCTTTTTAAAAATTGGTGTTACATTGGCGATCCTCCAGTCTTCAGGTATTAGAGATGATTTTAATGATAGTTCACAGATTACTAATAGCAGGACTGCAATCTCATATTTCAGTTCTTTCAACACCCTTGGATGTATACCATCCAGCCCAGGTGATTTGCTACTCTTCAGTTTATCTAATAGTTGTAATACATCTTCCCGATGTATCGATATTTTCTTCAATTCTTCCTCACCTTTAAATACCACTTCAGTCATGGGTAACATCCCTATATCTTCCTCAGTAAAGACCGAAGCAAAGAATTCATTCAGTCTCTCTGCTATTGCCTTGTCGCCTCTTAGTGCCCCTTTAACTCCTCTATCATCTAATGGACCAACTGACTCTCTCACAGGTTTTTTGCTGCGAATGTACTTGAAAAAATCTTTATTTCGCGTTTTTGCTTCCGCAGCAAGCTTCTTCTCAAATTCCCGATCTACATTTACCTGTTCCACTCTATTAATTAATTTATAGACCTCTATCATAGCTCCCCTCAGTCATCTCTCTTCCAGGTTAAAGAGCCCTAACCTTTTTAGCCTTTCTTGATAGGGGTATCCTTCCATCCCCTTTACCATTTTGGTGGCTCTTCTCTGTACCTTTTCTAATTCGGCTATATCCTTTTTAAGATACGGTGACCAGAATTGTACACAGTAGTCAAAGTGCGGTTGCACTGTGGAACGACACAGAGGCATTATAGTATCCTTTGTTTTTATTCTCTATTCCTTTCCTTATGATTCCTAGCATTCAGTTTGCCTTCTTGGCCTCAATGCCAAAATCCTATTGGCTCTATTCACATGTTCAAGATGCATTTGCTTTACCTTTTCCAAGTTATATGCCACTTCACTTGCTCGCAGTCTCCTTTATTTCTCCCTCATCCCCTCCAAGGATCTCAGTACTTGAGGCTTCCCCCTTACCTTATATTCCTGTTCCAACTCCTAGATCCACATACATAAATCCTGGTCCTTGGCCATCTATCTCTATTTAAGTGCCATTGCGTTACCAATAAAGTGCCCCCTGACCACTGCCTTCATACCGTCCCAGACCTCCTACAGCGGTACTTATGTTTATTTATTGTCTTGATTTACTGCTATTCAAATAATAACATAGCGGTTTACAAAGTTTAAAATACAAGAAAGCCAATCAGGCAGAAAGGAAAAGAAGTTACAGTGGGTGACAGAAAAGGACACAAGACATTTAAATACAAATGACTAAGAAGAAATGGAGTGAGAAAGAGGTAGGAAAAGGTAGTTTCACACAAAAGGGGAAGGGAGGTCGAAAGCTGAAGAAAAGAGGTGAGTTTTCAGATTCTATTTGAAGGTGGAAAATTGTGATTCGAGCCTAAGGGAGGTGGGTAGGGAGTTCCAGAAAGCAGGACCAATGAAGAAGAAAGCAGAGGAGCGGGTAGACTGTAGGTGAGCGCGGGACAGGGAGGAGAGGTGAGGTGTAAACGGCTGATGTGCAGTGAGCGATTTGGAATATGGAATTAGATAAGATCTACTAGATACTGAGGGGTGCTGCTGTACAGGACACGGTGAACTAGTGTGAGAATCTTATAGTGAACATGGAACTCAATGGGAAGCCAGTGGAGTTGAAGAAATACTTCCACCCCCATATTGAATCTAAAGTATTCTTCTATTGTAATTTTTATCAGACAATTCCTATCTTAGAGAATCATTTAGTCTCCAAAATTTCATGTCCTCATCTTCCCTCCCCAACCCTTAACTTTCATATCACTGGAGCATGATCGAACCATGAAATCTGACCCACCTCAATGTCTCTCCTACCCAAATCGTATCTATTCTACTACTGTATGAGACTTGTGTGAAGGGGAGTAGAAAGTATAATCTCTCCTTGAATCTTTTCTTAGCCTCCACACATCCACTATCCCTAAATAATCCACCATTTTTCCCAACTTCTTCCTAAGGATCTTTCCCCCTATAGATGCTCTTCCAGAATTATCTAATCTAAATTTACCATTTAAATTGAACCCTCCTTCCCCACCCTTATGTATTATAGTCATGTTTTGGAATTTTGCCAAACACTATAACCTCTTGAAAAAACTCCCTCTGCTTTTCATTAGAAGCATAGATGGATGCTATGATCTTCTCTTGTCTTCCCAACTCTAGCCAGAGGAAGAGATACCTGCCCCTCATATCCTGAACCTCTTCCTTTATTTCCATTACATGCCACCCAGATAGTGTAGTTACTCATCTGTAACAGGTGTACTCCGGGAACAGCAGGTATCAGTCTTCACATATGGGTGACGTTGGCGCCGACGTAGCCCATGCAGATCATCTCCTCAGCTTTCAAAGAAAGCCTTTGGGAATGCTACCACACATGCATGGTTACCTTCTCGCCAAAGGATGCCATCTTGCTTAGTCAGATGACATAGCTAAGACGGTAGTCAAACAAAAAACAGAAGGAGGGAAACTCTAAGGGGAGGAGGGAGGGTTGTGAGGACTGATTCCTGCTGTTCCTGGAGAACACCTGTTACAGGTGAGTACGCTTTCTCCAGGAACAAGCAATAAGTCAGTCCTTACATAGGGGATTCCCTAGCTCGAGGACCGAACCACGACAGTACCAATGGCGACCGGTCGGATGGCTGTGATTTGCAGAAGGTGAGTCCCCACTAAGAGACTCTGCAAAACCCTAGCATCCAGCAACACTATCACTCCGGTAGCCTGAACACAGAAGGGTCAGAGGGCAGGAGTTGCCTACACTCCAAGAATATTGTGCAACATTGCCTGACCAAAGGCACTGTCCCTTTGGGATTCTCTCTCCAGGCAGTAGTGTGCTGCGAACTTGTGAGACCAAGACCAAGTGGTGGCTCTGCAGATTTCTGTCACTGGCACAGAATGGAGGTGGACCACTGACATGGCCATCGCCCTCATGTGATGCACTGTGATCCAGTGCTCCAGGGAGAGGCTTGTCCATTCATAAGCGAGGGCAATGCAGTTCGCCACCCAAGAGGATAGGGTACGCTTGGTTACAGGGAGCCCCAGTCTGCTGGGATCATAGGACACAAAAAGCTGAGGTGCTTTGCGGTGGCCCTGGGTCCATTGTAGATAGGACAGGGCCTGTTTACAGTCCAGTGTGTGGAGTATGAGCTCCTCCCTGCCGGCATTAGGTTGCAGGTAGAAGGTGGGAGTACCACCTCCTGGTTGAGGTGAAACGGGGATACCACCTTCGGGAGGAATTTAGGTTGCGTGCGGGGCACTATCCTGTTCTTGAAGAACCTGGTGTATGGGGGGTCCGCCACCAGCACTTGAAGCTTGCTGACTCTGCGAGCTGAAGTCAGGGCCATCAAGAAGGCCACCTTCCAACATAGGTATCTGAGGTGACAGGTGGTTAGGGGCTTGAACGGCCGTTTGGTCAGCTGGGAGACCACCACATTAAGGTCCCATTCTGCCACTGGAGGACGGAGAGGGGGCTTGGAAAGCAGAAGGCCCCATAGGAATCGGGAGACACGGAGCTGTCTGGATAAGGGCTTGCCCTCTACTGGGTGGTGGTGACCGGCTATGACGCTCAGATGCATCCAGGCTGAGTTAGATTTCAGCCCTGCATGCAACAGAAGCACTAGGAACTGGAGTACTAGCTATACGTGGCAGGAGAATGGGTTCTCCCTCCTATCCGCTCACCACAGGGCAAACCTGCACCACTTAAAAGCATAAGCCCTACTCGTGGAGGGCTTCCTGGAGGCCAGCAGGATCTTCTCAACCTCTTGTGGCAGGCTGAGTGGGGCCAAGACTACTCTCTCAGCAGCCAGGCCATTAGAGTCAGCGACTCCACATTGGGGTGCAGGAGGGAGCCCTCCTCCTGAGTCAGAAGTCTGGGGCTCGACCCAGGGGTACTGGGAGTGTCGCCACTAGCAAGAGCAGTAGTGGGAACCAGGGTTTCCTGGGCCACCTGGGGCAATAGGTATCGCTGATGCCTTCTCATTTTGAATTATGAACAGAGTCTTGGTGACCAGAAGAGTTGGTGGGAATGCATACAGCAGTCCCTCGGACCATGAGATCAGGAACGCATCTGCTGCTACCCTCTGAGGGTACAGCTTCCTGGAACAGAAGTGATCCAGTTGTGCGGAGAGGCAAACAGGTCCATCTCGGGCCAGCCCCAAAGGTGCAAGAGCTTCTCCGCCACTGCGGGGTCGAGACGCCACTCATGAGGGCACAGGACTCTGCTGAGTCTGTCCGCCAGGTAGTTTTCCTGGCCCAGGAGGCAGACTGCTCGCAAAAGCATGCCATTGCGCACTGTAAAGGAGAGGAGGCTACTGCCTCTTGGCAGAGGGAGTACGAACCCATACCCCCCTGCTTGTTTATATAGAACATTGCAACCTGGTTGTCTGTCTGGATCAGCACAGGTCTGTTCTGGAAGAGGGTGCGGAATGCACGTAAGGCAAGGAATACCGCCTGGAGTTCTAGGAGGCTGATTTGTAGCAGAGACTCCTCCCTGGACCAGCAGCCCTGAGTACAGTGAACTTTCGCAGTGAGCTCCCCAGCCCTGGAGAGAGGCATCTATGGTCACAGTCCTCTGCGGTACGGGCGCCTGGAAGTGCATTCCTGCCCAGCGGAGGCCTAGACCTTGCCGCCAGCTGAGGGATCTCGCCAGCTGGTGGGAAACCCTGACCCTGTCCTGGAGTCGGCCCATGGTCTTGGGTCCACTGAGAGCGCAGGCACCTCTGCATGTGCAGGTAGGCTAGGGGTGTGACATGGACCGTGGAGGCTATGTGTCCCAGCAGGCAGATGAGAAGACGAGCCGGCACCGTTCTGCAGTGTTGGACTTCCCTGCCAGCTGTTTGAGGTGCTCTGCCCTGTCCTGAGGGAGGAGGACTCTGGCCTGCACCGTGTTCAGTTGAGCACCGATGAACTCTAGGTCTTGCACCAGAGAGAGATGTGATTTGGGGTAGTTGATGATCCCCAGGTGCTGCAGGAGGAGGATGGTACGCTTTGTGCCCTGACTGGCCTCTGTGGCTGTGCCGCCTCTGATGAGCCAGTCGTCCAAGTAGGGGAGGAAGAACACCCCTTGCAGGCGCAGATGGGCAGCTACCACTGCTAGACACTTTATGAAAACTCTTGGCGAGGAGGCCAGGCTGAAGGGAAGTAACCTGTATTAGTAGTAGCCTCCCCCTACCTTAAATCTCAGGTATTTCGGTGAGATGGGTGGACCAGGATGTGGGTGTAGACATCCTTTAGGTGTAAGGAGCAAAGCCAGTCTCCTTGGTGGAGGTAGGGCAGCAGTGTCTCAAGGGAGAGCATTTTGAATTTCTCCCTCTCCAGAAACTTGTTCAGGTCTCAGAGGTCTAGGATGGGCCTGAGACCCCGGGTTCTTTTGAGGACAAGAAAGTACCTTGAGTAGAAGTCCTTGCCCCAGAGGTGCTGGGGAACAGGTTCTACTGTCCTGTCCCTTAGTATACCTAGCTCTGAGAGCAAGAGGGCCTGGTGAAGGAGAGGTTGCACTGGCTCTCCTGGAAAATGCCCCGGAGGTGGAAGCTGGAAGCAGAGGTGGTAACCCTCCTTCACCACCCAGAGCACCCTCTGGTCCAAGGAGACTCGGGCCACTTGTGGGCGAAGAATGCCAGGTGGCCCCCTGTAGGCTGGTGAGGGTCTCCCGGGGGGGGGGGGCGAGGCACCACCCTGGGAGTCAAAAGCTCCCACCAGGTTGAGCCGGAGCTGGTGTCTGCGGTTTGGGGGCCTTTGGCTTCCTGGGTCGGTGTCCCTGGCCCTTGGGCTGGGATCCCTGCTGCTGCTGGCTTGGGAAGGAATGGTAGTGGTGACTCTGATGGAAAGGGCCCTTCTTCCTTGAGAAAGTTGGCCTTTTCCCTGAGGTTTTCTTGCAGGGAAGGGTAGAGATCTTCTTTGAGAACCTCTGCCTGTTCACCACCTCGGCCTTAATCTCAGCCACCTTGTCGGCCATAGGTTTCCCAAACAGGTTCTCTCTGGTGCAGGGGACATCCAGCAGCTTTTCCTGGACACATTGTTCGAGGTCTGAGATCTGCAGCCTCGAACCCATCATAGGCGGCCCGGGACAGGAACTTAGAGCAGTCCCGGATGGTGCCCACCAAGGTCTGGAACCGCTGTAGGGGTTCCCTGGTGAGCCCTGCTGAGAAGCCCGTGAGCTCCTGAATGAGGATCTTAAGATATATCCCTATGTAGAGCTCATAGGTTTGTATCCAGCAGCCCAGCATGGACCCCTGGAAGCACTTGCGCCCCAGGGCATCGAGGGCTCTGGCCTCTCTACTCAGAGGTACAGAAGAATACGTTTTCAGACTCTTGAGCTTCTCCATCAAAGATTCCACCACCATGGAGTTGTGGGGAAGTTGAGCCTTCTGGAAGCTTGGACTCCTCTTGACGTGGTAGATTGCGTCGAGGCGCCGGTTGACCACTGGCACCGAGGACGGGATTTCCCACATTCATAGGAGCAGTCATTCGAGGATGGGTTGCACCGGCACAGACAGAGCCTCCTTTAGCAGGGACTCGTACTGGAGGATCTCCAGTTCTTCGGTACACAGGTCCTCCTCAGACTTGGTCTGGATCGAGAGGGCTCCGGCCATGTCCTGGACAAAGTCATGGAATACCACGTCCTCTGGTGGGGAATGGCACCAGAGTTCTGGGGGAGACAGCTCTGAGGGGATGTCTAGGTGTTGAGAGGTCTCGGGGGAGGCCTCGATGTCTGTCTCCCAGTCTGAGCCTGAGGGCATTGAGGAGTCCGAGGCTCAGAACTCCCATGCCGTGAGACCTGTATCAGGGAAACGGGATCCCCCAACAGGTCTCGGGTTAGACTTCCCAAAACTAGCCGGGGAGGACCTGACACCCGAGGATCGGGACTGGGACCTTGATCGGTGGCAAGGGCTTGCCTGAGGTGATAACGCTTGGGCCCGGCTCGACGCCCAGGGGCGCCACTGCAGTCGGGGACCCGGTTGTCAGGGCAGATGATGCAGATGAACCTGACATCATCGCCTGCCACATGGCCAGAATAGCAGAGATATTGTACTCTAGGACCACCATTCTGGCCTCGATACCAGAAGGCTCCGCAGCTTTCGATGCGGGCACCGAGGGGTTTCAGGGCCAGTGCCGGCACTCTTGTGAGCTCATCCTCAATGAGAACCATGGCTTTGGGGAGTCTTGCACGGCCACCAGTAGCCAAGGACTCCTTCCTAGAGACCTTAGGTGACTCCGAACAGCGCTCCCTTGAGTCCCGCTGTAGGACCTTACTGGGTTTCCCCACTGGAACTTTGACTGACTTTGAGGACTTTTTCTTCTTGCCAGGGTCTGGCGCCTTTCCGGAGGAGCTACTGCTGCAGGACTCCGAAGATGCCCAGCCCTCATCAGAGGTGCTCGGCTTTGGGCTCGGTGAAGCCGGGGCTGAGCTGGATTGCGGGAACATCTTCTCCTGAAACTCCGACCTTTTCTTGTTGGTCTGTGGAGTCATAGCCAACACAGGTTGCAGGAAGTACTGTCATGGTCCAGGCCTAGGCAGTGCAAGCAGCAGTTGTGGGTGTCTGTGATATTCATAATTTGACTACAACGATCATGCTTTTTAAAGCCACCGGGGGACATAGTAGATCACACTCGGATGGGGTTGATGACCCCCGGACGAAAAAGTGCATGAACGCCAGGTCGAGGCAAACTTCAATGAAAAAGGGAGCCGAGAACAGCGCCGGGGACAGCGCCGTTTTGAGGCAGGTAGATAAACCAATACGCAAACCGGGAAAAACTCAACTATAAAGGATAATTTTCAAGGAATCTTTCCAAGGAAACAGAACATGCGTGCGTTGGGCTCCACAGAATAAAGGAGACTGAGCAAGATGGCACCCTTGGGCATGAAGTGGACCATGCATGCATGGTAGCATTCTCAAAGACTTTCTTTGAAAGCTGGGGAAATGCTCCGTGCGGGCTCTGTCAGCACTGACGTCACCCATATGTGAGGATTGACTTCCTGCTTGTTCCTGGAGAAAACATGATTCCCACCTACCCTCCTTTTGTGGGGTCTCCCGAATTAGCCTTCAGATAAACCCTCTGATTGCAGAAAATGTGCCTGGGATACCTTTAAGTATGTCTCCTGCACATACAAGACATTATATTTATCTTTATTATCTTTATTGGCATTTTTGATATACCGCTTGGCATATAAGCAATAAAGCAATTTTACAATAAACAAATAGGCTGCCAGAAACAAGAAAGGAATGCCAACGTTTTATAGGACAGGAGAGAAATGGGCAGTAGGAAGAACAGGAGAGGAGTAGCAGTGACCCAAGAGGGAGAGGAGAGGAAGGATTACGTTATGGTGGTGGAAGGCCAAAGGCAAGGGAGAACAGGTGGGTTTTCAGTAAGACTTTGAATTTGTTGAAAGAGAGGCTAAGACGGTGGGTAGAGGGGAAAGAGCCCCAGAGTGAGGGGCCTAGGAAAAAGAAAGCTGAGTTGCGGGTGGATTGTAGATGAGCCTGGGAAGCGGAGGGAAGATATAACCTGTTAACATGCAATGAACGAGGGGTACATTGTGAGCTAAGGAGATGGATGAGATCAGCAAGATACTGGGGAGAACTGGTGTGAATGACTTTGTGAACCATAGTGAATGCGTAACTGAATGGGTAGCCAGTGTAAAGAGATGAGCATGGGTGTAATGTGGTTGTAGCGGGAAGTGCAGGTGATTAGACAGGCAGCAGTGTTCTGGATGAGTTGAAGACGGGCGAGTTGATATTGTGGAAGACGGTCAGAGTGCTGTTACAGTAGTCAAGTCATATTACAAGAGAGAGGACCAGACTAGTGAGAGCAGGGATAGGCAGAAAGGGGTGAATGGCTCGGATTTGGCACAGGGCTAAGAAAGAAGAGAGAGATGCTCGTGGAAGGACATGGATGAATCAAGGGTGATGCCAAGATAACATAGAGTGGAAACTAAAGGAATAGGGGTATCAGAAAGCAGTGATGCCAGAGACTGGCAGTGACCACCAAAAGTGAGCCAGATATCTGCGGATTTTGAGGAGTTAAGGTGCAAGAAATTTGAGGATAGCCAGGGACCAATAGTATAGAGGTAGCGGTTGAGGGGTGATAGATCAGGCACCGCAGGATTGGTGTGATTATAGAAGGATAATGTCATCAGCATATGACTCAGAAGAGATGCCATGTTATTGGATGAGCAGCAATAGTGGGGCGAGGAAACCATTGAACAGGAGGGGAGCCAGGAGAGAACCCCAAGGGACACCACTTAATAGAGAAATAGGCATGGAACAGGAAGTGTTGGACACTGGCTACCCATTGCTGCCAGGATACAATATAAAACATTGGTAACAACGTTCAAGCTCATACATAACCTAGCCCCATCATTCCTCTCCACCCTTATCTGCACGCAACCTACCACCAGAGACAGGAGAACTATCAACTCAGACACGCTACAAGTTCCAAACATCATCAGACATGTAAAAGCCAGTACTAGCCGCAGAGCATTCTCATTCTCTTCTCCAACCTTATGGAACCACCTACCACATGAGCTGCGAGCAATTAAAGACTTAGTTGATTTCAGGAAGAAATTAAAAACGCATCTGTTCCAATGTCACTACAACCAGATGTGAATCCCAGAGGGATAAAAGATGAAGTGATTAGTTATATGTAAATATGTAAAGTACAATCTCTTTTGTAAAATTATGTTAATATGTTAAGGCCAATCTTTAGACCCTATTCTGTGTGCTGTGTTTTACCTCTGAACTATGTATATATGCCCCAACTTTTCTGTCTTGATTATTGACAAATCCCAAAGATGTAATCAAACCGCTTCTGATCGCTGGAAGTAGCGGTATATAAGTGTTTACTAAATAAATAAACAGCACTGAGAAGGACCTAGCACAAAGAAACAAGTGAAACCAATGGAGAACTGTCCCTTGAATGCCAGTATCACAAGACAGGAAGGAGAGTGTGATGGTCGACAAGGACAAAAGCAGAGGAGAGGTCCAAGGAGACAGCTAGAGAAATATTACCGGAGTCTCATTTTCTGCCAGGAGTTGAGTCTTTTTGCATTTATTGTAGCCATTCCCAAGGAGTTGATTCCCTCTCCTCTTCCTTTTGCCATCATATCTCTTTTCTCCTCTTCCTCACACCCCTCTTCCCATAGAGCTCCTTCCCCCTTTTCCCCCATCTCACCCACCTCCTTCCCCCCTGAATTTCCTCCTCCTCCTGCCATGGAGGCACCCCTTCTAAGAGTAGTGATATCACCTTCCCTGCCTCTCTACACATGCTACATCCACCATCTCCATCTTCCCTTTTCCCCCATTTTTCTTCACCACCCCTCCCTTCTACTTAAACACACAGTGTATCCCTTTATAGCAACAGGATAAAATCAAAATAAACATATCTTAAATTTCAGCAAATAGGGGTGACCTGTGGGGGGGGGGTACACCGGTACACCCCTAAACAAAGGGGGTGACCTGCACAGAGCGGCAGATGCATACCTACTATTGCCATCTTGCTGGGCAGACTAGATGGACCATGCTGGTCTTTATCTGTCGTCATATACTATGTTACTGTGTAAACCTTCACTCATTTTTTCATCCCAACAACTCGCATGCCTTTTCACATCCAGTCCACGTTCACATACACTCCCTCTCGTTCTACCCTCCCCTCTCAGTATTCACATCACACATTCTCTTTCACACTCAAACCAAGAGCTTCATTCATCTATCTTGTATCCAGTCCACAAAAGAGTGTAGTAAAGTCCTTTGAAGTTACAGTCCATCTTTTTTTGCAGAACTTCAGGTTTCTACAGCCTTCATTGGGCCTCTCTTCTTCTTTTTAACACTCCCCTTCACTATTGTCATCCATCCAATCTATTTTGATTTTGAATGTTGTCTTGTGAATCTTAGCAGATCCTTCACTTCTATGCCAACTTCCTCCATATTCTTAACCCACCAGGTCCTTCCATCCTTCATGACTGCCAGACCAAATGGGTTCAGCCAGCAATATTTTTCCTGTCAAAGCTTGGTTCTTGCCCCTCCAAACTCACTCTTTTGTTGCCGAGTCCCTGTCGACAGGTCTCCATAGATTGAGACTTGGTAGCCTTGCCACTCAGATCTTGGTGTCAAGTGCATTTTAGTCACAACTCGCTCCTTTATCTCACAGTCATCTATGCAAATTATATCTCCAGGCAGGTTGCTTCTCACTGGACCCAAAGCCCTATGCACTTTGTGCATTTTAATTTCTAAGTCACAACTTCTTCTCTTTCTCTGCCCAACAGCTCTCTGCAAATTTCAGCTCCCACTCATTTATAATCTGTAAATATGGTCTCTTCTAGCACTTCCCTGATACACAAATTGTTTCTTCTGATTCTGTTTTCTTAGTCGTCTATTTTTAACTGCATTTTTCTTCGGCTCTCCAAGCCTCCATCTGCTTTTGTGATATCTTTTGAAGCTTTGGACAACTCCTCCAAGCATATTCTCCTCCAATCTCTATGCTCTTCTAACCTCCGGCCTAGCTCCACAATGTCATCTCTGATTTCTGCAACCAGCTCTCCAAGCTCTACTTTTGCCACAGCAATTTGGGCTTTGACCTCTTCAAACAAATTCTGCTCTGGATACCTGTGTTAAGGTTATCCCTGCCGATTGTGGCATGTTCAGAGCCTCTTCCTCACCACCAAACTCTTGTGCACTACTGTCTGCGATCTTGGCCTTCACCTAGTGCTCCTGCTTGGATCCCACTGCTGCGTCGCCATCACCAGCACAAGACCAGGAGCTTAACACAACCTTCTACCTTCATTCAGCTCCGCACTCTCAAGGGAAATGCACTTTCAACCACACTTTTACGGGGGTTACGACCTGAGCTCAGTACTCAAACTGTCCTCCCTATCATGTTAAATTTAAGATTCTCATTGTTGTAAGCCCATGCATTCTGGATTACCTCTCAAGCTTTTAGATGTTCTTATTTATGTTCCAGGACGTTTGCATGATCCCTGAATGATAAACACCTTACTAATGCGCCACCAGCTAATGCCATCCATGCATGATTCCACCTGGAATTCTGCATTCTATATACTAGCTCTCCTCCTTTGGGTTTCTCCCCCCCCCCCCCCCCCAGTATTTCTGCCTTGAAACTTCCCTCCTAAGTTTTAAGACTGGTTTTAAAAACCTTTTTTCTTTGAGCATGCTTCTAGATAATGGAAAGATGCAATCTCAGGGTTGACTGCAATTGAGTACTCCAGTTGTCTGTGATCTTCCCTTTCTTTTTTCCTATATTTGATTTTAATTAATTGTAAATCACTATGATACTTTATGAATGGCAGTATATAAAGTTTTGGAATAAACATAAACATAGAAAATGACAGCAGATAAAACATATACATATATATGCAGCCAATCTGCAACCTGATACACACCTTCAACATACAATGCCTTGCATATGCTGATAGAAAATATAAACTCCTCATTCAACTCTTCAACAATGCTAACAGATTCAATGATACCAAAAAATGTCACAGCACAGCCTCAGAAAACAACCATAGGCACTCAATTATTCTGGGTTAAGTATATGGTACTCCCAGACTCGTGCCGGTTTTTTACATCAATGGCTGAGTGTTATGTTATATTAATCATATCACAAGTTCTTATGTTGAGCAATAATATCCAAAATGATAATCAAAAAAGTACTTAGCTCATGCTGAACCATGGGACTGTGCTGAATGTTTCACTCGTTATTTGTAAAAAATTTTCTTTCTCTTTCTTTTTCTTTTTTTGTTTTTTTATTATTTATATAGAAAACGTTCTTCCACATATAGTTGCTAGTGTAGACCGCGTCCCAACGCCAATTTCTTAAGGCGCCCATGCGTTTCGCCAAATGGGTTTTTCAAGGGACTATAGCATGGAGTGAATTTATTTCTGTGAATAGCGCGGCTCGGCAACTCAAAACTTGGTCTCCTGCTGATGCACCCAGAAGACTCAATAAACGCCGCGCATTAAAACATTATTTGTTCCTAATATACTACCCTGAAGCTACTCCAACTGAACATAGCCCTCATGCTGGTCTTTCATACTTGACCCCGGTAGAAAATGGTTAATCTTGATGGTTCTCACTTGCTCACTCTATCCATCCCGTATTTATACTGTACTTGTAATAACTTTTTCTCCGTACTTGTAGTTTTAACTTATTTACCACCCCCATCTAATTAACCAAAAATACCATGTATATAGTTAGCCATGTTTTGTATATAGTTAACCCTGTTTACCGCCAAGTTTATGTACCCTGTTCTTTGTAAAAAACCAATGCTGTGTGTCATTGTGTTTATATTTGTTCATATGTAAACCGCACTGATTAAAAGAGCGCGGTATATAAGAAAAATAAATAAAATAAATATACGACCTATCCTTTCTGCCCATCCTTAAGAATTATTAAGACCTACAATCCCTTCCTCTCCTTCAGAGATCCTCTGTATTTGTCCTCCATGCTTTCCTGAATTCAGGTACAGTTCTCATCTCCACCTACTCACCCGGAGGCTGTTCCATGCATCCACCACCTTTTCCCCAAAGAAATATTTCCCTAGATTATTCCCAATTCTATCCCCTTTCACCTTCATCCAATGACCCCACCAATCCCTCCTTCCCTTTCTGCCCCAAGCCTAGCCGACTATTTCCATGACAAAATCCACAAAATTACACGCCAGTTCCCCACAAGATGGTTTTCATCCCCCTTTCCCCTCTTCAGTACCAACTCTTCCCCTCAACTTCTGCTAACCTTTTGTCCTTTTTTAAGATCTCCAAAGAGGAAACCACTCATCTTCTTTCCTCCTCTAAACTCATTACCTGTTCCTCTGATCCTTTCCCCACTCATTTCCTTAACTCCTCCTCCTCTGTCATCTCTTCCATCTCTCATATTCTCAACCTATCGTTTTCCACTGCAACTATCACAGCAGTCTTCAAGCATGCTGTGGTCAAACCTCTCCTCAAAAAACTTTCACTTAACCCTACTTGTCCTTTTAATATTGACCCATCTCCCTTCTTCCCTTCATTCCGAAACCTCTCCGCCGCTGCCTTGAATTTCTCTCCTCTAAAGCCCTTCTGGATCCACTACAATCTGGCTTTCGTCCTTACAGTCTACTGAGGCTGCTCTTGCGAAAGTCTCCAGCAACTTGTTCCTGGCTTAATCCTAAGGCCTTTACTCATTCCCCATTCTTCTTGACATTTCTGCTGCTTTAGACACTGTTGACCACCACCTTCTCCTCGACACATTGTTCTCACTTGGTTTTAGGGGCTCTGTACTGTCCTGGTTCTCTTATCTCTCCCATCGCTTTTTCAGTGTTTATTCCGGTGGCTCCTCCTTTACTGCTATCCCACTCTCAGGCCCTCTCCTTTTCTCTTTCTATAACCAGTCCCTTTGTGCACTCATCTCCTCCCATGGCTTTCAGTATCACTTTTATGCTAAAGACCCTCTGATCTTTCTCTCTACACTTGATATTCTCTGGCACTCCAGACTCAAATCTCTGCCAGCCTATCTGACATTGCTGTCTGGATGTCTTACTGCTGTTGAAATTGAACATGGCAAAAACCAAACTTATTTTTCCCCCTAAACCCACCTCCCCCCTTCCTCCTTTCTCTATCTCTGTGGATAACATTCTTTTACTTCCTGTTTCCTCTGCCTGCAACCTTGGGGTCATCTTTGACTCCTCTCTCTCCTTCTCCACACCGATCCAACTGATTGCTAAAACCTGTCGTTTCTTTCTCTATAACATTAGCAAAATTCACTCCTTCCTTTCTGAACACACTTATCCACTCTTTAGTCACCTCCAGTCTAGACTATTGCAACCTCCTCCCTGCTGGTCTCCCTCTGAGTCATCTCTCTCCCTTTGATTCTTTTCAGAACTCTGCTGCACAGCTAATTTTCCACTAGCCCTGCTATACTCATAATAACCCCTCTTCTCAAGTCACTTCATTGGCTCCCCTTCCATTTCCATATCCAGTTTAAACTTCTCCTTTTGACCTATAAATGCACTCATTCTACTGCTCTCTCTATCTTTCCTCTCTCTCTTCTCTCCCTACACTCCTCATGAAGGAGGAGTGGCCTAGTGGTTGGGGCAAGTTACCTCAGGCTGGAAGGTCAGGGGTTCAAATCCCACTAGAGGACAGCAACCTTGGGCTGGAATGATTGGGGTTTCTAGTCCCACAGGTGGTCTTGGACAAGCCACTTAACCCTCCATTGCCCATGTTCCCTGTAAAATAGTTATCTCCAAGTTATAATGCCCTGTTCAATGTAATTTCAGTTTGTTCAATGTAAACCACCTTAATATCATGAAAGGTGGTATATAAGAAATGTAAAATAAATGAACTCCACTCTTCTACTGGCTTACTTCTCACTATGCCCTTTTCTTCCACTGCTAGCTTCAGACTTTGATCCTTTCACCTTGCTACTCCTTATGCCTGGAACAAGCTACTTGAATCTGTATATCAGGCTTCATCTCTGCCCCTTTTCAAATCTATGCTAAAACTCACCTCTTTGAAGCTGCTTTTGGATACTGATACCTTGTTCTTCTATGTGTTTCCTTGCCTTTCCCTGCTTGCACCCTTGTTCTCAGCTGTTGTCTGTCCTGATTAGATTGTAAGCTCTGATGAGCAGAGACTGTCTTTTTACATATATCTGTACGTCTTGTAGTGCTATATAAATGACTAATAGTAACACTATATTGCCTCCTTTTTCCTGCTGACCATTCTTCTCCCTATGTACCCAACATTCTTCTGGCTTTTGCTGTCCCCTCTTCTATCTGTTTGCCCATTCTAAGATCATCTGATAAAGTCACCTATGGGTCCTGTTCTTTTTTCATGCATTGAAGTACTTCACTCCCTATACTCTACTATTAAATCTTAACTGCCAAATTCGAGACTATTCTTCATCTTTGCTATATCCCTCCTTGTAGACACCTTCTGGGGTGTCTACTAGGTATCTGCATACCAACAATTTTCGGGTTTGTTTTGATTCATCAGAATATACCTGTTCAGTTAGTCTTTGGAAAGCAAAACATTCATTCATTTGTCTATTTTGTCCCTATTAAAGTCTATAAGGAAAGTCGTTTTGCAGTGCAACATTCCAGTTTGCCATCTATTTTCAATCATACCTGTTTGAAACTTAATGGCAGGCATCCCTTATAAAAGTACTACATGCCATCAAGAGTATCTCAACCCCCCCCCCCCCCCATAAGAGGGTCAAAGAATATGTACAATGGCAGGATGCATACCAGAAACCACCATCAGAAGGGCAAGTGGTAAAAGCACAATGAACACCTTAGATAGGGGAAGAGGGCAAAGCACCACCACAACTGGTGCAAGTACACCAAGACATTTTGAGAGGAATAAAATGGAAAGGAGACCTGCACAGCACACAGATTGGCTGGAAGGTCCCAAATGAGTAGAGGAGAGCCAACAAGAGCCCAGATTGCAAGAGTGGAATGTTTAGCTAAGCTGTGTGCCAACAAGTTAGAGTCCTGACACTGAGAATTTAATCCCCAGCACTGGAACATTAAGTACAGAAGATTCCCCTTCCCCTCCCCCCCGGAGTGGAAGACACATTCATGGAATGCACTCCAATCATTTAGAACCATCTAAGGGTTTCTTAGTCAATGTTTGAGAAGTACAGTTGCTTAGTTAAGTACAGTAATGGAGAATGATAGATGTGAGGGAAATCTGTCATCCCATGATAGCTAGGGTTGATTCAGCTATCAGGTTATCTGGGTCGATATTCTCTTCATCCATCAGTGCTCCATGTTCATCCCTTCTGATAGAAATACTGTTCTTTGGTCAAGGGTATAACAGTAGCTGCATTCCCTTGCTTGAATCTCCACATAATACATTAATAAAAATTTGAAAAGAACTCTGGAAAGAGAGCTCAAGACTTGTCAATAGTGGTAGGCTCAGCACATGAGGTTCATTTTCTCACAGACTCTGATTGTTAGGAACTAAGGGCCCGAGTTTGAACAGGGTGGTGCTATGTGCCGTGTTGACCCCGGTATTGAAAAATCCAGGTCTTGCTGTACAGCCAGGAAGCCGCAGGAGCTACCCGTGTAGGACCGATTTGCAATGCTACATGTTTAGCCCCTGCGCCTTAAATAGAGGTGAGGTTTTCACATGCCTATCTTTAAGGCACAGAGCGCTAACCATGTAGCATCGAAAATTGGTGCTACATGGGTAGTGCCATGGCCCGCCTCCCCTCTGTCCCGGAACACCCCCAACACGCCCCGATGCTATGCGGATAGATCTGGGTGCGTTAGAGACATATCTGGGATTTTCAAAGGGCACTACCTGTGTAGGCGCCCTTCGAAAATCCCGGATATGGTCTTTACATGGGTAACTAAGGCAGTTAGCCATGTAAAGGCCTTCAAAAATCAGGCCCTAAATATCAAAGTGGTTAGCAGAACAGAGACATATAATAATAAGCCAAAGGGACCCACAAAGATGCAAAGCAGGAAGAGGATGAGGAAGGGTGATTCAGGAAAAGCCAAAATACAAAAACACACTGGTTACAGAGCCACACAACTGGAAGGATGGCAACAAACCAGCATGACATTTAAGGAGGCTGAAAGTCGTTCAATGACAAGCCTAAGGTACTCATAGAGGTGCAAAGAAGGATGATGGAGAGTGGCGCAAGAAAAGCCAAAGCGCACTGCTGATACAGCCATGCAGCAACAAACTGACATGGTATTTATTTAAAGAGGATAAAAGTCTATATTTGTTTGTTTGTATGTACCGTGCTTTTTCAGATCAGTGCGGTTTACATATAATGTGAACAATAAACTGGTTTACATAGAACAGATTGCATAGAACAATTTACATTGAATTGGCATTAACATGAACGGTTAACAGTAAAACATTAAAACATCAAACGGATTTGGATAGGACAGTTTTAACTTGGGTTGAAAACAATGGAGAATGGTAGTATACAAGTATTCAGAGCAGGTAGCTATATGTTAACTGTTAGCCATCGGTTATAACAGGTCTTGTTTAGGGTGGCTGGTTGTAGACTAGTTGGAACAGGTATGTCTTTAATGCCTTCCTGAAAGATGTTAGATCTGGGATGGCTTGTATCATTGGGGGTAGGGCATTCCATTGGGTTGGCACATATAAGGAAAATGCGCGATTCTTACTAGATTGGGTACATGACCTTACTGCTGAGGGGATGCTGAGTGAGTTCACCATGCATGATCTCCTCGTTCTGGTCTCCGGCGTACGTTGTATGAGCTTTGTGAGAGAGGTTGCAGACATGCCGTGAAGGGCCTTGAAGGTAAGTAGGAGGGCTTTGTATATCAGGTGACTTGTTATGGGGAGCCAGTGAAGCTGAATCAATAGGGGCGTGATGTGTTCATATCTGGATGCAGACAGGAGTGTTCGGGCGGCTGTGTTCATGGCTAGTTGCAATGGTTGGAGAGCGTGCTTTAACAAGCCATGGAAAATGATGTTGGAGTAGTCCAAGTAAGGAAAGATGAGGGCTTTGGATACAGAGCGGTAATCTGAGATCTCGAAGAGATGGTGTTGGTGCCGGAGGGTTCTCAGTTTATGGTAGACTGCTTTGGTGACATTTTGAATGTGGGCCTCCCAATTTAGATGTTGGCCGATTGTGATTCCAAGATACTGAACTTCTGTTTGGCCATGAGATCAAAGTCTTTCACCCTGAGGGAAGTTGGTGGGGTAAAAGTATGGTCTTTGGTTATAAATAATACCTCCGACTTTCTGCTGTTGACCATCAGATTGTGGGTCGCGAGCCAATCTGAGACTACATTGAAACATTCTGCAATGGAAGAGTAGTCAGGGCTGTCTATGGAGAAAGGGGAGTATAGCAATACATCATCAGCATAAATGTGGTAGTAAATGTTGAACGATTGTATAATGGCACAGATTGGCTTTATATATATGTTGAAAAGCAGGGCTGAAAGGGATGATCCCTGTGGGACTCCTTGTGTCTGTTGGAATGGTCTGGATGATTGATTTTCTATGCGGACTTGTTGCTGCCAGTCGGAGAGGTATGATTTGAACCAGTTGAGGGCTAGGTTTCTTATACCTTTTTGATGAAGGCGGGTGAGTAGGAGATTGTGGTTGACTGTATCGAAGGCAGAGGCGATGTCCATGAATATCAGGATGAATCCTTGTTTCTTCTTGTCTAAGCCTGTGTAGAGTCTGTCTAGGAGAGTCATCAGTAGAGTTTCCACACCATGTTGCTGGCGGAACCTGTGCTGTTGCGGGTCCAGAGGTGTGTAGGAGTCGATGTGGTCCTGGGTTTGTTGATGGATGATCTTTTCTAGTATTTTGGTTAGGAAGAGGAGGCTGGAGATAGGTCTGTAGGAATTGATCTCTGAAGGGTCAAGCTTGTTATTGTTTATCAGTGGCCTGATGGAGGTGGTTTTAAGTGGTGGTGGAAGGATGCCTTCAGATAGTGATAGGTTAGCGATTCTGGCAATGACTGGGCTGAGGTAGGTTCGCGTTTGGTTGATGCAAAATGCTGTACATGGGTACACTGGGGAGGTGGTAGTGTTGATCCCGCTGATGATCCTCTCTATTTGTTTGGGAGAGTATGGATAAAAGGATTCTAGTGTAGGTATGAGTGTGTCGTTGGAAGGGGGGAGGTGCCTGGAAGAGCATTTAAGGTCAGAACAATCTAAGTTGGTCATTGTTGATGTTGTTTTGCTTTGAAAGTATGCAGCAAAGGCTTCTGGGCTAGGAGTGTTTAATGGTTCATGCGTGGATGTATCTTTTGTGAGTGATTTAATGAGGCTGAAGAGCTCACGAGGTTTATTAAGGGAGCGCATGAGGGTGCTGGTGTGATGTTCTTTTCTCTTGTGGTTGACAGCTCTTTGATGTTGTAGTTTATCCAGATAAGCAGCTTGGTCGATGATATGCCTGGAGTGTCACCATCGGCGTTCAAGCTTTCTGAGGCGCACTAATGATTCACGCAGGTCAGCGGTGAACCACACGGCTGTGTGGTTTTTGTAAGTGGGTTTTGTGGAGGGTGGTAGGAGCGCAGCTCTGGAGAGGAGGTTGTTCCAGCTGTCTATTAGTTTATCCAGGTTGTTGGTGTCAGGGTTGAGTTGATGAAGAGTGTTGCTGAGGAATGTTTCTTTGTTCAAGTGTTTGAAGCAGCGGAGAACAGGAGGGTTTGAAGCAGAAGACTGCTGCTCTTCTCTGTTGTGTGGAATGTCAAAGAGAATGGCATTATGGTCAGACCATGGCACTGGTTGTACGAGTGGTGAGTTCTGGTTGCATAAGATGTGAAGGGTTGGCGGGACAAAAATAAGGTCCAGGGTGTTACCTCCAACGTGGGTAGGAGTATGAATGAGTTGGTGGTAGCCCAGTGCAGTCATTGCATCGAAGAATGCTGTGGAGTGTTTGGCAGGGAGTCAGGGGAGATTAAAGTCACCTAGGAGCCAGAGCCATTTCTGCTGGATATTATGGTTGCATGCTAGGTCGAGGATTGTGGCTAGCTCATTGGCACTTGGAGATTGTGGACGGTAAAGGAGACAGATTGCTAAGGTCTTTAATAAGATTTGGATGCTGTCCAAATTGGTTGTACTCTGAGTTAAGGTGCATTGGAAGTGGAGATTGCTTCTGGCTATTATGAGGACCCGGTTCATTTCGGGGCAGCTGAAGAGATCATAGCCAGGGAGTCTTGGCTGGTTGGTGATGACTGTATCTGTGTCAGTTAGCCAGCTTTCAGTGACGAAGAGCAGGTCCAAATTCCGGTGGTTGATATAATCAGTGAGGACAGATCATTTATTATGGATGGATTGAGCATTAATTAGCATGCAGTTTAGGCTCTCCTGGTGTGGGGGCTTGCATCTCTTGGATTTCTCCAGGGGTTGATAGGTTATGTGAATCAGACGGTGATGGTTTGCAGATAGAGGTGGTCTGTTGGGGTGGGGGGAGTAGTCATAGCTTCTGCGCTCAAGGGTTCGCACGGTGGGTATTAGGCCTTGGAGTTGTTCGAATGACCCCGCCCATGATATAAGTTGGGCTAAGCAGAGGAAGTGAAGGGTGAGTGTGAGATGTCCTGCCATAGTGGTGGTAAGCCGAGGGAAAAGCTAGAGGACTGAGGGGATGTGTAAGCTGAGTAGGGATCCAGATGGTACCACGGAAAGCTGGTGCAAGCTTGGGTTGTTGGGATTGGTGATTAGCTATTGCAGGTGGCTTACTTTGCTGGGAAGAGTTGCTTTTCTGCCTGTAGAGCAGCCTTAACTAATCAAAGTTGATGTGATTGTGCTCAGGAGTCTATTGCAGGAGGTTGCAAGAGGAGAGAATAATATAGATGCAAAGACACTACACTTACAGATAGATATTCAGAAGTGGAGATCGATATCTAGTGGCATGAGCTAACGTAAAGCGTGGTAGGTGGTAGGGATCTTTTGATCTATTTATCCGCCTATGTTCCATGCTAAAGGGCCATCTGGCGAGGTCCTCAGGCGCGGGCCCACCTTGGAGCTGGTTGGTAATTTAAAATGTAGCTGGAGCGGCCTAATTGGCCTTGCAGGACAGATCGGGGAGGAGCGATCCTTCTCGCTCTACTCCCCAATGCTGATCAGGCTGCTTGGGGGCTCCGGTGTTGGTGTTCCATTGGCTGTTCTGCAGGCCTTGGAGCTGGTTGGTAATTTAAAATGTAGCTGGGGCGGCCTGATTGGCCTTGCAGGGCAGATTGGGGAGGAGCGATCCTTCCCGCTCTACTCCCTGACGCTGATCAGACTGCTTGGGGGCTCCGGTGTTGGTGTTCCGGCGGCTCTTCTGCGCACCTCGGAGCTGGCTGGTAATTTAAAATGTAGCTGGGTATTGACAATTCTAAGGTATCCAGGAAGGAAGTGATGTCACACTTTGAGGTGGCTCCATGAGATGATAGCTCTGTGACCCGATGCAACAGTCCCCATAAAAATTCTCTTTTCCCCAATAGTAAGAGAGCTTTATGGGTGGTGAAAGGTGTCAGGAGGTAGGCAGGATTGATGGCAAACAAAAAGTGCGGTTGACTTAAATATTTTTGGATTTAAGACGACGGCTGGAACAGGCATGGGAAAATCTAAAATGGCGGTAGTTACTACGAGCCCAACTGAAACCAGAAGGGAGAGCGGAGAGAAAGACGGTGATGTAAACTGTGATTTAAAATCCCTAAGGGAGGAAATGAGGGAATGGTTCACAACACTGCACCAGGTCTTGAATGCTTTTAAGCAGCATGTGCAAACCTGGATTGCTGAGGTTAAAAATGACATTTCGGAGTTGGGACAGGGAGTGGAGGAGTCGGAAGGTAAGCTGGAAAGCTGTGAAGGACTGATGCAAGCCCTACAACAGGACAACATGGCACGGCACAAAGAGCTCACTCTTAAGGTAGAGGACCTGGAAAACAGGTCTCGGAGAGTGAACCTGTGCCTGAGGGGGCTCCCCGAAACTGAAGAGACCATTGATTACTGTGTTTTCACCGAACAATTCTATAGAACAGTAGCAAGGGTGGTGGAACTTGATGAGAAAGACTTCTGTTTCAAGGTTGAATGAGCACATAGGGTCCTAGGGCCCCAGAGGGACAACAGACCTAGAGACATAATCACGTGTATGCATGAATATGCCTGTAAGGAAACTATTCTAGCTGCTGCCAGGAAACTGGGCAAGATAAAATGGGAAGATCATGAGATGGAGGTCTATAGAGATTTATCTTATTATAACCATACAAAAACGAAGGGTGTACCATGGACACAGCATCTTCAGGAGGAGTGCATACAATATAGATGGCTCTTTCCCGTGGGTTTCCAATTCACAATATCTGGAACTTCTGCAAAGCCTTAATGGTGGCTTCCACCAACTTGGCATACATAGAAGACTGGTTGGGGCAATCTTCCATAATGTGAGGTGGAGGGGTGGACAGACCTGTGCAAGGAAGAGTCTTCTGGGGCTGCTTGGACTTGAGTGGGAGATAAGTGCCTGCGGCAACAAAATCAGATTGCAGGAACCCCTGGCTTTCGATGAGGGGCACATGTATAGAGAGATGAAAGTGGAGTGATATGTACCATGGTTAAGTGGTTGCTACAGTAATAACCGTGGACATGGTTATGAGGGGGGAGTGTATTGAGGGTAGTAATATGTTGCTGAAACCTTTTGGGTTTGTTATCCTATTTGATTGCACTGTTGGGGAATTGAGAATTGTGAATGTGAAAGGGTTTGGGAGTTGTACAGTAGAGGATTAAAAAAAATTGTTTTTTTTGGAAGAGGGTGGCTGGGCAGGGACGTCAAGCCTCTACAGCCAGAGAAGGCTGGAGGCTGGTTGGTGGTGGGGGAGGGGGAACGGGATGGGGGGAGGAGGAGCTAGAGATGAGCAGGGCATATGGGGTGTCAGGGGAGGGTACAGGGCCCAGTGACTATAGTGATGTGTTCCCCTATATTAAGGAATGTTTGTGGCGGATCATAGAGTGACCACTCTGAATGTGCAAGGCCTTAATACTCCCAATAAGCACAAGATCCTCTTTAAAGAACTGGCCCATTTACGCTGTGACATCAGGTTCATTCAGGAAACCCACCTATTGCCAGCAAATGAATGGAGATTATTTCACTTGAAATATGCACATAAATACTTTGCATCCAAAAGACTGTAAAGGAAAAAAGGGGGTTAGCAATACTACTGGCTGCCCACCTACAACCTCATGTCTTAGAAATGAAGAGGGATAAAGGGGCGGGGTAGGTATTTAAGGGTAAAACTCTGTTGGGAGAGATGACCCCGAATGTTGATAAGCATATATGTGCCAAATATAGACCAGGCCTCCTCCTATCAGGAACTACTATGGGTCCTTGCCAGATTCGTGGAGGGTCACATCGTGATTGGGGGGGGGGGGGGTATTTTAATTTAGTTCTGGACTCCCAGTTGGATAAGTCCAAGGGAGAGGAGGCTGGCTCTGGGTTGGCTAGAAAGAGTTGAGATTGCTGCTAATGGAACTGGGTCTGGTAGATATGCGTCGGGGGTTACAGGCTGTAAGAGGGACTACTTTTACTCTACAGCACATGACTCCTTTTCACATATAGACATGATCTAGATTGATAAGAACCTCGCTTTGCGGGCCTGGGACTTTGGGGTGGGTGAGTGGATATGGTCTGACCATGCCCCCATTTGGGGAGTAATTAGAGGAGGGGAGAGAGGGAGGTCTGGACAAAAGTGGAGGCTAAATGACTCCCTACTGGAAGACCGGGAGGTGGTCATGTAAATACAAAAGTAAATAGAGTATTTGGAGTTAAATGATGATGGCCACTGTACACAGGGTCTGTTGTGGGAAGGTTTGAAGGCAGTGGTAAGAGGTAGGTTAATATCTATTGGGGCGGCAAAAAAGAAGCAGCATACCCCGCACGCTGAGGCATTGTCGAGGACCATTGTGGAACTGGAGGGGCTGCAGAAGGGGGATGGGCTAGGGAGGGAAGGGGTGCACAAAATGGAGGCAGCTAGGAGAGAACTATTTGAATTGCAATTAGGGGAAATAAATATAAATTGGAAAAACTCCAGCAACGTTACTTTGAATTTGGTAATAAGACCAGCAGGGTTTTGGCTCACAAATTGCAGAAACAGCTGCAGAACCATATTACTAAAATAAGGGATAAGAAGGTGAGGAGGTTAGGGGGAAAGAAGGAATAGCGGCGAGGTTTGTAGAATTTTTTCAAGAGCTGTATACACCCGAAGTAGAAGCTCCTATGAAACAGATTGACCTCTATTTGCAAGGACTGATGCTTCTGTGTTTAGGGGAGGAGGAAGGGTGCCAGCTATCAGCTCCTATTGGCTCACATGAGTTTCTGGGGGTAATTAAAGGCCTCTGAGCTCATAAGGTGCCAGGGTTGGATGGTTTTCCAACAAATTTTACAAACCTTTTGGGACGTCCCTGGTGAACCTTCTCACCAGGATGTTTAATTCCTCTACCGGGGCAAATACGCTGCCTGAAACCTTGTGGACAGGGGTGACTATATTACACAAGGAAGGCAAGGACCCAGGAATTTGTGGCTCATACTGCCCAATATCCTTGCTAGGGACAGATTTTAAGATATTCACTAGGATGCTGGTTAACAGGTTGTTGTTGGTTCTCCCCAAGTTAGTACATATCAATCAGTTTGGCTTTGTCCCGGGTCATCAAGCCTCCGACAACATCCACAAAGTATTAAATCTCATGTTGCAGGGTAGGAAGAGGACTGAGGGGATGGTTTTGCAGGTGGTTGATGTTGAGAAAGCTTTTGACAGGGTCTACTGGCCAGTTTTGTTTCATATCCTGGAGAATGGCATTCTTTTCCTTTCTGTCATGTAGCTGTTTTATTTTATGTACACTGCTCTGATGCTCTGCCTGAGCGGTATATCAAAAACTCAATAAAGATAAAGGTGTGAATTTAGGAGAATTTCTTACAATGGGTTAAAATTCTGTATAAATAACCCATGGCCCATGTGAAGGTTAATGGAAGGTATTCATGGCCCTTTGAGCTCTATCAGGGAACCCAATAGGGCTACCCACTCTCCGCGCTGTTATTTGTACTGGCCATGGAGCCTTTGGCCCAGAGAGTTTGGGAAAGCGAGGGAGTACTTGGGGCTCCAGGCTGGTTATTCTCACCATAAGATTTCCCTTTTTGCTGATGATCTGTTGTTTACGGTGGTTGACCTGGAGCAAATGCTGCCGGAATTGATTAGGAGATGATGGCATATGGACACATCGCAAGATTCAAAATGAATGCCTCAAAGTCCGAGATTTTGAATGTTTTTCTCTTTGAGACCCTTCAGGAGAGGTTTCCATTTAAGTGGGCAAAGGGGTGGATTAGATATCTTGGCATTAATCTTATTCTGCACCTGGAGAAGCCAATTACCCTCCCCTCTGGAAAAAGATACGAGTGGATGTCGAGAGGTGGAGCAATTTGGGAATATCCTGGTTTGGGCGGATACCACAACAAAGATGGTGGTTCTCCCAAGGCTATTGTATTTGTTTATGATGTTAACAATCGCAGCATTGTGATCAAATGGAAGGCCCACCGGGACATGATTAAAGCTGTTCCACAAACAAAAAATGCAATTAAAAATTTTTTTTAACCCCTCCCCCTGAAACCCAGCATGTGTGCAATCACAAAATAATAATCCATAATCAAACCATCTTCAAGTACAAAATAAAGAAAAGGTGAAACAAAAGAGCACTATACCTTTCCGATGTTCAGTCTAGGTTCTCAATCAGGCAACAAAAAATGCTGGTTTTTCTTTAGCAGTATGTTCCGTTTTAATGATGGCAGTACACAGTACTATATTGCAGCCGTGTCTGGTTGGGTTACACTTCCATTTTTAAAAAATTGGGCCTTTCATTTGAAAGTTATGCTGTTTTTAGTAAGACCGTGCGGCCATTAGTGGTGTGTCCCCTTTCTTCTAGTAATAACTATGATGGCAGAATGCAGCTATAACAATTTCTTTTATAGATTAGTCATTGATTTTAAAAATCAGTCATTGTCTTTAGTACATTATGTCCATTAGAGAAAGGGTCCATTTATTTATATTTTGTTTTTATATGTCACTCCTGCTCGTTTTTATTTTTATTTGAATGCATTTCATTACCATGTTTTATATACTACACTCGTATGAATAAAGTGGCTTATATTTTGTTCTCTTCTTTCCCTTCAGTCACAAGGCATCATTTGAAGGGGTCTTATCTGAAGGATATGTTACTATGGTTTGTAACAGAGTTTTATTTCTAATACATTTTGCATTGGTCACATCCCCTAATTTCATATAGGCTGTTCATATTTATTCTTTATTCTTTTTACTTTTAATTATTTATTTATTGGTGTCTATTAGTATTTTGGTTTTGTGTGTTAATTATTTATCCATCCTTTTACATTTGTTCATGATATAGTTCAGTTTTTATGCCTATATTTGTTTTGGTTTGTTCTTACATATTTTTGCTAGTATGTTTTATGTTTGTTTATATTAATTTTAACTTACGTTTTATGTTTTTTCAGTATGCCAAGTCAACCCCTGATGAAGGCATAGCCAAAACATGACCATGTCAGGCTGACGTTTGGACCCCTTTGGGGTTTCTCTTTCCAACCCAAGTAGATCCATCAGATTCTGTATCTACTAAGACAATCTCCACACACTTTTCAGCAAGGAATACAGCATGCCTGCTGCAAGGTTGATTTGCCTTCATCTACTCTTCTCTTGTATCTTCTTTTAGGATGCTGGAGTCTGTCTTGCTGCTCTATTGTCATGCTGTGGGTATTTCAAGTCTTTGCAGCTGATCTAGATGCTATACTAGTCTTCTGGGTGATTTAGGGACTTGCAGCCAGTGTAGGTGCTGTGCTGGTCTTCTTTGGGTGTTTTATGGACCTTACAACCTACATATATTGCCTCTCCATGGCACTCTTTAGGTGCTGTAGGGCCGTCCTCCAGTCATTCTGGATGACATAATGGCTCCTTTCCAAATTACTTCTTGCGCCTTCCAGCCACTGCTTTAACTCACTCACACTACCTTGGAGTCAGTCCAGACAGTATTGTTGTGCTTTTACCCTCTTCCTATACCTGGAGTCTTCTTGCCAATGTTGCTATCAGTTTATCCCTTGGACAGTGTCATGGTATTCTCCCACCAGTGTTCTTTATCTTTATTTTGTCGCTTGATATACCGCCCAAGCATATGCATCAGGGCGGTGTACAATAAAAACAGGCTAGTAGAAACAGAAATGGAAAAGGAACTCCATTGGTTTGGACAGGAACGAGAGAGACAGGACGAGGCACAGTAGACAGAAAAGGACCTGGCTGGAGAAGAGGAATGGGAGGAGGGAGTTGCTGACAGGAAAGGAGGGCTAACAGGGAGGACGGACACTAGGGGTCAGGGAGGTCAAATGCCTGCTGAAAAAAGTGAGTTTTAAGTAAACCCTTGAAGTGCTGGTAGGACAGCTCTGTGCGCAAAGTGGAAGGGAGGGAATTCCAGAAGGTAGGGGCCAGGAAGAAGAAAGCAGAGTGACGGGTCGATTCCAGGTGAGCTTGGGAGGGGGAGGGAAGGAAAAGACGATTACCATGAGCTGACCAGAGGAGGCGGGGGGAAGGCTGCAGGCAGATGGAGTCTGCAAGGTATTGGGGGGTGCCAGTGTGGAGTGCTCTGTGAGTAAGAATGAGGAGTTTATATACAAAGCGGAAGTGGAGTGGAAGGCAGTGCAGATTGAGAAGCAAAGGGGTAATGTGATCGCTAGGGGAGGATTGTGTGAGCAGACGTGCAGCTGTGTTCTGGACAATCTGCAACCGCCGCAGTTGATATTGTGGGAGGCCAGCCAAAATTGTGTTGCAGTAGTCCAGCCTGGAAATGACAAGGGAAAGGACAAGAGAGGTGAGGGAGGATAAAGGGAGGAAGGAGCGGATGGTGCGGATTTGGTGCAAGAAAAAGAAAGAGTGGCGAATGAGCATAGAAATATGATGGTGGAAGGAGAGAGAGGAGTCGAGGGAAACCCCGAGATAACGTAGTGAAGAAATGAGGAGGACTGGGGTGGAAAGAAGAAGAGGGGGAGCAAGTAGGAGGGGGGGAGGTGCTAAAAGAAAACCAGAGGGCACTGGATTTTGGGTGGTGCATATATTATATTATATTATGCATATATAGAAAACAAAGTTTTAATATGTAAAAACATGATGCACAATTATGCATTTTATAGGATTGTTCTAAGAGTAGCATTAGGTGATCATGATTGTTGAACTCAGAGGATGAGAAAGTTCATTGGGGGATAGGGCACAAGATTGAAAGCTTGCCTAGAGCATCTAATAACCCTGTATGTGCTCTAGACATCAGCTTTTGGGGGCTGGAAAAGAGACCGCTGCAGTCAAAGCAGAACAATAGGTCCTGTCACACTAAGGAGTGGAGGAGTGGCCTAGTGGTTGGGGCAAAGTACTTCAGGCCGGAAGGTCGGGGGTTCAAATCCCACTAGAGGACAGCAACCTTGGGCTGGAAGGACGGGTTTCTAGTCCCACAGGTGCTCCTTGTGGTCTTGGGCAAGCCACTTAACCCTCCATAGCCCATGTTATCTTCAAGTTATAATGCCCTGTTCAATATAATTTCAGTTTGTTCAATGTAAACCGCACTGATGCAGAATAGCGCAGTATATAAGAGAATGTAAATAAATAAATAAAATAAAATAACTCAAAGAGCCATCAACATGTCCTTTTAACCACAGGCAAAGCAGACAGTTCTCAAATAGCCCATTTATCAGGTAAATGGATTTTAGAAATTTCCCTCATTATGTATGCATAAGGGGTCCCTCATCTCAGGACAATGCATATCCCCAGGGTCTGCAGACCGTTTACTCATTTTATCCCGGTCCTCTTCCTCTTCTTCGCTTAGCCAGCACATGCTGTTCTCCATAAGAGACTGGTTCCACACAGAGGAAAGGAGTCTCCCTTCAAGGCCCAAGCACATTAGCCCAGAAAAATTCTCCAATTGCCTTTACTGTTCAAAATTGTAACTCGGTGTCCAATTGCCAATCCTCCTCTCTGGAGACTATATAGTATACGGTTACACTTTTTCACTTTTAGTATTTGTGTCTGTGTGATTCCACTTGTGTACCCAGTGTAGGGGCATCTATTCGTACAGTTAACAAAACATAGCCACCTCTTTCCTCCTCTACAGGATTCTCCTTCCACATGCACTCTGTGACAATGATGACTATCCTACCAAATTTCTTCTATTGTAGGCAAGCCTCAATCTGGGCTTCTCTCTTCCACTCTAGTCTCAGGACATGAGCCTTCTCCTTATTTACTCTTGAATACCAAGACAATGGGGTGGTCAAAACCTCTGACCTGTAAATGCACATCACACACAAATATAACATCAAGAGAAATCTGTATGCTGGTTGACAAAAAATAAATATAGACCCTAAGGCTGGGCCTCTAAACCAACACCCACAGTACACAGAAGCTATATATATTTTATCATTGTTAGTGTGCCCTTTACTTTCTCCCTTCTCAACCCTCATCTACTGAATGACTAACCCCTCCACACACACCCAGCTTATAACCATCTTCTGCTCATTACCACGTTTACTCTCCGGTGCACCCTATCACCTGAGATCTCTCTCCTGCCTAGCTTTCCTATATTACTTATGACTTCTGCCCACTTCTCCATCTCTCTTATGGCTTCACATCACTTTCTCCTCCTATTGCTCACACTCCCAAATTGTCTCCCCACTTACCAACAACTTCAAGCCTCCCCTCCTTATCGCTCCTTACCATCCTCACTTCTCCCACCATCCTGTCTTCTACCCTATAATCGGCTCTTGAGCTTCACCACCTTCTCCCTCTCATTCAGCCATCTCCTATCTCTGAAATAAGCTCACTCTCATTTCCTCTATACTATCACCTCTCTGCCCCGCACTCTTCTACTCCTTCTGTCTTCCAGAGATATCAATCCCAATCCTCAAATCTTATTCATATCCCTCTCCTTTACCCTCTTCTCTCCCTTTCTCATGTGCCTTGTGGACACTGTTCCCTCTAAGCTGTGCGTGTGAGCGCGCACACACCTCACCAAGCGAGCGCACATACTTTACAACAGAGCGCACAAAAATTACGGTTCTGATTCTGATAGAAAACAACACAGATGTCTTAAAATTTAAAAGTTGTTATGTATTTACGGTTTTCACAAGTTCTACAATGTTTTCTAGTGCAATCAATGTGGTGTACATACTGTATTCTGATGCGTAGTCAAATTTTAAAGTATATAACTCCGAGTGTCGTTATGTGGCGCACAAAAATTTAACCTTCCTTCAAAAGTTGCACAGTTGATATTTTATGCGCACACAGCCTACAGAAAATTAGAGGGAACATTGCTTGTGGAATGTACACTCCATCTCCAATAAGCTTGCCTTTATTTATGATCTCTTTATCTCTAATGCTTTCCATCTTCTTGCTCTAACTGAAACCTGGCTCCTCCCAGAAAACTTGGCTTCAGTCACTGTCATGGCGGCTATCAGTTCTCCCACACATCTCACCCCACTGGCCGTCAGGGGCGGCCCAAGGGGGGTGCGGGGCCATGTGCGGAGACTCGGTGCGGGGCCTCATTTGCATAAGTGGCCTTATTTGCATAAATATTTGCATAATGTTACCATACACTAACTTTTAGTAAACATGTCTCTTAATGAGGGTATGGATAAAGAAAGACTAAAAGATTTCTACATTAATATAATCCAGTGCCAACCGCCAGGCACATTAGGAACTACTACAAACGCTGCCCATTTAGAACACATAGCAAACCCGCCATATCCTGACAGCATTACCAGGACTCACAAAGCACCAGACCCTACCTATCAAAAGGCAACACTGCAAATATTAAACCAATACATTTCAGAAAATAACAATACATGACCTACTGGGAAAAGAGAACAAGTGGCAATGTCAAATAGGAATTACATAAACAGCATACCTCAGCTCAGTTACACATGCAGAACATAGACCATCATCAAACAAGGAATCACAATTTAGAAACAGGAAGGCAATAATTAAACTGGGAACCCCAAAAGCCAAACTTGGAATGTACAACAACACTGTAGAAATAAAACTATAAATTAATTTCCTCTTGTACCAAACAAAGCGCAGACGTTAATGATGCACATTTCCCAGAGCTTTCATATTCCAGTTAATAAATTCAAAATAAAGAGATATCTTTCTACCTTTTGTGCATTTTTTTCAGTTGCAATTGCTCCAGCCACTTTCTTCTGGTTTCTTCATGTTTTCTGCTAACTCTCCATCGTCTGCTGTCCATTTGTTCTTTCTTCTCTCTTCTAGTTTTTTTTTCCATTCTCTCTCTCTACATCTGCTTTAACATACTAATCTTTCTCCTTTTGCTCTTTCCTCATTCCTATTTCATCCACACAAATTTTACCCCTCCATCCTCAATCCCCACTTACTCTCCCAATAACCGGCCAATTGTAGATTTTTCATCCCTCCCACACAAAATATTTTTCCCCTCTCCATTTTACTCTTCCAGCCCCATCCCATTCTAATCCTCCCCCAACATCAGCTCCCTTCTAGTTCCAGTCTCACCCAGCATCCATTCCCTTCTAGTCCCTGCATCAGCCCATTTCCAGTCCTACCCCCCATCAACCCATTTCCGGTTCTAGCTCCCCCATCCATTTTCAGTCTGAGTCCCTTCATCAGCTCATTTCCAATCCTAGCCCCCCATCAGCCCATTTCTAGTCATTTCCTAGCCCCACCATCAGCCCATGTCAAATCCTAGCTCCCCTCCACTCAGCCCAATTCCAGTCCAAGCCCCCCATGAGCCTACTTCCAGTTCTAGCCCCTCCATGTGCTTTTCAATTCAAGCCCCCACCACAGCCCATTTCCAATTTTAGCTCCCCCCAACAGCCCATTTCCAGTACCAGTCTTAGCCCCCCCTCAACCCACTTCCAGTCCTAACCCCCCATCACCCGACAGCCCATTACCAGTCCTAACCACATCAGCCCACCTCAAGTCCTAACCCCTCCCCATCAGCCCATGTCCTGTCCTAGCCCCCCCATAGCCCATTATCAGTCCTAATCCCCCATAGCCCATTACCAGTCCTAACCCCCATCACCCCATTTCCAGACCGCCCCCATCAGGCCACGGCCCATTACCAGTCCTTACCCCCACAGCCCATTACCCGTCCTAACCACCCCTCACCCCATTTCCAGACAGCCCCCATCAGCCCACAGCCCATTACCAGTCTTAAACCCCCCCCCCATAGCCCATTACCAGTCCTAACCCCCCCAACAGCTCACAGCCCATTACCAGTCCTAGCCCCCCCCAGCCCATTATCTGTCCTAGCTCCCCCGTAGCCCATTACCAGTCTTAACCCCCCCAGCCCATTACCAGTCTTAACCCCCCCAGCCCAGCCCAGCCCATTACCAGTCCTAACACCCCCCGCCCAGCCCTGCCCAGCCCTTCACATCACCAGTCTTAACACCCCCCCCCAGCCCAGCCCAGCCCAGCCCCAGTCTTAACACCCCTCCCCAGCCCAGCCCAGCCCCAGTCTTAAGATCCCCCCCATATCGGCTTATGGCAAATTTAAAATTAAAAAAAATACCTGGCTCTGGCTGCTGTTGCTGACGCTGCGGCAGCGGCAGAATGGAGTGTCTCGCGGGGCCCCCTCTCCTCGCTGAGCCTCTCTGCAAGGGCTTTCAGATTCGCGAAGGGAGAGTGTCTCCCTCGCGTCTCTGTTAAGCCCGCAGGGGCTAATGGGAAATTTCCCATCAGCCCCTCGCGTCTAAAGGGGCAGATGGGAAATTTCCCATTAGCCCCTGCGGGCTTAACAGAGACGCGAGGGAGACACTCTCCCTTCGCGAATCTGAAAGCCCTTGCAGAGAGGCTCAGCGAGGAGAGGGGGCCCCGCGGGACACTCCATTTTGCTGCGGAGGCTGCGGCAGCAGCCAGAGCCAGCTTTTTTTTTTAAAATATAATTTAAAAAAAAAAAAGCAGAATGTTCTTTGCGCGGGGCCCCCTGAAACGCGGGGCCCTGTGCAAAGAACATTCTTGCTCAATGGACGGGCCGGCCCTGCTGGCCATGGTGGTGGTGTTGAGCTTCTACACTCTCCTTCCTGCCAATTTCAACCCCTCCTGCCTCTGTCTTACTCCTTTCGCTCCTTTGAAGTCCACTACAGCCACATTTTTACTCTACTACCTCTCCGAGTAGCTGTTTATCGAACCTCTGACAAATCCACCTCTACCTTTCTCACTGACTTTGACTCGTGGCTTTCCTTCTTTCTGGATTCATCTTCCCTCTCCCTTGTTATCGGAGATTTTAACATTCATGTTGATAACCCTTCTGACCTTTATGCTTTAAAACTCCTTTTCCTTTCCTCCTTATTCAACCTCCAGCTCTGCTCTTCTGCCCCCATTCACCGTCAGGACCATTGCCTTGACCTTGTCGTTGTCTTTAATTGCTTACCTTCAAACTTCTGTACCTCAGTTCTTCCCTTATCTGACCATCACCTGCTAAGCTTCACTCTTCATTATCCCCCCGCCCCTCGTCTCAACCTTGCCCAGTCTCCTCCAACCTCTTTCGAAATCTCTATGCTATTGACCCACCGGCTCTCTCCATCACTGTCTCATCACCTATTTCCTCCACTATGTCATCTGAATCTGTTGATGAGACAGTAGCTTCTTATAACACTGCACTCTCATCTGCCCTGGATGCTCTTGTTCTGCCCTTACCACGTCCATTGAGGTGTACTGCACCTCAACCCTGGCTGTCTTCGACTACCTGCTATCTACATTCCTGTGCTTACTCAACTGAGTGCACTTGGCTCAAATCCTGCACTCTTGCGGTCTTTCTGCACTTCAAATTCATGCTTGCCTCTTTCCAGCCAGCCATAGCACTCACCAAACAAGACTATTATGACCATCTGACTAATTCTCTTGCCTCTGACCCTCACCGTCTCTTTACAACTCTCAACTCTCTCCTCAAGGTGCTTCCACCCCCGATCCCTCCTTCCCTCTCTGCTCAAACTTTGGCCAACTATTTTCATGACAAAATCCACAAAATTACACTTCAATTCCCCACTAGATCCACCCCATGCCCCCTTCTGCCTCTTCGCTCCCAACTCTACCACTCAATCTCTGCCACCCTTTCTTCCTTTCCTAAGATCTCAGAGGAGGAAATCACACATCTTCTTTCCACCTCTAAACTCACTACTTGCTCCTCTGAGCCTATTCCCACCTGTCTCCTAACCTCCATCTCCTCCACCATCATCCCTTCCATCTCTCATATTCTCAACCTCTTGCTCTCCATGGCAACTGTTCCTGCAGCATTCAAGCATGCTTTGGTCACACCTCTCTTCAAGAAACCTTCACTTGGCTCTACCTGTCCTTCTAATTATTGACCCATCTCCCTCCTCCCCTTTGTTTCTAAACTACTTGAATGTGCGGTTCACTGCTATTGCCTTGACTTTCTCTCCTCTCAAGCCCTTCTTGATCCACTGCAGTCTGACTTTCATCCTTTAAATTCTACTGAAACAGCTCTTGCCAAAGTCTCTAGTGACCTGTTCCTGGCAAAATCCAAGGGCCTTTACTCTATCTTCATGCTTCTTGACATCTCTGCTGCTTTTGACACTGTTGATTACCACCTTCTCCTCGCTACTTTGTCCTCACTTGGTACTATCCTGGTTCTATTCTTATCTCTCCCATTGCACTTTCAGTGTTTGTGCTGCTGTGTCTTCCCCCACTGCTGTCCCTCTCTCATTGGTGTACACCAATGGTCTGTCTTGGGCCCACTCCTTTTCTCCCTCTATACCCAGTCTCTTAGTACACTCATCTCCTCCCATGGTTTTCAGGACCATCTTTATGCTGATGACTCTCAGATCTACCTCTCTACACCTTAAATCTTTCTGACAATCCAGGCCCGGATCTCTGCCTGCCTATCTGACCTTGCTGCCTGGATGTCTCGCAGCCATTTGAAACTGAACATGGCCAAAACTGAGCTCCTTATCTTTCCCCCTAAACCCACATCCCCCCTTCATCCCTTCTCTATTTCTGTGGATAACATTACACTTCTCCCTGTGTACTCAGCTCACAACCTGACTGCACTCCTCTCTCTGCACACATCCAAAGGATAGCTAAAACTTGTTACTTCTTTTTCTATAGCATTGGCAAAATTTGTCCCTTCCTTTCTACACATACTACTAAGACATTTATCCACTCTTTAGTCACCTCCCATCTAGACTATTGCAACCTCCTCCTTGCTGGTCTCCCTCCGAATCAGCTCTCTGCCCTTCAATCTGTTCAAAACTCAGCTGCACGGCTAATCTTTCACCAGCCTTGTTATGCTCATATAACCCCTCTCCTCAAATCACTTCACTGTCTCCTTATCAGTTTCCGTATCCAGTTCAAAATTTTCCTACTGACCTATAAGTGCACTCATTCTGCTGCTCCTCACTACCTTTCCTCTCTTCTTTCTCCCTACACCCCTCCTCGGGTGCTCTGCTCTTCTGGCAGATCCCTTCTATCTGTGCCATTCTCTACTACTGCCAACTGCAGATTTCAATCCTTCCACCTTGCTACTCCTTATTCCTGGAACAAACTACCTTAGTCTGTGCATCAGGCTTCATCTCTGTCCCCTTTCAAATCCAGGCTAAAAACTCACCTCTTCAAGGCAACTTTTGGATCCTCATCTGCTTCAGCTCTTATGAGTTTCCTTACCGTTCCCCTCGACATTTCCTTGTCCTCAGCTGTTTGTGTTGACCGTCCTAAATAGATTGTAAGCTCTGATGAGCAGGGACTGTCTTTTACATGTGTCTGTTCAGTACTGTGTATGCCTTGTAGCACTATAGAAATGATCAGTAGTAGTAGTAACCCAAGAAACTCCACCCCCAACACTCCAGCATGCCAAGGAAGTTATACATGGGCAGGCAGAACCAGAGGTAGACATCCTCACAGGAGTGATACAATAGGATGGCATGCATCTAGTGCCTAAACTAAGATGGTATGGTCCTGAACAAGGAGCCTGCTGGGCTAGTGAGGGTCCTGATAGGATTCTTACACCTGTATTTATGAAACAAAATAGTAAAAGCTGTTAGTGTAACTGGATTTAAAAAAGGTTTGGACAAGTTCTTGGAGGAAAGGTCCATAAACCATTATTAAAAGGGACTTGGGATATCACTGCTTGACGCAATACAAGCATTGTGGAACCTGTGTCTTTTGGGGAAACTGCTAGCTACGTATGACCTAGATTGGCCACTGTTGGAAACAGGATACTGAGCTTGATGGTCCTTGGTCTGACCCAGTATGGCAGATCTTATGTTCTTATAAAATTTAGAGGATAACTTTGTATAGATCCCCTGGGTAGGAAACGGTTGTTTTATAAAAGGCTCAGTGAATGTAAAAAAAAAAAGTACAGTATCATCAAAGCAGTCTATATCTTTTTGCCTTGTGCAATAAGAAGCCATTTAGTAATTGAAAAAGAAAAAGCAGCTAAATTGGGGGTTTCCATGTATAAATAACACTATTTACGCATGTTGTTGTTGTTGTTGTTAAGTGCCGTCGAGTCGGAGTCGACTCATGGTGACCCTCTGGATAGCTATCCTAAATTGTGTTCGGTCTTCAGTCATGCGGCTCATTGTTGACAGACTGGTACCCGTAGCTGCTGTTATTGTATCGATCCATCTCATTGCTGGCCTTCCTCTTTTGCGTTGACCTTCTATCTTGCCAAGCATAATGTCTTTCTCTAATGATCTCTCTCTTCGCATGATGTGTCCAAAGTATGAAAGTCGAAGTCTTGTCATCTGAGCTTCTAAAGAAAGCTTAGGTTTGATCTCCTCTAGTACCGACTGGTTTGTTCTTCGGGCAGTCCATGGTATACACAGTATTCGCTGCCAGCACCATAATTCAAAGGCATCAATTTTCTTCCTGTCTATCTTTTTCACTGTCCAGCTTTCACATCCATATGATGTTATTGAAAATACCATGGCTTGAACAAGTCGAATCTTTGTATGGAGAGAGACATCCCTGCTCTTGAGAATCTTATCTAGGTCTTTCATAGCCATTCTGCCAAGAGCAATGCGTCGTCTGATTTCTTGACTGCTTGTTGCTTCTTTATTGATAGTTGATCCAAGTAGGTTAAAGTTGTTCACAATTTCAATTTCTTCTCCTTCAACGATGAACCTGTTGATTATGCCAGTTGTCATGATCTTTGTTTTCTTTACATTAAGGTGCAGGCCCATTTTGAGACTATGTTCTTTGATTGTGATAAGCAAATGTTTCATATCATCTTCACTTTCAGCCAGTAATGTGGTATCATCAGCATAGCGAAGGTTGTTGATGAGTCTTCCACCAATCTTCACACCTCTGTTGTCTTCATACAACCCTGCTTCTCTGATGATTTGTTCTGCATATAAATTAAACAGGTAGGGGGAAAGTATGCAGCCTTGTCTTACACCTTTGCTTATTTTAAACCATTCTGTTTCTCCTTGTTCCGTTCGAACTGTTGCTTCTTGATCAATGTACAGATTGCGCAAGAGAATGATCAGGTGTTCTGGTATACCCATGCTTCTTAATGTGGCCCAGAGTTTCTCATGGTTTACACAGTCAAAAGCCTTGCTATAGTCGATAAAGCACAAATAGATATCCTTTTGGTATTCTTTAGTCTTTTCAAGAATCCATCGCACATCCGCAATGATGTCTCTTGTTCCTCGTCCTTTCCTGAACCCTGCTTGCACTTCAGGTAGTTCTTGCTCCAGGTATGGTTGTAGTCTCTTTTGAATAATCTTCAGTAGAATCTTGCTGGCATGTGGGATCAGAGCGATTGTGCGATAATTTTCACAGTCAGTTGGATCACCTTTCTTTAGTATTGGTATAAACACAGATCTTTTCCAGTCAGTTGGCCATGATGTTGTCTTCCATATTTCTTGGCAGAGCCTTGTGAGTACGGTAACAGCTGCATCAGATTGCTGCAATACTTCTATGGGAATGCTATCAATGCCTGGTGCTTTGTTCTTTGATAAGGCTTTCAATGCTGCTTCAACTTCTTCTTTCATCACCAATGGTTCCCGATCATAAGGTACGCATAGAGGAGTTAATTTCTGAAAGCTTTTTTCATGTGTAAAGCCTTTTGTACATACAGAAAAATACTTTTGTAAAACTGAATAACTGCATGTGCTTAAAATGTGTATAAAACGTGTGCATCTGCTTTTACTCAATCTGTGAGTGATCAGTCCTGGGAAACATGGTTTGAGAAAATGCAGATTTGCAATATGGGAGTGTATTGTATAAAATACACATGTACACACGTAACAGCTGCAAAGTTGTGTGTCGGCATTTATGCACTATTGGGAACCAATTCTAAAGGTCTGTTTTATACAGCTAATAGAGTGCCAAGGAGAGGACAGAAACAGTAAAGGAGGTAGAAGGATTTGGGAGAGAGCAAAAGACTAAAGGGGTTACTTAACAGCAGACAGTATTGCCCTGAGCTGAGGAGTAGCCATGATTAGAAGAGGAAGACGAGGAGGAAACATCTGGTTGGCCCACACAGGAAGAAGCAGGTGTACAGTCTGCCTGCACGGAAAAGGAAAATAATTAGCAGCTGCCCTGGTACCTTGATAGGAGGACTGGAACCTCCCTCCCTATCTCTCTTCCTATCCTGCTCATAAGAGAAACATTGAGGGAGCAGCATAGGCTGGAACCATACACTCTGTAACTGCTGATGTGGTTGGGCTAGAACAACATGCACTTTGTGCACACTGGGGGAAACGAGTGGCAGCACGGCCTGGAATCACGCTGTTTCTGCGTGCTAGGCTCCTTGTTTCTACACCGTTGTACGGATGAGCTTACTAATTATTCCCAGCCTGTATAAAGCATGTTGCAGAACAGGTTGTAGAATCATACTTTTTTAAAAAACATTTTTCAGCATTTAAAATTCCATGTGCTGAAGAATTTTCTATTCTTTGTCACAGAATCTATCCATAAAATGCAACAGAAAACCACAGGTCTTAGACAATATATAATTTGATATTCACAGCATACAATGCCAAAAAATCTCAGCTTGCAAAACCTCCCAATATGGATGCTATGGATTCCACAGCAAATTTGTCAAACCACTGTTAAGAAATTCCGGTTGGCCTTTGGGTTACAAGTGTAAACTGGTTATGTAAGCGTGGACAAGAGTATATGCACACAAATTACCGTGGGACCTTCCTATTTGTTTGGGTCACAGTGGCACTGTATGTTTTCTGGTGATGCCCCTGGGTTAAGAAAAGATTTGCCATACTGGGTCAGACCAAAGGGCCATCAAGTCCAGTATCCTGTTTCCAACAGTAGCCAGCCCAGGACACGTGACTTACAGGATCCTAAAGGAAGACAGACTTATTTATTTAGCTACCTTTATATACCGCCTTATCAAAATGTCAAGGCGGTTTAACATATTAACTGAAAATTACTACTTACATAGGAACACATGGAACATAAGTACAGAAATACATTCGGTGCTTAGAATACATAGTGCAGATTCTCCAGGACCAAGCAGGAAGTCAGTCCTCACATATGGGTGATGTCGGCGCCGACGGAGCCCCCGTGCGGAGCATTTCCCCAACTTTCTAAGAAAGCCTTTGGGAATGCAGCGCGCATGCGCGGTCCCCTTCCCGCCCCAGGGGGCCATTTTGCTCAGTCTTATTTTTTCCGCGGAGCCCGACGGACGTGTTTCGTTTTCACCCGAGGAAAAAGTGGATTTTGTTCTGTGTTTGACCCGTTTCTTTGGTTCGACGCCGGTTTCACTTTCCTGCCTGGGCCTGATACATCGGTATCGAGCCCGATCTTCTTTTTTCGGTTTTTGTCCTTAGTGACTAGCGTTCGCGCCATTTTTCTTTTTGCACTGGCAGCCCTGTCTTTTGACCTCGCAGGGGCCCTTTTTCCCCCGATGGCTGCCAGCGGGTTTAAAAAGTGTGATCGGTGTAAGAAGCTTATGTCTCTCACCGACACACATGACTGCTGCCTCTGGTGCCTCGGACCCGATCATGACCCGATGATCTGTGGTCCGTGTGAGAAGATGTCCTCGAAGGCGTTAAGGAGTCGGCAGCACCAAAAGGAAAGAATCTTCTCTGACTCCGTGTCCGGACGGGCCCGGACTTCGTCAGAGGCCTCGACGTCTTGGGTCTCCGGCGCCCCGAGCAGCGCCAAGGTTCCTCTGAGAGGGGGTCTCCCTCGCGGGAGCATCGCAGGAAGAAGAAACCAGTGAGGGCGGCATCGGTGGACGCACTTGGCTCCTCGAGGGCCAAGTCGCATAGCCCCAAGAGCCATCCCTGGTCTTCGGAGTCGGAGAGGCCTGCAAAACAACCTCGTGTGGAGATGGAGTCCCCTGGTCATGTGAGTACTGTAGTCCTCGTGGACTCTTCTCCAGGGGAGCCAAAGTCGGGCCCTGCTGAGTCTCCTGAGCTCGGACTCTGGTTGACGGCCTTGGAGAGCAGCTTGGCTGCCTTCATGGAACAGCAGCGGGCACTGATCACCGGTCTCACCGGTGCATCTGCCCCGACCACCGGGACATCGACGTCCAAGTCGACCCTGGAGGCCGAGCCGATCCTCGAGTCCATGCGAGCTCGAGTCGATCCTCGGCCACGGTCCCCCTCGGCCTCCCGTTCGGGACCAAGGTCGTCGATGCCGGTACCCTCGGCGTCGGGGCGGATGGCATTGGTGCCTGCTCGACTGGAGCCGCTCGATTCCTCTTACGAGGAGTCCGGCTGGGAAATGGAGGATGAGGAGTCACCCGACACCTTTCGGACTCTGTGTGTCCCATTGGACTCACCGGAGTCCGAGCCTCGGAGACGGTCCCCACTGGAGGATACACGGTTCTCGGACTTCGTGCGGGATATGGCCAAGGCCTTGGCCTTCCCTGCGGATCCCGAGGAGGAGCCTCGAACCGAGGAGTTCGAGGCCCTCCAGTATGACTCTCCCCCAAAGGAGGCCTTTACTGTACCAGTTCCTCCGATGCTAGAACGGCTGCTCTTCCGCATGTGGGAGGCGCCGGCTTGGACGCCGGTTTTGAGCAAGCGGGTCGATTCCATCTATCGAGTCCGCAAGAGCCCCGGGTTCCAAAAGGCACAATTACCGCACCACTCCATGGTTGTGGAATCAGCCATGCATCGTCTGAAGAGTCAGAAGATGCACTCCTTTGTGCCTCCCGGCCGGGAGGCCCGGAACCTGGATGCCCTTGGTAAGAAGTGCTTCCAGGGCTCTATGCTTGCTTGCCGTGTCCAGACCTACCAGCTGTACATGGGCATGTACCTTCGAGACCTGGCAAAGGAGATTGCCGGGTTCTCTGCTGGTCTCTCCGAGGAACCTTTGCAGAGGTTCAATGCTCTGTCCTCGGGTATTCGTGAGTGCTCGAAGTTTATCTCTCGAGCAGCCTATGATAGCTTCGAGGCTTCGGCCCGAGTAGCCGCGGCCGGCATCAGTACACGCCGTCAGGCCTGGCTACAGTCATTGGACCTCGAGCCATGGGTGCAGAACAAGTTGGTCGATGTCCCCTGCCGAGGTGAAAACCTCTTTGGCAAGCCCCTGGCTGAAAAGGCTGCAGAACTCGAGACCAAGACTCTTACCCGGACTAGGCTGTCCAGAAAAACCTCTGCCCCTTCTCAGAAGAAGAAGGGGTCGGGGAAAAAGACCTTTTACCCGAGGAAGTCATCTGCCTATAAACAGTACCCTCATTATCAGGCCTCTGCAGCTCCCCAACAGGGTCAGCAGGCCAAGGGGCAGGGACATGGGCCCCATAGGCAGAAAGCCCCCAAGCCACCAACACCGGATCCTGCACAGCAGGGAGCGGGGTTTTGACTGCATTGGCATGGTCTCTCCTCAGCTGGCCCACATCAGCACAGGAGGCCGGCTGGCCCTGTTTGCCCACAGGTGGTCAGCCGTCACAAGGGATACCTGGGTGCTCAATATAGTCCAGAGGGGCTATCTTCTCCACTTTCACCAGGTACCCCCCTCCTATTTTCCAGGGGAGCCTCCAAGACTCCCTCTGCACAGGGACTTACTCCTGCAGGAGTTGGCAAGTCTTGTAAAGGAACAGGCCGTGGAACCGGTGCCCCACCACCTGAGAGGTCAAGGCTTCTATTCCAGGTACTTCCTAGTACCAAAAAGAACAGGAGGCCTCAGACTTGCAAAACCTCAACAAGTTCCTGGAGAAGGAAAACTTCAAGATGCTCACCCTTGGAATTCTGCTGCCCTACCTCCAGCAGGGAGACTGGCTATGCTCCTTAGACCTAAAGGATGCGTATACTCACATCCTCATTCATCCAGACCACAGACAATATCTCAGGTTTGTAGTGGGAGGAAACCACTATCAGTACAGAGTACTGCCCTTTGGCCTCACCTCCGCCCCCAGGGTGTTCACCAAGTGCTTGGTGGTGGTGGCGGCCTACCTAAGGCTTCAAGGCCTGTTTGTGTTTCCATACCTGGATGACTGGCTCATCAGGGACCAGCCTCCACAGGAGGCCAATCAAGCCACCCTTCACACTGTTGCTCTACTTCAGCACTTGGGGTTTGTTATAAACTTCACAAAGTCCACTTTGCACCCTTCACAGAACATGGAGTTCATAGGAGCAAGACTGGACACCCTTCAGGCGAAAGCCTTTTTACCCGTGGACAGGGCCCACAGGTTGATGGATCTAACCAGGCAGTTCCACAGCAATTCTCTGGTCTCCGCCAGGCAATTCCTGAGGCTTTTAGGTCATATGGCTTCCACTGTCCATGTAACCACAAATGCCCGTCTGCACATGAGGCCAACTCAATGGGGTCTCAGAACTCAGTGGCACCAAGCCACAGGAAGCCTTACGGACAAAGTGAGAGTGTTCACGCTACTAGCCTCTTCTCTGCAGTGGTGGCTTCATCTTCCAAATTTAGTGCAAGGGGTGTTTTTTCAGAGACCTCCACACTCTCAAGTGCTGACAACCGATGCTTCTCTTCAGGGTTGGGGTGCACATTGCCAAGGGACATGTACTCAAGGTCTGTGAACCCCTTGGGAGGCCGCCCAACAGATCAATCTCTTAGAACTGAGAGCTATCCGATTAGCCCTGAGAACGTTCTCCCATCTCATTTCTCACCAGTCTGTGTTGGTCCAGACGGACAATCAAGTTGCTGTCTTCTACGTGAACAAACAAGGGGGCACAGGGTCCCTTCTTCTATGTCAGGAGGCGCAGAGACTGTGCTCCTGGGCAGTCGATCACGGCATCCTTCTCAAAGCAGTCTATCTCCCAGGTCAGGAGAATTACCTGGCGGACAGGCTGAGCAGGATCTTGCAGCCGCACGAATGGCGATTGAATCCATTAGTGGTTCAACAGATCTTCCTGAGATGGGGCCTTCCAAAAATAGATCTCTTTGCCAGTCCTCTGAACCGTCAGCTTCCAAGGTTCTGTTCCAGACAACCGCATCCTCTCAGAGTGGCAGTGGATGCGTTTCTCATTCCATGGTCCACGGGCCTCCTATATGCATTTCCTCCCACACCTCTAGTACCCAGGACACTGCTCAAAGTGCTCAGGGACGGGGCCTCCATGATTCTGGTGGCCCCCAGATGGCCGAGGCAACCGTAGTTCCCACTTCTGTTGCAACTTGCGGTGGACACTCCTCTTCCTCTGGGGATGCAACCCGATCTCCTGTCTCAGGAGCAGGGATCTCTCTTACACCCCAATCTCCAGTCCCTCCATTTGATGGCTTGGCTGCTGAAAGGGTAGTTCTAGCGCCCTTACTGCTGCCTAGGGAAGTGGAGGACGTGGTCTTGGCCTCTAGGAGGCAGTCCATCAGAAAGTCTTATGCCCTTAAGTGGCGTAGATTCTTCACCTGGTGTGCTCAGCACAATGAGAATCCTTTCTCATGCCTGGTACCAGTGGTGCTGCAATATTTGCTTTACCTGTCCAACCTAGGCCTTAAGTCCAATTTTGTAAGAGTTCATCTTAGTGCTCTTTCAGCACACCACTCCCCAGTGGAGGGTCAGTCTCTCTCAAGCCATCCTTTGGTGGCTCGTTTCCTCAGAGGCCTGCTTTTGCTTAAGCCTCCAGTGCGTCCACCTGCCCCTGAGTGGGATTTAAATGTGGTCTTGAAATGGCTTACTTATCAACCATTTGAACCTATGGCTACTTGCCCTCTATGTTTTCTCTACTGGAAAGTGTTGTTCCTGGTAGCCCTTACCTCAGCAAGACGAGTGAGTGAGCTTCAGGCCCTAGTATCAGATGCTCCTTATACTAGGTTCTATAGGAACAGAGTAGTCTTACGGACTCACCCTAAGTTCCTTCCTAAGATTGTCTCCTCTTTCCACCTCAATCAGGAGGTGGTTCTTCCGACTTTCTTTCCCAGGCCGCATGCCAGCCAGGCCAAGATGGTCTTGCATACCCTGGACTGTAGGAGGTCGTTATCCTTCTATCTTGACCGTACGCGGGAGCACCAGAGGGCTCCTCAGCTCTTCGTCTCTTTTGACCCCAATAAGTTGGGGTTGGCTGTCTCCAAGCGTACTTTGTCCATATGGGTAGCTGACTGTATCGCCTGGGCTTACAGGGCAGCCGGCCTCTTGTTGCAGGGTCGAGTTATGGCTCATCGTGTCAGGGCGAAGGCTGCGTCAGTGGCTCATCTCCGCTCTGTTCCGTTGGCAGACATCTGCCGGGCCGCTGCTTGGTCTTCAAGCCAGACTTTTGCGGCCCATTACTGCCTTGAGAGGGAGTCCCGCAGGGACAGTGCTTTCAGGCAGGCGGTACTCCATAATCTCTTTGGGGTTTAGGCAGCTCCTACCCTCCAGCCCTGATGTTGGGCTACCGTTCGGGGGTGTTATCAGAGAAGATTCTGTTCTTGCATGCTGAGGCTCTAGAGGGAGCTCATTTTTTCAGTTTGGGGTCTCCGGTAGCCCTAAGCTGGGGAGTCCCATATGTGAGGACTGACTTCCTGCTTGGTCCTGGAGAAAGAGTAGTTACTCACCTGTAACAGGTGTTCTCCAGGAGCAGCAGGAATCAGTCCTCATAACCCTCCCTCCTCCTCTTGGAGTTGCAGTCATATGCTTTATTTTTGCTATTTTTGCTGTCTTTTAGCTATGTCATCAGACTGAGCAAGATGGCACCCTTGGGCGGGAAGGGGACCGCGCATGCGCGCTGCATTCCCAAAGGCTTTTTTAGAAAGCTGGGGAAATGCTCCGCACGGGGGCTCTGTAGGGTGCCGACGTCACCCATATGTGAGGACTGATTCCTGCTGCTCCTGGAGAACACCTGTTACAGGTGAGTAACTACTCTTTCCATGCTACTTATTCCAGGAATGAGCATTGGATTTCCCCCAGTCTGCTTTAATAATGGTTTATGGACTTTTCCTCCAGGATCTTGTCCAAGCCTTTTTAAGCCCAACTACACTAACAGCTTTTACTATGTCCTCCAGCAATGAATTTCAGATGTTAATTATGCATTGAGTGAAAAAATACTTTCTCTAATTAGTCTTAAATGTACTATGTAGCTTCATTGAGTGTCCTCTAGTCTTTGTACTTTTTGAAGGAGTAAACAACCGATTCATGTTCACTGGTTCCACTCAACTCATTATTTTATAGACCTCTATCATATCTCTCCCTCAGCCGTCTTTTCTCTAAGCTGAAGAGCCTTGACCTTTTAAGCCTTTCCTCATAGGGGTATCCTTCCATCTTCTTTATCTTTCTCTGTACCCCCAGCTGCTTTTCCCAGGGGTATACACGAGGAGGGACAACCTATCCAATCCGTGTCTCCCCTTCCCCCTAATCATATCTCTCTGCCAAGTCTATTGAAGGATGGGTATACCCACATGGTCTACAGTGCTCCTAGAAAATGTTTTCTCTAAAGATTTGCTGCATGTGTGAAAACATTTCCATCAGTAATATCTGTGAGCAACTGTGTGCAGTGGAAGCTATTGATTAAACTCAGATCTACCTCTCTATACCTGATATCTCTCCAGGCCTGTATCTCAGCCTGCTTATCTGACATTGCTGCCTGCATATCCCACTACCTTCTGAAAATTAACATTGCTAAAATTGAGCTCCTTATCATTCTCCTAAAGCCACTCCCACTCCCTCCCCCTTCCTCCTTTCTCTTTCTCTATGGATGACACACTATTTCTCCCTGTTTCCTCAGCTCACAACCTTGGGGTTATCTTTGACTCTTCTCTCTCCTTTGCAGACAGGGCTAGCGCTACCCGGTACGCAAGGTAAGCACAGCAGAGAGGTGATGGCAGCGGGAGGCATCTGTGCTAGACGTCCCTCCCTCCTGTCCCACAAATAGAAGATCCTGCCCGCGGGAGCAGCAAGTCCCATGGGCAGGATCTTCCATTTGCTGGTTTGGCCCTAGGCATGTGCAGAGCAGGTAAAGTTGGGCAAGTGACAGATGCAGCCTAGCAATCTAGCTGCCCAGACCAGACCAGACCATACACAGCACCGCACCAGAAATTGGGACCACCGCAGCACCGCCAAGTTAAAGCATCCAGGACCGGTGTTTTAAATGTGGCACTGTCAAGACCTTGAGCAGAAAGAGTCCCCCTGCCTGCGGTTTGTCATTCACCAGTCAGCTCTTTAATGAAGCAGACTCAGCTATTCCCAGTCAGTATTTCCTGAAGCTGATCTCATGAGATCAGTCTCAGGCTCCGCTAGCCCACCAAACTAAAAGTGTTTGCATGTTGACTGACCAGTGGATGAAGTACCGCTAGCGGTCAAGCAGGCTCCTGCTGTTCCTCCTGCAATGGCCCTGACAGCAATGTATTTAAGTACTGCCCCGAATTCTTTCATCTGTCCACGGAGTTGGTCCAATATTCTGAAGGGGTGAAGAAGGAAGGGGAGGAGAATTAGATGCTGGGGGGAGGGGGGCACCAGTGACAGAGGGAGAAACTCAGGGTGGACCAGTGGGTGGGGATGGGAAAGGAGGAGAAAGGCAATAGGGAGGATGCTGGGGAAAGGATAACAGACACTGGGATAAGGTTACATTTAAAAATAGAGACTGGAGAAGGAGAGTGTGGTTTTCAGACTTGGTTGGTGACTGTGTAGCACAGAAAAGTGGGGACTTGGAGATTAGGCTGAGGGAGAGTGGGGAGTATGGATTAAGCAATTGGGTAGGGTATAAGTAGGAATGTGTTGGATAAGTTGGGAGGTGTATGACAGGGTGAAGATGGTGTGAAGAATCTGGAGGGGCTGAGGAGGGCTCGGAAGGCAAAAGAGAGTGGAAAGAGGCTATGGAAGGAGGGAGTGACAAAGAGAAAAGAACTGAAGGTGTGAGAGAGGTGGAAATACAGTATAGAAGGTAAAAGAGAAAATGGGAAGCTGTATAGGGGGTACAAGAAAAGAAATAGGCTGGAAGCAGTGGATTAAATTCTAATGGGGGTCCCCAAGCAAAATTTTGCTGAGGAACTCCACATATGCAAGGAGGCCTGTCCGCATCCTCTCCCCTGCCAAAGCACAGCAAACAACTTACTTTAAGTTTGTCACACTGCTTTCTGCTCCTGCTTTTTAGGAAAACTTTTCTTATCCAGCAACCAGCACCTCCCACTGCCAGGTAGAAGTTTCACAATAACATCTGCATGATTTCGTGGCTCTTATCATGAGATTTCAGCCTAGCAGTGAGAGGTGCTGGTTATCGGCCAAGAAAATTTTTACTAGAAAGCAGCAGAGGGAGGCAGCCCAGCAAACTTAATTTAAAGTAAATCATGCTTGCTGTGCTCTTCCTCGGCCATCACAGTGTGGGGTTACTTCTTGCCTGGGCCCCCTCCGTTGTGGGGGATGCTTGGGCAGAATTTACACCACTGGCTGAAGGCAGGATGGGATAAGAAGTTGGGACTGATGAGAAGAGGAATGGCAGAGAGAGCTGGAAAGAGGGAGAGTACAATGAATAGAAATGGGAGGGACTCAAGAGTGGATGAAAGAGGATGACTTGAAGAATATAGGAGTGAAAGACCAGAAGGGAGAATGGGTGAAGGAGGTGAAGATCTAGCTATGGGTAGACAGAGGTAGATTATAGAAATGAAACAAAAATTTTAAACAAAGAAAGTTTTGTCGGAGAGAAACAAAAGAGCTCTATATAGTAATCGAGATTTATTAATACATCCACAACCAAAATCATCTGCACCTCTAGATTCAGGTCCTTTTATTAATTTAATTACAAAATACTCACCTTTCAGTTCGAATCTTACTCGAATTGTAAAACGACATGAGAATGTACTACGAAGTATTCCCGGTTTGGAAGATAAAACAGTTCGCCGCGTGTGGCAGCGTCACAAGAATCTAAAGGAACTTCTAAGTCCGGCAGCATTACCACCTTTACAGGAACATTCTATTTCAGAATACTTGGGCCATAGAAAATGTGGCGAATGTAATATTTGCCACATTACATTGGAACTGACTAAATTTGACCATCAAGGTAAACAGTTTGTTAAAACAACAGACATCATGTACTTCATCCTACGTCGTGTATTGCATTCAGTGCCCATGCAACCTACTCTACGTGGGTAAAACTATTAGGATGCTGAAGACACGCATGAATGAACACAAAAGTAGGATCAAGTGTTTGAAATGAGAAGCCCCCATAGTAGATCACTGTTTACATTTTCAACATACTTTTGATGAACTCCGCTGTTTTTGCGTGGATCAGATCACAGCACCACGGCAAGGAAGATCGAAAGACCAAACATTGTTATTGCAAGAACAAAGATGGATTCATAAGCTGAACACAATAACTCCGAATGGACTAAATCTGAGAATAGAGTGGGAGGCCTGTGTTTAAGCGTCATCCTGATGTCAACACAGCTGCTACCTCTTGAAACCTATCTCTATAAGTTTAGACCGCATGCACGGCGTTTAGAAAGCCGGCTGGCTTGAATGGCAGTTGCAGCGACTCTATCGGAATACAAGAGACCGCACCGTGCTAGGTACATTCGCCACTGACCTGCATTATTCTCAAAGGTTAGAATTCAGCTATGTGAGAAATAATAATATAAACCTGAAAGTATATCTTATTGAATCTTATTATGGTTTGCATTATAGTGCTTTCAAGTTACCCCCTGACGAAACCAATTAGGAGAAACGCACAAGAAGCGCCATTGGTAGCGTCGGGGAAGACAACAATGAAAGCTAAGCACTGTTTACTGCTTACTTTAAAAATGTTATGAACAAGTAAATATACTAAATATCAAGTGGCTAGACAAGATGGGTCATTGATGCAACAACGGGCTTATTCCAATTGATTTAGAAAAAATTTTTTGGTGGCCTAGAGTCTGAGACCCTGTCAGCCATTATAATATTATTATTTAACTCATTTAGGAAATATAATAGGAAGATCGTGTTAGCAAAACATACTTTCAAACTTAATTCCAGAGTGGCATATATATTTTGGCAAATATTACTCTGAGAAAAATTGACCAACAATAAATTTGTAGGAGAGAAACGAAGGGCAGGAAAGAAAAAAACAGAGAGACAAGAAACAGAAAATTGAAAAGACCTGGAAAGATCAACAAGGAGAAAATGGAAAGAGACGAGGACCTTAGAAAAATAAAAGGATCAGAGAATAAAGGTACAAAAAATATTTTTTATTTCACATTTTTTATGGATTGGCATATTTCAGCTTTGGATTTGAATGTATGTTTCTATCTTTGCATTTTGCTAAGTACAGGGCAATATGCATTTCCTTTTCTCTTTTTACAGGATTCCATGGTTGTAAGTCTGTTCTTTTTGTAATTTTACAGTGCTGCCTTTTGGCCTTTTCCGACATAGGTTTTTTGCTGTTTGAATACTGAGAGCTGATATGGTACAGTTAAATTCTGAGTGAAGTTTGTGATAAATTATGATTATTATGTTGACATAATGTTAGATGAGGTTTTTGAACATGTTAGTCGAATTAGTGTCTTGAAATGTTTGTCGTTTTAGCAGACTTGTATCAGCTCTAGTTAAAATTAAACTGTGATACTGCCTCTTGAGACAGCTTTAAATTTGGAAACAATTCAAATATTGGTGCATGTGTGGCTTAGCATTGGTAAGGGGTCAGAATAGCTGAGTTTAAAATACTTTAAGTATCACCCACAATGCATGACAACTGTTGCAGACTACTTAGATATCTATCATAGGGTAAACATTAAAGGTGCTATTTTGTTGATAAGAGTGTAACTAGCATGGCTAGTACCCACACATATTAACCGTGGATCCCCAAAAAACCAGTTCTGATGGGCAAGTAGTGATTGAGAGAGAACTATGCTCTGATATGTGCTGGGGTGGGGGGAAGGGTTGAGAGAGAGCTTTGGATGTGTGAGTTCTAGGGGCACAAGTAGAAAACCCCAGTTATGCAAAAAATTATACAAATGAGGCTCTGCAAGTGAGTTTTCGCATATGGCCCCCACATCATCCTCGGGCTGTCCCTGGCAGTTTAATGACATACTTATATATTATTGGCCTATTTTATTAATAATTTTTCACAGAACTATAATTTGTACTCTACTGGTTTGTCATTGAAACCTGCTTAACCAATGTGGTTTAAATTAGCAGTATATTAATGTTGTCACTATGTTGCGACTATTCTTTGCATCAACATCATACCAATTTCACTTATAGTTTCTAGATGTACATTGACTGCATGGCTATCATGTTGTTGATTCCAACATTTTGTACAAAATCTTTCTCCTGCATATTTTATCAATGAATAAAATATTTCCGAGCTGTCTGTACCGCTGAGTATTTTTCTTTTGATTCATATCTAAAATATAGCATGCTCTTGGACTATCACAGCCTGTTCATATGCTGCTAAGTATTTACTCCTCAGTGGTTATTTTTATTCTGGCTATGCATTTGCCCCTTCACTGCAATTTCTTACAATTCTGGATTGAAGGAGAAATACTAGCATCATGTGAGAAGAGTTCACAAAGGAGTTTGGCGAAAAAGGGGGGTGGAGTGTAGCCAGCATTAATAATAATGAGGGAGGGGGCACCGATCTATAGGTTGCAGGTGGGCACCAGAAACCCCTAGCACTGGCCTTGTTTGCACACATCCAACAGATAGCTAAAAACTGTCATTTCTTTCTCTAACACATCAGTAAAATTTGTCCCTTCTTTTCTGAACACATTACTAAAGTTCTTATCCACTCTCTAGTCACCTCCCATCTAGACTATTGCAACCTGCTGCATTCGGGTTGCCTCAGAATTATTTCTCTCCCCTTCAATCTGTTCAAAACTCAGCCACACAGCTAATCTTCCATCAGTCTCACTATGCTCACATAACCCTGGTGCGGAGGTGGAAGGTGGGTCTTTGCCCAGCCGTGGGGCAGATGTATCGCTTAGCCCAAAGTGCTGGTATCCTCCTGTGCAGCCAGCGAGTGGAGTGAGCGTGGCTGCCCCTTGTGAGGTCTTACTTGGTTTATTTGCAGGGACCTCTAGTTTTGGAGTTCAGCCCCAGCCCCTGGAGGAGTTACCCGGGGTTTGGAAGTTTCAGCTGGGATCGCAGGAGAGGTGAGTCCTTTGGAAGTGGGACCGGACCTGCAGCTTGGAGAAGAGAGACACTGTCTTTAGCATTCTAGAAGTTCTGCTTTACAGCAAATTTCATTGGGCCCAGTAGCTCAGCCAGTTTTGATGAGACCTTCTCTTTTCACTTTTGAAACTGCTTTGGATGCTTTACTTCGGTTGGAACAGACTATTTCAGTCCAGCTCCAAGGGATTTCTGGTCAGCTTACCTCACTTGGATGTTTAATGGAAGCTCATGAGTCTGTTATGGGTTCCCTCCCTACAAAGGTTTCTTTGGACAAGAAGGTTAATGCAGTCCAAGAATCTGTTACTGTGATTATGAGAAAACTTGCAAAAAAAGAACCCTGAGTCTTTCGAGAATGTCTCTAGGAGTAGGAACCTAAGAGTTCTTAATTTTCCTAAGATTCCTTTCTTTTCCCCTATTGAACTTTTCAAAGAATTTTTGATTAATGTCTTCAAAATTCCAGAGGAATCTGTTCCTCCAATATCAAGAGCTTACTACCTCCCTTCTGCTAGAGTCCATCAGCTGAATGGCCAGGGTCAGCCCTTGGGGGAATCTGCTAGTCTGTTTTTATAGTCTGAACCTAACTGGCTTTCTGGAATGGTTGGCATCTGATTCCGGCGTTACTGCGACATTATTGGTTACACTGGCTTTGGATGTTGACTGGGATTGGATTCTAAAAATGTATTTCCATACACCTACTAAAGAGTTCCAGTATAAGAATTTTTGCTGATGTTGCTAGTGTAACCCAGAACAGACAGAAGCAGTTCCTTCTTCTTCGACCTGGGGTTCAACAACTGGGAGGGTTGTTCTTTTTTGCGTTTTCCATGTAAATGTCTGATTAAATTGGCTTGACATAGGTATATTTTTCTTGACCCCCCCCCAACAGTTGTCGGCTTTTCTTGCTGCCAAGTTAGCGGGATGGCAGCCCCCTCCTATGGATCCCACTTAAATTGAGCCTTATGTTAGGGTAGGGCAAGATAACTGGCAGTTTGCTGTAACAATGCTTTTTTCTTTTGGCTTTGTGTTTCCTTGGAATTGTGACTTATTTCCTCCCTTTTTGGGGACTGGTGGGGCCAAGTTTATACTTGTTGAAGTTTTTCTTTGATTTATTATTGTTTTTCTTTTTTTTGTTATCAATTGCTTGTATGACTTGACTCTTTTTCTTTACAAGTATTGTACTTGGTATAGTTTGAAATTTTGTATAAATAAAAAATTATAAAAAAAAAAGAATTGTAGGGAGGGGGAGGGGATATTCAAAGCAATTAACACGGTTAGCAGACCTGTTAATCATGCTGACCTGGATATTCAGTGGCACTAACATGGTTAGGTCCACTGAATATTAGTGGATGCCGCTACTGTATACCCTGATGATAGTGGGCTAGCATCAGGGTGTTCTGGGGATGGTGAAATTGAGCCGCTGCATGGTTATTGCAAAGCAATGAAAGTTAGGCACCTAACTTTCACTGCTGAAGCTAACTGGGCAGCAGCTGAATATTGCCGCTGCCTGGTTAGCTTCTTTGCTATCCAGTGACCCAAATATTCAATGCTGGTGGACGGATATGATCCTGGCATTGAATATCCAGGTATTAACTTCAGTGGCGATGGCTAATATTCCCCCGTAGATCTTTATTCATAACATAGAAACATGATGGTAGAAAAAGACCACATGGCCATCTAGTCTGCCCTTCCATATCAAATACTAAAAAGTCCCTTCTTTTCCTTTAGAGATCTTCTGTGTTTGTCCCATGTTTTTTTGAATCAGATGCTGTCCTCATCTCAACTACCTCCACTGGGAGACTATTCTATGCTTCTACCACTCTTCCCGTAAAGAAATATTTCTGCATCTTACTCCTGAGTCTATCCCCTTTCAACCTCATCCTATGTCCCCTCATAGCAGAGCTTGCTTTCAATCGAAAGACGCTCTCCTATTGTGCATTTATGCCAAGGGGATATTTAAACATCTCTATCATATCTCCTCTATCATGCTTTTCCTCTAAGGTGTACATATTAAGCTCTTTAAATCTGTCCTCATATGCTTTATAATGAAGACCACTAGCCATTTTAGTAGCCACCCTCTGTACTGACTCCATCCTATTTATGTCCTTTTGAAGGTGCGGTCTCCAGAATTGCACACAATACTCCAAATGAGGTTGCATCAGAGGCTTATACAGAGGCACTATCACTTCCTTTGTTCTGCTGGCTATTCCTCTCCCTATGCACCCAAGCATCCTTCTAGTTTTCGCTGTCGCTTTTTCTACCTGTTTAGCTACTTTAAGATCATCAGACATAATCACATCTAGGTCCCGTTCTTCTTTTGTGGACATAAGTACTTCACCTCCTATACTATATCGCTCCCTTGGATTGCTGCAGCCCAAATGCATGATCTTGCATATTTTTAACATTAAGACATTAGCATTATCCTCCTCAGCTTCTACATATACCTCCGTTTCACTCTTGAGTCTAACAATACCACTTTTGCACTTCCTTCTCTGAAAAATGTCTTATCCCCCCATTCCTTATCGTTCCTCCAGCTTAGTCCTCTACGTATGGGTTGTGCACCTCTTCCTGCAGCATGAAGACTGGACCAATCAAATTTCAGCATCACTGGATACAGCATCTCTGCCATCTCCTCCAACCCAGTGTGTCCAGTCTTCATGCAGCAGGAAGACGTGAGTGAGCCTGGCTGGGCTCACTAGTTTGTCAGTTAGGTCTTTAGACTGTAGCTAACCTTTTTGGATTTTCTTTTCTGGGCTTTATTAGAGCTTCTTTTACTTTATTAGATTAAGGGGTGCTTGTTGCTTTAAAATTAATCATTTCATCGGCTCCCCGTGGGGGGGGGGAGGACCCGAGGGAGGTCTCTCCTCTGTTCTGGCCTAAGCGGCTTCTCTTTTCTAACTCTGTCCTCTTTAAGTTCAGGATCTCTGTCCCAGGGATATTCGGGTCAGTGCTCCGGTGGAAAGTACACAGCTGCACTCCTCCGGTAGAGGTAAGGTGTGCGCTGGGGGGAGTGCCGATAGATTCCGGCGGCAGAGTGAGGGCAGACGCTGGGAAGCGGCTTCTTCTCTGCTCGTCGGCGTTTACATCTGTCCTTTTCTTTTTGCGAGTTTTCTTGAGCTGCGGGGGTAAGGCAGGCCTCCTTAAGCGTTTGCTCTTCAGCCGGGTGATTTTCCCGTCGCCGACTAAAAGCGCGCCAAAAAGCTTTTTTGCCTTGCCGCGGCCATTTTGTGAGCCGCGGTTTGCTCTCCGTGTGTAGCACACGCGGCTGAGTTTTGTTTATCGCCCGGTCCGAGAGTGTGCCGGCAGAGTTTTTTCCCCTTCGTCTATTTTTCTGAATTTATTTGTTTTATTTGTTTTATTTCCTTTTATTTTTTCCACAGAGTCCCTTCCTCGGGAGAGGGGGAGGGGTCGTTTTTTCTGACTCTGTACTCCTTTGGGAGCAGAGGGCTGGCTTTTATCTCGCTGCTGGGTTGGAGTTTTCAGCAGCAAGTGAGCACACCAGTTTTTTTCTTCAGGCATCAGTAATAAAAAAAACAAAAAAAACAAAAAAAAACCCACAGGACCTGGTGTTACAAAGGGGACAGTACAGCGCCACTCCGCCCTGGTTCAGCCTGACCTAGGCAGCTGGAGTCCTTGTGCTGCTTCTCACGGTGTCTTTCTTGCAGCTGGCGGAGGCATTCTTTCCAGCCTTGCGTCCTGGTCTTCTGACACGGGACCAGTGTTTGCCTTGTGGCTTCAGTCACTACCTTATACGCCCTTGGAGAGCTGCGTAGGGTGAGGTTCCATGCCAGCGGGATCTCTCTGTGTAATTTGTGGATCCCGCAGGGGCGTGGTTCCAGAGACGGGCGTCTGTCACCGCTGTGCCTCTGTCTCTCTTACTATGGAGCAGCGCCTGGAGAGTTCCATGGCTGCTACCTCTCAGAAAGACTCTGATGCTGTGGAATTGGAGTCTCCACTGGAGGGTACGTCAGGGATGGCTTTGACGCTACCTTTGGGTGCTGGAGAGCAGGCAGGGCTCGGTGCTTTGCCCGTGGAAGATTTTTCTCCCGATTTCGTTTTACTGATGCACCAGGCATTCTGTCGTAAGCGTCAGAGCGTGAGCGTTGGGTCGGGGGTGACCGCGCAGTCCCCTGCGCCGGGGCTTCCAGCGTCCGGTCCCATAGCGCCCAAGCGCCTGCGTGTGCGTGACACCATTCAGTCGGAGACAGATTGGCCGGAGGGCGAGGATCAAGACTTCGACTTGGAGGCGGAGGGAGAGCCCTTAGAGGAAGGCGAACTCCTGGAACCTGAGGATCAGGCTAAAATTATTCGGGTGTTTCGCCGAGAGGAGTTGCCCGCGCTCGTAGCAGAAGCGCTTAACACTCTCGGTTTGGCACCTGCGCCGTCGGTCGACGAATCTGACGGGGCCGATCCCATCATTCAAGCGGTGCGGCAGACTCAGGTGGTTTTTTCCCATGCATAAAGTCATCGATCAGATGATTCAGACGGAATGGGATACGCCTGAATCTGGCCTCAAGGGTGTAAAAGTTATGCGCAAGCTGTATCCTATGGCGGACGCGGACCTCGAGCGGTTCCGCTCCCCCAAAGTAGATGCAGCGGTTTCGGCGGTCACTAAAAAGACCACTATCCCTGTGGAAGGTAGTGCGGCGTTACGGGAGCCGCAGGACAGGAAAATGGATGGTCTCTTGAAACAATCCTTTGAAGCGGACGCGGTTGCGCTGCAGGCCTCTGTTTGTGGGGCTTGGATTGCTCGGGCCTGTCTTCGCTGGGTTCAGCGGCTTCGACAAGTGCCGGCCTTGGAATCAGAAGATATAGGTGAACTTCAGCGCTTGGAGTCGGGTTCGGCGTATTTGGCGGATGTTCATTACGACCTAATCAGGGCGCTATCCAATAGTATGGCGTCCGTAGTGGCTACCCGCAGGGCCCTTTGGTTGAAGAATTGGGCAGCGGATGGTTCTTCCAAATCGCGGCTAGGCAGACTGCCCTTCAAGGGTAAGCTGCTGTTTGGCGAGGATCTTGACAGATTGGTCAAGGATTTGGGGGAGTCCAAGGGCGGTCGTTTGCCGGAAGATCGGCCAAAAAGGGGGAGGTTCCTTTCTGCCCCTCGGGGTCAGTCTCGGGACTTTCGTCGATTTCGCTCTCCCCGCTATGGGGGGTTTCAGCGCGGTCGATATGTCTCGCGGACTCCCAGCTTTCGGGGCTTTCGAGGAGCCAGTCGCGGATTCGCGACAGCTACCCCTGCCGCCGCCCGTAAGCCCCAATGAAGGGCAGCGGGTCCAGGCGGAGATTACAGTGATCGGAGGACGTCTTCGACGTTTTCTCTCTGCTTGGACCCAGATAACATCCGATCAATGGGTTTTGGAGATCGTTCGAGACGGGTATGCCCTGGATTTGTACAGACCCGTGCTCAATTCCTTTGTGGCGTCTCCCTGCCGGGGTGCTCGGAAGATGGCTCAAGTCCGGCAGACCCTCGATCAACTCCTTCAGCTGGGAGCGGTGGTTCCCGTGCCCCCGGAAGAATATGGTCTAGGAAGGTATTCAATTTATTTCGTGGTGCCAAAGAAAGGTGGGACTCTTCGTCCCATTTTGGATCTCAAAGGTGTAAACCGCTGTCTGCGGGTGCCGCACTTTCGGATGGAAACCCTACGGTCCGTGCTTGTGGCCGTTCGCAAGGGCGAGTTTCTCACATCACTCGACCTCACAGAGGCTTATCTCCATATCCCTATTCGGGAGGCGCATCAACGCTATCTCCGGTTCGCTCTACCGTGGGGTCACTTCCAGTTTCAGGCTTTACCCTTCGGCCTAGCAACCGCTCCTCGAGTCTTCACCAAAATCATGGTGGTCGTGGCGGCGGCATTGCGCAAAGAAGGGGTGCTGGTGCATCCCTATCTGGACGATTGGTTGATTCGAGGCAAATCCCGTTCGGAGAGCTTGTCGGCAACAGCGCAAGTGGTAGGCCTGCTGCAGTCCCTCGGCTGGGTCGTCAACCCGCGGAAGAGCCAGTTGGTTCCGTCGCAGTCCCTCGAGTATTTGGGGGTGCTCTTCGATACTCACAGGGGCTTCGTTTTTCTTCCCGAACGCAGAGTGCTGGGTCTTCAGTCTCTTGTTCGTCGGTTTCGGCAAACCCGAGCTCCATCGGCTTGGCACTACCTTCAGTTGCTGGGAACGATGGCGGCCTGCTTAGAGGTAGTGCCATGGGCTCGCTTTCACATGCGGTCTCTCCAGCGGGCCCTGCTGCGTCGTTGGTCCAATCAGTCCGATCCCCTGAGCAGGCGTCTTCCCTGCCCGGCGAGAGTATGTCGGGACTTGACGTGGTGGCTTCGGCCGGCCTCGCTCCAAGCGGGGATGTCCTTAGAGCAGCCGGACTGGATTCCGCTGTTGACGGATGCTTGTCTGACGGGCTGGGGAGCGCACTGCGGAGCTCAAGTGACGCAGGGCCTCTGGTCTACGGAAGAGAGCGGTTGGTCGATCAACCGCTTGGAACTACGGGCAGTCCGGTTAGCGTTGCAAAGCTTCGAGACCCTGATATCCCGCAGGGCGGTGCGGATTCTCTCCGACAACGCGGCGGCGACAGTGGCGTACATAAATCGACAAGGCGGCACCGGCAGCTCGGGCCTAGAAATGGAAGCTCGGTCGCTGTTCGAGTGGGTAGAACCCAGACTACAGGCAATATCGGCAGCGCATATTGCCGGGAAGGACAACGTGACGGCGGATTTTCTCAGCAGAGTCCACGTGGATGCCGGAGAGTGGGAGCTCAATCCGGTGGTGTTCGAGCAGGTAGTCCTGCGTTGGGGGCAGCCGGTAATGGATTTGATGGCCACGTTCCGGTCTGCGAAGGCGGCTCGATTCTTCAGCCGCCGCCGAGAGCCGATGTCGGAGGGCATCGATGCTCTACTGCAGGTCTGGCCTTCAAGGGGTCTTCTTTACGTCTTTCCGCCGTGGCCGCTTCTCGGGCGAGTCATTCAGCGGATCGAGTCTCACCGGGGTCGGGTGCTGTTAATAGCGCCGGATTGGCCCTGTCGTCCTTGGTATGCCGATCTTATGCGGTTGGTGGAAGGCCCTCCGTGGCGTCTCCCCCTAGACCCGGATCTGTTGTGTCAAGGTCCGCTTCGCATGCCGCAAGTGGGGAGATTCTCTCTTACGGCCTGGCTATTGAAAGGGCGCGGCTAAGGAAGAAAGGTTATTCCAAGGCGGTCATAGCAACTCTGCTTCAAGCTCGCAAGAGGTCCACTTCGCTAGCCTACGTGCGCGTCTGGCGTATTTTTGAGGACTGGTGTTCTCGGCGTCAGGTGCGAGCGGCTACGGCTTCTCTGCCACTACTGTTGGATTTTCTGCAAGATGGTTTTACCAAAGGTTTGGCTGCCAGTTCCTTACGAGTGCAGTTGGCGGCGCTTTCCTGTTACAGGGGTAAAATTCAGGGCGTAGCGCTGGGGGCCCATGCTGATGTGATACGCTTCTTGAGGGCCGTTTCCCGGTTGCGTCCGGCCCGCCGCATTTCTGTCCCTGCGTGGGATCTCATCTTAGTCTTACATGCTCTCAGTGCGGCTCCCTTTGAGCCGCTCTCGCGGTGTTCGGTGAAAGATCTGACCCTTAAGACGGTGTTCTTGGTAGCAATTTGCTCAGCTCGTCGCATTTCGGAGCTTCAGGCTCTTTCTTGCAGGGAGCCCTTCCTTTCTTTCTCCGATCAGAAGGTGGTTCTCCGTCCAGTACCTTCATTTTTGCCTAAGGTGTCGTCTGCCTTTCATTTGAATCAGGTAGTGTCGCTTCCAGTGTTTACCGCGTCTGGGGAACAAGGCTCTGATCGGGGACTCAGTCGGTTGGACCTTAAGAGAGTTTTGCGTCGATATTTGAAAGTCACTAGCGATTTCCGAAAATCCGATCGTTTGTTCATTCTCTTTGGAGGGCCTCGCAAAGGTGAGGCAGCGGCGAAGGCTTCCATTGCCCGCTGGATTAAGGAGGCGATTGGCTCGGCCTATTTGTTGCAGGGTCGAGTGCCGCCAGTCGGTCTGCGAGCTCACTCTACCAGAGCGCATGCGGCATCTTGGGCGGAGCATAGCTTGGTTTCGCCGGTGGAGATATGTAAGGCGGCCACATGGTCTTCTCTCCACACTTTCAGTAAGCACTATCATCTTGACGTCTTGGCGGCGGCCGATGCCGGTTTTGGTTCCGCGGTGTTGCGTGCCGGCTGGAATACTCCCGCCCGTTAGTCTGCTTTGTTACATCCCATACGTAGAGGACTAAGCTGGAGGAACGATAAGGAAATAGTAATTACACTTACCTGGTAATTGTAGTTCCTTGAGAGACGACAGCTTAGTCCTCTGGCCCTCCCTAGTACTCTTTTTTGGCTCGGCATGCCTTTGCTTCAACAGTCGTTTTTCACAGGTGAGTGTGTTTTTCCTTTCTATTCTTTCTTTCTCTGGCTGCTTGTGCTGAGGCAGTGGTGAGACCTTTTCTTTGGGTCTCTTTTCTATAATCTATTCTGGTAAATGGAAACCAAACAAAAAAAAAAAAAAAAAACTAACAAATTTTGCATTCTGCTGATGATTTCTCTGCTTAAAGGTTAGCTATTTTTTCTGAGTTTGCTTTGACAGTAGTTCACTGGGTTGGAGGAGATGGCAGAGATGCTGTATCCAGTGATGCTGAAATTTGATTGGTCCAGTCTTCATGCTGCAGGAAGAGGTGCACAACCCATACGTAGAGGACTAAGCTGTCGTCTCTCAAGGAACTACAATTACCAGGTAAGTGTAATTACTATTTCTGTTGCGCTGGCTATTTTTTCTTCTTTTTTTCTTTCTTTCTTTATTTAATGTTTCTTTTATACCGCACTATTTGAAATCAGTGCGGTTTACAAGTAACGCATTTGTCCAGAGTAAGCAAGTTTCACTGGACTTACAATAAACAGGTTGCAATAAACAGGGCTAACAGGGTAACTATGTACACTTTGGCTGTCGCAGGCTATATGGGCTACTCAGCATTATTTACATAGCTAATATCGTAACTATGTACACTCTCTCTGGATTGTCGCAGGGTATGTTGACAGTTCATCATTATCTGCAGTTAGGGTCCGCTTTACACAGGGTGGTAAATTTGGAGGGGGTGGGGCTCTCGAGGGCTCGGGCAGGAGGTGTGTGAGATGGCTATACTGGAGGTGCTGGCCTGGGACATGAGTGTGACTGGCTGTGAGAAGTCGTCTGGTTCGGTATATTACTGGAGGAACAGATGGTGCTTCAGTGCGTTTCTAAACTGGGAGAGGTCGTCGTATTTTTTGTATCTTTGCTTTCCTGACTACTTTGCTAGCTTCTCTAAATTCTTCCAAATATAGAAGCTTGTATTTCTCTCTCTGTGATGTCTTATATTTTATGAAGACCACTCTCTTTTTCTTCATCTTTTCAGCAACTTCTTTTGAGAACCATAGTGGCCTCCTTTTCCTTTTACATTTATTTACCTGTCTAACAAAAAGGTTTGCTGCCCTTAAAATATACCCTTTCAGTTTTGCCCATTGCCTTTCTACATCTGCCGGCTGTTCCCATCCTGCTAACAACTCCTTGAGGTATTGTCCCATCTTGGCAAAGTTAGTTTTCTTAAAGTGTAAGGCACTTGCTTTTGAATGAATTTTATCAGCCCTGGTCCTAATACTGAACTAGCCAGTCAAGTTTACAGGATAGCCACAATGAATACCTATGCATGAAAGAGATTTGTGTGCATTGCCTCCATTGTATGCAGATCTCTCTCATGCATATTCATTGTCCTGAAAATCTGACTGGCTAGGGGTGTCCTGAGGACTGGATTGAGACTGATCCACATGTACAAAAAAATATAATACTTGCACAAATTTTGTTTACGTCTTATGAGGCAACACAGAGAAACCGGGCTGTTCACATCTGCCTGATCTAAGCAGCTAAGCGCTACTACTTAGCTTAACTTGGCACTCTTAGCTGGCTGCTCAGATCCCATTTGTAGGATGGCACTATAATATCAATCATAGATGGGTAAAATTTCATAATGATGGTTCTGAGATGCATTACATTGACTATAGCGTTTGGCACCTGTGCAATCGTCCAGAAGAATTTGACTTTGTGCAGATTTGTCTCAATATGTATATTCCCCACCCCAACCACAGTATCCCCCTGCAGATTCAGGGATCCATGTTTATTTCTCACCCCATATCCTTCCACAACCAGAGATACCTTGCATTCCACAATAGTGCAAAGTCTGCACCAAAAATGCCATTGACATGAGATTGAAAAGCCTAAATGTGTAGATGCTAGGAGAGGGGAGATACATTTAAATACTGAATATATACAGTACCTGATTGTTAGCCACAAAGAATACTTTCACAGATGAGCAGTATATAAATTCTTTAATAGAGAAAGAAATACCACAAACGTATTACAAATGCACAGGAAAAGCATGTTCTGGCAAAAAAAGGTCAGAAATCAGCATATGGGGGGTTCATGGAGAAGCCTCCCCAGGAAGGAACATTTGTCTTGCTCATTTTTGGTCTATTGGAGAAGACCAGTAAGGAGACACTGGAAAACTAGTAATGGGCTTAGAAGTAGGATGTACACTTTTTGCATGAACATAACAACTGTACAAATTCTGATTGGCTGGTTAGAAAAAGTAGTAACTATAAAAAGGGCAGGCACTATTTTTATTTAAGACTAAAACACTTATATTTTACATGTTTTTTTGTTTTACATTTTATATTTATTAAACATCTCCAAATACACAACCAAGCAAAACTTTGAATGACAGGAATCAAACCCATAATCAGGAAAAAAAATTAAACAGGAATCAAATTCCCCTTTTGCAATACAGAAAAAGATTTAGCTTTTAAAAATGAAGACCTAACCCCCCTTTAAGAGCTTTCAGGCAGAGAGCTTGCATTTAAAAGTCACACAGTATTGCCTTGCTTGCAATGGGGACCCTGTTGGGGTTGCCAGTACTTGCAAGGCCCTGTAGAAACCTTTATACAGCACACAGTTGCCTAGCTTCTTTGCAAGCTAATCAAGGACCACTAACACCCGATGAGGTCAGTGACTTCAAAGAGCTGGCTCTGAATGGAAAGCTGGAAAAAGAAAGCAATGAACTCTAATAGGCAGAGCTTTACCCAACACCACAAAAAAAATTCCCTTTCGCAATACAGAAAAAGATTTAGCTTTTAAAAATGAAGACCAAAACCCCTTTAAGAGCTCTCAGGCAGAAAGCTTGTATTCAAAAAGTCACACAGTATTGCCTTGTTTGCAATGGGGACCCTGTTAGGAATGCCTAGAAAGCGGTGTGTATAAATGCCGGTGATATGGGAAATAAGATCCCAGGTGTTGAGGCTTTAATGGAAGAGGCTGACTTGGATTTAGTGGCGGATACGGAGACATGGATCATGGACAACCATGACTGGGATGTAATTATACCGGACTATATTTTATTCAGGAAGTATAGAATAGGAAGAAGGGGAGGAGGCGTGGCACTATATGTAAAAAAAATATATATATAAGTTATAGAATTTCAGAGCTTAAAAGGGAATGGAGAGGTTAAACTAGAAAGAGGGAAAGAGAAATCCATTTGCATTGGTGTGATATACAAATCTCCCTCACAGGGAGTAGAAGTGGATGGGGATTTAATAGAAGACATACACAGCATTGCCATGAAAGGGGAAGTGCTGCTGATAGGGGATTTCAGTATGCTGGATGTTGATTGGCGCATCCCTGCTGCAGTGTCATCTAGAAGTAATGAGATCCTGGATTCTCTACAGGGAGAGCTATTCAGGCATTGGTAACAGAACCCACATGTGATGGGATCATACTGGACTTAGTGCTTATCAATGGGGAAAGTGTTTCCGATGTTACAGTGGGGAGATCATCTTGCATCCAGTGATCATCAGATGGTATAGTTCAGTATTAGGACTAGGGATGATAAAATCCATTCAAAAGCAAGTGTCTTATGCTTTAAGAAAACTAACTTTGTCAAGATGGGACAATACCTCAAGGAGTTGTTAGCGGGATGGGAACTGCTGGTGGATGTAGAAAGGACAGAGAACCCCTGGCTTAGAAGGAACAGTGCTGCTGGAGGCTGAGAGGAGAGGCTGAGATTGTGGAAAATAAAAGAAGGTTTTCCAGCTCTGAGTAGATTGGAGGATCTGTGAATTAGCTATCTGTCTAAGAGACCAGAGAATTTCAAGTAAACAAACAGGCCGATGCAGAAAGCTAACGAGGGTCTGTATATGCACTAATGCGCACTCAACACACATGCTGAATGCAGAAAAGAGATGGACACATGCGGTAGAAGGGCGTAAAAGCTTTCCGTGGGCACAACGTTGTGCATATTAAAATGTACTTAAATGTATTGAGATGAAATGGAAATGAGCGGGGCGTACTCATATAACATGGTAATGAGATCTACACCCAATGCTATGAAGCGCGTTAGAAATAATGCAATCCTGCGTTAAGAAGAAAAGCATTGTTACTTTTACGCCTGGTCAGGAGTAGAAGTTAAGATCTAATGCATCCTCAAGAACACAATTCTGAGAGTGCTAGGAAGAACACACTTCTGATTGTCTTCAAGAACAATACAAATCTGTGCGTCCCATCTTAGTATTTTGAAAGCAGCACAGTTCGGAGCGTTTGACGGTGGACGTTTTGGTCAGGGAGATGTTTTCTGGTTATCCCTTTGCCTTTCTGCTGCTTGCAAGAGTCAGCCAAAGGAGGAGGAACAATGAGACCCAAGAGAGCAGCATGAGGAAGTACATGAGGAGGAACATGGTGCACCTCATGTCATGAGGCCCTGCAGACGGCGCCAGTTCAGAGACAGGGTGGTACTGGATGGAATCCCAGACAGGCATGTCATGCGTAATTACCGCTTATGCAGACAAGACATATTGTCTTTGTATGAGGACATTAAAGATGATATTGATCCTGCTAACACTCGGAGGCACGCCATACCAGGACTGGTGAAGTTACTTGCCACATTACATTTTCTGGGCACTGGATCATTCTAGGATGTTGTTGGGCTGGCCTGTGGTATGGACCAGTCATCGTTTTCAAGGCATTTCAAGCAGGTATTGCAAGCCTTGAAAAATCGCATAGCAGAGCATATTCGGTACCCAGAGCAGGAGGCAGAAAGGCAGGTGTTGAAGGGTGACTTTATTAATATTGCCGGACTACCAAATGTGACCAGAGCAGTAGACTGTACCCACGTAGCCCTAACACCTCCCAATGACAGAGAACCGGCATTCTGAAACAGAAAAAACTTCCACTCAATTAATGTTCAAGTGGTGTGTGATGAGCACATGATCCTGAAATGTAGTCTCCAAGTTCCTGGGCAGCTTTCACAATGCCTTTATCCTCTCCAACTCAGCACTCGGCCGTAACTTTGAAGAGGGAAAGTATGGTGAAGGTTGGCTCATCGGTAAACTTTGTGGGGTGGAGGGACAGCTGTACAAGAACTACTACTATATCTATCTAGGCTGCTTTGTTGTAATTGTATTCATAGTGGATGCTGGATATCGGATGGCAAACAGCTATACATCTCCATAAGGCAATTTATATATATATGTGTATTGCAATCCACATATATTTTATTTTATTTTTTTCAAGCTGATGCCTTTTTAATGCCAAAGGTGATGCTGGATATGGGTGTAAGACCTGGTTGATGACTCCGCTGATTTCACCAAACACACCTCCAGAGATGTGCTACAATGAGGCACACATTTCTACACATCGTGTGATAGAGCGCACCTTTGGGTTCCTCAAGAGTCATTTCCATTGCCTGGACCATTCTGGGGGTGCATTGCAATACACACCTAAAAAGGTTGGGGACATTGCTGCAGTCTGCTGCATGCTACACACATAGCCCTGGAAAATGGAATGCCATGCGAAATAGCTCCTGACTTGCCACCGGAACCTTGCATCTATGCACCTGCCCATGCCTGCCCCGATGCAGCAAGGGGTAATGAGAGACGAAGAAGACAGGACTACTTTTCTAGATGACTTTGCATTTCATTTATGTGGATTGATATGATATGATTACTTGTCTTTTCTTAATAAATGGTTTTGGGGCAAGAATACTTTTGATTGGTGGTATTGGGGGGCAAGTGGCGTCAGATTGTGACTGGCCTAGGGGTATGACTGGTAAGGAAACAATTCAATATATAACTGGGGATGTGGGCAGAGATACTATGCAACATAACATAATTTTGTTGAATTGTTGGCTCAAAAGGAATGAGGCATCTTTATGATTACCATCACAGCATCCTGGCAAGGTAAAAAAAAAAAGCGACATCAAACCAGATGCGGATAGAAGCACACCTGTGGAGATGCATGGTGGTATGCGCATGCCGTAGAGGTGCATGTGTGCGTCCCTGCATCAACGCGAAACCCGCAGAAAAATGGCTGCAGAAGGAGGAGCAGAGGGGCCATATCCCAGGCGGAAGCCTAACTTCCCCCGGGAAGACATTGAGCTGCTGGCGGCCCTTATTGTGGCTAATGAAAAGTGGCTATTCCCAAGGCCCACCCACAGGAGCAACTACAACCTCATGTGGAGGGTGTGGCGGAGGCTCCATATTTATTTAGCTGTATTTATATCCCGCTTTTCACCGGGTCAAAGCGGTCAATTGGGGGATACATTTAACACGAGGGGATATGAGACACATACGCTAATACTTACAGGGAACATGGGCAATGGAGGGTTAAGTGGCTTGCCCAAGACCACAAGGAGTGCCTATAGGACTAGAAATCCCAGTCCCTCTGGCCTGAGATTGCTGTCCCCAGGTGGGACTTGAACCCCCGGCCCTCCTGCCTGAAGTACCTTGTCCTAACCACTAGACCACTCCTCCCTACGTGGTGCCTTCAATGAAGAGTAAATTTTTCGCCGGTAGGTGAGTGTGGCACTTAGCCAATTTTTATTTTTTCAGGGGTAGGGGTTTCCTTTTGGGGGGACATATGGGGGTGGAGGAGTAGCCTAGTGGTTAGAACAATGGCCCACTACTTAGCACTCCTTTTGATCTTGGGCACCTGAAGGCACCTTTATAACAAATAATACTTGTATTTTTTAATTTTTTATTTTTATAACAAATAAAAGTTTCTTGTATTTCAGATTGAGGACCTCAAGAAAAAGGCCGAAGAGCTGAGGCACCCACGGTATTTGCTATGGATATGATGCGAGTGGGAAATATCCTTGGGTAGGCATTATTAGTAAACAGAAGTTGGGGGCTGTTGTATTTGGTCTATTATTTGGTGTGTACACTGCTTTGTATGGATTGCATGACATGTGCTTCTCTTTTCTTTTGGTAGAGTCCAGCCCGGAGGAGGGCGAAGATGACCCCAGACCCTCCTGCCACCCACACCACTGCCGCTGCCACCACCACTGCCTCCCCAAGCAACATACCCCCCAGCCACACCCACACCAGCGCCAGCCAGAACAACCTCTCCCCTCCACCCATATAAATAGTTTCATATTTTTGTATAATAGTTGTTTGAAAAATTTTATACAGGCCTGCCTTGGCCAAAGTAAATGTCATTTTTTTATATTGATCAATTAGTCCTGCTTATTTTGGGGAAAGGGTTGTGAGATCACAATAGAACATCCGATCCAACAAGAAATATTTAATCCGGCAAAAGCCACCAGGATATACTTACAATATTCACAGTAATTCCACTCCATCCGCCTCTTCTCTCCTCTTCCACTCCGAGTCGCTGTTATCTATCGTCCTCCTGACATTTCCTTCTCTACTTTTCTTTCTGATTTTGATTCTTGGCTTTCTACCTTTCTTCACCCTTCCTTCGCCACTCTTATTCTTGGTGACTTCAACATTCATGTTGACAGCCCTTCTGATCCCCCTGCTTTAAAGCTTCTCTCCCTTACCTCCTCACATAACCTTCAACTCTGTTCCACTGCCCCCACTCACCAACATGGTCACTGCCTTGACTTAATTTTCTTCTCTTACTGCTCACCTTCCAATTTCTGTAACTCTGTCCTTCCCTTATCTGACCACCACCTTTTAAGCCTTACTATTCATCATCCCCCACCCCAGCCTCGTCCTGTCTGCACTAACCTATTTAGAAACCTTCTTGCCATTGATCCTTTAGCTCTCTCCTCCTCTCTCTCCATATCTCTTTCATCCACTCTGCTTTCCAATTCTATTGATGAGGCTGTGACCTCTTATAACACTGCACTCTCCTCCACCCTTGATACTTTTGCCCCCCTCATCCCCCGTCCTGTTAGGTGTTCTTCTCCTCAGCCCTGGCTCTCCCCTATTGCCCGCTTTCTGTGCTCTTGTGCCCGCTCTGCTGAGCGTCCCTGGCTCAAATCCTGCTCTTATCCTGACTTTCTTCACTTTAAATTCATGCTCTCCACCTTCCAATCAGCCATTGCACTTTTCAAACAAATTTACTTCCTCAATCTGACTAACTCTCTTTCCTCTAATCCTCGTCATCTCTTTAGCACACTCAATTCTCTCCTCAGTGTGCCTCCACCCCTGATTCCTCCCTCCCTTTCTGCCCAAACCTTGGCTAACTACTTCTATGACAAAATCCACACAATCACCCTCCAGTTCCCCTCCTCCCCCTCTTCCTCCCCCTCTTCCCCCCCCCTCCTATTTCCCATTTCTCCCCTCCCCAAACTTCTGCCACCCTTTCTTCCTTCCCTATGGTCTCTGACAAGGAAACGTCGCTCCTTCTCTCTTCCTCTAAACCTACTACCTGCTCTTCTGACCCCTTCCCCACCCACCTCCTTAGCTCCATCTTTTCATTTCTCGTCCCTTCTATTTCTCATATTCTTAACCTCTCTCTCTCTCCACTGCAACCTTCCCTTCTGTTTTCAAGCATGCTGTGGTTACACCCCTCCTCAAAAAAACCTTCACTTGATCCCACTTGTCCTTCTATCATCCCATCTCTCTCCTTCCTTTCGTCTCTAAACTACTTGAGCGTGCAGTCTATCAACATTGTCTTGATTTCCTCTCCTCTCATACCCTCTTGGATTCTTTACAATCCGGCTTCTGTCCCCTACACTCCACTGAAACTGCTCTTACTAAGGTCTCGAATGATTTGTTCTTGACAAAGTCCAAAGGCTTTTACTCTGTCCTCATTCTTCTTAATCTCTCTGCTGCCTTCAACAGTGTTGACCATAACCTTCTTCGTATCACCCTATCCTCACTTGGATTCAAATACTCTGTACTATCTTGGTTCTCTTCCTATCGTGACTCTACACCGTCCCTATTAGGCGCCCGCCTAGGGCATACGAGGCAAGTTTGCCTTCTGAAAGAATAGTCTGTAGCCGTGTGGTCAGGCAAAAACAATAACTGGGCTTTATTCCCCTTCCCTTATGGATTTCCTTTTTTTATACAGCAATAAAGAATAACATAAATAAACTTTCTTCACAGCAAAAATAAAGATGAACCTTTTCTAAGCAATTATAACACTGCTTCTGCTTGCTTCTTTAACAGAGAGATTCTATCTCATCCGAGAGACATATCGCGCAATCCATGGGCCTGGATTCTACCTCCTGGCTAGTGCTTTCCCACTGCATTTGTTCACAGTCCAGACCTGTAAATGGATAACACTCTTCAGGGCTGCTATTGACACAACTCTTTCTTTGGGAGGCAACAGTTCCTATAGCAGGAAGCTGCTCTGCATAAACAGGGTCGTGAGGACCTGTGTTTGGGGCTTCTCTTAGGTTCCCTCTTTCTCTCCAATAAGGATTCTCTTCCCCACTGTTAGCTTTAGTTCTCCTGGCCGGGCCCACCTCTTGCCCTTTAGAGAAAATGGTGTACTTAGCTTTTCCTCTGCGGTATATAACTTTCACTCCTTCCTCTGTTAACCAGGCCTTTCTGTCTGGGCTGTAGCGTGCCTTTCCCCGAGAGTTCCAAACACCAGTAGTTTGAGCTGGGCTGTAGCCACTTTCTGGAAAGGTTTTACTCCTGCTGCTCCTTGCTACCGGGGCATATCCAATGCTTCCTGGATCCAGCAAGCTCTCCTGTTTGTGACGTCTGCCCTCTACCTGCTTGGTCACTCTTCTCGGGTCGATGCCCCCTCTGGCTTGGGAGACTCCTGCACTGGCTCTTCCAGCACTCTCTGGTGCAGCTGTCTCCTCTCTCACTGGCTCGGCATCTGTGACTCCTCTCAGGGGCGGCCCAAGGGGGGTGCGGGGCCATATGCGGAGACTCGGTGTGGGGCCTCATTTGCATAAGTGGTCTTATTTGCATAAATATTTGCATAATGTTACCATTCACTAACTTTTAGTAAACATGTCTCTTAATGAGTGTATGGATAAAGAAAGACTAAAAGATTTCTACATTACTATAATCCAGTGCCAACCGCCAGGCACATTAGGAACTACTACAAACGCTGCCCATTTAGAACCCATAGCAAACCCGCTGTATCCTGACAGCATTACCAGGACTCACAAAGCACCAGACCCTACCTAGCAAAAGGAAACACTGCAAATATTAAACCAGTACATTTCAGAGAATACTGGGGAAAGAGAACAAGTGGCAATGTCAAATAGGAATTACATAAACAGAATACCTCAGCTCAGTTACACATGCAGAACATAGACCATCACCAAACAAGGAATCGCAATTTAGAAACAGGAAGGCAATAATTAAACTGGGAACCCCAAAAGCCAAACTTGGAATGTACAACAACACTGTAGAAATAAAACTATAAATTAATTTCCTCTTGTACCAAACAAAGCGCAGACGTTAATGATGCACATATTTCCCAGAGCTTTCATATTCCAGTTAATAAATTCAAAATAAAGAGATATCTTTCTACCTTTTGTGCATTTTTTTTCAGTTGCAATTGCTCCAGCCACTTTCTTCTGGTTTCTTCATGTTTTCTGCTAACTCTCCATCGTCTGCTGTCCATTTGTCCTTTCTTCTCTCTTCTAGTTTTCTTTCCATCCTCTCTCTCTACATCTGCTTTAACATACTAATCTTTCTCCTTTTGCTCTTTCCTCATTCTTATTTCATCCACACAAATTTTACCCCTCCATCCTCAATCCCCACTTACTCTCCCAATACCCGGCCAATTGTAGATTTTTCATCCCTCCCACACAAAATATTTTTCCCCTCTCCATTTTACTCTCCCAGCCCCATCCCATTCTAATCCTCCCCCAACATCAGCTCCCTTCTAGTTCCAGTCTCACCCAGCATCCATTCCCTTCTAGTCCCTGCATCAGCCCATTTCCAGTCCTAGCCCCCCATCAACCCATTTCCAGTCCTAGCTCCCCCATCCATTTTCAGTCTGAGTCCCTTCATCAGCTCATTTCCAATCCTAGCCCCCCATCAGCCCATTTCTAGTCATTTCCTAGCCCCACCATCAGCCCATGTCAAATCCTAGCTCCCCTCCACTCAGCCCAATTCCAGTCCAAGCCCCCCCGTGAGCCTACTTCCAGTTCTAGCCCCTCCATGAGTCCATTTCAATTCAAGCCCCCACCACAGCCCATTTCCAATCTTAGCTTCCCCCAACAGCCCATTTCCAGTCCTATCCTAGCTGCTCCATCAGCCCATTTTCAGTCCTAGCTCCCTTCCCTCACAGCCCATTTCCATTCCAAGCTCCCTCCCCATCAGCTATTTGCAGTTCAAGCCTCCCCGTCCACTCAGTCCATTTCCAGTCATAGCAATCCCCCAACCCATTACCAGTCCTAGCCCCCCATCAACCCATTTTCAGTTTAAGCCCCCCCTATAACCCATTACCAGTCCTAACCCCCCCCATCAGCCCACTTCCAGTCTTAACCCCATCAGCCCATTTCCAGTCAGCCCCCCATAGCCCATTGCCAGTCCTAACCCCCCCATCAGCCCACCTCAAGTTCTAACCCCTCCCCATCAGCCCATTTCCTGTGCTAGCGCCCCCATAGCCCATTAGCAGTCCTAACCCCCCCATAGCCCATTAGCAATCCTAACCCCCATCACCCTATTTCCAGACAGCCCCCATCAGCCCACTGCCCATTTCGAGTCTTAAACACCCCCCCAGCCCATTTGCATTCCTAACCCCCCATCACCCCATTTCCAGTCAGCCTCCATCAACCCCCAGCCCATTACCAGTCTTAACCCCCCTAGCCCATTTCCAGTCCTAACCCCCCCCACCCCATTTCCAGTCAGCCTCCATCAGCCCCAGCCCATTAGCAGTCTTAACCCCCCCCTAGCCCATTTCCAGTCCTAACCCCCCCAGCCCATTTCCAGTCCTAACCCCCCCTAGCCCATTTCCAGTCCTAACCCCCCCCCTCACCCCATTTCCAGTCAGCCTCCATCAGCCCCAGCCCATTAGCAGTCCTAACCCCCCCTAGCCCATTTCCAGTCCTAACCCCCCCCCCCACCCAGCACATTTCCAGTCCTAACCCCCCCCGCACATTTCCAGTCCTAACCCCCCCCAGCACATTTCCAGTCCTAAACCCCCCCTCACCCCATTTCCAGTCAGCCTCCATCAGCCCAAGCCCATTAGCAGTCCTAACCCTCCCTAGCCCTTTTCCTGTCCTAACCCCCCCCCACCCAGCTCATTTCCAGTCCTAAACCCCCCCCAGCACATTTCCTGTCCTAACCCCCCCCCCCAGCACATTTCCATTCCTAACCCCCCCCCACCCAGCACATTTCCAGTCCTAACCCCCCCCTAGCACATTTCCAGTCCTAACCCCCCCCTAGCACATTTCCAGTCCTAACCCCCCCCCCCCAGCACATTTCCAGTCCTAAACCCCCCCAGCACATTTCCAGACAGCCTCCATCAGCCCCCAAGCCCATTACCATTCTTAACCCCCCCCCCCAGCACATTTCCAGACAGCCTCCATCAGCCCCCCAGCCCATTACCAGTCTTAACCCCCCCTCCCCCTTCTTCCCTTCCCTTCTGGCAAATTTTTAAAAAAAAAAACACCTGGCTCTAGCTGCTGTCGCTGCCGCGGCCGTCGCAGCAGCGGCAGAATGGAGTGTCCCGCGGGGCCCCCTCTCCTCGTTGAGCCCTCTGCAAGGGCTTTCAGATTCGCGAAGGGAGAGGGCTCCCTCGCGTCTCGGTAAAGCCCGCAGGGGCTAATGGGAAATTTCCCATCTGCCCCTTTAGACGCGAGGGGCTGATGGGAAATTTCCCATTAGCCCCTGCGGGCTTTACAGAGATGCGAGGGAGCACTCTCCCTTCGCGAATCTGAAAGCCCTTGCAGAGGGCTCAACGAGGAGAGGGGGCCCCGCGGGACACTCCATTCTGCCGCTGCTGCGACGGACGCGGCAGCGGCAGCAGCCAGAGACAGGTTTTTTTTTTAAATGTAATTTTAAAATAAAAAAAGCAGAATGTTCTTTGCGCGGGGCCCCCTGAAACGCGGGGCCCTGTGCAAAAAACATTCTTGCTCAATGGACGGGCCGGCCCTGACTCCTCTAGCCCCACCCACTTCTTCTCTTCCTTCCAACTCTCTGCCTCCCCTTGCTGGGATTTCCCAACTGCTTTTATCCTCTTGTCTCTTGCACGTCGTACGTGCTTCCCTGCTCAGGTGAACCTGATTAGCTCTCTGCAGGGGCGGCCCAAGGGGGGTGCGGGGCCATGTGCGGAGACTCGGTGCGGGGTCTCATTTGCATAAATATTTGCATAATGTTACCATATACTAACTTTTAGTAAACATGCCTCTTAATGAGTGTATGACTAAAGAAAGACTAAAAGATTTCTACATTACTATAATCCAGTGCCAACCGCCAGACACATTAGGAACTACTACAAACACTGCCCATTTAGAACCCATAGCAAACCCGCCATATCCTAACAGCACTACCAGGACTCACAAAGCACCATACCCTACCTATCAAAAGGAAACATGCAAATATTAAACCAATACATTTCAGAGAATACCAATACATGACCTACTGGGGAAAGAGAACAAGTGGCAATGTCAAATAGGAATTATATAAACAGAATACCTCAGCTCAGTTACACATGAACAGAACATAAACCATCACCAAACAAGGAATCACAATTTAGAAACAGGACGACAATAATTAAACTGGGAATCCCAAAAGCCAAACTTGGAATGTACAACACTGTAGAAATAAAACTATACATGAATTTGGTCTTGTACTAAACAAAGCGCAGACGTTAATGATGCACATTTACCAGAGCTGACATATTCCAATTAATAAATTCAAAATAAAGAGATATTTTTCTACCTTTTGTGCATTTTTTTTCAGCTGCAATTGCTCCAGCCACTCTCTTCTGGTTTCTTCGTGTCTTCTGCTAACTCTCCATCGTCTGCTGTCCATTTGTCCTTTCTTCTCTCCTAGTTTTTTTTCCATTCTCTCTGTACATCTGCTTTAACATACTAATCTTTCTCCTTTTGCTCTTTCCTCATTCCTATTTCATCCACTCAAATTTTACCACTCCATCCTCAATCCCCACTTACTCTCCCAATACCCGGCCAATTGTAGATTTTTCATCCCTCCCACACAAAATATTTTTCCCCTCTCCATTTTACTCTCCCAGCCCCATCCCATTCTAATCCTCCCCCAACATCAGCTCCCTTCTAGTTCCAGCCTCACCCAGCATCCATTCCCTTCTAGTCCCTGCATCAGCCCATTTCCAGTCCTAGCCCCCATCAGCCCATTTCCAGTCCTAGCAACCCCCAACCCAATACCAGTCCTAGCCCCCCCATCAACCCACTTCCAGTCCTAACCCCCCATCACCCCATTTTCAGTTTAAGCCCCCCATAACCCATTACCAGTCCTAACCCCCCCCCCCCCCATCAGCCCACAGCCCATTACCAGTCCTAACCCCATCAGCCCACCTCAAGTCCTAACCCCTCCCCATCAGCCCATTTCCTGTCCTACCCCCCCCCATAGCCCATTATCAGTCCTAACCCCCCCCATAGCCCATTACCAGACAGCCCCCATCAGCCCAAAGCCCATTACCAGTCTTATCCCCCCATAGCCCATTAACATTTCTAACCCCCCCAACAGCCCACAGCCCATTTCCAGTCCTAACCCCATCAGCCCACCTCAAGTCCTAACCCCTCCCCATCAGCCCATTTCCTATCCTAGCCCCCCCATAGCCCATTATCAGTCCTAACCCCCCATAGCCCATTACCAGACAGCCCCCAACAGCCCACAGCCCATTACCAGTCCTAACCCCTCCCCATCAGCCCATTTCCTGTCCTAGCCCCCCCATAGCCCATTATCAGTCCTAACCCCCCCACAGCCCATTACCAGACAGCGCCCATCAGCCCACAGCCCATTACCAGTCCTAACCCCCCCAACAGCCCACAGCCCATTACCAGTCCTAACCCCATTAGCCCACCTCCTGTTTTAACCCCCCATCCCATTTCCAGTCCTTGCCCCCCCATAGCCCATTACCAGTCTTAACCCCCCCCCCCCCATCAACCCACAGCCCACCAAGTCAAGTCCTAACCCCCTCAGCCCATTACCAGTCCTAACCCCCCCCTCCTCATCGGTTCAAGGAACATTAAAAAAAAAACAAGCTGGCTGCTACCACTGCCACTGGCGCTACCGCCACGGCAGCAGCAGAATGGAGTGTCCCGCGGGGCCCCCTCTGCCCAGCTGAGTCCCTCCCTCCCTCCCTCTCTCTGCGACGGCTGAGCCCCTCTGTGCCGGCTTTCAGATACGCGAAGGGAGAGTGTCTCCCTCGCGTCTCTGTTAAGCCTGCAGGGGCAGATGGGAAATTTCCCATCAGCCCCTGCGGGCTTAACAGAGACGCGAGGGAGACACTCTCCCTTCGCGTATCTGAAAGCCGGCACAGAGGGGCTCAGCCATCGCAGAGGGAGAGCTCAGCCGGGCAGAGGGGGCCCCGCGGGACACTCCATTCTGCCGCTGCGGCAGCAGTAGCAGCCAGCTTTTTTTTTTAAACTTAATTTTGAAAAAAAGCAGAATGTTCTTTGCGCGGGGCCCCCTGAAACGCGGGGCCCTGTGCAAAAAACATTCTTGCTCAATGGACGGGCCGGCCCTGGCTCTCTGACTTTCTGCTGCGTCATATCTGGTGTGGGGAAAGTTTGTTCTACTATTCTTTGGCTCATTGTAACCTGAATGTGTTTGCTGCTTATGTGACTGCAAGATAAGTTCTTCTTTTTCCCCTATTATCATAGGTTCTGTGCTGGCTACTGCATCACATATCATATCCCCCCCCTTAAGATATTACGGGCTGGGGGACTCATGTCCTCATAGCACGTAATTACAGAATGGCCGGGAGCTTTACCTTTAATTGGCCAAAAGCCGCTGTCCGCTCCTGCCAGGGTTTTAGGACGTTAATGTGGTACACTTGACAGCGCCCCCTGTCGGTTTTCACCACATACGAAACCAGTCCCTTGCGATCCACTACGGTATAGGGTCCCCTCCAATGGGCTTTGAATTTTGGCCCAGGGTCTGCCACCAGTACGACTACCTTCTCACCTATGGCTAGTTGACGGGGTTTCTTCCCCCGGTCATAGTATCGCTTCTGATACTGCTGACTGTCCCGTAAATGACGTTCAGCGGCCTGTGAAGCCCTCTGTAACCGTGACCTTAGTTCTCAGAGAAACTGCGGTACTCCTACCTCTTCCCCTTTTGGCTCTGCCCACTGTTCCCTTAAAATGTCCAGGACTCCCCTTGGGGCACGGCCAAACATGAACTCGTATGGAGAAGCTCCCAACGAGGCTTGTGTGCGCTCCCTGCTGGCATATAAAACGAACGGGAGCATAATGTCCCAGTCAGCCATTTTCCCATCCAGTCCCCGCTTCAACATTTGTTTGAGGGTCTGGTTAAAACATTCCACCAACCCGTTGGATTGTGGATGGTAAGCTGCCGTTTTTATGTGTTGTATCCCGAAGGCGTCCCAGACCTGTGCCAGGTTTCGCGACAGGAAATTGCTTCCCCTCTCCGTTAGCATCTCCTTCGGGAACCCCACTTCACAAAATAATCTAATCAATTCCCCCGCTATAGTTTTCGCCGAAATGTTCCTCAGCAGTACTGCCCAAGGGAACCGGGTGGCCTGATCCATTATTACTAAAATGTATTGGAATCCCCTAGGGGTTTTCACTAGGGGACCGACTATATCCATCGCCATCCGGCGTACTGGTTCGGATATAGTGGGGGTTGGTATCATAGGAACACCTTTCGGTTTTGCGGCCGAGACCCTCTGACATGAAGGGCATGCCTCGCAAAAGCGTTTGGTCTCCTTAAATACCCCCGGCCAGTAGAAACGGGCCAGGATCTGGTCTAGGGTACCTAAAACACCTTTATGCCCACCCACCGGGTGATCATGGGCCAATCTCATAACGACCGCCTTAAAGGCAGTGGGCACCACTAGTTGTTTTCTAACGGCCCCTGTCTGGGGGTCGTTACTCTCCCGATATAATATATCTTCCTCCACCAGGAATCTGGGAAGAATATCTCTGTCGGACTGGGCGTACTAGAAGGCGTGCTTTAACGCGGGGTCTGCCTTTTGCTCTTTCGGGAATGATGGGAACCTTTGTACTAGATCGGCCGGCACCCAGGGAAAACCCAGCCCGTCCCCTGCTCCTGCCCTCAATTGAGCCCTGTGGTGGCGTTCCCGTCATTTTTCTCCTTTGCTTTTCTTACTACCTTTTGAGGGTGGATTGATTAAATCTTCGTGTTAGGGCAGCTCTCCTAAAGTTTCATCTAGGGGCCTATCCTCCCCTACCCGAGATTCCGCCTCCTCTTCTGAAGAGTGGTCAGTGTCCTCCGGGGGTTCAATTTGCTCCCCCGAACTTTGGGCCTGTGACCTTGTAGAGACCATCCCCCTTTTCAATTGTATGCCCTCTCCGATGCCCTTACAGAACGGCGGCCAGTCTCGACCTAAGACTATATCATAGGGCAACCTGGGTATCACTGTCACTAGGACCTTTCTTCGGGTGCCTAAACCTTTCACCGTCACCCTATATAGAGGGTAAGAAGTGGAGGACCCGTGTATGCAGCGTATCCTAGATCTACCCTCCAGTTGATTCAAGGGGGACACATTACCGTCCTGTAGGCGGTGCCAGAATTTATTGGACACCATGGTTTGGTCTTCCCCCGAGTCAAGTAGGGCTTTGGCTACCACGCCTTGTACCTCCACATCAATGCAATAACCTTCCCGCTTATACTTTCCATCCCCACTCATCAATGCCATTCGCCAAGTACATTCATCCTTCCTATGACCCCACTTCCCACATTTAAAACATTTTATGCGAGCGTCCTTAACCTCATCTCTAGGTACATATTTCATTACACTAGGTGCACATGACATAGGGTCTTTCACTACTTTGCCAAAATTGGCTACCCCATACGTGTTGCCAGCTCCTCCCTGCGGTTTATGGGCTAACCCAGCCTCCATGAACCTTTCAGTGAGGCGAGCTGCCTCGCTTGAGGTCTGACAATTTTGCAGAGGAAGGAATGATCTTACTTCGGTTGGAACAGCCTCTGAGAATTGCTCTAGCACGATCATGTCAAGTATACTTTCAAGGGTTCTCCCCTCCGGGGTAAGCCATTTCCATACCAGGTTACAGATTCTTTGGCAGAGTGACTTAGGGGTTTCACCTGGCTGGAATTTAGTTGCCCGTAACATACGGCGGTATACCATAGGCGACAAGCCTAGCCTGTCTCGTATGGCTGCCCTAACCTCCTCATACTCCTTTGCCTGGGCGGTGGGCATGGCCTTGTAAGCCGCCAGGGCTTCTCCCGTCAGGGAGGTGGCCAACCTAACCGCCCATTGCTCATAGGGCCAGCCCGCACTATGGGCTACCCGTTCGAAAGCCTCTAAAAAGTCGTCTATATTGTCAGCTTTTGTCAATTGTCCAAAGGATAAGATCCCACAACTTTGTGGGCCTACCCCACAATAATGTTCTTTAGGCGTCTTCTCTGCCGCTCGCTCTGCCAGCCAAGTTTGTATCAGGTCAGTCAGAGGTTTCTGTTGGGCCTGCATGGCCGCCAACGCTTGCTCCTGGCTCAGCTGGGCTAACTCCCTCTGCTTTTCAAACTGGAGACTTATCCAGCGCAACACGTCCTGGGGATTCTCCATGTTCACACCCTGAAACAAAACAAACACACACCAAGTGTGGCACTCCTTTATTTTAAATGCAGTTAAACCGAGGCTTTAGCTCCCAGTATCCCTTCTCACCACAATCCCACACCGCTTGTGCCCAGATACTTTTTACCTGAGTCAGGTGGAGATTCCGGCTCTGAGAAAGTTCTCTTCCTCTCTGGATTCTGGAACCCTCCGGCGTGGTCAACAGCAATCCCGGTCCTTCTCTCCGGCACTGGTAATTCCGCTGTGCTTCCGCTGTATTCTTCTCCAGGAATCCTAAAAACTACGCCATTTGTGACTCTACACCGCCCCTATTAGGCGCCCGCCTAGGGCATGCGATGCAAGTTTGCCTTCTGAAAGAATAGTCTGTAGCTGTGTGGTCAGGCAAAAACAATAACTGGGCTTTATTCCCCTTCCCTTATGGATTTCCTTTTTTTATACAGCAATAAAGAATAACATAAATAAACTGTTTCTTCACAGCAAAAATAAAGATGAACCTTTTCCAAGCAATTATAACACTGCTTCTGCTTGCTTCTTTAACAGAGAGATTCTATCTCATCCAAGAGACATATCGCGCAATCCATGGGACTGGATTCTACCTCCTGGCTAGTGCTTTCCCACTGCATTTGTTCACAGTCCAGACCTGTAAATGGATAACACTCTTCAGGGCTGCTATTGACACAACTCTTTCTTTGGGAGGCAACAGTTCCTATAGCAGGAAGCTGCTCTGCATAAACAGGGTCGTGGGGACCTGTGTTTGGGGCTTCTCTTAGGTTCCCTCTTTCTCTCCAATAAGGATTCTCTTCCCCACTGTTAGCTTTAGTTCTCCTGGCCGGGCCCACCTCTTGCCCTTTAGAGAAAATGGTGTACTTAGCTTTTCCTCTGGGGTATATAGCTTCCACTCCTTCCTCTGTTAACCAGGCCTTTCTGTCTGGGCTGTAGCGTGCCTTTCCCCGAGAGTTCCAAACACCAGTAGTTTGAGCTAGGCTGTAGCCACTTTCTTGAAAGGTTTTACTCCTGCTGCTCCTTGCTACCGGGGCATATCCAATGCTTCCTGGATCCAGCAAGCTCTCCTGTTTGTGACGTCTGCCCTCTACCTGCTTGGTCACTCTTCTCGGGTCGATGCCCCCTCTGGCTTGGGAGACTCCTGCACTGGCTCTTCCAGCACTCTCTGGTTCAGCTGTCTGCTCTCTCACTGGCTCGGCATCTGTGACTCCTCCAGCCACACCCACTTCTTCTCTTCCTTCCAACTCTCTGCCTCCCCTTGCTGGGATTTCCCAACTGCTTTTATCCTCTTGTCTCTTGCACGTCGTACGTGCTTCCCTGCTCAGGTGAACCTGATTAGCTCTCTGACTTTCTGCTGCGTCATATCTGGCGTGGGGAAAGTTCTACTATTCTTTGGCTCATTGTAACCTGAATGTGTTTGCTGCTTATGTGACTGCAAGGTAAGTTCTTCTTTTTCCCCTATTATCATAGGTTCTGTGCTGGCTACTGCATCACACTATCCCATCGCTCTTTCAGTGTGTGCTTCAATGGCTCCTCCTCCTCCTCCTCTTCAACCCCACTACCTGTAGGAGTTCCCAGGGTTCCATCTTAGGTCCATTCCTCTTCTCTCTCTCTATACCCAATCCCTTGGCACCCTTATCTCTTCCCATGGCTTTCACTATCATCTCTAAGCCGACGACTCTCAAATCTATCTTTCTGCACCTGTTATCTCTCCTGATATCCAGACTAAGATCTCACTCTGCCCCTCTCTGACATTGCTGCCTGGATGTCCCACCGCCGCTTAAAACTGAACATGGCCAAAACTGAGCTCTTATCTTTCCCCCGAATGCTTCCCCTCCTCTTTCCCCTTTCTCTCTCTCTTTTGATAACTCTGTACTCCTCCCTGTTTCTTCAGCACGTAGCCTTGGTGTTATCTTCGATTCCTCTCTCTTTCTCTTCACATATCCAGCTCATTGCTAAAACTTGTCGTTTCTTTCTATACAATATTTCCAAAATTCACCCCTTCCTCTCTGTAGACACCACTAAATTGATTGTCCACTCCTTAATCACCTCCCGTCTTGATTATTGTAACGTTCTCCTTGCCGGCCTCCCTGCAAACCACCTCTTTCCTCTTCAGTCAATTCAACACTCCGCTGCTCAACTCATTTTCCGCCAGTCTCATTTTTCCCACATCACTCCTCTCCTCATGTCGCTTCATTGGCTTCCCATCCATCTCCATATCCAATTTAAACTTCTCCTCCTGACCTATAAATGTATTCACGCTTCTGCCCCCCAGTACCTTTCATCTCTCATCTCTCCTTACACCCCCTCTCGGTTGCTTCGCTCTTCTAACAGTCTTCGTTTCTGTGCCGTTTACTCGTACTGCCAATTCCAGACTTCGCTCCTTCCAACTGGCAGCACTCTTTGCTTGGAATAGTCTTCCTATCTCTGTGCGCCAGGCGTCCTCCCTGGCCATTTTCAAGTCTTGACTAAAATCCCACCTCTTCACTATTGCTTTCCGTTCCTGTCTTACCCTATCTTGACCTCTCTATCAACATTTGCTTACTTTGTCCTGTAAATTTTTGTTATTTGTATTATGTAACTTATTTTATTTTCTGTCTTATTAGATTGTGAGCTCTGATGAGCAGGGACTGTCTCTCTTCTATGTTTGTACAGCGCTTCGTATGTTGCGGCGCTTTATAAGTCTTTAATAAATAATAATACAATACAATACAGTACAATATACCCCATGTGCATATATTAACAAAACTATACATAAGTATTTAACAAACTGAAACAAAAACATCCCCATCTTGCTGTATCTTGCCGGGAGTGAAGTACAACCTGCGAGGAGGAAAGAGAAAAAGAGACTTGTTAAAGAAAGCAATGTGCATAAAATACTGCAGTGAGGCCTCCAAAGCATTGCATCCACTTACCAGGCACAGATACGTATCGCTGTGCTTGTGCAGAAATCAGGGCCAGAAGCTCCTGCCCTACAGCCTGCATTTCCTGGCTTATGCTGCCTAGATGCTGACTTACGCCCGCTAGCTCTTGTCACACCAGCTAGCCTTGCTAACTCTTTTCTCATGCCAGCTAGCTCTTGCCTTACAGCGCATAGCTCCCCCAGGAGTGTGTCATGTGCCTGCTCCTGCCGTGTCAAAACTTAGGCTGTTAGATCTTCCAGGGGGTCTGCAGTCACTTCTATCTCTTGCGTATGTGGTGCATTCTGCCAAGACACACAGAAGAGATCCCATCTGTAGTCACTGCAATAAAATAAAACAGCTGAGAGTAACTAATCTGCAACCGGACCACAACACAATACTCGCTGGCCCCAAATTTCACACAGACAAAGAAGGAAGTCTAGGCCTCAACTCCCAAAAGAAGCCCAAGGTTATGCCGGGTGGTTATACTCACCAGCAGAGAAGGAGGGCAGAACAGACAGGCCCCCTGGATTTGGAAAGGAACCCACTGAAATGACAAAGCAAGGGGAAGAGTTAATACATCCTCCTCCCAGGCCCAACTCTCAAAAGAAGCCCAAGGTAATCCTGGGTGGGTATACTCACTGGTAGAAGTAGAGGGTAGAGCAGACAAACCCCCAGAGGCAGGGCTTGGAGAGGAACCCACTGCAATGACAAAGCAAGGGGAAGATTTAATACAGACACTCTCCTCCCAGGCCCAACTCTCAAAAGAAGCCCACAGTAATTCTGGATGAGTATACTCACTGGAAGAGGTGGAGACAATGGAAGCAGACACTGCAGTGAGAAAAGGATAGGTGTAAAATTGAGCATGCTTTCAATCCCTCCACCCAAATACACCTGGTTCTTCTAGATATGTACTCACCAGATATCCCTGAGCCTACACCACTGGAAGCAATCAATTGCTCCAATGGGGTCAGCTCAGTGGAACATAGAGGCCCATCCCCAGTCTTCCGCCGTGATCTCTTATCAATCTTTTTTTTTATCACACATTGCTCATCGCGCCACCAATGCTTCAATTGTGGTATCATGTGCGCCTTCACCCCTAGGGTGTTCACCTCTGCTGCAAATTGATCCTACAGTTTATTCCTTTGACCAGCTGTATTCTTTGCAAGAAATAAATTGTGGTACTTAGCAACCACACAACGGTAGAGCACATCCTTTTCCTCCTCTGAAAACCTCGAAGAACGAGACTGCTTTGACCTCTAGCTGGTATTCTGCTCAGCCTCACTACCTGATCCTGAATAACATTGCATCTCTACAAATCAGAAATAAATAAGAAAGGGGATAGCTGTAGCATTGAGCATGCTTGCAATCCCACCACCCAAATATACCAGTTCTTCTAAATATGTACTCACCAGATATCCCTGAGTCTACAAAAGGAAACTTGTTAGAAAGCATATATAGTTATGCGCTCTAGTAGACGCACCAGAAAGAAAAGCACGGTACTGCAGCGTTTATCTTTATCTTTATTCAGTGTGCTTGATATACCGCCTAATACCAAAGTGTTAAGGCGGTGTACAATAAAACAAAATGGCACTGCTTAAAGGAAACAGAAAAAGAACGCCAGTATTGTGACAGGAAAGAAAAGAAAAGAAAAAGAAGCAGAAGAGAGTCGAACAAACAACAAATAGGACAATTGGTCTGACAACACATTGAGACAAACCATGGACAACCAAAAATGGGGTGGAAGATGGGGGAAGGAACGGAGGTGGGAAGAAAGGGAAGGGTGAAGGTAATAGGAGTAAGGGACAAAGGTTCATTATATTTATGCACCGCAGAGGATGCACAAATGTGCACGCTGTTGTGTGACATCTACAGGGGACCGGATTGGGAAATTATGGACATGCTCTATCAACTTCTTCATGCATTTCCTTTTCTGCGCGTTACCTGATTTCTAACACCAACATTTAACAATGATTTTTTCCTTAGCATTGGGGTTTTATGCGTATCACATTTGCATATGCTTGGTTTTGTGCACCCTTCTTTTGCATTGCCTCTTTTTTTCTGCATTGCACGTTGAGACTTGTGCATTGTGGGTGCGTTACGTGAACACATAAAAATTCTGTAATGCGCACGTTCAGCACTCGTTTTCTGCATCGGCCCAAAAGAGTTTTATTTTACTCTTGTTGAATATTAAAAGAAATTCAAATGCAGACAATAGATTTTTGTTCAGGAAGCAGGTATATTAATTAATTAATTTTATTTTTATTTATTTAGCTGTATTTATATACTGTCTTTCACCGGATCAAGGCGGTTTATAATGAACAAGAGAGAAATTACAATATAATAGTGTCTTCAACTATATACAACATGCAATCAATAATTCAGGAGTTGCTAACTATGTACAGGCTTAAACTATGACAAGGAAGCACCCCATCTGCAGCCAGAAGAACTCGCAAACAAAAGCAGGCATCGACAGTTCCTTGGAAGCAAACCAGCTTTATTGAGGAGGTCAGCCCTACAATAAAGCTGGTTTCCTTCCAAGGGACTCTCATTGCCTGCTTTTGTTTGCAGGCTTAAACTATGTGTAGTATACTGTCTTTGACTACATAGAACCATAGTCAGCTGGCAAAGTTTGACAAGGCTGTTAGTAAAGGCTGTTAGTGTGGCTGGGTTTAAAAAAGGTTTGGACAAGTTCCTGGAGGAAAGGTCCATAAACCATTAAGAGACCCAGGATATCAGTGCTTGACCCAATACAAGCATTGTGGAACCTGTCTTTTGGGGAAACTGCTAGGTATGTATGACCTAGATTGGCCACTGTTGGAAACAGGATACTGGGCTTGATGGACCTTGGTCTGACCCATTATGGCATATCTTATGTTCTTATGGTTGTATTGGTGTGAAATGCTCCATGAATAGATGTGTCTTCAGATGTTTTCTGAAGGTTTTGACGTCTGAGATGTTCCTGAGCTGGTCTGGGAGGATGGAAGGATCGTTTACATGCATGTTGGTTGGACTTGGTTATGAGGTGGGGGATGATGAGGATGTTCATCATGGATGTCTGTCTAGATCTGAGTTGTTTGGAGATCTGAAGTAGCATGTGGAGGGGTCAGAGTGGATTACTTTGTGGGTTAATATGAGAGTTTTGAATTTTATTCGGCTCAGTAGTGGGAGCCAATGGAGCTGTTTAAGTATAGAGCTGATATGATCATGTCTTGCTACTGCTTGTAGGGGCCTTGCTCTTTGGTGGAGAGTTGTTTGCAAGGACAGAAGCATGGATTGTGGAAGGCCTTGATAGATAGCATTGCAGTAATCCAGGTGAGGTATTATGGAGGCTTGTAGGACAGTACGGAAGTCTGCTGGTTCAAGGAGTGGTCAGAGGTGCTGCAGTGTTTTTTGAATGGTATCAAGAGGGGTGAATCCCAGTTCATACCACATCCCTAAGTATTCCTTGTGTTATACAGCTTAAACCCTATTAAAGTGCACAATGACCTGATGCAGACTTGTAGCGAAAGCCTAACTAAATGTGGCCATTGTCTTGTTGCTGGGCAGATTTCAGAGACTGGTCAGGCAGGTCAGGGGTTGTAAATGACAGTTTGTTGAGACATTGCTGCTTTTTCCTGAGAGGCGTCAGGCAAAAAGTCAGAGACAGAAATAAATAAAAGAAAAGCAGGAAAAAGTGCTGATGTATACATATAGGTTTTCAGTAGCTATAGTTTTGTTCTGTGAAAAAAAGGAAGCACCTGTATCCAAGAAATGTATATAACTGGAAAGACAGAAACAGACAGTGGAGAACAGACAAATGAAATCCTTCCATCTGTCTATTGGTCAGTGAGTAACCTGACATAATAATCCTTTGTCTCTTAGTCCAGATTCTGCATTTACTAAATTTGTGATATTGCTTTAAGGGAAGCTGTACTCCTTCTACCTATTTTTGATTATAATAAAGATGTAAACTTTACTCTTAGTGTCAGAGTCTGATTGAATCAGTGCGGGATCCATTATATATTTTTGAAGTGTAACACAGCAGCGCAATCTAAAAATCCTCAAGATATTTGGTGGCCCCCTATGCGATATGATGTCATAGCCCTTACATCGTTGGTCGACTGTGGTAAAAAATGAAGATAAGTAAGTGAAAGAAGTGAAGAGAAGACACGTGAGTATTTTTGGATCCCTGCAGAAGACTTCAAGTTGTGAAGTAAATTTGTAGACTTTGTGTTGAAGTAAATTGTCCAGGTGATTTTGTTGATGTGGGTATTGAATGTGAGGTATTGATCCAGGGTGATTCCTAGGTACCGGACTTCAGCCTGGGTTTTATTTGTTATGGTGTTCAGTGTAATTGTGTGTTCGGGGGGGGGGGGGACAAAGGTGTTGTCTCTCGTTATGTAGAGAACCTCCGTTTTGTTATAGTTGATTTGAAGGTTGTTGTCTTTCAGCCAGTTGGTTACTTCGGTGAAACATTCTTGGTGGTCAGATATTGTGGGTTGGTGCATATTGATTGGGCCATAGATCATGATATCATCGGTATAGACATGTTCATTAAGGTTATGTGATCTTACAATTGTGTAGAGCGATCCTAGGTAGAGGTTGAAAAGGAGAGCAGAGATGGTGGATCCCTGGAGGAGTCCTTGGGTCTGCTTGTATGGGGTGGAGGTATTTTTTCCAATCTTTATTTGTTGGTGTCAATCTGTGAGGTAGGAAGTGAACCATTTGAGTATTGTGCCTTGAATTCTACAGGTGCGGAGACATTGTAGGAGGATCCTGTGGATTACAGTGTCAAAGGCCGATGAGATGTCTAAGAAGATTAGAAGGAAGCCTTGATTGATGTGCTGCATTCCTTGAACTAGAGTGTTTACCAGGGTAGTTAGCAGTATTTCTACTCCCTGGTGTAGACGGAATCCGTGTTGTTGAGGGTCTAGGAGGTTGTGTCGGTTGATGTGGTCTTGAAGCTGGTGTTGGATGGTTTTCTCAACAATCTTGACTGTGAAGGGTAGGCTGGTAAATGGGTCTTATGATGAAGGGTTAGATGGGTCCAGGTAGGTTTTTTTTCAATGATGGACATATGGAGGAAATTTTCAGGAATGTGGGCAAGGTGCCTTGTTGTAGTATTGAACTCGTGATTTTGGCGAGTGGTCCACTGAGTTCTTTCTTGGCTGCCTTAATCCATGAGACTTGGCAGGGATCCAGAGGGGAGGTTGTTGTGTTTAGAGATGCTATGGTGTTTTCTATTTGTTCTTTAGTGACATCGGTGAAGGAGATCCAGGGATCTGTGTGATTGTCTTCGATAGGGGGGGGGGTGTGAGGGGCTGAGGGACTTTCAGTTGGTAGTATACTTATGTTTGGGGGTGACATTGCTTATAATGTTGAGCCAGTTGTTGTGGGGTGAGCGTGATTTCTGGGTTTTTGTTGGTTGGTGTATTTGTCAGTTGTTTTACAATGTTGAAGAACTTCTTGGCCTGATTGCAGAGTTGAGTAGTTAGGATGGTGTTCACGTCTTGCCTTGTCTGTTGCGGTGTAGTAGTCATTTAGAAGTTATAGATATTGTAGTCTGTCTTCATTTTTTTTTCGTCATCTTCGTTCATGTTTGCAGAGTTGTTGTTTTTGGTTAAGACAGTTTATTACACATAATTTAACATGAGATAGAAACATATACTAATACTAAAGGGCATGTTTATTAAAAGCTAACACTTAATAAGTGCCACTGTGCCCATAGAAATATAAAGGCTGTAGGTACATACAGCATGTTAACTGCATTAATGCATGCTACAGCCTTTAGTTAAAGGGCCCCTTAGGGGCATGTTTACTAAAGTGCAGTACGTTTTTGCACTTATTGTGCATCAGGAGCAAAACCTAGTGCAAAAAGTGCAAAAGCCACGCACTAATGTTGGGGGCATACCCAGCATGGAGAAGTTCCTTTTCTTCTTCTTGAAGTGGTGTTAAGTACACCTACGTTAATTGAAAAATTCACAGTGCGCAAACTGCAATGTGCAGCCTACACCTATCCTCTGGCCATAACTAACCTGACTGTCTTTTCTAAGTTCAAATACAGGACATTCAATCAAGCTAGGGAGGGGGTTCAACATTAAGGAAAGTAAAAAAATATGTTTATAATTATAATTTTAATTTTAACCCAAAATTTTAATCAGTAGGCTAGGTTTATAACTTAACTTACAAATATGCCAATCAGGCCTACCTGTTGTACTTCTCTACAGAGTGAATTTTCTTAAAAATAGCAACATTTCCACTAAGATAATTTAAAAAAATTCTGGACAACTCAACTCAAAATTGTACTTTACAATCATTAGACGTTTGAAAGTCTCTACATGCAGTTGGGTTTTTTCTGTAGACCACACTTTATTCATGATTGAAAAGCACCTTTCAGTTGGAGCATTGGGACCTGGCAAACATAAAACAAATTCAACCAGTCTGCATAAACTTTTATATGGTACCTCATTATTTTTGAGGTGTCCAAACACCTCCTTCCATTTTTCGTCAACTGTGGTATCTGTTCTTTTCCATTCTTGAACTTTTTCTTCAGAAACAAATGACTCCACGCTCTCCACTGCCCTTAACACATTAGCCCCCCTTCGTCCTGTGTCTTTCCGCTCCTTTTCCCACCACCCTTGGTATCACCCCGGGCTTTACCTTCATCGCACTCACCTTCGCCGTGCAGAACGCCTCTGGAGGAAGCACCGGTCAGCAGCTTCCTATTCTGCCTTCTATCAGGCACATCTCTCCTATCGTTCCATGATAACTACGGCTAAACACTCTTACTACTTTCGTCTCATAGCTACCTCTTCTAACTCCTCTAGATGTCTTTTCCACATCCTTAAATCTCTCTCCTCCACCTTCTCTCCCCCCTCTTCCTTCCCGCTTTTCCCCCAGTCCTTCTACCCTCGCCTCCTTTTTCACCGATAAAGTCCTCTCCTTCCGCTCTTCCTTCCTTTCCTGCCCTCCTCCCCTCTCTCCCCCCCTGACTCCCTCATTTCCCCTGTTGTCATCTCCTTGCCCCCTTCCTGCACCTTTCCATACATTTGGCGCTCCTTTGCGCCTATTACTTCACCTGAACTCACCAAAGCTATCTCATCTGCCCATCAGACCACCTGTCCCCTTGATCCCTTGCCCTCTTCTTGGTTACTCAACTCAGATCTTGAACTTGTTCCTTACATTCTCTCCATTTTCAATTCCAGCCTCACTTTTGGTCACTTCCCTTCTAGTTGGAAACACGCCATTGTCCACCCTCTTTTGAAGAAACCTACCCTCGATCCTGCCATCCCTGCCCACTGGCGACCCGTCACTAACCTTCCTTTTCTCTCAAAAATTCTTGAAAAGCTTGTCTTCTCTCAACTCGCTACTCACCTTGACTCCACTTTTGCACTTCACCCACGTCAATCGGGTTTTCGTCCTGGACACAGAACGGAGACTATTCTCGTAGCTTTACTCTCTGAACTCCACCGTGCTCACGATCATGGTGACTTTTCTCTCGTGGTATCTCTGGATCTTTCCTCTGCCTTTGACATGGTTGACCACCGCACTCTTCTCACCCGTCTGTCTGATTTCAGTGTTCATGGAACTGTCTTGCAGTGGTTCTGCTCCTTTCTGTCTTCCCGTACTTTCTCTGTTCATTTTGGCTCCTCTGCCTCTCATCCATCATCTTCAATCTGTGGTGTTCCCCAGGGCTCTATCCTTGCCCCCTTTCTCTTCAACATTTTTCTTGCCCCACTTGCCCTGCTCATTCAACAGTTTGGTATCTCTGCCTACATCTACGCCGATGATATCCTTCTGGTTCATCACACCTCTTTCTCCTCCCCAATCTCGCCCCACTCAATCTCGGTCTTGCTTCCGTCTCCTCCTGGTTCGATCTAAACTTCCTTCACGTTAATCCCGCTAAATCTTCTGCAATCTGGTTTTCTTTTGGACTCCTCCCTCCTGTTCTGTCACCTGTTATGTCCTCCCTCCCCATCCCACGGTGCCGACTCTTCATTACCTGGGTGTCACCTTGGACTCTTCTCTCTCCTTCCACCAACACATTTCCTCTGTTGTACGTACTTCCTTTCTCCACCTTCGTCAGATAAGGGCTGTTCATTCGTTTCTTCCCACTTCTTCTGTTGTCACTCTGGTTCTGTCACTTGTGATCACCCGTCTAGACTACTGCAATGCTATCTATGCAGGCCTCCCCTCCTCTCAGCTTCGTCGTCTCCAACTAGTCCAAAATGCTGCTGTCCATCTCGTCACTTGCTCCCCCGTTTGTTCTCATGTCACTCCCTGCCTTTTCACCCTCCACTGGCTTCCGGTGAAGTTCAGATTCATCTTCAAATTACTCATCATTGCGCACAGAGCTCTTCATACTAGCACTCCCCAGTATTTGGCCGACATCATTTATCTTCAACCCTCTCCACGTCTTCTTCATTCGGCTCACGGTAATAGTCTCTTCCTCCCCTCCCCTTCTCAGGCACATCTGGAACTCACTCGTCACTCTGCATTCTTTTTTTCTAGGCCCCGCTTTATGGAATTCGCTCCCATTTTCTCTCCACATCGAACTTTCTTACCCCTGCTTTAAAGCTCTTCTCAAAACCCATCTCTTCTGTCAAGCTTTTAATCTTTCCCCCCCCCCCCGCACCGATGGTGCTCTATCCCCCAGCCGCGCCCCCATCCCCCGTAACATCCCCCCAAATGCTTCCCACCTGCCCCTCCCTCCCCGTCCCCCCGTCATTCTGTCCCCTTTCTGGGCCTCTTTTGTTTTCTATCTTTGTCTGTCCCTCTCTGTCCTATTGTTACTGGCGTTCCTTTCTGACTTTATTTTTCAGTAGCCACTACCTTTTTTTGTATTGTACACTGCCCTGATGCCTCGGCATGGACGGTTTATCAAATCCTGTGAATAAAGATAAAGATAAAGACTTAAGACTTAAGACATGAGAACTCAAAACAGTTCAGTATCATTTATTACTGACTCTAGGCTGGGTCTTGTAGACAAAACATTCTAAAGACGACTCTAGCTCACACCACTCCGGTTGTTTTTGAAGGAGAGTCCACTGTTTCCTAATCTCCTGGTAGTGAGTGGTCCACTGATCCAAGTAATCAATGCAAATGTAGAAAGATGACACAGATTGCTTAAAATTTGCTTCATCGATGCTGCCTTCTTCTTCAAGATCTTTTAATCTTATTTCTGATTGTCAGAGGCAAAAACACTTCATGCTTCCTAGTTACTAACTTATTTCTAAGTCACTGATTACTCCAGTCACCCCTATCATTGAGATTTTTGAGACTCACTTTTTAAAGTCTCATTTTAGAAAATCATGGCCTGACTGTGCAGAAAGAACAGCCAAACATCTGCTGATTCATTCTCAAAAAATGTTTTTGATTATAACTGGGCATTTTTCCTGGCTCATAAAATATGATTTCACTGGTTGGAACATTTTAATTAACCTCTCTATGTCTGGTAGTAAAGCCAGCCACCTAGTGTTACTGTATCCGAGGAGCTTTTGATACTCACTCTCAACAAAGTAACACATCTCTTTAAGGTTTTCAGTTCTCACTGTATAAATGTGAAAATGTCTGAATATCTTATTGTCAATAAATTCAATGTCAAATAGCAGACATTCGGCAGCAGTGTTGATACAATTGAGAGCAATGTGAGCTACACAATTTGCACCAATTAAATTACTTCCTAAATCTTTTTTGCAGCTTGTAAAAAAATATATTGTTACTTCCCCTCCTAGGTGGCTCCACCAAAATCGTAATTGGTATTGTCAGCATACAATGCCAAAACTTTGAATCATAGCCCATTGGACTGAACTGTACTTCATGGACATCAAGAACTTTTACCTGAACCCCTTTTCAGGAAGAATGTACCTTACTAAAATAGGGCACATTTTAATGCTTCCATGGTTTGAGCAATCACAAAAAACTGTTAAAAAAAAACTTGTCTCAGAACGGTCTCTCTTGAGGGATTCACTAGAGTCAGGTTTGAAAACATTACAGATGATTGCTTCTGTTTTGGTTCGCAACAAGAGTATTTTTCATCAAAACATTTTTTTCAACAACAGATTGTATTTCAAACAACTTTGAAGTACAATATGACCACTGAAAAGATTGGTTGTGGACAACACAGTGATAAGCCCATGTACCCTCAGTTGTAGCCAGTGACTGAGTTTTCTCATCAAATGTTTGACTTTTAAAAAGATAAGTCACAGTTCTACTTGAAGAAGCACTTGCTTCTGCTGTCTTTATTTTTATTTTATTTATTTAGTATACATTTGTATACCGCTACTTCCAGCAATCAATAGCGGTTTGATTACATGTTGAATGATGTCAATCATGACATAAAATTTGGGTTATAAACACGTTGATTTGAAGGGAAAAGCACAGCACACAGGAAGATGGTTTAAAGGGAGCTGTCTTGTGTTTGTCTGTCCTTAGGTGCAGAACAATGTCACCCTTTCCTGCATGTGCTAATTGAAAGGAAGACTGGCATTTGTTACAAAACACCGTGCTATCACCAGAATATTTCTTAATGAACGGGTATTCATTTTGTTGACTACATATGTGGAAGTCAACGATGGAAAAGCTCTGTAACATCAACAAAGACAAAACCTGGAGCTGACTGTGGTACAGATCATCAACTACTAGTATGCAAACTCAAGCTAAAGTTGAAAAAGAGCAAACCACTCATGAATGCAGCAAAATATGACCTTGAGAATATACCACTGGAATTTAAAGACTGCCTGCAAAATCGATTTGCTGCTTTAGATACAAATGACAGAGCTCCAGAAGAGTTATGGAATGACATCAAAAAGGTTGTGTTGGAAGAAAGCGAGAAGTCTCTACAAAAGGTGAAAAAGCAAAAACGGCCAAAATGGATGACGGAAGAAACTCTGAAAATTGCCCAGAAACGCAGAGAAGCTAAAGCCAGAGGAGAAAGAAAGACAATCGCAGAACTCAGAGATTTCCAACGTGCAGCAAGACAGGACAAGGAAAAGTACTACAATGACACTTGCAAGGAAATAGAAGCAGAAACTATTAGAGGAAGAACAAGATCGGCTTTCCTAAAGCTACGAGAGTTAAAGAAAAAGTTCCAGCCTCGAATTGGAATGTTACAAGATGCTCAAGGTTCTATGTTGAATGATGCTGAGAAGATCAAGAAAAGGTGGAAGGAATATACAGAGTTTTTATATGATAAAGATCAAGTGGACCAACAGCTGTTTCAACCTGTACCTTATGATCGGGAACCATTGGTGATGAAAGAAGAAGTTGAAGCAGCATTGAAAGCCTTATCAAAGAACAAAGCACCAGGCATTGATAGCATTCCCATAGAAGTATTGCAGCAATCTGATGCAGCTGTTACCGTACTCACAAGGCTCTGCCAAGAAATATGGAAGACAACATCATAGCCAACTGACTGGAAAAGATCTGTGTTTATACCAATACTAAAGAAAGGTGATCCAACTGACTGTGGAAATTATCGCACAATCGCTCTGATCCCACATGCCAGCAAGATTCTACTGAAGATTATTCAAAAGAGACTACAACCATACCTGGAACAAGAACTACCTGAAGTGCAAGCAGGGTTCAGGAAAGGGCGAGGAACGAGAGACATCATTGCGGATGTGAGATGGATCCTTGAAAAGACTAAAGAATACCAAAAGGATATCTATTTGTGCTTTATCGACTATAGCAAGGCTTTTGACTGTGTAAACCATGAGAAACTCTGGGCCACATTAAGAAGCATGGGTATACCAGAACACCTGATCGTTCTCTTGCGCAATCTGTACATTGATCAAGAAGCAACAGTTCGAACGGAACAAGGAGAAACAGAATGGTTTAAAATAAGCAAAGGTGTAAGACAAGGCTGCATACTTTCCCCCTACCTGTTTAATTTATATGCAGAACAAATCATCAGAGAAGCAGGATTGTATGAAGACAACAGAGGTGTGAAGATTGGTGGAAGACTCATCAACAACCTTCGCTATGCTGATGATACCACATTACTGGCAGAAAGTGAAGATGATCTGAAACATTTGCTTCTCACAATCAAAGAACATAGTCTCAAAATGGGCCTGCACCTTAATGTAAAGAAGACAAAGATCATGACAACTGGCATAAATCAACAGGTTCATCGTTGAAGGAGAAGAAATTGAAATTGTGAACAACTTTAACCTACTTGGATCAACTATCAATAAAGAAGCAACAAGCAGTCAAGAAATCAGACGACGCATTGCTCTTGGCAGAATGGCTATGAAAGATCTAGATAAGATTCTCAAGAGCAGAGATGGCTCTCTCCATACAAAGATTCGACTTCTTCAAGCCATGATATTTTCAATAACATCTTATGGATGTGAAAGCTGGACAGTGAAAAAGATAGACAGGAAGAAAATTGATGCCTTTGAATTATGGTGCTGGCGGCGAATACTGTGTATACCATGGACTGCCCGAAGAACAAACCAGTCGGTATTAGAGGAGATCAAACCTAAGCTTTCTTTAGAAGCTCAGATGACAAGACTTCGACTTTCATACTTTGGACACATCATGCGAAGAGAGAGATCATTAGAGAAAGACATTATGCTTGGCAAGATAGAAGGTCAACGCAAAAGAGGAAGGCCAGCAATGAGATGGATCGATACAATAACAGCAGCTACGGGTACCAGTCTGTCAACAATGAGCCGCCTGACTGAAGACCGAACACAATTTAGGATAGCTATCCAGAGGGTCGCCATGAGTCGACTCCGACTCGACGGCACTTAACAACAACAACATTCATTTTGTAGCTGGTCATTAAAAGCACACTTTCTTTTCAGCATTTTAAAATGAAAATAAAGTCTAAAGACAAAATAGAAACATGCACCCTAGGCAAAGAGCCTACATGCATGACAGAATCAATGAAATCAGTTGACTACTGACTGTGATATTGATGTTGGCCCCAGGATAATAGCAGCCAGCTTGGTGGGTGCTTAACCACCCCCAATATTTTCTCCTGTAGGTCTGTGTATCTGTAGCAAAAAAACCACCATACTCTAGAATTGCAGGACAAGTTGTATCCTAGCTACTGCTCCCACCTCTCCCTGCTACCTATTGGCTGGCTTTGTCTGACTGATGATTGCCTGGGCCCTGGGGAGGAAACAGAGCCAGATTTGTCAGTAGACAGTCAGAAACAGAATCTGTCTGAAATGTGCTAGTGTGCCTATGTGCACCTGATTTTGGAGATGGAGAGTAGATGAATGCATGTGCATGTATGTGTGACTGAAGTACAACAGAGCACATGCGTGTAACATAGTAACATAGTATATGATGGCAGATAAAGACCAGCATGGTCCATCTAGTCTGCCCAGCAAGGCGGCAAGAGTAGGTGCACCTGCCGCTCTGTGCAGGTCACCTCTCCCCATGCCTTTGTTTAGGGGTGTACCCAACGCTCCATGTAGGTCACCCCTATTTGTTCAGATATAAGAGATAGTTATCCTTATTTTGATTTTATCCTGTTGCTATAAAGGGATCCACTATGTCTGTCCCATACCATTTTGAATTCCGTGACTGTGTTTGCCCCCACCACTTCCATTGGGAGGGCATTCCAAGCATCCACCACCCTTACAGTGAAAAAGTATTTCCTGACATTGCCTTTCTGTTTACCCCCTTGCAGCTTCATCTTATGCCTTCTAGTATTACAGCTTCCCCGTCTTTGGAAGAGGTTTGTTTGTCCATTAATACTCTTTAAGTATTTAAAGGTCTGAATCATATCTCCCCTGTCCCTCCTCTCCTCCAGGGTGTACATATTTAGGTCTTCAAGTCTCTTCTCATAAGTCTTATGACACAGGCTCGAAATCATTTTGGTCGTCTTCCTCTGAACCGCTTCCAGCCTTTTTATTTCCTTTGCGAGATACGATCTCCAAAACTGAACACAATATTCCAAGTGAGGCCTCACCAGCGACTTGTACAGTGGCATTAGTACCTCTTCCTTTCTGCTGGTAATTCCTTTCTGTATGCAACCCAGCATCCTTCTGGGTTATGCCACCGCCTTGTCACATTGTTTCGCCACCTTGAGATCATCAGAAACAGTCACACCGAGGTCTTTCTCCTGGTCCGTGCACATCAATCTTTCGCCCCCTATCTCATACAATTCCGTTGGATTTCTGCTTCCCAAGTGCATGACACTGCACTTCATGTGTATATGTTTCTGTGTCTCTGATGGAAATAGTCTCATATAAATTGAGTTCCCCTTTGAAAATTTCAGCTGGAGTGGAGAAGTCTGCTGGTACAAATGTGGAGGAGTGTAAGAGTGGGACACGTGTTTTAAAATAGGGGACATTTAGGCATCCTGACCGAAGTAATACAATTTGTAAACGGGGGTGCTTGTTGTGAAAGTTCCACAATCTTGGCAAGGACATGAATTTACTTGACTTACAAAGGATTGTGGGTCTTGTAGTTCCTTCACACAAAACTAGCCGTTTAACAAGAATAAAGAATTGTAGTTGCTCGAGTGTAAAGCAGAAAAGAGATTTTATTTATGGGGTGTTATTCCCTTGCACAGATATGCTTGGTAACATCAACAAGATAATTTTCTCCAGGAGTTTCATTCAGGAAACAAAACAATTAAGGCAACTGAATTACTTATGCAATAACTTAGTAAAGACCTTGATGGAACAGAAAAGGTCTTTCTTCTAACCCCTGCTAATAAACTTTCTTAGCAGTGCTGGAATGAAAAATAAACCCAAAAGGAAAATTCTCTTTATCAAAAAACACAGCTTTCTTCCTTTCACACAGAGAAGAAGCTTTTTCCAAAGTCCCACGTGCACTTGTGCCTTGCCCTAATCACAGGTGCTTAACCAGCTGCAAACCATTGCTGGTCCACTCTCCACGTGGCTCCCCAAAGCTTTCTCTCAAAGAAACTTTTCTGGGAAGCTAAAAATTCAGTACAGTTCCTTTTGGTGTTTGATCCTTATCTGAGGATTACTTTAGAACAGCAGCTTAGAGAGAGAACAATCCATACATTCAACTTCCTCATTTGATATTTCCCCTTGCTCTTGAAATATCATAGGATCACTTTCATACACTGGCTCAGAGGATTTTTCTAACTGATCTCTACCAGGATAGCAACTGTTTCCCTGCTGTCTTCCTTGTGCAAAGCTAGGGAACAGATCAGTGTTCATACCTGAGATCACGTTGTCATTAGGTTTCCTCTCTGGGTATTTTGGCCAGTAGGTAGCAAAACGTCTGTGCCCAGCTCTCCAGTCAGAATCTCTGGACTTCAGGTCTCTTTTCCCATACCTCCTTAAATAGGTATTAGAGCTCCTTCTTTCTGTAGATGCAGCCGTCTCCTTTACAGGTGCTGTCCGAGGGTTCCTGGCTGTATATCTCCAAGCCTCTGGCTTCTTCCAGTCCAGTGAAGAATGCTTGCCCCAGGAATCTCTCCCAGTATACGTACTGCCTTGGGCTCCTTTCTTAGACCTTCTGGACTTCTTGCTGTTCTTCCTTCTGTTCACGATCAGTCTCTCCTTCTCCAGCCCCCGTTGCTGTCCTTGCTGTCTTTGCTCTCCTTGCTGTCTGTCTGAAGAATTTCTTATAGCTTTAAAGTGCCTAGATGGCTGCTCCACCCTAGCACACTGCAGGTGTTCTGAATTAAGCCCTGCCCTAGGAGATGTGTGATTAGGGATTACATCATTGCTTCTCTGATTAGGCACACGTTTCCCTACTTCTGCTCTCCCAGAGGCTTTCTGTAAACCAGTGCATTCTGGGTCTGGTAGTCTTTTAGGTAAACACTCTGTTTTAGTGCTTTTACCAGCCAGCACAGGTTGCTTATTCAGTGCCAATTCACCTCTTGTATTATTTCTTCCTGAACTATGATAAGCTTCCTTATCACATACCCCCCTGCTTAAGTTATTATGGACTGGTGCAAATTGTGAAACCTCTTCTTTACAGTTCGTAATACGCGAAAGGGCATCTGCATTTTTGTGTAATTTTCCAGCACGATGTTCCACTTGAAAATCAAATGCCTGCAAGGCCATGTACCAGCGTGTCAACCTGGCATTGTGGTTCTTCATCTGTTGTAACCACTTTAGTCTGGCATGGTCTGTAACCAATAGGAACTTCCTCCCTGTGAGATAAAACCTTAATGCCTCCACTGACCACTTTATGGCTAGGCATTCCTTCTCTATTGTGGAATACGTCTGTTCGGCCGGTGACAATTTCCTGCTCAGGTACATCACAGGATGCTCCTCGCCTTCATGACATTGGGATAACACAGCTCCCTGCCCTACATCCGAGGCACCTGTTTGAACTAAGAAGGGTTTTCTGAAATCCACCCCTTTCAGTACTGGTCCTGTACACAACTTCCCTTTCAGCACTGAAAATGCTTTTTCAGCTTCGGAAGTCCATTTCAGCTGATTTGGGCAATTCTTCCGCAGCATATCAGTAAATATTGCACTTTCCTCTACAAACTGTGGTATAAATCTGCGGTAGTAACCGATAAGCCCCAAGAAACTCCTCAGCCTTTTCTTCGTGGTTGGGGGAGGAAAATTCCTGATACTATCCACCTTGCTCATTAGGGGTTTAATTTTCCCTCTTCCCACCAAGTGGCCTAGGTATTTTACCTCTCTCCTAGCAAAGGCACACTTCTTTGGATTCAAAGTGATTCCCGCTTGCTTCATGGAGCATAAGACCGCTCTGATTCTCTTTAGATGTTCCGCCCAAGTATTGCTATGGATTATGACATCATCCATATAGGCAAAGGCATAATTTTGATGGGGTCGAAGTACCTGGTCCACTAACCTTTGGCAGGTAGCTGCCGCTCCATGCAGTCCGAAAGGCATCCTTTTGAATTGAAAAAGGCCAACGGGGGTGCTGAAAGCAGTCTTCGGCTTCGACTCCCTGGTTAGAGGGATTTGCCAATAGCCTTTCGTCATATCAAGGGTGGTTAAATATTGGGCTTGTCCAAGCTGGTCCAATAGCTCTTCAGTTCTTGGCATTGGATATGCATCAAAAACTGATATTGCATTTACCTGCCGGAAATCAATACAGAATCTTAAAGAGCCATCAGGCTTTGGCACCAAGACTATGGGGCTATTCCAGGGACTCTTCGACTCCTCTATTACCCACATGTCTAACATTTCCTGAACTTGTGCCACTACTTCCTGTCTCTTCGCTTCAGGCAAGCGGTATGGCCTTTGTCGAATTAACTTCCCAGGTGGAGTTATAATCTCATGTGCAACCAAATGTGTCTCTCCAGGTATAGGAGTCAAAACATCTGGGAATTCTTTTAGTAATTTCCTTAGTTCTTCTTGCTGTACTACTGACAGGTCCTCACCTATTTGGGGTTCTGAGCTTTCCTTACAGTCAGATACTTGGGGTCCCAAATCCTCCTCTTCATGCATCTCCCTTCCACGGTCACAGGTAGCAGCTAGGCTCTTTACCCCTTTGTCTTCAGTTGAACCAAAGCCCTTGGTTCCACGCTCAGAATTGGACAAAGTTGTGACTTCCTCCATAGGTGGAAAACCCAGTCTTTCACATATCAATTGAGCGATTCAATATCCCTTCCTTACATGGTAATCCATCTGTCCAAAATTAAATAGCAGAACTTTAACATTGCCCCTGTAATCGGGATCAATCACTCCAGCTCCCATGTCAATGAAATACTTCAGGGCTAATCCTGATCTCGGGGCTACTCGCCCATAGCACCCAATGGGTATTTCAACTTGGAGTCCAGTGTCAACCAGGGCTTTCCCTTGGCCAGGTATAGTCACATCTTCCACACTGCAAAGGTCAAACCCAGCAGCTTCAGGGGTTGCCCGCTTAGGAGCTTGGGCCTTCTCTGTGACCCTACGGTATTTCAAGGTGAAAATCTGCTTCTTGGTAGTTTTGTCTTCTGGAAGTTTAACCATCTTTTTAACTGGGGTCTGATGACTTTCAAACAAAGGCCCAGGAGCTATTACCATCATTCCATCTCCCTCCTTCTTCCCTAGTCCTTTCACCAGCCCCTGCTTAAATTTTGGCCAGTCTCTTCCTAGAACTAAATCAAATGGAAGCCTAGGTACCACTGCTAAAGGAATTTTCTCTTGTACCCCCAAGCTCTTAACCATTAGCTTGTACGTGGGATACGATGAAGCAGCACCATGAATGCATCTGATATAAACCTTGCTTTCAGGGGTTCTAGGCTCAAATCCTTCTTGGGCCTCTATCCGCTTCCAAAGCCTCTTTGACAGCATACTCTGGTCTGCCCCAGAGTCTAACAGTGCATTTGTGGTAATTCCCTGCACATCAACCACCAAAAGGAACCCTTCTTTAGGCTGTTTTAAATCAACACCTATCAAGCTAGTGTGAATCTGGCATTCCTTTTCCAAATGTCCCCATTTTCCAAATTTGTAACATTTCTTCTTACTCCACTTTATATTCTGGGTATGTACAGTACTATTATTCTCAGAAACAACATTTTTAACCATTTTCTTTTCTGATACAGCACAGCTTGCCTCAGCACCAACCTTCAGAGGGCCACCCATTCTATGGCAAGCCTGCGTGGCCTCCAAGAACCGCTCTGCTAACATGGTTGCCTCTCCCAGGTTCTGGCAATTTTGCTGTATAAGGAAAGTGTGCAAGTCTTTTGGCACCGCAGACATGAATTGTTCAAGCATAATAATGTCCAATAACATTTCCATATTCTTTCCCTCAGGCTCCAACCATTTTATAGCCAATCCTCTGATTCTTTGACTCAGAGCCCTGGGTGTTTCACCCACTCTTAATGCAGTAGCTCTAAACATTCGCCTATATTCTGAAACAGACAACCCTAGGCGATCCCTTATAGCAGATTTTACATCTCTATAATTTAAAGCTTGAGCTGCTGGCATTGCCCTATAGGCGGCAAGCGCCTCCCCAGTTAATGAGGTTGCCAGCCTTACTGCCCACTGGGTCTCTGGCCATGCTAATGCTTGTGCCACTCTCTCAAAAGATTCAAGGAAATCATCAACATTATCTTCTGGTGTGAGTTTCCCAAAACTAAATGCCCCAATTCCCTGATTGAGTCCCACATTGTCCACATGTGGAATACCAGGTGTTACTGCCGGTCTTGCACCACCTTGGGTGTGAAAACAATTAAGGCTTCCACAAGGTCAAGCACTGGCTTCTGCTGCTCCCTGAGGGCTTTGATTGCAGAGTCCTGAGCCTGCTGTGTGACCTCTTGTTGCTTGGCAAATTGAGCTGCTATCCAGCTGGCCAGTTCCCTAGGATCCATCTCTGTATATCCCTACAAGAAACAAAAGAAAAAAAACCCACAGAGCAGCACCCCACAAACAGGCTCACACAGGGTCTTTTCCTCTTTGGAACAGCTCCTGGAACAGCTTTTTTTTTTTTTTTCCAAGGTGTTGTTAAGGGAAAAATCCACTCTCCAGCTTTTGACTTGAACTTTTTCCTTTCACTTATCAGTTGTAATCCTTATAAATCCTGGAAATACTTTGTGTTAAAAGCAATCCGAAAGACTACGCCACTGTAAACGGGGGTGCTTGTTGTGAAAGTTCCACAATCTTGGCAAGGACATGAATTTACTTGACTTGCAAAGGATTGTGGGTCTTGTAGTTCCTTCACACAAAACTAGCTGTTTAACAAGAATAAAGAATTGTAGTTGCTCGAGTGTAAAGCAGAAAACAGATTTTATTTATGGGTTGTTATTCCCTCGCACAGATATGCTTGGTAACATCAACAGGATAATTTTCTCCAGGAGTTTTATTCAGGAAACAAAACAATTAAGGCAACTGAATTACTTATGCAATAACTTAGTAAAGACCTTGATGGAACAGAAAAGGTCTTTCTTCTAACCCTGCTAATAAACTTTCTTAGCAGTGCTGGAATGAAAAATAAACCCAAAAGGAAAATTCTCTTTATTAAAAAACACAGCTTTCTTCCTTTCACACAGAGAAGAAGCTTTTTCCAGTCCCACATGCACTTGTGCCTTGCCCTAATCACAGGTGCTTAACCAGCTGCAAACCATTGCTGGTCCACTCTCCACGTGGCTCCCCAAAGCTTTCTCTCAAAGAAACTTTTCTGGGAAGCTAAAAATTCAGTACAGTTCCTTTTGGTGTTTGATCCTTATCTGAGGATTACTTTAGAACAGCAGCTTAGAGAGAGAACAATCCATACATTCAACTTCCTCATTTGATATTTCCCCTTGCTCTTGAAATATCATAGGATCACTTTCATACACTGGCTCAGAGGATTTTTCTAACTGATCTCTACCAGGATAGCAACTGTTTCCCTGCTGTCTTCCTTGTGCAAAGCTAGGGAACAGATCAGAGTTCATACCTGAGATCACGTTGTCATTAGGTTTCCTCTCTGGGTATTTTGGCCAGTAGGTAGCAAAACGTCTGTGCCCAGCTCTCCAGTCAGAATCTCTGGACTTCAGGTCTCTTTTCCCATACCTCCTTAAATAGGTATTAGAGCTCCTTCTTTCTGTAGATGCAGCAGTCTCCTTTACAGGTGCTGTCCGAGGGTTCCTGGCTGTATATCTCCAAGCCTCTGGCTTCTTCCAGTCCAGTGAAGAATGCTTGCCCCAGGAATCTCTCCCAGTATACGTACTGCCTTGGGCTCCTTTCTTAGACCTTCTGGACTTCTTGCTGTTCTTCCTTCTGTTCACGATCAGTCTCTCCTTCTCCAGCCCCCGTTGCTGTCCTTGCTGTCTTTGCTCTCCTTGCTGTCTGTCTGAAGAATTTCTTCTAGCTTTAAAGTGCCTAGATGGCTGCTTCACCCTAGCACACTGCAGGTGTTCTGAATTAAGCCCTGCCCTAGGAGATGTGTGATTAGGGATTACATCATTGCTTCTCTGATTAGGCACACGTTTCCCTACTTCCGCTCTCCCAGAGGCTTTCTGTAAACCAGTGCATTCTGGGTCTGGTAGTCTTTTAGGTAAACACTCTGTTTTAGTGCTTTTACCAGCCAGCACAGGTTGCTTATTCAGTGCCAATTCACCTCTTGTATTATTTCTTCCTGAACTATGATAAGCTTCCTTATCACACATTCCAGGGACAAATCCTTAAAATACAGGACTGTCCTGTATAATAAGGGATGGTTGGTCACTTTACCATAACCCACCCAGGCTCCACCCCTTCATGCATTAAACAGCTAATGTGGTATTTTTATATATGTGTGTATGTATTTATTTAATAAAAAAGTATATTCCACCAATCACAAAAATGTTCTAAGCAGATAACAGCAAACAAATAACAAAGACATAGCAGAAACACAAGTCACAAAATATGAAGCACATAAGACAATAAGATAAAAATACTAATTCAGAGAAGAGGAACATAATAAAAATATTTTTTAATAAAAGCTTTAGCTCAGAGCCCAAAAGCAACTACTGCACTTGCTGCTGTTACCACGTGGTAATACTTATCATGGGCCTGCTCTAATGGTTACTGTATTGTAGAAAAAAAAACATGTTAACTGCTTAACACACTTTGGTAAAAAGGCACCTTCTTCCTTTTCTTTCTCTTTGTGCAAGTCCATATTGTTCACTAAAAGAAGATTTTTGTCATCGATTGCAATCTGTAGCAGCCAAGGCTGAGCCTAAGCACTAGGCAATTGCCTAGGGTGGAATAATTTTAGGGGCTACACGTGGATGGTGCAGCTAAACAAAAATAAGAACCATTGGGCTAGTGTCATATTGGCAGCACAGCCCATGCACCACTGCACCTCTCTCTCATTGGCAGACAATTTATTTATATATTTATTTATTTATTGAACGGTTTTATATACCGCCTTTCAGAAAAATCTGCAATCCGGCCTTCAACCAGCAACATAGCTTATGCAGCACTGTTCCCATCGACAGGAAGCCTGGCCCCTCCAATCAGCAGCATGGCTCTTGAAGCATCGCCCCCACCAACCAGCAGTGCAGCCCGTTCAGCATCACCCCCATTGGCAAGCAGCCCAGCCTTCAACTATCAGCGTGACTGTACCATTCTTTACAATTTTGCTCCTGTCCCTGGGTCCTCCTCTACCATAAATTACTATTCCACACAACCAGCATGCAGAATGGAGTCTTTGACTGTTTGGGCAGTGGATTCCATGGTATGGCACAACATTACAGGCAGGTTAGCAGGCAGCAGCATCAGACTGGCAGAGGGGAAGAAAGGGTGTGTTGATGCTGGACATGTGGGGTGCTGGGAAGGGGAGATCAATGCTTGATACTGGATGAGGATAGAGAATGGTAGACTGATGTTTGACATAGGGGGTTTTGAAAGGTCTGAAGAGATGCTGGATACCTAGGGAAGAGAGAGAGGTAGAAAAAGGCAGGAGAGATGTTGGATGGGTAGGGTAAGGAAGTGAAGAGGAGGGATGCTGTACACCTTGGAGAGGGGGTGGCGTGGGCTGAGGTGGGGTAGGGTAGAGTAGGGAAGGGGAGATGCTGGATGCCTTGAGTAGAGGATGGATCAAAGTAGAGTAGGGAAGGGACAGAGAGGTGCTGGACACCTTGGAGAGGGGGTAGGGAAGGGATGATGGTTGCCATGAGGGAGGGGAGGGAATATGCTGGACATGGGGAGGGGCCTTTAGCAGCCCTGGGTGCGGCATGACTGAAAATGTGCCTAGGGAATCATAAATCCTTGGGATGACCCTAGTAGCAGCTCTCTTAGCCCTTCCCTCGTACTTTTTCTCTAACATAAACAAGGTGCAACATTTGCCATGATTCTTTCTTATATTTTCTGAATTTAACTTCTGTCCTTTTGCTATACAGGTCCTCTGCTAGACAAACCAAGCATTGTCCAAAATGATGCCCAAATCTATCAGGAACCTTGTAATTGAAACTTTAACAGAGCTCTGCTTTCTGCCAATATCGTGATAAGAGTAGTTGTGTAAACCTGTGTGTTTTTCAAGTGTGTGCAGAACACATGAGCTCACAAAAAATCTTGTCCTTTTTTTTCTTCTGTCTGTGCATTTGCAGCTCTGATTTTTCTCCTTTCCTCTTGGAGCTTTGCTTGGTATTCTTGTCATCTTCTGTATTTTAATGCTGCATTTTTTTGTCTTTATTTCTTTAGCCACTTCTGCGGAACACCATATCAGTTTTTCTTCTCTGGCTTTTATTGACTTTCCTTACATAAAGATCAGTTGTCTTTTTTATAGTTTCTTTCAGTTTAACCCACTGCCTTTCCTCTTCTTTTATCTCCTCCCATCTTGCCAGCATCTCTTTCCTCCTTACAAGGATGGATTTGATAGTGCCCCAAGGGATATTCAAACACATTGAAATTTTCTTTTAGCCTTCCTGTAATCAGGGATTTTTTGTGGAGTACTCGGTGGTACTAAGTATCTGTACCTTTTTCATTTCCTGTTAAAATTGACCCATGGTCCTCATGTATAATTTAAATTGCCCAGCATGAGTACTGGAACCTTTTTTTTGCTAGGAAAATGCATAGCTCCCAATCTATATCTTTGATTACCATTATACTGGAGTTCTTTCAGCAGCTCTGTGTTCAGCATGTTTAGGCCTTTACTTCAAATTCCCTTCATACAATGAATCATCTTGATTCTTCATCCATGAGTACTTGAATTAGCTCAGCTACTATGATTAGACACAAGTGGGCTCTATTTATGTATTATGGGCTGTGCTAAGGCTTTTGGAAATGGAGCTAATTTGGGACAGCTATAATAAATAGTATGAAGATGTATACAATCAAGACTCTTTCAGTTTCTTATTTTTAATTACTTTTTGAATATTTATATAATTGTTCTTTCCTATTTAAAGTGTAAAGTGAGGAGGACATGACGTCATCTCCCAAGATGGCTGCCTGAGACGGGAGCTCCGGAATCATTCCCGGTGTTCGCCGCTGTACCCCGCACCTGAGCACTAAAAAATCAAGTGTTTAAGCCTTCAACGAGTTGAGAGAGTGGGGTGACAAATGATAACGTGGAGGAAAGCTGCAGACCTATACAAGTTTGCGTATGCAGGAGCCGAGACGAGTGAGGCAGCACAGTACAAAATGGCCGCTGTACAATGTGGAGGAGGGGATTGGAGAAGCGCCACAAACGAGGTGGGAGAGGCACAGAGGAGGAAAGGGGAGAGCTGGTGGTACAGAGAATCACAAGAGAAGAGCTAAAAGACTGGTTTACAGACTTGAAAGCAGAAATAACAACAGTAAGGGAGGAGGTGGGGAAATGATAGGAGAAATAAGAGAAGAAGTAGAACTAAAATGAAGGTGCAGGAGCAAGAACATAATATAGAACATCTACAGGAACAGCAGGGAATGCAGGACAATATAATAAAAGATATGACAAGCTGGAGAGAACAAATGCTATAAAAAATTGAGGATTTAGAGATCAGGACTAGAAGAAATAATTTAAGAATAAGGGGTGGAAAACCAAGAATTCAAAGACAGTAAAAAGTGGCAGAAGCAGTGATGGAAATTCTTAAAAGCAGTAAAGCAGAAGTGGATACTCAAACAAATAGAAATGCATCGGACGCATAGAGCACTGGACCTGGTCAGGCTGAATAGACCAAGAGATATAATAATATGCCTTAAAGATTATGAAATTAGAGTGTATAATGGCAAAAGTGAGACATATGGAAAACTTTATATGTCAAGGCTACAAAGTAATGATATACGCGGACTCAGCAGCGGGAACACTACAGAGGAGAAGAGAAATGGCACCAGTTACTCAAACGTAGACAGGAAGGGGTAAAATGCCGCTGGTTATATCCCTTCGGATTGAAGTTTAACAAGGGAGTGAAAACTTGGAGGATTGGGACACTTGCTGAGGCTAAGCGAGCAATGGCGGAGGCGAGATGGCCAGAAATAAAGGAATGTCATCAGAGCACAGAAAAGCAGACAAGCAACAAGGAGCAAATGAATAAGAAAACACAGAAAAAGAGACAAGATGTGCGGAAAGGGGGAACTAACAATGGCGGATCACGAAACAAGCATAACAGTCAACTTCAAGTGGAACTTACTTTAAAAGGGCAATGATGTGGGGCTAAATCAGATAATATAGATAAATTGATAAATAGGCGTGGAGGAATAGCCTAGTGGTTAGAGCAACTGCCTAGTACCCAGAAGATCAAGGGTTCAATTCCCATTGGCACTCCTTGTGACTTTGGGCAAGTCACTTTAGCCTCCATTGCCACAGAAGAAAAGTCTGGCAATCTACTTTCAGTGATACATTACCAAGAAAGTCCAGAGGTAGCTGGGTCACTATGAGTCAACACTGACTTGATGGCACTAAAAAAAAAAAAAATAGATAAATGATTCCAGAGATAATAAATCACTGGAGGTAAAGTACCGACTAAAAATAAGGGACACATAAGAGAAAGAGACAATGGATGCAAGTTGATTGAAACAAGTTTAACTTAAGGGGTTTTTTTACAGGAGATGAATGGACATGTTCAATAGATATTTACAATTTTTGAATTAAAAATCTATATGTTCGGGTATGTTGAAGGAAAAAAGGAGGGGGGGATAGGTATATTTGATTATGAGTTAAAGTCCAAAAAAGATGGTGGATAAGGGCAAGAGGGATGGGAACTGGGAAGATGAATACTACTCTATGGAGATCCTCTGGGGGAGGGAGGTGAGGGAAGGGGAAGGGAGGGGGAGAAAGGAAAGAGGGGAACTGTTTCGAGAAATGGGGGAGGGGGAGGGAAGGAAGGTTGGAGAGCAAACATTGACAATTGCTACAATAAATACTAAAGGTTTAAGAACTTGGCAAAAGAGGAGGTTGATGGAGCAAGAAGGGAATAGGCTGAAGGCAGATATAATATATATTTAAGAAACACATCTAAAAGTAGGGCAGGAAAAAATGCTCCAAACAAAAAAATACCCATATGTTCTCCTAGCGGGACGAAGAGCAGAACCCCAAAAAAGGGGGAGTGGATATAATAAGTGCCACTGTTAAGGATTATGTAGTGGGGGAGTATAGAGATAGAGGGTTGGTGTGTGGGGGTTTGGTTGCAAATAGCAAGGGAGGAGGTGTGGGTAATGTGCATATATGGCCCAAATGAGCAACAAGGAAATTTCTATGAGAAGAAACTGGTGGCATTGGAAAAACTAGTGGGAATACCCATAATAATGGAGTGCCAATCTTATGGTAAACCCCTGTGTGGACAATAGTGGGGGAGAGTTAAGAGGAGGGAAAAAGGAGCAGAGGAGCCTGAAACAAGAAATTGCCAAGGTCGATGGAGGAAGCAAGTATAACACTATTACCAAAGTCAGGGAAAGATATTAATGTTTGTGGTTCATATCGGCCAATCTCCCTGCTAAATTTAATGTCAAAATCCTTGCAAAAATATTAGCTAATAGACTTCAAGGGATACTATCACACCTAATCAATAAAGATCAAACTGGATTTATTAAAGGGAGGCATGGAGGGGATAATATTAGAAGAATAGGGAATTTGACATGGAAATTGCAAACCACCGGAAAGCAAGCAATATTCTAACTGTGGATGCTGAAAAAGCATTTGATAGGGTAGAGTGGCCCTTCATGCTATAGGTTTTACACCACAATGGGTTGGGAAGTAATTCTGTGGAGTGGATACATGCGCTATATGCAAATCCAACAGCCAGATTAAGAGTTAACAGAAGCTATTCTGAAAGATTTAAGCTAGAGAAAGGTATAAGGCAGGGGTGCCCGTTATCCCCATGAATTTTTGCATTGTTGATGGAACCCCTAGCGGAAAGGATACGCAAACAGGCAGATATCAAAGGAATACAGATGGGAATAATAGAATCTAAGATAGCATTATTTGCAGACTATGTAATATTTACATTGAACCATTTACCTCATTACTGGTGCCCATGAAAACAATTGAGAGGTACAGCAAAGTATCGGGGTATAAAATAAATTTAACAAAAACTGAGGTGCTAGGTTTCAACCTCCTGGGAGATCTTGAGCAGAGACTCTGACAAGCTCCCTTTTAAGTGGGTAAGGAGCACATATAGATATTTAGGAAGACATCTAGGGAATAATATAAAATTTCTTAGATCATGGAATTATGACCCTCTTTTAGCAGCCCTGAAAAGGAATTTGCAAAAATGGAAGGGGATTTTGTTATCATGGCTAGGGCGAATAGCCATTATTAAGATGAATGTACTATCAAGGATATTATTTTTATTTAATGCTATACCATGTGCTTTAACTAAGGCTTATCTAAAGAAATTCCAAAATTTAATAATAGAACTTATTTGAGAAGGTAAGACACCTAGGATTTCACGGAAAACTATGTTTATGAGACAAGAAGATGGGGGACCGGGGGTGCCAAATTTAGAACAATATTATAAAGCAGCTCAATTGCGTGCGCTAGTAACATGGAAGGGGGAGAGAGAAGTACCACATTGGTTTTTATGGAACAAGAGAGAGACCAAAATCTATATGAAGTGGAATACTGGGTATGGGATCCATATATCAGAAAGGGAAGGGGGTGGGAGTAAAGATTGAGGAGAACCCTTTTTAAGCATTGACAAAAAAGATTGGGATGGGAGCGAGGAAAAAGCTCATGGAGGGGAAGAAATTTTCAAAAAGAGCTTTCATTATGGGGTTGAAGGACTTTCCCCCAGGGTTAGAGGGGGAAATCTTTAAAGACTGGGAAAGACAAGGAATTAAGAGAACTGGGCAGTTGGTTTCAGAACAAGGGAAGGTGCTTTCTTTTGAGGTACTTGAGAGGTTTCATCTGAAAAATAGTGATTATTATGTCTATGTGCAAATCTATCACTACTTAAAAAGAACAGAGATACAAAGAGACCTAAAAGATAGAAAGCAGAGGGTAGGGCTAAATGGCCAATTTTCCCAATGGAGAAATGTGAATAGTGGCGTACCCCAGGGATCTGTGCTGGGTCAGCTTCTTTTTAACATATTCATAATGGGAATAACGAGTGAGGTTATCAAATTTGCAGATGACAGAAAACTATTCAAAGTTGTTAAAACCCATGAAGACTGTATAAAATTGCAAGAGGATCTTGATAAATTAGAAGGCTGGGCATCCAAATGGCAGATGAAATTTAATGTGGACAAGTGCAAAGTTATGCACCTAGAAAAGAACAACCCAAACTATGGTTACACGATGCAAGGTTCCATATTAGGAACCACCACCCAGTAAAAAGATAACATGTTAAAACCCTCCGCTCAATGTGCAGTGGCGGCCAAGAGAGCAAATAGAATGCTAGGTATCATAAGGAAAGGAATGGAGAATAAAACAAAGGATATTATGCCTTTGTATCGTTACCTTGAATATTGTGGGCAATTCTGGTTGCTGCATCTTAAAAAGGATATAACGTTATTAGAAAAGGTACAGAGAAGAACCACCAAAATGGTAAAGGGGATGGAAGGATAACCCTATAAAGTGAGGCTAAAAAGGTTGGGGCTCTTCATCCTGGAAAAGAGACAGCTGAGGGGAGATATGATAGAGGTCTATAAATTAATGAATGGAGTGTAATGGGTAAACATAGATTGATTGTTTACCCCATCAAAATATAGAAAGACTAGGGGGCATGCAATGAAGCTACAGTGTAACCTATTTATGACTAATAAGAGAAAAATATTTTTTCACTTAACGAGTAATCATACTCTGCAATTTGCTACCAGAGGATGTAATAATAGCTGTTAGAGTAGCCGGGTTTAAAAAAGGTTTGGACAAGTTCCTGGAGGAAAGGTCCATAAACCATTATTAAAGGGGACCCAGAATATCCACAGTTTGAACCTGGGTCTTTTGAGGAAACTGCCAGGTACTTGTGACCTGGATTGGTCACTGTTTGAAACAGGATACTGGGCTTGATGGACCTTGGTCTGACCCAGTATGGCATATCTTATGTTCTTAAAAGGGCAGTTAACAACTTTTGAGCAGATAATGGCAAGAGATGGAATACCGAAAAGATTACTGTCCCTGCTAAATAAAGGTCTAATGGACAGGGGCGGCTCAAGACAATCTGCTGCCCGAGGCGAAGAATGAGATGGCGCTCCCCCCCCCCCCTTAGAGGGGGCGGGGCTTTTTCAGAACTCCATTCAGGGACTTAACCAAACCAAAAAGCCAATTAGATTATATGGCGGGAATGCAAGATGTTTGCACACAGGGCCGTACCAAGCTGCAATCATGCCCTGTGCGACTTGCAGCTTGGGCGCACGCCCCCTCCCCCCCCATACCTCCGTCCAGTGCTGCCTGCTCGTTCCCTGCTGCTGCCGCCCTCAGTTTTTTTCACAGCAGCACTGGCAACAGGGAAAGAGCAGGCAGTGCTGGACAGAGGTATTGGGAGGAGGCGGGGGGGGGGGCATGCGCCCAATCTGAAAGGCACCGGCACTTTAAGCAGATCTGTCCCTCCCTGCTCTGACATCGTGTCGGAGGAGGGAGGGACCAGACCTGCTAAAAGTGCTGCGAAACGGCTTGGAGGGCACATTTTGGCTGCCTGCTATTGTCCTGCCAGCGGCGGCAGGGCAACAGCAGAGAGCCGAAATGTGCCCCCCAAGCCTTTGCGCCCTGTGCGGCTGCACCACTTGCGCAGGGCTAGGTATGATCCTGTTTGCACACCAAAGAACTAAAAGAGAGCAAGAATCAACAGCACAGTTTATAAAACTAAATTATAACTCATTTTTATTTTGTTGTTATAAACTGTGTTATGGTTCTCTCTTTTTCTTTTTCAACATATATTTTGCATCCACAGTGGGTGCAGAGCAGAACCAGGACATTCACCCACAGAACTCAATATTAAAAAAAAAATCTGATTCTGATCATCTCACTAACAACAACAACAACAACCACTATTCTCCAGTACCAGGCATATTGTGAATTAATACAAAACCCTACAACAAAGAGCAAACCTACCATACCATACCATATCAGCACAAACTTCCAAAACTCACATAAGGAGCCCATCCAAAAAAAGCGTCACTGTAAATACTACAGTGGGCCCAGGAACATCCATACACCTATCTGAAAAGCTGAACAAGTCAAATTACTACAGTACAGTATAGATCTTTATGTACAAACTCCATGTTATCAGAACACCTGGCCTCAGTCACACACTGACAACATTGACCCTCACTAAGTAGAGAATAAGTAACCACAATCTAAATTAAAAATAAAAATATCTAGGCAAAATTTAAACTGAAACCCCAAGAAGCCAGAGTCCACATGCAGTGCAACATCAGATAAATAAGAGATGCTCTCTTTCTATGGTCTATGGTCCATCTGCCATTTCTTATCTCTTCTTTTGTTTTCTTCACTTCTTTCCATCAGCCTATTTCCAGCACCCATAACCCTTCCCAGTATCAGCCCCTTTCCAGTCCTCCCTCCCGGTACCTTCCAATGTCAACTTGCATTCCCATGACTGCCACTGGTGTCCATTCCCTTCCAGTCCCCCTCCTTCCCTACTGTCCAGCCCCTTCTAGTCCAAATACCATGGCAGCCCCTCTCAGCATCCACTCCCTTCCAGTCCCATTCTCCCATCCCCTTGCATCAGCCCATTTGTAGCCCTAGCCCCCAGTTTTCTTCCAAGGCCAGCAGCTCTATATCCTCCCCTCCCCACCATCAGCCCATTTCCAGTTGAAGCCCCCCCAATCAGTTCACTTCCAGTGCTAGTCCCCCCTCAACCCCATTACCAGTCCTAGCCTCCCCTAATCAGCTCATTTCCATAGCTAGTCCCTCCTCAGCCCATTACCAGTGCTAGCCCCCCAATCAGCCCATTACCAGTCCCAATCCCCCCCTTGATCAGTCCATTCCCAGTCCTAGCCTTCCTTAATCAATCCATTACCAGTCCTAGCCCCCCCATCTGCCCATTACCAGTGCTAGCCTCCCCATCAGCCCATTATAATCCTAACCCGCACTGTCTCTCCCCTCTGTCCAGTATGTCCCCGTCTCTCCATAGTACTTGTCCTGTCTCCCCTTTGTCCCCCATCTCTCACCTTTGTCTCTCCTTGTCCTCCTCCTGTCCCCACTCCCTCCACCTGCACCTCTCATCCGGCGGTGGCAGGGGCACTCTGGCTGTTTTAATTTTAGATTTTGCCGCCTCAGCCCTGCCTCTGCCTTCCCACTGCGCTTTTTTCCTCAAGAATACTTGCAGCAAAAAAAGAAAAAAAGCTGTGGGAAGACAGAGGCAGGGCAGAGGCGGCAAAATCTAAAATGAAAACAACCAGAGTGCCGCCGCCGCCGCACAAATGGCCTGATCTCTTGCAGCGATCAGGCTGGTTTGTTCAATGCCGGTTGTTCCTGCTGTATGAGAGGGAACCATTGTCAGTTCCCTTCCAGTCCCCTCCCTCCATCCATAAATCCATGTCAGCCCCCTCCCTTCCTCCATCCATCCATGTCAGCCCCCATCCATCCATCCCTCCCTCCCTCCATCCATGTCAGCCCCCCTCCCTCCATCCATCCATGTCAGCCCCTCTCCCTCCATTTCAGCCCCCCTCCCTCCATGTCAGCCCCCCTCCCTCCATGTCAGCCCCCTCCTCCCTCCATGTCAGCCCCCCTCCCTCCATCCATGTCAGCCCCCCTCCTCCCATGTCATCCCCCTTCTCCCCCCCTCCCTCCCTCTATGTCAGCCCTCTCCCTCCATCCATGTCAGCCCCCCTCTCCCCAAGTCAGCCCTGTTGCAGATTCCCTGCCCCCTCCTCCCCTCTCCCCATGTCTGCCTGCTACTGCCTTGTGCCTCCTCCTTCTGCAGCCGCGGCTCCCTGCCTCTTAGGGAACCGCGGCTGTGCCGGTGAAGCCATTGTGGAGCCTTCCTGTCTCTCGATGGGCTCCGTGCAACATTGTCCCATCCCCAAAGGAAGTTGTTTATCACTTCCTTTGGAAGTGGGACAATGCTGCACGGAGCCCGTCGAGAGACGGGAAGGCTCCACACTGGCTTCACTGGCACAGCCGTGGTTCCCTAAGAGGCAGGGGACCGTGGCTGCAGAAGAAGGGAGGCGATGAGTTTGCCACTGCCGAGAAGCGGACTTGGCAGCGGCAGCAACTTGTGCGCTTTTTTTTTTTTAGTTTTTAGTTTGTTTTTTTAACTTGAAGGCAAAGTGAGGCGGCTCTTTTGGGGGGCATTTTCCGCCCTCAAAACTTTGCCGCTTGAGGCAGCTGCCTCACTTTGCCTCATTATAGAGCCGCCCCTGCTAATGGAAATGGAAGCAGGAGAACTGATAACCCATCAAAAGTGGGAAAGAGAAATTGGAGGTACATGGGACCAGAGAAGATGGAGAGATATAGCGAGTTGGGCTAAGAGATTGGCACCAGGCACAGCTTATTTAGAGAATAGTATAAAAATTTGCCATAAGATGTACTGGACACCAAGTAGACTAAAAGCTATTAATAAGCAGGAAAGTGGGGAATGTTGGAAGAAATGCGGAGAGCAAGGAAATTTAAAGCATTTGCTATGGGATTGTGTAAAAGTAAAGGAGATGTGGAAAGAAGTGGAACAATTGGTTTATGAGATAACTAAGGTGAAAATGAGAATTGATATAGAAATGGCAATCCTAAATGAAGCAAAAGGGGAGGGAGATAAAAGCTTTAGAAAAGTTTTTGGGATGTTGTATTGGAGCAGCCTGAATGGTCTTATGACTAAGTGGAAGCAACCGGAGGTACCTATGAGAATGGGAGTGGTGAATCGGTTGGAGCACTTATGGGGAACGTGTGAAATAGAAACATATAAGAAAAGTAAATTTCAGAAGGAGTGGGGATGATATGCTGAATGGCGAGTAAAAGAGGGAAGGGGAGGGGGTAGAGGGAAGGGGGGTTCTAAGAGGGAAGGAATAGAGAAAGGAGGAGAATGGGAAATGAGAGTGATGGAAGACATCTGAAATAAAAGAAGTTAGTATGTTGAATTAAAAATGAAGAAAGGAAATAATTATGGAAATAAATGGAAAAGGGAAAGAAGAATAAAATAAGGCTCATCACATCATAATAATAATTTTGAAAGCCAGTAGGATGTATCATTTGATAGGTTTTAAAGGACTGAGGTTTCAATGAGTATTGGTATATCTAGTGGAGAGGAAACTAAGGCAGGGAAAGAAGGATGGCAACCGACTGTCACGCATTTACTCCACATCCTGATTCAATGATTGAAAATCTTATAGTTAAGAGATGTTTTTTCTAAAGGTTTGTCATTGATTGAAAATTAATAAAAGATAAATTAAAAAAAGAAAGTGTAGAGTGGATCAATGAAACAAACACCAATGCATTTTGAGCTACATTTATTGGACAGCAATATGAGACAAATGCAGAAGGGTATGTTTCCTGCATTCCTCCCCCTATCATCTAACCCACATGCACATACATAGATAAACTCTCACACACACATACCTCCCACACATATGCAAACACACATACACATGCATCAGCCCATCCCTAAAACATGCATCAACACTGTAATCTCTCTCCAAGATACACAAATGGATTCACAATTTCCTTCCACAGATACACTTGTATTCATCATACATGGCCTACACTGGTGATCCACACACATATCCTCATTCACACATGCATCTCCATGCAGCCTTGTACATACATACACCCAGGGCTCTGCACTGAAACATACCGCCTCTCCACATATGCTATTTATGCATCATCTCCCCCATAAAACACACACAACACTGCATTGCAATACCCCCTGCTGCTGGATCAGGCGGATGTGCCGAGCCCAGCAATTCAGGAAAAGGAATTTTGCCACCGTAAGTGTACACATTTCAATGTGTTCTACATGCTCTGTGTATCATTTCCTTGGTGAAGAGCATATTAACGCACCATAAGAAAAGAACGCAGTGAACTGACACCATAGTACTTATGAAAGCCGGATGTTGCATAACACCAGCAAGCATGCCCACTCATTTGAAACTGCCTATAAATACACGCGGCAATGGAAAGTGTGATGAGTGAACACCAGTGTAGCAGTGAAAGAAACAAATAACCTACACACAAACGAGCACAATTTTTCTGTTTCTTGTCTGTAGATTGTGGTGTTGATGAATTTTTATACAATATTCTTAAGTCAAAGGGCATTATGTTTAATTCTCACAGTATGCACACTATTCATACATATTGTATTGCTACTTATGGAAAGTAACATAAAGATCAACATCCTCCGTCCCTCCTACCTAGCCACAGTACTTCCCCTATCATACAACTTCAAGAAAAAAACAGTGTCACGCAAAGCTGCAATTACATTGCTGCCAAGGAGAAGTGCTTGTATGGCAGAGTGATCTCTACGAACACCCACTTCAGAGACATCACTGAATCCAAGATCTTAAATGTGATGTTATGTAGCATGTTTACTAAAGCTATTTATTTATACTTATTTTACCGCCCTTCATTGGGAGGACACCAGAGCTGTTTACAAACTAGTTTAGGAATAAAAAGGGGCTACACCCACATAACAGGATAGAGGAAAAATAAAAGAGTACCATGGGCACAACAAGATCAATACTTGGCTACTAATCATCTGGTCTGCAGGCAATTCAGAATCTGCCACTTCCTAGAGCCCCAGTCTTGCAAAGGCAGTAGTAAAGAGATGGGTCTTTAAGCTTGCCCTAAGCCCTGTGTATGACAGCCCTGAGTGCAGGAACAGAGGCAGTGTGTTAATATTTACCATGGGATTTTATGCTTGCTAAGGGGTTAGCGCAGGACCACATTAACTGTTACATGTTCTATAAACAGCCAGCACAGTAAAATTCCTGCACTAAGTGCACAACATGCAATGGGGCAGAGACTGGGCAGGTTAGGGGTGAAGAGTGGGCATTGCCTGCACATTGCAGTTAGTGCAAGGTAATTAACTCATGCTAATTGTCAATGTTGCAGTTAGCATGGCTGTACTTAATGCCACCTCAATACGTAGGATTAAGTGCACACACAATAACTGTGAATGCATTGTTAGCACGGTGAGGTACTTTTCAGTGGGGTAACTACAGGGGAACATGATCAGCATGCCTCCAACAGTTAGTGTGGGGCTATTGCACTTATGTACCATGTGTAATGTTTGACTCCTAATGCATGTTAAGTGCAAATATTTAGTGCACTTTAGAAACTTGTTTCTGTGTCTTACACTACACTACATAAGGATTTATTAACAGACCAGTCACTATCAACTCCATTTCCAAAGGGGATAGCTGTATAATGCCCACAGTTAGGTAATTAAAATCAACCCATTTAGAAATGACTCGAGGCTCACTGGATAGATTTGGCCATAGAAAAAGTGAGCAGCCTTGGTGGTGGGGCTAGATCTGGAGGAGTGTCAAGGACCAGCGGGAAGATTGGCACGCTGGGAGTAATTTTATAAAGACATTTTTTGTGGACTTTTATAAAAATTATCTCATTATATATGCATGTAAAAATATGCATGATGACAAGCCAGTGTGTACTTTCACATGACCCATACATGTTCAGAGGTGTAGTTTAGGTGGAACATGGGCGGCATATGAGGTGGAACAGGCATGAAGTACGCACTTAGGTTATTAAATGTACACCTACATGTATACTTCAGCTGCACACATATACACCTTCTCTTAAGCAGGTATAAATGTACATGGCTATTTTATAATCATGATTCTGACAAATTTCATAAGGCTATTTTATAAAGACAGATGGGGGTCATTCCATAAACCGAATAAGGTGTTTGCATGTGCATGGGAGACGTTTATCTCCCGAAAATGTCTATGCCCGTATTCCGAAACATGGCTCACTTGCATGTCCATGGCACAAAGACGGGGATCTCAGAACGTGCCCGGGAGGGGTGAAACGGGGGCATGGTTTTCCACAGAGACGTATATAGTGTATTCAGGAAAGGCCCGTGTATGTTTTAAAGGTTCCCTATCGACATGCCCATTATTCCTGCCAGAGACATGGAATAAGGCCAGTACTTAGAATTATTCTGCTGTGTTTGTATAGAGGTTGTGACAAGTATAGAAACATGATGACAGAAAAAGACCACATGGCCCATCTAGTCTGTCCTTCCATATCAACCACTACAACAGTCCCCTTTTTCCTTTAGAGATCCTCTGTGTTTGTCCCATGCTTCTTTAAATTCAGATACTGCCCTCATCTCTACCACCTCCACTGGGAGACTATTCCATGGATCCACCACTCTTTCCGTAAAGAAATATTTCCGCATATCACTCCTGAATCTATCCCCTTTCACCAGCATCCCATGTCCCCTTGTAGCAAAGCTTGCTTTCAATTGAAAGAGGCTCTCCTCCTGTGCATTTATGCCACGGAAGTATTTAAATGTCTCAATCATATCACCTCTATCCTGCCTTTCCTCTTAGGTGTACATATTAAGATCCTTAAGTCTGTCCTTATATGCTTTATAATGAAGACCACCAACCATTTTAGTAGCCACCCTCTGTACTGACTCCAGCCTGTTTATATCCTTTTGAAGGTGCGGTCTCCAGAATTGCACACAATACTCCAAATGAGGTCGCACCAAAGACTTATACAGAGACACTATCACCTCCTTTTTTCTGCTAGCCATTCCTCTCCGTATGCACCCAAGCATCCTTCTAGCTTTTGCTGTCACCTTTTCTACCTGTTTTTATCTACTTTAAGATCATCAGACACAATCATGCCTATGTCCGCTCTTCTTTAATGGACAAAAGTACTTCACCCCCTATACTATATTGCTCCCTTGGATTGCTGTAGCCCAAATGCATGACCTTGCATTTTTTAACATTAAATCTCAGCTGCCAAATTCTAGACCATTCTTCAAGCTTAGCTAGATCCCTCCTCATGTTATCTAAACCTTCCTGGGTGTCTACTCTATTGCAGATTTTGGTATCATCTGCAAAGAGGAAAACTTTACCCAACAGCTCTTCCGCTGTATCACTAACAAAGATGTTAAAAAGAATCGGACCAAGTACAGATCCCTGGGGCACACCACTGGTAACATCCTTCTCTTCAGAATGAGCTCCATTTATTTGTACCCTTTGTCGCCTCCCACTCAACCAATTTCTAACTCAAGCAGTAACTTTAGGGTCTGTCCCTAGGGTGCTCAATTTGTTTATAAAACTTCTTGGTCACGTTATGGAGTGTGTACGTCAAGCAATCAAAGAACTCACTCCACTACAACAGAACTTGTTTCTTAATTGGCACAACCAAAGGATTGTTTGCATTCAGTTCATAAACATATATGCAAATCAGGAAACGTGGTCGGCAAGGTCTCAGCAACCACGGGCAAAGGCAAAAATGATCGAGACGCAAGTCAAGATCTTACTGCCAAACATAAGCCCATTAACATCAAGGACCAATTGCCTCCACCACCTCTTGCATTTTCACAGATTCAAAAGCAAACGGCAGCCAAACCCAAATTGAAAACACTTAACTTATAAGAATCATGGGAATGGACCGCAGACTGCTACCCCGACGTCACCTCAGAGCTCCCATACGTTTCGCAAAAAATATCGCTGCATCAGGGGAATTTACTGCAAAACAAAAACAAACACCCAAAATTAACCGTGTCTTTAAAACCAGAAACAAACACACCCAGCCCTTCACACACTTGAACCATTAAAAACAGGAGAACGCCACTTACTTGAAACGGCAGCAAACACAGCACTTCAACATTGCTTCCAAAAGACGCCGCGCATGCTCTCGTTCCCCACGAGCACTACACTCCCAAATATACCCTACTGCTGACATCAACGACTTACCCAGAATGAAACTCCACCCCCTTCTTTTAAAGGCATACCGCCCAGTCAATCCGAAGATTTAAACCACCCGGGGCCACAGTGTTCAGACGGAAAATACACTTCTGCTCACAAACCAACAGAGAGTGTTCCCTACTCTTCCTGTCACTCCCAGACAATACCCGATCTAAACAAAAACACCGTAGATCACAAAACTGGTGTTTAAATTCTAAACAATGCGGAACCAAAGGAGCCTCACGAACTGAGCATTTAAGTCTACTTTTGTGCTCAAGAATGCGCTTGCGAAGGGCCCTACACGTACTTCCTACATATAAAAGACCACAGGGGCATACGATCCCATAAACAACAAAAGTAGAATCACAAGAAGTCCGATGTCGAAACTTGTGCTTCACTCCGTGATATTCAAAACGCGATAGCTCACTAGACACATCGCAAATGGAACAATGCCCACAAGGGCTATGACCCCCTGCCCTATCATCATCAGACACGGAACGTAAAGCAGAAGGACTTAATATTTCCCGCAAATTGCATTTGCGCTGCCAAACGCAACGGACCTTCTTGTCCACTAATCCTGGAAGGGTACATAACACCCCTGTGTGTCTCTGCATAATCCGCTGTATAGGGAAGCTCAAAGGAGAATACTTTGAAATAAAATTGATATGTTCACCATCTTCCAAGGAAAGCCCCTTGTTTTTAGGAACTAACAAAAGGGATCAATTGTTAAACAATGCCCTCCGATAGGCATCTCGCACCACCCTGCGAGGATAACCCCTAGCGATCAACCCACTCGCCAAAGATTTAGATTGCTGTTGAAAGTCAACGATATTGGAACAATTCCTGCGAAAACGGATGAATTGAGAAAAAGGTAAACTGTTACGTAAGCCCACCGGATGCGCACTCCCATAGTGTAATAGAGTATTCCTATCTGTGACCTTCCTATGTACACTTGTCGTCCATCCAGTCTCCTTCCTGCACACAACTACATCCAGAAATACAATCTGAACATGGCTGGAGACACTGGTGAACTGAATGTTTTGTGGCAGGGCACGACTGCTGAGTTTCAGGATTTTGTACATTGGTTAAACAGCCGTGAGAATAATATTCAGTTCACCAGTGTCTCCAGCCATGTTCAGATTGTATTTCTGGATGTAGTTGTGTGCAGGAAGGAGACTGGATGGACGACAAGTGTACATAGGAAGGTCACAGATAGGAATACTCTATTACACTATGGGAGTGCACATCCGGTGGGCTTACGTAACAGTTTACCTTTTTCTCAATTCATCCGTTTTCGCAGGAATTGTTCCAATATTGTTGACTTTCAACAGCAATCTAAATCTTTTGTTGTTTATGGGATCGTATGCCCCTGTGGTCTTTTATATGTAGGAAGTACGTGTAGGGCCCTTCGCAAGCGCATTCTTGAGCACAAAAGTAGACTTAAATGCTCAGTTCGTGAGGCTCCTTTGGTTCCGCATTGTTTGGAATTTAAACACCAGTTTTGTGATCTACGGTGTTTTTGTTTAGATCGGGTATTGTCTGGGAGTGACGGGAAGAGTAGGGAACAGTCTCTGTTGGTTTGTGAGCAGAAGTGTATTTTCCGTCTGAACACTGTGGCCCCGGGTGGTTTAAATCTTTGGATTGACTGGGCGGTATGCCTTTAAAAGAAGGGGGTGGAGTTTCATTCTGGGTAAGTCGTTGATGTCAGCAGTAGGGTATATTTGGGAGTGTAGTGCTCGTGGGGAACGAGAGCATGCGCGGCGTCTTTTGGAAGCAATGTTGAAGTGCTGTGTTGGCTGCCGTTTCAAGTAAGTGGCGTTCTCCTGTTTTTAATGGTTCAAGTGTGTGAAGGGCTGGGTGTGTTTGTTTCTGGTTTTAAAGACACGGTTAATTTTAGGTGTTTGTTTTTGTTTTGCAGTAAATTCCCGTGATGCAGCGATATTTTTCGCGAAACGTATGGGAGCTCTGAGGTGACGTCGGGGTAGCAGTCTGCGGTCCATTCCCATGATTCTTATAAGTTAAGTGTTTTCAATTTGGGTTTGGCTGCCGTTTGCTTTTGAATCTGTGAAAATGCAAGAGGTGGTGGAGGCAATTGGTCCTTGATGTTAATGGGCTTATGTTTGGCAGTAAGATCTTGACTTGCGTATCGATCGTATTTGCCTTTGCCAGTGGTTGCTGAGACCTTGCCGACCACGTTTCCTGATTTGCATATATGTTTATGAACTGAATGCAAACAATCCTTTGGTTGTGCCAGTTTGTTTATAAGTCACCTGTGAGGAGCGGTGTCAAAGGCTTTACTGAAATCTAAATACATCACATCTAGGGCTCTCCTTCGGTCCAGCTCCCTGGTCACCCAGTCAAAGAAATCAAACAGATTTGTCTGACAAGACCTGCCTCTGGTGAATCCATGCTGCCTCGAATCCTGTAATCCGCTGGATTCCAGAAACCTCACAATTTTCTTTGTGAGCAGCACTTCCAATAATTTACTCACCACTGAAGTTAAACGAACCGGCCTGTAGTTTTCAACCACATCCTTACTTCCACTTTTGTGTAAAGGGACCACATGTGCCTCTCTCCAGTCCTTTAGCACCACTCCCGACTCTAACGAGGCATTGAAAAGGTCAGTCAGTGGAACTGCTAGAATGTCCCCAAGTTCCCTCAGTATTCTATGGTGTATCCCATCCGGTCCCATTGCTTTGTCTACTTTAAGTTTAGCTAATTTCTCATGAACACAGTCTTCTGAAAATTGTTCAAGATGCCCCTCGCTTCTGTTCCTGTTTGTGGGTGTTTTCTGAGGTCCTGCTCCTGGTTCTTCATCTGTGAACACAGAAAAGAAATATTTGTTAAGCAATTCTGCTTTATCCTCATCAGCTTCTAAATATTCCTCCCCTTCACGCTTGAGTCTGACAATACCACGTTTGCCCTTCCTCTTCTCAATAACATATCTTAAAAATGTCTTATCCCCCCATTTTATTGCATTGGCTATTTCCTCCTCTTTTTGAATCTTTGCTTTCCTGACTACTTTGCTAACTTCTCTGAGTTTTTCCAAATATAGATGCCTGTCTTCCTCTCACTGTGATCTCTTGTATTTCATGAAGGCGTCCCTCTTTTTCTTCACCTTTTCAGCTACTTCTTTTGAAAACCATAGCGGTCTCCTTTTCCTTTTACCTTTATTTACCATTTTCACAAAAAGGTTGGTTGCCCTTAAAATATCTCCTTTCAGTTTTGCCCACTGTTTTTCTACATCTCCCAGCTGTTCCCATCCTGCTAACGACTCCCTGAGGTATTGACTCATCTTGACAAAGTTAGTTTTCCTAAAGTCTAAGACCCTCGCTTTTGATTGGATTTTAACAGCCCTAGTACTAATAGTGAACCACTCCATCTGGTGATCACTGGATGCAAAATGATCTCCCACTATAACATCTGAAACACTTTCACCATTGGTAAGCACCAAGTCCAGTATGGCCCCTTCATGAGTGGGTTTTGTTACCAGTTGCCTGAATAGTTCTCCCTGTAGAGAATCCAGGATCTCCTTACTTCTAGATGATACTGCAGCAGGAATGTGCCAATCAACATCTGGCATATTGAAATCCCCTATCAGTAGCACTTCCTCTGTCCTAGTGATGCTATATATGTCTTCCATTAACTCTACGTCTACCTCTTCCTCCTGTGAAGGAGGTCTGTATATCATGCCAATACAAATAGATTTCTCTCCCTCTTTCTAGTTTAACCCACAGTGCCTCCTCTCTCCCTTTTAAGCTCTGTAGTTCCAAAGTTTTAATATTATTTTTTATATATAGTGCCACTCCTCCTCCCCTTTTTCCTATCCTGTCCTTTCTGAACAAAGTATAGCCTAGTATATTTACATTCCAGTCATGGTTTTCAGTGAACTATGTTTCTGTAACTGACACTGAAATTGAAGTCAGCCTCTCCCATTAAAGCTTCAACATCTGGGTTCTTATTTCCCAAGCTATGGGTATTTATACACACCGCCTTCCATATGTTGTTCCTTTTACCCATTTCCATAAAGGTATTTAATGTTTCACTTACCTGGGGGCTTTCTTCACCCATCCTTAATGAATCTAGTTTAAAGCCCTCTTCAGTAGATTAGCAAGTCTGCTACTGAAGATATGTTGACCTTTCTTGGACAGATGGACACCATTTCTGCTCTGCAACCCTTAGAACAGCATCCCATGGTCCAGGAAACCAAAATGCTCTCGATGACACCATCCAAACAGCCATGCATTCATCTCCAGGTTGTGAGCTTCTCTGCCTTGGCCTTTACCCTCAACAGGGAGGATTGAAGAGAACACCACCTGCACCCCTATCTGCTTCACCCTCTGTCCCAGAGCCATGAAGTCACTTTTGATACACTCGGAGAGATACCTGGCAGTATCATTTGTGCCAACATGGATCAATAACATTGGGTAATAATCAGTGGGCTTGATGAGTCTTGGCAAACTCTTCATAACATCTTTGATTTTGGCACCTGGCAGACAGAATACCTCTCTAGACATCAAGTCTGGTCAGCAGATGGATGCATCAGTACCCCTTAGAAGAGAGTCACCAACCACCACTACTCTTTGCTTCCTTGTTGTCACTGATTCTGCAACTTTGGGGTGCTCGAGCTCTGGTTATTCCCTTTCCAGGGATGCTTTCACCTCCTCCACTTCCAGGGCTGAATAATAGTTCTTCAATTCAAGGGCTGGAGAAGTTGGATTGGTGATTCTGCAGGCCCTGGTGACTTGTGTCCAACCTTCGTCATTCTGTAGGCTCCCATCTTCTCCTCTGCTGGAGAGCTTGGATGTTGCAAGAAGCATCTCATCAATGTACTTCTCACTCTCTTGAATGCTCCTCAGCCTCGCCACCTCATCTCTGAATTCCTCCATTTGTTTTCTGAGAGCTTCTGCATGCAAGCATCCTGCACATGGAACCGATCCTTCAACTGACATTGAGACCTTTGTCTGGACGAAAGCAGAAGCTGTAATAGGGGCAACAGCTTTGGCGATACAATTTTTCTAGCCATTGTTCAGTCAGTGGAGCTTAGGTATCTGTTAAAGCAAAAGAGAGACCTACCGAAGTATCAACTGGTTTCCCAGCTGTCCTTTCAGAGAAAAAGCAGTTAAATCTCTTTAAGTTTGTTCAAAATGTGCTGTTCCAAGTCCCAGTGTATAGTTAATTGGGGAGGTGCCCTATAAAGCAAGACTGCTCACTAGTGGTGGGTGGGAGTTGTGGGGGTAGGGAGGGAACTAACACCTGATGAGGTGTCAGTAGCTTCAAAGAGCTAAGAAAGATACTAAAGCAAAGCTTTAAACCTACCCCACTAAAGAAAATATTTCCCCTTTCTCAAAATCTGCAATAGACACCCAGGAACGTGTAGGTAAGATGAGGGATTTAGCTAAGCTTGAAGAATGGTCTAGAATTTGGCAGCTGAGATTTAATGTTAAAATATTCAAGGTCATTTATTTGGGCGGGAGCAATATAGTATAGGGGGTGAAGTACTTTTGGTCCATTAAAGAAGAGCGGGACCTAGACGTGATTGTGTCTGATGATCTTAAAGTAGCTAAACAGGTAGAAAAGGCACGGCAAAAGCATAGGGAGAGGAATGGCCAGCAGAAGAAAGGAGGTGATAGTGCCTCTGTATAAGTTTTTGTTGTGATCTCATTTGGAGTATTGTATGCAATTCTTGAGACCGCACCTTCAAAAGGATATAAACACTCTGGAGTCGGTACAGTGGGTGGCTACTAAAATGGTTGGTGGTCTTCATTATAAAGCATATGACAGACTTAAGGATCTTAATATGTACACTTTAGAGGAAAGGTGGGATAGATTGGCCACTGTTGGAAACAGGATACTGGGCTTGATGGACTTTTGTCTGACCCAGTATAGCATATCTTATGTTCTTATGAGGTGATATGATTGAGACGTTTAAATTTCTCTGTGGCATAAATGCACAGGAGGAGAGCCTCTTTCAACTGAAAGCAAGCTCTGCTATGAGGGGACATGGGATGAGGGTGAAAGGGGATAGATTCAGGAGTGAAATGCAGAAATATTTCTTTATGGAAAGAGTGGTGGATCCGTGGAATAGTCTCCCAGTGGAGGTGGTAGAGATGAGGACAGTATCTGAATTCAAAAAAGCATGGGCCAAACACAGAGGGTCTCTAAAGTAAAAAAGGGGAATGTTGTAGTGGTTGATATGGAAGGACAGACTAGATAGGTCATGTGGTGTTTTTCTGTCGTCATGTTTCTATGTTTATTGCTTTCATTATTGATTTGGTGTGGTGATCTCTTTTTGCCTTGTTGGTCTCAGAACGGTATGTTTGTAGAGTGAGTAGGTAGAGACGTTTTGCTTGTTCATCAAGTGTGATTCTACATTTGCATTCAAGTTGTCATAGTTCATGTTTTAGTTCTTAAGACTTGGCGTGTACCGGGGGCTGTGGATGCGGTATTGTGGCTTCACACCTCTAGTGGGAGGAGCTGTGACAAAAGCTTCTATTGTGCTTATCCATTTGCTTGTTGAGAGGTCAAGGTCGAGTGGTTCCGTGTCAAGTGCAGGGAGAATTTTGCCACACCACACTAATCATATCACTCCAATCCTCTACAATCTTCACTGGTTACCAGTTGGAGCAAGAATAAAATATTTGATGATTATATTCAAGCAGCAGAACAAAATTGCCTCAACCCCCCTCAACCCTGTCATCACTCCTCATGTCCCCTACAAAATCTAGACTTTGAAGACATTGCTCACAAAACACCTATATCATACCAAATCACATCCGTAATACTAACCATTTTATCAGCTCCAGAGCTTTTTCTTACATTGCCCCAGCACTATGGAATGTCCTCCCTGATAACCTAAGAGCAGTAAAAGATCTCCTTCAGTTCCGAAAAGATCTAAAGACACACTTGTTCATTGAGAATTATGGTAGCTACCATAATACTGCCTAACCTCAAGCTATTTAGATTCACTCAACAATTTCTGGTTTATTAAGAGTGCTAATCCATACTGCAAGATTGTCTATATAGTTACAGTCAACTATGAACAATGTTGCAGTAAGATAGTTCCCATAAGTTAACTGTACATAAGTTATCATGTTCAATGTAAAGTTTTCTTCCTTGTTCTATGTAAACTGCCCCTGATCACTGGAAGGGGCGGTATATAAAAGCATGTAAAATAAATAAATAAATGTTTGTCTGTTGAAAGGCTTGAATCGGTGGTGGTAGATGCTGTGATGAGCATTTGCTTTTGGAGATAGGTGCTGTGGAGGTGGCAGGTGATGGTGTAGTGATCTGTAAGTAAGGGGTTGGGGATTGTGTAGGTTTCAAGGAGTTGGTTTTGGACAAATATGAGGTCCAAGTCGTTTCCTTTGGCATGGGTCAGGGCTTGGACCATCTGGGTGAACTGAAGGTGTTCCCAGGCTTCCATGAAGGATTTCGATTGGCTTAGCAGGATGAATGATAGTTTAAGGTCACCCATTATTGTGAGGTGTGACTAACAGATACTTGCTGTTTCGAGGATGGTTACTAACTTGTCAATCTTTGCTGTAGGAGAGTGATAGGCAAGACACAGCGACATCTATTTGTTTGAAATCAACAGTAGGTCAAGACAATTTGTAGTGATGGACTGTGATAGTTTGATCAGTAGATTACTTCTTTCCAGGATGCAGATGCCACCACCTCTGTGACCTGAATGAGAGCAGTTGAAAATGTCATATCCTGGTGGTTTTAGCTGGTTAATTAGAATAGTATCTGTGTTGGCGAACCAGGATTCAGTTATGCATAAAACATCTAGGTTATTGTCAATTATGTAATCATTAAGTATCTGAATCTTATTTTTTGCAGAGTGGGTATTTTAGGTAGGCAGTGGATTTTGCTGTTTGTATCATATGTTTCAGCTGGATTTGTTCCTGGGCTGAGATATGAACCAGTCTGGAATTATTCCTTTGGTGTGTTTTTTGTGGTAAGCATTTGTGGCATGGTAAATTGTTACTGCATATCATTGGGACAGTACTGTGGGTTGGAGCGAGGCATAGAGCGTTCCTGAAGAGCATAGCTAATATAAGGAAACAGATGGTGAGAAGGAGGACTATCTGGGGGCTAGGCATTGTGCTGTGTGACAGGTTGGCTTGTCAGTTGTTTGATCATTCACCTTTGTGTGCAGGTGATTGGGTCCCAGCCTGAGTTATGGTCTGATCCTATGGTGGACCATATGAGCAGTCATGCATTGGTGTGTAAATATGTAACACTGGAGCTGCATGGACCTCAAGGGCTGTTGTGCTGTGAGCTGGAGATCCAGGAGTAGCTTGGGAAGAGGATCGCTAATGTTAGTGAAGTACTTGCTCAGATGAGCTGCTTGGGCATTTGTGGCCATTTCCTAGAGCCTGTGCCTACCAGGTACGGGTGTGCCTGAGCACGCTGAAGATTTCAGATTCCTTTCGACCCTGATTGGCCTCTGCTGCAGGGGACGGGGGAATCCCTCTTCCCACTCCCATGTGGCCGACCACTGATTGGGGCTTGCTGGTGGTGCCGGTGATGTACATTCCAAGTTTGGCTTTTGAGGGTTCCCAGTTTAATTATTGTCTTCATATTTATAAATTGTGATACCTTGTTCTATGTTTGTTGACAGACTGTTTTGCATGTGTAACTGAGCTGCAGAATTCTGTTCATGTAGTTTCTATGTGACAGTCCCTCTTGTTCTCTTTTCCCAGTAGGAGATGTATTGGTTTAATATTTGCAATGTTGCCTTTTAATAGGTAGGGTTTGGTGCTTTGTGAGTCCTGGTAGTGCTGTTATGATACAGCAGGTTTGCTATGGATCCTAAATCAGCAGGGAGTATAGTACTTCCTAATGTGCCTGGCAATTGACACTGGACTATAATAATGTAGAAATCTGATAGTCTCTTTATCCTCACTACCCATGCAAATGGTATTGAGAGACTCATTAAGAGGCATGCCTACTAAAAGTTAATGCACATTAACTTTCTGATTTAAACATGTCCGCTGGCCGGATGTGAATTTTGTGGAATCTGTCTCCATGTCACTCAGTATTTAAAAAGCACATAGATGTTCAGCGCTGTGGCAAACATCTAGGCGGGTTTTTCCATTTTTGGCAGCATTATGCATAGAATGGGATTTAAATATCCTGCTGTATGCATAATGCTGTATGCTCTGTGGAGAGGGTTGTTTGAGGCACTCCAGGGCTGGGACTGCCAATATGCATGAAGGCTGTTCAGGTGGCCCCTCTGATGTACAAGTCAAAATATCCCGAATTCTGTAGGAGGGACAGTAGAGAAGGTGACACATGAGAATATAGTCTGACATCGATATATCCTTGCCCCGAAAAAGAAACCTCTCTGTCAATGTGCAGAAAACAGGGCTATGCAGAATAAAGGTCTGGACACATAGAATGAGATGAGCAATTTCAGAAATGTGCATGTGTGAAATGTGGCAGGATTTGGTAACATAGACGTGTTACATTAGTATTTCATAGATATGTCACCACATACATGAGTAGGCAAAGTGTGACCAGAACTAGATATCCATGTTGTGACTATCCTCTGGCAAATTATCCATTGGGTCACCAGGAGTTGACATTTGACTGAACAGTACTTAACAAACATTACGTGCAGGCTGGCCATATTGTAAACAGAGATGTGCAGCAGCAGGAGGCCAATACAGAAAGAGCTCTCACAATTTACCTGCTATACTTTTGAGGGGGGGGGGGGAAGTATTGGAGAATTGAGAGGGTATTCCCTTGTCCTGTTGAGAGCTGGCAGAAATGAGCACTTTTGCAATGCTATTCGTGCTGAGGAGCAGGTTTAAAAATGGACATGTCCGCTGGCAGGTTTACGCATGCAGCACCATGGTGAAATCAGGGATGCAGGTGGATCGTTTTTGAATCATCCTGGACATGCCTCCCCCACACCCTTGCGACTTGGACATGATTGGGCCAGACATGTGCTAATTGGACCTTTCTAAAATAGCTTTTGGGATGTGGATCTCATTTGCACATGTGAATGGTCATTTTTACATGTGCAAATCACAAACAGAACTTTTAAAATAACCCTCATAATATTTATACATTAGGCACTAATTTTTGGCACTTAGATGCCTAAACTTTGCATTTTGCTGAGTAGCTGGAAAACCAGGCATAACCTGGAGCAAGTGGCCAAATGTGAGGGCATATGCAGGCAGGGCCGGCCCGTCCATTGAGCAAGAATGTTTTTTGCACAGGGCCCCGCGTTTCAGGGGGCCCCGCGCAAAGAACATTCTGCTTTTTTAAAAATTAAATTAAAAAAAACCAAAAGCTGGCTGCTGCGGGCTTAACAGAGACGCGAGGGAGACGCTCTCCCTTCGCGGATCTGAAAGCCGTCGCAGAGGGGCTCAGCCGGGCAGAGGGGGCCCCGCGGGACACTCCATTCTGCTGCTGCCGCGGCGGCAACAGCCAGCTTTTTTTTTTTTTTTAAATTTTCCCTGGTCCGATGTGGGGGGGTTAGGACTGGTAATGGGCTATGGGGGGGGGTTAGGACTTGACTTGAGGTGGGCTGTGGGTTGATGGGGGGGATTAGGACTGGTAATGGGCTATGGGGGGGCTAGGACTGGAAATGGGCTGATGGAGGGGGTTAAGATTGGAGGTGGGATGATGGGGTTAGGACTGGTAATGAGCTGTGGGCTGTTGGGGAGGGTTAGGACTGGTAATGGGCTATGGGGGGCTAGGACAGTAACTGGGCTGATTGGGAGGGGTTAGGACTTGAGGTGGGCTGTGGGTTGATGGGGGGGTTAGGACTGGTAATGGGCTATGGGGGGGGGCTAGGACAGGAAATGGGCTGATGGGGAGGGGTTAGGACTTGAGGTGGGCTGTTGGGGGGGTTAGGACTGGTCATCGGCTAGGGGGGGTTAGGACAGGTAATGGGCTGTGGGCTGATGGGGGGTTAGGACTGGTAATGGGCTATGGGGGTTTAGGACTGATAATGGGCTATGGGGGGCTAGGACAGGAAATGGGCTGATGGGGAGGGGTTAGGACTTGAGGTGGGCTGATGGGGTTAGGACTGGTAATGGGCTGTGGGCTGTTGGGGGGTTAGGACGGGTAATGGGCTATGGGAGGGGTTAAGACTGGTAATGGGCTGTGGGCTGATGGGGCCTGTCTGGAAATGGGGTGATGGGGGGTTAAGACTGGTAATAGGCTATGGGGGGGGGTGGCTAGGACAGGAAATGGGCTGATGGGGAGGGGTTAGGACTTGAGGTGGGCTGTTGGGGGGGTTAGGACTGGTAATGGGCTATGGGGGGTTAAGACTGGTAATGGGCTGTGGGCTGATGGGGGTTAGGACTGGTGATGGGCTATGGGGGGTTAGGATTGGTAATGGGCTATGGGGGGTTAGGACTGATAATGGGCTATGGGGGGCTAGGACAGGAAATGGGCTGATGGGGAGGGGTTAGGACTTGAGGTGGGCTGATGGGTTAGGACTGGTAATGGGCTGTGGGCTGTTGGGGGGTTAGGACTGGTAATGGGCTATGGGGGGGTTAAGACTGGTAATGGGCTGTGGGCTGATGGGGGCTGTCTGGAAATGGGGTGATGGGGAGTTAGAACTGGTAATGGGCTATGGGGGGTTAGGACTGATAATGGGCTATGGGGGGCTAGGAAAGGAAATGGGCTGATGGGGAGGGGTTAGGACATGAGGTGGGCTGATGGGGTTAGGACTGGTAATGGGCTGTGGGCTGATGGGGGGGGTTAGGACTGGCAATGGGCTATGGGGGGCTTACTGGAAATGGGCTGATGGGGTTAGGACTGGAAGTGGGCTGATGGGGGGTTAGGACTGGTAATGGGTTATAGGGGGGGCTTAAACTGAAAATGGGGTGATGGGGGTTAGGACTGGAAGTGGGTTGATGGGAGGCTAGGACTGTTAATGGGTTGGGGGTTGCTAGGACTGGAAATGGGCTGAGTGGAAGGGGAGGCTTGAACTGCAAATAGCTGATGGGGACGGGGACTTGGAATGGAAATGGGCTGAGTGGAAGGGGAGGCTTGAACTGCAAATAGCTGATGGGGAGGGGGCTTGGAATGGAAATGGGCTGTGAGGGAAGGGAGCTAGGACTGGAAATGGGCTGATGGAGCAGCTAGGATAGGACTGGAAATGGGCTGTTGGGGGGAGCTAAGATTGGAAATGGGCTGTGGTGGGGGCTTGGATTGAAATGGACTCATGGAGGGGCTAGAACTGGAAGTAGGCTCATGGGGGGGCTTGGACTGGAATTGGGCTGAGTGGAGGGGAGCTAGGATTTGACATGGGCTGATGGTGGGGCTAGGAAATGACTAGAAATGGGCTGATGGGGGGCTAGGATTGGAAATGAGCTGATGAAGGGACTCGGACTCGAAATGGATGGGGGGCTAGGACTGGAAATGGGCTGATGCAGGGACTAGAAGGGAATGAATGCTGGGTGAGGCTGGAACTAGAAGGGAGCTGATATTGGGGGAGGATTAGAGTGGGATGGGGCTCGGAGAGTAAAATGGAGAGGGGAAAAATATTATGTGTGGGAGGGATGAAAAATCTACAATTGGTCGGGTATTGGGAGAGTAAGTGGGGATTGAGGATGGAGGGGTAAAATTTGAGTGGATGAAATAGGAATGAGGAAAGAGCAAAAGGAGAAAGATTAGTATGTTAAAGCAGATGTAGAGAGAGAACATGGAAAAAAAAACTTGAAGAGAGAAGAAAGGACAAATGGACAGCAGACGATGGAGAGCTAGCAGAAAACATGAAGAAACCAGAAGAAAGTGGCTGGAGCAATTGCAACTGAAAAAAAATGCACAAAAGGTAGAAAGATATATCTTTATTTTGAATTTATTAACTGGAATATGAAAGCTCTGGGAAATGTGCATCATTAACGTCTGCGCTTTGTTTGGTACAAGAGGAAATTAATTTATAGTTTTATTTCTACAGTGTTGTACATTCCAAGTTTGGCTTTTGGGGTTCCCAGTTTAATTATTGCCTTCCTGTTTCTAAATTGTGATTCCTTGTTTGGTGATGGTCTGTGTTCTGTATGTGTAACTGAGCTAAGGTATTCTGTTTATGTAATTCCTATTTGACATTGCCACTTGTTCTCTTTCCCCAGTATTCTCTGAAATGTATTGGTTTAATATTTGCAGTGTTGCCTTTTGATAGGTAGGGTATGGTGCTTTGTGAGTCCTGGTAGTGCTGTCAGGATACGGCGGGTTTGCTATGGGTTCTAAATGGGCAGCGTTTGTAGTAGTTCCTAATGTGCCTGGCGGTTGGCATTGGATTATAGTAATGTAGAAATCTTTTAGTCTTTCTTTATTCATACACTCATTAAGAGACATGTTTACTAAAAATTAGTGTATGGTAACATTATGCAAATATTTATGCAAATAAGGCCACTTATGCAAACGAGGCCCCACACCGAGTCTCCGCACATGGCCCCGCACCCCCCTTGGGCCGCCCCTGTATGCAGGGCAAGGTGAAAATGGAGGTCTAAAGAAAAGGATGCTAGGACTAAGGTGGAACAAAGGCAGGGTAAATGAATAGAATGCTGAGGAAGGGGAGAAGGAATTATGGTTAAAGGGATGGAATGGATGGTAGGGATGGGTAAGAGGCAGAAGAATGTATGTTGGGGAAAGGGAAGGAAGAGGCATAGTGCTATTAAGTGGATGAGACGCAAGCTTCCCTTCGCTGCCCCAACTCTCTGGAACGAACTGCCACTAACCCTTCGCATGATAAAAGACCTTCATCAATTCAAAAAAGAACTTAAAACCTACCTCTTTACGAACCATTTTGAAATCCCCTATCAACAGAGAACCTCTCCCCAACAATCACAGAAACACATCCACAGTACTCAAGATAGGACAAATGACTAACACAAGATAACCTTACAGTACTCATCCATTCCACCCAATACGGAAAAGTCTTATCCAAATTGTTGTTTTACTGTTCTTGTAAATAATCACTTGTAATTAGTTCTGTTATGTTCCATGTAATATTACCTGTATATAGTTAAAAAACTCCGTTCCATGTAACGTATACAGAAGTATACAAAATTTTGTTAACTGTTCCATGTAAACCGCCCTTGATCTCTGGAAGGGGCGGTATAGAAGAAATTGTTAAATTAAATAAATTAAATAAATAAGGGGACAAGTCTGAAAAAGTTGAGAGAGGATAGAAATGGGGGGTGGGGGCAAAAGGAGGAATGGGTGTCTAGATAAGGGTGTAAAATATTAAAAAAAGAGAACTGGAAATGGAGAGGAGACGAGTAACCGAGAAGGAGCTGGGGTTGTTGAGGGGATGAAAGGCAGAGATTGATTAGGCTGGGGAGGCAATGAGTAAAGAGGGCGGAAACGGGGGACTAAAAAGTGAGTGAAAGACTTGGATCATAGGAGGCTGGAGAAGGAATGCGAGATGGGTGGGAATGGGAAGACAAGAGAGGTAAGTGTAAGAAGTGGAAAGCTAGTAAGAAGGTGATAGGGTGACAGGATTGGATGGAGAAAGGGGAGGAGGAGGAATGAAATATAGCTACAGGTAGATAAAAAGGCAGATGAGAGAAATGGAGAAAAGAGATGAAACAGAAGGGTTTGATGGACCGTTGGTCTGACTCAGTATGGCAAATTTTATGTCAGAGATAGATAAAAGGGAGAAGAGAAGACAGGGACAGTAAAAAATCAAAAAAATTAAATTGAGAGCCTGGAAAGGGATTTAGGAGAAAGTCAAGAAAAGGAAGTGGTAAAGAGAGACACGGGTATATCTAATTGGAAAAACATACATTTCTATGGATGAGGCCTACCAGAGGCCTGGCTAATTTCTGGGGCCTACCACATGGTCAGACAAGAAAGGTACAAAAAATTTATTTTCAGTGTTTCGAGAATGAAATATGTCAGCTTTGAAAACATGATTTCTTGTATTTTGCTCTGTACAGAAATAAAATGCATTTCTGTTTCTCTTTCTTCAGTGTTCAGAGTCTGGTTTCTTGGATTTTCTGTTTCATTTTTTTTCATCTGTACATCTTTCTAATTTGTAGTCTCTCGTTCTTTTAGTTGGTGATGGTCTGGGTTTTCCATATGTAATCACAGTGAGGGGTTCTGTATGGGAATTCATAGCAGTCCGGCTTGTTCTTTTCCCAGCAGCATTTGTATTGGTGTTCTAGAATATTTGCAGTGCTGACTTTTCATAGGTAGGGATAGCGCAGCTCTTGGACTTGGTACTTACATGATAAGTTTCTGAGGATCTGTTTGCAGGGTTTTGTGTTACATCTCACAGCTTCTGGCCATGAAGGGAATTTGCATCATTGTCACTGTGATACCAAAATTTGAATAGAATGGTTTTGATGCTGAGTTGTAAAATGAAACATTCTACTTCTGCTCTGTACCCTTTGTGGGGAAGTCTTATTGATTGATCAGGGAATGTCCCATACAAAATGTATGAAAGAATGATTAAGTGTAAATGTAAAGTGAGAAATTGGGGGAGGGAGCTAGGAGTCAGAGATGGGGAAGAGCTTGCCCCCCTCTTCCCAAACAAAATGGTGTTCTGCTACTCCTGGGTGGGCCACTACTGTATAACCAAGCCTTTTATCCTCTGAGTAAGGCCCAAATTCCAAATTAGATAGTAACAAGCCTTGTTGTCTTAAGGATCTGAGATTTCATATTTAGACTACAGTCTAAGTTGACACCTCAGATTTTTTTCTCTGTGGCCCGATATTGAAAGAGATTAACATGGTTAGCAGACCTGCTAACTGTGTTGATCGCCTTGGCTGGGATATTCAGCGACACTAGGCCCTGAATGGGGTTAGATTTAAATTAAAAGCTCTCTGCTGGTACTAGGCCCTGACTGAGTTAACAAATACACTGGATTCTAAAATAAACAGATTTATCAGCTTTAACCCAAAAAATTCCCTTTTCCCCAAGATTTAGAGAATTTCCAAGAAATAAATACTTCCAAGTGCAGATTTCTTTCCAGCAGTAGCAGTCCCTTTTGATAGTCCTTCAAGACTGCGAATCACAGAGCTATTTAAAACAATTTCACAGGTCTCTTGCCTCTTAACTGGAAGGCCTCTTTGTAAAGGTCTTTAGAAGCCATTTCTTTCTTTCTGCTTAAAGAATATTTACCCTATTCTCCCTTCTATGCTAAGCTATACCTTGATTTGATTTAAAGTAAAAGCTCTCTGCTGGTACTAGGCCCTGACTGAGGTTTGATTTAGATCAGCCTCAAATTGACATGAAATTGATTAATGATTTTCCCTCTCATGGACAACTGTGTAATTTCTCATGTTGAGGCTGTCTGTCTCACTATTTCCCCCTCCCCTGAAATGGCACATTGAGGGATAAGATGGAAACCATGTGGGCACCTCCCCACCCCACAAAAACTGCAGGCCATATCCTTTCTAATAAGCTCAAATGGCTATGATGGCTGGAACAAGGATGATGGATGACAGTTTCAATCTTGGCGGCTCTGCCCTTTGAAGATTCAAGTTTTCGACTACAAGCCCTAATATGCCTGATGCAGGGTCAAAAATCTGTTAGACCCGAAACATGCCATGTCGTTTATTTTGGTCTTTGTGGTGAAAAGGAGTTTGAGGCAGTTTGTAGCATGTACTTTGGTTCCTGTAGCAAAAAGGAGCTTCAAGCAGATTGTAGCTAAGTGATATAGTTTAATTACATAGTTTACTTTTCAAATGATTAAAATGGAGTGACCACAGCGAGAGGGTGGTTTTGTTTTTCCCCCCTCTTGGTTATGTTTTACTCCGACCAAAAGAGAGGGTCTTCTCACTAAAAAAAATTTCTCAGAGTTCAACTGTTGCCATTTCAATCTTGGGCTGGTTATGGGCTAGTCAGTTGACAGTTTAAAGCATCGTAAGGTGCTGATTGCTCTGGGAATTATAAAGTAAGATGAGAGGTTGGAAGAGGGAGTTTTCACAGAGTAAAAGTGTGATATGAGAAGGGTATTTACTGTTTAATCAATTAGCTGTTTAAATTTCTGTAGCATGAAGCATGGTATCTCCTGAAGCTGGTACAAGTATGCTATCAGCTAGTGAATGCTGCTCTTGCAAAATGTCTTGGACAGATGATAGAGTCAGTCAAATAGGAAATATGGTGCAGATATAAGTGTGGTATGGTAAAGATTCAGAATACTCAGGGTCAAATATGGCAACATCATGAGACAATAACTAGAGTAAGGGAGCTCCATTTCCTGTGTTGCTGCAACAATTGCTGTCAGATCTAGCCCTGGCCTTAAGAGCTGTGCAAAACTGGCTGGTGACTCAATGCTACCTCTTCCCCAACAGATACATCGAGGCAATGGCCTCCTTAATCCAGCACCCTAATATAGACTTAGCCACTGTATCACCTTTGCACAGGCCAACAAACAGCACAGAAAGATGGTCGGACTTACAAAAAGAATTTGTACCCTTCAAGTACCAGAGAAGCACCCTCCAAGTACCAGAGAAGCACCCTCCAGACATCCACAAGGCAAAGATCCTTATCCTTATCCTTCCCCTGATCCTGCTTCTTAGAGGAGGCGGGCAGACAAACCACCTGGTTCACATGAAAAGGAAAAATCACCTTAGGTAAGAAGGAAGGCACAAGCCAAATGGAAACAGCCTTCTCAGAAAAAGATAGGTAAGAATCTTGACAAGACAGAGCCTGCAGCTCAGAAATCTGCCTTGCAGAACAAATCGCAACCAAGAAGTTCATCTTGAGCGTCAAATCCTTCAGTGCATCAGATCTAGTTCTGGTCACACTTTGCCTCCACATGTATGTGGTGACATACCCATGAAATACTAATGCTGATATGTCTGTTACCGAATCCAGTGGCTCAAGGGGTTCCAAAATCAGGGCCCTGAGGACCAGTCGCAGATCCCAGGAAGGGACCAAGACCAGAGGGGAGGATGCAGACGCTGAACCCCTTGAAGAAAGAATGAAACATTCAGGTGTAAGGCTAGAGACTTACCAGCCACCTGATCTCTGAAACTAGCCACAGCCACCTCAACCTTCAGAGAGCTAAGAGAAAGGCCAACAGAGATGGCACCTTGGCCGCCTCAGGTGCCAGCTGCCATGTGCCGCAGCATTGCTCAAAGGGGCTCCAGATCCACATTCCAGGTTGGAAGACCTCCTCCAGACTCCGAGCACAGTGGAGACCACCACCAGAGAGCAGCCCTTATGCGCGAGCCATTTTCTGTCAAGAACCAAGTTGTAAGCAAAAAGGAAACTGGGTCTTCCAGGATGATCAGTCCCTGATGCAATAGGACCAGATACGGAGGCAAATGAAGAGGTGGTGCTTGCAGGAGCCACACCAGATCTCCAAGCCACGCTCCCCTCACCAATCTGGCACCACCAGAATAATTTTTCCCAGGTAGTGTTCTGTATATCGAATCACATGCCCCACCAGGAGCCATGGAAGAAACACATCAGGCATTGACTTGGCCAAGGCTGAGACAGGGCATCAGCGGACTTGCACCTCCTCTCCTTGCAGCGACACACTTTGGCATTGTAATGGTTGCCATTAGATCCATCTTGGAGCCATCCCAGTGGTGCAGAATCAACTGAAACGTCTCCAGACTCAACTCCCACTCTCCTGGATCCAGAGAGTGCCACGTCCGTCTCCACATTGTCCATCCCAGCAATATGCTGTCTTGACAAAGCTAGGAGGTTCTTTTCTGCTCTGACAAACAGGAGGGCCATCTCCAGCACTCATGCCGCGTTGCTGATTGACATAAGCCAACACTGTAGCATTGTCCAAAAACACTCAAACTGCCGGGCCCTCAATCAGGGGTCGGAAACACAAAACAGCCAATATGATAGCACTCACCTCAAGGTGGTTAATGGACCACACTGCTTCCCTGCAGTTCCAATGGCCCTGGGCCATTCGGTCTTGGCAATGGGCTCCCCAGCCCCAGTGACTGGCATCCGTTGTCAGAACGATCCATGACAAATTGTCCAGTGGCATGCCCTTCCTCCGATGACAGGGCTGCTGCTGCCACCACTGCAGGCTGGCCTTCACCATCATCAGGAGTGGGAGCCTGAGCTTGAACTCCTGAGAACTTGGGGACCACCAAGCCAGCAAGGACCATAGGAGCATTCGCATGTGAGCACATGCCCACGGCACCATCTCAATTGTTGCAGCCATCAATCCGAGGAGGTGAAGATAATCAGACTCTGGGAGCCCACTGAGAAGAGAACAGCGCCAAGCAATCCAACAGCCTTTTGACTTTCTCCTCTGGCAAGAAGACTGCCCATTTGAGTATCAAAACAAGCTCCCAGGAACTCCAGGGACTGGGAAGTCATCAACTAGCTCTTTCCCTGACTGATCACCCAGCTGAGACTTTCCAAAAAGGACACCACTCGGGTGCTACTCGAGATGCCTCTGAAAGAGAACAGACTCGCATGAGCCAGTCTTCCAGATATGGGTGCACACAAATCCCTTGGCACTGTAGTGCCACAGCTACCACCAACATGAACTTGGAGAACGCCCGTGGGACAGTGGAAAGTCTGAATGGGAGAGTGGCAAACTGAAAGCAAGAGCCAAATATGGCAAAATGCAGATACTTTGCTGACCCTCCCGAATCGTGATATGAAAATAATGCCTTGGCCAAATGCACAGATGCTAGGGATTCCCCTTAGTGCATCACTTGAATCACGGATCACAAAATTTCCATATAGAAATGCAGGACACCCTTGAGGTCCAAAATGGGCCGGAAAGATACATCTTTTTTCGGTACCACAAAATAAATGGAATGTCTGCCCTTGCCCTGATTGTCCGCATAGCGACCCTTTTGATCGCAGATTCACAAGGGGAGATGACAAAGGCATCCGGAATAGTCTCTTTGCATTCCAGGACATAGCTGAACTGAATGGTATCTAGTTCCCAGCGATCCTTGGTGACTTGGGATCATTCCTGAAAGAACAGGTGAAGCCTGCCTCCAACTGGAGGAAGCAAGGAATGGGCCCTCAAACCTTCAAGCCCAGGAGGGTCCTCCTCTGAAGGGGACAGAGTCCTTGGACCCACATGCTCCACAAAAGGACTGAGCATGAGACCCAAGTCCAGAAGCAGAGGGGAAGAAAGGCTTTCCAGGCCAGTAACAAAGAGAGTCCTGAAACTCCCAGTCCAACCAGCGCACCTGCAGGGAGCAGGTGGAGGCTAATGGGACAGGGGCTCTGCCCACTTCACAGGCCCCCTGGAGCTGTCCTCCGGAAGGTGGTAAGATTTCACCTCGCCGAGGTCCTTCACTAGCTTCTCCAAATGGGACCCAAAAAGAAGCTTCCCTTTAAAGGCCAGTTTGGTCAACCGGGCTTTGGAATATGTCTGGGCCAAATCCAATGCCGTGTCACCATCGACAGAGCACTATCCCTGGCCACTAAATATTCCAAGACATGGAGGCAAGGAAGGAACTATTTATTTATTACCACTCTTGTTTCACAAAGCCAGGCCCGACACAGGCCGTGTTTCGTTTATGCCTTCATCAGGGGCTTTGGCTATAATAACATATAAAAACACCAATACATAACATAAATAAATAAATAAATAAATATACATGTATAAAATGATCCATAATACATTTAAAACACATGTATAAAATGATCCATAACACATATAAATATCAAATCATACATGCATAACAAATAAACTGAAATATGCATATACCAAAGGACATGAACTAATCATTTTAATAAATATCTGAGTAAAAAACAATTGGAGAAAACATAACCTGCATCTCACTTTTTTGTGAAAAAATACTATCATTACTCTTACCTATTTGATTCTTACTATAATTACTAAAGAAAAAAGAATAAAAAGGAAAGAAAAGAGGGACCATTCTCGACAACCATGCCCATAAAAAACATTATGCAATCAGCAAACAATATTTAAAAACCATTAGGTTAGGCGTTGCAGCTGATAGCGGTTTAAAAGTATTATAAGTGTCACAGTGAGGTACACTGATTATAGCTTTTGGATACATCAGTTGCAGAGGTAAGCACATGTATAAGAATAGTTGAAAGCTTGGAAGATTACAAGTAGATTATTCAATCTGATCCTGTTGCGCTTTTCCTGGTTCTTGTTTTTATTTATGGTTCTCCACAAATGTATTATAGATCATTTTATACATGTATATTTATTTATTTATTTATGTTTTTAGCCGACAGACAATTTGCTGTACGTTATTTATTTATTGATTGATGTTTTAGTTATTCATTTGTGTATTAATGAACTCATAGGTGCTGTATTTGTGTTGATATTATATTCACGTTTATAATTTGTTTTTAGGATTTATGAATGTTTTAAAATGGTGTTTTTATATGTTATTATAGCCAAAGCCCCTGATGAAGGCATATACGAAACACGGCCTGTGTCGGGCCTGGCTTTGTGAAACAAGAGTGGTAATAAATAAATAGTTCCTTCCTTGCCTCCACGTCTTGGACTGGGTCAGTTATTGGCACGTGGAATTGTGCTTGTTTTGCACTAAATATTCCAAGTCATATATTTCATCAGAAAGGAAGGCCATAGCAGACTTCAAAAGAGGGGTAGTATCATTTGGTGGAAGAGCCACTGTGAACTGGTTCTTCAACGACATATCTACCTTTCGGTCCAGAGAATCCTTAAGGTTGATCTGCCTTCCACAGGAATGCTGGTCCGTCTGGTAACTGCTGTGACCTGCGCATCTACCTGGGGCATATCAAACCACACAACACACTCCTCCTCTGAGAGCGTACATCTTCTTATACACACTTAGCCCCTTAGGGGGGGAGTCGGGGGAATCCCACTCCAACCAGATAATGTCTTTGATTACCTCCAGGAATGGGAAGACAGTAGTGGATTTCCGCACCCCTTGCAGAAGTAGATGCACCTTCGGCTCCGGCTCCTGCTCCGTGCCTGGAGTATCTGCCAAGTTCAATGCGGATAAGTTCCTGGCAATCAACACTGCCAATTCCTCCTTCCAGAACAGGTGGATAACACTGGCCTCTTCACAGTCCTCTGAAGGTAGAATACTTCGTCCACTTCAGATCCCAGAACTGAGACATCTGAATCCAAGTCACAATCCAAATCTTGGACAGATCCCAGTTGATACCCATCTTCAGGGGGCACCCTTTGCTGGGGATGCTTAGCTATAGGCAATTGAACAGGGCTTCCACTCTCAGCCTGCTCCTCAAAAGCCGCAGGATCTGAATTTCCATGCCAGAATGACCAGGCCTGCTTTAAAAAGGAAAAGAATTCCAGGAAGGACAATCTGGAGTCTGGAAGCTCTGCTTTCAGAAATGGCTCCCCTAATACAAGCCGAAGCATACACGTGGTGTACAATACAAAAGGACTGCAGAGAAATTGGAAAGAAGAAAGGAATGCCATTGTTAAATAGGATAGCAAAGAGAGTAAGTGAAAGAACTGAATATCAGGTGAGGAGGGGGAGAAAAAACAAATATAAGAGAAAGAGACAAATGGGAAAATTATGGTGAGGGACTGGTGATATTAAATACTAAACTGAAAAGATGAGTTTTTAGTGCAGCTTTAAACTTAGTGAAGGAGAGCTCAGAACGGAGAGTAAGAGGGAGGGAGTTCCTCAAGGAGGGACCCAAGAAAAAGAAGACTGAATGATGTGTACGTTCAAGATGGGCCTTGGGGACAGAAGGAAGGGCCAGACGATAAGAATGGATTGAGCGAAGGAGACGAGTGGGAGTATGGAAATGGATGAGGTCAGCAAGATATTGAGGGGTGGAGGTATGAATAATTCTGTGTACAAATGTAAGGATTTTGAAGTGAATACGAAAACAGATCGGAAGCCAGAAAAGAAGTAGGGTGATGTGATCATAGCAGGAGGAAAAGGTTAGAATGTGTGTGGCTGTGTTTTGGAGTAGTTGGAGCTTGTGAAGATGGTATTGCGGAAGGCCAGCTAGGATAATGTTGCAGTAATCAATTCTTGTGATGACAAGAGAAAGGAGCAATGTAGTCAGGGCAGCAGGGGAGAGGGAAGGACAAACTGAACAGATTTGACGGAGATGGTAAAAGGACCAACGAGAGATGAATGAAATGTGTTCTGTGAATGAAAGAGAAGAGTTAATGATCAATCCCAGATATCTGAAAGAGAAGACCAGGGGTATAGGGGTGGAAACGAGGATAGGGGCCAGAGAAGGGAAGGTGGCGCCGAAGGTGATCCAAGTAGCAAAAGATTTGAAAGGATTTAGTTGAAGAAAGTTTGAGGACATCCAGGTGTGGATGTGGTCCAAACAACAGTTGAGGGGGGCAAGGTCGGGAATTGAGGAAGATGTGCAATGAAGAAGGATGATATCTTCTGCGTAATAGTACACAGAGACACCTGACTGTTGCATTAACAGAGTGAGGGGGGGCCAGAAAAATATTGAAAAGAAGGGGGGAGAAAACAGAACCTTGAGGGACATCACAGGACAGGGGCATAGAAGAGGACGAGGCAGTGGAAGAAGACTGGATGGAAAATGAGTGGGCAGTGAGGAAAGACCTAAACCATAGCCAAGGGATACCTGAGATGCCGTGATCAGCGAGTTGCATGAGAAGGGTGCGGTGATCAACCAGGTCAAAAGCAGAAGAGAGGTCAAGAGAGACGACAAGAGTAAAGTCCCCTGGTCATCAGCAGTGTGAAGCTCATTCAGGAAAGAGAGAATAGACTCAGTACTGTGACCTTCCCTGAAACCAGACTGGCATGGATGAAGTGCATTGGCAGAGGTGAGTTGTGCAAAGACAAATCACTCCAGAAGCTTAGAAAGGAAAGACAGATTAGAAACCGAGCGCCAGTTTGCAAGAGCAGTGAGATCAAGGGAGGACTTTTTGAGGATGGGACAGAACAAAGCATGTTTCCAAGGGGAAGGAAAGTGATCAGTGGAAAGATTAGAATTGAGCATCGTAAGAATAGAGGGTAGAAGAGTGAGGGAGGGTTCAAGTAACCATTTAGAAAGAAATGGATCAAGGGGGCAGGTTGTCTTTTGGGCGGAGGTGATAGTTTTGGACAGTTCAGAAGAGGTAACAGGGTGGAAGAATGACCAGACATGTGAGAGGGATGGAGCTGGGGACTGTGTCGAAAGAGGGGACAAGGAATCAGATGAGAGTGGGGATGGAGAAGAAGGAAAAGCAGAGCGAAGGGACAGGACTTTGTTGGAGAAAAAGCAAGACTGGTAGAATCTGGGACTGAGAGCCAGGATGAAGAGGTATCAGGGGAGGAAAGAGACTGAAAGACAGAGTAAAGCTGCCGGGAGGAGTTAGAGGATGTGAGGATCAAGTTAGAGAAATAATAGTAAAAATGCTACTAATGTGTGCAGAAAACAGTGGGAAACCCCCACACTGTGCCAATGGTCGCCAGTGGTTGACTCTGAATTGCTTCCCAGATGGAGTAAATCGGAAGCCCTCAACAAGGACAATGATGATTTCAAGCCTTGGTACTCTTGGCCTTAATTTTTATTTTATTGTATTGTAAAATGCATAGCTTTTGCATAGTTATTGCGGTATATCAAATAAAAGTAACCATAACCATACTCAGCCCCTGAAAGCCCCAGGTGGAGAATCCATGCTGGGCTCAACTATACTTCCCTGAAACAGTTTCACTGTGTTTAAGGTGGCTGGCAGGCAGATTCCTCTGAGAGCCTTCTGCAATCTTTGGGAGAAAGCAGAGAAGGAGGCGTTGAGCTTGCATGTTTCAATCCGTCCAATTTTCTGGCTATTCAGCAGGCTCTTATCATGATAAAAGCATGGAGCTGAACCAATTTTCCCTCCTCCTATGGCTACTGAAAAGACTGCTGTCTAGTGGAGCCTCCCACGTTGCACTCAAGTGAGATAGCTACCCTCAAGGTGGTTGTTCATGAGTGTTTAATCAATCTTTTCCTCTCAATTATACAGATTTTCTACAGTGGAGAAAATCCATCCATCATCTGCTGGAGACAAAGAAATACTGAAGAGACCTTTGGTGGCTGAGGTGAACAGAGGCTTGGGAGGTATGTCATTAAAACCTGGGCTTTTCATTGGTTCTTTGTTACCACAATCTGCTGGTAGGGGAACACAACCCACTTGTCTGGACTGGTCTAGCAGGACAATAAGGAATCAAATTTAAGCCCTCCAGCGAAATACGTACTGTACCTCACCATGAACTATTAGTGAAAAAGCTTCAGCTAAATCTAAAGAAAAAAAAAACCTTTGCGAAGGGGAAAGAGAAAGAGAATTGGCAGTGTAAGAGAACAGTTAGAGAAAGAAGGGCAAAAAATGGAGACATTTAAAATGCAGAGAAAAACAAATTTTGGAAAGGTGTACACCACGTTTCAAATACTTTCTTTGTGAGAGAACACTGCTTGTGTGTTGCTCTGATTTGCATTGAGAGAGAGGGAGAAAACTGAGTTACTTACCTGTAACATGAATTCTTCGGGGACAGCAGGATAAGTCAGCCACTTACATCAAGCCTGGGTGTTGTTGAAAAATACTATCATGGAAGCCCAGACCAGCTGTATTCCATGCTTTAAGAAAAGTGGAAGGAAGTCCAAAAAACTGCCAGCATGGTTTAAAGGTGAGGTCAGAGAGGCGGCTGTTGCCAAAAAAGCAACTTTCAGGAAATGGAAAAAAGAGCCAAACAATGAAACCTGGAAACAGCACAAGCACTGGCAAGTCAAATGCAAGGCATTGATAAGGCAGGCAAAGGGAGAATTGGAGAAGAAGCTTGCTGCAGAAGCAAAAACGCAAAATAAAGAATTTTTCAAATACATTCGTAGCAAAAATACCTGTGAGAGAGTCAGTTGGTCCATTAGATGATAGAGGGGTTAAAGGGGCACTAAGAGGCGACAAGGCGATAGCGGAGAGACTGAATGAATTCTTTGCTTCGGTCTTTACTGAGGAAGCGGTCTTTACTGAGGAAGATGTAGGGATGTTACCCAGGGCCGGATTTACCTCATTCGCATAAATATTTGCATAATGTTACCATATACTAACTTTTAGTAAACGTGCCTCTTAATGAGTGTATGGATAAAGAAAGACTAAAAGATTTCTACATTACTATAATCCAGTGCCAACTGCCAGACACATTAGGAACTACTACAAACACTGCCCATTTAGAACCCATAGAAAACCCGCCGTATCCTAACAGCACTACCAGGACTCACAAAGCACCATACTCTACCAATCAAAAGGCAACACTGCAAATATTAAACCAATACATTTCAGAGAACAACAATACATGACCTACTGGGGAAAGAGAACAAGTGGCAATGTCAAATAGGAATTATATAAACAGAACACCTCAGCTCAGTTACACATGCAGAACATAGACCATCACCAAACAAGTAATCACAATTTAGAAACAGGAAGACAATAATTAAACTGGGAATCCCAAAAGCCAAACTTGGAATGTACAACACTGTAGAAATAAAACTATACATTAATTTGCTCTTGTACTAAACAAAGCGCAGAGTTAATGATGCACATTTACCAGAGCTGACATATTCCAATTAATAAATTCAAAATAAAGAGATATTTTTCTACCTTTTGTGCATTTTTTTCAGCTGCAATTGCTCCAGCCACTTTCTTCTGGTTTCTTCGTGTCTTCTGCTAACTCTCCATCATCTGCTGTCCATTTGTCCTTTCTTCTCTCTTCTAGTTTTTTTCCATTCTCTCTCTACATCTGCTTTAACATACTAATCTTTCTCCTTTTGCTCTTTCCTCATTCCTATTTCATCCACTCAAATTTTACCCCTCCATCCTCAATCCCCACTTACTCTCCCAATACCCGGCCAATTGTAGATTTTTTATCCCTCCCACACAAAATATTTTTCCCTTCTCCATTTTACTCTTCCAGCCCCATCCCATTCTAATCCTCCCCCAACATCAGCTCCCTTCTAGTTCCAGCCTCACCCAGCATCCATTCCCTTCTAGTCCCTGCATCAGCCCATTTCCAGTCCTAGCCACCCATCAGCCCATTTCCAGTCCTAGCAACCCCCCAAACCAATACCAGTCCTAGCCCCCCATCAGCCCACGGCCCATTACCAGTCTTAACCCCCCCCAAAGCCCATTACCAGTTCTAAACCCCCCCAACAGCCCACAGCCCATTACCAGTCCTAACCCCATCAGCCCACCTCCAGTCTTAACCCCCCAGCCCATTTCCAGTCCTAGCCCCCCCATAGCCCATTACCAGACATCCCCCATCATCCCAAAGCCCATTACCATTCTTAACCAACCAAAGCCCATTACCAGTTCTAAACCCCCCCAACAGCCCACAGCCCATTACCAGTCCTAACCCCATCAGCCCACCTCCAGTCTTAACACCCCCAGCCCATTTCCAGTCCTAGCCCCCCCATAGCCCATTACCAGACAGCCCCCATCAGCCCACAGCCCATTACCAGTCCTAACCCCATCAGCCCACCTCCAGCCTTAACCCCCCCAGCCCATTTCCAGCCCCAGCCCCAGCCCCCCCCCCCAATAGCCCATTACCAGTCCTACCCCCCCCCATCGGCCTAAAGTAAAATTTAATTTTAAAAAAAACTGCTGGCTGCCGCCGCGGGGCCCCCTCTACTGCCGCGGCAGCATGGACTGACCCGCGGGGCCCCCTCTGCAAGTTGAATCAATCGGTTCGTCCGTCCCTCCCTCCCTTCGTGCAGGCTTTGAGAGGCGCGAAGGGAGAGTGTCTCCCTTGCGTCTCTGTTAAGCCCGCAGGGGCTGATGGGAGCATGGACTGACCCGCGGGGCCCCCTCTGCAAGCTGAATCAATCGGTCTGTCCGTCCCTCCCTCCCTCCGTGCAGGCTTTGAGAGGCACGAAGGGAGAGTGTCTCCCTCGCGTCTCTGTTAAGCCCGCAGGAGGGAGGGAGGGACGGACGGACCGATTGATTCAGCTTGCAGAGGGGGCAGGCGGGTCAGTCCATGCTCCCATCAGCCCCTGCGGGCTTAACAGAGACGCGAGGGAGACACTCTCCCTTCGCGCCTCTCAAAGCCTGCACGGAGGGAGGGAGGGACGGACGGACCGATTGATTCAGCTTGCAGAGGGGGCCCCGCGGGTCAGTCCATGCTGCCGCGGCAGCAGAGGGGGCCCCGCGGCGGCAGCCAGCAGGTTTTTTTTTTAAATTTTATTTTTAAAAAAAGCTAATTTGTTCGATTTTTGTGGGCCCTTGCCAGCTGTGGGCCCTACGCCACGGCGTAATGGGCGTATAGGTAAATCCGACCCTGATGTTACCCATGACTGAAGTGGTATTTAAAGGTGCAGAAGAATTGAAGGAAATATTGATACATCGGGAAGATGTATTACAACTATTAGATAAACTGAAGAGTAGCAAATCACCTGGGCCAGATGGTATACATCCAAGGGTGTTGAAAGAACTGAAATATGAGATTGCAGACCTGCTATTAGTAATCTGTGAATTTTCATTAAAATCATCTGTAATACCTGAAAATTGGAGGATTGCCAATGTAATGCCAATTTTTAAAAAGGGTTCCAGGGGTGATCCGGGAAACTACAGACCAGTGAGCCTGACGTCAGTACCGGGAAAAATGGTAGAAACCATCATAAAGAACAAAATTACTCAGCATGTAGATAGTCATGGCCTAATGGGAGACAGCCAACATGGCTTTAGACAAGGAAGATCTTGTCTTACTAATCTGTTATGTTTTTTTTGAAGGTGTGAATAAACAGGTGGACAAAGGTGAGTCGGTTGATATAGTGTATCTGGACTTTCAGAAAGCCTTTGACAAGGTCCCTCATCAGAGACTTTTGACAAAACTAAAGAGGGCTGCTACACAATATCCTGTCCTGTGCTGCTGAGGTAAGCTGTGAGCAACTTCCTGGGTGATTAACAGTCCTTGCTTGAATAGAAGGAGTCTTTCAAAATGGCCTTTTGACCTGCCACCTGGTGTTAACACCTATTGAAAAGGTTTCACAGGTCTCTTGCCCCCTAGGTAGAAGGCCTCTTTGTAAAGGTCTCTAGAAGACTTTATTTGTTGCTCAAAGAGTACTGGCCCTGTTTTGCCTTTTATGCTATATTCTGATTTGATCTAAATTACAGCTCTTTTCTGCTGCTAGCCTCTGTCTTATTATGAAATTTAAACTACAAGCTCTCTGCTGGGTTCTAAATTTAACCAGAAAGCTCTCTTCTGTGTTTTAAAGTAACTATTAAATTTAAACTACAAGCTCTCTGCTGGGTTCCAAATTTAACCAGAAAGCTCTCTTCTGTGTTTTAAATTTAAACTAAAGTACTTTGCTGATACCAGGCCCTGAGTGACTATTAAATTTAAACTACAAGCTCTCTGCATCAAAATGGCAGATGAAATTTAATGTGGACAAGTGCAAAGTTATGCACCTAGGGAAGAACAACCCAAACTATGGCTACACGATGCAAGGTTCCACATTAGGAACTACCACCCAGGAAAAAGATTTAGGCGTCATTGTGGATAACATGTTAAAACCATCGGCCCAGTGTGCAGCGGCGGCCAAGAGAGCAAATAGAATGCTAGGTATCATAAGGAAAGGAATGGAAAATAAAACAAAAGATATTAAAATGAACATAAGAACATAAGATATGCCATACTGGGTCAGACCAAGGTCCATCAAGCCCAGTATCCTGTTTCCAACAGTGGCCAATCTAGGTCATACGTACCTAGCAGTATCCCCAAAAGACAAAGGTTCCACAATGCTTGTATTGGGTCAAGCATTGATATCCTGGGTCCCTTTTTAATAATGGTTTATGGACCTTTCCTCCAGGAACTTGTCCAAACCTTTTTTAAACCCAGCTACACTATCAGCTCTTACTACATCCTCCGGTAACAAATTCCAGAGTTTGATTACACGTTGAGTGAAAAAATATTTTCTCTTATTTGTCTTAAATAGTTTACCCTTTAGCTTCATTGCATGTTCCCTAGTCTTTCTATATTCTGATAGCGTAAACAATTGATCTATGTTTACCCGTTCCACTCCATTCATTTATTTATAGACCTCTATCATATCTCCCCTCAGCCATCTCTTTTCCAGGTTGAAGAGCCCTAACCTTTGTAGCCTCTCTTCATAGGAGTAGCCTTCCATCCCCTTTACCATTTTGGTGGCTCTTTTCTGTACCTTTTCTAACGCTATATCCTTTTTAAGATACGGCGACCAGAATTGCACACAATATTCAAGGTGCGGTTGTACCATGGAACGATACAGAGGCATTATAATATCCTTTGTTTTATTTTCCATTCCTTTCCTTATGATACCTAGCATTCTATTTGCTTTCTTGGCCGCCGCTGCACACTGGGCGGAGGGTATTAACATGTTATCCACGATGACTCCTAAATCTTTTTCCTGGGTGGTGGTTCCCAATGTGGAACCTTGCATCGTGTAACCATAGTGTGGGTTGTTTTTTCCTAGGTGCATAACTTTGCACTTGTCCACATTAAATTTCATCTGCCATTTGGATGCCCAGTCTTCCAATTTATTCAGATCCTCCTGCAGTTTTCCACAGTCCTCTTGGGTTTAAACAACTTAAAACTGTTTTGTGTCGTCTGCAAATTTGATAACCTCACTCGTTATTCCCTTTTCCAGGTCATTTATGAATATGTCAAAAAGTAGCGGACCCAGTACAGATCCCTGGGGTACTCCACTAGTCACCTTTTTCCATTGGGAAAATTGGCCATTTAGCCCTACCCTCTGCTTCCTATCTTTTAATCAGTTCCCGAGCCACAATAGTACACTGCCTCCTATCCCATGACTTTTTAGTTTTGCCAAAAGTCTTTGATGAGGGACCTTGTCAAAGGCTTTCTGAAAGTCCAGATACACTATATCAACTGACTCACCTTTGTCTACCTGTTTATTCACACCTTCAAAAAAACATATCAGATTAGTGAGACAAGATCTTCCTTGTCTAAAGCCATGTTGGCTGTCTCCCATTAGGCCATGACTATCCACATGCTGGGTAATTTTGTTCTTTATGATGGTTTCTACCATTTTCCCCGGTACTGATGTCAGGCTCACCGGTCTGTAATTTCCCGGATCACCCCTGGAACCCTTTTTAAAAATTGGCGTTACATTAGCGATCTTCCAATCTTCAGGTATTACAGATGATTTTAATGAAAGTTCACAGATTACTAGTAGCAGGTCTGCAATCTCATATTTCAGTTCTTTCAACACTCTTGGATGTATACCATCCGGTCCAGGTGATTTGCTACTATTCAGTTTATCAAATAGTTGTAATACATCTTCCCGGTGTAGCGATATTTCTCTCAATTCCTCTGCAGTATCACCATTAAATACCACTTCGGTCTTGGGTAACATCCCTACATCTTCCTCAGTAAAGACCGAAGCAAAGAATTCATTCAGTCTCTCTGCTATAGCCTTGTCTCCTTTTACTGCCCCTTTTACCCCTCTGTCATCTAATGGTCCAATTGACTCTCTCACAGGCTTTTTGCTATGAATGTACTTGAAAAGTCTTTGTTTCGTGTTTTTGCTTCCGTAGCAAGTTCCTTCTCAAATTCTCGCTTTGCCTGCCTTATCAATGCTTTGCATTTAAATTGCCAGTGCTTGTGCTGTTTCCAGTTTTCTTCATTTGGCTCTTTTTTCCATTTCCTGAAAGATGCTTTTTTGGCAGCAACAGCCTCTCTGACCTCACCTTTAAACCATGCTGGCAGTTTTTTGGACTTTCTTCCACTCTTCTTAATGCGTGGAATACAGCTGGTCTGGGCTTCCAGGATAGTATTTTTAAACAACGCCCAAGCTTGATGCAAGTCTTTAACCTTTGCAACTGCTCCTTTTAGTTTTTTCTTAACTATATTCCTCATTTTATCATAGTCTCCCTTTCAAAAGTTAAAAGGTAGTACTGTGGATTTCTTTACTATCCCTCCTCCACTAATTAAATCAAACACGATCATGCTATGATCACTATTGCCAAGTGGTCCCAACACCCTTATTTCTTGCACCAGATCTGGTGTTCCACTAAGGACTAGATCCAGTATGGCTTCCCCTCTGGTCAGTTCATGAACCAGCTGCTCCAAGAAGCAGTCATTTATTTCATCTAGAAACTTTATCTCCCTAGCATGTCCTGCCATGACACTGAGCCAGTCGATACCGGGGTAATTGAAATCGCCCATTATCACTCTGCTGTAACTTTTGTTAGCTTCCTTGATCTCTTTAAGCATTTCATCATCCATTTGGTCATTCTGGCCAGGCGGTCGATAGTACACTCCCACTGCCATCACCTTCCCCTTCATACATGGAATTTCAATCCATAGAGATTCTACAGCAAATTTTGTTTCCTGCAAAACTTTAATCCTTTCTGACTCAATGCCCTCTCTAACATAGAGAGCAACCCCTCCACCAATTTGATCAGCTCTATCATTACGATATAGTTTGTACCCAGGTATCACAGTGTCCCACTGGTTGTCCTCCTTCCACCATGTCTCTGAGATTGCAATCATATCTAACCTCTCATTTAGTGCTATATATTCTAACTCTCCCATCTTATTGTTTAGACTTCTAGAATTGCATACAAGCATTTCAGAGACTGTATTTTATTCATATTAATCTGGCTATTGGTAGGCATGGGTAATTTGGAATCTTTACGCTCTGTCTGCACCATACTCAAGGGCATTTGGGCTACTTTACTCTTTTTTGGAACCTCTCTGCTTTCGGTAGTATCCTTCAAGGATACTGTCTTCTGAACCATGCGCTCTTGGGCAACTGTCGGCTTTCCCCTATTTTCTAGTTTAAAAGCTTCTCTATCTCCTTTTTAAAGGTTAATGCCAGCAGCCTGGTTCCATCCCGGTTAAGGTGAAGCCCATCCCTTCGGAAGAGCCCCTCCTTTCCCCAGAATGTTCCCCAGTTCCTAACAAATCCAAAACCCTCATCCTTGCACCATTGTCTCATCCACGCATTGAGACTCCGGAGCTCTGCCTGCCGTTTGGGTCCTGCACATGGAACAGGAAGCATTTCGGAGAACGCTACCCTGGATGTTCTGGATTTCAACTTCCTACCTAAAAGCTTAAATTTAGCCTCCAGAACTTCCCTACCACATTTTCCTATGTCATTGATACCGACATGTACCAAGACAGCAGACTCCTCCCCAGCACTATCTAAGATCCTATATAGGCGGTGCATGAGGTCCACTACCTTCGCACCAGGTAGGCATGTTACTAGGCGATCCTCACATCCACCAGCCACCCAGCTGTCTACATGCCTAATGATTGAATCACCAACTATAACAGCTGTCCTAACCCTCCCCTCATGGGCATATGGCCCTGGAAAAACGTCCTCGGTGCGAGAGGGTTTTACATCACCTGGAGGACAGGTCCTGGTTACAGGATCACGTCCTGCCACACCAGGGTGATGCTCTCCTGTCACATGACCTCTCTCCTCCATGGCAACAGGGATGCTGCCAGACTGGAGGTGGGACTTCAGGACTATATCCCTGTAGGTCTCGTCAATGTACTTCCCTGTCTTCCTTATGTCTTCCAGGTCTGCTACTCTAGCCTCTAGAGAATGAACTTGTTCCCTGAGAGCAAAGAGCTCCTTGCACTTAGTGCATAAGTAAGACCTCTCATCAACTGGGAGAAAATCATACATGTGACACTCAGTGCAAAAGACTGGAAAGCCCCCATCTTGCTGCTGGACTGTTGTCTGCATCTTAGTTTAAAGCTTGTGTTTAGGTCTTAAAATTCTGTATTCACTAAGACTTGGTGTAGGTGCTTATACTAATAAAGGTGTATCTAATACCTCTAATATACCTCATTCACCTGAAGCTTAATTATTCTCAGGTCTTCAGTGCATGACTGATTTGGATAAAGAGCTGCACCTGAGAGCAGCCCCTTTCCTAAGATGTGTAAGTACCTATAAAGCAACAATTACCCCAGGGGTGGGTGGGTGTTGGGGAGGGTGGGTGGGAAATAAGACCTATTAAAAGAAGAGAGCTATTACAAGGTACCCTGTCCTGTACCCTCAGCAGGGGGGGGGGGAGGGATGGGGGTAATCTCTCAGGTAGGCTAGAGCAGGAAAAAAAGTTTAAAACACAGCAGGTTCTGGGGACAGAGCAGGGAGAGAGATTTAATTTAAAGCAACAGTTAACCTGGCTACCACACAAAAGCCAATTAGTTGAGAGAGGCAAGATAAGTTATACAGCTTAGAAGCTCAAGTGCAAACTAAAGGGAACAGGGAGGTGAAGTAGCACACCAATAAGACAATAAATAAATAAATAAGCAAATAGACAGCTAGAACTCACAGCAAGTTGTCACAGGAGTTAAATATGCACCTCTCTAGCAGAGCCCTGTGAGGGCACTGCTCTTCCCAGAGCAGAAAGAGGCAAACAGAACTATGCACACGTGGGTAGAAGAGACAGGAAGAAGGCTATACAATACCTCAGCAGGGGGGGAGGGGGGAGTCCCTCAGGTAGGCTAGAGCAGGCAAAAAAGTTTAAAACACAGAAGGTTCTGGGGACAGAGCAGGGAGAGGGATTTAATTTAAAGCAACAGTTAACCTGGCTACCACACAAAAGCCAGTTAGTTGAGAGAGGCAAGGTAAGTTATACAGCTGAGAAGCTCAAGTGCAAACTAAAGGGAACAGGGAGGTGAAGTAGCACACCAATAAGACAATAAATAAATAAATAAGCAAATAAGACAATAAATAAATAAATAATCAAATGCCTCTATATCGTTCCATGGTGAGACCGCACCTTGAATATTGTGTGCAATTCTGGTCGCCATATCTTAAAAAGGATATAGCGTTATTAGAAAAGGTTCAGAGAAGAGCCACCAAAATGGTAAAGGGGATGGAAGGATACTCCTATGAAGAAAGGCTAAAAAGGTTAGGGCTCTTTAATCTGGAAAAGAGACGGCTGAGGGGAGATATTATAGAAGTCTATAAATTAATGAACGGAGTGGAACGGGTAAACATAGATCAATTGTTTACATTATCAGAATATAGAAAGACTAGGGGACATGCAATGAAGCTACAGGGTAAACTATTTAAGACTAATAAAAGAAAATATTTTTTCACTCAACGTGTAATCAAACTCTGGAATTTGTTACTGGAGGATATAGTAAAAGCTGTTAGTGTAGCTGGGTTATAAAAAGGTTTGGACAAGTTCCTGGAGGAAAGGTCCATAAACCATTATTAAGAAGGGACCCAGGATATCAATGCTTGACCCCAGTACAAGCATTGTGGAACCTGTGTCTTTTGGGGAAACTGCTAGGTACGTATGACCTAGATTGGCCACTGCTGGCAACAGGATACTGGGCTTGATGGACCTTGGTCTGACCCAGTATGGCATACCTTATGTTCTTATGTTCACAAGTAGTGGTGACGTCATCTGACGGTGCCATAGACGGAGGTCTCTCAGTAGCTCAGAAGGCTTTTGCCTTCTGAGCCTGGGCTAGTAGCCCCACCCTTAGGGTCGCCCCTAGCTAGCCAGAATGTCCCCAACTGAGACTTGCCAAGTAGCTAGAAGGCGGCCAGGCCGTGGAATGGCCTCTCTCCCCCCCCCCCCCTCCAGGGGAGGAGGGTGGGAATGTGTGGCTGACTTATCCTGCTGTCCCCGGAGAACTCATGTTACAGGTAAGTAACTCAGTTTTCTCCTAGGGACAAGCAGGATGAGTCAGCCACAAGTGGTACCTCACCTGCTTCACGTGCTGAGGTGGGGGGAGGGGGAAAAGGGGGGCAGATCCCTGGAAGAAGGAGGTAGATCACCGTGGATACAAGGAAAACCTGATTTATTGGCAGGTGTACTTGTGCAGGGAGCATATAGTGCAAACAATAGTGCAATTAACAACATATAGTGCGGTCAACAAGCTTGTGCAAAATCAATCAACATGTGCGAGTACCAAGAACAGACATATTCAAGTATAAACGTGTACAACCAATCCTGGTCAAGTATGGATATATCCGCACACCAACAAGTGCGAGTATCAAACAACAGACATCTTAAGCATCAACGTGTACAACAGACATGTTCAACGACAATCATGTTCAAGTATCCACATGTGCAACGCACCTTGCAAGAACAGAGACTTTACAGTGCAGGTGCGGCGGTGGCCAACACCTCCTGGCCAAAGGCAGGGCTGCCCCGGTCCAGGCAGTAGTGCCTCTGAAAGGTTTGGACAGAGGCCCAGGTGGTAGCCCTGCAAATGTCGAACTGGTATGGAGCGTAGCTTGGCAATCGTGGCGGCCAATGCCCGCAGATGATGCGCCTTGACCTTCTGCGTGGATTGTGATCCCGCTTGCGATAGGCAAAAGGCGATAGATGAGGAAATCCAACTGGAGAACGTATGTTTGGACACAGGGTGACCTGGTTTGTTGGGGTCATACGAGACAAAGAGCTGAGACCCCTTCCGGAGGGAAGAGGTCCGGTGGATGTAACAGCGTAAGGCCCTGACGCAGTCCAGAGTGTGGAGCCTCTTCTGTTCTTCACTGGTGTGGGGCTCCGGCTGGAAGCAGGGTAGCTCGATGGTTTGGTTGATGTGGAAGGTGCTTGCCACCTTGGGGACAAACCTGGGGTGTGTCCGCAGGCAGGCTCGATCCTGATGTAGTATGGTGTAGGGTGGGTAATCTACCAGGGCATGTAGCTCGCTGATGCGCCTGGCAGAGGTGATGGCCACCAGGAAGAGTGTCTTCCAGGAGGCAAACTTGAGGTTCGCTGACATCATCGGCTCAAAGGGCTCTCTGGTCAGCTGGTCTAGAACGGCATTCAGGTCCCAGGCTGGTACAGGTGCCCAAATGGGGGGTCGGAGATTGGCCAGACCTTTCATGAAGCGGCCCACCAGAGGGAGCATGGCTATGGAGGCGTCCCCCGGGTGGTCATGGAAGGCCACTATGGCGGACAGGTGGACTTTAATAGACTGTGTCCGTAGTCCACGCTCAGAGAGAGAGGCAAGGTACTGGAGGAGCTGAGGCACTTGGCACGAGAAGGGGTCCAGACGATGTGAGGCACATCAAATACTGAAACGGCGCCATTTAAGGTAGTAAGACTTTCTGGTAGAAGGGCGTCATGCCACCAGTATGACTTGATGGACCTCGGCTGAGAGGTCGAGGGGTGCTAGGATCATCCTTTCAATTTCCATGCCGTTAGCGATAGCGTCTGCAGATTGGGGTGAAGTGTCCTGCTGTTGTCCTGGGATATCAAGTCCGGTCTCAGAGGCAGGCGCACTGGTGGTTCTACGGCCAGGCGATGCAGGTAGGGGAACCAGAACTGCCTGGGCCAGTGGGGAACCACCAAAATGGCTAGCGCCTTGTCCCTGATCAGGCGTTGAATTATTCTCAATATGAGTAGGGTGGGGGGAAAAGCATATAGCAGGGGCCACTTCCCCCAGGGAACATCGAAGACATCTGCTGCCACTCTGTTGCAGGCTGGCCGCTTGGAGAAGAACAGGGGGCACTTCGCATTGCCTTCTGTCGCAAAGAGATCAATCAGTGGCTGGCCCCATCTCGTGAACAGGAGGGACGACACATCTTCGTGGAGTGCCCATTCGTGGAGGTTCAGCTGTTGGCTGAGGCGGTCAGCTAATTCGTTCTCTATTCCTGGAAGGTAGGAGGCCTGGAGGGTGCAGTTGTGGGAGAGTGCCAGGTGCCGGACCTTGAGTGCCTCTCTGCACAGAGGGCGAGATCCTGTCCCTCCCTGGCTATCTGATAGTCGGTTTGAATCCTGGCCATCTGATAGTTGGTTTGAATCCTGACCGATTTGCCCGCTGTGGTCCTGGAAGGCTAGAAGAGCATAGCGGACAGCTCTGAGCTCAAGGATGTTGATGTGAAGGGCCTTCTCCGACATCGACCAAGGGCCTTGCGTGCAACGTTGTAGACAGTGCGCTCCCCATCCCACCGCCGATGCATCGGTGGTGTTAGTGAGCTGGTTGCTGGAGATGTCTGCTCTGCAAGAGGTTCGTCAAGTGGGTCCACCATTGGAGTGCTTTGGCTACCGTCACATTGATGGGGATCATCGCAGAGAGAGGTTGCGTGTGCTAGCACCAGTTGGAACGGAGGTGCCATTGCAGGGTCCGCATGTGCAGTCTCGTGAGGGGAAGGACATGCGTGGATGCTGCCATATATCCCAGGAGACACAGAATACTTATTGCCGATGAACGTGTGGAATGCTGAATGTTGCGGGCAAGGTTGACAATGGCTATCATTCTGCTCTGCGGGAGGAACGCCTTGGCTAGGGTGGTGTCTATAGAGGCTCCGATGAATTCCAGCTTCTGGACAGGGATGAGATGGGATTTCGAGTGATTCACTAGGAAGCCCAACGATGAAAGGAGAGAGGTGGCCTCTCTGACTGCAGCCTGCAGGCTCTTCGGGGAGTGTGCAGATATTAGCCAATCGTTCAGGTACAGGAAGACGCATATACCACATTTGCGGAGATGGGCCGCGGCCACTGCCACGCATTTGGTGAAGACCCGTGGAGCCAGGGATAGGCCGAAGGGGAGGACTCTGTACTGGTAGTGTTTCCCCAGAACTTGGAAGTGTAAGAATCTCCTGTGTTGCTTGTGAATGGGGACGTGGGTGTAGGCGTCCTGGAGATCCAGTGAGGCCAGCCACTCCTTAGTTTGGATGAGGGGTAGGATGGAGTTCAGGGAGTGCATCCTGAATTTCTCCTTGATGATGAATTGTAATTCTAGTTGATATATGTTTTGACTTCATTTTTTATTTTATTATTGCTGTGTTTATTGTTAGTATTATTTTTCTTTTCTTTTTCTTTTTTTCTTTAATATTTTATATCAGCATTGGATAATTGTTTATATACATACGGTCTTTATTATTTAGAATAAGGATATTAACATATCGGTTCATTTATGGGCCCCTCATTTTTCCATGTTCATTTTTAATCATAATGTGTTTATATTTATACTTGTGTTTTTATATGTTGTAGTTGAGCCACCTAGCCCCTGATGAAGGCATAACGAAACACGGCCTGTGTCGGGCCAATGGGTTTGAGTTAATTCAATAAAACCGATCCTTCCTTGCTATCCACATCTGTTTGACTGGCTTGTCGTTTAGCACGTGGACGTAGTGCTTCTCTGTTGGTGTACCTTCCTCTTCACCAGTCAGTTGTTCCGGGAGGCACGTGGAGAGTGATGCCTGGGGGGCTATTGCTCCTGTGGCGGTCGGCGTTGCGGGGTTGGAGGGAGGTGGAGGTTCAGTGTGTTGATGAGAAGAAAGGGCTGACAGAGTGGCGTCCCATTGCTAAAGCATGTTGGAGAGAAGTTGGAGGGTCTCCGGCTGTTGAGGAGGCTTGCTCGTTCCCATTTGTTCTGGTGGATGTGTTGGGGAAGGGAGATCACATGTAGGCAGCTCCCTGTCCAATCTGAGAGAAATGGAGGGGGAAGCTGGCAGGTCTTACCTGTAGAAGAAGGGACTGGTACTGGCATCTGGTGAACTGCTGCACCGACAAGAACGCTTGTTGTGCCATCGGGTTTCATCTCTGGATCTGCTGTGTCTGCAGCGATGCAATGAGCTGTGATGGCGTTTGGCGCTGTGTCATTTCTAGCCGCTTCGCCTCCGGCTCCGGCGTCTGTGTGGTGCACGGCTTCTGCTTCGGCTCCTATGCCTGCTGGCACTTCTGAGCTACTGAGTACTCAGTAGCCTTCTGAGCTACTGAGCGACTTCCGTCTATGGCGCCGTCAGATGACATCACCACTACTTGTGGCTGACTCATCCTGCTTGTCCTAGGAGAAATGGATGTGATTTTTCTATAGGCATTGTACTTTTAAAAGTAAAATGAATATCTTAATTGCTAAACAAAGAAGTTACAATTACTGTTCATCAATTTAGCCTCTATTAACAAATGCCACCAAATTTCTAACTCTAAAGAACGGGGCATTCATCCTTTTCCACTTATGTTAAACATAGTCACATATGTACTGGGGGCAATTTTGAGTAATCTGCGCAGGTGTAAGGTCTACGGGTACTTTTCTAACCACAGACCCTGTGGCTAATCTTTATTTATTTATTTATGTTTGAAATATTTTACATTTTTATTGACATTTTCAAAAAGCGATTCAAATACAAAATAAATCAGTCTCCCAAACCCACCTCCTGCTGTTCCACCCCCCCTCCCCGGCATTCCGGTAAGAGGTTTGAAGGGAATATCATATCACTGCCAGTTATGTATCAACAGTAGATGCTTCGGTTTCTAGATGTCAACAGGGCAGAAATGGTTCAGCTTCAAGTTTTAATTTATCAACAAGGGCTCCATATTTTCTCGAACTCCCCCAACTTATCCCTATGCAAAGCTATTAGTCGCTCAAGGCCATAAATCACATGTATTCGCACATACCAATTAGATTTTGTGGGGAGTTTAACTGTTTTCCAGCTTGCCACTCTCTCACATCTGGCTGCCACTGCACACATCCGTACCAATTTACCCTTTACTCCATCCCATCGCTCACCCTGTATCCCCAACAGAGTATACTCCTTATCCCACATCACTCTTGCATCCACTAGTTTCTCCACTGCTGTATGAATATCTCTCCAGAATGGTTGTAGCTTGGAGCAGCTCCACCACATATGGCAGTAATCCCCATTACCGGGCATCCTTGCCAACACAGGTCTGAAAATTCACTTATCTGCCTGTACAAGCACTGAGGGGTGAGATACCAATCGTACATAAGTTTATAACTGTTTCCACATGTCTGGTCGCCACTTGACCCTGTGTCATTCCTTGAAACACTGCCTCCCAGGTTGCCTCATCTATATTCCCATTGAGCTTGAAATGAAAGTTTCCTCCCATTCTGTGCCTTCAAGAGTAACTGATAAATCTTTAATAGGGGCTTCCAACATGTCAGGGAGTGCCAACTTAACTTTTCAAAGCCTGTTAGGCCCTGGGAAATCAATCTTTCCCATCCCCTCCCACTAGCCAACGTCTAACCTGAAGGTAACCATAAAAGTCCCTTTATGCCAGGCTGTATATTTCTTTTAATTCTGAAAAGGGTCTTTTCTGTTCACCCGCATACAGCTGATATACAGTATGTAGCCCCATCTTTTCCCATCTCTTAAAGTTGGGATCCTGTAATCCTGGAAGGAAATCCGGGTTGTAACATATTGGCTGCAGCAATGACTTATCTACCTGTAACCTCTTCCATCCACCAGCCCTGTTCCACAAACCAACCTCTTGATGCACAAAAGGATTGAGTATAGGACCCTGATACTACTTCAGCCACGGTAAGCTTCTCGGGGGGGGGATGGGGGAAGGGGGGGGGGTGAAACTAGCCGAAGTGACCTGAGCTATCTGGACCCATTTCCTCTGCCTCTTCTCCTGCCAACTGAGTATATTAGAAATCTGAGCAGCTGCATAATACCAGAGTAGATTTGGGATCGCTAAATCCCCCGCTTCTTGGGTTCAATATAGGATTCTCCGCACCACTCTAGGAGGTTGGTGGTTCCAAATAAAATGGAGTAGCTTGCGCTGCGCTATTCTAGGCACCTGAATCGGCAGTGTCTGGAAAAAGTAAAGTACCTGAGGCAATATCACTATCTTGACACTAGTGATTCTCCCAAGCCAGGACAACGGATGTCGGCATCAGCGATCCAAGTCGGAAAATATTTTCCACCAAAGAAGGTCGTAGTTAATTTGATAAAGCTGGGACTCGGGAGATGTCTGCATATAGTTGGATCCCCAGGTATTTCAGGAGTCCCGCTGCCCACTTAAAAGGGAATAGTGACTTCAGACTCCGCACTTCCCCTTCCTCTACTGTAAGGTTTAGGACTTCCATCTTGTCTAGATTTGCTTTGAAGCCCGCCACCTCTGATAATACTCAAGCTCTTATTGTAGTCCCCAAGGGAGTCTGCAGATTCCATAAGGGTTGGCAATATATCATCTGCGAATAATGAAATTTTATACTCCTGCTCCTTCACACGTATGCCCCTAATAGCCCTCTCCACAAGTATTTTTGCTGCAAATGGTTCTACTGAGAAAGTAAACAATAGGGAGGGACAATGGGCAGCCCTGCCTACTTCCTCGATGTAATGAAAAGAACGCAGAATAACCACTGTTTACTTTAACGGCCACAACTGTTTTTTGTATAACGCTTGTACCCATCGGAGATAGTACTCACCTACCCCAAACTTGTGCAGTGTGGCCCAAAGAAAGGCCCAGTTCACTCTTTCAAATGCTTTTTCAGCACTGATGGCTACTGCAACTATCGGTTTGACCAGTCAACACAAGTTGACCATGCGTTTAACATTATCTCCCGCTAGTCATCCTGGAACAAATCCTGTTTGGTGTGGGTCTATCAACTTAAATAAATAACTGCTCAGTCTGGTTGCCAATATGCGCACTAGACTCTTCGCATCTAAGTTGACATTGGTCTATAAGCGATGCATTGAGAAGCATCCATTCCTAGTTTTAATAGGACACTCATATCTGCTTGCCCTATTGACTATGGCAGATGCCCTACCTGACGCACCCAATTGAACACGTACACAAACGAGGGGTGAGCTGTTCCCTGAATCTCTTATAAATCCAGGCTGTCTGGCCATCTAGCCCTGGAGCTTTATCATTTGCCAAAGTTCCTATCGCACTCTCCACTTCTTCCAAGCGTATAGGGCAATCAAGGCATGCCTGTTCCAGCGGCAATAGTCCAGGCAATACTTTGCCTGCCAGGTATTCCGAGATTGCATTGCCATTCTGCTTGCCCTCCACACTATAAAACCCCCTTATAGAATTCCTGGAAGGTCTCCCTGATCTCTGCTTCTCCACATACCACCCACTCCCCAACCTGTTTTCCGTAACTTGGCTACTGACATTTGAGCTTGTTGTGCCTTTAGGCTTCTTACCAGCAGGCGTTCCGGTTTGTCACCGTGCTCATAGAATCTCTGGTAGGGGCATTGCATTTGGAAGGCCAGGGCCTCAGATTGGAGGTCATTTACCTTTGTTCTAGCTGCCTCAAACATCCTCAACAAAGTAGCCCATGTTGCCTCTCAGCCTCCTTAAGTTGCACCATAGCTTTCTCCAGTTCTAGTCCTTTTTGTTTTTTTTTCCCTGGTTCCCTACTACACAAAATGCCCCCAGATGAATTACTTAAAGACATTCCAGACCACATCATCCACCACTTCCCCTTGGGCATTGTGTTCAAAATATTCTTCAATGTCCTTGATTAGCTCTGCCACAATTTTCGGGTCCCTCAGAAGGCTGTCATTCATTTGCCAGAAATATCCTCCCATTTGCTGCTCCCACCCTAACAACTCCACCCACTCCAAGCAATGATCAGACTATGACACCGATTCATAATCTGCCTTACCCAAGTATGATATGAAAGACGACTGCAACAGAATTATGTCATTTCGGGGGTGAGTGTTATGTGGAGCCCAATACCAGGAATACACCTTGCTCCCTGGATATTTCTCTCTCCAGGCATCTAACAGCTGCCAAGTGCTATGAGTTTCTTCAAGCGCTGTCTATAAGATCACTCTCCTCCTCGCTTCCCCCCCCCCCCCCGCTGCTATCCATTCCAGGCAAGAGAACAATATTAAAGTGTCTAGCCAATATCATAGATCCTTCCAGAAAGCCCATTAACTCCATAAAAGTGTGATTAAAGAAGGCACCCTGATTTTGATTTGGGGCATATAGACTTATCAGGGTGAAACAATGTCCCTGAATTCCTCCTTTTACTGCCACATACCTCCTGACACTTCTTGGAGCATGCCCAAGAGACCGTGTTGTGAACCAGTATCGCCGTACCCTCTACCTTTCCTCCCCTTCTCTTGGAGGCATAGTAGTTCCTCTGAAAATTCCTATGTGTTAGAACCCTTTGATCTCTGGGTCACAAGTGCGTCTCCTGGAGACACATGATTTCTATCTTAAGCGTTTCAACTCTTTATTTTATTTATTTGTGTGCTTTTCTATACCGCCCCTTCCAGAGATCAGGAGCGGTTTACAAGGAACTTAAAACAACAATATAGCAAAACAGTGCAATATTGCATTACATTAAACATTAGGTGAACATAAAACTAGATTACATAAGAACTAGGTTACATGGAAAACAATGTGTGGGTTATTAGCATAAAAGGAAACATAAAACTATGTTACAAAGAACCAAAAAGTAGCTTTACATGGTTAGCAAGAGATTATAATAGTTATTTGCGATCATAAGTACAGTGTTGGGAGTGGACTAACTTGGGTGGATATGAAAATGGAATTAGGTGGGGTAGACTTGTGTTTGGTTTGTTGCATGTTTTTGTGTAGTAAATTTGATTTCAGGTTGTATGTTGCTATAGTGTTGACTAAATAGGAAGGTTTTAAGTTCCTTCCTGAAAGTTGTAAGATCTTTAATCTCTCTGAGGTTTAGTGGCAGTTTATTCCATTGGCTGGGAGCATAATATGAAAAAGCAGTGTTGGTGGTTATTTGTTTTGATTTTGTCACTGCAATGGGAATTAATAGCATGTTGAGGTTACTTTTTCTTCTGGTTCTGTTTAAAAAAACTCTTTAAAAAATCATTTGCATTTACATGGGGTGTTAAGCCCGGTGGCATTGATAGTTCCCATCCTTAGACTTCCCATCTCATCTCCTCCCACATCCCCCGTTCAGCCCCCCCCCCCTCGCAGCCTGGCTGCATTTGCTTCCTGGGCAGCGACTTATGTAGAGGCAAGTGACTGTTACCCTCTCTGCACTCCCCTCTCCCCCCAAAGCTCTTCATCTGCTCCCCCTGCCTACAATCATCCATCTACCCCACCTCTATTTCCCCAAGTGATCTGCACTTCTCCCGCCCTCTGGTCCCTCCCCCAGTTGGCCGCTCCCTGACCTCCACCTCTATTTTAAAAATCCTCATCCAACACACATACATGACCCCCCTCTCTTATGCTCTCATCCACTCCATTCACCCGTCTTAAATTTCTGGCATACATCATTCACAATGTATCATACAAATCACTGCATTCAGCTCCATAGTATGAGGTTGAAGGCACCCCACCCGGACTGGTCAGTCATTAGAGTCCATGGTATTGTCCTTAGCTTGTGAAGCGGAGTGCCTGTATAAGCAGTTAGCTGCCTTCACTCTCTGCCAGTTGGCCACTTTGCTCTTTGCCAGTGAGGTCTCGCTGGGGAGTTCAGCCACTTCCTCAATGTCCAGTTCTTTAAGGTTTGCCAGCACTTCAGCTCTGGTGTGACCATGAAGCATTCTCCCCTCTTTAGTAACTCCCAGGAAAAATGCCAATGGTATTTGATTCCAGCATTGTGCAGCTTCATTGTTATGTCTCACATCTCCCTGTGGCGCCTTTGTTACTGGAGTTCAATTCTGTGACCATCCAATGAGAGTTCATTTTGCTTGCAAGTCTGACTCATCACTTGTTCTTTAAGCGCATATTGGTGAAAGCAGATCACTATGTCTCTTGGCTGGTTAGGCCGAGGTAAGCCCAATTCAATTTTTGGGCATTCTCCCTCCAGCTAGAGTTGTTATACAGTTATTTCCAGCATCAGATCACTGTCCTGATATGCCTCTCCCTCGGGGATCCCACAAAACCGAAGATGGCATCGTTTGCTTCTATTTTCTACATCTTCCAGCTTATCAGCAAATTCCCATTGATTGTTTTCGAGCTCCTCAACTATTACTATTCAGCACTTATAAAGCGTCACGCATGCAGCACTGCACAAGCTAACCTACAAGATGTAGCTCTTCGACTGTTTCAATGTGCCACCCTCCATCATGTAACTCTGCTCGCACATCTGTGGCCATTGTGCCCTGGTCTCCTCGGAGGTTCTGCATCTCCGCTTTAATCTCTAGCAACCAGCAGTACAGCTCACTTGCACCCACTGCCTCTCTGGCCTCCTCTTCTGGATCGCTTGCATCTCCAGTCTGCTCTGCCTGCATGCAGTGGCGCATTGCATCTCCTTGTGCCATTTTGACCTCCTTCCATGAGGTAGTCTGACGATCAAAAGCAAACTTTCAAATCCATCTTTTTTGCTGGCCTTGTATTTGTGCCACTCCGGGGGATGCTCTTATGATCACTGGTGCAATTTGGGCTCGGTAAGTGCCACTGAATATCGCTTTAGATTTGGGGGGGGAGAGGGGGGTTAGACGAGCTCACACTTCACACCGCCATTCTAGATGGTGATGTCACTTCCTCATCGATTGATCTTTAAAAGGAACTATGCAAACGTTTTCCTTTATTTTATTTAACAGGTTTTTTATACTGCTTTATCATTTTATTCAAAGCAGTTTACATTGTATTTTAAATTTGATAATGTACATTAAATAGGGACATTGATAACTTGGATTCTTTTTTTTTTTTTTTTTTTTTTTTGAGGCAATGGATTAAAATTAGTAACAAGGTCTGAGGGTGTAAAAGTACCTGTGGATATGCAGGTTGGCTGGATGCTTGGAAATATGCATGTAGATTTTAAAATAAAATTTACACATCTAGTTTCTTTCCTTTGACATCTCTGTGCTCCTGGGGCAGACTATTTTTTTTTAATAAACTTTATTTATAAACACCAATCAACAATAACAATCAAAAACAGCAAACTGACTCCAAGTGGGGTTGACTCTTATCCCCAGCCGGGAGACCAATCACAAGTACAGGTGCTTTTTACGCTTTTGGTTAGGCCCCCCCAACCCCCTCCCCTCCCATTCCCCCTCTCCATAGTCACATCCAGTCTGAGACAAGACATCCCAGAAACATCACTCTCCGAGACACTTATGCAGTTGCCAATTGCACGTTTCGGCCTAGGAGCCCAGTTGCAAAAATTCATTCCGGCTACGAGGGCTCAGAATCTGAATATATGGGTCCCAGAGCAGCTGGAAGAGTGGCCAGCGCCGAACACTACCCCAGGCGCACCTGGCCTCCATGAGCATCAGCTGATGAAAGGCATTACGCCACTCCCAAAATGAGGGCGGACTCCGCTCCCGCCAAAAAACACAGTAGGGACCCTTTACCCACCAGACATGCCTTGCGCACTAACAAGCGCTCCCATTTACCTTTTGGCTGTGTAAGGCGCAATTGATCTAATATAACTAATGAGGCATCCCAGCACACCCGCTGCCCCAATAATCTTCCCATGAAGGAACTAATTTTAACCCAATAGGGACGAATGACCCGACACCCCCACCACATATGCAGTAAGGTCGCTAGGGGCTCCGAACACCGCAGGCACCGTCCATCCAAGGTGAGATGGGAACGAAAGGCCCGTCGGGGGGAGAAGTGTACTCTAGTGAGACATTTAAATTGCATTTCCCTCCAGCGAGCTCCCACTGCCAAATCCACTATGTGTCGTAAAGCTTTAAGAAGTGTACCCGGGGGAAGCTCCCTCCCCAACTCCCCAGCCCACGCCAATTCCACTGTACGGTATTCTGGAGAAGGTCTATACTGAACCAATCGAGACTTCAGCACCCGAATCGACGGCGGGGATCCCTCACCCAAGTCAAAGTCCAAAATCTGCGCCGACCGGTCCGCCTGTAACTCCGCTGCCGGCAGGGATGCTACATAATGTGAAACCTGCATATACGCAAAAAGGTGACCAGGCCCCAAACCATATTCGGCGCATAGCGGCAAGAACATTTCCCCGACGGTTCCACCAAATGACCTAAACTATGGAGACCTTTCCTCGCCCAGTCTCGAAAGACCGCAGTGTCCGTCCCAGGGGTAAAAAGAACATTACCCTGGAGTGGCAGCCAGCACGAGACCCTCCAGCTCTTATTCCAATAAACATTTAATTGCCTCCAAGTTCGATGCACCGAACTAAGTAACACACTCTCAGCTAGAATATCAGGAAGCATGCGGTTATCCAAATGTAATAAAGCAAGTAAAGAAGTCGGAGCTGAGAAAGCCTCCTCCAAGGCCAACGGAGTATACACCTCGGTTCTGCCCAACCAATCCCCCCAAATGCCGGGCCTGGCAGGCCAAAGCATAGGCACCTAAATCAGGGAGCCCCAATCCCCCCTGCCTCCAACTCCCCACCAGACGGCTATATGGGATACGCGCTCGCGCCCCCCTCCACAAAAATCCTCGAATGACGCCCTCCATCCACCTCAGGTCTTTCCGCAGCAACCAGACCAGCAGTGTCTGTAACCAGTAAAGTATCCGTGGCAGGACGACCATCTTAATCGCTGCAATTCTCCCTGACAGGGACAACGGAAGGGGCCGCCACGCCTGCAACTGAGCTCGCATCCCAGCAATGATTCGGCTCAGATTATACTCATAAAGCTGGGATGGCTGACCAGTCAGTAGAATACCAAGGTACTTAAATTGATTCGCCGCCCACTTAAGAGGGAAGTCTCCCCGCCAGCTACCCCGCATGCAGCCCGAGACATCTAAAGCCTCGGATTTATCCCGATTAATACAGAGACCTGCAAAGCGACCAAAAGTCGCAAATTCCCGCAGCAACTCAGGTAGCGATTCTTGGGGCCGAAGCAGATGCACAAGGAGGTCATCAGCAAAAGCCTACAACTTAAACGCAGCTGAACCAATCTGCACCCCCTTTATCACCCGAGAGGACTCCACCCGGCGTATAAAAGGGTCTAAGGATAGAACAAAAAGTAAGGGGGAAAGAGGACATCCCTGTCTAGTCCCCCTTCTCAAGGGGAAAGATTCAGAGAGCACCCCATTACAACTAATCGCCGCAATCGGATCTATGTAGAGACTGCGAACCATAGTGCAAAAAGAGTTCCCAAGCCCGTAACAGGGCAACAGGTGCCACAAGTAATTCCATTCAACCCTATCAAATGCTTTTGCAGCATCAAAGCTGATTAACAAGGACTGCAAACATCTACTCTGTACCCACTCCAATGAAGTTAAGATCTTTCGCAAGTTGCGTACTGCATAGCACCCTTTCACGAAACCAACCTGAGAGTCATGAACCAAATGCCCCAGGACATTCGCCAAGCGATCAGCTAGAATTTTCGCGAGAATTTTAAGATCAAAATTGAGAAGGGAGATAGGGCGATAGGACTCGGCACTCAGCGGATCCTTCCCAGGTTTTGGGATGAGTATAATATGGGCAAGGTTACTACCCCAGTGAAAGGCACCCTGCTCGGATCTCCTGGTGTGAACTGCCACCAATAGCGGGGACACCAGCTCATTCAGAATCTTATAGAATTCTGCCCCCAGCCCATCCGATCCCGGTGTTTTATAACAACTCTCCCTAGCAATAACAGTTTGCACCTCTTGTACAGAAATCGGCTGGTCTAATTGCGCCTGTTGTTGCTCAGTCAATTGAGGTAGGTCCAACCCTTCTAAATAATCTAGCATCTGCGTGTGCGAGCACGTCTCTGCTGTGTAGAGTCTCTGAAAAAAAGAGCGAAATACACGAGCTATCTCCGGGCTCTCCCTCTGGAGAACCCCCTGATCATCCTTAAGCGCTAGCACCAGCCTGGAGCTCTGAGGGCCGCGCAGACAGCGGGCCAGCAGTCTTACCGGTTTATCTCCATGGCAATAAAGTTGAAAGCGGTAATACATTACAGACTTTTTTGCACGTTGATGCAACAGTTCATTTAACGCCGTTTGCGTCTCCCAGACCTGTTTCTTAAGAGTTATGCTCGGGTTCTGTGCCCACCTCCGGCGCTGCTGAGTGACTAAATGTTCCAGCCGAATAATACGTTCTGCCATAAATCTTTGTTTTCACACCAAGAACACGATAATATCCCACCGCAAGACAACTTTCGCCGTCTCCCAAACCAGCTCAGGGTCATCTTGGTGCCCGCTATGATCTGATTCAAATTCCTGCCATCGCCTCCGCAAAAACTGGCGGAATCCCCATATAATTCCAGAGGAAACCTCCAGAGCCACGTCACAGGGCGAGTAGCGCCCCAACGCAGCTGGATCCAGATAAGGGCATGGTCCGAGATTTCCGCAGGACCGATCTGCGCTTCATCCACAATAGCAAACAAACCCTGAGAGGTCAACAAATAATCAATACGGGCGCTAGAGCTGTGTGTGCGAGACTGATGAGTGTAATCTTTTTCAGTGGGGTGCAGCAAGCGCCAGGGGTCTACTAATCCCAGTCTTGCCCTCAGGCGAGTTAGTGCCTGAGCCGTTTGAGCTCTCCCCCTAGGTCCTGCACCTCTGGATGTATCCAGCTCCACATCCATCACACCATTAAAATCTCCTCCCAGGATCAGCGGAAGCTCCAGGAGCTGCTCTACTTGGGAAGCTAAACGGAAGTATAGGTCAGGGTCCAACACGTTAGGGCAATAAATATTACCAAGTATAACTGGTCTCCCCTTCAAGCAGCCCTGCGGCAATAGGAATCTCCCAGTTGGATCCACTACTTCCTTCTCGACATCAAAGCGTATACGCTTATGTATCAGTAGGGCCACACCCCCCTTCTTATTCGTGGCGGAGCCCCCAAACCTGTCCCACCCAGTCTCTACACAATTTAGCGTGCTCCCCGGCGGTCTGGTGGGTTTCCTGAAGCAAAACAATGTCTGCTTTTTGACGAGCTAAAGCTTGCAAAATTTTAGATCTCTTAATCGGACTCCCCAGGCTGCAAACATTCCAGGAAATGATCTTCAGCCTGGTATGGTATCACCCCAATATCTCAAAAAGATACGCAGCAGTGTCCCGGAAGGAACCCCCCCAGCCTGGGGCTCCCCCCCTGCAACAGTCAAAGAGTTCCCACAATGCCAAAGGTCTCCTGACTGGATGTGACTATATCCCCACCCCCCTCCCTCCTCCCCTCCCCTCTCAAACTGCCTCTCCATCCTCCACCGTCTCCTCTATTGGATAGAGACCGAACTGTAATGCGTACGGTCTCCTCCGTGCCCTATACAACTTATTAGACACCTCTGCTCACCTTGCCCAGCATGCAAAATAATCTTCCCCAAACAGCGTCGACTATACAATAACAGTATGAAGAGAAAAAATGAAACACAGCAACTCCAATACATTGAATTTTAAGCTAACTAAAGTTACAGCAAATTATTCAAATCCCCCTTTCTACCTCCACTAGTGAGGAGGTGCTAGAGTAGTGGCCAGAAACCCCACCGGATCCCCCAAGGGAGCCAGCCACGGTCAACCGCCTCCGCTCCCCACTGTTCCCGGGTCCGGGGTATCCAGCCCTCTGCCGGCACCAACCCCGCATTCACCAGGGCATCTCGGGAGGGGGATTGGCTTGGGGGAGAGCAGCATCAAAATTACCCATAACAAGTACACCCCCAGGCAAACTACATCATCCCCCCAAAGGACCCGCTCTTATCAAAAGGTTGTCCCCCAAGCACCCAACACTCATACCCCACACCCGACTTCATACAGACCTCCTTACACACACATCCCCTCCTCCCCCCAACACAGTCATTCGGTATTACCCCCCAGCTCTCAGAATACATATGGGGGAATAATGAAGCCATATTCCGACCTAGGCCCAAACCTTGCACTCCCCACTGTCAGAATCCCCGGTCATCCCTCTCCCAGAACCCCAGTAGGGCAGATCACCCAGGCCCACTAAACACAGACCTCAAGGAGGAAGCCTCAATAATCAGGGGAGGGAGAACCAGAGTCCACGACACCCTCCACCAGTCAGACACATTCTTGTAAAACAATCAGTCCCCACAAATGGGGTAATGGCGTGGAAAATCTCTCAAGAGTTCGGTACACGAGACAGGGACTCCCGCTCCTCTCCCACCAATGTCGCAAAGTAAGGTCTGGCGTCGGCCGCTGAATCAAATGTCCGGTGGGTTGCCTCGTGAAAAACATGCAGTCTGGCAGGGCATTGCACTGAGAATTTAATCTTGGCATCAATCAGTTGTTTACAGAGGGGGGCATAGGCTCTGCGCCTCTGACTTAAGGCCACAGAGTAATCTTGGGCCACTCTCAATTTCAGATTCTCGTGCACCAGCTCTCCCCTCTGCCTTGCAGCTCGCAAAATAGCCTCTTTTTGAGGGAAATGCAAGAATTTAGCGAGCACTACTCTCGGCCGTTGTTCTCGAGACTGCTTGCTCCCCACGCGGTGTGCTCTTTCGATATACAACTTCCCGCCATCCTCGATGCCCACAAATAGCTGGGGGAGCAAATTCTCCAAGCAAGGCTTTAAATCCTTATCGGCGATCGAGTCTGGAATGCCCATCAGCCTCAAATTGTTTTGCCGTGAACGATTTTCAAAGTCATCAAGTTTTGTTTCCTGTGTCTGGAGTTGGGCCTTTAGTGTCGTCAGTTCTTGAGTCAAAGAGTCCAGACTTTGTCGTCCCAATGTGCTTTTCAGCTTCTTGAAGGCGACTGCCCAAGGCCCCAACTGATGAGTGCAAATTGTCCATCTTTTCATGCAAGGCAGTGAATTGACTGGCCAGAGCATCCGCCACGGCTGTCGAAACCTCTTCTAGGAAAGCCGGAGAGGTCGGCGATTTCGGCATGGTAAGAGTGTCTGCCATTTTAGGTGTTGGGGCTCCTCGTTCTTTCTCCTTTTGTGCGGCCTTAACAGTCGCCACCATCGCAGCCGAGCCTTCCCGATAGCAGAATCAGCAACGTATGCCTTTCACCGCAAGGTATATTATATTTTCTGCTCAAAATCGACTCTCAAACCGGCACTAATGACCCGATTCGGGCCGGAGACCGGAGCTCAGGCAAAACCCGTCCGCTGAGCTCACCGCATCACGTGCTTCCCCCGGGGCAGACTATTTTTACTGCTGCTATAGCTAGCTACCTACTGAAACTAGTTGGTTAGGTTTTCCCACTTTACAGAGCACAAATTTCATTTATTAGTTACGGGCTAAATTTCATTGCAAACTGTCTGCAGTTTGGGATACTGGAGTTCATGAGCACTAACAGAAAATGTGCTTAGGAGAGATAAAGGCCATTTGTTTTAAATCTTAAATGAAAACAAGCACAAACCTGTGTCAGTGAAAGCGCTTTAATGTTATGGAAAGCAAACAGACTCTTCTATGAACCACAGTCTCAAATAGAAAAAAAATCAATCAAAGGCAATTTGAAAAGTCACACTGAATCTCTTAGGTTTCTAAGTCACTTTGCTTTGTAGGCAACAGTACCATCCTAGTCTGAATGTAATCATCTGAAATATGGCCACCAGCCTGCTCTGGCTCTACAGAATGTGTTCCTGTCCTTTTAAAATACCAGTTTTTCATTCAGCTCTCCCCAGTTTACTGACCTTTTCTCTGTTGTAGTTTTCAGATATATGATAAAGAAGCGTGGGATATCTATTCTGATCAGCCTTCTTTCTGTAGTAAAACACAGATAGCATGCTACCTTTCCTGTCTCATTCCTACTGGCATAAGATGACTTAGATGTTGCAGATTTTTTGGATTTGATCCAAACCTTCTGTGCAAATGCACAGAGGGGCTTTCCTGGATATTAAATCCCCTTTTTATAGCTGGCACACTGCGTGGCCCCACAAAAGATCTGAACTAGATTCTCTTTCCCTGTAGCTTATGTTTTTCAAATCTTCAGATAACTGAAAAAGCCATTCTCTATGATTTGATCTCTAAATGTCTTATTCTTAAGTGGTCTGCTTTGCAAACACTGGGGATGAACAGGGTTAAAATTCTTGCTTTAGAGAAAGTGTAGTTACTCACCTATAACAGGTGTTCTCCAGGGACAGCAGGAATCAGTCCTCACTTATGGGTGACGTCGGCACTGACGGAACCTGCACGGAGCAATTCCTCAGCTTTCAAAGAAAGCCTTTGGGATTGCTGCCATGCATGCGTGGTCCTCTTCCCACCCAAGGGAACCATCTTGCTCAGTCAGGTCCCTTAGCTTGAGTCCTACCACGTAGATGGCAAGGGAAGGACAAAAATTCAGCAACTCATCAGGGGAGGCGGGAGGGTAGTGCTGTCCCTGGAGAACACCTGTTACAGGTGAGTAACTACACTTTCTCCAGGAACAAGCAGGAAGTCAGTCCTCACTTATGGGACTCCCTAGCTACAGGCTACTGAACCTGTAAGCAAGAAACGCTGCCGTGAGCAGAAGCCTGAAGGAGCCCAAGTCCTCGGGGTGAAGCCCTCGATAGCTGTGATAGAAGGGTCGAAGAGCAGGAGTTGCTTATACCCCGAACAGGTTATGGAGTACGACCTGGCCGAAGGCGCTGTTCCAGCGGGACTCCCTCTCCAGGCAGTAGTGGGCAGTGAAGGTATTCGGGGAAGACCAGGTCGCCGCATGGCAGATGTCCATCAGGGGCACGGAGCGCAGCGAGGCCACAGAGGCCGCTTTGGTGCGGACCCCGTGTGAAGTGACTCGACGATCTAGTAGGACACCTGCCTTCGCATGGGTGAAAGCGATGCAGTCCGCCACCCAAACCGAGAGGGTCTGTTGGGATTATAGGTCATGAAAAGCCAGTCAGACTTGCGATGAGTCTGGGTACTCTGCAAATAAAAGGTGAGGGCCCGTCTGCAGTCGAGGGTGTGGAGAGCTGTCGACGCCTGGTCGGCATGGGGCCTCGGGAAGAAGGTCGGCAGGAATATCTCTTGATTGAGATGGAAGTCTGAAATGACTTTAGACAGGAATTTAGGGTGGGTACAGAGGACCACCCTGTTCTGATAAACCTGGTGTAAGGGATGCCAGCCATGAGAGCCTGGAGCTCACTGACTCGGCGCGCTGAGGTCAGCGCCACCAGGAAGGCTACCTTCCAGGACAGGTGCTGGAGCGAACACATTGCCATTGGCTCGAAGGGTGGATGGGTGAGCTGCATGAGTATCACATTCCGGTCCCATTCCACCGGAGGAGGACGGATGGGCCGTTTGGAAGCAGAAGACCCCGCATGAAGCGGGAGACTAACGCCTGCCCCAAGAGGGGTTTTCCCTCGATGGGGAGGCGATTAGCTGAGATGACGCTCATGAACCCTGACAAAGTTCGACTTCAGTCTTTCTCTCGAGAGATGGAGGAGGTACTGGAGAACCCATCGAACGGGGCATGAGAAGGGGTCGATCTGGCACTCCAAACACCAGATGGAGAAGCGTCTCCACTTAAAGGAGTAGGCTCGCCTAGTGGAGTCCTTCCTCAACCACTTCCAGAAGGGCCAGAGAGGCTAGGGAGAACCGTTCAGCCGCCAGGCCATGAGGGATAGGGAGGTTAGGTTTGGGTGTGGCACCCAACCCTCCTTCTGCGTCAGCAGACCCTGGGCAGAGCCCAGGGGAACCGGAGGCTCCGCTGACAGCCGGAGCAGGAGGGGAAACCAAGGCTGCTGAGGCCACGAGAATCAACGATGCCCCGTCCCGCTGAGCCTTGAAAAGAGTCCTCACAATGAGGGGGAAAGGAGGGAATGCATAGAGAAGGCTGGATGACCAGTCCAGGAGAAATGCATCAGGGCCCTCCCTGCTCGGGTGCAGCACCGGCCCGCAAAAGCGGGAGAGCTGTGCATTCTGGGAACTGGCAAAGAAGTCTATTGCCAGCGTCCCCCAGCAGAGAAACAGCCAGTCTGCTACTCTTGGATCCAGCTGCCATTCATGGGGGCGAAGGATTCTGCTGAGTCTGTCCGCCAGGCCATTCTCCTAACCCGGGAGGTACATCCTCTGTCGGACGGTGAAAGAACAGATGAGGACTGCTTCCCGACAGAGGGAGCACGATCCTGTGCCTCCCTCCTTGTTGATGTAGAAAATTGCTACACGGTTGTCGGTCTGCATGAGAACTGACCTCCCACTGAGGTGTTCCTTGAAGGCCTTCAGGGCCCACCGAATTGCCCGGAGTTTGAGCAGGTTTATTTGCTGCTGAGACTCCTCGGGTGACCATTGCCCCTGAATGCAGAGTGGCCCGCAGTGGGCTTCCCACCCTAACAGGGAAGCGTCTGTCGTCAGCACCGCATCGTGCTGCGGTGCCTGAAAGGGCAATCCCCGCAGGAGGTTATGGGGATTTTGCCACCAGCTCAGGGACAAGTGGAGGTCAGAAAGAACACTGATGGGGTCCCTGAGGTGTCCAAGGGACTGGCTCCATTGGGCACTGAGACACCACTGAGCTGTCCGCATGTGCAGGCGGGTGTGGGGACCCACATGCACGGTCGAGGCCATGTGGCCCAGGAGACATAGCATGAACCGAGCGGTGACCTGGGGAGCACTTTGGACGCTATCCACCAGAGCTCGGAGGCGGGTGGAGCGATCCACCGGCAAGAAGGTGGTCGCCTGCTGAGTATCGAGGCGCACCCCAATACTTGAGAGCCTGCACCAGCTCAAGGTGAGACTTTAAATAGTTGACCAAGAACCCCAAGATCTCCAAGAGGAGGACAGTGCGTGGCATCGCTTGCCGAGCCTCCTCGACCGAGGAGCCTGTAACGAGCCAGTCGTCGAGGTAGGGAAAGCGGTGACCACGACGAGGCACTTTGTGAAGACTCATGGGGCAGAAGTGAGGCCGGAGAGGAGCACCCTGTACTGTAAGTGCTCTCCCTGCACCCTGAAACGCAGATACTGCCTGTGTTGGGGGTGGTTTAAGATGTGGGCATAAGCGTCCTTGAGATCCAAGGAGCATAGCCAGTCACCTTGCCGGAGGAAGGACATCAGAACACCATCTTGAATTTCTCCCACACCAGGAACTTGTTTAGCCTGCGGAGGTAGAGGATGGGCCACAGATCCCCTGTCTTTTTCGGGATGAGGAAGTACCGAGAATAGAAACCCCGACCTCGAAGGTGGGGAGGGACCTTCTCGACTGCCCGTTGGGTGAAGAGAGAGTGTGATTCCCGCTGCAGCAGAAGCTGGTGTGCGGGGAGTCGAGGAGGCTCCGCCGGGGAGAAAGGAGGTGGAAGCCTGTCGAAATGAAGGCGATAGCCTTCTCGGACGACTTGGAGGACCCAAATGTCCGAGGTGATGGAAGCCCATGATGGGGCGAAGCGGGACAGGCGTCCCCCCACTGGCTGCTGCGTCACCGGAGGGCGAGGGGCTATGCGAATGGCATCAAAACCCCTGAGTGGTTGAGGGGGAGCCAGCATCTGGGCCTTCAGTCCCTTTGGCTTACGATGCCCCTGGCTAGATTTTCCCTGCGCTGGAGAGGTCGGCGTGGGGGTAGCTGGATATGGCGGATAGCCCTGATACTGGAGACTCTTTCTAGGGAATAAGGGCTTCTTGGTTGGCTGCTTCTTCCGAGGCAGGGTGGAAGTTTTGTGGGAGAGACGGGTTCTGGTGACGAACTCTGCTTCAGTTTCCATAGCCGCTTCCTCCATCGGCTTGCCGAAGAGCTGCTCACTGAGACAGGGCACGTCCAGGAGCTTCTTCTGCACACATTGCCCAAATCCAAGGATTGGAGCCATGCCTGGCAGTGTGCCCCAATGCCCGCGGCTGCCACCCGAGCCGATGTCTCAAAGCCATCATAGGAGGCTCAGGAGAGGTACTTAGAGCAGTCCATGACGGACTTTAGCCGGGTGCGGAGCCTATTGAGGGGCTCTCCCTCGAGGCCCGTGGAGAAACCCCTGAGTTCCTTAGCCATATCGCGCAGGAACAAAACAATGTACAGTTGATATGCCAGGATGCGACAAGAGAGCATGGAGTCTTGGTAGGCCTTGCAGCCCAGGGCATCAAGGGCCCTCGACTCTCGGCGGGGTGGTACTGATGAGTGCGATTTTGGGCTCTTTTGCTTCCTCATGGCTGATTCCACCACCATCGAGGTGTGTGGGAGTTGGGTCTTTCTGAAGCCTGGTCCACGTTGTACTTTGTACATTGTGTCAAGGCGCTTGCTTACGATGGGGACCGAGGCTGGGGCCTCCCACATGCAGAGCAGCAGCTGAGATAGAATAGGAGATACAGGCACAACGAGGGATTCCCTGGGCGGGGACTCATACTGAAGAATGTTGAGTTCTTCAGCACGAGGGTCCTCCTTAGCCAGGGTGACCAGGTTAAGGGCCTGTGCCATGTCCCGAATGAACACCAGGAAGGAGGAGTCTTCGGGTGGTGAGCGCCACTGGAACACGGGCGGGGAGGGGTTTGACGGAAGATCCCCGTGGGTATGGGTTTCCGGGGAGGTGTCCCCATCAGACTCCCACTCCGAGAAATCGGTCGAGGAGTCTGAGCCAGGCAGATTGCACTGTCCAATGGCCTGGTGCCCTGTTACCGGAGGCCCTGAACGATCTTGCCTCCGAGGAATGGGAGGGCGAGCGAGTCCGACGTCAAGGACTCTCACGAGACCTGCGGCTCTCAGGGGTTTCCTGGATGGATTTGGGTGTCCCACGCAAGGGACCCGCGGTCTCTGGGCATGAGTCAGCAAAGCTGGCCGTGAGCGCCTGCTGGGAAGCAATGAACGCAGAAACCCTGTGTTCTATTGCCAGCATGTGGCACTCCCACGTGGGCATGGGGCCCTGCGACGCCGATCCTGGGGTCACCGGATCGGGTGTCGGGGAGGAGAGGGAGGGGGTCTTCACTGAGACAACACTCAGGTATCGGACGCCTTCGCTGGAGGCCTCCGCTTCCGTGCGGGGTACCTTGCGGAGCTGCTGCTTGTCTGACTCTCGGGAACGCTGAAGGGGGCTAAGCGACCGGGTGCGGTAGCCCCGGACAGCGATTTCGAGGCCACCTTCTTTTTGCGCCGCTCCACCTCAGGGGACCGTTGGACTGTAGGGGGGGGGGACCCACTGGAGGAGAGATGACCGAGGGCGCCACCGGGGATTCTGATGCGGCTTTTCGGAAAATGTCTTTGGACTTATGCTTATGGCTGAGCAGGGCTTTAGAGGACATTTTCTTGCAGAGCGAACAGAGCTCTGGATCATGGTTGGCTCCGAGGCACCACAGACGACAGTCATGAGTGTCCGTAATCAACATGTTCCTAGAGCATCTATTGGTGAATCCGGTGGCCATGGGGGCAAAAATGGCCCCTGCGTGGTCGAAGACCCATGCAGCCAGTGGTTAGAGAAGAAAAAAAGGGCGCAAAGCCTATAATGAAAAAATGAAAAGAAAAGGAGTATCCCCGATAGCTCTAAAAAATAGAGCAGGGGAAGGATGGGTAGAGGACCAGTGCAACCGGAAAATAGAGAAGCCTGTAAGGTGAAAAAATTAAACTTTTTCTGAGGAATGAGGATGTGCGTCTGAAGGGCTCTGTGGACAAAGGGAGACTGAGCAAGATGGCACCCTTGGGCAGGAAGAGGACCACACATGCGTGGCAGCAATCCCATAGGCTTTCTTTGAAAGCTGGGGAATTGCTCTGCGCAGGCTCTGTCGGTGCCGTCACCCATAAGTGAGGACTGACTTCCTGTTTGTTCCTGGAGAAAAATACAATACATGTAAATTTTAGGCGGTGTACCCAGTAAAGAAATGACATAAATTATATTACTACGGCACACTAGATAATAGAGGTGTGAAGTTAGTTTCATATATTTGTTTTAATAGGGAATTTTATAGTACAAGCTGAATTGATTTAATAAATGTGTTTCAAAAAATTCTAAGGTCACTATTAGAGTGTATAATATCTAAAGCTGGTTGGTAGCGTGCGTGGATATGTTGGGGTGAGTGATGTAGTTTTTTTAAATGTGTTAATGTGGGTATGTTTTTGGATGTAGATATTTCATAATGATTGCTGTATGTTTTTGTTTTTAGTATTTTTGTCCCCCTGAAGAAGCGACATGATTTGCGAAACGCTTGTAAGCGCTTAAATTGAAGCGTCGGGGCTGGAATGACCGCGTGAAACTGCAATGTTTGGAAGATAAGTGGTGTTTTTGTGTTTTTTTCCCATTACCTGTTTGGGGATTTTATAGAGGAGGTCACTGATGTAAAATTGGGCTTTTGAGAATTGGTGTTTGTGACCTGGTGATCTTGTATCACGGATAGCACCGGCCAACTTAAACTGAGACCTTTCTCTATAAAACAGAATTGATGATGACTACAGCAACAGTTGGTTTGAAAAGATAATCCACAAATTCTATACAAGTATATTTTTTGTTGTATTTGAGTGTGCATCATTGGATCTTTAGAATTGATTTAATATGCACTAACTGACAAATTAAAGCACACTAAGTCAATTAATGCATAATTTTTTTTAAGGCTCAGTAAAGAACCGCATGTGCACTCATGGAAAAAACCACTTGAAACTTGGTAAAAATTTGTGAAATAAATGAAAACGAAACAAATTGTTATTGCTAGTGCACATCATTACTAGATGACAAAACTTTCATATAGCTTGAGCCCTCTTAAAGCATGTGTTATAAGCTATTTCTTTTGCCAAGAAAAGTAAACACAAATCAAAGACAAAGGTATTAATTTCAACTGGCTCTTGGAAGAGCAGAGATTTGATGAAGTCTGAGGATTGGTGGCAGTGGGGAATCCTGACCTCATATTTTAACACTTTAGACTCAGTCTGAGGCTGTAACCCATACATCATGCCTTCTCCCAGTACTGCAGCCCCTGTGGATTAGCTTTATAAACCTGGTAAAATCCCAGCACTGCATTGCGGGGGAGGGGCGGTCATGACTGGTTCAGATAATCAGGATATCCCTAATGATTATGCATAAGATAGATCTTCATGCAAATCTCTCATGTATATTCATTAGGGATACACTGAAAGCATGAATACCACTGCTCTATCCTGTCATCCCCTCTGCCTTCTTCCTGTGTGAGGTACAAACATATCTTAAGGATTGTAAAAGCTTCTTGAATATAGCCACTCCTGCTGACTCAAAGGCACACATTGCATATTATCATAAAATGAGAAAATCAAGCACCAATGGATTTGTCCTTACCACAGTAATACATGTAACTCAGGAATGGAACTTAACAATGAATTAAAGAGAGGGGATGGGGGGGGGGGGGGGTGGTGCAGCGGTTTTCTGTTAGGCACAGTGCCTTAAGCCTTCATTCAACAACAGAAACATGCAAACAGTTCAAGGTGAACTCAAACCAAGCAAATATTAGCTTGGTTCAAGTCTGAGAGAATGTTCAGGCCTTTCCTAGCTCTGCTGGGAAAATACTTCATATTTGGGAAATATATGAAAGAAATCTGTAAAACCGCAATGCAGTGTATGCCTTCAAGTCCATGCTGACTCCTTGCGACTCAGCAGCTACTGAGTTTTCTTGGCAGTCTGACTATAAGTAGATCGCCAGGTCTTTCAGCTGAGGCAATGGAGGATTGTGACTTGTTCAAGGCTACAAGGAATGGTAGTGGGAAATGAACCCTGGTCTCTTGGTTACTAAGCTAGTGCTCTAACCACTAGCCTCCACTGTAAAATTAGACAATTAATTAAAAGTTTGATTCAAAGGGGCTGATACATTCAGCAATGGTGGCTAGGTGCTTTAAAAAAGTCTGGCTATCCAGCACCAGAACTTTTCCATTGTCTGGAACTGAATATCCAATTTTGCTGGTCAGCGGCAATATTCAGCTGCTAACTGGATAGTGAGAACTAGTTAAAGTTAGGACAGCCATTGAATCGTCCTAACCTTAACCCGTTTTGGACCACCGTATTACATACATAAGGTTTCCATACTTACTACTCAACTCTACTAATTAATGGTTATAAATTCAATGGACCTATGTTTAGCTATTATCGTTATGTCAAAAAGCGTTATATACAGATTTTTTATCTGAAATCTAGTTAGTTTAATAGGTATTTGAAGTTTGCTGATTTTGACGGTACTGGCAGCTCAACATAAAAAGATCACAAAACATAGTAAGTAGCTTATAATGTTGTAATAGCTACTATTTTGCAAATAAAAGTATTTGCGCTTGAATGGTGCAGATCCTACCTGTCCGAAAGATGGCAACATGTCCGTTCTGGAGGAACAAATTCTGAACCTTTCCACCAAAGCCAAGGAGTCCCACAAGGATCCTCCCTTTCAGCGCTCCTGTTCAATATTTACATGCAGCCAATTTGTAATATCATCCGGTCCTTCAATGTCAACTGCATGTTATACGCAGACGATGTCCTTCTTTACATACCCTTCTCTACTGAGCATCTGGACCTCTCCCCACTAATGAGTTGTTTCAATGCAATATCTGACTGGCTTCTTTCTCAAAACCTAAGAATACAACATAAGAAAACGGAAGTACTCTTCATTACGAGGAACCCCAACTTTACACCCCCACAACATCTTAAAGTAAAAGAAGCTGAGCTGCACTCCAAATCCTCAATACGATACCTAGGAGTCACCCTAGATCAACGCCTGGATATGAAGGCTCACATTGGAAACATAGTCAGATCAGTCTACTACAAGATCCGCTCACTTAGGCATCTACGCCCCATGCTTGAACCAACTGATTTTCGGACAATTTTCCAGGCATTGGTCATACCTCATTTCGACTATGCCAATGCCATATTACAAGGTCTTCCCCAGTCTACACTAAACCCGCTGCAGCTAGCCATGAACGCGGCAGCAAGAATCCTTCATGGAGCATCCAGGAGCGACCACGTGACGCCTCTGCTAATACAGTTGCATTGGCTACCCATTCAGGCTAGAATAGTTTTCAAGATCTTGATAATCACTTTTAAAGCTATTCACAATCTCTCATCCACATCCTTAACCTCCCTCATCCATGCCACATCACCAAATAGAGCAAGAAGATCCACGGCTATAAACTCCCTAACAGTCCCGAAGGCACTCACTGCTTGCACTAAATCGACAGCCAACAGGGCTTTCAGTCTCATTACCCCATGATATCCGGGCTATTAAGAATCTACCACAGTTTAGGAAAGCCCTCAAAGGCCATCTCTTCAACAAGTACCTTATTGAGCCCAACTGCATCCCCTAGAGCTCCAAGACACCCCGATACCTTTCCCAGACAAACTTATAGCATACCAACAACACACCAAGTTGACACCCAAACCCATGACGTGGAATGTGTATTCTATGCATCCTCTTTGATTATGACTCCATGTAGTAAGTTTTGTAAATAGTTACCCATGACTCCATGTAGTAAGTTTTGTAAATAGTTACCCCTGTTATCCAAGTTTTTGTTCCCTGTTATCTGTAAACTCATACATTTATCTGTACTGAGCATTTTGTTCCATGTAAACCGAGCTGATGCCGAATAGTGCGGTATATAAGAGAATGTAAATAAATAAATAAATAAATAAATTTGTAGACTTTAGAAAATAGGTTTAGATAACTGTAAGTTACTTAGTGTCAGAGTTATTGGTGCATATATCGGCCTTGTATGTTTTTCATACGCTGGGCTAATATGTTGTCAAAACTAATTGCTGTCAAGCATTCTGTTCTAGGTGTTTCAATGGTGCAATATTGATGCACTGCATCAGAAGTGTTTTCACATGTATCATATTCCGCCATCAGAATGGACTGTTAACAAACTATATTATATCATAATAAAGTGTTTTAAGTGAAAACTGCAGTTTCAATAGTATCATACAGTATGTTTATGTCAATGAATATTGGAACTGAATCCTATCTTTTCTGAAGATGGACAATATACTATATTGGACCAGTGTATGAAAAACATACACTATGTGAAACTTCTATTTTCTGCAAAGTTTTAATATTTGTTATTATTGCCGGTATTTCATAGTTGTTTGAGTGTAACAAATCTAATAAATCATCCAGAACAGAGGAAGAATATGTGAGCTGTGCAAAACGGGTTAATTGGTTTAGCTATCTGGCTAGCAACTGAATATTGCTGCTGACCAGATAGTGACCAGAACCGTCTCCGATCCGCCCACAGACTGAATTGGCATTGCTGTGTTTTAGCTGCTAAGCATGTCTGTTAACTGGCTAAAATACTTTGACTATGCCCCTCAAAATTTTAAAAATGTAAAGACTGCTGAATGGACAAATTTGCTGTATATAGGTTTACTGAACCAATTCAACAAAACCAAACTTTTCCAAGATTTCTCCAATAAACCTGTTTTCAAGAGGTTTGCATGTCTATTCACAACTATCCAATGTTTTCCCTAGTTTTTATAAGCCTCTCCCCTCCCTGTAGCCAAGCATATCAACTTTTTTTGTCAGAAGCCACCTATCACGGATCTTTCAGAACCCTCATATGTGCACCGAAGGTAATCTTATAAACTGCTGCTTAGTTAAGGTGTCTTCACAAATGCACTTTATGCCTATTTTATAAAATCAAATATCTGCATACTTGACTTTATAAAGTAGAGTGTAGGTGAGACAGTATGCACATATGTTAAGACAAATCACTTACATTAGCCCTAGAGCTGGTGTAAATGATTATAAAATTTCTTTACACCTACTTTTTACAATTATATGCATCAATTAATCAACACACAAAACTGCTTGGACCATCCAATGCTCCATCCTAACTCCACCAATGCACATGCCTAGAATGCATGCAATGCAAACTATGCGTGTACTTTCCTGCTAGTCAGTATGCTATAATAGGTCATTTATGCACCTAAGTCATACTTAGGTGCATAAATGACTAAAACACCAGAATTTAAATAGGTTGTAGTGTGTAAAATCTAGGTGGCTCCTTATAAAATTACTCTAAGTCTAACAGTTAGGCCAGCCCAAGCACTGAAGGTGGGACACCCGCATGGCAGTGATGAAAAGCACCACAAACCACTGGGCCGATCAGGGCCAAAACAGAAAGAGTGAAAATTATGTACCCCTTTGATTCCAAAAGTGTAAAAATAGGACAAATAAAATACATTATAACAAAAGGGGTATTAAAAGAAAATGTAATGAGCTCAGCATCAGGCAAGTTGATATTTTTAGATATCTAGTCAGCACTACTACCCAAGAGATCTGTGTTCGATTCCCACTGGCACTCCTTGTAGCCTTGGGCAAGTCATTTACTCTCCATTGCCTTTGACAAAAAGACCTGGCAATCTACTTCTCTGGTCATACATTGCCTCTAGTTATAAATCCCAATTATTTTAAAAAAGTATGTACAAATGAGCAAACCAACACTTTGACTTCTTTTAACACTAACCTAATGGAAACTAATGGCTTATTCTTCTAAAGTACAAGTACAACAAATGATGCCATTTAACAACTAAAAATTAAATGTTCTTTGTTGAGAAAAGGGACAGGGAAAATAGTGGTGTCCACAGAAAGGATGCATAGTCAATTTATAGAAAGCTATTACCATGAGTGTCCTCTGGCTTGTACAGCTCTCTAAATATATGCTTTATTAAAAAAGAAAAAAAAGTTCTCTCTTGTATAAGAAATCTGACTCAATTATAACGAATAAGTGGTGTTCCAAACCAATGGAAAAAGCAGCATCGACAGATCAACATGATCCAGAATGTCTGGTAATGTCTCTTGCCGGAGGGCAGGCATTTCCATGGTATCCTCACAGTTCTTTCATGGCTCCACATCTTCAAGGCGCTAATCATCCAGAGCTGGAGGCCAGTCAACATCCACAGACTAAACGGGGAGGGGAGGGGGTGGGGGAGAACAAACATAAGTTGAATTAACAAACTTCAACAGTGGTGACAAATGATAAAAGATGCACCAAAACACATCACTATACTTGTAATCAGAGCCTAACAGTGGAGGACTGCAGCACAGTCACCATAGAGGATATCCATTGCAGCAGGACAGAACACTACAGATATCAGCCAGTACTGCTAAATAGGGGAAATCAACTCTTTCAACAGCTATTGGACCTTACAGTATATGATATAAGATGAAACATTCTGTAACACTCAGTCTAATTCTAAATCTTAAGACCCAGACTCTCTTAGCTTAGACGTTTACATGCAACCCCTTTCGGGCAATCAATATCAATGGGGACCGAGGACTTAAAGCAGTTGAGTTGCATGTAAGGTGGAAAAAGTTCAAAAGTTTGCATACTAGTTAGACCTAATGAAGGAAACGAAACTCCCAGGTATATTGAAATGACCAGTAAAAAGGTAACGTCTACAATCTGTTGACTTTCTTTCTACAATTCTATGACATTGTTTTCATTAAGATGTAACTCCTTACTGTCTGTATTATTTGGGTTGTAATCCTGGAAGGTCCTGGGCATTATTATTCACTGTCCATTCTTAATGATAAGGAAATAATTTCAAAGCTTAAAAATCATTTCCAAACTATTGGACTGATGTTCAAAAGGGCTTATCCAAGGCTTGAGGTCTACATCGATCTTCAGCAGCCTCCATGACTCAGTCCCTATTTTTCTTGAGACATCAAGCATTATAAACCCCTGTTAAGTGTAAGGTCCTTAGTAGCAAACTGTGCTTGCTCATGTAAGCAGGGAGTACACAGTACCATTGCCCTATTCTTCAAGTTTTATGGGCAGAAGTCTCAGGAAGGATTACTGCAATCTTATACATTGCCTTATCTTTTAAAGTGGTAGTCTGTAAGTTGTTGGCACTTCTGCTAGACTTTCTATTTTGATCATTAATAACTGGAAAGATAGCACAATTTTAAAAGTAAATGCATGGTGGAACCTGGTGGGCCTCACAAGGAAATATGAACATCTATATAATAAGATGGATGTTGCTACAAAAAGATGGGCAACTGGTGGACAGCTATATGAAAGGTGACAACTAATGTTTTCTGCATTTGCATCTTACTGATGTACATTGTGTCCCAGTGTTCATTGTTTTAATTCTGCTGGTTAATAATAAATAAAAACTATCTGAACGAAAGGGCTTATCTGGTTAAGGTTAGAAGGTTCTGCTAACTGGATAAGCCCTGGTGAATGCAATATTCAGGGCACTATCCAGATCGAGTGGCTGAATATTTCCTCTGACAGCCACAGCATTGAAAATCATTGCTTAGTGTCTAACAGGACAGGAAACGCTGTTCTAATTGTATGCAAATTGGCTATCCAGATAGTAGTTGAAAATTGTTGATATACAGATAGCTGACACTGTTGACCACAAAATCCAGATATTCAGCATCAGTCACTCTCCAGATACTACCACTGCCTAACCGCACATTCTTTAACTGCTGCAGCCTCACAGGCTCCATATCAGCCCATATAATTTTAGGGAGCTTTTTGGTTATAATACTATATACAAATGTGGACTGTTTAATAAATTGTATGCCTGATATTCAAAGGCATTTAGCGGTTTACAGACCTGTAAGCTGTGTAAATGCCGCTCTTCAGGATATTCAACGGCACTGACACGGTTAGTGCTGCTGAATATCCCCTACTAATGCCGCTACATGCCCCAATACTAACCACTTAGCATTCCGGGGCATGTCATGAGGGGTGACACAGTAACTGGGCGGCGGCGATACTGCACCACTACCTGGTTAGTGACACACGGTTAAAACTAGGCAGAGCAAAAGCTAGCCTAGCTTTACCCATAGCAGCTAATTGGGAAGCAGCTCAATATCGCTGCTAGATTAAGTTCTGTGGCTGTGCAGCAACCCTGAATATTCAATGCTGAGGCCGCATATGACCCTGGCACTGAATATCTGGGGTTAAAGGTCAGCAGCGACGGCTATGCGCCGTAGCAGTGCATAGCTGTCCCAGATCAATATCGGTACGTCAAACACAGTATCCAATTTTCCTGCTGCACAACGCGGATCCAAGCTTTGTTTCCTTCATATGGCATGAAGTACACATCTAAGCTTTTCTATGTATGTGGCTATCATTTATCATTTTCTTTACTACGGATATTCAGGCTTGATTGTGTCTCTATCTCACACTGAGGAATCCTCTGTCTTACTGTCTTTGCATGGATTACACTCCTAGTTTTGATGAACAGGAAAGCGGCAACTGTCCTACAATTTTTAAAACTTCTAGGCTAGGATCTTCTTCAAGTCTGGAGTGACAGTAAAGGGACCTACGGAATGCATACATGACAGCCAGTTACAGGCAACAGACTTTTTAGCCTCTTTTTAAAAAACTTAAAGTAATGGAGAAGGGTGAGAGACTATCTTTGAGGAACAATCTCAGGGCTCTGCTATACCGCACATGTTCATTAAAATATTGCTTACCGAATTTAAATCCTTTAAGATTTTTTTATTGCAAATTTTTATTAGTTTTAACAAAACAGAACCACCACTCAGTCCTCCTCTTCACAAGAAAACTCAATACAGAAGGAGCAATAACAAATATAACAAAAGCCCCTTTCCAACACTTGGGGCTTGTTTAAAGTGACATAAGTGTAAAAAAGATTTTCGAGAGCTGTTTTGGTTATTCCACGTAATCTTTATGTATTTTGGTGCGCTGAATCCGAAAATGACCTCCATTTTGTCATAGGATATCACGTTTCCTGACAATGTAGATAACTATGTTAAATAAGGCAATACCTCAAAATAAATGGAAATAGACTTATAAAATTAAAGTTTTATTACAATATTTTCATGAACATCCTTTTTTGAACTGAAATGAGCTCACCTACACACACTAAACTCGATTCTTCTTCCTTGTGAGACTCCTCTTGGTGCATTTACGCTTGTGAGTAGCATCTGGAATGTCTCTCTGAAGCATCCAACAGTAGTCTGCCATCATTGTAATGCTCCATTTTCCCTGGTATCTCCTTTCCATCTCTTTAATGTCTTGGTGGAATCGTTCACCTTGTTCCTCACTCACAGCTCCCAAATTTTCAGGAAAGTAGTTAAGGTGGGACTGGAGGAAATGCACTTTCAAACTCATCAGGCAACCTAAAGCTTGAAATGCTTTCAGCATTCGTCCGACAATCTTTTTGTAGTGAGGATCTTTGTTATTGCCTAAAACTTTCTGTATGACTTCTTTAAATGCAATCTACCCTTCTTTTGGAGGATCCATCATGGTATTGACAAACTCTTGATCAACTATAAGCCTTCTAATGTCTGGTCCGACGAATACACCTTCCTTCAATTTTGCCTCCGACAGGCCTGGAAACTTGGTGACCAAGTATTTGAAGCATTCTCCATCTCTTGGAAGTGATTTAATGAACTGCTAAATCAATCCCAATTTTATGTGGAGAGGTGGTAGAAGAACTTTATGGGAAGGTACCAAAGTTTCTCGGAGGACATTTTTTTCACCGACTGTTAGCACCCTCGGCTGCCAACTCTTCTTAGTCCAGTGATTTTTTCGGTCTCGACTGTCCCATAGACAGAGAAAACAAGGATATTTGGTATACCCAGCTTGTTGCCCGAGCAGCATGCACAAGACCTTCAAGTCCCCACACACTTGCCAACCATGGTCTTCATATTTAAGTTTACGAAGAACCAGTTCCAAGTTCTCATAGGTTTCCTTCAAGTGTACGGAATGACCTACAGGTATGGAAGCGTAAAAACCGTTGTGGAGTAAAACTGCTTTGAGACTTCTTTTTGAAGAATCTATACAAATACGCCATTGCTCTGAATCATATTGGATTTTAAATTGACCCATCAGACCTTCGACATCGATGCAATAAACCAACTTGTCTTCCTGGGCGAAGTAAGGAATGAACTCCTTTTCACGATGTCTGAACCATGAAGATGACACTCCTGGCAACAATAAATTCCTGCTTTTCAGCCTTGATCTGAGTAACTCAGCGGCATCTTTGGGAAGATTCAAGTCTCTTACCAAATCATTCATCTCCTCCTGAGAAAACAATTTTGGTCTTGTATCATCTTCAAAGTCAGAACTTGATTCGTCATCTGGTTCAGGTATGACTTCACCTTCATCGGAGCTAGGTATCTCTTCCAAGGTAGCAGGGGGCTTGGGTACTGGTATATCTGTGCCATGGGGGATGGGACGAATTGCCGAGTGAAGATTGGGGTATGAAATGGAATGCTTCCATTTGGAATTAAACCCTTTCACATCGCATGAACAAAAGTAACAGTCATCACTATGGTTCTTTTGCTCTCGCCATACCATAGGAATCCCATAACGGAAAGATTTTTTCTTACCCTTGAACCAGTTTCGGAGGTCCTCAACACACCGTTTGCACACTTTATGAGGCGCCCAGACTTTATCTTGATCTCCAATTTTTAGTGCAAAGTATGCAAAGTATACTTTTTTCACAAAGTTTGTAATATTCTGCTGTTGCTTCAACACTGTATATTCACCACAGATGAAACAGAAACTGTCTGGTGAATTAATACATTTTCACGGAGCCATAACATAACGGTTAAAGAATGACGAGCTAACACGAATTGCGATGAAAAAGTGTGAACAGCCTAGAACCAAGAACCTGATGATGATTCGTGCACAAGTGTGGCATGCAGGAGAGAGTAGCTCTGTGTCTGTACACGAGACGTCACAGTACTGGCCATGCCCCCATGCACTGACTGGAGCTGCTGCTATCTGCCCTGTGTCTCCCTCCCACTGGATTCTTCAGGAAAGATTAACCCCTTCTACCATTAGAAGCATGGACTTAAAACTTGCTTAGCTCATGTATATATTGCTGACCATCAGATTTACAGTACTATATTTTTTTTACATAACTCTGACAACCCCTTTAAGGTTTTTTTGGCATTTTATATCTTAAATGCACTTATGTGAATTTATTAATAGTAATTTGAATTAATAGTAATTTGAAAAAATTTGATAAATTTGAAGACAATTTTGCATGTTGTGGCAAATCATGACGTCTAGGAGTTTTTTCAATATTTTATTTGTTTTCAGCACACCAAAATACATGGAAATTAGATGAAAATAATCAAACAGCTTTTTAGTCACAGACCTGTGTAATCCATCAACTGTACAATAATAAAATGATCCAGTGCATAGTACCCACATGCTTGCCCGTACCATTGGCTCTCCCGTAAGTACCCCTAACCAACCTCCCCCCCTCAGTTGCCTTAGGATACTGGAACTGAAACTGGGTTCATAGCCATTTATAGTGCACCCATTAGAGGTTAGTAGATGCAGCATCTGCTGACAACTCAGCCAAGACCAGGTGGTGCATTACATTGATCCATTGCTGGAATGAGGGGGCTCTATCCCCCACCCAGTATCAGTTTCTTAATGCACCAAATCCCTATCATGATAAACTTCCCCTCTGCTTTCCGGATCCTCTGCTCCCAAAAGGAGCACAACATAGGTCCAATTAAGAGATTTCTTAAGCAATTGCTCCAAACTCTGCAGAGCTTTCCCCCACACTTCTGTTAGCTTAGGGCATTCCAGAAAGGCATGACAAAACGTGTCCACTTGTGTTCGGCACTTATCACAACAGTTCCCGCCCATAGGCCCAGTCTGGCCCCCTTTCCTTCATGAGGTACCCTCTATGCAGGATTTGGAATTGTATTTCCTGGTAATGAGCAGATGTATGGACCACTGTGATCTGCAGAAAGTACTGCTCAATATGCTCTTCCTCCACACTCTCCCCAAGGTCCGCAGCCCATTGCTGTGCCAGTAAGATCAAGTGTGACGTTGGCAGGGAGTCACAGAGCATGCAGTACCAGTTTCCCATCATGTTCCAATAGGGGTCAGATTGTGGAAGTCCCTGTCACTATCCCACATTCCCACTGCTTCTGGGTTAGCTGCCTTGTGTCTTCCAATAATGACTGATTGGACTATAGGAAAAGCAGCATGTCTCTGTGAGCCCCAGAAGCTGCTGGAGGCACTCAAATGGGGGCACAGTTCCCCCCCCCCCCATCCCAATAGGTGTCCCAAATCGATTCTTTGGTCTTTATTCTAATGCTGAAACAGACTTCTTCCCTGCCCTGGCTCAAATCCTGGATTCTCCGTCACCTGTAAAAAAAAAAAAGGGGTGACCCTCCAATCGTGTTTATGTTTTCTTGCCTGCCTCTTCCACGCCTACCTAAGTGGGTCCAGCAAGGCCCCAAACTCTGGGCAGGCGAGCACCACTTTAGTATAATGTAGAGTGCTCAATAAACCATACGAGTGACTCCACGTTTCCAAGAGGTCAAGAGGAGCGTACTGTGTCGCTCTAGTAAAACACATAAGAGTCACTATGTTATACATTTTAAGGTCTGGGAGCCCTGCTCCCCCCTTCCCCTTATCCATATCCAGTTTGGTGTAGCTAATTCTTACCCTCCTCCTCTGCCACAGGAAACATCGCAGAACACCTTTAAAGAAGTTTTCATTGTCCTTTCGCACCCAGAAGGACAACATCTGCAGCTGGTATAAAATCCTGGGGATGAGAACCATGCGCACTAAAGCCACCTGCCCATAAAGGGACAATGGCAACTCTGCCCATCGGCCACATGGATTTTGTTTATCTGCCAGAGTTTGTCCTGGATATTGAGTTGATACACCTTTTTCAGATCCCTATGGAGATAAATGCCCAGGTATTTAAGCGGACCTTCCGATCACCCAAACATTGCACCTTCTCCCCCAAGAGACGCACTTCTGATTTTGCCATATTGATTTTAAGCCCCGAGAAACTGCCAAACTGCTATAATAAATGACTCAATACTGCACAGCTCTCCTTAGTATGCGGCATGCTAATCAGCATGTCATCTGCGAACATGCTGATTTTGCACTCATTGCGCCCTAGCTGCACTCCCTGAAGGCCTGCCAAACCCCTCACCTTTATTGCCAAAGGTTCCAACAATAAAATAAATAATAATAGGAACAGGGGACACCCCTGCCACATCCTGCGCAACAATGCGAAAGGTGCTGATAGTCACCCATTTACTAATATCTGTACAGTCAGTTCATTATAAAGCATCCATACCCACTGCACAAAGTACCCATCAACCCCAAATTGTGGCAGGACCCAAAACAAATATTCTCATGATACACAATCAAATGCCTTCTTGGAATCTAAGCCTACAACCGCAGCTGGAGAGTCCCTGGGCCTTTTCTGCCAGAACATCCTCAAGATCCACAATATTTGACCCCCTGCACTTCGGCCTTTGACAAAGCCAGCCTGATCTGGGTGTATGATCCCCAACAGAACCACATCCTGCCTCCTGGCCGACACAGTCATTATGATTTTAAGTCTTGGTTTAATAGCAATTCTGGGTCACACTCGGGTTTGGAAAGCAATACAACTACTGTTCGAGTTGCCTTGCTCAGACCACACACTAGTCACCTTCTCCCTTCCCTTCAACCACCAAATACCCCACGCCACACACCAACAGCCCCATCACAGATTCAAAACATTCAACAAAGACTCCTTCCTAGAAGACATCCTACCAAACCTAGACATCAACTCAGAAGACCCAACTACACTCACAAACAACTGGAATCACATCATAAGAACAGTAGCTGAGATGCCAACAAGCCCACCCAAAACAACCAAAAAACTCCAAAAAACCCCATGGTACACCCAAGGCCTACGACAGCTGAAAACCCAGCTTCGAAAGTTTAAGAGAAGATGGCGGAGAACAACACTCGAGGAAGACCGCAACAATTACCTAATTCTGCTATGGGACTACCATATAGCCATAGACAAAGCTAAACAGCAATATCATACAAATCTTATCAACTCATCGATCAACTGCCCTAGAGAACTCTTTGACCTTGTCAAACGGCTCACAAACCAACCCACCACTCAGTCCCTGCTCTCAACCACCAACAACTGGTAGCCCACTACAAGCAACTCCACCCTCATCCCAATCCCAATCCCACCCTCACCCACCACCCCACCCAATGGTCTACCCTCTATACTATCACCAGAGACCTCTTCACTTACCTGCTGGACCACTTTCCACCCCATCACCAGAGATAACATTGAATCCATCCTAACTATAATCAACACCACCACCTCCCCCCTCGATCCCTGCCCTGCCAACTGGATCAAAGCAGCAAAGACAGATCTCAGCCCTCACAAGAATAACCCAAGCAGTATTACAACAAAGAAAAATGCCTGAGCCCCTGAAGCTCTCCTCCATCCGACCCACCTTAAGAAATCCAACCTTGTCCCTTTGGACTTTGCCTCCTATAGACCCATCGCCAGCCTTCCCTTCCTAGCAAAGGTCATTGAGAAGACCGTCCAACTGCAACTAAAGGACCATATTGACAACTCCTCCTTCCTGGACCCACAACAGCACGGTTTCCGTCCTCTATATGGAGTGGAAACCAATCAAAACTCATCAACAACCTAATCAAAGGCATACAAGACCCAACACAAGGCTTCCTACTGATATTTCTTGACATCTCAGTAACGTTTGACACCGTTGACTACAAAACATTCCTTCAGCGCTTGAAATCAATGGGAATCCAAGAAACAGTATACAAATGGTTCCACTCTTACCTCTCTAACAGACAGCAACAAATAAAACAAGGAACAAATACCTCCAGCCCTCACCAACAAACAGGAGTCCCCCAAGGATCCACTCTATCTGCACTCCTCTTCAACCTTTACCTCCAACCTCTCTGCAAGATCATCAGAACACACAATATTTCCACATCTATGCTGACGATATCATGTTGTACAGTCCACTCCACACCAAGCAATCATCATACACAAGGATTCAAGAATGCTTTGCTGACGTCTCCTGCTGGTCGACAGTCAACAATCTCTCAATCAATTCCAAAAAAACAGAAGCCTTATTCATGAGAGACCACACATTCACCCCACCCAACCATACCAATGAACAACATCCAAATAAATGTACGCTAAAAACTTAAATACTGTGATGCCCAAAGCGTTTCTGAGCCTATGGAAATAGGAGAAAGGCACACATTTACCTGTAGGGAGAGAAACAGGCAGGAGGCTTGTAGATCTCAAACTGCAGCTAAGCAGAAAAAAACCTCATCTAGTTCCTAGAGGCAAGCCACGCCCTAGTTCTGAAGCAAGCTGTAAAGCTAATGAGAGCCAGCTGGGGGAGTAGCACGAGGCTACACTTCAGGCACATTCAAATAGAGTCACGAGGGAAACAGAAAGAGGAGGAGTTACCAGGGAAGCAGAACGCAGCAGGAGTCCTAAGGACTTGGAAGGAAGGAAGACCTTCAAAGCAGCAGAAGGAAAAAGTTTCCAAAGGCAGCCCGAGGGAGGGTTCCAGAGAGAAGGAACCAGGGAGACAGAGCCATAAGAAAAGCTCAGCCTCAGAGAACACTGAGAAGTGCATTGGAACTCTCAGGGGTAAAAGCCATAATCCAGGGAGGAGCCAATGTTGCAGAGGAACTGTTTTGGGCACTGGAGATAGGAGACTGCTAGCTGAGAGAAGCCCTGACGAGGAGCCAGGCCCTTCAGCAGCAATCCAGGAACTTGCTGGAAACTTGCCTGCTACAAAGAGGACTGTGAGTAACTCTGTGACTAACAGTAGTTTAGGTCAGCTAGAAGCACTGAGCCACTTAATAAGAAAGAAGAGGTTGCCAGTGTCTGCTGAAAACCCTCTAGATAAGGAAAAGTCTTGTTGGAGTGGAGGAGTGGCCTAGTGGTTGGGGCAAGGTACTTCAGGCCGGAAGGTCGGGGGTTCAAATCCCACTAGAGGACAGCCACCTTGGGCCGGAAGGACTGGGGTTTCTAGTCCCACAGGTGCTCCTTGTGGTCTTGGGCAAGCCACTTAACCCTCCATAGCCCATGTTCCCTGTAAAATAGTTATTTCCAAGTTATAATGCCCTGTTCAATGTAATTTCAGTTTGTTCAATGTAAACCGCACTGATGCAGAATAGCGCGGTATATAAGAGAATGTAAATAAATAAATAAAATTATTAGAGTTGCTGGAAAGTGAAAAGCCTGAGTTTACACAGGGTGGTTTAGACCACGACACTGAAAGCACAGCTTCAGAAGAAATGCAGACAGAAGGCTATGGTTCTGATCATGACTCAGAATCTTCTGTGATGGATTGTTCTCTCTCTCATAGGACCTTATAAATGTCTAAGCAGTAGAAAGAGAAAAGGCTCAAATAATTTCATTTCTCTGGCAAAGCAAAAGGAAACAGGCTGGACATTGTTTTAAGAATCCTGTTTGCCTTTAAAATTTTGCATGCTGAATGAAGCAAGTAAAGCTTTATCCTGAATGTTGAAAGTTGTAAAACGGAAACCTCTATCTGTGTTTAATGCTGAAGGAAGCAATGAAAGTCTTATTTTGAATCCTGGAAGTTATGGAAAATATGGTTTGGGAGAAAGAATCCTATTTTGTTTAATTTACCATGCGTTGAGCTTTCTAAGGGCTCTTTGTGGAGGAGTAGAAAACCAAAATAAATAAATATTCCTGTGTTTGCCTTACAACCCTAGGGCCTCAATTTCTTTTGAAACCCACAACTACAAATCCCAGCAGCCCCGGCTCTGGACTAAATAGAGGTATGTCTCTACCCTAGGCGTCCACCTGGGGTAGTGGGCACCACAATACCTAGGCGTTGTCATTGACCAAAACCTCTCCTTCAAGACACTAATAGAAACTACAGCCAAAGCAATATTCTACAAATCCAAGACTCTACAACGCCTACGGCCCATCCATGATTCATCAGATTTCTCTTCAGTCCTCCAAACCCTAATCCTTCCTCATGCCGATTACTGTAATACAATATACCATGGCCTCCCGCAATTCACCCTCCTCCCACTACAAACTGCCCTCCACACTGCTGCACGCATCATACAAGGAGCTTTCAAATTTGACTGAAACAACCCTATACTCAAACAATTCCACTGCCTACTGCTCCCCAGAAGAATCACATACAAAACCCTACTACTAACACACAAGGCTCTCCTTTGCAGCCCTGCTACCCATCTGCAAACCCTTCTTCAACCCCTCAACCCCAACAGGCCACAAAGACTCTTCATGACCCAAAAACTCACTATACCACACTCCAGAACAAAATCACTCATAACAAGCATGCCACAGAGCCTTTGAACTATGTGCACCTTTCCTATGAAACATACTCCCAAACCACATAAAAAATATTTCTGACCTCCATTCCTTCTGCAAACACCTCAAAACCTTCCTGTTCTCAAAACACTTCAACCCTGACTCTGAACCAGGATCATACTGATTCCCTCAGCAAATGTGCCCACCGAAACTGGTAACTCTATGGACCTACTCGTTACGTGTATATAGTTGGCTGGTATATGTAATTTGAATCTCCTCTGTTCAATGTAAACCGCTTTGACCCGGTGAAAAGCGGTATATAAGCTCTGTTAAATAAAATAAATAAATAAATATTCCCCAATAGTGACCAAGGTGGATGTCACAAGGTCCCCAACACCTTATAAAACTCTGGGCCCAACCCATCTGGTCCCGGAGCATTGGCGGGCATCATGTTGTTAATTACCATCTGTATCTCTCTGACTGGAGAGACCTGTTTAGCAGGGCATGTTGTTCTGCACTAATCAGCAGAAAATTAAGCCTCTCAAAGAAGTGTCCCTCCTCTGCTGCAGCCTCAACTTGGTAGCGCATCCGAAAGAAGGACGTGAAGCGCTGTGCTATCCAGGGCTGGCCCGTCCAATGAGCGAGAATGTTTTTTGCACAGGGCCCTGCGTTTCAGGGGGCCCTGCGCAAACAACATTCTGCTTTAAAAGTAAATTTAAAAAAAAAAAGCTGTCCCGCGGCCCCCCCCCCTGCCTGGCAGAGCCCTACCTCCCTGCATCAGTCCCTTCAGCGTGGCTTTCAGAGCCGCGAAGGGAGAGTTTCCCTTTCGCAGCTTTGTTAAGCTCGCCAGGGCTGATGGGAAACAGGAACTGCCCGTTTCCTATCAGCCCCAGTGGGCTTAACAGAGCCACGAAGGGAGAAACTCTCCCTTCGCGGCTCTGAAAGTCGTGCCGAAGGGACTGATGCAGGGAGGGAGGGCTCTGCCAGGTGGGGGGAGGGGGCGTGGAGCACTTGATTCTGCTGCTGCTGCTGCTGCTGCTGCGGTGGCAGCGGCAGCAGCCAGTTTTTTTTTTATTTTAAACTTTCCCTGGGCTGATGGGGGGAGGGGGGTTAGGACTGGTAATGGGCTGTGGGCTGATGGGGGGGTTAGGACTGGTAATGGGCTATGGGGGGGCTAAGACTGAAAAGGGGGTGATGGGGGGTTAGGACTGGAAGTGGGCTGATGGGGGGTTAGGATTCAAAATGGGCTGATGGGGGGTTAGGACTGGTAATGAGCTGTGGGCTGATGGGGGGATTAGGACTGGTAATGGGCTATGGGGGGAGCTAAGACTGAAAATGGGCTGATGCGGGGGGTAGGACTGGAAGGGGGCTGATGGGGGGGTTAGGACTGGTAATGGGCTGATTGGGGGGTTAGGACTTGAGGTGGGCTGATGGGGTTAGGACTGCTAATGGGTTTTGGGCTGATGGGGGGGTTAGGACTGGTAATGGGCTAGGGGGGGGGCTAAGACTGGAAATGGGCTGATGGGGTTAGGACTGGAAGTGGGCTGATGGGGGGTTAGGACTGGTAATGGCTATGTTTATGTTTATTTAAATTTGATATACCGCCCTTTATTACATCAGGGCGGTTCACATATACAAATTCAACTGGAGTGGGCACAAGGCCCCGTAGCAAGAAAAGAACTACAAAAATTGGGACAGGAAAGTAGAGGAGTAGCAGGACAGAAGTTTTCTTCTAAACGTAGTGGAGTGGGCAGAGAGTTCCAAAGAGCTGGACCAAGGAAGAAAAAGGTAGAGTGGCGGGTAGATTGTAGGTGTGCGTGAGACGGTGGGGGGAGATGGAGTCGATTGACATGAAGGGAGCGAAGACTGCAAGCAGGGGTGTGGAAGTGAATAAGATCAGCAAGGCATTGTAGTGTAAAGGACTCGGTGAACTAAAGATAATATCTTGAATTTAATGCGGTAGTTGACTGGGAGCCAGTGCAGGAGAAACAGTAAGGGGGTAATGTGAACTCTATGGGAGTAGTGGGAGATGATTCTGGCAGCAGTGTTCTGGATAAGTTGCAAGAGATGGAGTTGAACTTTGGTGATACCAGCAAAAATGGAGTGACAGTAATCTAATCGTGACAGAACTGTGGATAGCGTGAGGGTGGTCAGTGTAGAGGGGGACAGAAAAGAGCGGATAGATCGAATTTGTCGAAGAAAGAAATAGGATGTCTTAGCTAGATGCAATATGTGGTCTTTGAAAGTGAGGTTGGAATCAAGGAGGACAACTAGGTATTTGAAGGTAGAAACAATGGGGAACACAGAACAGCCAAGGGAGGGAGCAAGAGAGGGGCAGGGACTCCCAAACGTAAACCATGTGGCAGAAGATTTGGCGGAGTTGAGATGGAGACAGTTGGAGGATAACCAACTGGAAACGAGAGTGAGACATGAGTTCAAGGGTGCGAGGTCAGGGTGCAGAGGACTGGTATGGTGAATGATGATAATGTCATCTACATAGAAAAAAGCAGACAGATCGGTTTGCTGAATGCAAAGGGCCAATGGTGCAAGGAAGAGATTGAACAATAAGGAGGCCAGGACAGAACCTTGAGGGACACCACAGAGGAGGGGGAAAGGATTTGAGGGAGAGTGTGGATCTGTGGGAGAAGCTATGGAGAAAGAACGGGAGGAAAGGAAGGAGTGGAACCAATGGTGGACAGCACCTCAAAGGCCTGCATCCCGGAGTCGTGAGAGGAGAAGGGAGTAATCCACAAGTCAAAGGGGAAGGAAAGATCTAGGAAGACTACCACCGCGATATCACCCCGATCGTGTAAAGTGTGTAGTTCATTAATGAAAGCGGTCAGAGTTGTTTCCACACTGTACCCGACGAAAGCCAGATTGTCAGGGATGGAGATAGTTGATTGAGTGGAGATGTTGTGAAAGTTGGTCAAAGACACATTTCTCCAAAATCTTTGAAAGAAAGAGGAGGTTGGAGATTGGGTGGTAATAAGCTGGAACCAAGGGATCGAGAAGAGGTTTTTTTAAGGATGGGGCATACGAGGGCGTGTTTCCAGGGGGAGGGGAAGATGCCACTTGAAAGACTGGAGTTGATTAAGGTGCAGATGTGGGGAACAAGAGCTAGTGATGGTTCCAGAAACCATTTGGTAGGAATGCGGTCTAGGGGACATGTGGTCTTGCGTACTGAGGAAAGAGAGGAGACAAGCTCGGGTGTGGCAATAGGATAGAAAGTAGACCATGAGTGGGAAAGGGAGGGGGGAGGGAGGAGGAGGGGAGACAGGGGGAAACAGGGGTGGAGGGCAGGATGGGAGACTGGCATGAAGGTCCTGAACCTTGGTAGTGAAGTGTAGGGTTAGTAGGGTAGGGGAAGGCATGGGGGGAGGTGAGGGACCGGAGAATGGAAAAAAGCTGCCAGGATGGATTTGTGGCGGTAGTAATAGAATCAGAGAAAAAAAGAGTTTGGCTTGATGGACAGAAGAGCGATAGTGCTGGTGGTGCTCACGGAATTGGGCAAGGGCAAGTGCTGTGCAGTGTTTTCGCCAGATACGTTCTGATCGACAGAGTACGTAAGAGGCGAAGACCCGCGTGGAACCAGAGGTGGTGAGTAGATGGGCACTTTGAATGGATTGGCTGAAGGGGAGCAAGGCAATCAAGGGCTGATGAGAGTGTAGAATTAAAGACAGAGGCCTGAGAGTTAGGAGAGCAGGAAAGTCAGCTGGAAGAAGCTGGGATGCTGGAGGGAAGAGCTGGAGAGTAAGGGGAGTAATACGGCGACGCAGAGGAATGGAGGACGGAGGGAGAGGTGGAGAACCTGAGGAGGTGGAAAGGTAGGGGGTCTCGAATTCTAGCAGAAATGTTAAACAAAAGTGATCAGACTATGTGGGGTGGGGCTAAAATGGGGTGATGGGGGGTTAGGACTGAAGTGGGCTGATGGGGGGCTTAGGACTGGTAATGGGCTATGGGGGGGACTAGGACTGGAAATGGGCTGATGGGGTTAGGACTGGTAATGGGCTATGGGGGGGTTAGGACTGGTAATGGGCTATGGGGGGGCTAGGACTGGTATTGGGTTGGGGGGTTGCTAGGACTAGACATGGGCTGAGTGGAAGGGGAGGCTTGAACTGCAAATAGATGATGTGGACGGGGGCTTGGAATGGAAATGGGCTGAATGAAAGGGGGGTTTGAACTGCAAATAGCTGATGGGAAGGGGGGCTTGGAATGGAAGTGGGCTGAGTGGAAGGGGGGCTTGAACTGCAAATAGCTGATGGGGAGGGGGCTTGGAATGGAAATGGGCTGTGAGGGGAGGGAGCTAGGACTGGAAATGGGCTGAGTGTGGGGGGGGGGAAGCTAGGACAGGAAATGGGCTGATGGAGGGGCTAGGATAGGACTGGAAATGGGCTGTTGGGGGGAGCTAAGACTGGAAATGGGCTGTGGTAGGGGCTTGGATTGAAATGTACTCATGGAGGGGCTAGAACTGGAAATAGGCTCATGGGGGGCTTGGATTGGAAATGGGCTGAGTGGAGGGGAGCTAGGATTTGACATGGGCTGATGGTGGGGCTAGGAAAGGACTAGAAATGGGCTGATGGGAGGCTGGGATTGGAAATGAGCTGATGGAGGGACTCGGATAGGACTGGAAATGGATGGGGGAGCTAGGACTGGAAATGGGCTGATGGGGGGACTAGAAGGGAGCGGATACTGGATGGGTTGGAACTAGAAGGGAGCTGATATTGGGGGAGGATTAGAATGGGATGGGGCTGGGAGAGTGAAATGGAGGGGGGAAAATATTTTTTGTAGGAGGGAAGAAAAATCTATAATTGGCCGGGTATTGGGAGAGTAAGTGGGGATTGAGATTGGAAGGGTAAAATGTGAGTGGATGAAATAGAAATGAGGAAAGAGCAAAAGGAGAAAGATTAGTATTGTGGTGAAGAATGCCCTCCAGAAGAGATGGAGATTGAGGAAAATCCTGAGAAGGGAAAGGATTCACACAGGATTTTCAATTCTGACTTGAAAAAAACACACTGCTCTGCTGAGCTGAGCACAGACACCACCGCAGGGGAGGAGTTAGGTGTCAATGCTGATTGGGCACACCCAGGGGTTGGACAAGGTGTGCCGGGAAAAGAAGCCCTTTTTAAAGCCTTGAACAGGGCTGCTAGGCAGAGTCGGTCGGAGTCAAGGTTGGAGTCCAAGTGGAGGTCGGAGTCTGACGCTAAGAGTGAGTCGGAGTCTGTGAGGAGGAGCAAAAGAGGTTCTGCAAGGAGTTCTAAAGGCACTACTAAGAGGAGTCCTATGAGGAATGGACGGAGCAATGCTTTAGAATCTTGGGAGAAGACAGAACCCTGGAATAGAAAGCCTCAAAGGCAGGCACACTCTGAAGGAAACTCTTTCTACCGAATAGAGCCTGGACCTGGGAAGCCCAGAAAAACCAACACGTGGAAAGAAGGTACTTCCTATACTGGCAGGCAGTGCTATAGAAAGGTACAGCAGGGAGAAAACCTTCCTAAGGGAAATTCTCCTAACAGAAGAATTAACCATAAAACTCCTGAGCTTCCAAACAGGAGAGGAGTCTTGCAGAAAGAAGTCAGTTCTTATACAAACAACGCTGGTGAAGGTAAAGCACAATTTCCTATCTTTAGTGCTTTGTTGAAGAAACCTTTTCATTGCTCTGAACTGTATAAGCAAAGCTCTGCAATAGAAACAGTTAGTGACTGGGAGAAGGGCATAACCCTTACTGATAACTGCCAACCTGATAACAAGCAGGCTGAATTGCTCCTAAAAGAATTTCAGCAGTTTTTAGAGCTGAAAGCAGGGAAACATCAGAAGCTTGAAGAAGACCGTAGTTCCATTAACTCAGAGGAGTACATGCAGGTAGAAAATGATTTGCCTACCTTAACCACTGATCCTTGTAGCATGGACTGCTCTTTTTGTTGTAGAGAATAGCAATATAAAGAAGCTTTGAAAGTTTGTATAAAAGGAATACAGAACGTTTGCTATTTCTGCTGCCTTTGCCGTGAGAGTTCATAATTGTTTGCACCTGTGTTCTAAAGCCACGCTGTGAGCTGAACAGCTGTTAATGTGAGGCTGCAATATTCTTGAGTTACCACTCGAGGCAATGCTGAGTTTAAGCTCCTCTAAATATGAAAAGCTGAGTTAAAGCTAATTCAATTTCAGTTGTTCCTGAGTTCCTGTTTACTTCTGCTTATGTTAAAAGTTGTACCTTTACGTTTGTATCTATGAATTTTGATGCGCTGGAGAACATCCCCAATACAAATAAATATTCTTGCAAAGCCTTACCATCTTTGGTCGCAACTACAATTTATTCCCTAAAGAAAATAGAAGTGGACTTCAGTTCCCAGCATTCATAGGGAACCTACCTATACTCACAAGGGACAATAAGGCCACTCCTGCCTGTAAGCTCTAGGGCGCAGGCAGGAGCGTCGCAGTATGTTAAAGCAGATGTAGAGAGAGAATGGAAAAAAACTAAGAGAGAAGAAAGGACAAATGGACAGCAGATGATGGAGAGTTAGCAGAAGACACGAAGAAACCAGAAGGAGCAATTGCAACTGAAAAAAGAATGCAAAAAAGGTAGAAAGATATCTCTTTATTTTGAATTTATTAACTGCAATATGTCATCTCTGGGAAATGTCTTTCCAAGGAGAAAACATGCTGTAGAATACAGTCCACCAAGCAAAAACAGCACTCCGCCACACAAGATAGCAGGAACAAACCAACCCAATTGAGTGGGCAGCAGTTATGCACGAAAATTTTTTTTATTAATCTTTAACAGAAGAGGCCAACCCGACAAAGGCCGTGTTTCGTATAATACTTTGTCAGGGGTTTTTGGGCTCACTTAAAATATTGTGTATTCCAAATAGGGACGTGAAATAATCACAATAAAGCAGTCAAACAATCTTCTTTCATGTAGGCTGTCCGCCAAGTAGCAGCCACAGCGTGAAGATCCTCAACAGTCATAACTGTTGCATTCTAACTGCATGTCATAACTGTTGAAGATCCTCAACAGTCATAACTGTTGTATTCTACAGCATGTCATAACTGTTGAGGATCTTCACGCTGCGGCTGCTACTTGGCGGACATGAAAGCAGATTGTTTGACTGCTTTATTGTGATTATTTCACGTCCCTATTTGGAAGCCCATTTTTTGTTTATTTTTTTGTTCTTTCACATACACATTTGGTATGGTGCCGATTCTACAGAGTGAAACGTACAAAGTTTAAATACAATGCCGGTGGTTTCAACATGGGGCAGTTTGTGTATGTAATACACAATATTTTAAGTGAGCCAAAAACCCCTGACGAAGTATTATACGAAACACGGCCTGTGTCGGGTTGGCCTCTTCTGTTAAAGATTAATAAAAAAAATTTTCGTGCATAACTGCTGCCCACTCAATTGGATTGGTTTAGCTCTGGGAAATGTGCATCATTAACGTCTGCGCTTTGTTTAGTACAAGAGGAAATTAATTTATAGTTTTATTTCTACAGTGTTGTTGTACATTCCAAGTTTGGCTTTTGGGGTTCCCAGTTTAATTATTGTCTTCCTGTTTCTAAATTGTGATTCCTTGTTTGGTGATGGTCTATGTTCTGCATGTGTAACTGAGCTGAGGTATTCTGTTTATGTAATTCCTATTTGACATTGCCACTTGTTCTTTTTCCCCAATAGGTCATGTATTGTTATTCTCTGAAATGTATTGGTTTAATATTTATTTATTTATTTATTTATTTTATTTATTTATGTATTTCTTCTATACCGCCCCTTCCAGAGATCAGGGGCGGTTTACATGGAACAAGTGAACAAATTTGTATACTAATGTATACATTACATGGAACAGAGATTTTTTTAACTTTATACAGATAATAGTTATTATATTACACGGAACAGAGATTTATAACATTGTAACTTTATACAAATAACTGTGCATTAATTGTCGAAACTATTTACATTTTATATACATTAATAAGTTTCTGTATCGTAGTGTTGATCAGAATTCTTCTACCTTTTTACAGGTACTGACAGAGTTTTCTACCTTTCATATGTGTGTGTGTGGAGGAATTTATTTCCTTTTTTTTTTCATCTCTTGAGGGTATTTTGGGGTGTATGTAGTGGGAGTATGTGGTGGGAGTATGTGTGTGGGTAGTTGAGTGTGATTTTAGGGCTTTGTGTTTGAGTGTTTGGGGATGGTGTGTGATTGGACTTGGGGGTATGGGATTTCATAGTGTTCGGAGAAAAGGTATGTCTTGAGTTCCTTTCTAAATTGGGTGAGGTCTTTTATGATCCGAAGGTTTATTGGGAGATTATTCCAGAGCATGGGGGCAGTGAATGAGAAGGCTCTGGTGCTGGTGGATTTTTTAGTTTTTTTGAATGAATTTGGTATTTCAAGTGAGTGTGTTGCGTTTAGTCTGCGAGTTCTTGATTCTGATGGGGCATGTAATAGCATGGATAGATATGAGGGGGCGATGTTGTTCAGGAGCTTGAATGTGATTAGGAGGATTTTATATCTGATTCTGCTGTTTATAGGGAGCCAATGCAGTTCCAGCATTATTGGGGTTACATGGTCTACTAGGCGGGCTTTAGTGACTACTTTGGCACAGATGTTCTGGGCTCTTTGAAGTAGGTATGTACTTTTTTGTGGTAGGCCAATTAAGAGACTATTACAATAGTCAAAGTGTGGGGTGATGAGTGTGTTAACAATTGATCTAAAGTCATGGGTGTCAAGAAGGGGTCTTAGGTGTTGTATGGTTTTGAGTTTGTAGAATATGGTTTTTACCGTCTGTTTTATATGTGGTAGCATGGTGAGTGTATGGTCTATTATTACCCCTAGGTATTTTACCTCTTTTTTGACGGGTATAGTTGTATTTATGATTGAGATTGATGTTGGATAGATGTCCTCAGTCACGGGTGATCTTGTTACGAACATTGCCTCAGTTTTTTTGAGGTTGATGCTAAGGTAGTTAGATTCCATCCAGGAGGTGGTCTCCACCATGCATTTTGATAGGGCATCGTAGGTAGGATTTTTGGTGGATATGGGGAGAGCAAGCATGATGTCATCAGCATAGATAAAGTGACTAATTTTGTGTTTTCTGAATATTTTTGTAATGGGTTGGAGGTACAGGTTGAAAAGGAGGGCAGAAAGGGCGGATCCCTGGGGTATTCCTTGTCCTTGGGGGAAGGTTTCTGACACTTCCTGGTCTATTTGAACACGTATTAGTCTGTTTGTGATGTAAGACTTAAACCAATTGAGTACTGTCCCACCTATTCCTATTTGCAGTGTTTCCTTTTGATAGGTAGGGTCTGGTGCTTTGCGAGTCCTGGTAGTGCTGTTACGATATGGCGGGTTTGCTATGGGTTCTAAATGGGCAGTGTCTGTAGTAGCTCCTAATGTGCCTGGCGGTTGGCACTGGATTATAGTAATGTAGAAATCTTTTAGTCTTTCTTTATCCATACACTCATTAAAAGGCATGTTTACTAAAAATTAGTGTATGGCAACATTATGCAAATATTTATGCAAATGAGGCCCCCGCACAGCGTCTCCACACATGGCCCCGCACCCCCCTTGAGCTGCCCCTGGTGGTATCTCGGTGTCCTTTATCAGGACCGTGCTTGTCCTCCCTTCAGAGGTGTGTAATGGTGGTTTTTACTTTAGCGGACCTAATCAGATTAGCGAGCACCTTCCCCGTTTTATCTCCCCGCTTATGTAGTTTGTATTTATAGATATGGATACTATGCATGGCCCACTTTGCAAGATTGCTTGAACTCTTATGTTTACATTCTTGTAGCTGCAGCTGTGCCTGTTCCATCCTTCTCCGCATGTATGTGTTACAGATCGTCCACAGGTCCCTAAGGTCCTGCTGCAGTGCACTGTTTTGCTTGCGCTGCTGTGCCTTGATATATCCTGATTCTATCCCAGAGTATGGCCTTCGCTGCCTCCCAGTACATTACTGGACTCACATCTGTCACCCGATTTTCTGCCTCATACTCGAACCAGGCTTTTCTAAGGAATGTTTAAAACTCAAGGCTCTGAGTCCAGATGGGGTTAAGCCTCCAAAGCCTGTCTTCTGCTTGTTCCTCAAAGTGCAACTGCACCTGTACTGCTGCGTAATCTCAGACCACCTGTGGGTGTATCTCCGATTCCCCCAGCTTGGGAAATAGTCATTCTGCGAAGAGTATGTAGTCAATTCTAGATTGTACCTTATGGGCTCTGAGTAATGGGTGTATCCTTATCCATGGGGTGCTGAGTACACCACCCATCAATCAATTCCAGTTCCATATATAAGAGGTTTATCCCCCGATATTCCACCCCCCCAGGTACTAACCTGGGCAGCAGACTGTCAACAGATGCGTCTGCCACCATATTAAATTCTTTCTTCCCCCCCCCCCCACAGCACTAATTGGTATTCAGTTTGGTTTGCTAGCTGTTCGATTAGGTCCAGGAAAAAGCTGTGCTGGTATGTATTAGGTGCATATATGCTGCCCAGCACCACTTTTTTTTGGTTGCGGTTCCCCCCACACTAGTACGTACCTCCCTTCAGGGTCCCTAACCACTCTATGCACCTCAAACATCACCCGCTTTCCCACAAAAATGGCGACCCCCCCTCTGTCTAGAGTTATAAGTGATAGCCAGCACCTCCCAAACCCAACGCCTCTTAAGGTGTTCTACAGCAGTCAGGTGTGTCTCCTGTATTAACGCTACATCTGCCCCCAAGGTGCGCAAGTATGTCAGAATGTGGTCGCACTTTACCAAGGAGTGCAAGCCCCCCCCATTTAAAGTTATGATGTTAATCACAGACAATGGTTCTGGGTATCCCAGATGTCCCAGACATGATCTTACTTGTTAAACAACTACAGAGGACCCCCAGCATGACCTCCATAGGGAAAAGGCCTACCAAAAGAGGTCCCCCCCCATCCTTTGCAGAGCCAGTGCTCTGCATTACATAACCCCAGGCAGCAACAGTCTCTTCACAATATTTCATTTAACCTTTCCCCATCGTCCCCCACCCCACCAATCACTCATCTTCCACTGTCTTCCTCCCACTCAACCCTGCTCCCAACGAGCAGTCCCATTTGTCTCCTAAGCCCCTCTCCACCATTTTCCTTGCACACCCAACCCACCATCCCCACTTTTGAGAGCCCTGACCCCATCACATCAATCTTTCCCCTCACCTGCTACTCCATCCCCAGACACAGCATCTGCCCCTATCCCCCTCACATAATCCCACCCCCAGGCAACACCAATCTCAGTGCAAGTCAGCGGGTCCAAAACAAAGACAGGCTCCTGTTCACATCAGATGCGCCACTGCAGCTAATCCACACTTCTCCATCGCCAACCTCACTCCAAGCACCCTCCGGCTCGCAGTCACACTGGATTTTATCCCATATCAGTCCACATCCAGCGTGTCCCTCTCTCCAGCTCCCAACAATGTGACAAAGGTCTAGTCCCCTGTACAGATCCTCCTTTAGGCATGGGAGGGGTGGGAGGGAGGGGATGAATGACAAAATATGAGCAGCGCTCTTCCTCAAGTGTTCAAGGTCTCTCTCCATATGTCAGCCGACCCCCTTCCTTGTCCATCCTCTCTTTGCGCAGTTCTTATGCTCTCTGGAGTCTCAGATCCCCTCCTCTGACCCTATCAAGGCCAGCCGGTCCACAAACCACTGCCCCTGCTCTGCTGTATTGAAGAATAAAGTTTTCCCCTCATGAGTAACTTTCAATTTGTAGTGAAAGAGTAGGGCAAAGCATACCCCTTGTTGGAACAACTTTGTGCACACCAACGTGAACTCCTATCGCTTTGCCACCACGTGGCTAGAGTAGTCATTAAACAGCAGTAGGCACTGGTTATTGTAATCCAACTTAAGCCAGCTGAATTCTTTTAAAATGTGCTCTTTTTCAGACCAAATAAGGTATCACCTGATTACAGCTCTGGGGTGTCTGTTGTCATCCGCTTTTGGGCCGATCCTGTGTGCCCTCTCACAATGCCAGCCCCGGGCCTCCACAGTGAGTCCCAGCTGCGTAGGGAGCCATTCTTGAAAGAATTTATAGAGTTCAGAGTATGATATGCTTTATGCCAGGCCAACCACCCAGAGACTGTTCTGGTGAGCCTGGTTTTCCTTAACCTCAAGCTTTTCCAACATCTGGCTTTGTTCCCGGGTAAGATGCTCTACACTTGCCTCCAGCTGGCCTGTGGTTTCCTCCTGGGTTGCCACTCTGCTTTCCACCTCCATCATCCACAAGAGCTGGGCCTCAAATTTTTCTTTAATATTATCGACAGTGGATTCTAATTTGTTCAATCAGTCCTCTAAAGCCACAGCTACCACCCACGAGATTTTGGTGGCGAGGTCCCCCGCTCCCGCCTGCAAGGGCCTGTGCGTACCGGTGGCTATCTTAGGTTCCTCCCTTGGTTCTTCAGCTCTCAGCCTTTTAAATACCTTATGGGGCATATGCCCCATCTCTGCGGTTCTAGTCGCCCTGTCCCTCATGTACACAGGTTATCCAGTTTCCAACTGGGTCAATATGACAGGGGGATGGTTGTTCATAGTTGATTTTGTGAGACTCAGAACAGGAGCTTGTCCCTCATATGTCCGCTCACCAGCCATGCATCACTGGAAGTGTTCCCTTTAAGATTTATGGTATACTTTATCTTCATATTTTATAGTCGGCACCCAGATCTTTAAAAAGACTAAAATATTTCCTGAATTTTTTATTTCTTGGAAATGTAAAAATAAAGCTGTACTTCATCAGTTTCACATTTAGATTTTGAACCTATGCATACCAATGTTGTGAATGGTTTTCTGACAAGGATGGTACAAACTGCATTGAAACGTTTCTGCATGTGACCGATTACTCAGTGGTTTCATTTCCCTCCACAGTAAGTATATGGAAACTTGTAAATAAATCTGTTCATAGTGTCACACGGATTTTTGATGTTTTTTGCATTGGCTTTGTGACAAAAAATAATCCTCTGATAAAGTGATGGCTATAGACCATCTTTTTAAATTTTTTAGCTATAAGGTTAATCATTAAATCCAAATAAACACTTGCACAGAAATAATGGAAAATTCACACACAAAATAAAGGAAATATAAAAATAAGAGAGGAAAATAAAGAATCTCCATTACTCTAGCCCACAAAACAGAGAGGAGCTCACTAACAATGGATAAGGAAAGGTAATTACTAAAAGAAAATAAACAAGCACTGCAGACCATTATCCAAAATTATTTATGAAGTTATTGGAGTAGGAATAATAACTGTATGAGAATTTATAAAAGCAAGCAGCTGGGATGCTCAAAGAACATATAGGTAATGGACTCCAATTTAACCACACATTTACAAGGAGATTTTAAGAAGAACAGTTCACCAAGTTGCTGTGCTCCAGGATTCAAAAGCAAAAATCTCTTCCTCTTTCTCTGCATTTCCCTAGAAGGATCAAGGAAGATCCTAACAACATAGACCATGAAAGACAGCAGCTGGATCGTAAAGTACATTCGTAAGGGCCAGTCTCGGTCTGCAGAGAGAGCAAATGTGACAAGTAATGCTGAAGTTAAAATTTCAAACTCAGATTTTTCCAAGAACACTTCAGCCTCTGGATGGGGCTGGGGGAGCTTTCTCGTGGAGTCTTCCTAGCTGTTGGTAAATAATATGCCTCTGACATAAGAAACAAGGCCTCTAGAAATCTTCAGTATATCCTCCATATAAGTCTTAAATATCTCCTTAGATGAAACTACCTGAGATTTAGGAAAATTCAAAACCCTTAATACTGGTAGCACTTGCAGAATTTTCTAAAGTTTCACTCTTATTCTTAAGAAGCACATTATCTTTAACCAATGCAATCACAGTACCTTACAAAGACGCATTCTTAGCATCCTGATCTCTGGAGAAATTCTGAAAAATTGTAATATCTTGTTGGCAAACCTTCAACCTGGTAGCGTTTTCATGGGTTTTAGAGGAGATAAGTTGAATCTGGGGTTGTAAAGCATTCCCCAGCTAAGCAACGGTTTCCCAAATACAGTCAAACCTCGGTTTTCATGATTAATCCGTTCAAAAAAGTCTGACTATAACCGAAACGGACTAAAACCGAAGCAAGATTTCCCATAAGAAATAATGTAAATTCAATTAATCCGTTCCAGACACCCAAAAATATTGACAAAAAATACATTTTATAGAGAATAACTATCTTTTTACATACAGAAAACAATGAGAAATACATATAAATGACTAATGAAATGGATAAATGAGCATGTAACATCACTTTTACCTTTATTGAAGACTTTTGTTGGCATACACAGTGTCGGGAGAGGTGGAGAGGCAGTGTCAGCCAAGCAGCAGGCAGTTGAGAAACAGTGGGACAGAGAGTCTTAGGCTGCCTCCGGCCCCCCTAAGGTAGCAGCCTGACACAGGTGAGAGTCAGAGAACAGCGTGGGGCTGTGCCAGCAGGAGCCTGCAGCTGCAGACTGCAAGGTTTCAAGGAGAGGCCGCGTGTGCAGGCCTGCAGGACACCCAGAATCCAATCGGGAGGGCAGGGGCCCCGGCGGGAGACTGGGCCGCCAAGGAGAAGCAGATTCGGTCACCAGCTCCTGTCCCGGTTCAAGGGATGTGCAGGGGAAGAGGCAGCAGGCAGACGTCAATCGGGGGAGAGTCCGGGGCAGGAAGCAGTTTCGGGCAGGCCACGCTGGAGCGTTGAACTCCTCGGCTCCCCAGAGGTCCCGCAGAATCGCTGGCTCAAGCTCCGTGGGAGATCGCTGGCTCACGCTAATCCATGGCAGGTACGGGGGGGGGGGTAAAATGCTGTACGAAAACCGAGACAACGTACGAAAACCGAAACACAATCTTGATGAAAAAAATCAACGAAAACCGAATCGTACGAAAACCAGGGCATACGAAAACCGAGGTTTGACTGTAGTCTCAAGAGAGAACTGAGCTGGAAGCTGAAGAGAAAAAGAGGGAGGCGTAGCCTAGTGGTTGGGGCAAGGTACCACAGGCCGGAAGATAGGTGGTTCAAATCCCACTAGAGGACAGCAACCTTGGGCTGGAAGGACTGGGGTTTCTAGTCCCACAGGTGTTCCTTGTGGTCTTGGGCAAGCCACTTAACCCTCCATTGCCCATGTTCCCTGTAAGTATTAGTGTATGTGTGTCATATCCCCTCGTGTTAAATGTATCCCCCAACCGCTTTGACTCGGTGAAAAGCAGGATATAAATGCAGCTAAAATAAATAAATAAAAAGGAATGGAAGAGGGTTTTGGATTCGCTCCCACAGTGTCCAGCTATCCCAATCCATTTGCAGAGATTTATTTTATTTATTTATTTTATTTTATTTAGCTGTATTTATATCCCGCTTTTCACCGGGTCAAAGCGGTCAATTGGGGGATACATTTAACACGAGGGGATATGAGACATATACACTAATACTTACAGGGAACATGGGCAATGGAGGGTTAAGTGGCTTGCCCAAGACCACAAGGAGTGCCTACAGGACTAGAAATCCCAGTCCCTCCGGCCTGAGATTGCTGTCCCCAGGTGGGACTTGAACCCCCGGCCCTCCGGCCTGAAGTACCTTGTCCTAACCACTAGACCACTCCTCCTTCATCTGCAGCTCCTAGATCTGCAGCTCTAGCTCCGGAAGTCAAAAAGCCTGGCTTCTACAATCCTCAGTGCCAACCGCTCCTTGCTGTGCATCTAGAGTCACAGTACTGGTGTCACTCCTTCCTGCGCTCACCCCTCCCAAACCTTGCTGGGGGGGGGGGGGCAAAACACATGCTGCCTCCGAAGATCAGGTGAGAAGGAAACTTTGAAGTCCGAAAAAGATGCTGAGTCCACTGACAGAGGCGTTGATGCAGCTGGGCACGTCCCCAAAGTCTGCTGTCCACCAGGGCGCTACACAAATTTAACCATTGTTACAGAGGAGGTAGGTTGACAGGGAACAGGAGGACACTTCCCCGATTTATCTTTCTTCTTGTCTATCGAGGAAAAAGCGTCCTAGCAGTGTCTGCATCCTGCCGTCATCTTGGGACCAGTTATAGACCATCCATAACCACAGGAATGGGGTAGATCAGTGGGGACACAGCTTGACTGATATTTTGCTGAACACCACATCAGCAACTAGAAAGTTTGGGGCGGGGCTGAAGATTGGCTTGCTAGTCTTCTACCCAAAAGGGTGTTCCGCTGTCCCTGATACCATATTTTAATCTTCTCCTAATAGTTTACTCCAGTCCATTTTTTTTGGTGGGGGGAGGGGACATCTCCAGTCTTCTCAGTTCCACCTTAACACAGTGGAAGTCAATGATATGTTGCTCATTTCATATAAATTTACATATATTAATATTTTAGAATTAAACATTAAGAAAAAAATAATTTGGAAATAACTAGACTCTCTTGATTCCAAGAAACAGAAAATGAAAAAATAAGTACTTAATGAAAATCTCAAATAATTTTTAGTACATTTTTAGACTCCAATTAGGAAAAAATCTCAAGTTTCAATGTGAAGGAAACCGAGAAAGAAGTAAAAAATAAGTACGTCTACCTTAGTTTTATTTTAATTGCGAAGCAGAAAAGAAAAGAACAATTCAAGGTTTTACATCCATCACAGTACATCAAACATAATCCGCACAAAAAAGGAGCAAGATACATCTCCCCAAAACCAACCCGCACAAAGCAAACCCTCTTCCTAAGCCACCCCCCTTTTTCTCACCCTTATTGCACATTTATACAGAATAGACCAGACTTTCTCAAATTTATCAAGGTTCTGCATCTATGCGCCATTCATCTTTCCATAAGCACTAAAGATCTTAATCGTGCAACACAATTATTTATTGTGGATGGCTCCTCCTGTTTCCAACTGTATGTGACTTCACAACGGGCTGCACTTATACACCTTGTATTGGTGTCTAAATTTTTGCATAGCCCCCCAGGCCAAGTGGCCAATAGGGACAGCATGGAGTCTAGAGGAAGTTCTACCGCAAATATCCCTTTCATCCAAGCTGCGATCCTTTCCTAAAAAACTACTATTTTTGGACAGCTCCACTAAATATGATCAGGTGAACCAATTTCACCACAGTCAATCCAGCACTGATTCGTCACAGATGGAAACATTTTATTCAGTCTCTCCAGAGTGAAATACCACCGCGAGAAAACTTTATATCCATTTTCCCTTATGCTAATAGACAGCGGCAAGCGCCTGATATAATCAAACATCTTTCTCCATTGATTCTCCTCCATCAATCCCCCCAAGTCTCTTTCCCAAGCCTCCATATATTTAAATTTAACAAACTTTGGGACACTTAAGATTTTATTTAAGGTTGACATTAACCCCCAAGATCTTTTCCTCCCATACCAAATAGCTTCTAATGCCAAGAAATGTTCTCAAAGCTTCGTTTTCTGAGATGTCCCCTGAAGAAAATGCAGCACCTAGGCATACTGAAAAAAAAAATCACTTTTTTAAAAAAGTTTCTATTTAGAGTAGTTACTCACCTGTAACAGGTGTTCTCCAGGAGCAGCAGGAATCAGTCCTCACATATGGGTGACATTGGCACTGACGGAGCCCCGCGGAAGCATCTCCCCAGCTTACAAAGAAAGACTGGGAGATACCACCATGAATGCTGGTCCCCTTCCTTCCCAAGGGTGCCATCTTACTCAGTCAGATGACATAGCTGGAGCTGACAAAAGAAGATGGCAAAAATTGTACAGCAACTCTAAAGGGAGGAGGGAGGGTTGTGAGGACTGAGTCTTGCTGTCCCTGGAGAACACCTGTTACAGGTGAGTAATTACGCTTTCTCCAGGAACAAGCAGAAGTCAGATCTCACATATGTATATAGTTTTCCCGGTTATCCAAGTTACTTGTTCCTGTTCAATGTAATGACCTGACTTTTGTTTATTGTCGGATACTGTTTGTTTTATGTAAACCGCGCTGATCGCAAATAGTGCGGTATATAAGAAATGAAAATAAATAAAATAAATAAATAAAATAAATAAATATGGGACTCCCTAGCTACAGGCTACCGAGAACCTGTAGAAAACATGGCCCAGCCGTGAGCACTGCAAGCGAATCTGAGGAAAGATTCCGAGGACCCCAGTGTCCATGGAGAACCATCGCTCTGGTAGCCTGAACAAGAAGGGTCGGACGGCAGGAGTTGCCTAAATCCCAAACAGATTACAGAGTATGGTCTGGACGAAGGCACTATCCCATCGGGACTCCCTCTCCAGGCAGTAGTGAGCTGCAAAGGTGTGAACTGAGGACCAGGTGGCAGCCTGGCAGATGCCTGCCATAGGGACACAGCACAGGTTTGTAACTGAAGTCACTATAGCCCTGACTTGTGCGCCATGACTCGGCACTCCAACTAGATCCCAGCCTGATTGTGGGCAAAAGCGATGTAGTCCGCCACCTAGGTGGATAGGGTCCCCTTGGTAACAGCCTCCTCCAGTTGACTGGGATCGTAGGAAACAAAAAGCTGTGAGGCTCTGCGGTGGCCCTGGATAAGTTGCAGTTAGAAGGAAAGGGCCCTCTTGCAGTCCAGAGTATGGAGAATGGCCGCTTCCTTGTCGGCATGGGGCCATGGAAAGAAGGTGGAGAGCACTACCTCCTGGTTGAGGTGGAAGGCAGATACCACCTTTAGAAGGAATTTAGGGTGGGTGCGAAGCACGACCCTGCTTTTGTAGAACCTGATGTAAGGTGACTTGGCCACCAAAGCCTGAAGCTCACTAACTGCGGGCAGAGGTTAGGGCCACCAGGAAGATGATCTTCCAGGATAGATAGCGCAAATGGGAAGTAGCCAGAGGTTCAAAGGGCGGCTTGGTGAACTGGGTCAGAACCACATTCGCATTCCACCGGGGGCAGACGGATGGGAGATTTAGAGAGCATAAGGCCCCGCATGAATTGGGTAATGAGGGGCTGTATAGAAAGAGGTTTCCCCTCTATGGAGTGATGGTGTGCCGATAGCATACTCAGGTGCACTATGACAGAGTTGGACTTGAGTCCGGTCCACGAAAGGTGGAGCAGCTACTACAGCACTGTGTGTACCTAGCAAGAGACCGGGTCTACCTGTTGCTCCGCACACCATACTGAGAATCTGTGCCACTTGAAGGCATAGGCATGTCTCATGGAATTCTTAGGAGAAGCCAGGAGGACCTCCTCTACCTCCCTTGAGAGGTTGAAGGGGGCTAAGGTGACCCATTCGGCAGCCATGATGTTAGTGACAGAGACCTCAGGTTGGAGTGAAGAATCGAGCCCTCCTCCTGGGTCAGTAGCCTCGGGCCATTCCCAGAGAGACTGAGAGCTCCGTTGAGAGGCGGAGCAACAGGGGGAACAGTTGGGGACAGCAAAAGTGGGGCAGCTGAGCATTGGCTGGGCTGACAAAGTGGTCCAGAGTTGGAATAGCTGCTCCGCCACCCTTGGGTCTAGACACCACTCATGCTTGGAGATACCATTGATGCCTGCTCAGCCTGTCCGCTAGGGCATTGTCCTGGCCCGGAAGGTATACTGCTCTGAGAAGCATACTCTGAATGATCGCGTACGAGCAGAGGACTACTGCCTCAAGGCAGAGGCGTTGAGATCCTGTGCCCCCTGCTTGTTCAGGTAGAACATCACAACCTGATTGTCCGTTTGGACTAGCACCGACTGGATCCACAGCAGTGGTGGAAGGCCTTGATCACCAGAAAAATGGCCTTGAGCTCCAGCAGGTTGATCTGCTGCTGGCTCTCCGCTAGGGACCAGCTGCCCTGTGTGTGAAGTTCCACGCAGTGGCCACCCCAGCCCAGTAGGGAACACGTTTGTAGTGAGGACCCTCTGGGGGTTCAGAGGCTGGAAGGACATACCCCTTTGCAGATGCTGTGTGCTCTGCCACTAGTTGAACGATTCTGCCAGTTGACGGGACAGTGAGATCCTGTCTCGGAGTCCACCTGTGGCTTGTGTCCACTGTGATCGGAGACACCATTGAGCTGCCCGCATGTGGAGGTGGGTGTTGGGGGCCACATGGACTGTGGATGCCATGTGACCTAGTAGGCAGAGCATGGACACTGCCAACACTACGGGATGGGCTGCACCTCAGTGATCAGTGTCCTGAGGTGATCTGCCGTGCCCAGAGGGAGGAAGGCCCTGGCTTGGAGAGTACCCAGGCAAGCTCCTATGAACTCCAGATTCTGTGCTGGAGTGAGGTGAGATTTGGAGTGATTTATCATGAATCCCAGATGCTGCAGGATCTTCATGGTGCACGCCATAGCCTGTAGCACCTTTGTGGCTGTGTCTCCCTTCACAAGCCAGTCGTTCAGGTATGGGAAGACGAAGGCCCCTTGGAGACAGAGGTAGGGTGGCCAGCACAGTCAGGCATTTGGTGAAGACTCTTGGAGCAGAGGCTAGGCTGAAGGGTAGTACCCTGTACTGGTAGTGGTTGCTCCCGACCATGAATCTTAGGTACTGCCTGTGGCTGGGATGGATAAGGAGGTTGGTATAAGCATCTTTTATGTCCAAGGAGCATAGCCAATCTCCCTACTGGAGGTAGGACAGCAGTGTTCCAAGGGAGAACATTTTGAACTTCTCCCGCACCAGGAACTTGTTCAGGTTTTGCAAGTCCAGGATGGGCCTTAAGCCTCCTGTTCTCTTTGTGACCAGAAAGTACCTGGAGTAGAACCCCTTTCCCCTTAGGTGGTGGGGTACTGGCTCCACGGCCCTGTCCCTGAGAAGGCCTGCGAACTCCTGCAGTAGCAGGGCCTGGTGCAGAGGAGTCCGAGGAAGCTCTCCTGGAAAGGAAGGAGGCGGTATCTGGTCCAAGTGAAGGAGATAACCTTTTCTGACCACTTTGAGTGTCCAGGTGTCAGTGGTGATGGTAGGCCACCGATGGGCAAAATGAATCAGACGCCCTCCTGTTGGCAGCTGCTCCTCCATGAGTGGAGAGGCTATGCTCAGAGAATCAAAACCCCGACCCAGTCTGGGCTGGAACCGGTGTTTGGGGCTTGGAGCCCTTAGGCTTGTATTGGCCCTGGTCTGCTCCTTTGCCCTGGTGACCCTGTTGTGGGGTCTGGGGGGGTCTGGTAGTGGGGGTAGCCCCGGTAAGGCTGGCCTTTCCTGTGAAAGGGAGGCCTTTTCCTCGGTGGTTTCTTCTTGGGAAGGGTGGAGGTCTTCCTGGAGAGTCAAGTCCTGGTAAAATACTCTGTCTCGATCTCCACTGCTTTGTCCTCCATCGGCTTGCTGAAGAGGTTTTCGCCGAGGCAACGAACTTCAAGGAGTTTCTCCTGGACCCATTGCTCAAGGTCTGATGCCTTGAGCCAAGCCTGGCATCAGGCCCTTATGCCTGTGGTGCCACCCTTGCATTGGACTCAAAGCTGGTGTAGGTGGCTCAGGACATAGACTTCGAGCATCAGCGACGCACTTTGAGAGGGCTTGGAATCGCTGGAGGTGATCTCCACCGAGACCCGCTGAGAAACCAGAGAGCTCTTTAGGTAGGTCTCAGAGATACATGCTGATATACGACTGATATGCTTATATTCGGCAGGCCAGGGGGCACGGAAGAGTGTGTCTTCGGGCTTTTTTGTCAACGCATAGTCAACTCCACCACCACAGAGGTGTCTAGGGATACGGCACCTTCCAGAAGTGGGGGCCCCACTGGACTCGGTACATAGTGCCCAAGTGTTGGCTAACTATTGGCACCGACGCCGGTGTCTCCCACATATGAAGGAGTCGCCACCTGAGGATGGCGGAGATGGGGACAATGAGGGCCTCCTAGGGTAGGGCCTCATATTGGAGGATTTCAAATTCCTCCGTGTGAGGGTCCTTCTCCGTAGTGGGGGACAATGCCTTCGCCATATCCCAGAAAAACATGAGGAACAAAGTGTCCTCGGGAGGGGACCGGTGTCTCGACACCGGGAGAGATGGATCCGAGGGGAGATCGCGATGTGACCATGTCTCTGGCAAAGCCTCATCCTCAGACTTCCAGTCCGAGTAGTCCATCGAGGACTTGAGGCCTGACGGCTCCTGAGACGTCGGACTCGGATCGGGTCTACGATAACCCATGGCTTTCGCTTGGCTGGAGCAAGAGGTGCTTGCCAGGGAAGATCTCACTCTGAAGGACCAGGAGTGGGATTGAGAGCCTTGCTGATGATCAGCTCGAGGCTCGGGGATCTCGAGGATTGATTAAGCAGCCCGGGGAGTCCTCTCCATCGAGGTCCCTGTGGTCTCAGTGCTAGTGCCGGCGGAACCAGGCATCGATGCTTGCTGCAAGGCAAGGAAGGCAGTAACGCTGCGTTCCAATGCCATCATCCTGGCTTCCCACTCAGGAGCTGCAGCCTTTGACACAGACACTGGGGTGACCGGGTCCAGGGTTGGTGAGGAGAGGGAGTCATCGATGGAACGACCCTTGGGGTCTGTGCTCCATCGCCGGAGGCCTCAAAGTTTGTCCTGAGCACCTTTGCCGGCCGCTCCAGCTCTGACTCCTCGGATACCCTTTGGAGACTGTGGGACCTTGTATGGGACTTGCCGTGTTTGTCCAATTCCCAGGAAGAGGTCCTCGAGGATTTCTTCTTTTTCATGCGCTCTCGCTCCAGGGAACCCTTGTCAGAGTGTCTGTGGGTCCGATCGGAGACCGCATGGACTTTACGTGACTCCAAGGATCTGTGCGGGGCCTTAGAGCGCGAGGCTACCAGGGCTGAATCTCATCTGTGAAAGATGTTCTGCTTTTGCCGACAGCTTTGTATGGCCTTCATGGACATCTTTTTACACAGGGTGCAAACCTCTGGGTCATGGTCAGCCCCTAGACACTGGAGGCAGTAGTCATCGGTATCGGTTAGGGACATGCTCTTTGTGCACCAATCACACTTTTTAAACCCATTGGCCATTGAGGCAAAAAGGACCCCAGCAAGGTCAAAGACCCTCGACGCAGCCAGTGGTAAGAAAGGGAGCGAAACTGAGCTGGTAAAAAAGAAAAACTAAAAAGGTTCCGAGTTTCGAAGCCGAGGTGACAGGGTTCCGAGGTGGGAAAAGAACCGGTGCTAACTGCATGAAAAATGCACAGAAAGCATGATACAAAAAACATTTTTCCAGGGGAACAGAGACTGAAGTTTGTAGGGCTCCGTGGAAAAAGGGAGACTGAGTAAGATGGCACCCTTGGGTGGGAAGGGGACCATGCATGTGTGGTGGCATCTCCCAAAGGCTTTCTTTGAAAGCTGGGGAAATGCTTCCTCGGGGCTCCGTCAGTGCCAACGTCACCCATATGTGAGGACTAACTTCCTGCTTGTTCCTGGAGAAAGCAAAGTTTTCATTAACAGTACCCAGCTTATCATATCCAAAGTACAACTTGACATTCAATGGGGCCGCGGCTCCGATAACGATCGGAAACCGCTACCGCGGCTTTGTAAACAAGCCCTTATGTCTGATGGGCTCCGCGGAAAAAAGGAGACTGAGAAAGATGGCACCCTTGGGCAGGAAGGAGACCACGCATGCTTGGTAGCAATTCCCAAAGGCTTTCTTTGAAAGCTGGGGATTTGCTCTGCGCAGGCTCTGTCGGCATCGATGTCACCCATATGTGAGGACTGACTTTCTGCTTGTTCCCGGAGAAGATCTAATCTCCTCCTCAGAGGCCCGCTGCTTACTCTGATATAGCCGGAGATAGTATTCACGAAACACCTCCCTCATTTCCCCCTCTTCAAATCTTAATGCCCCAGTGTCGTCCCTGATCTTCAGAATTTGCTTTTGTTTTATTTGGGCCTTCAATTTAGCTACAAGCAGTCTCCTTGCCTTATTATCCCATTCAAAAAATTTCTGCTTCACTCTCTTCATTTTAAACCCAATATCTCTATACAACAGCGCCAGCAGCTGTGTTCTTACAATGCTGATCCGTGCTAACCTGCTCACCCCCCTCCCCCGCCGTCATAACTTCCAAACACCTCAACTCCTCCTGCCGATCTCACTCTTCCTTCTGGCACTCTTTTTTCAGATAAGTCCCCTTAGAGACTAAAGCTCCCGAACCATGGCCTTAAGGCCATCCCACCTCACCTCACCCACTCAGTAACCTCCCTCCCCCCCCATTGTGCCCATAATACTTTTCTATAGCGTCTCCCACCTTCTGAGCTGCAGCAGCATCCTCTATAACTGACTCATTCATCCACCAGAACTTCAATCCAGAATCCTTTTCCCCCATCTCAACTTCATTCCAATGGGAGTGTGGTTGGACCATGTCATCTCTCCAATTTCCACCCTGCTAAGGAGCGTAGCCCATGTGCAGTCCAGCCAGAATGTATCGATCCTGCTATAGCTTTGATGAGGATGCGAGAAAAATGTATAGGCTCTTTTCCTTCCCTCATACATTCTTCAGCTATCCACCAGGCTAAGCATCTCCACTAGTGTAATTCGTTTTTTCCTATAGCCCCAACTCCCTTTACTATGCTTCTTTGAGTTATCCAGCCTCGGCTCCCTAGTCAAATTTAAATCTCCCTCAAGTATCAGAGAAGTTGCGGAAAAGTTCTGAACACCTCATCAAAAAATCTCTCTTATGCGGTGTTAGGTGCAAATATATTTTCCAACACAACCTCCACCCTGTCAAGATCCACTTTCAGCAGTAAATACCTCCCTTTCACATCGCTGCATTCTTTTTTCACCTCCACCGTGTGCCCCTCGAGAAAAAAAAAACCACTCCTACTTTCTTGCAGTTCCACCTTTTAGTGGCCAAATATATGGTGGAGTATTACCTGCACCTCAGCAGACATGCCTGACCCTTCTTCAAGCGAGTCTCCTGGAGAAATACCACATTGGTTCTCATACGAGAAGCCTCCCTCCAAGTTAAGTTCTTCTTCTGCCAGAACCCCAACTCTTTCACTTTTATTGAGATAAACTGACACTCTTTAATCCAATCACCCCTTCCCATTAAATCCAACCAGCTATTCTTCCCCTCTCTAGTGGTCCCACTCCTTCACCCTCCCTTGCACCCTTCATCTTCCAACCGTCCTCCTCCTGAGCCATGGAGCAGTGACCCACTGATCAAATCCCATCCATATCACACCCATTCCTATACTTCCCCCCTCTCCTACAGACTTCCATTCCCATGCCCCAATCAAGCCACCTCCCCGCCACCTATCCCCCTCACAAACACACATCCAAAGCCTTTCCCCTTAATCCCCTTTACTGATTCATACTCACAACCCCATAACTGACCATCCACTATCCCCAACAATAACCACATAACAATGTAACAAGTGTCCAACATAATAACGTCCACATGCCAACTTCTCCAAGGGTCCACAGCCCCTGTCTGTACCAGTCTCACTGTGACGAAGTGTCCCCTTTCAGGTGACTTTTGCACTTTCTTGCCATCAACAGCACTCTTTCCCACCTCAGGTGCTTCAGTGGAGTCCTTTCCTTTTCGACTTCTGGCAATTGAATGCCCTCAATCCCCATAATTCTCATCTCCTGCATCACTTCTTGGGGTATGGTGGCCTTCCTGGTGACCCCATTCACAATGGAAGCGATGCTCATTGGATACAGCCAGTGATATCAGCACTGCCTTTGTTGAAGTTTAAGCATTATCGGGCAGAAAGATCTCCTGCAGGCCATTGTGGCAGCAGACAGGTCGTTGTACACCATTATCTGACAGTCCTGCCAATCCAATTTTACTAAAGACCTCATTTTCTGCATAATCCTGTCTTTGACCATATAATCGTGTAGACAAATTATAATGTCCCATGGTCGTTGTGCATTTGGTGGGCCTAAAGTCCTATGTGCCTGCTCAACTTTTCCTACCTCCTCCACTGCCTCCTCATGCCCACGCTTTAAAATGGCCTTACAGATGTCCCACACTATGTGGACAGTGTCACCATTCTCCGAGCGCTCCGGCACTCTCCTTATGCGCAGGTTACTCCTTCGCATCCTATTTTCAATGTCCTCTATCTTCAGCGCTAATTCCTACCTTTCATGAGCCAGCTCATGTATCTGGCACCTCAGCTCATCCACATCTTCCTGAGTACTGTTCACACACTCCTCACAGTCAGCTACTCTGAGACCCAGCTCTCCCACCTTGGCCTTCAGCTCATTTACTAGGCCCCCCAATCTCAGTTTTCACTTTGAGCAGCTCTTTCTTCAGCTCAGCAAACCAGCCGTGTAGTTCAGCCTTAGATAAGGGGAGCAAAGTGGCATCATCCATCTGGTTCACCCCATCAGGACTTGCTCCCGCTTCGCCTCCGCCTCCATCGCCTTGTTATAGACCATGCGGTTTGCTGCTTTCACCAGCTGGATTGTGAACTCAGATATATCCGCCATTTTGCATCTTGTGGATATCACAAGCTATTCTCCTGCTTCTGCACTGCAATCGGATATACCCACACCAAGGACAACGCTCTCAGGGGAGATTTTATGCTATTATTATTATTATGTAGGTAAGACTGCAGAGCTCTCTGCTCAGCCATCCATCTTCTCAGCTGATGTCACTTCCTCAAAAAAATGAGTCTCTTTTAAATCATATTCTTCCTTCAATTCAGCAAACTCCACTATATTTCCATCAGCTACAAACTGAAATACCTTAAGCCTACTCTCTCCCAATGGGTAAACACCCTAGTTTTCTTCCAGGGCAAAAAATCCTCCATATAGCGCAAAGGCTGCAACAAGGTGAAAGCCCCTGAAGGGCTGTCCCTTTTATGTGCCCTATCCCAAATCCCCAGAACATGCTCCACAAAGGAAATGACTTCTCCTCCCTCTGTTGCAACCCTTTACTAGCCCAAGGGAAAGTCCAAAGTGGGCAAGACGGACAGCTCTCCTGTTACAAAAGGACAAAATTCTTCCTTTCACCACCCTCCCTCCAATCCATCGTTATGTTGCAGCTTAGCTGCCCAGTAATAAGCCCACAAATCTAGCACCCCTAACCCTCCCCCCCTTTTCCCTGGGATAATACATCACTATTCTAGACACCCTGGGCGGTTTCCTTTTCCAGATTAAATTAAAAATTCTTCTCTGCAGAGCCCTCATTTCCGGCATAAGGATGCCCACTGGCAGGGCTTGAAAAAGATAAAGCAGTCGTGACAAAACATTCATTTTTACCACCGCAATCAGTCTGAGCCAGGACATTTCATCCTCCTACTGTTTATGTAAATCTGCATAGAAGGCCCTAAACATCGGTGGGTAGTTCGCTTGGTATAGTCTCCTATAGTCTGACGTTATTCTCACTCCCAAATATTTAACCGAGGTACCCATCGAAATGGATACACCCCTTTGGAGCAAGGCTACCCTCTACCCCCCACAGATTAATATTTAGGGCTTCTGTTTTATCCATATTTATCTGAAAACCCAAAACTATCCCATAGGCCTGCATCCCCTGTACCACCTCCGGCCTGGGAGCACTTTCTAACACATGACTAGGAAAGCCTCCTCATGGAGAAGCTGTGCTTGCTGCCACAGAAGCCAACAAACTGTTTTGCCATGCCTCTGGGTATTAGCTGAGAGCGAGTATTTATATATTTAAAACACTTACAGTCCGTCTATCCACAATTATTGGCAGATAACAATTTGCATACATAAGCAATAAATCATAGACTAAAAACATACAAGCACATGAAACACATCCCTTCTTACAGACTCTCTGCCAGCAGTTGACTTATCACCTCAAGTACTACCAGTCAACAATCCTTCTGCTCCGAGAGTAATGAAAAAACTATGAAAAGGAAAATGTCTCCTAAATGAAGCAGCACTGCCCATAGTTCTCAGCACCATTGGTAATTTATTCCATTCAACTGAACTGACGTCTGAAAATGAATGCGTCCCTGAAAGGTGAACCTGCCTAACTGAAGGAATATGCAATAAGTGGGTGCCGTTAGATGTTATGGAACAAGAATGTTTATACATTTTTTCAACTGAATTTCAGTATTGAGACACATCCTCACCAAGAGCCCTGTGAGTCAGAAAAAACACTTTAAACTTTACTTTCCAGCCAAAGTGAGCCAATGCAAGGCAGAGAGGCACAGTATAATGCACTCATAGCATGATGCTCCACTTAGTAAATGAGCTGCTGCATTCTGCACAGTCTTTAGTGCCCTTAGTCTATAGCGCCTTATATAAGTCTTCAAATCCTTGTACATTTTTCACATTCTATTTTCTGAAAAATACAATTTGAAATACATTAAGGTTGGAATTTGTTTCACTATTTTACAAAATACACTCTACACTTTCAACGTGAAAGAACAATTATAGAAATAGTCAAAAAGTAATTAAGGATAAGAGACCAGAGTCTTGATTGCATTAGTCTTCATACCCCTTTGTCACAACAAACCCAAATTAACTCTGGTTCCAAAAATAGCATTAACAAGGCCCATAATAATTTAAATAGAGCATTGTAGCAGAGCTGATTTCAATACTCCTGCATAAAGAATCAAGATGCTTCCATTGTATGAAGTGCATTTGAAGCAAACATGGAGTTGCCAAAAAATCTGCAGAATAATTATTCCAAGGTACAGATTGCGGGAGGGTTAAAGAAAAGTTTCAATTTGTTTTAATATCTCCTGGGGCACTGTCAGGTCCACTATTGTAAAGTTATGGTTTTAAAGAAAAAGCAGATGATATGGAAAATCAAGAAGTATATACGAAGAATAATCTGATTATCAGGGACATCAGGCTATGAAAGAACCTTCTCAAATACATAACTTGATTATTCATAGAGCTGATAAGGGAGGAACCATCATGCTGCAAACACGTGGTGCAATTGGAGAATGTCTAATATGAAAAAATGAATGAGGATCCCACAAAGTATTTAAATAAGAATATTAAATTAATAATGAATACTGCCTTTGAAAAGGGAGTTTTCGACAAGTAAAGAACATACAGTTTTGTTTTAAAAAAAGAGTCTGAAAGTACCGATTTTTATACAGTTCCAAAGATCCATAAAACATTGAAGAATCCACTGGACAGTCTCATAGTTTCTAGTACCGATTTGGTATTGGACTCTTTATCAATTTTTGTAGATCATTTCTTGAAACAAATGGTGAGAAAAATATGGCTGGTGACACTGGATATTAATGCACTATACACAAATATACATCAATGGGAAGCAATTAGGATTTTAGAAGACATGGATTGGGATATAGATATGCCTCTCAGAATCTCAAAGAGTTTCTTAATATCTTTATTGAAGATGGTATTAAATGATAACAACTTCCGTTATAATAGTGAATTTTATCATCAGAATTTTTAGGATAGCGATGGGAGCTATGGTAGCATCATCAGTAGCAACATGTAAAGTGCCATTATATAAATAACGTCCAACTGCAATCTCAGCTGTTCAAGCTAGAACATCTGAAATAAAAACAGGTACATGCAAGTTCAGGCATGATTTCAAAAATGTGGACATGCCAGATATAGACGTTTGCAGGGGCATCTATACGTACGTTCCCAAAACAGTATTCCAGATTATGTCTAGGAATAGCCTAATAGTTAGAGAAGTGAGTCAGGACCAGAGAAGCCAGGGCTCAAATCTCACTGCTGCCATCATTGTGACTGTGCAGAGTACTAGGCATGGTGGAGTGACATCTTCTCTATACCCTCTGGATATTTTACAGTCAAAACAAGCACTTTCCTGGTGCCTACTCATGCCTGGAGCAGGTATGCAACTCCAGATGTCCAGGATGTTTCTGATATCAGGCAGTGATGTCCAGGTTCTTGGGATTGCCCTAGCTATGCCTCCACCATGCTCCTATTCAGATTTGATCATCCTCACGCTGGAGACCTCCACAGACCCAGCTTCTAAAATTCCTCTGGAATGTCTCCGTGCTTTGGACATCTCCATGCCCATTTTCATATATCCAAAGCACAAATAGGGTTTCTAAAATAACCCCCTATATATTTTATTTTTTGAAGAACAATATATTTATGGATCAGTATGAATGAACCGTATTAGTATTAAAGTATAGAAATGTTTTCTTGATGATATTATTGTTGTTGTTAAGTGCTGTCAAGTCGGTGTCGACTCATAGCGACCCTCGGGATAGTTATCCTAAATTGTGTTTGGTCTTCAATCAGGAGGTTCATTGTTGATAGAGTGGCACCCTTAGCTGCTGTTATTGTATCGATCCATCTCATTGCTGCCTTCCTCTTTTGCGTTGACCTTCTACTTTGCTATGCATGATTGCCTTTCTCTAAAGATCTCCCTCTTCACATGATGTGTCCAAAGTATGAAAGTCAAACTCGTGTCATCTGAGCTTCCAAAGAAAGCTTAATTTGATCTCCTCTAGTACTGACTGGTTTGTTCTTCATGCAATCCATGATATACACAGTATTCGTCGCCAGCACCATTATTCAAAGGCATCAATTTTCTTCCGGTCTATCATTTTCACATCCATATGCAAATGCAATGTGTGCCTTCGAGTCAGTCCTGACTCCTGGCGACCCAGAATGATGTTATTGAAAATGCCATGGCTGGCGACCCAGAATGATGTTATTGAAAATGCCATGGCTTGAACAAGTTCAATCTTTGTATGGAGAGAGACATCTCTGCTCTTGAGAATTTTGTCTAAGTCCTTCATAACCATTCTGCCAAGAGCAATATGTTGTCGGATTTCTTGATTGCTTGTTGCTTCTTTATTGTTAGCTGATCCAAGTAAGTTAAAGTTATTAACTATTTCAATTTCTCCTCCATCAACAATGAACTTATTCATTTTGCCAGTTGTCAGTATCCTTGTCTTCTTAACATTAAGGTGTAGACCCATTTTAAGACTATATTCCTTGATCTTGAGAAGCAAATATTTCAAATCATCTTCACGTTCAGCCAGTAATGTGGTATCATCAGCATAGCGAAGGTTGTTGATGAGTCTTCCACCAATCTTCACACCTCTGCTGTCTTCATACAGTTCTGCTTCTCTGATGATTTATTCTGCATATAAATTAAAGAGGTCTGGGGAAAGTATGCAGCCTTGTCATACACCTTTGCTGATTTTAAACCATTCTGTTTCTCCTAGTTCCGTTCGAACTGTTGCTTCTTAATCAGTGTAAAGGTGTGCAAGAGAATGATCAGGTGTTCTGGTATACCCAGGTCTCTTAATGTGGCCCAGAGTTTCTCATGGTTTACACAGTCAAAAGCCTTGCTGTAGTCAATAAAACACATATAGATATCCTTTTGTATTCTTCTGTCTTTTCAAGGATCCATCTCACATCCGCGATAATGTCTCTCGTTCCTCTCCCTTTCCTGAACCCTGCTTGCACTTCAGGCAGTTCTCGTTCCAGGTATGGTTGAAGTTTCTGCTGAATGATCTTGAGTATAATCTTGCTGGCATGTGGGATCAGAGCGATTGTGCAATAATTTCCAGTTAGTCGGGTCACCTTTCTTCAGTATTGGTATAAACACAGATCTTTTCCAGTCAGTTGGCCATGAATTTGTCTTCCAAATTTCTTGACAGAGCCTTGTAAGTATGGTAACAGCTTCATCTGATTGCTGTAATAACTCAATGGGAATGCCATCAATGCCTGATGCTTTGTTCTTTGATAAGGCTTGCAATGCTGCTTCGACTTCTTCATTCATCACCAATGGTTCCTAATCATAACGTATAGGTTGAAACAGCTGTTGGTTCATTTGATCTTTATGGTATAATGACTGTATATTCTTTCCACCTTTTCTTGATCTTCTCAGCATCATTCAACATGGATCCTTGAGCATCTTGTAGCATTCCATTTTGAGGCTGGAATTTTTTCTTTAACTCTCGTAGCTTTAGAAAAGCCGATCTTGTTCTTCCTCTAATAGCTTCTGATTCTATTTCCTTGCATGTGTCATTGTAGTACTTTTCCTTGTCCTGTCTTGCTGCATGTTGGGAATCTCTGTTGAGTTCTGCAATTGCCTCTCTTTCTCCTCTGGCTTTAGATTTTCTGCGTTTCTGGACAATTTTCAGAGTTTCTTCAGTCATCCATTTTGGCCGTTTTTGCTTTTTCACCTTATGTAGAGACTTATCACTTTCTTCCAATACAATCTTCTTGATGTTATCCCATAACTCTTCTGGAACTCTGTCATTTGTATCTAAAGCAGCAAATCGATTTCTCAGGCAGCCTTTAAATTCCAGTGGTATATTCTCAAGGTCATATTTTGCTACATTCATGGAAGGCTTGCTCTTTTTCAACTTTAGCTTGAGTTTGCATACTAGTAGTTGGTGATCTGTACCACAGTCAAGCTTTTCCATCATTGTCTTCAACTGATTTCTGTACAATCCATTGGGTGAAGTCCACGTTTACAGTCGGCGCTTGTGTTACTAGAAAAAGGTGTTTGAGATGAATACATCATTGGTCTTGCAGAATTCTATCAGTCTTTCTCCAGCTTCATTTCTGTTGGCAAGTCCATATTTTCCAACCACTTTGCCTTCTTTGTTGCCAACATTTGCATTCCAGTCACCCATGACTATCAGGATATCCTGTTTGCATGTTCTGTCAGTTTTAGCTTGTACTTGGTTCATAGAACTCATCAATGTCTTCCTCTTCTGCAGCTGTTTTTGGGCATATACCTGAATTATAGTTGTGTTGATGGGCTTTCCTTGTAGGCGAATAGAAATTAAGCATTCACTGACTGCACTGTATTTCATTACAGTTCTTGCAAGTTTCTTCTTAACTATAAATACATCATTTCTTCTTTGTCTTTCATTTCCAGCATAGTAAACCATATGATCATCAGATGCAAAGTGCCCAAAGCCAGTCCATATCAGTTCACTGACACACAGACCGAATTGTACACATTCCATTTCATTCTCGACCACCTCCAACTTCTCTTGGTTCATGCTTCGTACATTCCATGTCCCAATACATATAAAATATCTTTGCAACTTCTGACTCTCTTTTCATGCACAGCTATATCAGCAGATCCAACCACACCATAAATGTTGGCTTTACTCTGAGAAGTCTTCAGCTCATCCTCAGTAGCCATTTGAGTGCCTTCCAACCTGGGGGTCTCATCTTCCAGCACTATAGTGCAATTTGTCTTGTGACTATCCATTGGGTTTGAGAGGCAAGATATAGAAGTAGATTTGCCAAGTCTTTCTTCCGTGCAATTAATTCCAGTGTTGTTGCATTTGTCACAGAAATATTATCCTCTGCTTACAACACTGTCCCATTCTGCTGCCGCCCAGATGGGTGTTTTTTTAGTCTGGCATCTCAGCTGAGACCTGTCTATATTGGGAGACCCTGCCAGAAGCTAAGCTACCGATGATAGCTTAGCTCTCAGTATCACTGATGCAAGCCCTCACAGCAGGACAAGCTGCAAACCAAGTGATATATAATCTGTAAATGGATGGGAACAGAAGATCAGTTAAAAGAATTTCTATTATGGATGAATACATGGTGTGGTATATTTCACTTTTTAGAGTTATTACCACAAGGAAAAGATATCATTTTAGATGTATTAATAAGATTAAAGAAGTACTAAGTGTGACAACTTTATATAAACATCAGATTGAAAGAAATAATTTATTAAAGTATTCATTTATTAAAGTATTAGAGTCATCATCTGAACCATTTGAAATATGGGTTGCCAATTAGTTCCTTAAATTATGATGAGTGCGTGTTATGATTATGGATTTGAAATTGCAAGCTAAGAAAATATGGATAAGGTTTTGGCAAAGAGGATATCTGAGAAAGGTAATTAAGAATGCCTATTTGAGAGCACTGTAGGCCCAGCAGGAATTATTACTGCAACATCAGGAGAAAGAACCAATGGAAAAGTAGACATGCATTTTACCTTATTCAAATAGAACAATGGACGTTGTGACTATTTTACACAAATACTGGAATATTTTGACAGTTCATGAAAGCTTTAAAGCATCCCGTAATAGCATACTCGAGGGGCAGGAATACCGCAGATTATTTGGTGAAATCTGTTACATGGGAAGATGTACCTAACAAAGATCCAGGAACAAAGGAGCATTATGTTTGCAAAGCCTGTGATATGTGTGCCACTACCAGGACCGTACTAAGCTAGAAATGCGCACTGTCCAACTAACAAATCTGGCGCACCCCTCCACCCATCCATGTCTAGTAACTCACTTTTTTTTATTTTCCTGGAAGCTCAGTGATTATTCTGTACTTGTGCCCTATGCGGCTACACCACTTGCACAGCCCTTGGTACGGCCCAGGCCACTACTATAGAAGGGGAAAGAGTGGCGAGATCTGGGTACACAGTAGAACGTGAAAGCATGATATTACACTACATGTCAGATGGAGCATGTTATATATACTGTATTATACAATGTCAATGTCATAAGATATACATAGGAAGGCCAAAAAAAAAAAAAAAAAAAAAAAAAGAGTATGAAGATTCAGTTGCAGGAACATGGATTTTGACTTAATACAAAAAAATACATCAGCTGTGATAGTAGAGCACTGTCTGCAAAACAACCATACATTTGACAAATTGAGCTAGCAAATCATTGAGTATATTCCGGAGAGCCATCTCCAGAGCTACCCTGACACTCCTCATGCCACCTTGCCAATTGACATAAGCCACTGCTGTCTGCCACACACCCGCTCCCTGGACCTTGAGGGTTTCAGGAGGGGGTGGCCTTTAATGCCCTTCAGGGTTGAGAATTGTAGTTGTGTGTGCTCAAGTAGTAAGGCAGGCAAAGAAAATTTCTTTGATGAGGTTTAAGTTGCAGTTCAAGTGCAAACAGATGCAAATAAAGTATAATAGCACAAAACAAGAGTGAGAAACCAAAACAAGGTATTGCACTGCTAAGCTAAATGTCCATTATCTTCTGTGATCACATTCAGTTGTCATGTGACCCTTTTTCCACTAACGGAAGAAACAAACTTTGACAAACAACAATGCTCCTGGTATGCAGACAATTATGCTTTTAACTTATTCCCTTCTGATAAGTTTCTCAGCATAGGAATCAATACAGCAACTTCTGCTATATTTCTTCATATAACTTTGTACAGCATTTCAATTAAATGTCCTTCTCAATGACACAAGCTGAACAGTCCATTGGCATGTCTGGCTCTGTGAACGGTAGAGATAAGAAACTAAAGGCATTTCCTCTTCACAGCTGTTTGTGGGCTGTGCTACATTAGAGGAAGAAACTGCCCTGCTTTCAAGGAACTCTCTGAAATCTTTAAGAAGCAATTCAGCCTGCATTCTTCCTGGGCTAAGCTGATAATGTCTTCCTCCTTCAGGTAACTGTGTGTTTAAACTGCTTATCTCTTGATAATTAGCAATGCTGCTTTTACTAGGACAACAGTTCTGCGTGTTTGAATTATCCTTCCTCCACATCACTAAACGTAAGTGCTGGGTTTAAAACTTCAGCTGTGAGTGGAGAGTTTCTCAACAGTGTGTTAAAAGTAGAACGGTCAGGCTTCAGTTGGCTCACGTCTCTATAATAAGAGTCAGTTGTTCTCTTACTATAAGTTTCTGCTGGCTTATGAGAATAGCCTAGGCTGCTTAAATGCTTTTCAGACTGCAACCAATTACTACCGTGTTGTCTGACTTTGTCTTGGCTTTTAACATTAGCCTTACTCTTTCTGGCTTCCCAATGTTAAACTTGCTAGCTGCTTCAAACCCACTGTGTACCTTGTGCTGTGGCTTTCTCCAGGGTATTTCACTGTCCCTCTGCCTTCGGTTCCAAGGTTCTGCTTGGTCCTCTAGAAGCCTGTGCTGTAGCCTTGGGTCTCTCAGTGCTCCTGAATCCTTCTGGTCACAGAAGATTCTCCCTGCCCCTGAGTCTCCCAGGTACTTGCTTCCTGAGTCCAGTCTTCTCCTTAGTGGATCACAGCTGCCTAATTGCTCTCTCTCCAACTCTTCCTCCTCGTCGTCTTCTTTCAAATCCGAATCAAAATCTGACTCTCTCTGTTTCTGAGTGCTTAACAAGCTGCCTGTGTACTGCACTGCCCGCCTCCTGCTTGGGCGTGCCCAATCAGGGACTTGGCTTCTCTCCTTCCTTGAGGTGAGGTGAGGTGTGGTTCCTGATTAGCTCTGTGTTTTTTTTCTCTCTGAAGAGAAAATCCTGCATTCTCTTGCAGTACCGGTTCTCTCCACCGGATCACTACCTGTTTCCATAGCATCTTGAGAGGCTTCTACGTCACATGTTGCATTGTCTGAAAACACTCGAATGATCCAGCCCTCAACCAAGGGCCCAAAACAAAGAAGAGCCAACCTGATGGACCTCACTGCTTCCTTGTGGTTCCAACAGCCCTGGGCCATTCGATCTTGGCAATTGACCCCCCAATGTGAAAGACTGGCATCTGTCGTCAACAGGATCTAGGAGAGATCATCCAGCAGCATGCTCTTCCTCAGATGACAGGGCTGCCGCCACCAGCGTAGGCTGGACTTCACCATCAACAGAAGCGGAAGCCTGCGCTCGAACTCTACTACTACTAGTGATCATTTGTATAGCGCTACAAGTTGTATGCAGTGCTGCACAGGCAGATGTAAAAGATGGCTCCTGTTTGTCACAGCTTATAATATAGTTAAGACAGAATACAACAGCTGAGGACAAGAATATATCTAGGGGTATGGTAAAGAAACACATAGAAAACTAAACGGATTAGGATACAAAAGCAGCCAAGAAGTGAGTCTTCAGTCTAGATTTGAAAAGGGTCAGTGATGAAGCCTGGCATACAGACTCAGGTAATTTGTTCCAGGCATAAGTTGCAGCAAGGTGAAAGGATTGAAGTCTGGAGTTGACAGTGGAAGAGAAGGGCACAGACAGAAGCGATCTGCCAGAAGAGCAGAGTTCCCAAGGAGGGGTGTAGGGCGAGATAAGAGAGGAAAGGTAGTGAGGAGCAGCAGAATGAGCGCACTTACAAGTCAGTAGGAGAAGTTTGAAATGGATATGGAAACAGATAGGGAGCCAGTGAAGCAACTTAAGAAGAGTGGTAATATGAGCATATTGAGGCTGACGAAAGATTAGCCGCGCAGCAGAGTTTTGAATAGCTTGAAGGGGAGAGAGTTGATTCAGAGGGAGACCAGCAAGGAGGAGGTTACAAAAATCTAGACAGGAGGTGATTAAAGAGTGAATAAGTGTTTTAGTAGTGTGTTCAGAAAGGAAGGGGAGAATTATGCTGATGTTATAGAGAAAGAAATGACAGGTTTTAGCTATCAGTGTGTGGAGAAGGAGAGGGAGGAGCCAGAGAAACAGGGAGTAATAAAGTGTTATCCACAGAGACTGAGAAAGGAAGAAGGGGGAGGTGGGTTTAGGGGGAAAAATAAGAAGCCTGATTTTGGCCATGATATTTTCAAATGGCGGTGAGACATCCAGGCAGCCATGTCAGATAGGCAGGCAGAGATCCGGGACTAGACTGCTGGAGAGATTTCAGGTGTAGAGAGGTAAATCGGAGTCATGATCACCGAGCCAGTAAGGACCGCCAGAGCAGTCGCATATGGGCACATGCCCACGGCACCATCTCTATAATTGCCACCATCAATCCAAGAAACTGAAGATAATCCCAGACTCTGGGAGCCTTCTGCAAACAGAACAGCACCAGGCAATCCAACAGTCTTTTTAACGTTCTCCTCTGGCAGGAACACTCTGCCCATTCGAATGTCAAAACGTGCTCCCAGGAACTCCAGGGACTGGGACGGCCACAGCTGGCTCTTTCCCGGATTTATCAGCCAGCCGAAGCTTTCCAAAAAGGACACCACCTGAGATGCCTCTGAAAGGGAATGGGCACGGATGAGCCAGTTGCTCAGATATGGATGGACACAGATCCCTTAGCACCACAGCTGCCACCACTATGACCTTGGAGAAGGTCCTTGGGGTGGTGGATTGCCTGAAGGAGATGGCAGCGAATTGACAGTGAGAGCCTCTGCTGATCTGCTCTTATTGGGATGTGAAAGTATGCCTTAGCCAGGTCCAGAGAAGCCAAGAACTCCCCTTGACATACCGCTTGAATTATGGATTGCAAGATTTCCATCTGGAAGTGCAGGACACCCAAGTGCTCATTGACCCTTGAGGTCCAGAATGGGCCAGAAGGAACAGCTCATCCAGGGGAACAGGCACTACAGCTCTTAGGAGTAGCAATTTGTGCAAGGTGGACTGCATCATGGCCCTTTTGATTACAGACTTACAAGAGGAAATGAAGAGGGCATCTGGAATTGACACCTTGCATTCCAGGACAGCCGAACTGAATGATGTTTAGCACCCAACAATCCTTGGTGAACCGGGCCCATTCCTGAAAGAACAGGAGAAGCCTGCCTCCAACAGGAGGAACCAGGGAATGGGCCCACAAACCTGCACTGCGCAGTCAAGGAGAACATAAGAAAAGCCATGCTGAGTCAGACCAAGATCCATCAAGCCCAGTATCCTGTTTCCAACAGTGGCCAATCCAGGTCACAAGTACCTGGCAGTTTCCCAAAAAGGCACACAGGTTCCACAATGCTTGTCCTGGGGTAAGCAGTGGATTTCCCAGGTATTCTTTAATAATGTTTTTTGGACCTTTCCTCCAGGAACTTCTCCAAACCTTTTTTAAACCCAGCTAGACTAATAGCCTTCACTACACCCTCCGGTAACGAATTCTAGAGTTTGATTACATGTTGTGTGAAAAAATATTTTCTCTTATTAGTCTTAAATGGGTTACATAGTAGCTTCATTGCGTGTCCCCTAGTCTTTTTACTTTTTGATGGCATAAACAACTGATCTACATTTACCAGTTCCATTCCATTCATTAATTTATAGACCTCTATCATATCTCCCCTCAGCCATCTCTTTTCCAAGCTGAAAAGCCCTAATATTTTAAGCTTTTCCTCATAGCTGTATCCTTCCATCCCCTTTACCATTTTGGTGACTCTTCTCTGTACCTTTTCTAATTCCACTATATCCTTTTTAAGATATGGCGACCAGAATTGCACACAATATTCAAGGTGCGGTCACACCATGGAAAATACAGAGGCATTATAATATGCTTGGTTTTATTCTCCATTCCTTTCCTTGCTACCTAGCATTCTATTTGCTTTCTTGGTAGTCGCTGCACACTGGGCGGATGGTTCCAACATATTATCCACGGTGATACCTGCATCGTGTAACCGTAGTTTGGGTTGTTATTTCCTAGGTGCATCACTTTTCACTTGTCTACATTAAATTTTATCTGCCATTTGAACATCTAGTCTTGCAATTTATCATGGTTCTCTTGCAATTTTTCACGATCCTCTTGCATTTTAACAACCTTGAATAATTTTGTGTCATCTGCAAATTTGATCACCTTACTCTTTATTCCCATTTCCAGGTCAGCACTAATCCCTGGGTAGCCCTACTCTCTGCTTTCTTTTAACTGTTCCTGATCCATAAAAGTACACTGCCTTCAATCCCATGACTTTTTAATTTGGCCAAGAGTCTCTCATGAGAGACCTTGTCAAAGGCTTTCTGAAAATCCAGATACACTATATCAACTGGCTCACCTTTGTCTACCTATTTATTCACGCCTTCAAAAAAATATAATAGATTAGTAAAACAAGATTTTCCTTTGCTAAATCCATGTTGGCATTCTCCCATTAAACCATGACTATCTACATGTTCAGCAGTTTTATTCTTTCTAATTGTTTCTACCATTTTGCTGGGTACGGACATCAGGCTCACTGGTCTGTAGTTTCCCAGATTATCCCGGAACCCTTTTTAAAAATTGACGTTACACTGGCCATTCTCTAATCTTCAGGTACTACAGATGTTTTTAATAATAGTTCACAGATTACTAATAGTATTTATTTATTTAACAGGTTTTCTATTCCGCCTTTTCCTTCAATCAAAGCGGTGTACACTGTACTACAAGGACATACAAAGGCAGGGGGAGAGACATGCAGGGACCAATGTGGTAGACAATGGGTCTACATAGAACAGGGAATGACAAGACATACATTAAGTTACATTTGATATATGGTTTACAGTCATACATCAATATAAAATATATTACAGAACATCAACTCATATTTCAGTTCTTTCAACATCCTCGAATGTAAACCATTCAGTTAGGTGATTTACTACTATTAAGTTTATCAAAAACTTGTAAAACATCTTTCCGGTTTAGCAATATTTCTTTCAATTCTTCTGATATATCATCTTTAAATGCCATTTCAGACATGGGTAGCTTCCTTATTTCTTCCTCAGAAAAGACCAAAGCAAAGAATTCATTCAGTCTCTCTGCTATAGTCTTGTCCTCCCTTAGTGCCCGATCCTACTGTCCAACTGAGTATCTCACAGGCAGAGGCGATTCCATAATGAGGCGAGTGAGGCAGCTGCCTCAGGCGGTAAAGTTTTGGGGGTGGCAAAAAAATGCCCCCAACATAGCTGCCTGACTCAGCCTTAGAAGGTTTAAAAAAAGAAAATGGAGTGGACCAGCTGCTGCATCCACTTCTTGGCAGTGGCAGAATCAACCCCTCTGGATCCGCACTGCCACCCCCCCCCCCCACTTCGCGGACATGGGGAAGCAGCAGCCAAAACACAAACGTATCGGAAAGTGCAGGATTTTCAAGCCAACTGAGGCTTGTAAGTCCCTGCTGGTTCCGCCCCCTCTGATGTGAAAAGCATCATCAGAAGGGGTGGGATCCGTCAGGGCCTTACAAGCATGCCGGAATAAGGCCCTGATAGGTCACGCCCCTTCTGATGATGGTTTTTGCATCGGGGGGGGGGAGGCGGAACCAGCAGAGACTTACAAATTTCTGACAGCTTGAAAATCCTGTGCTTTTGCATTGACGGCAGCGGCAAGAAGAGAGTGGACGGTAGATGCTGGATGGGGTGGGGGAGGACAAATACTGGACAACAGAGGAGGGAGGTAGGAGGGCAGATGCTGTTCAACAGAGGAGGGGGGCAGGAGGACAGATGCTGGAAAACTGAGGAGGGGGCAGGAGGACAGATGCTGGACAACAGGGGAGGGGGCAGGAGGACAGATGCTGGACAACAGGGGAGGGGGAGTAGGAGGACAAATGCTGGACAACAGGGTGGGGGAAGCAGGAAGACAAATGCCTGGGCCGGATGGTATACATCCAAGGGTGTTGAAAGAACTGAAATATGAGATTGCAGAACTGCTATCAGTAATCTGTGAACTATCATTAAAATCATCTCTAGTACCTGAAGATTGGAGGATCGCCAATCTAACACCAATTTTTAAAAAGGGTTCCAGGGGTGATCCGGGAAACTACAGACCGGTGAGCCTGACGTCAGTACCGGGAAAAATGGTAGAAACCATCATAAAGAATAAAATTACTCAGCATGTAGATAGTCACAACCTAATGGGAGACAGCCAACATGGCTTTAGACAAGGAAGATCTTGTCTTACTAATCTGTTGTGTTTTTTTGAAGGAGTAAATAATCAGTTGGACAAAGGTGAGTCGGTTGATATTGTGTATCTGGACTTTCAGAAAGCCTTTGACAAGGTCCCTCATCAGAGACTTTTGTCAAAACTAAAGAGTCATGGGATAGGAGGCAGTGTACTATTGTGGATCAGGAACTGGTTAAAAGATAGAAAGCAGAGGGTAGGGCTAAATGGCCAATTTTCCCAATGGAGAAAGGTGAATAGTGGTGTACCCCAGGGATCTGTGCTGGGTCCGCTTTTTGACATATTCATAAATGACCTGGAAAGTGGAATAATGAGTGAGGTTATCAAATTTGCAGATAACACAAAACTATTTAAAGTTGTTAAAACCCAAGAGGATTGTGAAAAATTGCAAGAGGATCTTGATAAATTGGAAGACTGGGCATCAAAATGGCAGATGAAATTTAATGTGGACAAGTGCAAGGTTATGCACCTAGGGAAGAACAACCCAAACTATGGTTACACGATGCAAGGTTCCACATTAGGAACCACCACCCAGGAAAAAGATTTAGGCGTCATTGTGGATACCATGTTAAAACTCTCGGCCCAGTGTGCAGCGGCGGCCAAGAGAGCAAATAGAATGCTAGGTATGATAAGGAAAGGAATGGAAAATAAAACAAAAGATATTATAATGCCTCTATATCGTTCAATGGTGAGACCGCACCTTGAATACTGTGTGCAATTCTGGTCGCCGTATCTTAAAAAGGATATAGCGATTTTAGAAAAGGTACAGAGAAGAGCCACCAAAATGGTAAAGGGGATGGAAGGATACTCCTATGAAGAAAGGCTAAAAAGGTTAGGGTTCTTTAACCTGGAAAAGAGACGGCTGAGGGGAGATATGATAGAAGTCTATAAATTAATGAACGGAGTGGAACGGGTAAACGCAGATCGATTGTTTACCTTATCAGAATATAGAAAGACTAGGGGACATGCAATGAAGCTACAGGGTAAACTATTTAAGACTAATAAAAGAAAATATTTTTTCACTCAACGTGTAATCAAACTCTGGAATTTGTTACCGGAGGATGTAGTAAAGGCTGTTAGTGTAGCTGGGTTTAAAAAAGGTTTGGACAAGTTCCTGGAGGAAAGGTCCATAAACCATTATTAAGAAGTGACCGAAGATATCAATGCTTGACCCAGTACAAGCATTGTGGAACTTGTGTCTCTTGGGGAAACTGCTAGGTACATATGACCTAGATTGGCCACTGTTGGAAACAGAATACTGGGCTTGATGGACCTTGGTCTGACCCAGTATGGCATATCTTATGTTCTTATAATGCTGGAGGGGGGAAGACAAATGCTGGACAGAGGGGGGGAAACAGAAAGACAAATTCTGGACAGAGGGGGGATGAAGCGGAAAGACAAATGCTGGACAACGAGGGGGGGGAGCAAGAATACAAATGCTGTGCCCGGACTGGTGCTACCGAGTAAGCTGGATAAACACGGCAGTGAGGTGCCAATGTCAGGAGAGTGCCGTCGCTAGCTGCCTGCCCCCCACACTCCATTGAGAATAGGCTGCAGAGCACCAGTGGCTTAGTGGAGAATCCTGCCCACAATGCACACTGCTCCCGCGGGCAGAAGGCTGTGAGAGGCAGCAAACGCTACTCAAAGCCTTCTGCCCACAGACATGCTCTCCACTGGGCTGCTGGCACTCCGCAGGTCATCCTAACTGGGAAGTGGGGGTGGGCAGACAGTGATGGCACCCTCCCGACATCAGTTCCTGTGGGCAGGCCCTGTTTCTCAGGGCCACAGTCACGGCTTGCACAGCCCATGCCTGCAGGACATGCTGCTCCCGCATGCAGAAGGGTGTGGGAGGCAGCAATTGTGGCCCAGAGATCAGAACCTGCCTGCAGGAGTAGCATGTCCTGCGGGCAGGGGCTATGCAAGGTCACATGCTGCTCTGTGGGCAGGCTCTGCCCTTTATACATACAAGGGGTGGACATGAAGGGGCATTGGGAGGTGGACATGGATGGGCACAGTGAGTCAGAAGGGAGATGCGGGGAAAAGGGGAATAGGGAGGCAGCAAGGATAAGATTGAGGTGGGGGGGGGGGGGCTAGGGAGATAAAGGGAGATACTGGACATGGATAGGGGCAAAGAGAGAAGCAAGGAGGGGAGATGGAGTGGTGATGTTGACCAGAGGTTTATAGGGTGGCCATGGGAAAATGCTGGACTTGGGGAGGGGACAGAGGGAGATGCTCGACAAGGGGTAATAAGGGGAGAAGGAGATGCAGGACATGGGAGTCTGAGAGGGGAGAAAATGGTCACTGAGTAAATAGATTGAGAAAGAGACGGAGAGATGCTGGACATGGGAGTAATAGAGAGAGGATGGTATGGTATGGAGATGGGATAGATGCTGGTTGCAGGGAGGATAGAAAGGGGGGCAGCAAATATGGAAGGAAAGAGAGAGCAGAGATACTGGATGAAGGGAAAGAGAGTGTGAGAGTGAGCAAAAGACTGGGGAATAATGAACCAAGGAAGAAGAGATGGGGAATGGAAGGACTGGAGTAAAGGTTGAAAGGTGGTAGGTAGAAGGGATAAAAAAAGAGGAAGATTAAGAACTGTATAGTAAAGAGTGTGGAGTATAGTAAAGAGTGTGGAGTAAAGATTAAGAACTGTATAGTAAAGAGTGTGGAGTAAAGAACTGTATAGTAAAGAGTGTGGAGAGCACAGTTACTTACCTGTAACAGGTGATCTCTGGGAACAGCAGGAATTAGTCCTCACATATGGGTACGTCGGTACCGACGGAGCCCGTGCGGGAAAGCTCCCCAGCTTCTTAGAATAGAAGCTTTTGGGACCTCCCACTGCACATGCGCACTGCCTTCCCGCCTTCCTGAACAGCTCTCCTCAGTTTCGAGTTTATAGCTGAGTCAACAGAGAGAGGACAGGAAGATAGATAGATAAAGATACAACTCCTAGGGGAGGTGGGTGGGTTGTGAGGACTAATTCCTGCTGTTCCCAGAGATCACCTGTTACAGGTAAGTAACTGTGCTATCTCCAGGAACAAGCAGGAATAAGTCCTCACATATGGGGACTCCCTAGCTTAGATGCATGGGATCCCCTGTAAAGGTTCGCCATCTTCGTATGGATCTCAGGCATCCATTCTGGGAAGGTGGGCAGGAGTTGTTTAGGAATGGAACAGGTGCTTGAGGACAGCCTGGCCAAACAAGGCATCCCGGCGGGAGTCCTTGTCCAAACAGTAATGGGCTGTGAAGGTATGGACCGAGGCCCAGGTAGCGGCTCGACAGATCTGATCTATGGAAACAGAGTGCAGATGAGCCATAGAAGTTGCCATGGCCCTCACATTGTGAGCAGTGACATGGCCTTCCAGAGAAATGTTTTTGCTTTGGTAAGCAAAAGAAATACACTGAGCAATCCAATTGGAAAGTGTACGCTTGGAGACTGGAAGTCCCAAATGGGAAGGATCAAAGGCCACAAAAAGTTGAGAAGACTTTCGATGTGGCTGAGTCCTATTAAGGTAAAAAGCGAGAGCTCTTTTACAATCCAGAGTATGAAGGTTCCTCTCTGCATTGGATGCATGAGGAGCTGGAAAAAAGACAGGTAGATATACCTCTTGATTAAGATGAAAAGGCGAGACCACTTTAGGCATAAAGTGGGGATTCGTCCTAAGGACCACCTTATCATGATGAAAATCTTGTGTAAGGTGGATTAGCCACTAAAGCCTGCAGCTCACTGATGCGGCGAGCCGAAGTGACTGCAATGAGGAAGATGACCTTCCAGGAAAGAAATTTCAAGGAGGTGGAAAACATTGGCTCAAAAGGTGGCTTCATAAGTTGACCGAGCACTAGATTCAAATCCCATGCGACCGGGGGTGGTCTGATGGGAGGTTTAGTGAGAGTCAGGCCTCTCATGAATCTTGCAACAAGAGGATGAGAGGAGATAGGTTGTCCATTTATATGTTTCAAGGATGCTGCAATAGCACTTAAATGGACTCTTACCGAATTCGTCTTGAGGCCTGCATTGGATAGATGCAGGAGATAATCAAGAAGAGAATTCAAAGGAAGTGCCAGAGGGTCAAGACCCTGCTGAGCACACCAAATGGAAAAACGTTTCCATTTGAAAGCATAGGAACGCCTGGTAGAGGGTTTCCTAGAGGCAGAAAGGATATCTTTCACTGGTTGGGAAAGATGAAAGTCTTGAAGGCTTAAGCCTTCAGTAACCAAGCACTGAGGTGAAGGGATTTGGGGTTTGGGTGCCACAAAGTCCCCTCCTCCTGAGACAGGAGGTCTGGCGCAGCTCCCAGATCCAAGTAGGATCCCTGGGAGAGCTGTAGAAGTAGAGGGAACCACACTTGGCGTGGCCAGCGTGGAGCTATGAGGATCATAGCTCCATGATCCCTCTGGAGTTTGAACAGAGTCTTGGGAATCAAAGGAATGGGTGGAAAGGCATATAGGAATGCCTGATTCCAATTCAGGAGAAAGGCGTCCGTAGCCTGAGCTCCCTGACACGGAGTTCTGGAACAGAACCGGGGAAGTTTGGCATTCCACGGACTTGCAAAGAGGTCTATGTCCGGGGTCCCCCATTCCTGAAAGATTCGGTTTATTTGGTCCAAATGTAGGGACCATTCGTGTGGCAGCAGAACTCGACTGAGCCTGTCTGCCCGAGAGTTTTGAACTCCTGGGAGATACACTGCTAGCAGGTGAATCTGATGCTCTCTGGCGAAGGCCCATAGTCTTAGAGCTTCGTTGCAAAGCGACAGAGAGCCCGTCCCTCCTTGTTTGTTTATGTAAAACATGGCCACCTGATTGTCCGTCTGAACTAGGACAGTGAGGTTGGCTAGGAGGGAGTGGAAGACCTTGAGGGCAAGGTAAATTGCTCGCAGTTCCAGAAGATTGATATGAAGGGTGGTCTCCTGTAGAGACCAAGTGCCCTGAGTGGAGAGAGTTTGCAGATGGGCTCCCCACCCTGTTTGGGAGGCATCTGTTGTGAGGGTTGCTTGGGGTAGCAATGGTTGAAATGGAGCCCCCAACAACAGATTCTTGGTGGAAGTCCACCAGTGGAGGGACCAAAACAGACGATCGGAGGTTTGTATTTGGTCTGAGAGCGCTCCTGACGCCTGAGTCCACTGAGTGGCCAGGGTCCATTGAGCTGCTCTCATATGAAGACGAGCATAGGGCACCACATGCACTGTGGAGGCCATATGACCCAGTAGGCGTAGCATTTCCCTGGCTGTCAAGTGAGTGCTGGACGGAGCTTGGGAGGCCAAACTCAGGAGGCGCTGGCCTCGAACATGTGGAAGGTAGGCCCTTGCAGTGATGGTGTCCAACTGGGCCCCTATGAATTCTAGAGATTGAGTAGGGATGAGTTGGGACTTGGGAAGGTTTACTACCAGTCCCAGATACTGCAAAAGGCTCCTTGTGTGGTCCAGGGAAATCTGGGCCTGTGACTGAGTTGGAGCTCGGATGAGCCAGTCGTCCAGATATGGGAAGACAAAGATTCCCATGCCTCTTAGAAATGCGGCTACGACTGCCATGCATTTTGTAAATACTCTTGGAGCAGAGGCTAGACCGAAGGGGAGTACTCTGTATTGGAAATGTTTTCCCTGAAACAGAAAGCGAAGATACTTTCTGTGGGATGGATGGATGAGTATATGTGTATACGCATCCTGTAGGTCTAGAGAACAAAGCCAGTCCTGACCCTGGAGGTAAGGAAGGAGAATGCCGAGAGACAGCATTTTGAATTTCTCCTTGAAGAGAAATTTGTTCAATTCTCTCAGATCTAGGATTGGTCTGAATCCCCCTGTCTTCTTTGGAATGAGAAAATAAGGGGAGTAGAAACCGGACCCTTGTTGAGGAAGAGGAACCTCTTCTATGGCCCCTTGGGCAAGAAGAGAGGAAACCTCTTGACCCAACAGGGTTAGGAGAGATGGGGGAGAATTGAATGGTCTCACCATATGATGGGGAGGAAGGCTGGAGAAATGAAGTTTGTAACCCTCTCGAATGATAGAGAGGGTCCATTGTTTCTGTTGTGATTTGTTCCCATCTGGGAGCAAAGTGAACCAACCTTCCGGGTATGGTGAGAGGTTCTGGTTGTGTTAGAACCAGAAGTGGCAAGTTCCCTAGGAGCAAGTCAAAAACCCCTGAGGGGTTGGAGCCTGCTGAGCTACAGTAGCTGCTGCAGGCTTAGCTCGTGCTTGTTTGGATTGCTGACGCTTAGCAGTATAGCGAGGTTGAGAAGACTGCTGGCCAGTATTTGAAGCAACTCTGGCCTTCTTATAGTAAGGCCTTTTAAAAGACTTTTTCTTAGTAGGAATTGAAGTGGACTTTGAAAGTCTTTCCAAGGTGGCATTTTCAGCATCCATCTGGGTGGCTTTGATTTGCCACTCTTCCCCAAATAAGTTCTCACCTGTACAGGGCAGATTCCGTAAGCCATCTAGAACCCAAGGTTCCAGATCAGAGGCCTGGAGCCAAGCAAGACGTCGGCTGCAATAGCAATGCCCGAAGCCCTACTGGCTCCCTCAAAGGAATCATATGCTGCCCTATTAGAGAACTTAGAAACCTCTAAGAGTTGTTTCACTAGGGAAAGGAATCCCTGCTTTTTATCCTCAGGATAAAGGGGGCAAAATGCCGCACCTTTTTGGCAAGTTCCTCCAGGAACATGCCCATATAGAGACTGTAGGAATTAATCCTGGCTATAAGCATACTAGCCTGGAAAATTTTCCTACCAAAGAGTCCAAAGTCTTACATTCCCGTCCTGGAGGGGTGGAAGAGTGCCTTTTGGTACTCCTAATCTTCTTCATTGCAGACTTCACCACAATAGAGTGGTGGGGCAATTGAGTCTTTTGGAAACCAGGAGAAGGAGGGACCCTATACATGGTGTCCAACCTACGGGAATAAGGAGACAAAGTCAAAGGATTTTCCCAGAAATCCATCAGTTGTTCTTGAAGGATTTCATGGATAGGCAGGGTAACTGCCTCCTTAGGGGCCTTTGAGTATCCCAAAATATCCAGTTTTTTGGATCTGGGTTCCTTTTCAGAGGATGTGGTAATAGAAAGGGCTGTAGCCATATCTAAAACAAAGTCCTGGAAGGACAAATCCTCTGGAGGGGACATTCTCCTTTTAGGAGAAGAGGGCTCCTCAGGTAAGTTGAGTGAAAACTCAGCAGAATCATCAGAGGAGTGAAAATCCTCAGAGGAATCGGTGCTTTCCTCTAACGCACGATACGCGTACCGATCGGTATCGATATCGGGCGTATCGGGTATGGAACCGGTATGGAGCGAAAGCCCATACGGTACCGACTTGCGTTTAGAGGTGGACGGCCTCGATACCGGCATGGCGGACGATACCGGTATCGGGCCCGGAACCGCTGAAAGCGGAACCGATGGCGTTGCAGCTTTAATGAAAGCCATGACGGCTTGCTGCATGGACTGTACAGTATCGCCCATGGACGCCATAGCTGCCTGGATGTCGGTACCGGAGTGACCCGGTACCCCAGAGCAGGCTAACAGGTGATCTCTCGAGGCCCTAGCATCGATATCAACCTGAGACCCCAGAAATGGCGTTTATGGAAGTTGGACATCCCGCCGGGGATGTTTGGCTGGGGCAGGGTCCTCAAGTTCTAAGCTAAGAGCCTCTCGATTCTATGAAGGAGATTTGCTCTTTGAGGACTTGCCCACAGAAGGTTTTGGTACCTGAGATCAATACGGAGAAGAAGACCTTGATGACTGTGATGCTGTATTCTCTGAAGCAAACAGCACATGGAATTTGTTGGCCCGGTTCTGCAGCCCACGTTTAGACATGTGGGAGCAAGATGGGCAGTCCGGTATGGAATGGTCAGGCCCCAAACATTTCAGACACCAGTCATGGGTGTCTGTGACTGAAATAACAGCCTTACATTTGGTACACTTGTTTAATGCAGGGGCTGGCTTATGAATGAGGAGAAATTGAGTAGGCCGAGAGGCCTCTCTGAAGTGACCAAAAAGCTAAAAAATAAGAAAAAGAATTATAATTTTTTAAAGAAAGAAAGAAAAGACCGGCGATACCGGTATCGGTATGGGGAAGGCAGGTACGCGGTCTAAAGAAACAAATAAAATAACAATTTCTTCAGCGGTGACAGGAACACGACCTGCTGGCTCCGCGGAAAAAGAGAAACTGAGGAGAGCTGTTCAGGAAGGCGGGAAGGCAGTGCGCATGTGCAGTGGGAGGTCCCAAAAGCTTCTATTCTAAGAAGCTGGGGAGCTTTCCCGCACGGGCTCCGTCGGTACCGACGTACCCATATGTGAGGACTTATTCCTGCTTGTTCCTGGAGATTAAAGATTAAGAACTGTATAGTAAAGAGTGTGGAGTGGAGGAGTAGCCTAGTGGTTAGAACACTGGCTTGGTAACCAAGCAACCAGAGTTCAATTCCCACTAGCACTCCTTGTGGCCTTGGGCAAGTCACTTAACCCTCCATTGCCTCGGAAGAAAGGCCTGGCAATCTACTTCCGTTGACACTGCCAAGAAAACCCAGGAGCTTCTGGGTCGCCAGGAGTCAGGACTGACTCGAAGGCACACATTGCATTTTTTTGCATAGTAAAGAGTAGTGAAATCTGGATGGACAGAGAGAGAGAGAAATAAATAGAAGAGAGCTGAAAGGAAAAAAAAATCAATATCCAAGATGGAAGGAAGTGAAGAAAACAAAAGAGACAAAAAATAGCAAATGGATTACAGACCATAGAAAGAGAGCTAAGAGAAGACAGAGGAAAGCAGAAGCCTCAGATCAGGACCAGCATGATCAGAGAATAAAATGGTCAGACAACAAATGGTAGAGAATTTTATTTTCAATTTAATGATCAGATTTAGTGCTATCTTTATATTTGCATCTCTTTCTATTTCTCTGGTACTGCATTGTATGCAGAATCTGATTCTTAGGGTTGTAAATTAATTTTTATCTACATATGTTTATTTTTAGGCTGTGGTTATTTATTCTGTACTCAGTGAGGGTCTGTGGTTCTGAGTGTGTGACCAAGGCCAGGTGTTCTGTTAACATGGAGTTTGTATGTAGGGATCTGTACTGTAGTAATCTGAATTGTTCAGCTTTTCAAATAGGTGTTGGATGTTCCAGGACCCACTGAAGTATTTATAGTGATGCTTTTTTGAGTAGGCTCCTTATGTGAGTTTTGGAAGTTGATGCTGGTATGGTGTGGTAGGTTTGCTCTATAGATCCTCAGTGACTTTATTGTAGGGTTTTGTATTAGTTCACAATATGCCTGGTACTGGAGAATGTTTTTTGTTAATAAGATGACCAGAATCAGATTTATTTATTTACAGATATTGAGTTCTGTGAGTGAATGTCCTAGTTTTGCTCTGCACCCATTGTTGAGAGAGAGTTCTGTGAATGCAAAACATATGTCCAAAAAGAAAAAGCAAGAACCATAATGCAGTTTATAACAAAATAAAAATGAGCTATAATTTGGTTTTATAAACTGCTGTGGTTCTTGCTCTTTCTTTTAGTTCCATGCTGTGCAAACATCTTGCATTTCCTCCACATGATCTAATCTGCTTTTTGGTTTGGTTCAGTCCCAGACTGGAGTTTTGAGAAAGCTCCCCCCCCCCCCACTCCCCACTGCTCTGGGAGGGGGGCGCCATCTCATCCCTCATCTCAGGCAGCAGATTACCTTGAGCCACCCCTGCTCATAGGCTTTTTGCTAAGAATGTACTTGCAAAAGTTTTTATTATGCATTTAAGCTTCAACGGCAAGCTTTTTTTCAAATTCTCTTTATCTGCTTTATCAGTGCCTTGCAACTAACTTGCCAGCACATATGCTATTCTCCATTTTTGTCATTTGGCTCCTTTTTCCAGTTCCTGAACTTTTTTGACTACAACAGCCTCTCTGACCTTGCCTTTAAACCATGCTGGCAGTTTTTTGGCCTTCCTTTCACGTTTCTTAAAGCATGGAATACATCTGGTCTGGGCTGGGCTTCCGAGATAGTATTTTTAAACAATGTCAATGCTTGATGTAAATCTTTAACCTTTGCAGCTTCTCCTTTTACTTCTTTCTTAACTGTTCTCCTCATTTTATCATAGTCAGAATGCATAAGAAGCAATGGTACCCAGGAGAACCTCAGAGGCTTTCAAGCCCAACAATAGAGATTAGAAAAACAAAACTACCTGGGGTCCCAGGCCGAACTATGTACACTAAGCTGACGGAAAAACAATGAGTGCAGAGCAGGCACTACAATCCCTATTAAGGGGTGGATCCTGGACTGGTCTAGCAGGACTCCAGGAAAGGAAATTATCGGTAAGTAAAATTTCCCCTTTCAGATCATCCTGCTAGACCAGTCCAGACAACCGAGAAGTGCCAAAGCTACTCCCCTTCAAGGCAGATTGAGAGTGAAGCTGTGAATACCAGAGTACCAAACTGGGCTGCGGCATGCACCTGCACATCTAAACGGTAATGGCGTGCGAACGTGGAGAGGGTCGACCACATCGCCACCTGATAGATGTCCAAGGGTGAAATAAAAGAAACTTCTGCCCAAGAGGCCACCTGCTTCTGAGTGGAATGCGCCCGCAATCCCTGTGGGACTTGGTGGCACGGTGACCCTTCTGTGGCTCCGCAAACAGGACAAAAAGATGATCAGAGATTCAAAAGGAATTGGCAAATTCTAAGTAGTGAATTAATACCCTGCAAACATCCAAATGATTTAGGTGCTTGTCCTTCCCCACGCACTGATCCACATTGAAGGAGGGCAGGGAAATGAGCTGATTTAAGTGAAATGGCATTAGGATCTTGGGTAGAAAGGAGGGTATGGGCTGTAAGGTCACTCCCTCTTCGGAAAAGACCAGATATGGATCCCGACAGGACAGTGCCTGTAGCTCAGACACATGTCAGACCGAAGTATTTATTTATTTAACCAGTTTTCTATACCACCTTATCCTTCAATCAAAGCGGTTTACATTATGTAATTACTACAAACAGGTACTGGATATATTCCCTTGTCCCCAAAGGGCTCACAATCTATGTGTACCTGAGGCAATGGAGGATTAAGAGGCTTGTCCAAGGCCACAAGAAGTGCCTATAGGACTAGAAACCCCAGTCCCTCTGGTCTGAGATTGCTGTCCCCAGGTGGGACTTGAACCCCTGGCCTTCTGGCCTGAGGTACCATGTCCTAACCACTAGGTCACTCCTAGTAACGGCGATGAGGAACATGACCTTGAGTGTGATGTCTTTAGGTGTGGCTCAATGTAGTGGTTCAAAGGGTGCGCGAGTAAGAGCCTGAGGAACCAAGGATAGCTTCCCCGTGGGAACAGCCAGCTGCAGGGAGGCTGGAGGGTGCACATGCCCTTCATAAATCTAGCTATATCGCAACGTACTGCGAGCGAATGCCCCGTGATGAAACCACAAAAGGCAGCTAAGGCTGCCACCTGTACCTTCAGGGAGTTCGAAGATCGGCAGGTATGGAAGCCCCGCTGCAGGAAAGACAGAATCTGAGGAAGGTGAGCCTTCCATGGAAACAGGTTATGGGGTTGACACCAACACTCAAAAAGAGTCCAGACTCAAACATAGGTGATGGAGGTAGAGTGGTGGTGAGCTTGCAACAAGATACCGATGACCACCGGCGAATAGCCTTTACGCTTCAGGTGGTGCGACTCAACAGCCAGGCAGTAAGTGAGAAGGGCCCGAGATCCTCCATGAGGATGGGACCCTGGTGGAGAAGACCGTGGCGGTTCCTGAGAAGTAGGGGATCAGCTACCTGAAGTCGCTTCAAGTCAGCATACCAAGGACGGCGAGGCCAGTCTGAAGACACCAGCACTATCAACCACGGATGACATTCTATCCGACAGATCACTCAGGGTAGCATGACCGGCCGAGGCGGTGACCTGAAAGTGGCTGAAGAACGCTGGTATCTTGGAATTCCCGGGGAAAACCATGAGGTCCATAGCAGGTAAGCCCCACGGCGCAAGCTACCTCTCCCTGGGGTCAAGGTGATGGTGACTCAGATAGTCGGCCTGCACGTTGTCTTATCCCACGATGTGTTGAGCCGAAAGGGCCAAGAGATGGTCTTCGGTCCAAGGAAAAAGCAGCTGCATCTCGCACACAGCTCCATGACACTTGGTTCCATCTTGGCAATGGATATAGGAAACCGCCGTGGCATTGTCCAAGAGTACTCGGATGGCCTGCCCCTGGCACCAGGGGATGAAAATGTTGGAGGGCAAGCCAAATGGTCCTTACTTTGATGTGGTTGATTGCCCACTGGGACTCCACTGGTGATCAGGTTCCTTGAACAGAGAGATCCAGGCAATAAGCCCCTCCCAACCCGAAAGACTGGCATCCGTGGTCACTACCACCCACGAGGGACTGTCCAGTGGAAGCCCCCGGAGGAGATGGGCAGGGGTGGCCCTCCAGGACAGGCTGTTCCACACCGACCGCAGAAGTGGGAGGTGGATGGTGAAGGCCTGCATGATGGGAGACCAGCCTTCTGTAGGGGGCGCATGTGAGCGCAGGCACAAGGTATGACATCTAGAGTTGCGGCCATGGCTCTGAGCAAGAGTAAGTAATCCCGAACTTGTGGAACGGCCAGTTCTAGAAAGCTGTGCAGCAGTCTGTGAAAGCGGGGACACCGATCTTGCGTGAGGCACACCCTGGACTGCGCCATGTCGAAGTGAACCCCAAGGAACTTGAGGGTCTGTGACGAGCGGAGACAACTCTTTTTGTGATTGATGATCCAACCGAGGCACTCCAACCACTCTACTATAGTCAGAATGGCCCATTCTGCGCCTGGCAAAAAGTATGCCCAAATGAGCCAATCGTCCAGATAAGGGTGAATACAGATGCCATCTTGTCACGGAGCTGCGGCCACCACCACTAAAACCTTGGAGAAGGTTCATGGCATTGTCGTGAGGCCGAAAGGGAGCAAGCAGAACTGAAAGTGTTGACCCAGAATGGTAAATCAGAGGTACTAATGATAATCAGGCCGAATACGTATATGGAGATCTCCTTCCATAAGGTCTAGCATCGCCAGGAATTTGCCAGAGCATACCAACAGCATGACCGACTGAAGCGTCTCCATACGGAAGTATGGCATGCGCAGGCTGTGATTGACGCCCTGGAGATCTAAAATAGGACGGAACACACCATCCTCCTTGGGCATCACAAAATAGATGGCGTAGCAGCCCGTGCAGTGTTCTTTAGGAGGTACCAGCACAATGGTTCATAGATTCCGGAGCCACTGAAGAGTGTTGGAGACAGCTGCACGTTTCAGGGTGGATCAACATGGAGAGACAAGGAAACAGTCACGAATGGGAGTGGCAAGGTCCAGCTCATAGCCTTGACTGATGATGTCTAGGACCCAGCAATCTGATGTAACTCAGGCCCACGCTCTCCAAAAGAACCGTAGGTGGCATCAACCTGCAGTACTGTGGGCCAGTCAGCGTGATGAGCGGAGTGAGTCTGGGGGCTTACGCTGGGCCCTGGACACTCCCTGATAGTGGCATGCTCCACAAAAGGAAGGGGCATGCCCATCAGAGGAATAGAAGGAACGGCTCTGCTGATAATGACGTGGCTCCCGGGAACCGGTCCTGGGCACCGAAGGCGTACAAAATGAGCGCTTGGACTTCAGCTTGTCCTCCAGTAAGTGCTAGGGCATGACCTCACCAAGGACCTTCACTAGCATCTCCAGGTCTTCCCCAAACAGGAGGGCACCCTTGAAGAAGAGTCTGGCCAAGTGAGTCTTGGATGCCAAATCGGCTGACCAATTGCGCAATCAGAGCCAGTGCTGAGCAACATTTGCTACTGCTACCCCACGACTTCGTGCCATAAAAGATCATAAAAGGCATCAGCCAAAAAGGCGACTATGAACTCTAGGTGGGTGACGTTTGCCCCATCCGGTAACAACTGGACCCAGTGCACTAAGGTTCTGGCAGCAAGACCTCCGCATGCGGCAGTCTGCAACCTCAGGGAGGATGCAGTAAAGGCTGTCTTAAGAAGACCTTCTTCCTTTCTGTCCTGGGGATCATGTAAGGCTGCCCCACCTTCCATCGGAATGGTGGTGTGCTTCATGACGGTTGTCATCAAAGAGTCTACCTTGGGATACCACAGCCATCATTGCAAATCTTCCTGAGACCACGGATAAATGCAACCAAGATGTCTGGCTGCCTGAAGGGAAGCGTCCAGTTGTCTCATTCCTCTTCCACCATCTGCTGCATCTCCACCGGGAATGGAAAGGCCCACGATGGAGTTCCGATGTCCTTGAGAATAGGGTCTGCGCCTGACTGAAGGTTCCCCATGGAGACTTCAGGGATGCGGAGCACCGTAGTAACCTGTGTGATCAAGGGAGCCATTTCCTCCTGCTGGAAGAGGCGCACCATCCGCGCCTCACTCTCCTCATCTCAGAGTGGGGCCTTGACATCCTCTGATCTGGAGTCACCTGCAGAAGCCACTGAGCCGGGGCCTCCATCCTCCTCCTCTGGGGACTCAAGTGAGACTCCTGTGGTGTTTGGGAGCCCCCAAGGGGCATCCATGTCATGGGTGCGCTTGTGTAACCAAGGTGCTTGACTGAGGGCCTGCTCTGTAGCTGGCAAGGAGGGAGGAGTGGCCTGGGTACCCTTCCAGAATGACCATGCATGTTGAAAAATGGCGGCAAAGTCAGCCGCATCACAATCAGCTCCCTGACCTTGCCCAGCGGTGTTTGGCGCATCTCTCACCGCTCCCCCCATGTCATCCTGCACCAGTATCGTGTCTGCAGGTCCCGCTGCTATAGTGATGGCGGGGGACACCTCCACTAAAGACTTCCCCAAAAGGTCAGCGCAAGAGGAACAGAGCCGATCAATTAAAAAGCGCGCTTCTTCCCACAGGCCAGACAGCAGGGAAGAGAGGTGGGCATGATGCAGTGCATGTGTGCGTGAGTGGGTGTCTGAGTTCTGAGCGGGAACAGGTCACAGAGGCCACACGGCTGTGAAGAGAGCTGATGTGTGGAGAAATTGGCAACGCTGCAGGGATGAGGAGCTGATCTATGACGCCACATGAACCTTAGCCCCTTCAAATACTCACAGCCGCTGTCTTCACTCTGCCCCGACTGGGCCAGGTTCTCATGGTCACCTCCTCCTCAAGCTAGGAGGAATGGGGGGGGAACAATTTGAGCTCTACTAAAGTGCTGTTTCGAATTAACTGTTTTATGTATTTATTTTTAAACAACAAACCAAAGAAAGGGGCAGGCAGCCCACGAGGTCCTCCGGCAACTGAACTAGCTCTCTTAGCCAAAAGTTGTCCCCCCAACTAAATTCGCCCCCTTAATCGGGGTAGCACATATACTCCCAGGGTCTTGTCAAGAAAAGTGCCTTCTGTCTAACAACGTCCAGCAGCCTTAAGACACTGAACTTGAACTGATTTCCAACCACCATCTGCTGAGACACTGAAGGGGTGCCCCTAGCTATAACCGAGTATCATACTACTAGTGATGTCACAAATATGGAAATTACACTAACCTGGTAATTGTAGTTCCTGTAGGATCCAGTTTAGTCCTCCACAATCGGGTACTGCCCCTCTCACTGCAGCCTGTAGACTGGACCAATCAAATCTTCTGTAGTACATATCCAGCAGGAGCTCCCAGAAGCCCCCCAGTGTACTAGTAACAAAGCATACTGAACGAAGCAACACATCAGATTATTATCAGATTAACATTAAACCTTGTACTTCCCCCCCTGGAATAACCAACTCCCTCCCCAAACGAGGAAGTCAGAACACTGCACGGCGCCGGAATCGACGCCCCTAAATTGACACAGAGCTCCCCCCAGGTACTAAGGAGCTTACGGAACCCCAAAAGAAAGGGAAGAGCCATAGCTATAAGCACGACTGCCGCTAAGGTCCGAACGGGACGCAAAACTATCTTAGAATCTCCCGCTCGGGATAGCGCGCCGCAAGATCATGCAGATATTCGGGAGGGAAGGAGGACTAAACTGGATCCTACAGGAACTACAATTACCAGGTTAGTGTAATTTCCATTTCCTGTGCGGATATCCAGTTTAGTCCTCCACAATCGGGATGTAACAGAGCAGTTAAGACCGGGCGGGACCTTGTAGTCCGGCGCGCAAAACCGCCGAACCAAAACAGGAATCCCGAGCCGCTTAATATGGAAAACAAATAAAACGACCCTCTAATACAGGGCACACGAGCAGATTGAATAAAAACTGCCAAATGGGCTCAGGAGAGCCTACAGAAACGCTGGCATCCCAGACAGAGCATTGCACACAAGAAAGAAAAAATGAAATGCAAACTCCTACCAGCTCAGGAACAGAAGATTCAGCCACAATCTCCCAGTACCAGGCACTGCCTTATAGGTATGGCAATTCCCCGTCCTGTCTAGGGGAAGCTCACCCAGGGCTGATAAAATGTGCTAGGCAGGCAACAGCAGCCAGCAGGTCTGACTTTCTCCTAGTCTCCTGTGGCACAGCTCCAGGGAGACAGGCTTCTTTTGTCTTTCTTATTTTTAAAGGCACAGCTAGCTACCAAAAACAAAAATAGTAGAGAAATGCCCCAAAACAAACCCTAAAAACAACTAACTAGTGTTGCTCCTGCAAAGGTCACTAAGTGTGCCCAGAGGACACACTTTTACGTCTACACACTGCAACGAGACTGGACACACTGGGGGGCTTCTGGGAGCTCCTGCTGGATATGTACTACAGAAGATTTGATTGGTCCAGTCTACAGGCTGCAGTGAGAGGGGCAGTACCCGATTGTGGAGGACTAAACTGGATATCCGCACAGGAACTTCTGGTAATTCTCTGTCTCATCATCTGCTGGTTGGGGTTGTTAACCCAGTAGTCTGGACTGGTCTGACCTCACTGGGTAAAGATTATTTTCTGTTCCATTACTAGAAATTAAATACTGAAATGTTTTGAATGGTTTCGTAAGGGATAAGTAGATACTTAGCTATAGTGTTCCGAGTCTCTTTCCAGAACCATCCAGTGGGTATTTGAGAGGGGACCAGCAGTGTGTTGCAGGGACATGGGCTTGCTTTCTGATTGTAGGCTCACGTCACTGCTAATTTAATGTGGTGTAAATTAATTGGATTTTCAGACAGATAAATCTTTCTAGAAGTGCTGTTTGCTGCTTAAGAATCTGTCTCCCCATTTCCTGCTTTTATCATGTAGTGTTAAGGTCAAAGGTTAGAGTTAATAAAATTTAGAAAACTGCTGGCAATAGTGCAGAGTCCACAGGAACTTTTACCCCTGAGCTTTGCGTCAGTTCTTGAGAGGTGTGAAGAGAAGAAAGATTTTGCTTAATTTGGTTTTGTTCTGCTGTCTTTTGTTCATATTATTTCATGTTGTTTCATTTTAGCGCAGATGGTTTGGTTTACTGTGCACAAAGGGGGTAATTTTTTAAGGGACTGAGGAAAGTTACATACCATGGACACGCATAAGTCATGTATTTGCAATGGCTTCTGTGTGTATATGGGCCGTTAATGTGTACCGTCGCCAGTTGCTATTTTATAAGTATGTGCGTAAGGCCGATGGCGCGTACCTTCACTGTGGTTATTCAGATGAATAGAGCTTGGATGGAATGTAGGCAGAGTACATAGTCACACATGGATGCATGTAAAATACACGCAAACATTTACAGCAGCCATAGGGCTGGTGCACGTGCTTGCGCCTAGATCTGACACACTACTACTTACATCCTGTTTTATAAAGTCAAGGATGCACGTACTTAACTTTATAAAACATATTAAATACACCTGTAAAACGTGCGTTAACCTAAATGCAGCTTATGAAATTATCCTCATAGGGGCTGATATTTGAAACCCTTATCTGGATGGTCAATGGGAGGCCATCCGGGATAAGGCTGCAGAGCGAGAGCTTCAGCAGCACTTTCTGGATAGTGCCTCTATTTCCACAGACTGCCCTGACACTCTCCGGTTAGTGCTGGGATGGTCTGTGGGCAGAGTGAGGGCAGTGCTGGTGCTGTCTGAATAAGTTCTGGCACCTGTGATTCTCATCCAGCACTTATTTGGATAACTGAGGCCTCGTGAAAATCTCACTCTCCAGATAAATGCCAGCATCACTCAATCTGGATATTCAGCATTCAGTAACCTTGTATGTAAAAAGCAATATTAAAGCTACTGCAATGCAGGGGGCATGGGGAAATGAAGAAGCGCTCTGGATTGTGTTGGAAAGAGGAGATGGCACTGTCATCCATACTGCTGTAGTCTACAGACCTCCGACTCAAATCGCTCCCTGCACCACCATCAGCAGCTCTCCCCTCACAGGGATCGAGCCACCGGCAGGAGCGGCGGGAAAGCAGCCATCTTTGGAGTCCTTGCCCAATTGGGGCAGGCGCTCAACTTTAAAAAGGAAAGCGCCATCGGGCGCTCGTGAAACGCTCCCTGCACCACCATCAGTAGCTCTCCCCTCACGGGGATCGAGCCACCGGCAGGAGCGGTGGGAAAGCAGCCATCTTTGGCGTCCTTGCCCAATCGGGGCAGGCGCTCAACTTTAAAAAGGAAAGCGCCATCGGGTGCTCGTGAAACGTTCCCTGCACCACCATCAGCAGCTCTCCCCTCACGGGGATCGAGCCACCGGCAGGAGCGGCGGAAAAGCAGCCATCTTTGGCGTCCTTGCCCAATCGGGGCAGGCGCTCAACTTTAAAAAGGAAAGCGCCATCGGGCGCGCCCGCGCCTGAGGGCCTCGCCAGAGGGCCCTTTTGCTTGGCCCTTAGGCGGGGACCGCAACAGAGAATCCATAAGCCTGAAGACATCGCTTCTTTGCAATTAACATCCAAACCTCCAGGTCTTGCCCACCTCCATCGTGAACCAACAAGAGCCAAAATTACCAGCACCGTCCTCCACTCACTAGATCCAACGGCCTGCGACCAATCCATAACCTCCGCCTCTACACGTCGTGGACGGTGAGGAATAGCTTTGGCTGATCTGCCTCCACTCCAGCTGATCTAAAGAACTGAACACAAGACTCACAAAGAACAAAAGCAGACCACCGATATTATACATGTCCGAACATAACAACACAGACTGTAAGTTATACAAATCTGTCTAAACTAGTCAGAATATTGCTGTACAAAGTAACTAAACTAGTCAGAACATTGCTGTACAAAATAGCTAAACTAGATAGAATATTGCTATACAATGTAACTAAGCAAGACAAATAATCTGATTGTATATTAGACTGTTCTACAAATAACCACTACTTTTAATGAAGTAGGGTCCACTACTACAGTGAGCTAGCATACAATTCACCTCTCCACACTTAATCCTTGCCTCCCGCCTCCATCTGCTCGCTCTCACACCACTTTGAGCAATTACATAAGAAGCACAAGGCCTTGCCTTCCCTATCCTACTTTAAAGACAACAAGGAATATTGCAAACAATACTTGAGAAACCTGCCTCTAGAGCCAACACCACACAGAACGAAGCATGGCCATACCCACTATAGCACTTGCACTCCTCTACACCCTTGCTAGTGTCATCTGCGAATCCAACGTGCTTCTCCATGATCATAATCCAATCCCCACACTCCAAGGCACAAGTAAGAAATTCTATCACAATCAATACCAGCCTCCAGTAAGCTCCCATTACAGGAGACGGACACATTTGCTCTATGTAACGCTAGATCTTACTGCTAACTCAAGAGTTAACAAAAACAGAAGTTCAGGATGACCTCAAGTGCGCCCTCAACAACGCACGCTCGGCCCGCAATAAATGGCCAGCCATTACTGACTTAATAACCAACATGAACTTAGACTTACTAATGGTCACTGAGACATGGCTCTCAGACACGGACTCTGTGCTATTAAATCAACTCACCCCACCTAACTTCTCAATCTTCACATGCAACAGACAGAATAGGAGAGGAGGAGGAGTCTTCATTCTTGCAAAAACTGCACTACAATACCGAATTAACCTAACCAGGAGCTCACTCCACCTAGACACAATAACCATCTCCAACAAAATCAACACCATCAATCTTGTATACAGAGCACCAAGCGCTTCTTCAGACGAATTCTCTGACATAATCGACCTAGCTGCTAATCCTGAAGATCCCAGCAAACAAAATTGGCTACTGGGTGATTTTAATCTTGCCTCCACACAGCCCACCTTATCAAGTACCTTCCTTGAAGCAATGGCGAACCTCTGCTACAAACAAATTGTAATGGACCCTACCCACAAAAAAGGAAACCTCCTTGATCTGGTTTTTGCTCCACCCACAGTCACAGGCACGAGACGCAGTTTCAATCTCTCCATCACCCCTGTCCCATGGTCAGATCACAACCTGATAACATTTCAGATCCCGGCACAACGGAACACACTCAGACAACCAGATACCCAAACATCAGTTAACCCAGTACGTTTCAAACCATTGGATAAAGAAGTGATCACCAAACAGGCACTCCCAAAGCTCACTCTCACACCATCCAACCTCGACGAGACAATAGCTAACTGGAACGACACCCTTCTCCTGTATGCCCAACAAGCGCCTACTAATAAACATCCAACGCCTAATGGTCGTTCCAATAAAAAGCCACCCGCCCCATGGTTCTCTCCTGAGCTACGAGCATCACTACATCACCTGAGAAAACTAGAAAGAAAATGGAGGTGCACCCATAACACCCTAGACCAAGAAACCTACTTTGCTCACCTGAAAACTCACCGCGATTCAACTTGGCTCAAGAAGAAGGAATTCCACTCTGAACTCCTTAGCCGCTCACTAAACAAGCCACGAGATCTTTTCAACTTAGTAAAATCACTAACTAAGGAGCCATCTCCACCACAACAAGAATCTATACATCCGCAACTATACGCTAACTACATTCAATCCAAAGTAGTTAAAGCAAATACAACCACATTTCAAGAACCTTCCAAAACCTCTCAGCCTCAAGCACTACTCACTAAACTCTCACCTCCATCTGCAAAATCCATTGAGGACATTATTGCCACCATCAACACTACTACTGCACCAAACGATCCTTGCCCAGTGCATTGGATCAGAACAATGCGCTCAGAACTTAGTCCTTTCATAGCTAAGATCACAGACTTGTCCTACTCATCTGGAGTATTCCCTGCTGCCCTCAAGCAAACATCCATCCGATCATTACTGAAGAACAACCGTCTAGACTCAAAGAAGGAGGAATCCTATCGGCCTATCTCTAGTATTCCATTACTAGCCAAAATACTCGAGAAAGAGACTCAAAGACAGATCCAACAACATATAGACACATCATCCCCTCTGGACCCATGCCAGCATGGATTTAGGGAAGCTCATGGGGTTGAAACACTCCTTACCTCCCTCTCCAACGCGCTCATCAGTGGGATAGACAGCATCAAGATGGGTTTTGCATTGATCTTTCTTGATATTGCAGCTGCGTTTGATTCAGTGGATCACCAGCGACTCCTAGCTCGACTCCATGAGAAGGGTATCCAAGGTCTCGCATGGAACTGGTGTAAATCATACCTTGAAGACCGGTGGCAACAAGTCCGCATTAGCACCAATACATCTGAGCCCTTCCAGCAAAAGCAAGGAGTACCTTAAGGCTCCTCCCTATCCGCGCTTCTCTTTAATATATATGCAGCCAATTTGTGAAATCACCCGTTCCTTTGGTCTATCCTGCCTCATCTATGCAGACGACGTGCTCAATTTTACCCCGATCAATATCACAAATCCCAACTACACAGCTTTAATCAACTGCTTCAACACGATAACGGATTGGCTCCTTAACCAGAACCTGAGAATAAACTTCAAAAAGACTGAAGTCCTAATCATCACAAGAAACAAACGCTTCTCACCTCCTCCGACCCTCAAAGTAAGAGACACCGAACTCCCAGTCAAGTCATCCATACGCTACCTTGGTGTTACAATTGATCAACAACTAGACTTCAAGGAACACATAAAAAACACAGTAAAGGCCATTTACCACAAGATCAAAACCCTTCGACTTCTGAGACCCATGCTAAAGCCCGAGGACTTCCGCACAATATTCCAAGCGTTAGTCACACCTAATGTTCCCTCTAATTTTCTGTAGGCTGTGTGCGCATAAAATATCAGCTGTGTGTAGCTTTTGAAGGAAGGTTAAATTTTTGTGCGCCACATAACGACACTTGGAGTTATATACTTTAAAATTTGACTACACGTCAGAATACAGTATGTACACCACATTGATTTTAATCAAATTAAATGAAAATAGACGATTACTAAATGCAGCGGGAAATTTCTAGCAATTACAATCATAACTTTTAAATTTTAAGACGTCTGTGTTGTTTTCTATCAGAATCAGAGCCGTAATTTTTGTGCGCTCTGTGGTAAAGTATGTGCGCTCGCTCGGTGAGGTGTGTGCGCGCGCACACGCGCACAGCTTAGAGGGAACAGTGGTCACACCCCATTTTGACTACGCGAATATCACACTACACGGCCTACCCAAGAATACCCTATATCCTCTTCAATTAGCCATGAATACTGCAGCCCGTATTCTCTCTGGAGCAACAAGAAGAGACCACATAACACCGATATTAATGGAGCTTCACTGGCTTCCAATAAGCTGCAGGATCACATATAAAGCCCTTCTCACCACTTTTAAAGCTATAAATAAAGTATCGCCATCCTCAATCTCTGATCTACTCACGCAAACCCGGAACAACAGACTCAGGAGGTCAACAGCTGAAAATACACTAGTTATCCCAAGTGAATCAACAAAATGGTCCCAAACAACTAATAACAGAGCATTTATATCATATGCCCCAAGATGTTGGAATCAACTCCCCCCTAGCATCAGATCAATCAGAGACCTTATGCAATTCAGAAAAGCCATAAAACACCATCTGTTCACTATGTACTTCACTAAACTCATCCACGACTCCCCGCCTACCCCCAAGATCTCAAGCTCTCATGATGACAAACCAAATACACCCCGTACAAAATACGTAACATAGACCATATAGTTCTGTATCTATGCATGAGCTACCGTAATGTAAATAGAATTACCATCACGATATCTGTTAAAATGTAAATAGTTTTCCCCCAGTTTAAGTCCATGTTATGCTCCCTGTTATCTGTAAACTTAAGACAGGTCCTAACTGTCTGAGTAAATTTTGTTGTATGTAAACCGCACTGATAACAAAGAGTGCGGTATATAAGAATTGTTAAATAAATAAATAAATAAATAAAATAAATCGAAGAAATAGATAATGAATTGATTATAGATATTGCCAAGATAGCCACAAAGGGTGAAGTGATCATACTGGATGACTTTAATCTACCCGATGTGGATTGGAGTACTCCTTCTGCGAATCTGGCAAAAAGCAAAACAATTGTGGATGCTTTCCAAGATGCGTCTCTTAAACAAATGGTGATGGAACCAACCAGGGAAAGCTCAATGCTGGATTTAGTGCTTACCAACGGTGAGAGCGTGTTGAATGTCTGGGTGGGTGCCCCTGTGAGCAGCAGCAATCAACACACAGTGTGGTTTGAGATAAAAGCCAAGGTGCAGTCCAATCATAGCAAGCTCAAAGTCCTAAACTTCAAAAACACTGACTTCAGTAAAATGACCAAGTACCTGAAGGAGATGGCAGGGTGGGAGAGGATAAGGGAAGTGGAATTGCATTGGGCTAAACTAAAGGTGGCAATAAAAGGGACAACAGATACCTATGTAAGGAAAGTAAATAAAAACAAGAGGAAAAGGAAACCTATTTCGTTCTCCAAAGAAGTGGCTGCTCAAATAAAGGCGAAAACCACAGCTTTCACAAAATTCAAAAGCTTGCAAACAGAGGAACACAGTAAGGAATACAGGATCAAACTAAAAGAGACAAAAAGAGAAATAAGGAAAGTAAAATCAAAGGCAGAGGAAAAGATGGCTAAAGATGTGAAATGTGGCGACAAAACTTTCTTCAGGTATATTCGGGAGAGGAGGAAAATCAGAGATGGAATTGCAGGACTCAGAAGTGCTGGGAACGGATTTGTGGAAAGTGACATTGAAAAAGCAAAATTGCTAAACAAATACTTCTGCTTTGTATTTACTAAAGAAAATCCTGGAGAAGGACCATCTGTGACTCCCAAATATAAAAATGGGAATGAAGTAGATACCACACCATTCACAGAAGATGATGTGTTAGAACAACTTGCAAAACTGAAAGTGAACAAGGTCATGGGACCGGATGGGATACATCCCAGGTTACTGAAAGAGCTCAGAGAGGTTCTTGCAGGGCTGTTAAAGGATGTTTTCAACAGATCCTTGGAAACAGGAGTAGTTCCTCAGGACTGGAAAAGGGTGGATGTGGTATCTCTTCACAAAAGTGGTGACAGGGAAGAAGTTACAAACTACAGGCCCGTGAGCTTTACCTCGGTGGCGGGAAAAGTAATGGAGGCACTTCTGAAAGAGCGAATAGTGGACTTTCTAAAAATCAACAGGTTGCATGATCTGAAGCAACATGGTTTTACCAAAGGACGATCTTGCCAAACAAATCTGATTGAGTTCTTTGACTGGGTGACCAGAGAACTAGATCAGGGCATGCGATGGATGTCATCTACCTGGATTTCAGCAAAGCCTTTGATACTGTTCCTCATAGGAGTCTTATCAATAAACTCAGTAGTTTGGGGATGGGTCCCAAGGTGGTGAACTGGATCAGAAATTGGTTGACTGACAGATGACAGAAGGTGATGGTAAATGGAGCTCACTCGGATGAAAGGAGTGTGATTAGCGGGGTGCCCCAGGGTTCGGTCCTGGGCCCGGCACTGTTCAATGTATTTGAGAGTGATATTGTTGAAGGACTGCATGGAAAAGTCTGTCTTTTTGCAGATGATACGAAAATTTGCAACAGTGTGGACTCCCCTGAGGGAGTGGATACCATGAGAAAAGATCTACAAAAGCTGGAAGAATGGTCTAATGCTTGGCAGTTAAGATTTAATGTGAAGAAGTGCAGTGTCATGCACTTGAGAAGCAGAAATCCAAGGGAAATGTACGCGATAGGGGCGAGAGGTTGGTGAAGGACCTTGGTGTGATTATTTCTGAGGATCTCAAGGTGGAAAAACTGTGCAACAAGGCAGTGGCAAAAGCCAGGAGGATATTGGTTTGCATACAAAGAGGAATTACCAGCAGAAAGGAAGAGGTACTAATGCCACGGTATAAGTCACTGGTGAGGTCTCAGTTGGAATACTGTGTTCAGTTTTGGAGACCATATCTTGCAAAGGATATAAAAAGACTGGAAACTGTACAGAGGAAGGCGACCAAAATGATTTGGAGCCTGCGTCAGAAGCTTTATGAGAAGAGACTTGAAGACCTAAATATGTACACTCTGGAGGAGAGGAGAGACAGGGGAGATATGATTCAGACCTTTAAATACTTAAAGAGAAATAATGAACAAACAAACCTCTTCTAAAGACGGGGAAGCTTTAAAACTAGAGGGCATAACATGAAGCTGCAAGGGGGTATATTGAAAGGCGATGTCAGGAAATACTTTTTCACTGAAAGAGTGGTGGATGCTTGGCGTGCCCTCCCGATGGACGTGTTGGGCGCAAATACAGTGACAGAATTCAAAGTGGCATGGGACAGACACAGTGGATCCCTTTACAGCAACAGGATAAAATCAAAATAAACTTAACTAATTTCTCAACATAAAGGGGTGTCCTACATGGAGCGGTGGGTTCACCTCTTAAACAAAGACATGGGGAGGGGTGGCCTGCACAGAGTGGCAGGTGCGCCTACTCTTGCCATCTTACTGGGCAGAATAGATGGACCATACTGGTCTTTATCTGCCGTCATTTACTATGTTACTTTGTCTAGCAGGATGATCCGGAAATCACTTTTATCTAGGTCCTTCTCTTCTACTGCCAACTCCAGACTCCATTCCTTCCATCTTACTGCACCGCATGCTTGGAATAGACTACCTGAGTCAGTACCCCAGGCTCCATCCCTGGTCCTATTCAAATCCAGGCTAAAAACTCATCTCTTTGAGATTGCCTTTGGATTGTGACCTCCTTATTCTTCTATCTACTACTACTACTATTCAGCACTTGTAAAGCACCACGCACGCAGCACTGCACAGCTGACCTACAAGAGGTAGCCAACATACAAGAGACAGTCCCTGCCCGTCAGAGTCAAGCTCATCGGAGCTTACAATCTAGTTAGAACAAAACATAAGTTAGAACAGAATAGAGCATTAGTCAGTTCTGCGCAAGGTAGAGCATTAGTCAGTTCTGTGCAAGGTACGGTTTGGTCAGTAGTTTGGTCATAAATGATGACAAGGGTTAGGGTAAGATGAGGAAGGAGTCAGGATCTGAATGCAACAGTGAAGAGGTGGGTCTTCAATCTGGATTTGAAGAGGGTCAAGGAGGATGCCTGGCGCACAGACGCAGGTAGGCTGTTCCAGGCGTAAGGTGCAGCAAGGTGAAAGGAGCGCAGTCGGGAGTTCGCAGTGCGTATGAAAGGCATTGATAGAAGTAGTTTGTTAGCAGAGTGCAGGTTACGAGAGGGGATGTAGGGAGAGATAAGAGGTAGTGAGGGGCCATAGAGTGGATGCACTTATAGGTTAGCAGGGGAAGCTTGAATTGGATGCAGAATTGGACAGGGAGCCAGTGAAGTGACCTGAGAAGAGGAGTAATGTGGGCATGGCGAGGTTGGCATAAGATTAGTCGAGCGGCGTGATTTTGTATAGATTGTAGGGGAAGGAGGTGGCTTGCAGGAAGACCAGCGAGGAGTAGGTTGCAGTAATCAAGGCGAGAGGAGATTAAGGAGTGGATAAGCGTTTTGGTAGTGTGTTCAGAGAGGAAGTGGCAGATTTTGCTGATGTTGTAGAGAAAGAAGCGGCAGGTCTTAGCTACAAGCTGGATAGCACAGTTACTTATCTGTAACAAGTGATCTCTGGGAACAGCAGGAATAAGTCTTCACATATGGGTATCGTCGGTACCGACGGAGCCTGCACGGGAACGCTCCCCAGCGTCCAGTAAGAAAGCTTTTGGGAGCATCCCACAGCACCTGCGCGCTGCCTTCCCGCCTTTCCAAACCGCCTCTCTCCAGTTCGAGTTTTAAAGCTGAGACAAAGAGAGAGAGAGGAAAGGAAAGATAGATAGAGAGATACAACTCCTAGGGGAGGTGGGTGGGTTGTGAAGACTTATTCCTGCTGTTCCCAGAGATCACCTGTTACAGGTAAGTAACGGTGCTATCTCCAGGAACAAGCAGGAATGAGTCTTCACATATGGGGACTCCCTAGCTGCAGATGCCAGGGGAAGACCCCAGGTTGTGTGTCCTTGAAAAGGACTCTACCTCCCCCCATGGATCTCTGGCATCCAACCAGGGTAGGTGGGTAGGAGTTGATTAGGAATGGAACAGGTGTTTGAGAACAGCCTGACCAAACAAGGCATCCCGGCGGGAGTCCTTGTCCAAGCAGTAATGGGCTGTGAAGGTATGAACCGAGGCCCAGGTGGCCGCTCGACAGATTTGGTCGATGAACACAGAGTTTAGATGAGCCACTGAGGCTGCCATGGCTCTCACATTGTGAGCTGTGACATGGCCCTCCAGAGAAAGGTTTCTACTCTGGTAGGCGAAAGAAATACACTGAGCAATCCAGTTGGACAGTGTTTTTTTAGAGACTGGAAGTCCTAAATGAGAAGGATCAAAAGCAACAAAGAGTTGAGAAGACTTTCTATGTTGCTGTGTTCTTTGTAAGTAAAAAGCGAGAGCTCTCTTACAATCCAAGGTATGAAGATTCCTCTCTGCACTTGATGCATGAGGTCCTGGAAAAAAGACAGGTAAATACACCTCTTGGTTCAGATGAAAAGGTGAGACCACTTTAGGCATAAAGTGTGGATTGGTCCTGAGGACTACCTTATCATGATGAAACCTTGTATAAGGTGGATTGGCCACCAAAGCTTGCAACTCACTGATGCGGCGTGCTTAGGTGACTGCAATGAGAAAAAAAAAAACCTTCTAAGAAAGAAATTTCAAGGAGGTGGTGGCTAAAGGTTCAAAGGGTGGCTTCATAAGCTGGCCAAGAACCAGGTTTAAGTCCCATGCCACTGGAGGTGGTCTAATGGGAGGTTTAGTTAAAAGAAGGCCTCTCATGAATCTTGCTATAAGAGGATGAGAGGAAATAGGTTGTCCATTGAGAGGCTTGAGGGACGCTGCAATAGCACTCAAATGGACTCTTATTGAATTTGTTTTCAGACCTGCATGGGATAGATGCAGAAGATACTCTAGTAGAGAATTCAGAGGTATTGCAAGAGGGTTTAGACCCTTCCCTGAACACCAAATGGTAAATCTTTTCCATTTGAAAGCATAGGAACGTCTAGTAGAAGGCTTTCTAGAGGCATGAATAACATCTCTGACTTGCTGGGAGAGATGAAAATCTTGAAGGTCTAGGCCCTCAGCAACCAAGCCCTGAGATGGAGAGACTGGGGGTTGGGGTGCCACAACGTTCCTTCTTCCTGGGATAGAAGGTCTGGAGCAGAGCCCAAGTCCAGGGAAGAAGCTTGAGAGAAATGCAGAAGTAGAGGGTACCACACTTGGCATGGCCAATGTGGTGCTATGAGGATCATGGTCCCTTGATCTCTCTGAAGCTTGAATAGTGTCTTGGGAATTAGGGGAATTGGTGGAAAGGCATAAAGGAAGTCTTGACCCCAGTGAAGGAGGAAGGCATCCTTGGCCTGAACTCCCTGACACGGAATTCTGGAACAGAACCGGGGAAGTTTGGCATTCCACGGACTTGCAAAGAGGTCTATGTCCGGGGTTCCCCAAATTCGAAAGATCCTGTTTACCTGGTCCATGTGGAGGAACCACTCGTGTGGAAGCAGAACTCGACTGAGTCTGTCCGCCCAAGAGTTTTGAATGCCTGGAAGATATACTGCCAGAAGATGGATGTGATGCTCTCTGGTGAAGGCCCACAGTCGCAAAGCTTCGTTGCAAAGCGACAGAGAGCCAGTCCCTCCCTGCTTGTTTACATAGAACATGGCTACTTGGTTGTCCATATGGATGAGGACTGTCCTGTAGCTGAGCAGGGAATGGAATACTCTGAGAGCTAAGAAAATTACTCTGAGTTCCAAGAGATTGATATGCAGAGAAGTCTCCTGTGGAGACCAGATGCCCTGGGTGGAGAGATCCTGCAGATGAGCTCCCCAACCCCTTGGAGAAGCATCTGTTGTGAGAGTTGCTTGGGGTAGTGGTTGCTGAAAAGGGGACCCCAGCAACAGGTTTTGAGAGGACTTCCACCACTGGAGAGACCAAAAAAGGCGACTGGAGTTTGCTATTTTGTCTGACAGGCAACCTGATGCCTGAGTCCATTGGGTGGACAAAGTCCATTGAGCTGCCCTCATGTGAAGGCGAGCATATGGAACCACATGCATGGTGGATGCCATGTGGCCTAATAGTTGTAACATCTCTCGAGCAGTTAATTGGGACTTTAACTGAATCTGGGAGGCTAACTGCACAAGACGTAGGCAACGGGCCTGAGGAAGATAGGCCCTTGCAGTTGTGGTATCCAGCAAGGCCCCTATGAACTCTAGAGACTGAGTAGGGGTGAGATTGGATTTTGGGATGCTTATTACTAGTCCCAAATACTGAAGGATACGCATTGTGCAGGTTAGACAAGTCTGGGCCTCTGACTGGGATGGGGCTCGAATGAGCCAGTCGTCCAGATATGGGAATACGAATATTCCTAGAGTGCGGAGAAATGCAGCTACTACTGCCATGCATTTCGTGAACACCCTTGATGCAGAGGCCAGACCGAAAGGAAGCACCCTGTATTGGTAGTGCTTTCCTTGAAAAAGGAACCGAAGGAACCTTCTGTGTGTTAGATGGATGAGGACATGGGTGTATGCATCCTTGAGATCTAGAGAACAAAGCCAGTCCTGACTCTGAAGGTATGGAAGCAGAGCCCCTAGAGAAATCATTTTGAATTTCTCCTTGAATAGAAACTTGTTCAATTCTCTGAGATCTAATATGGGTCTGTAGCCCCCTGTTTTCTTTGGGATAAGAAAATAAGGGGAGTAGAACCCTGAGCCCTGTTGAAGAAGAGGTACTTCTTCTATTGCCCCTTGGACAAGAAGGGTAGCAATCTCCTGACCTAGAAGGTTGAGGAGAGATGTTGGAGAATTGAACTGTTTCACCATGGTGTGAGGAGGAAGACTCAAGAAATGAAGCTTGTACCCTTCCTTTATGATGGAGAGGGTCCATTGCTCTGCTGTGATTTGCTCCCATCTGGGAGCAAAGTAAATCAACCTTCCTGGAATGGTGAGGGGCTCTGGTTTTTCCAGAGTTAGAAAGGCTAAGTTCTCTAGTTGCAAGTCAAAGGCCCTGAGGAGGTTGAGGCTGCTGGGCTGTGGTAGGCCTGGCAGCCTTTGACTTGGCCTGTTTAGGTGGTTGCTGACGCTTTGCAGCAAAACGACCTGCAGAAGATGTCTGCCCATGAGCAGGATAATATCTTCCCTTTTTAGAAAAAGATGTCTTTTTAAACAATCTTTTCTTAACAGGGGCAGAGGTAGACTTTGAAAGTCGATCCAAAGCAGAGTTCTCAGCATCCATCTGAGTGGCCTTTGCTTGCCAATCCCTGCCAAACAGGTTTTCACCTGTACAAGGAAGGTTTCCCAACTCATCTTGGACCCAGAGTTCCAAATCAGAAGCTTGTAACCAAGCAATTCTGCGTGCACCTATGGCAATAGCCGTGGCTCTGCTTACACACTCAAAAGAGTCAAAGGCTGCACGGTTGGAGAATTTGGAAACATCTTGGGCATGTTTGAGCCAAGTGAGAAATTCCTGCCTTTTATCTTCTGAAATAAAAGAAGCTAAAGTCTGCAGATGATCTGTGACTTCTTTTAGGAACATCCCCATATAGAGACTATAGGAGTTGATTCTGGCAGCAAGCATATTGACCTGGAAAATCCTTCGGCCAAAAGCATCTAGAGTCCTACATTCACGTCTTGGAGGATTAGATGAGTGTCTCTTTGCACTCTTTATTTTCTTCATAGCAGACTCAACCACAATAGAGTGGTGAGGAAGCTGAGTCTTATGAAAACCAGGACAGGGAGGGACACGGTACATGGTGTCCAACCTACGAGAATGAGGAGAGGTAGTGAGAGGAGTCTCCCACATGCCCAACATGAGATCATAAAGAATCTCATGAATAGGTAAGGTAGCTGCTTCCTTAGGAGCCTTAGGATATTGCAAAATATCTAATTGCTTGGCTCTAGGCTCTGACTCAGAGGCCACTGTAATAGAGAGGCCTCTAGCCACTTCCCTAATGAAGTCTTGAAAAGACAAGTCCTCTGGAGGAGACATTCTTCGTTTTGGAGAAGCAGACTCCTGAGGAAGTAGTACCGGTGCATCGACAGAAGCCTCCGACTCATCAGAGTCTTCGGAGGAATCTAAGTATCGCCTGTCTGGATGCTCCTGTAAAGCCCGATACGCGTACCGAGTGGGATCGACATCGGGAGTAAGCGGTACCGGTTCGGTACCGATGGGCATCATAGGACAGGGTACCGTTGCAGTCGACACCGAAGCCGATGTAATCGGTACCGGCACCAGGAACAGTGCCGATGCCGGAGTCGGTACTGGCAACGGGGATTGTTGCGGTACCGAAGGCGTCGAAGCCTGCATGAACGCCGTAAGGGTGCGCTGCATGGATAGAATTTTCTGATCCATCGACGCCACCAAAGTCTGGATGTCGGTACCAGTGGAGGCCATCGGTACCCCAGAACACGGCAACAGGTGATTGGTCGAGGCCAAGCCATCGATGTCAACCTGTGACCCCATAGATAATGCTTTGGAAGCCGGAACTTCCCACCGGGGTAATTTTGCCAGAGCGGAATCCTCGAGGACAGGCCCGGAGGCATCTCGATGCTTAGAGGGAGATTTGCCCTTCGAGGACCGGCTAGATTTATGTTTGGTTACCTGAGATCCATGGGAGGAAGAAGAAGCCCTGGAAGACATCGATGCCACCGAGGCTGCATCAGAGGGAAACAGGGTACTGAGCTTGGCTGCTCGGTTCTGCCGACCTCTTTTAGACATCATGGTGCAGGACACACAATCCGTGATGGAATGGTCAGGACCCAAACATTTTAGACACCAATCATGGGTGTCGGTGACAGAAATAGTACCGCCACATTTTGTGCACTTTTTAAACCCGGAAGCGGGCTTCTCCATGAGGAGAAAATATTTAGGCCTAAGGCCCAAACTGAAAATGCACAGTTGAAGAAATAAAAGGTTTCTTTTTGAAGAAAGAAAGAAAAGAAAAGACCGGCGATACCGGTCTGACGTCGAAGGCAGACGCAACACAGAAAAATAAAGAACTTCTTCTGCGGTGACAGGAACATGACCTGCTGGCTCCGCGGAAAAGAAGAACTGGAGAGAGGCGGTTGGGAAAGGCAGGAAGGCAGCGCGCAGGCACTGTGGGATGCTCCCAAAAGCTTTCTTACTGGACGCTGGGGAGCGTTCCCGCGCAGGCTCCGTCGGTAGCGACGATACCCATATGCAAAGACTCATTCCTGCTTGTTCCTGGAGATATGAGCAGAAAAGGAGAGAGAGGTGTCAAAGATAACCCCCAGATTGCGGGCCGAGGGAACAGGAAGGATAGTAGATCCATCCACATGGATTGAGAGAGGGGGAAATGGGGGGGGGGAGGAGTTAGGTGGAAAGACAAGGAAGTTCAGTCTTGGCCATGTTCAATTTTAATCGGCGATGAGACATCCAGGCAGTGATGCCCAAAAGACAGGCAGAGATCTTGGACTGGGTTGCCGGAGAAATATCAGGTGTAGAGAGGTAGATTTGGGAGTCATCAGCACAGAGATGGTATTGAAAGCCATGGGAGGAGATGAGCGCGCCAAGGCCTTGGGTATAGAGAGAGAAGAGGAGGGGGCCCAAGACAGATCCCTGGGGTACTCCTACATGGAGTGGGGTAGGGGAGGAGGAGGAGCCACCAGAGCATACACTGAATGAGCGATAGGAGAGGTAGGAGGAGAACCAAGATAGTACGGAATCCTTGAAGCCAAGTGAGGAGAGGGTGATGAGGAGAAGGTCATGGTCAACGGTGTCAAAGGCAGCAGAAAGGTCAAAACGGATGAGGATAGAGTAGAGGCCATTGCATTTAGCCAGGAACAGGTCGTTTGTGACTTTAGTGAGTGCCGTTTCAGTGGAATGTAGGGGACGGAAGCCGGATTGAAGTGGGTCCAGGAGGGCCTGGGAGGTGAGGAAGTCAAGGCAGTGACGGTGGACTGCTTGTTCTAATAGTTTGGATATGAAGGGAAGGAGGGAGATGGGTCGATAGTTAGAAGGGCATGTGGGATCAAGTGAGGGTTTCTTGAGGAGGGGTGTGACAACAGTGTGTTTGAAGTCAGTGGGGACAGTTGCAGTGGAGAGTGAAAGGTTGAGGATATGAGTGATGGAGGGGACAATGGTGAGGAAGATGGAACGTAGGAGACGGGTGGGGATAGGGTCCATATGTATTTTAATCATTTCCCTTAAGAATTTCCTAATGCTCTGTTGTTCTGTTTTAGCAGATTATAAATTCTGTGAAGAAGGCACTTTTATGTGTATTTGTACTGTGCTTGGTATGCCTAGTAACGCTATATAAATGATAAGGAGTAGTAGTAGTATAGTAGCAATTTGTTTTTGCTTGTTATAAACCAGCTTATAATAGGCAACTGGTTAATGCGGTATAAAATGCCATATTAAATTAAATTAAAGTTAAATTAGTCACGGCATATTGCAGCATAGCACATCCTCTTAGCCCCAGAGTGGGAGACCTTTCTGAGTGGATATTTGGTGTGGAGGAGGATAAAGCGGGCTGGAACATGGCCTCTACACGTAAAAAAATCAGCTGATCTGGGGGAATTTGCCTATGGAAATGCCCGAAGCATTCAGAATGAGACAAACTGCTGGCGGAGGGGGTGTCTGGGCTTGCGGCAGTGACTGATCAGGGAACGAAGGGGCCAGAAAATGCAGCTGGGGCTCTCATGTCAGTTACCAAGGAGAAACTTAAATCATGGTTTATGGAGATTAAAACTGACATTGCAGGGTTTAAAGTGGAGGTGGAGGATCTGTTCTCGCAGTTGCAAACCGATATTATGGAAGTGGGCTGCAGAGTTGCAGAAGGGTGCATTGAGGCTTTGGAGGCACATGCGGAAACGCTGGAGAAAAAGATGAAGAATTTGGAAGAGGATAAGGAAACTATGGCTTTAAAACTGGAATACCTGGAGAACAGAGCCTGTCGTCAGAATCTGAGAATAAAAGGGGTACCTGAGACAGAGGAGTATCGTGATTGTATGAAAACCGCAAAGGAGATCTATGTCGCTGTGTTGAAGGATGCAGGAGGAGGGGAGATGGACGTTATATTGGACAGAGCACATAGATCGCTTGGTGCAGCTCGAAGGGAACAGCCTCGAGATATTATCATTTGTTTCCATGAATATCAGATCAAAGAAAAAATAGCCAGCCGGATGCGGTCCCTGGGAAAGTTTAAATGGCAGGGGTCAGATATTGCTATCTACGCAGACCTGGCCACAGCAACGCTTCAAAGAAGGAGGAATTGGCGTGCGTTCACTACCAGACTGTGGGAGGACAATATTCGATATAAGTGGTTGTTCCCTGTGGAGTTAGCTTTTACCCATAATGGGGTGACTAGAAGAGCGGAGACACTGCCGACATTGGCAGCAGCTATGGAGAGGCAGGCATCCAGCGGATCCCTGGGACGGAGGGACTTGGCAGGACGCAGCAACGGGAACCTGGAAAGCAGTGGCAACACGTGGAGAGACGGGAGAGGAAAACAGCATGAGTGGAGTTGAATAAATCATCTAAAAGCTGAAAGACTGACATGCCTATGTGATAATAAAGTGGGGTGGTTTATGGATTGGTAATTATATGGAGAATGGGTTCTCTGTGATAATATATCCGGGGACATGTAAGATGACAAGTGACGTACGGTTGGGGGGTTGTGGATATGCCGGGTGGAGGTAGATGAGGAAGAGCTATGGGGTAATTTTTGGCAGGGGGGGACGGGACACTAGGTTCGGGGATATGCAATGGAACTGTTGAGGTGGATGTGGGGAAGGGTGGGCACGGTTGACGGTTAGAGGGTGGGAGTTTGTTGGGGGTGTGGGGGGGAGGGGGTGGGGAGGGGAGATGGGGATTAGTAGGCAGCAATGTGGTTGGGAGGGGGTGGTAAAGAAGGAATGGAGGATACCTCTGGAGCAGTGTGCAAGGGGTAGAGGGGGAGCTTATGAGAATGGGACGTGAGCTAAAGATTATGACGCTCAATGTGCATGGTCTTAATACCTGGCAAAAGAGGAGGGCGGTGGTGAGAGAGGGCGTTAGAGTTCAGGCAGATGTCCTTCTGATACAGCAGACTCATCTAAAAGGGTTGCACGGAGGGGGAGGGTGTCGGGGCAAATATGATAAGGGTTTTATGGCAGCCAATCAAACTTGTTATAAGATGGGTGGCGTGGGGATTCTTTTCTCTAGAGATCTGTTGGTGGACACTAGAGAGGTAATTAAAGATAGGGAGGGGAGATATGTTATATGGATTGGGGTACTGGAAGGGAAAGAGGTTACAATTTGTGTCTACGCACTTAATACCGCCCAAGGCAGTTTTTTTGATAGGATTCTCCCAATTATAGAGGAGCACAAAAGGGGGAGTTTAGTACTGCGAGGAGACTTCAATACCGTGGTGAATACCAGGCTGGATTCCTCGGGTGGAGGACAGTGGTGGGGTAAAGCTGGGAGGAGGAAGTTGGAGACAATGATGTCAGGTTTGGAAATGGTAGATGTTTGGTGATATAGGCATGGTAGGGAAAAAGAATACACTTTTTATTCGCACCCTCACCAAATGTATAGTCGAATTGATATGTTGTGGATTGAAACTAGTTGGCTAGATATGGTGGGTAATATTGAAATTGGTGCTATGTCTTGGTCTGATCATGCTCCCATTACACTTGATCTCGAGTACTATAAGGAGAGGGAAGGGCTGTGGTTCTGGCGATTGAATGAATCGCTTCTAGGATCCGGAGGGGGTGGCAAGTTTTAAAGAGTCTATTAGAGAATATTTTACTCAAAATGGGGGTGGGGAGGTCCCCCGAGAAATAGTGTGGGACGGGATGAAGGCAGTGATCTGGGGGCATTTGATCGCTCTCACGGCAAAAAAGAAGAAACAAGTAGAATTAGAGGAGGAGAGGTTGCGGGCCCTGTTAGTTCAGTTAATTAAGGAACATCAGGAGCCGGGGGGTAAGGGGGTGTTAAAACAGATAGCAGAAGTATGTGCGGAACTGGAGACTCTACGTTTAAGGGAATGGGCATTTCAAATGAAAAAGTTGCAACATGAATATTTTATGGGGGACAATAAACCGGGAGGTATTTAGCTCGGCAGTTAAAACAACGGCAAGTTAAGCAACAGTTAATCGATTGAAGAATGATAGGGGTGGTTGGGAATATGGTACTGTAAATATACATGAGATATTCTGCCAGTATTACCGGACCCTCTATGCATCAGAGGAAAAAGGGTCAGAGGGGGAAATTAGAAACTATTTGGAGAACATAACTCTTCAGAAATAAGAGGAGTCTGAGCAACAGTGGATGGATAAAGAGATTGAAGAGGTGGAAGTAAGCACTGCTATTAAGGCTCTTAAGGAGGGTAAAGCCCCAGGACTCGATGGCCTTTCCACAAGGTTTTATAAGACCTTTTGTAGTGAAATTGGGAGTGAACTCACAAGGGTGTTTAATGGAGTTCTTCAGGGGGGGACACTCCCAACCTCTCAATGGCAGTAGCGGGGATAACTTTGGTGCCCAAACCTGGGAAGGATAAGGGAGTAAGTGACTCGTATCGGCCTATCTCTCTAATAAATTTAGATGCAAAGATCTTAGCTAAGATTTTGGCTACCAGACTGCAGAGCTTGCTCTCTACGTTGATTGGCAATGAACAAACGGGTTTTACACCCGGTAGGCATGCCAGTGATAATATCCGAAAACTCTTGAATGTCATATGGGCTGCCAGGAGCACGAGGATTGATTCCTTGGTGATGGCGGTGGACGTGGAGAAGGCATTCAATAGAGTTGAATGGCCCTTTATGTTCTCAGTGTTGCAGAGAATGGGGATAGGAGAACATTTTTGGAGCAGGATTAGTGCGCTCTACGACAGACCGAGAGCTCGGATTCGAATGAACGGCACTTATTCCGGTGAATTTGAGCTGGTTCGGGGAACTCGACAGGGGTGCCCCTTGTCACCCCTTCTCTTTGCATTGGTGATCGAGCCTTTAGCACAGAGGGTTAGAGAGCATAACAAAATCAGTGGAATTCAAGTGGGGACTGGAGAGTATAAAATATCTCTTTTTGCCAATGATATCATTTATACAGTGAGCCGACATCTTGAGTCCTTACCATCTTTATTAGAGGAAATAAGGGGGTATAGCAAAGTTTCGGGATATAAAATGAACATGGAGAAAACTGAGATTTTAAAAATTCTGTTGTGTCTAGTACTGGAGGATCAGTTACGGAGTTCGTACCCATTTCGTTGGGCGAAGCAGAAGATAAAATATTTAGGGGTTTGGATTTGTAGTGATTGGAAGAAATTGAGAGAAATAAATTATGACTTGTTAGTTACTAACATCTTAAATGATTTGGTGAGATGGGACAAACCCAGCTTTTCATGGGGGTAGGGAGAATCGCGATTGTTAAAATGAATGTTCTCCCCAGGATATTGTATCTGTTTATGGTATTGCCTATTGAGGTGTCAGTGGCATAAATAAAACTGTTGCAGCATAGAATTTTCTCCTACATTTGGAGGAGGCGCCCTCTGAGGATTAATAAACTGGTGCTGGTTAGGCATAGGAGAGAGGGGGGGATTGGGAGTCCCAGATCTGATGAGATACTATAAGGTGGCACAACTGCGGGCGATAATATATTGGAGGGTTGGTACTGATGCTCGAAGGTGGGTTCGCGTTGAGCAGGAGATGGGGGGGCAAAGTTCAATAGTAGATAGACTTTGGGCCAAGGGAAAGGGAGAGAAAGGGGGGAGGTGGCGTGATGCAGAGTCCCTTTACGGCAGAACTTTGAAAGTATGGCATCAAGAAGAGGTAAAATTGGTGGGTGCTAGTGTAGCTATTCAGTTGCAGAGGATACGACAGTGTGTAGGGTTCTTAGAGGGGGGGACAGTCATCTGTAAATAAAAAATGGGAAGAGCGGGGGTTGGTGTGGATGAGGCAACTGTTCACTGAAGAGGGTCAGTTGAACACCTTTGAGCGACTAAAAGAGGAATATTCCTTGGGGGAGGCCGATTGGTTTGGATATCGCCAACTAGTACATTTTGTGCAGCGGACTCTCAGGGGGGAGGACAACAGTAAACCAAACTACCAGTTTGAGAGGCTGCTACTTAAGGCAGGGGAATCTCGTGGGCTTGTATCGCAGATCTATAGAGAAATGGGTGGGGGAGGAGGCCAAGAAGAGACTTTTCAGGCAGCTTGGATAAAGGATTTAGGGGGCTTCTGGGATGAGGAGCGATGGGCAAGTATTTTTGATGTGGCCAGGTTTGGGTCTTGTTCTGCTGCTATACAGGAGCATTGTTATAAAATAGTATACCGTACGTATATCACACCAAAACGATTGGCGGAGATAGATAAAATGAAGGAGCCCCATTGTTGGAAAGGGTGTGGTGCTGTAGGCACATACCTGCATGTGTGGTGGGAATGCCCTGTGGTACACAGCATATGGCAATGGATGAAAGGCATAGTACGCAACATGGTGGGATGGAAGGGGACGTTTGGACCTGAGCAAGTTCTATTGGGGGAGTGGGGGGAGCCAGGTAGCGAGCTGGGTTACTTGTTAAAGATGGTGTCCATAGCAGTCAGGATGGAAATAGCCTATAAGTGGAAGGACACTGGAGGGATGGATGTGGAGCGAGTGTTGAAAAGACTAGAATATATTAGTCAAATGGCTGAGTTGCATGCGCATCTGACCCACAAATTGGGGGTGTATCATCATAGATGGTACCCATACATTCAATGGAAAAGGGGCCAGGTGGCATAGGAGAGTGGTGGGGATTTGAGGGTTGGGCCTAGGGTTCTACTATGGGGTTGGGTGGATGGAGTTTTATTGTTGGAGGTGGAGTATTGTTCCATAAGAATTGGAGGGTGGAGAGACAAGTGGGGTAGTGAAACTAGGAGGAGGGGGATGGACGTGGAGAGGGTACGGGGGGGTTGGGGGAGGAGTTTGGGGGAGGAGTTTGGGGGGGTAAACAGTTGAGTTTTTGGGGAAGAAATGAGTAACGGGAGGGAGGTTGGGGGGGTAGGTGGGATATCAGGATGTTCAGTATTGCTAATGTTGGGACTATGATTTGGTGTTGTTAAGAGACATGTGGATATGTATAATGTCTTTGATATTGTTGCACTGTGCATTAAGGATGTTTGGTAAGAGCTTGATTTGTATAAGAGCATGTACGAATCAGATGATATTTTCTTCTGTGCATACCTTTGTTAAAAGGAATATTTTTCAATAAACATTAAAATATTATAAAAAAGTTAAATTAGTCTTGAAGTGTGGACTATGCAGAAATGATAAAAAAAAATCTACATAATGACAGTAACAACGGAGAAGATTTCTTGGTGTGGGTCAAGGACAGAGTCAAGTCTAGCAGGAATTAGTGCTGTTTAGGGAACTGAGTGACAGAGAGTCAAGTGTTAATACTTTGTGCATCTTTGTGGGCAGCAGCAGCAATTGGAGGAAAAGGCTCTAGGACAAGCAGGCAATGGATGGGTGACTCAAGAGGATCCAGACCTAAGCAAAGCTTTTATTTGCCTGAACTCTGCTAGTGGAGGAATGAAGAGGGAGTCCAAATCCCCCATGCTTATAAGTAGGACAACAGGAGAAGGAAAAGTTTATCTGAGTTGTTATAAAATGGCTTCTGCTCTTTCTCCATTAGACATTCTTTTAGGTCCTATGATGACTCTGTTTACTTTTCTTTAGCAAACATAGTAAGCCTAGAGATAAACCCAAGCCTCTGGACAGAATTCCATGAGGAATACTGTGTCATTTAATCCTGAGGGAGCCATTTTGTTTAAAGGGACAAAGGATTCAAACACTTAGGCCAGGCAGAAAGCCTCCTCCCTCTATATTCACAAAGCAGTAGTCAGGAAATGGCAATAGAGAAATCATGCCCTAATTACGATGGCCTACACATCGACCAGTGGAGAAGTTGCACTTCTGTATCTAGAACATAAGTATTTCAGGAAAACATTCCAAACAGATGTGCAAGATTCCAATAAGAAATATCTCTTGTGTGCCCTGCCTTGCTGAAACCAAGGGCTTCTTTTCATAGAACTTAGAAGCAGCTCACCTCTACATCAAGTTCGAGAATGTCTGCGGTGGTCTTCATCAGAGAACCAATGTTGGGCTTTGTCCTTCCAAAGTCTCCATGTACAAACTCTTTAATGTATCTATTTTTATTCAGGAAAATAAAGATTGTAGACTAAATATGTCTCAAAGATGAGAAGTCGTGTGACGGTGAATGGGAAATTACCTTAAGCCTATATTTCTCCTTGTATTAGAAATGTTTCAATCTATTGTAGCATTTACTGTAATCCAAGCCTTCTACCGTCTGTCAGAAACATTAATCTCAACATTATTATAAGAATAATATGTTCAATAAAGCGTAGTTACTTACCTGTAACAGGTGATCTCCAAGAACAGCAGAAATCAGTCTTCACATATGGGTTATGTAGGAACTGCTGGAGCCCGGTGCAGAAAAACTCCCCAGCATCCAATAGGAATGCTTTTGGGAGCATTCCTCCATGCATGCATGGCTGCCTTCCCTCCTGGTCTCCTCAGTCAGGTGTATAGCGGTGAATAAAAAATTTTATACCAGGAATGAGAACAAAAATCAGACAACTTGAAGGAGGGGTTGGACGGGTTGTGAAGACTGATTCCTGCTGTTCCCAGAGATCACTTGTTACAGGTGAGTAACTACACTGTCTCCAGGAACAAGCAGGAAGTCAGTCTTCACATATAGGACTCCCTAGCCCAAGACAACTGAGCAAGAGAGAAGGATCCCGGCACAGCTGGAGGTTGCAGCAGGGATCCAACAGACTCAGCTCGTTCAGAGCACTCCTCGCGAGGTAGTCGGATGGGCGGTGGGCAAGTTGTCTAAATTTGAAAAAGGTTTCACAGAACAGCTTGTTCGAATTGAGCATCATCTCTGGAATCTTTATTCAGGCAACAGTGCGCTGCAAAGGTAAGTAGAGAAGACCATGTTGCCAGTTGGCAGATCTCTGAGATAGGGACAGAGCGAAGGTTAGCTACAGTAGTTACCATGGCTCTGAAATTGTAAGCTGTGTCACGGTGTGGTAGAGACAGCCCAGCTTGCGAATAAGCGAAGGATATGCAATCTGCTAACCAGTTAGACAGTGTTCTCTTGGATAATGGTGTCCCCAAATGATTTTGGTCAAAGGAGACAAACAACTGAGAGGATTGGCGATGGCCCTTAGTGTGGTCTCGATAGGATTCCAAGGCTCTCTTGCAATCAAGAGTATGAAAGTTTTGCCTCAGCCGGAGAGGCATGGGGTCTTGGAAAGAAAGTCGGTAATGAGACCAATTGATTCAGGTGGAAGGAGGTGACGACCTTTGGCAAGAATAGGATGTGTGCGAAGGACCACCTTGTCATGATGGAAAGTGGTGTACGGCGCATAGTTTACTAAAGCCTGTTCGCTAACTTTGCGAGCTGAGGTAACTGCTGTGAGGAAGAGAAGCTTCTATGTGACTAACTTTAATGGAGCTGACCCCATTGGTTCAAAAGGACTGCACATGAGTTGTACAAGGACAACATTTAGATCCCACGGAGTGGGAGGTGGACAGAAAGGCAGTTTGGTCAGGAGAAGACCCCGCATGAACCTGGCCACTAAGGGGAGCGCCGAGATTGGGTGCTCTCTAGAGTATGGTGGGAGGCCGCAATAGCGGATAAATGCATTTTCACTGAACTGGTCGTGAGACCAGAAGAAGACAAATGTAGCAGGTACTGCAGCAAGTCCGGAATGAGACATGTGAAGGGATCCAGTGTTTTAAGAGAACACCAGATGGAAAACTTGCGTCATTTAAAGGCGTAAGAGCATCTGGTTGAATCCTTTCTTGATGATAAAAGGACATGCAACACATACTCTTGGAGATTTATGTCTGAGAGGACAAAGCGTTCAGCCTCTTGGCCATCAAGCGGAGGAGCTTGAGGCCGAGGTGCAGAAGGGTTCCCTGATCCTGGAAGAATAGTGATGGTGAATTATCGAGCCTGAGGGGAGGTACTTGATCAAGTTGAAGAAGCAGAGGAAACCACAGCTGACTGGGCCAGTAAGGGGCAATGAGAATCATTTGTCCCGGTCGGCCTAAAGCTTGAAGAGTATTTTTGCTATGAGTGGTAGTGGAGGGAAAACATAAAGGAGCTCTTGACCCCAATGGATGGAGAAGGAATCTTCGAGCAAAACCAAGGTAGTTGAGCACTGAGGGGAAGCGCAAAGAGGTTGATTAGTGGCATTCTCCAGAGTTGGAACAAGCGTTGGGTTACTTGAGGATCCACCATCCACTTGTGTGGATGGAGGATCCAGCTTAGCCTTTCGACTAAATGATTCTGTGCTCCCGGAAGGTAGACTGTGTGAAGGTGAATACCTTGGGGAATTGCCCAGTTCCAAAGGCGAATGGCTTCCTTGCATAGGGTTTGAGAGCCTGTCCCTCCTTGTTTGTTTATATAAAACATCACTACCTGGTTGTCGGTCTGCACAAGAAGGGACTGTCCCCTGAGTTGGGGAGAGAAGACTCTGACGGCATTGAAGACAGCTCAGAGCTCCAGAAATTTGATCTGGAGAAGCGTTTCCTGAGCTAATCAAAGGCCCTGTGTTGTGAAGCCATTGAAATGGGTTCCCCAGCCTAGTTTTGACGAATTGGTCATTAGGATAGACTGCGGTGCAGACTTCTGAAAAAGCGGGAAGGAGGTCGGCATATCTTGCACAACTCAATTTCGGGCTCTTTGAGTCTATTTTAGAGGCTAGCATGGTAGCTCTGAATATTTTCTTCCAAATGCATCCAGAGTCCTGGCTTCCCTGCCAGGGGGAACTGAGGAGTGATTCCTTTGACTTTTGATCCTCCTTATTGCAGACTCCACAGCCATGGAATGGTGGGGAATTTGTGGCTTTTGGAAACCTGGAGAGGGAGGAACCCTATACAGGGCATCGAGCCTCTTGCTTACTTCAGGGGTTGACATGGGGCCTCCCACATTCGAATCATCAGGTTTTTCAAAATTTTGTGCACCAGGAGGGTAGCAGCCTCCTTTGGTGCTGATGGGTACTGGAGTATATCAAGCTCTTCAGCTCTTGGCTCCATTTCTGTAGCCACTGAAACATCGAGAGCTACCACCATGTCCTTAATAGTCTTGAAAAGACATGTCCTCAGGTGGAGAATGTCGACGTTCATAAGGAGGCGACGGATCCGAAAGTACATCTTTGGGCATATCAGACTCGATGGATTCTACCTCGGATGCCTCCTCAGTTGGAGTCTGGAAGGAAATCAAAATAATCTCTATGAGATGTTTGATACTTTCGATGATCAGAAGTTTGTTGCTTGGATGTCGAAGGTATCAGAACCAATGGCACAGAAGGCCTTGGTATTGGTGGCTCTGATCTATGGGAAGAAGGGGATGCCTGAGGAAGAGAGCCAAGGTCTGTGGTCAGCATTGGTAGAGGTGGAACCGGTAACAGTGCCGGCTGTGGAGCAGTCAATGCTATCAGTGTTACAACTGCTAAATGTTTAGCGATGATATGCTCGATGGCGATGACACGGTCATCCAACAATGGTACTGGAGGAGGAGTGGCTCCAGACACCAAAGTATGGGCCACAATTCTTGATGCCGGTACTGGGGCTCGATGCCAAAGTCGCTATCTTCTTCTTTTTAAGCACTGGTGACTCCGAGCAATGCTTTTCCTTTGCTGATGAGGACTTGGACGCATGAGATAACTTCGACGAAGTCGATGCCCCCGAGGAGTGCACCGAAGGAGCTGAGTCTGTGGGAAACAGCTTAGCCTTCTGTTTGTCCCAGTTCTTCCAACCTCTGGAAGTCATATAGTGACAGGAAAGACAGGACTTGACGTCGTGGTCTGGGACTAAACATTTTAGGCACCAAGAATGCTTGACAGTGATGGAAATTGAGGAGACCAGGAGGGAAGGCAGCCACGCATGCATGGAGGAACATTCCCATAAGCATCCCTATTGGATGCTGGGGAGTGTTCCTGCGCCGGGCTCCGTCGGTGCCAATGTCACCCATGTGTTAAGACTAACTTTCTGCTTGTTCCTGGAGATAGTTTTCAAGCATTTACCAATATCTTGCAATTTATACTACAAATTCATTGATCTATGAATTGCTCATGGAATGAATGGGTGGGAGAGAGAAACCACATTGGAGTTCCTTTACTTCTACATTTCTGCAATTATTTAGTTTCCACTAGGGATTAAATTTCCCAGCTGCAATGGGTCAGTGTTTTATGCTCTTCTTCTGTCCAAAATATTGTCAATAGGCCATTAAGAAAATACAGTCATTGTTTCTTATGTACTTATACCACAGCCTCCTTCATCTTTCTCAATAGCAGACTTAAGTTAACTAGAGGGATACATATAAATCTCTTAGAAATAAAAGCAACATATGACATTAGCTGAACAGGTTAATTAGCAACTCTTGAAAGACTTTGTGTAGTTTAGTTTTACTTTATGCAGCCATAAAGAGGGTACTTTTATAAGGAGGAATCTACTTAAAGTGCCTATATTAAGTCTATTTTATAAGGGCAAGTAGGTGCCTCCTTGTCTTTATAAAATACTAGCTTAAGTGTCACACAGTAACACAATATATGACAGCAGATAAAGACCAGTATGATCTGCCCAGTAAGGTTGCTAGAGTGGTTGTAACTGCAGCTCAGTGCAGGTCACCCCCTATACCAATATTGCAGGTGTGGACATTTACATCAGCCCTTGCAAAATGCAATGTTTGCCTTTGAGTCAATGTCGACTCCTGGTGACCCAGTAGCCCCTGCATTGTCTTGGCAGTGTGACTGGAAGTAGATTGCCAGGCCTTTCTTTTGAAGCAATGGAGGGTTAAGGCAAAATTAGACCTTACCTGATAATTGTCTTTCCTTGAGTCCATCCAGTCCAGTCCAGTACGAGTGGGTAATCAGCCTCCACCAGCAGCTGGGAACTAAGCATGTCAGATTTCTGATGTCATAGTACAAGAGCTCCCTCCATAGGCTCCAGAGATCAGTATCCTATTGACAAAGCAGACTCTAAAAGAGCATAGTAAGGTTACAAACATGGGCAACATTCCCAATATGCAAACACAAGGGCAAAAACTAAGCCCCCCAAAAAACTAGTATTGCAGAAAAGTAAACTGCGAGAACTAATTACAAGGTGAAAACAAGGCAATAAGCCAGAGTTATACTTGCCATAAAGAAAACAAACATCTAAGAGGACGCCCCAGTATATAGTGATCTTCTCCTTAAGGAAGAGCTCCCAGGCCAAACAGCCGAACTCGTTCAGTTCTCCTAGGAATCAAATACAGAATGTCGTCACCCACAAAGGGGGGGGGGGGGGGGTCCTAGACTGGACTGGATGGACTCAAGGAAAGACAATTAGCAGGTAAGGTCTAATTTTGTCTTCCTTAGAGTGGAGGAGTAGCCTAGCGGTTAGATCACTGGCTTGGTAACCAAGCAACCAGGGTTCAATTCCCGCTAGCACTCCTTCTGGCCTTGGGCAAGTCACTTAACCCTCCACTGCCTCGGAAGAAAGGCCTGGCAATCTACTTCCGGTGACACTGCCAAGAAAACCCAGGAGCTTCTGGATCGCCAGGAGTCAGGACTGACTCGAAGGCACACATTGCATTATTGCATCATCCCTCCAGTCCAGTCCAGTCCAGTCCAGTCCAAGATGAGTGGGATGTACCAGAGCAGTAACTAATCTTGGGAGGGACCACGAGTCCAGTCTGGAGTACCGAAACCCCAAAACGTGCACCATTTGAGGCTTGCACATCCAGACGGTAATGATTTGTAAAGGTATGCAAGGATGACCAAGTGGCCGCCCAGCAAATGCCAGTCAGCGGAACTAGCCTAAACTCTGCCCAAGAGGTCAATTGAGATCTCATCGAATGTGCCTTCAGAGCAGCCGGGTCCAGCTACTCTTTAGGCAGAGGCAATTGCCTCCTTGGCCCACCAGGCAATGGAAGCCTTGGAAGTCGTTTCACCCTTGTGCGGCCCCTCAAACAAAACAAAGAGATGATCGGACTTATGGAAGGACTCCGGTTCTCTTAAGATACTGATATAAGATCCTGCGCAGGTCCAGACAGTGCAGCTGCTGATCCTCCTCCGTATCCTGCAAACCGTTAAAAACCGGAAGGGTCACGGCGTGATTGAGATGAAAACGCAACACTACCTTCGGTAAAAAGGATGAAACCAGTCTCAACACTACTTTTTCGTTAGAGAAGACTAGAAAGGGCTCCCTAAAAGATAGGGCCTGAAGCTCTGAAATTTGATGCGCCGGACAGATTGCCATCAAGAAAAAAATGCTTTCCAGGAAACGTCCTTCAAGGAAGCTCTCAAGAGAGGCTCAGTAGGCAAATGAGTAAGAGTCAATAGCACTAGGCTGAGGTCCCACAGAGGAACAATAGCCTGCCAGGGTGGCCGCACTTATTTAACTGCTCTGGGAAACTGAACCACGTCAGGATGAGCCGCCTGCAAGAATCCCTGTGCATGCTCACGGTAACACGAGATAACCGCCATCTGGACTGAAGGAATTTAAGGCCAACCCCTTGTCCAGCCTAGCCTGAAAGAAGGCTAGAATATCCAGAAGAGAGGACAAAAAAGCCTGGATCCCGTTGTCCCACACCAGCTCTCAAACACTCTCCACACTCTGACATAAGCCAAGGATGTTGAATATTTATGGGCTTTCAAGAGAGTATCTACCACCGCCGTCGAATGTCCCTTCCGCTTCAGCCATGCTCTTTCAAGAGCCAGCTTGTAAGCAAGATTTGATCCACTTGAGGCATTAGGATCAGCTCTTGCAAGAGCAGATCGATTCTGTTTGGGAGATGCCAGGGACTGGTTATCAAAAGCCTGCAGAGGTCAGCATACCACGGCCTTTGGGGCCAGTCTGGAGCAATGAGAATCACCTTTTCAGTATGGCCCTCTATGCGTTGAAGAAGGCGACCTATTAGGGGCCACAGAGGAAGCACATACAGGAGTCCTTCTGTCAACCACCGCTGCACCAGAGCATCAAAGCCTTCTGACATGGACGTCTGACATCTGCTGAAGAATCTGTTCTTCTTGGCATTGGAGACGGAGGCCATGAGATCTATGACTAGCATACCCCATCGGCAGGTGACCTGATGAAACACTGCCACGTTTAGTTCCCATACTCCCAGGTCTAGGCGGTAGGGACTAAAAAGATCTGCTTGAACATTCATCTTGCCAGCCATGTGAGCTGCCAAAAGAGCCTTGAGGTTCTCTTCTGCCCACAGAAGTAGAAGACCAATGTCACACTGCCTGTGCCCACCTGATGATTGATGTATATTACTGTCATTGCAGACCCTTACCACTTTCCAATTGATCAGAGGGAGAAAGGCTCGTAGAGCTAGAAAGACAGCCCTCATTTCCAGGTGACTGATGGACCATGAGCTCTCCTCCTGAAACCACTCCCTGCGTCACCTGTAACTTGCAATGTGCTCCTCATCCAGGGAGATTGGCATTCGTTGTCACCAAAATCCAGATCTGTGGTTCCAGTGGCATTCCTGCTGCAAGGTACTTCGGCCATAGTCACCAGAGAAGACTCTGTTTGATGATCAGTGGGCAGACCAGTTTCTTTGATAGCAGGTGTAGCTGCAGAGACCAACGAGAGATCAGAGCCTGCTGAAGAGGATGCATGTGAGCTCGTGCCAAGGGCACCAGCTCCAAGGCTGCCGCCATGAATCCCAGGAGCTGAAGAAAATACCACGCCGAAGATGCCATCATGCCAAGGAAAGACCATTTCTGAGCTTGAATCTTCTGCACCCACTCTTCTGGGAGGAAAACAAAACCTGCCTTGGTGTCGAAGTGGACTCCCAGATACAATAGATCCTGAACCGGATCGAGCATGCTCTTTGCCAAAGTGATCACCCAGCTGAGGCTATGGAGGAATTCCATCACCCACTGGGTAGCAGAGGCGCTTTCGCTCTTGGATTTTGCTCTGATCAACCATTGAGATATAGATGAACCAACACACCCTCCTGTCTGAGTGGCTGCTACGACCACCATGTTCTTAGTGAAGGTCCGCAGCACCATGGTGAGGCCTAATGGCAGTGCCCAGAACTGATAACGCCCCATCAGCATTGCAAACCACAGATACTACTGATGGTCTGTTTGAATTGGGGATGTGAAGATATGCTTTTGTGTGAGCCAGCACTGAGAGGAACTTTCCCTTTCTGGCCACCACTATCACCAAACGCAAGATTTCCATGTGGAAATGCAGCATCAGAAGAGACTGGTTTTCATGCTTGAGATCTAAGATGGGACAGAAGGAACCCTCTTTCTTGAGGACTACAAAGTAAATGGCGTATTGACCGGATCCGTATTGGTCGTTTGAAACAGGTACTACAGCCAGGAGATCTAGCAACCACTGTAATGCATTCTGGATCACCAGCTGTTTTAAGCGAGTTTTGCAAGTGGACTCCATGAAGGCCTCTGAAGAAAGACAAGCCAATTCCAAAGCATACCCCTCTATGATAACTTCCAGCACTCATACGTTGGTGGTAATAGACACCCAGGCGGAGTAAAACTGTTGAAGACAACCTCCTATTGGAACTACCCCTGCCTTGGCTTGCCTCGTTTCATTGGGACTTTTTGGAAGGAACCGCAGAGGCGGAGAAGTACCCCCTATTACAACTTCTGTAGCCTTGAAAATGCTGGCCTCTTGAAGTATAGCGACCTCACTGAAAAGGGGCAAAACGAATAGATCGAAACTTTCTTAAATCCATAGGCTGACCCCTTGGAATGATCCCCTTCTTTGGCCCTTTAGGCCGGTCTTCCGGCAACCAAGCACCCTTAGACTCCCCCAGGTCTTTAATCAATTTATTCAGAGCTTCTCCGAAGAGCAGCCTACCCTTAAATGGAAGCTTGCTGAGCCTAGTTTTAGAAGACATATCAGCCAAACAGTTTCTTAACCACAGAAAGCATAGTTCCTTACCAATAAAGTGTAGTTACTCACCTGTAACAGGTGATCTCCGGGAACAGCAGGAATTAAGTCTTCACATATGGGTATCATCAGTAACGGAGCCTGTGCGGGAACACTCCCCAGCGTCCAATAGGAAAGCTTTTGGGAGAATCCCACAGCGCCTGCATGCTGCCTTCCCACCTTTCCAACTCTCCTCCGTCAGTTGAGTTTATAGTTGAGACAAAAGGAAAGAAAGAGAGAGAGAGAGAGACAACTCCTAGGGGAGATGGGCGAGTTGTGAAGACTTAATTCCTGCTCTTCCCGGAGATCACCTGTTACAGGTGAGTAACTACGACATCTCCAGGAACAAGCAGGAATGTAGTCTTCACATATGGGGACTCCCCAGCTGAGAGATGCCAGGTAGATGACCCTAGCAAGCTGCAAACCTCTGGTGAGATGGGTCATTCTTCCTCCCATGGATCTCTGGCATCGAAAACCCGGGACGGTGGGTAGGAGTTGTACTAAGTTTGAAAGAGATGCTGTAGAACAGCTATCCAAATGAGGCATCCCGACGGGAGTCCTTGTCTAAACAATAATGGACTGTAAAGGTGTGTACTGAAGCCCAGGTGGCTGCTCTACAGATGTCGTCAATGGAAACAGAACGAAGATTAGCCATAGAGGCTGCCATTGCTCTCACATTCTGAGCTGTGACGTGGCCTTCGAGAAAAAGTCTCTTACTCTTGTAAGCAAAAGATATGCAATTTGCAATCCATCTAGAGAGAGTTCTTTTGGAAACTGGAAGTCCCAAATGACTAGAATCAAAAGCAACGAAAAGCTGAGAAGATGCATGAGCTGTGGATCTTTCACAAAGCTAAGACTCTAATTTTCTTTCTCATCTCTGCTGGGTTCTAGCAACCAATATAGAGTGCAACTGTCTGTTTAGTGGGAATTGCTAAGATTAAGTTAAACTGTGCTTATAAATTAAGCTTGGGGATATTCAGCCTACTGGGACCTGAGTATCCAGATAACAAAGGTTTAAATCCGTGGAGAAAACGTTCATTTTCAGGGAGGGGGAGGAGAAAGTTTTTTGCTCCCATCTTACATCTGGCCAGTGGCCACACCTACCGGTCTGAAGTTGGCTGCATGAGCTGTGGATCTTTCACAGAGCTAAGTCTCTTACTCTTGTAAGCAAAAGATATGCAATTTGCAATCCATCTAGAGAGAGTTCTTTTGGAAACTGGAATTGCTAAGATTAAGTTTAACTGTGCTTATAAATTAAGCTTGGGGATAATATGACTGACTGCTTTTCTGGGTAGCCTTGGAGCAGATATCTGTGAGTGCCCCCAGCTTAGGAACAGCCTACTGGCCAGACAGTGTTAGGTGATTAGCGGGGTGCCCCAGGGGTCGGTCCTGGGCCCGGCACTGTTTAATGTATTTGTGAGTGATATAGCTGAAGGACTGAATGGAAAGGTCTGTCTTTTTGCAGATGACACGGAAATTTGCAACAGAGTGGACTCCCCTGAGGGAGTGGATAACATGAGGAAAGATCTACAAAAGCTGGAAGAATGGTCTAATGCTTGGCAATTAAGATTTAATGCAAAGAAGTGCAGAGTCATGCACTTGGGTAGCAGAAATCCAAGGGAAATGTACGCGATAGGGGGCGAGAGGTTGGTGTGCACGGATCAGGAGAAAGACCTTGGTGTGATTATTTCTGAAGATCTCAAGGTGGCAAAACAGTGCGACAAGGCGGTGGCAAAAGCCAGGAGGATGTTGGGCTGTATACAAAGAGGAATCACCAGCAGAAAGGAAGAGGTACTTATGCCAATGTACATGTCACTGGTGAGGCCTCACTTGGAATACTGTGTTCAGTTTTGGAGACTGTATCTTGCAAAGGATGTAAAAAGACTGGAAACTGTTCAGAGGAAGGCGACCAAAATGATTTGGAGCCTGCGTCAGAAGCCTTATGAGAAGAGACTTAAAGACCTAAACATGTACACTTTGGAGGAGAGGAGGGACAGGGGAGATATGATTCAGACCTTTAAGTACTTAAAGGGAAATAATGAACAAACAAACCTCTTCCAAAGACGGGTAAGCTGTAAAACTAGAGGGCATAACAGGAAGCTGCAAGGTGGTAAATTGAAAGGCAATGTCAGGAAATACTTTTTCACAGAAAGGGTGGTGGATGCTTGGAATGCCCTCCTGATGGAAGTGGTGGGGGCAAACACTGACGGAATTCAAAATGGCATGGGACAGACACAGTGGATCCCTTTACAGCAACAGGATAAAATCAAAGTAAACTGAACCATCTAATTTCTCAACAAATAGGGGTGTCCTGCATGGAATGGATGGTTCACCCCTAAACAGGGACGTGGGGAGGGGTGGCCTGCACAGAGAGGCAGGTGCACCTACACTTGCCATCGTGCTGGGCAGACTAGATGGACCATGCTGGTCTTTATCTGCCGTCATTTACTATGTTACTATGTTTAGTTCTTTGAAGGTAAAAAGCCAAGGCTCTTTTACAATCCAAGGAATGAAGGTTCCTTTCTGCATTAGAGGCATGAAGCCTAGGAAAGAATACAGGAAGGTAAACAGCTTGGTTTAAATGAAAAGGCAAAACCACCTTTGGCATGAAGTGAGGATGAGTCCTAAGAACTACCTTATCATGGTGAAATCTTCTATAAGGAGGATCAGCCACTAAGACCTGCAACTCACTGATGCGTCTTGCAGAAGTGAGAGCAACTAGGAAGATGACTTTCCAGGAAAGAAACTTCAGATCCGTAGTGGCTAAGGGCTCAAAGGGCAAATACATAAGCTGCCCGAGAACAAGATTAAGATCCCATGCAACCGGCGGCAGCTTAATGGGAGGTTTTGTTAAGAGAAGACCTCTCATAAATCTTGCTACGAGTGGATGAGAGGAGATAGGTTGTCCATCTAGTGGTCTGGGGGAAGCAGCAATGGCACTAAGATGAACCCTTATTGAATTGGTTTTAAGACCAGAATTTGATAAGTGGAGAAGATACTCCAGTAGCAATTCCACAGGCACCGAAAAGGGGCCAAGTCCCCTTTGAGAACACCATACAGAGAACCTTTTCCACTTAACCCTTTGAAGGCCTACTTTAAATTTTTAATCCACATTCTGCAGCCGAGTGATCACCGGGAACAGCAAGAATTTAGTCTTCACATATAGGTATCGTGGGCACCGACGGAGCCTGCACAGGAACGCTCCCCAGCGTCCAATAGGAAAGCTTTTGGGAGCATCTCACAGCGCCTACATGCTGCCTCCCAGCCTTTCCCAACTGTCCCTCTCCAGTTGAGTTTAAAGCTGAGACAAAGAGAGAGGGAAAGAGAGAAAGAGAGAGATAGAGAGATACAACTCCTAGGGGAGGTGGGTGGTTTGTGAAGACTAAATTCCTGCTATTCCAGGAGATCACCTGTTACAGGTGAGTAACTATGCTATCTCCAGGAACAAGCAGGAATGTAGTCTTCACATATGGGGACTCCCTAGCTACAGATGCCAGGGAGAAACCCCAGAAGTTGTGTGCACTTGTGAAAGGGCTCCACTTCTCCCCATGGATCTCTGGCATCCTACCAGCGATGGTGGGTAGGAGTTGATTAAGTATGGAACAGGTGTTGAAGAAAAGCCTGACCAAACAAGGCATCCCGGCGGGAGTCCTTGTCTAAGCAGTAATGGGCTGTGAAGGTATGAACCGAGGCCCAAGTAGCTGCTCGACAGATGTCGTCGATAGACAAAGAGTGAAGATGAGCCATAGAGGCTGCCATGGCCCTCACATTGTGAGCTGTGACATGGCCTTGAAGAGGAAGGTTCTTACTCTCATAGGCAAAAGAAATACACTGTGCAATCCAGTTGGACAGTGTTCTTTTGGAGACTGGAAGTCGCAAATGATCAGGATCAAAAGCAACAAAGAGTTGAGAGGACTTTCTATGTTGCTGTGTCCTTTGTAAGGAAAAGGCGAGGGCCCTTTTAAGTCCAAAGTATGAAGATTCCTTTCTGCATTTGAGGCGTGAGGCCTTGGGAAAAATACAGGAAGGTAAACCACTTGGTTTAACTGAAAAGGTGACACCACCTTTGGCATAAAGTGTGGATGAGTCCAAAGGACTACCTTATCATGATGGAACCTTGTATAAGGAGGATCAGCCACCAATGCTTGCAATTCACTAATGCGACGTGCTGATGTGATTGCAATAAGAAAGATGACCTTCCAGAAAAGGAATTTCAAAGAGGTAGTAGCTAACGGTTCAAAAGGATGCTTCATGAGCTGCCCAAGAACTAGATTTAAGTCCCATGCCACCGGTGGTGGCTTAATGGGAGGCTTAGTTAAAAGAAAGCCTCTCATAAATCTCGTTATGAGAGGATGAGAGGAAATAGGTTGTCCATTTAGAGGCTTGAAAGAAGCTGCAATAGCACTCAAATGAACTCTCATTGAATTGGTCTTAAGCCCTGCATTAGACAAATGAAGGAGATACTCCAGTAATGATTCCAGAGGTATCGCAAGAGGGTCAAGACCCTTCTGCGATCACCATATGGTAAACCTTTTCCACTTGAAAGCATAAGAGCGTCTTGTGGAAGGTTGAAGGACTAGAAAGAGGGACTGTTACTTCTGGAGAGAGATCTGCAAATGTGAGTATATACTTCTGGTAATTTTCCAAAAGGAATTCTTTGTATTAAAGCTAATTAATCTTTGAACCCACTATTTTTGTTAAATCAGTCAGGGGCCTAGTAGCAGCAGTTTAAGTTTAAATTTAAAACACAGAGGAGAACTTTATGGTTACATTTCATACCCAGCAGAGAGCTTGTAGTTTAAATTTAATAGTCACTCAGGGCCTAGTAACAGCAAAGTACTTTTAGTTTAAATTTAAAACACAGAAGAGAGCTTTCTGGTTACATTTGGAACCCAGCAGAGAGCTTGTAGTTTACATTTAATAGTCACTCAGGGCCTAGCATCAGAAAAGTACTTTTAGTTTTAAAACACAGAGGAGAACTTTCTGGTTACATTTCATACCCAGCAGAGAGCTTGCAGTTTAAATTTCATAAGAAGTTAGAGCCTAGCAGCAGCTAAGAGCTATAATTTAAATCAAATCAGAATATAGCTTACCTCAGCAGCACAAGACAGGGTACTGTGTAGCAGCCCTCTTTTAATAAGTGTTATTTCCCTCCCTCCCCACACCCACCTACCCCTGGGATAATCGTAGCTTTATAGGTACTTACACATCTTAAAAGAAAAGAGGTGCTCTCAGGTGAAGCTCATTACCCAAATCAGTCATACACTAAGGACCTGAGATTAGTTAAGCTTCAGGTGAACAAGGTATATTACACGTATTAGGTACAGTTTTATTAGTATAAATATCCATAGCAACCCTTAGTAAGTAAAGAACTTAGATCTAAACACAAACTTAAAACTAAGATGCAGACAGCAGTCCAGCAGCGGGATGGGGGTTTTCCAGTCTTTTGCATTGAGTATCACATGTACGATTTTCTCCCAGTTGGTGAGAGGTCTTATGTGTGCACTAGGTGCAGGGAGCTCTTTGCTCTCAGGGAACGAGTCTGTTCTCTAGAGGCTAAAGTAGCAGACTTGGAAAGCATAAGACAGAAAGAGAGGTACATAGACGAGACCTACAGGGATATAGTCCTGAAGTCCCACTTCCAGTCTGGCAGCATCCCTGTTGCCATGGAGGAGAGAGGTCACGTGACAGGAGAGCATCACCCTGGTGTGGCAGGAAGTGATCCTGTAACTAGGACCTGTCCTCCAGGTGATGTAAAACCCTCTCGCACCGAGGACGCTTCTCCAGGGCCATGTGCCCATGAGGGAAGGGTTAGGACAGCCGTTATAGTTGGTGATTCGATCATTAGGCATGTAGATAGCTGGGTGGCTGGTGGACGTGAGGATCGCCTGGTAACATGCCTGCCTGGTGCGAAGGTAGCGGACCTCACGCGCCACCTAGATAAGGTCTTAGATAGTGCTGGGGAGGAGTCTGCTGTCTTGGTACATGTCGATACCAATGACATAGGAAAATGTGGTAGGGAGGTTCTGGAGGCTAAATTTAGGCTTTTAGGTAGGAAGTTGAAATCCAGAACTTTCAGGGTAGCATTCTCCGAAATGCTTCCTGTTCCACGCGCAGGACCCAAAAGGTAGGCAGAGCTCCGGAGTCTCAATGTGTGGATGAGACAATGGTGCAGAGATGAGGGTTTTGGATTTGTTAGGAACTGGGGAACATTCTGGGGAAAGGAGGGGCTCTTCCGAAGGGATGGGCTTCGCTTAACCGGGATGGAACCAGGCTGCTGGCATTAACCTTTAAAAAGGAGATAGAGCAGCTTTTAAACTAGATATTAGGGGAAAGCCAACAGTCGCCCAAGAGCGGATGGTTCGGAAGAATGTATCTTTGAAGGATACTACCAAAAGCAGAGAGGTTCCACAAAAGAGTAAAGTAGCCCAAATGCCCTCAAGTATGGAGCAGACAGAGCTTAAAGATCCCAAATTACCCATGTCTAACAATTGCCAAATTAATATGAATAAAATACATTCACTAAAATGCTTGTATGCAAATGCTAGAAGTCTAAAAAATAAGATGGGAGAGTTAGAATATATAGCACTAAATGAAAGGTTCGATATGATTGGAATATCAGAGACATGGTGGAAGGAGGACAACCAGTGGGACACTGTGATACCTGGGTACAAACTATATCGTAATGATAGAGCTGATCAAATTGGTGGAGGGGTTGCTCTCTATGTTAGAGAGGGCATTGAGTCAGAAAGGATTAAAGTTTTGCAGGAAACAAAATCTGCTGTAGAATCTATATGGATTGAAATTCCATGTAAAAGGGGGAAGGCAATGGCAGTGGGGGTGTACTATCGAGTGCCTGGCCAGAATGACCAAATGGAAGTCTAAGAAAACTACAAGCTCCAGAGCATTCTCATTCGCTGCCCCTACGCTCTGGAACGATCTCCCAATAGACCTTCGCATCATAAAAGACCTCTCTCAATTCAGGAAAGAACTAAAAACTTACCTATTTTCCGAACACTTTGAAATCCCCTACCCCCCAAGTCCAGCTCCACAGCAACCACAGTCACACAAACACAAAACCCCTAAAATTACAATTAACTAACTCCTGACAGTCCTCCGCCACACACACTCCTGACTTACGACAAAAAAAGGAAATTAATTCCAATACCTACACATGCCCAATAACTATCCAACGCTGTAACACACTATACATAGCCTCTGTAAATAGCCAATGTAAATAGTTTGACAGTTGTTTGTATTATTACCTGTACATAGTTGAATTCTACTGTTTAATGTAAATGTATACAAAAGTGTACAAGATTGTTAAACTGTTCCATGTAAACCGCCCTTGATTTCTGGAAGGGGCGGTATAAAAGAAAATAGATAAATAAATAAAAATAAAATAAATAAATACATGGATGATGAAATGCTCAAAGAAATCAAGGAAGCTAACAAAAGTTACAGCGCAGTAATAATAATGGGTGATTTCAACTACCCCGGTATCGACTGGGTCAGTGTCACGTCAGGACATGCTAGGGAGATAAAGTTCCTAGATGAAATAAATGACTGCTTCTTGGAGCAGCTGGTTCATGAACCGACCAGATGGGAAGCCATATTAGACCTAGTCCTTAGTGGAACACCAGATGTAGTGCAAGAGATAAGGTTGTTGGGGCCACTTGGCAATAGTGATCATAGCATGATCGCCTTTGATTTAATTAGTGAAGGAGGGATAGTAAGGAAATCCACAGTACTACCTTTTAACTTTCGAAAGGGAGACTATGATAAAATGAGGAAAACAGTTAAGAAAAAACTAAAAGGAGCAGTTGCAAAGGTTAAAGACGTACATCAGGTTGGCTGTTGTTGAAAAATACTATCTTGGAAGCCCAGACCAGCTGTATTCCACGCTTTAAGAAAAGTGGAAGTCCAAAAAACTGCCAGCATGGTTTAAAGGAGAGGTCAGAGAGGCTGTTGTTGCCAAAAAAGCATCTTTCAGGAAATGGAAAAAAGAGCCAAACGACGAAACCTGGAAACAGCACAAGCACTGGCAAGTCAAATGCAAGGCATTGATAAGGCAGGCAAAGGGAGAATTTGAGAAGAAGCTTGCTGCGGAAGCAAAAACGCGAAGTAAAGACCTTTTCAAGTACATTCGTAGCAAAAAACCTGTGAGAGAGTCAGTTGGTCCATTAGATGATAAAGGGGTTAAAGGAGCACTAAGAGGCGACAAGGCGATAGCGGAGAGACTGAATGAATTTTTTGCTTCAGTCTTTACTGAGGAAGAAGTAGGAATGTTACCCATGACTGAAGTGGTATTTAAAGGTGCGGAAGAATTGAAGGAAATATCAATACATCGGGAAGATGTATTACAACTATTAGATAAACTGAAGAGTAGCAAATCACCTGGGCCGGATGGTATACATCCAAGGGTGTTGAAAGAACTGAAATATGAGATTGCAGACCTGCTATTAATAATCTGTGAACTATCATTAAAATCATCTCTAATACCTGAAGATTGGAGGATCGCCAATGTAACACCAATTTTTAAAAAGGGTTCCAGGGGTGATCCGGGAAACTACAGACCAGTGAGCCTGACATCAGTACCGGGAAAAATGGTAGAAACCATCATAAAGAATAAAATTACTCAGCATGTAGACAGTCATGACCTAATGGGAGACAGCCAACATGGCTTTAGACAAGGAAGATCTTGTCTTACTAATCTGTTATGTTTTTTTGAAGGAGTGAATAATCAGGTGGACAAAGGTGAGTTGGTTGATATTGTGTATCTGGACTTTCAGAAAGCCTTTGACAAGGTCCCTCATGAGAGACTTTTGGCAAAACTAAAGAGTCATGGGATAGAAGGCAGTTTACTATTGTGGATCAGGAACTGGTTAAAAGATAGAAAGCAGAGGGTAGGGCTAAATGGCCAATTTTCCCAATGGAGAAAGGTGAATAGTGGTGTACCCCAGGGATCTGTGCTGGGTCCGCTGCTTTTTGACATATTCATAAATGATCTGGAAAGTGGAATAACGAGTGAGGTTATCAAATTTGCAGATGACACAAAACTATTTAAAGTTGTTAAAACCCAAGAAGATTGTGGAAAATTGCAAGAGGATCTTGATAAATTGGAAAACTGGGCATCAAAATGACAGATGAAATTTTATGTGGACAAGTGCAAGGTTATGCACCTAGGGAAGAACAACCCAAACTATGGTTACACGATGCAAGATTCCACATTAGGAACTACCACCCAGGAAAAAGATTTAGGCGTCATTGTGGATACCATGTTGAAACCCTCGGCCCAGTGTACAGCAGCGGCCAAGAGAGCAAATAGAATGCTAGGTATGATAAGGAAAGGAATGGAAAATAAAACAAAAGATATTATAATGCCTCTATATCGTTCCATGGTGAGACCGCACCTTGAATATTGTGTGCAATTCTGGTCGCCGTATCTTAAAAAGGATATAGCGATTTTAGAAAAGGTTCAGAGAAGAGCCACCAAAATGGTAAAGGGGATGGAAGGATACTCCTATGAAGAAAGGCTAAAAAGGTTAGGGCTCTTTAACCTGGAAAAGAGACGGCTGAGGGGAGATATGATAGAAGTCTATAAATTAATGAATGGAGTGGAACGGGTAAACGTCGATTGTTTACCTTATCGGAATATAGAAAGACTAGGGGACATGTAATGAAGCTACAGGGTAAACTATTTAAGACTAATAAAAGAAAATATTTTTTCACTCAACGTGTAATCAAACTCTGGAATTTGTTACCGGAGGATGTAGTAAAGGCTGTTAGTGTAGCTGGGTTTAAAAAAAGGTTTGGACAAGTTCCTGGAGGAAAGGTCCATAAACCATTATTAAGAAGGGACCCAGAATATCAATGCTTGAACCAATACAAGCATTGTGGAACCTGTGTCCCTTGGGGAAACTGCTAGGTACATATGACCTAGATTGGCCACTGTTGGAAACAGAATACTGGGCTTGATGGACCTTGGTCTGACCCAGTATGGCATATCTTATGTTCTTATGTTCTTAAGGTTTCCCGGAAGCATAAAGGATATCCTTTACCTGCTGAGAAAGGTTAAGACCATGAAGTTCTAGGCTTTCAGCAACCAGGCCCTGAGATGCAGAGACTGGGGATTGGGATGCCACAGCATCCCGTCCTCCTGAGACAGGAGATCTGGAGCAGATCCTAACTCCAGAGACGGAGATTGAGAGAGATGTAGGAGCAGAGGGTACCACATTTGCCGTGGCCAAGGTGGAGCTATGAGAATCCTATGGCCTCTGTCTCTCTGAAGCTTGAATAGGGTTTTAGGAATTAGGGGAATGGGTGGAAAGGCATACAGGAAGTCCTGACCCCAGTGGAGGAGGAAAGCATCCCTGGCCTGACAACCCCGAGCCGGAATTCTGGAACAGAACCGGGGAAGTTTGGCATTCAGCGGACTTGCAAAGAGGTCTATGTCCGGGGTTCCCCAAACTTGAAAAATCTTTGCCACTTGGTCTGCATGGAGAGACCATTCGTGTGGAAGCAGAACTCGACTGAGTCTGTCTGCCCAAGAGTTTTGAATGCCTGGAAGATACACCGCAAGGAGATGAATCTGATGCTCTCTGGTGAGGGCCCATAGTCGGAAAGCTTCATTGCAAAGCGACAGAGAGCCTGTTCCGCCCTGCTTGTTCACATAGAACATGGCTACCTGATTGTCCGTTTGAACTAGGACTGTCTTGTAGCTGAGCTGGGTGTGGAATACTCGAAGAGCAAGGAAGATTGCTCTGAGTTCCAGGAGATTGATGTGTAGATAGGTCTCCTGTGGAGTCAAGGTACCCTGGGTAGAGAGGCCTTGCAGATGGGCTCCCCAACCCACCTGTGAGGCATCTGTGGTCAGAGTGGCTTGGGGTGGGGGTTGTTGGAAAGGGTACCCCACCAAAAGGTTTTGGAGTGACTGCCACCATTGGAGGGACAAAATAAGATGATCTGAATTTGTTATTTTGTCTGACAGGCAACCTGATGCCTGAGTCCATTGAGTGGATAAAGTCCACTGAGCTACCCTCATATGGAGGCGAGCATAAGGAACCACATGCACGGTGGATGCCATGTGGCCTAGCAATTGTAACATTTCCCGAGTAGTGAGGTGAAGCTTTAGCACTGCTTGGGAAGCTAACTGCACAATGCGAAGACAGCGGGGCTGTGGAAGATAGGCCCTTGTCTGTCTGGTATCCAGCAGAGCTCCTATAAACTCTAGAGACTGAGTAGGAGCAAGGTTGGATTTTGGGACGTTTATGACAAGTCCCAAATATTGAAGGATGCACATTGTGCGAGAGAGAGAAATCCTGGCCTCTGGCTCTGACGGGGCTCGAATGAGCCAGTCGTCCAAGTAAGGGAAGACGAATATTCCCAGGGTGCGAAGAAATGCTGCCACCACAGCCATGCATTTTGTGAACACCCTTGTTGTCGAGGCCAGGCCAAAAGGAAGAACCCTGTATTGCTAGTGCTTCCCTTGAAACAGAAAGTGAAGGAACTTTCGATGAGTTGGATGGAAGAGAACATGAGTGCACGCATCCTTGAGATCTAGAGAACAAAGCCAATCCTGACTCTCAAGGTATGGCAACAGAGTTCCTAGAGAAACCATTTTGAACTTTTCTTTGAACAGGAATTTGTTCAATTCTCTGAGGTCCAAAATAGGTCTGTGTCCTCCTGTTTTCTTTGGGATAAGGAAATAGGGGGAGGAGAACCCTGTACCCTGTTGGAGAATGGGTACCTCTTCTATTGCCCCCTGGGCAAGAAGCAAAGTGACTTCTTGACCTAACTGGGCGTTGAGAGGGGTCTGAGAATTGAACTGTCTTACCATTGTAGGAGGGGGCATGCTGAGGAAATGAAGCTTGTACCCCTCTCTTACAATGGACAGAGTCCAACTTTCTGCTGTTATCTGCTCCCATCTGGGGGCAAAATGACATAAGCTTCCTGGAATGGGCCAGGAAGACAAAGTTCTCTAGATAGGAGTCAAAGCCCCTGTGGAGGCTGAGTCTGCTGAGCAGGTTGAGGCTTAGCAGTTTTTGTTTTTCTTTGCCTAGGTTGTTGTTGCTGTCCCTTTTGGGCAGACTGACCTACACGATGTCCCTGTTGGGATTTTTTCCTTGCAGGATCAGCTGTAGATTTAGACAATCTATCCAAGGTGATATTGTCAGCATCTATCTCATTAGCCTTTTCCTGCAAATTCTTGCCAAAGAGATTCTCTCCTGTGCAAGGAATATTCCCTAGTTTATCCTGTACCCAAAGTTCCAAGTCAGATGCCTGGAGCCAGGTAATCCTACGTGCACCTATGGCAATAGCAGAGGTTCTGCTTATGCACTCAAAACAGTCAAAGCTTGCACGATTTACAAACTTGGAAACATCCTGAGCATGTTTGACAAGTGCAAGGTAATCCTGCCTCTTATAGTCAGGAAGGAGAGGGCTCATAAGCTCTAAATCTCCCGTGACCTCCTTAAGGAACATTCCCATATATAATATATAGGAAATGATCCTGGCAGAAAGCATGGAAGCCTGGAAGGTTCGACGTCCAAAGGCGTCAAGAGTCCTACAGTCACGTCCTGGAGGATTAGATTCATGTCTTTTTGCACTCTTGATCCTTCTCATAGCTGATTCCACCACCATGGAATGGTGTGGTAGCTGAGTTTTTTGAAATCCAGGACAAGGAGGAACTCGATACATGGTGTCGAGCCTTCGAGAGTGAGGAGAAGTGGTTAGAGGTGTTTCCCACATCCGTAACATGAGATCATGCAAGATCTCATGAATAGGTAAGGTAGCTGCCTCCTTCGGAGCTTTAGGGTATTGCAGGATTTCCAATTCCTTTGCCCTAGGCTCTTTTTCAGGAGCCACTGTGATGGAAAGACCTCGAGCCACATCTCTGATAAAGTCCTGAAAGGACATATCCTCTGGAGGAGTCATCTTATGTTGAGGAGAAGAAGAATCCTCGGGAAGAAGTACTCTGGTATCGGTAGAACTTTCAGAGTCTTCAGACTCATCCGAGGATTCAAAGTATCTTCGATCCGGGTTATCGTGCAAGGCACGATACCGGTACCGATCGAAGTCGGCATCGGAGGGGTCCGGTACCGACTTGTCGATACCGGATGGATAAGCCTGACTTGGTCCCGGTAGAATACCTGCCGATGTTGATGCAGTCGGTACCGGTACCAGCTGAATAGTCTGAAGCGGTTTCAAGGGCATCGAGGCCGTGAGAAGAGCCGCCAGACTGCGTTCAATAGCCAAGAATCTCTGGTCTATCGATGCTGCCGATGCTTGGGTATCGGTACCGGATGAAGCAGCCGGTACCCCAGAGCATGGCACCAGTAGTTCTGACGAGGTTGAGGCCTCGAGAACATCCTGGAGCCCCGTTAGTGCTTTGGAAGCCAAAGCCTCCCGCCGGGGCAATTTTGCCGGTACAAGACCCTCAAGATAGTTCTCAGAGAAATTTTAGGTAGGAGAAATCTTCAGGAGGAGTGTTTTCCATTGCCGAAGATGGTGTCACTTCAATATCTCCCAAGAGGGAGGGTGCTGTATCCCACTGGTGGGAGCAGGAGGGACTTACTGCCGTCACCCAAGGGTTCAGGGTCATGGCAATCTAAGAGGGGCAGGGGACCTCTTGGGGATGAAGAAATAGTGCGGGGGACCACGTGGCAGCAGAGCAGGAGCTCCGATGCAATTTTATTTTTTTAAGTGGTGGTGCCGAAGAACAAACCAGTCAGTACTAGAGGAGATCAAACCTAAGCTTTCTTTAGAAGCTCAGATGTCAAGACTTCGACGTTCATACTTTGGACACATCATGCAAAGAGAGAGATCATTAGAGAAAGACATCATGCTTGGCAAGATAGAAGGTCAACGCAAAAGAGGAAGGCCAGCAATGAGATGGATCGATACAATAACAGCAGCTACGGGTACCAGTCTGTCAACAATGAGTCGCCTGACTGAAGACCGAACACAATTTAGGACAACTATCCAGAGGGTCGCCATGACTCGACGGCACTTAACAACAACAGCAGCCGGAGGAGGCAGAAAAACCATGGAGACTGAAATAAAACTAAAAAGAAAGAAATTAAAATAGAAATCACGCAAACCCGATGGAGGAAGGGAGAGTCGTGCTGCACTGATGGAGCGAAATGGAAATACTGAACAGAGAAAGTAGGGGCGGCAAGGCAGGAAGCAGCGTGCATGCTCAGAGAAGTTCAAAGGACTACTCTGAGCTTGAGGAGAGCTGGACACAGGCGCTGTAAACGGACAACATCTAAAGTATGCCCATATACCCCCTGCTTGTAGCCGTAGAAGGTGCCTGGCCGCGATAATCAAAGCCTTAGTCTCGGTCAAAGCTCATACCAGGTAAGCTGAGGCCCACTCCAGCTTAGCCACCTCCGGTGATGTGGCTTGCAATTCCAGCTCTCCTGTCGTCAAAACTTGGATCCAATGAATGGAAGCACTGGTCACATAAGCCCCATAGATTGAGGCCTGAAGAGTCAGAGAACTAGTATCAAACGCTTGCTTCAAAAAGGTCTCCAACTTGCGGTCCTGCTGGTCTTTCAAGGCTGCTCTGCCTTCTACTTTGAATGGTGGACATTTTGGTCATCACCAGGACTAAAGCATCCACCTTAGGCATCCTAAACAAATCTTTTTCCTCCTGAGGCATAGGGTACAGATGGCTCATGGTCCAATCCCCTCTAAGACTGGCCTCCGGCACCTCCCATCCTGTTTCTATCTTTTTCTTGATGACTCTGTGCACCAGAAAGGTAATTTGTGAGGACTTAAATCCCTGCAGAAGTAGGTCCTCCAGGGGTTCCTCTGCTACTGAAAGGGCCGGTAAAATGTTAAGCACAGCCAGTGAGAGCACAATCAGCATGGCCAGCTCCTCCTTGTGAAAAACTCTAACCACATTGGGATCCTCCCCTTGAGGGATCTCCCCTTCCTCTAGTTCAGTAGCCGCTGTCTCCCCCAGAGGTTTGCTGCCCCCTCCAGAGGCTCCTCCGAGTGGAGAGATTGAGGTGAATCCTGGTTTAACAAGAATCATCCTCAATCCTTTTCTTTTTAGCTGGAAGAACCTCCACAGCAAGAGAGGTCTCCACCGCAGGGTGTTAGGCAAATTCTCTGACCTAGAAGCTTTGGAAATATGTGCCCCAAGTATTTGCTTTAGTTAAAATGAACTCCGGGGGAAAAACTCTCTTCAGCATGCCCAGGAACAGTAGTTTGAGCTGTCTCCACTACTACTACTACTACTGAGCATTTGTATAGCGCTATAAGTCATATGCAGCGCTGCAAAGACATATAAGAGACAGTCCCTATTCATCAGAGCTTACAATCTAGTCAAAACAGACAACACAGAAGGTGTAGACAGGGATAAAACAATGGGGAATGGTAAAGAAACAAGGAGATCAGGTGAGCCAAGATCCAAAAGCAGCAGCGAAGAGGTGAGTTTTCAGCCTTGATTTGAAAAGAGTCAGAGAAGGTGCCTGACGTACAAACACAGGTAGTTTGTTCCAGGCGTAAGATGCAGCAAAGGTGAAAGGAGCGAAGTCTGGAGTTAGCAATAGAAGAGAAGGGCACAGATAGAAGCAATTTGCCAGAAGAGCGGAGTTCCCGAGGGGGGGTGTACGGAGAGATAAGAGAAGAAAGGTAGTGAGGAGCTGCAGAGTGAATGCATTTATAGGTCAGCAGGAGAAGTTTGAACTGGATGCGGAAATGGTTAGGGAGCCAATGAAGTGACTTGAGAAGAGGGGTATTATGGGCATGACGAGGCTGGCAGAAGATTAGCCACACAGCAGAGTGTTGAACAGATTGAAGGGGAGAGAGATGATTCAAAGGGAGACCAGCAAGGAGTAGGTTACAGTAGTCAAGACGGGAGGTGTTTAAGGAATGGATAGGCATCTTAGTAGTGTGTTCAGAAAGGAATGGGCAGATTTTGTTGATGTTATAGAGAAAGAAACGGTAGGTCTTAGCTATCAGATGGATGTGAGTGGAGAAGGAGAGAGAGGAGTCAAAGACAACCCCAAGGTTGCGAGCCGAGGAAACAGGAAGGAGAGTTACCCACAGAGACTGAGAAAGGAGGAAGAGGAGAGGAGGTTTTAGGGGGAAAGAAAGAAGCTCAGTCTTGGCCAAGTTCAATTTCAAGCAGCGGTGAGATATCCAAGCAGCAATGTCAGAAAGGCAGCAGAGATCTGGGTCTGGATTGCTGGAGAGATTTCAGGCATAGAGAGGTAGATCTGGGAGACATCGGCATAAAGATGGCACTGAAAGCCATGGGAAGAGATGAGCGCACTAAGGGACTGGGTATAGAGAGAGAAAAGGAGCGGACACAAGACAGATCCTTGGGGTACACCAACTGAGAGCGGGATAGCAGCAGAGGAGGAGCCACCAGAACTAACACTGAAAGAGTGATGGGAGAGATAGGAGGAGAACCAGGATAGTACAGAGCCCTTAAAGCCAAGTGAGGACAGGGTATCAAGGAGAAGGTTGTGGTCAACAGTGTCAAAAGCAGCAGAGAGGTCAAGAAGGATGAGGACAGAGTAAAGTCCTCGGATTTTGCCAGGAACAAGTCACAGGAGACTTTGGCAAGATCCATTTCAGTAGAGTGTAAAGGACAAAAGCCAGATTGTAAAGGATCCAGGAGGGCATGTGGAGAGGAAGTCAAGGCAGCGGTGGTGAAGTGCACATTCAAGTAGTTTAGAAATGAAGGGGACGAGGGAGATGGGTCGATAATTAGAAGGACAGGTGGGATCAAGTGAGAGTTACAGTATGCTTGAAGGCTGCAGGGACAGTTACAGTGAGAGCGATAAGTTGAGAATATGAGAGATGGAAGGGAAACAGTGGAGGAGATGGGGCTTAGGAGACGGGTGGGGATAGGATCAGAAGAGCAGGTGATGAGTTTGGTGGAAAAGAAAATGTGTGCAGTTTCCTCTTCAGAGATCACAGGAAAGGAAGAGAGGGTAGCAGAGGTAGAGAGGGAAAGTTGGGAGTGAAGAGGGGGAGGAGGGGAAGTAGCTGAATTTGTGGGGAATTGGAAGGTGATCTTGTGAATTTTGTCATGGAAATAGTCAGCCAGGGTTTGAGCAGAAAAGGAGGGAGGGGTCGGAGGTGGAGGCACTTTGAGGAGAGAGCTGAGAGCAGTAAGGAGACAGCGAGGGTCAGAGGCATCTGTTTTCTGGAGCCTATGGAGGGAGCTCTTGCACTATGACATCAGAAATCTGACATGCTCAATTCCCATCTGCTGTAGAGGCTGATTACCCACTCGTACTGGTCTGGACTGGAGGGATGATGAGGAAGTAACTTGCCAAGGCCACAACGAATGCAAGTTTATTTATATATTTGACTGGGGTTTTTTTATACCGCTTTTCACTGGGGCAAAGTGGTGTAGTTGAAATCGAACACTGGTCTCTTGGTTACCAAGTCAGTGCTCTAACCAACAGGCTACTCCTCCACTCCCATACCAGCCCTTGAGCTGGTGTAAATGCCTGTACCTACATTTTCAAGTATGTGTGTAAATTATAGTATTTTATAATCAATGCACATATTTATGCGCTCTGTCCACCTCCACCCATGTGCATGCTCACCAGCAAGTGCATAAGTTTATACCGGTCATTACTTTATAAAAGGCCACATACACATGGGAACAACTTCATAAAATGACCTCCTTAGTGTCTATCACACAGCAGAACTTGAAGCAATGCTGCAGCTGTTGCTGTCTTATCAATACACCTTGGCACAGATAGTCCAGTCCCTATACCTGGCTCCTACTCCTCAAACTGACAGAACTGTGGTTGCTCTGGAGGCAGCGTCCATAGCTCAGAAAAGAAGGAGTCACAGCCATTGCACAACAGCAACATCTTAAGGTTGCTTCAAGGATGCACTCGTGTTGGCTTCTGGAGGGAACTACATTTCATGCCTCATGGGCAGAAGACTATCCTGTACTAATTGGGTTAGTCATTAAGAAGAGGGGAAGTTTAAAAAACTTGGGAAATCCCCCCCAGTTAGATGTGAATGATGAGGCATAGGTGCAGCTCCCAGAGGAGCAGGTTTTAACTGATTTGGAAACTCAAAAAATAAGCTACTGAGGAAAGGGAATGAATGAAGCACAAAGCATAGTAACAGGCATGAATGTCTGTGCAGCCAAGGAAAGGATACGTTCCTGCCTGCGTCTTCAGGAGCAGACGGAAACCATGCTCATCAATGTATTCTGCTTTCATTGTATGAATAACACGAGGTCTGATGGCTAGTGGTCTTCTGTGAAGAACTCGCAATGGGGTTTTCTGAGCAATCTGCAACTCCTATTAGATATATTATAGAAAAAACAAAAAGGGATGGCAAGGGGTGGCTTCTCATTCAATACAGCACAAGCCATTCACCTTTTTATTAGTAAAAATATATATATTATTCATATTGAACCCCCACTTACAGAGAGGGTGTAAGACAGGAAAAGGTATAAACAGTTGCAAAACTAAAACGTTAAGATGTTTAAGCTTCTTTTATCTGATGTTGCAGGGTATTCACTGACACTATCCCTGGCTGTACCAGCTCCAATACAGTTACTATCCTGCCCCCACTACTAGGGCACCACTGACCAACAGCAATGGTTTCCTCCTAAAGAAGTATGGTATGCAAGCTACCTTCAATTCAGCTGCAAAGTCAAGAGCAATAACCTCTTCCCTAGGGGCGGGGTATACACTTCATCAGTAACCTGGAAATACTAAAAACAGCAAGAATGGCTGGACATGTGCAGAAACAATCATCACTTTCCAAGGGATGGTGGTCAGATTGATCTTAGAACCACCCAACTAGACTGAGTAATTTGAGTATAGCATTGAGTAGTAGTGGCTCACGGGCCCTGTGCTCTTAAGGAGGTAGATGCATCGTGGTCTTTCTGACCTACTGGGGAATTGTCCAATAGTCCAAATTATCCCAGCTGTCAGTACAGACCCAGTACTTATCTTTGAACTAGTCAGTGATTCCTCAAAATCAAGCGTTAGTGCACCAGCATTCAGGAACATGCGCTGAGAGAGTAAAAAAAACCCCAAGGCTGATCCTAAACCCTGGTCTGATGCATCACAGACCATCACATCCCTCAAAGCCTCTGGCCCAAGTCTAAAGTAATAAACATTAAGATATGGTAGGGTGGAGGGCAGGGGAGCAGGTAAAATGCACTATTCATACCCTGACTTATGCCAGTCAGAGAGTGGATCATGTGACCACTGTGAAAGTGCACAATACAGAGTTTTGCACATTCCTTTTGATGCGTAAATTCTGTTATGATGGGCTCTTCCTGGGAGTTTGAGTAAATGCAGGAACAGGGAACAAACAGAGGTGCAGTCAGTGGGTGCTTATGAACTATGACAACTCATTGTTTATATTTGGCCCTAATTGACCAGCAAAGCATTTTCTAGTGATCATTATATTCAGTGTTTCAGCATGTAATGCAAGCTAGCACACCATTTGCTAGGCCAAAGAGGGTGATATGAACATCCATCCGGTGTTATAGCATAGTTTCTCACCTGTAACAGGTGTTCTTCAGGGACAGCAGGAATCAGTCCTCACTTATGGGTGACGTCGGCACTGACAGAGCCCGCGCGGAGCAATTCCCCAGCTTTCAAAGAAAGCCTTTGGGATTGCTGCCATGCATGCGTTGTCCTCTTCCCGCCCAAAGGTGCCATCTTACTCAGTCAGGTCCCCTAGCTAGAGCCCTACTAAGCAGATGGCAAGGGAAGGACAAAAATAGCAACTCTTCAGGGGAGGTGGGAGGGTAATGAGGACTGATTCCTGCTGTCCCTGGAGAACACCTGTTAAAGGTGAGTAACTACGCTTTCTCCAGGAACAAGCAGGAAGTCAGTCCTCATTTATGGGACTCCCCAGCTACAGGCTACAGAGCCTGTACCCCAAAATGCCTCCGCAAGGCCGTGAGCAGAAGTCGATGCCCGGAGGAGCCCGAGTTTTCAGGTCCCTGGGGCAAAGCTCTCGGTAGCCATTGAAGAAGGGTCGGAGGACAGGTGTTGCTTATACCCCGAACAGATTACAGAGTATAGCCTGGCCGAAGGCGCTGTCCCGGCGGGACTTCCTCTCCAGGCAGTAATGTGCAGCGAAAGTGTTCGTGGAAGACCAGGTCACCGCCCGGTAGATGTTCGATAGAGGCACTGAGCGCAGAGAAGCCACCGAAGTCGCCTTGGCTCAGATGCCGTGCATGGTGACCTGCTGGCCCAGCGGGGTGCCCTCTTTTGCTTGGGCGAAGGCAATGCTGTCCGCCACCCAGATGGAGATGGTGCACTTAGTGACTGCCTGCCCCAGGCAATTGGGGTCGTAGGTGACGAAGAGCTGATCGGACTTGTGATGACCTTGGGTATGCTGCAGGTAGAAGGCAAGAGCCCTCTTGCAGTCAAGAGTGTGTAGTACTGCCGACGCCTGGTCGGCATGGGGTCTCGGGAAGAAGGTCAGTAGGACTATCTCCTGGTTAAGATGAAAATCCGAGACTACCTTCGGTAGGAACTTGGGATGCGTGTGGAGGACCACCCTATTGCCATAAAACCTGGTGTATGGGGCCTCAGCCATGAGGGCCTGAAGTTCACTGATTCGGCAAGTAGAGGTCAGAGCCACTAGGAAGACCACCTTCCAGGAGAGATGCCGAAGCGAGCACGTCGCCATTGGCTCGAAGGGCGCTCGCGTGAGCTGCATCAGCACCACGTTGAGGTTCCACTCCACTGGCGGAGGCTGGATGGGAGGCTTGGAAAGCAAAAGACCTCGCATAAAGCGAGAGACCAAGGGCTGCCCCGAGAGGGGTTTTCCCTCGATGGGGAGGTAATTTGCCGAAATGGCACTCAGGTGTACCCTGACCGAATTGGATTTCAGCCCAGACCTCGAGAGGTGGAGGAGGTACTGAAGGATCCACTGGGTAGAGCAGGAGAACGGGTCGATTTGGAGCTCAGAGCACCAGGTCGAGAAACACCGTCTCTTGAAGGCGTACGCCTGTGTCGTTGAGTCCTTCCTCAACATGAGGAGGACCTCTTCGACATCCTCTGGGAGACGCAGGCGACCCGTTCAGCCACCAGGCTGCAAGGGACAGCGAGGCCAGATTCGGGTGGAACACCTGACCCTCCTCCTGTGTCAACAGGTCTGGGGGCTCGGACACAAGCCGGAGCAGAAGCAGGAACCAAGGCTGTCAAGGCCACGAGGGGGCCACGAGAATCACCAAAGTTTTGTCCTGCTGAGCTTTGTGGAGGGTCCTCACAATGAGAGGAATGGGAGGGAATGCATAAAGAAGGCCGGAGGTCCAGCTCAAGAGGAACGCATCCGGAGCCACCCTGCTCGGGTGTGGAACCGGGCCGCAGAAGCGGAGAACCTACGCGTTCACCGGACTAGCAAACAGGTCCATGGATGGGGTCCGCCACCGATGGAACAAGATGCCGGCGACCTCCGGATCCAGGCGCCACTCGTGTGGGCGTAGGATCCTGCTGAGCCTATTCGCGAGGACATTGTCTTGGCCTGGGAGGTAGACCGCCCGCAGGGCTATCCCTCGGCGAGACACAAAGGAGCAGAGGAAGATCGCCTTCCCCCCTCTTTGTTGATGTAAAATAAGGCTACCCTGTTGTCGGTCTGCACAAGCACCGACTTCCCCCTCAGATAGCCCTCAAAGGCCCACAGGGCCCATCAGAGTGCCCGAAGCTCGAGCAGGTTGATCTGCTGCCGAAACTCCTCGGGCAACCACGGCCCCTGGGTGCACAATGCACTGGAGTGGGCTCCCCACCCCAGCAGGGAAGCATCTGTTGTAAGGACGAGCTCATGCTGCGGGGTCAGGAAGGTCATTCCCCGAAGGAGACTGCGAGGGTCCCGCCACCAACTCAGGGAGTTGTGGAGACTGCAGGAGACCCAGATAGGGTCCCTGAAGTGGCCAGAGGCCTGGCTCCATTGTGTCCGGAGGCACCACTGGGCTGTCTGCATGTGCATGCGGGCGTGAGGGATGACATGGATGGTGGAGGCCATGTGTCCGAGGAGGCGCGGCATGGCCCGCGCTTCTAACTCAAGCCCTGTTTTGGACCTGGGACACCACGGCCTGAAGTCCGTCTGCTCAGTCAATGGGAAGGAAGGCGGTCGTCTGCATCATGTCGAGGCGTGCGCCGATGAACTCCAGAGTCTGCACTGGCTCGAGGTGGGACTTGGAATAGTTGACCTGGAAGCCGAGGCGCTCGAGAAGAAAGATCGTGCGCAACACCGCCAGGCAGGCTTCGCTGATCGAGGACTCCGTGACGAGCCAGTCATCGAGGTAGGGGAAAATGGGTATGCCCTGCTGCCTGAGGGAGGCAGCGGCCGCGGAGAGGCACTTTGTGAAGACCCATGGTTCGGACGCGAGCCCAAAGGGAAGTACTCTGTACTGGTAGTGTTCCCCCTGCACCCTGAAGCGCAGATACTGCCTGTGCTGCAGGGGAACCAGGATGTGGGTGTAAGCGTCCTTAAGGTCGAAGGAGCATAGCCAATCACCCTGCTGAAGGAAGGGCAGCAAGACGCCAAGCGATAACATTTTAAACTTCTCCCGCACCAGGAACTTGTTGAGGTTTCTGAGGTCGAGGATGGGGTGCAGGCCCCCTGTCTTTTTCGGGATGAGAAAGTAGCAGGAGTAGAACCCCTGACCCCGAAGGTGCCGCGGTACTTTCTCGACCGCCTGTTGGGCAAGGAGGTTGGACAGTTCCTGCTGCAAGAAGGTCTGGTGCGCGAGGAGCCAAGCAGGCTCCACTGGGGAGAAAGGAGGAGGGCACCTGTCCAGGTGTAGGCGGTATCCGTCCCGGATCACCCGGAGGGCCCAGGTGTCTGACGTGATCAATGCCCACTCCGGGGCGAACTAGGATAGGCGTCCCCCCACTGGCAGAGGAGCTGCCGGGGGCGAGAGGCTATGCTGACGGCGTCAAAACCCCTGCGCTGGCTGGGGTGGTGCCGGGGGTTGGGCCTTAGGCCCTTTAGGCTTGCGGTGGCCGTGTGCACCTCCCTTCCCCTGCATGCTGGGGGTCGGGGCGGGAAAGGCGGGTAACCCATGTAAGGAAGCCCTTTCCTTTGGAAGAACGGCTTCTTGGTCTGCTGCTTCTTCCTAGGGAGGGAGGAGGTGTTGCGCTAGAGATGAGTTTGAGTCACGAACTCCGTTTCTATCTCAGCAGCTTTATCCTCCATCGGTTTACCGAACAATTGCTCGCCAAGGCAAGGGACATCCAGAAGCTTCTCTTGGATCCACTGCTCCAAGTCCGAAGACTGGAGCCATGCCTGGCATCGGGCCCCGATGCCGGCCACCGCCACCCGGGCGGAAGACTCAAATCCGTCATAAGCGGCACGGGAGAGGTACTTCGAACACTCCGCGATGGATTTCAGGATGGTCTGGAATCTTAGGAGGGGTTCGCCTCCAAGGCCCGCGGAGAAGCCACCGAGTTCCTTAGCAAGGTCATGTAGGAACATGCTCATATACAATTGGTATGCCTGGATATGGCAAGTGAGCATGGAACCCTGATAGGCCTTACGCCCCAGGACGTCAAGGGCTCTTGACTCGGGGAGACCAAAAAGTGAGATTTTGGGCTTTTCTGCTTCCGAATCGCCGATTCCACAATCATGGATGTGTGCGGAAGCTGGGTTTTCCGGAACCCTGGGCCATGCTGGACCTTATACATGGCATTGAGGCGCTTACTCACAATAGGGCCCAAAGCAGGGGTCTCTCACATGCGGAGGAGTAGCCTCCACAAGATAGGGGGAACCAGGACAGTAAGAGACTCCCGAGGCAGGGACTCATACTGTAGAATATTGAGCTCCTCGGCCCGCGGTTCCTCTTCAGTCTGCGTAGCCAGGCTGAGGGCCCATGCCATGTCCCGCACGAATGCCAGGAATGATGAGTCCTCGGGCAGCGAACACACCTGATAGGCGGATGGGGAAGAGTCCAGAGGGAGGTGTCCGGGGAAGTATCCCCATCTGACTCCCAGCCCGAGAGGTCTCTGGAGGAGTCTGGCTCGGGGAGGTCATCCCATCCAGAAGCCATCCGCTTGGAGCCAGAGGCCTTGGAGAATCACGCTCCCTAGGACTGGGAAGGCAAGCGAGACAGACGCCGAGGACCCTCACGAGGCCCGTGGCTCTCAGGGGTTTCCAGGGTGGGTTTTGGTGTCCCTCTCGAGGGAACCTTGGTCTCGAGGCGCGGGCCAGCAGTGCTGGGCATGAGCGCCTGCTGGGCAGCTAAGAAGGCAGAAATGCTGTGCTCCAGTGCCAGCATTCGAGACTTCCATGCTGACGTGGGACATTGCGACTGCGACACCGACACCGGGGAGACCGGATCTGGCATGGAGGAGGAGAGTGGGAGGTCCTCACCGGGACGATCCTCAGGAGACCGGGCACCATCACCGGAGGCCTTTGTATCTGTATAAGGTACCTTTTGAGGCTGCTCCTTGTCCAACTCTCGGGAATGCCATGGGAGCGCTCGCGCTTATCTGGAGCCCCCGACAGCGACTTTGAAGTCTTCTTCTTCTTCTTACGCCACTTCCACTTCAGGGGATCCCTGGTCGGAGTGCCACCGAGAATGAGGAACCGAAGTGGGGGATCCCACCAACGGAGGGACGACCGAGGGTGCTACCGAGGATTCCAGGCCCACCTTCATGAAAATGTCATCAGACGTCTGCTTACGACTAAGCAGGGCTTTGGAGGACACTTTCTTGCAAAAAGAGCAGAGCTCCGGGGTCAATGGTTAGCCCCAAGACACCGAAGACAACAGTCATGGGAGTCTGTGACCGACATGTTTTTGGAGCATCTGTCACATTTTTTAAAACCAGTGGCCATGGGGGCAAAAAGGACCCCAGCTAGGTCAAAGACCTTTGCGGCCAGCGGTTAGGAAGGAAAAAAGGGCGCAAAGCCCGCAACAGGGAAAAAAACTTAAGGAAAGGATATCCCCTCGTTCGAGGAAAAAAAGGGAGAGCAGGGGAAGAGAAAGAGGACCAGTGCAACCAGAAAAAACCACAGCCAGAGGCCGAAAACGAAACACTTTTTCCAAGGGACGAGGATGTGCGTCCGAAAGGCTCCACGGAAAAAGGAGACTGAGCCAGATGGCACCTTTGAGTGAGAAGAGGACCACGTATGCGTGGCAGCAATCCCAAAGGCTTTCTTTGAAAGCTGGGGAATTGCTCCGCGTGGGTTCCGTCGGTACAGACGTCACCCATAAGTGAGAACTGACTCTCTGCTTGTTCCTGGAGAAAATATGCTACAACCTAAGGAGAATGAAAGGAGCCAGGAGAAAGACTGCAAGAAATGCAGATGACTGGAGAACTGTGAAAAGATTATCCAAGAAAGAAAGGCCAAACTTACTTTCAGGTCATCCAAAAATTCAATGTCTGTCTTCTGGATTGGTTTCTCCGTCCATATCAAGGCACTGTAGCACTTGGTCTTTTCTTCTTCCCCTTCTTTCATGTGTCCAATTGCATCTCTGCAACATGACAAATACACAGGAAAATTCTAACGTTCCATTCAACTAATTTTAAAACAAACATTTTTTTTTATTTCATCCTATTGAGACTAAGCATTACCTTGTGACAAGCTGTAAATCTCGTACTGCTATTTTGTCTGACGAGCTGTTTATTTTCTGCAAAGTCCAAAGAGAGAGGCTAGAGAGAGGATGAAGAAGTCACTTCAACACATAGATCTAGATTGCCATTAGTTGGATTTTTGCCGAGGGCTCAAAACAAGGGAAACCATTGGGATCAGGTTCAAAATCTTTTATTTATTCCATATGGGAAAATTAGAGCTTACCTGCTAAATTACTTTCATGGAGTCCCTCCAATCCAGTCCAGACAAGCAGATTGTGTCAATCCACCAGCAGCTGGAGATTGATTATGCAATTTTTTTTGTGATGTCACTCTATAATAACTCTTGAAGAACTTGTCTCATACTTCCAAGTATCCTACTGACAAAGCAAACTCTCAACAATACAACCAAAAACTATACGCAACCAACAGAGCTCAGAAGAACAGAAGAAACTGTCCAGCCACTCTCCAACTGAACGGCACAATAACCATCTGAACTTCTTTCTGTATTTTGAATATTTTCTCATTTTTTACTTTTTTATTTTTGCAACCAAACTCATGAGCCCCCAGAAGGTCCGAACACTTACATCCTGGCCACAGGGCACGGCTCTTACCCCTGAAGCCAAGGACTTCTCCATCACAGCCTTACTTCGGGCGGCTCATGGCTACTAACAGAGAGAATTCTCCCAGGCAGGTTCTGGACTGGATTGGAGGGACTCCATGAAAGTAAATTAACAGGTAAGCTCTAATTTTCCCTTCATCCACGTCTCTCCAATCCAGTCCAGAAAAGTGGGATGTACCACAGTAGTACCTAATGATGGGAGGGACCTACGAGCCCAGCCTGAATTATCCATGCCAAAATGTGCCTCCTGCCTTGCCTGCACATCCAGATGGTAATGCTTCACAAACATATGCAATGAGGACCACATCCCAGCCTGACAGATGTCCCCCAGAGGCACCAAACTAACTTCTGCCCAGGAGACTGCCTGGGATTGAGTGGAGTGCAACCGCAATCCCTCCGGGATTGGTCTTTGCTTGAGAAGACAGACCGCGATAATAGCCTCCTTAAGCCAATGGGAGAGGGATGCTTTAGATGTGGCCTTCTCCTGCTGAGGCCCTCTGAACAAGACAAATAAGCAATCTGGCTTTTGGAAGGACTGCATACATTTCAAGTAAGAGCGCAATACTCTCCAGACATACAGCATATGAAGACGAGCGTCTCCCTCCTCCCCAACAGCATCAGAAAACACCAGGAGGATCACCGCCAGATTGACATGAAATGGAGAAATCACCTTTGGTAAAAAGGAAGGTACATTTCTGAGAACCACCCGCTCTTTAGATATCAGTAGGAAAGGATTCAGACAGGATAATGCCTACAACTCTGAAATGTGTCTGGCCGAGCAGATAGCCATCAAAAAGACGAAAACTGGAAACAACATAAGCACTGGCAAGTTAGATGCAAGGCATTGATAAGGCAGGCAAAGACAGAATTTGAGAATAATCTTGCTGTGGAAGCAAAAATGCATAACAAAGACTTTTTACATTCATAGCAAAAAACCTGTGAGAGAGACAGATGGACCATTAGATGACAGAGGGGTAAAAGGGGGCACTAAGAGGGGGATAAGGCCATAGCAGAGAGATTGAATGAATTCTTTGCTTCAGTCTTTACTGAAGAAAATGTAGGGAAGTTACCATGACTGAAATGGTATTTAAAGGTGATGCATCAGAAGAATTGAAAGAAATATTGATAAACCAGGAAGATATATTGCAACTATTTGATAAACTAAACAGCAGCAAATCACCTGAACCGGGTGGTATACACCCGAGGGTGTTGAAAGAACTGAAATATGAGACTTACTATTAGTCATCTGTGAACTATCATTAAAATCTTCTGTAGTACCTGAAGATTGCCAATGGCTAATGTAATGCCAATTTTTAAAAAGGGCTCCAGAGGCGATCTGGGAAACTACAGGCCGGTGAGCCTGACATCAATACCGGGTAAAATGGAAGAAACCATTATAAAGAACAAAATTACTTTACATGTAGACAGTTATAGTTTAATGGGAGAAAGCCAACATGGCTTTAGCCAAGGAAGGTCTTGTCTTACTAATCTGTTATATTTTTTTGAAGGTATGAATAAACAGGTAGACAAAGGTGAGCTAGTAGATACAGTGTATCTGGATTTTCAGAAAACCTTCGGAAGGTCCCTCATGAGAGACTCTTGGCAAAGTTAAAAAGTCATGGGATAGGAGGCAGTGTACTATTGTGGATCAGGAACTGCTTAAAGGATAGAAAGCCGAAGGTATGGCTGAATGGCCAATTTTACCAATGGAGAAAGGTGAATAGTGGAGTACCTCAGGGATCTGTGCTGAGCCCACTGCTTTTTAACATATTCATAAATGACCTGGAAATAGCTATAATGAATGAGGTGATCAAATAATTTTGTGTCATCTACAAATTTGAAGTTGTTAAAACACAAGAGGATTGTGCAAAATTGCAAGAGGACCTTAATAAATTGGAAGACTGGACATCCAAATGGCAGATAAAATTGAATGTGAACAAGTGCAAAGTTATGCACCTAGGAAAGAACAACCCAAACTATGGTTACACAATGCAAGGTTCCACATTAGGAACCACCACCAGGAAAAAGATTTAGGCATCATCGTAGATAATATTTTGAAACCCTCCGTCCAGTGTGCAGCAGTAGCCAAGAAAGCAAATAGAATGCTAGGAATCATAAGGAAAGGAATGGAGAATAAAACAAACGATACATTATGCTGCCTCTGTATTGTTCCATGGTGCGACCGCACCTTGAATATTGTGTGCAATTCTGGTCGCCGTATCTTAAAAAGGATATAGCGGAATTAGAAAATGTACAGAGACGAGCCACCAAAATGGCAAAGAGGGTGGAAGGATACCCCTATCAGGAAAGGCTTAAAAGGTTAGGGCTCTTCAACCTGGAAAAGAGACGGCTAATGGGAGATATGATAGAGATCTATAAATTAATGAATAGAGTGGAACGGGTAAATGTAGATCGATTCTTTACGCCATCAAAAAGTAGAAAGACTAGGGGACATGCAATGAAACTACAGGGTAACCCGTTTAAGACTAATAAGAGAAAATATTTTTCACTCAACGCGTAATCAAACCCTGGAATTCATTACCAGAGAATGCAGTAAAAGCTGGGTTTAAAAAAGATTTCGACAAGTTCCTGGAGGAAAGGTCCATAATCCATTATTAAAGAGGAACCAGGTAATCTACTGCTTGCCGAAATACAAGCATTATGGAACCTGTGTCTTTTTGGGAAACTGCTATGTAGTTGTGACCTGGATTGGAAACAGGATACAGGGTTTGATGGATCTTGATCTGGCCCAGTAAGGCTTTTATGTTCTTATGTAAGACCATCTTCAGAGTTAGGTCTTTCAATGAAGCCTGACGCAAGGACTCAAAGGGCTAGGTGACTAACCCCGATAACACCAAATGTAAATCCCAGGAAGGAACTATTGCCCGCAGTGGCGGCCTGACCTGCTTGATGGCCCGCAGGAACTGAAAAACATCCAGATGACATGTCAACAGGGATCCCTGAATCTTTCCCAGGTAGCAAGCTAGCGCTACCATGTGCACCTTGAGAGAATTCAAGGCCAGCCCTTTATTCATGCCATCTTGAAGGAATGCCCTGTTGAGGTGCCAAACGGCTGCAGGCTGCATTGCTCGCACCAATCATCAAACACCCGCTACACTCAAACATATGACAAGGAGGTGAATTTCTTCCTTTCTTCTAACAATGTGGAAATCACACAGGGCGGGTATCCTCGCTTCAGTAACTGTGCCCACTCAAGAGCCAAGCCTTAAACGAGAATTGATCCACTTGCGGTATCCTGATCGGCCCCTGCATGAGCAGGTTGGGCATCTGCGGAAGGTACCACGGCCAATCCACCAACAGTCTGATCAGGTCGGCGTACCAAGGATGCCGAGGTCAATCAGGAGCTACCAGCACCACTCATCCGCTGTATAGGGCGATGCACTGCAGCAAACTGGCCAATCAGGGCTCACAGAGGGAAGACGTACAGAAGACCCTCCTGTGGTCAAGGCTGCGAAAGGGCATCCAGACCTTCCGATATCCGCTCCCTCCGTCACCTGAAGAAGTGACTGGCCTTGGCATTGTCTGTGGTTGCCATGAGATCCATTACCAGCTGACCCCAGTGCCGAATGGTCACAGCAAACATTGAGTCTGCTAAACCCCATTCTGCCAAATCTATGCAATGTCTGGTGAGATAATCCACCTGCAGGCTGTCCTTGCTTGCCACGTGCGCCGCTGACAAGAATGCTTAGATGGTGCTCTGCCCAATGAAGAAGAAACACCTCCGCTGCTAGAAGCGCACTTCCTGTGCCGCCCTGTCTGTTGCTATATGCCCCGCTGAGGAATTGTCCGAGAACACTCTCACCACTTGTGCCTCCAGTAGCATGACAAAGTGTTATAGCGCCATCCAAACCGCCCGAATCTCTAGACGACTGATGGACCAGGAGTTCTCCTCCACCGACCACGTCCTGAGCCACATGGGAGAGGCAGCGTGCCTCCCACCTGCTCAGACTGGCATCCGTGGTCACCATGACCTAATCCAGCTGCTCCATTGATAGCCCCCTCTTCAAGTTGCTCTCCTGCAACCACCACTGTAGGGCTACTTTGGTGTCCCTTGGGCACTGGAGCCTGCGAGACAGGAGATTATACTGAGGTGACCACCTCGATAACAGAGACTTCTGTAGAGGCCACATATGAACATATGAAACCTGGCCTAGGGAACTAGATCCAGTGATGCTGCCATCAGCCCCAGAAGCTGCAGGTAATGCCCGGCCGAAGGCTGCCACATCCACAGAAAACAGCGCAGAAGACTCTGGATCTTGAGGACTCACTCTTCCGTCAAGGAGACCAGTCTGACTGTTATGTCAAATCGGGCTCCCAGATAAATCAACTGCTGTGAGGGAATCAACTTGCTCTTAGTAGAGTTGACCACCCACCCCAGGCTCTGCAGAAATGCAAGCACCTTTTGCATTGTGGACTGACTCTCATCCCTCGACTTGGCTCAGATGAGCCAGTTGTCCAGATATGGATGAACCATGATTCCCTGTTTCCGCAGGGCTGCTGCCGCCACCACCATGGTGAATGTCCTAGGCACAGTCACTAAACTAAAAGGCAGCGCCTGAAACTGAAAATGCCCCAGCCAAGTCGCAAACCTGAGAAAGTGCTGATGGTCTGGACATATGGGAATATGCAAATATGTCACGGTGAATTCCAGTGCAGTAAGGGACTCTCCCCTCTGCACTGCCACTATGACTAACTGTAATGTTCCCATATGAAACTGTGGAACTCGTAGAGCGGCGTTTACGTGCTTGAGGTCGAGGATGGATCGGAACGAACTTCTTTCTTGGGCACCATGAAATAGATTGAGTATCGACATGACTGACCCTTGTTACTCCGGCAGTACAGGCACAACGGCCTCTACTGTGAGCAACCATTGCAGTGTTGTGTGAACTGCCTGATGCTTTTCTGGAGCACAGCAAGTTCAGTTGGTGCTTAACTTGAGAGCAAAGCCCTCGTGAATGATTTCCAGCACTCACTGATCCGAGATTATTTGGACCCAAGCGTGGTAGAAGTGCTAAAGGCGTCCACCAATATGCTCCCCTGACTCCTGGGCCTCCCGCATTTCATTGCAACTTTCTTGGAGGTCCCGGAGGACCCTGCATAGTATCCATGGGTGGAGCCTCTGCCTCAAAAGGACTGCCCCCTGAACAAAAAACATCCTCTTTGCAAGGAGGGAAAGCGCACCGCCTGAAAATGGCATAAATCTCTCACCCCTCTCCCTGACCTCCTCGAGGCTTGTCCTCCGGCAGCTTACCCCTCTTAGAATCATCAAGATCCTTAACCAGCTCCTTCAGTGAATTTCCGAACAGCAGCTTGCCCCTAAAGGGCAGCTTATTCAACCTGATTTTGAAGGATACATCCACTTATTAGTTACGTAATCACAGAAAACTGCGAGCCACAACGACGAACACCATATTTTTGGAAGAAGAGCATACCAGATCATAACAAAAATTGGAAAGTAGGCCCTGAACAATTCCAACTTAGGAATCTCCCCCGGCTCCATGCCCGAATCTTGGAGCAAAGCCAGGAGGGCTTGAACCCAGCACATTCAGGTTCAAGCTACATAGGCTCCACAGATGGAGGCATGCAAGGATAAGGCGCTCACCTCAAATGCCTGCTGCAAAAGTGCCTCAAGATGATAGTCCTGTGGATCCTTTAGAGCGGTACGGCCCTCCACTGGGATCGTTGTCTTTTTGGTCACTGCTGTGACTAAGGCATCCACCTTAGGGTTACGACCAATCTCCAGCATACCCTTCCTCGCAAAAATAATCGAAAAAACGGTTCAACTACAACTTCAGGAACACATTGACGAACACGGAACTCTCGACGACAACCAACACGGATTTCGTCCCAACCATGGAGTCGAAACTCTCCTGATCTACCTCTTCGACAGCATCATAAGAATAATTGACGACATCAGGAATGGAATTATAATGATCTTCATCGACATCTCCTCAGCGTTCGACACAGTTGATCACAATATACTCCTGGAGAGACTGAAGAACACTGGTATACACGGTACCACTCTAAAATGGTTCCACTCGTACCTAACAGAAAGACAGCTACAGGTCAAGGTGGGACAGGACACCTCCCGGCCCATAAAAGTCCAACAAGGAGTACCACAAGGATCCGCACTCTCAGCACTCCTTTTTAACATCTACATCCAACCAATATGCAACATTATGAAAGAGAACAACATCCAATACACAATATACGCAGACGATATAATGGTATACTCCCCGATATCAATCGAAAACCCGGACTTCTCTAAGATAGCAGACTGCCTTACCCAAATGGCGAAGTGGTGCCAAAACAACAATCTAGCTATAAACTACAACAAGACTGAAGCTTTAATCATCACTCGAAACCAAAGCTTCACACACCCACCAAACATAAAGATACAAAGCACCACGATACCGATAAGATCGGAGGTGAGATACCTTGGGGTTACTCTGGACAGTAAACTCAACCTCAAACCACACATAGACAAAACAATCCAAAAAGCATATTACAGGATGCGAATCATCAGGAGACTGAAACCACTCCTCGCTCCAGAACACTTCCGTACAGTCTGTCAAGCACTGATAACCCCAATACTGGACTTCTGCAATCCGATATACCTCGGACTACCAAAACAAGCTCTCAAACCACTACAGCTGGCACAAAACACTGCAGCTCGAATCATATCCGGAGCCGCAAGGCAGGAGCACATCACACCTACACTAAAGGACTTACACTGGCTCCCAATCATTGCTCGCATCAGATACAAGACTATCATAAACCTATTTAAGATAAAAGAACACACATCAGCCAACAGCCTCCACCTGCTCATACAACCGGAAACCAGCGCACGTCCCAGAAGAAGTCAAACACGCAACCGAGTCAGCACCCCAAATGAGTACAAGCACACACGCAAGGACACAACAGACAGAGCTCTCTCCATGGCTGCTCCAACAATATGGAACAATCTACCGGACGATCTAAGGGCAACTCCAGACCTCAAAGACTTCAGAAAACAACTGAAAACCATGCTGTTCATAGAGCACTATGGTCACATCACATAACCTAAGAGAATGGATAACAGCACTCCAATCCTCCCAAACAACTGAATATATATAAAATATGATTCTAGCACCACTGTAAATAGCCCACCCTGTATATAGCTCAAACAAATCAAGCACCCAACACATCTCTCACACAACTAAGTTTTATCCTCACTGCATGTACAACACACACACTTTACCTGATTGCTTGCTGTGATACCACCTTGATTATTAAGATAAGGCGGTTTAGAAATACTGTTAAATAAATAAATAAATAAATAAACTCCTTCTCCGCTGGTGGAACTGGGTAGAGCCAGGCCATTGCCTGACCTTCCCACAGCCCTGCCCTCAAGGACTCCCCACTCTGCCTCGACCATCTGCATGATGGCCCTATGAGCAGGAAAAGAGTTCAACGGAGTGCGCATCTCCTACAGCAGGGGGTCCTACAATGGGACCTCCTCCTGCGTAGACCTGAAAGGTAGGTTCAATGCCGCCAGGGACCGGGAAATCACAGGCCACAATTCTTCCTTTTGGAAGACCTGCACTATTTTGGGATCCTCTCCAGGGGCAGGGTCACCCTCTTCCAGGCCCAAGCCTTCAAAGTCTTCTTCCGAGACAGAGGGGCCCTCCCTGCATCCTCCACTTTCCGTGAAGTGTCCTCTTCATCCCAGTCCACAGCCACCTCATTAGTCATGTGCAAGCGCTTACCTGATGCCTGCTCCACCTGCACAGGGAGAGGGCGCTTACTTCCCAAGGCTTTTCCGGAGGGAAGGGATGCCCCACTCCTCTTGTTCTTCTCCATCCTATAAGCTCTATTGAGTAACAAAATAAATTCTGAGGAAAACAATGAACCGCCTTCATGCCCAGACCCTGCTAGTTCTGGAGGGCCCTGTTTCTCCCTCCGTAATGTTACCGGTGACTGCTCAGAGACAGAAATGGCCACGGGACAGCTGTCCCCCGCTGATAAAATGGCCGACAGCATGTCAGCGTGGGAAACTTCCTGCTTGCTCAAGGAAAAGGAAGATGGCTCACCATTGCGTTCCTGACTCGCCGTGGGGCTGCATCCCTGCGATGCTCAATTTCTCGGCTCTCTCTCTTGCATGCCTGGAAGCACCTAGCTTGGGACATGCTCCACATGCAGCACACACTAATTTGGAGCCTGGCATTGTGACAGCAGACCATGCTGCTCCTGATAGACCGAAAACGCCAAATGCCAAGAAAGAAAAACTTCATCATCAAATGTCCCATCAAATCAAAGACCAAAATAAATAAAAACTGCTAAGGAACGCAGTACATTTACCGCGGCAGGCTGAAACAGCGAAGCAGGCTTTTAAAGTTACTTTCAATCTGCTGCCCGCAGCGTTGGGAGACCCCATTGTTTACTCAATGACTCACAGGGTTTCTATGGAGGTCTGCCTCCACCCACCAAAGGGCTCCGAGTACTCTTTACAAGGGCCTTGCTCAACAGAGGCGCTCTGACCTGATTTTCTTGGGGATTTTTTCAGACTGCAACTTTACTGTGCAGAACATCTCATTTAGTGCCTGCAATCTTTATTTATGGTAAACAGCTCTGCTGATCTCCTTTCTCTTAAAGTACTATCCTCCGGGCGACTCACTCAACCAGACAGATCCCTCAAGAGAAGTCTGCCTACCAGCTGCTGGAGACTGAAAATACTGGAAGTATAGTAGGAGGCAAGTTCCTCAAGGGTTATAGGGTAACATCACAAAAGAATTTGCATAATTAGTCTCCAGCTGCTGGTGGACGGACACAACCAGCTTGTCTGGACTGGATTGGAGGAATGTGGATGAAAGGACAGATTCATGAACTGTACACACTCTGAAGAGCTAACATTATTCAAGCATTTCTAGCTTAAAAGGTCCTGTGGTGACCGGATAAATGTAAGGACAAATGGCTGCATTGGGCCCTTACAGGGAGTTACCTGCTGAAGTTCCTTCATTTCCTGGCCAGTAAATTGTGTTCTATGTGGATTCACAAGCTCAACTGCAAAGGGCCTTCCTGGTAACACACAAAATTGTGAAATGAGAGCTTGCAAAATACTCTGTAATACATGTTCAGACAAGAATCTGAGAGGATGAACAATATGGAAGCTGCAAACCCAGAGAGGGTTTAGTGCAGATTTTCAAACAAGACAAATAAGTGTAACAAGATTTCACTGGAAAGTAAAGCATAGTTACTCACCTGTAACAGGTGATCTCCGGGAACAGCAGGAATTTAGTCCTCACATATGGGTATCGTCAGTACCGACGGAGCCTGTGCGGGAACGCTCCCCAGCGTTCAATCAGAAAGCCTTTGGGAGCATCCCACAGCGCCTGCATGCTGCCTTCCTGCCTTTCCCAACTGCCTCTCTCCAGTTGAGTTTTAAAGCTGAGACAAAGAGAGAGAGAGGGAAAGGAAAGAGATAGATAGAGAGATACAACTCCTAGGGGAGGTGGGTGGGTTGTGAGGACTAAATTCCTGCTGTTCCCGGAGATCACCTGTTACAGGTGAGTAACTATGCTATCTCCAGGAACAAGCAGGAATCTAGTCATCACATATGGGGACTCCCTAGCTTTAGATGACAGGGACAGACCCCAGAAGTTGTGTGTTCCTGAAAAGGGCTCCACTTCCCCCATGGATCTCTGGCATCCTACCAGGGATGGTGGGTAGGAGTTGATCAGGTATGGAACAGGTGTTTGAGAACAGCCTGACCAAACAAGGCATCCCGGCGGGAGTCCTTGTCCAAGCAGTAATGGGCTGTGAAGGTATGAACCGAGGCCCAAGTGGCTGCTCGACAGATGTCGTCAATAGACACAGAGTTTAGATGAGCCATTGAAGCTGCCATGGCTCTCACATTGTGAGCTGTGACATGGCCCTCCAGAGAAAGGTTCTTACTTTAATAGGTGAAAGAAATACACTGAGCAATCCAGTTAGATAGTGTTCTCTTGGAGACTGGAAGTCCCAAATGAGAAGGATCAAAAGCAACAAAGAGTAGAGAGGACTTTCTATGCTGCTGTGTTCTTTGCAAGTAAAAAGCTAGAGCTCTTTTACAATCCAAAGTATGAAGATTCCTCTCTGCATTTGATGCATGAGGTCCTGGAAAAAAGACAGGTAGGTAGACCTCTTGGTTGAGATGAAAAGGCGAAACCACTTTAGGCATAAAGTGTGGATGAGTCCTAAGGACTACCTTGTCATGATGGAACCTACTAGTGCTTGCAATTCACTAATGCGGCATGCTGATGTGATTGCAATGAGAAAGATAACCTTCCAAGAAAGGAATTTCAAGGAGGTGGTAGCCAGAGGTTCAAAGGGTGGCTTCATGAGCTGCCCAAGAACCAGGTTCAAATCCCATGCCACAGAAGGTGGTCTAATGGGAGGCTTAGTTAGAAGGAGGCCTCTCATGAATCTCGCTAAATAGGCTGTCCATTTAGAGGCTTAAGGGAAGCTGCAATAGCACTCAAATGGACTCTTACTGAATTTGTTTTAAGGCCTGCATTAGACAAATGGAGGAGATACTCCAACAAAGATTCCAGAGGTATGGCAAGGGGGTTAAGACCCTTTTCAGAACACCAAATAGTAAACCTCTTCCACTTGAAAGCATAAGAACGTCTAGTGGAAGGTTTTCTGGAAGCATAAAGATCATCTTTCACTTGCTGAGAAAGATGAAGATCTTGAAGATCTAGGCCTTCAGCAACCAAGTCCTGAGGTGCAGAGACTGGGGACTTGGATGCCATAACATTCCGTTCTCCTGAGATAGGAGATCTGGAGCAGACCCTAACTCCAGAGAGGGAGCTTGAGAGAGATGTAGAAGCAGAGGGTACCACACCTGCCATGGCCAATGTGGTGCTATGAGAGTCATGTGGCCTCTGTCTCTCTGAAGCTTGAAAAGGGTTTTGGGAATTAGGGGAATGGGTGGAAAGGCATACAGGAAGTCTTGACCCCAGTGAAGGAGGAAAGCATCCTTTGCCTGAGCTCCCTGAGCCGGAGTTCTGGAACAGAACCGGGGAAGTTTGGCATTCCACAGACTTGCAAAGAGGTCTATGTCCGGGGTTCCCCAAAGTTGAAAAATCCTGGCCACCTGGTCTGCATGCAGAGACCACTCGTGTGGAAGGAGAACTCGACTGAGTCTGTCTGCCCAAGAGTTTTGAACGCTTGGAAGATATACTGCCAGAAGATGAATCTGATGCTCTCTGGCGAGAGCCCACAGTCGCAAAGCTTCGTTGTAAAGCGACAGAGAGCCTTTTCCCCCCTGCTTGTTCACGTAGAACATGGCTACTTGATTGTCCGTATGAATAAGGACTGTCTTGTGACTGAGCAGGGTGTGGAACACTCGCAGAGCAAGGAAGATTGCTCTGAGCTCCAAGAGATTGATATGTAGACAACTCTCTTGTGGAGTCCAGGTGCCTTGGGTGGAGAGGTCTTGCAGATGAGCTCCCCAACCCATTGGAGAAGCATCTGTTGTAAGAGTTGCTTGGGGCAGGGGTTGCTGAAAGGGGAACCCCAGCAACAGGTTTTGGGTGGACTTCCACCACTGGAGAGACAAAATGAGGCGACTTGTGTTTGCTATTTTGTCTGACAGGCAACCTGATGCCTGGGTCCATTGGGTGCATAAAGTCCACTGAGCTGCCCTCATGTGAAGGCGAGCATATGGTACCACATGCACGGTGGATGCCATGTGGCCTAGTAACTGTAACATATCTAGACAGTTAGAAAGGGTTTTAGCACTGCTTGAGAAACTAACTGCACCAAGCGAAGGCAACGGGCCTGGGGAAGATAGCCCCTTGCCTTTGTGGTATCCAGCAAGGCTCCTATGAACTCTAGAGACTAAGTAGGAGTTAGACTGGATTTTGGGATGTTTATTACCAGCCCTAAATACTGTAGGATACGCATTGTATAGGATAGAGAGGTCTTGGCCTCTGACTGTGTTGGAGCTCGAATGAGCCAGTCGTCCAAGTAAGGGAAGACGAATATTCCCAGAGTGCGTAGAAATGCTGCTACCACAGCCATGCATTTCGTGAACACCCTTGGTGCAGAGGCCAGGCCAAAAGGAAGCACCCTGTATTGGTAGTGCTTTCCTTGAAACAGGAACCGAAGGAACCTTCTGTGGGTTGGATGGATGAGAACATGGGTGTACGCATCCTTGAGATCTAGAGAACAAAGCCAATCCTGACTCTGAAGGTATGGAAGCAGAGCTCCGAGAGAAATCATTTTGAACTTCTCTTTGACAAGGAATTTGTTCAATTCTCTGAGATCTAGGATAGGTCTGTATCCCCCTGTTTTCTTTGGGATAAGAAAATAAGGGGAATAGAACCCTGTGCCCTGTTGATGAAGAGGCACTTCTTCTATTGCCCCTTGGACAAGAAGGATGGTAACCTCCTGACCTAACAGGTCGATGAGAGAGGTCGGAGAATTGAACTGCTTCACTATTGTGGGAGGGGGCATGCTTGAAAAATGAAGTCTGTACCCCTCTTTTATGATGGAGAGTGTCCAACGCTCTGCTGTTATTTGCCCCCATCTGGGAGCAAAATGACATAACCTTCCTGGAATGGTGGATGGTTCTGGTCCTTCCAGAGCCAGAAAGGCTAAGTTCTCTAGCTGAACGTCAAAGATCCCTGAGGAGGCTGAGGCTGCTGGGCCGGTTGAGGCCTAGCAGCCTTTGCTTTCTTCTGTTTGGGTGGTTGCTGACGTTTGGTTGAAAACTGACCTGTAGAAGATGCCTGCTGACCATAAGCAGGATAAAATCTTTTCTTTTTAGAAAAAGGTGTTTTCTTGAACAACTTTTTCCTAACAGGATCAGCAGTAGACTTGGATAGTCTATCCAAAGTGGAATTTTCAGCATCCATTTCATTGGCTTTTTCCTGCCAATCTTTACCAAAAAGGTTCTCACCAGTACAAGGGATATTTCCCAATTTATCTTGTACCCAGAGCTCTAAATCAGATGCTTGGAGCCAAGCAATTCTACGTGCACCTATGGCAATAGCCGAGGTTCTGCTTATACATTCAAAGCAGTCGAAGGCTGCACGGTTGGAGAATTTAGAGACATCTTGGGCATGTTTGAGCCAAGTGAGAAATTCCTGCCTTTTATCCTCAGAGATGAAAGGACTTAAAGTCTGTAGATGATCAGTAACTTCCTTTAGGAACATCCCCATGTAGAGACTATAGGAACTGATTGTAGTGGGAGATCATTTTGCATCCAATGATCACCAGATGGTGTGGTTCAGTATTAGGACTAGGGCTGTTAGAATCCATTCAAAGGCGAGGATCTTAGACTTTAGGAAGACTAACTTTGAAAAGATGGGCCAATACCTCAGGGAGTCGTTAGTTGGATGGGAACAGCTGAGGGATGTAGAAAAACAGTGGGAAAAACTGAAAGGGGATATTTTAAGGGCAACCAACCTTTTTGTTAAAATGGTAAATAAAGGTAAAAGGAAAAGGAGACCGCTATGGTTTTCGAAAGAAGTAGCTGAAAAAGTGAAGAAAAAGAGGAAGGCCTTCATGAAATACAAGAGATCACAGAGAGAGGAAGACAGGCATCTGTATTTGGAAAAACTTAGAGAAGCTAGCAAAGTAGTCAAGAAGGCAAAGATTCAAAAGGAGGAGGAAATAGCCAAGGCAATAAAATGGGGGATAAGACATTTTTCAGATATATTAGTGAGAAGAGGAAGGGCAAGAGTGGTATTGTCAGACTCAAGGGTGCAGGGGAGGAATATGTAGAAGCTGATAAGGATAAAGCGGAATTGCTTAACAAATATTTTTGTTCTGTGTTCACAAATGAAGAACCAGGAGCAGGACCTCAGAAAACACCCACAAATAGGAACAGAAGCAAAGGACATCTTGAACAATTTTCAAAAGACTGTGTTTGTGAGAAACTATCTCAACTTAAAGTAGACAAAGCGATGGGACCGGATGGGATACACCCGAGAATACTGAGGGAACCTGGGGACATTCTAGCAGCTCCACTGACTGACCTTTTCAATGCCTCGTTGGAGTCGGGAGTGGTGCTAAAGGACTGGAGAGAGGCTCATGTGGTGCCTTTACACAAAGCGGAAGTAAGGATGTGGTTGAAAACTACAGGCCGGTTAGTTTAACTTCGGTGGTGAGTAAATTATTGGAAACGCTGCTGAAAGAGAAAATAGTGAGGTTTCTGGAGTCCAGCGGATTACAGGATCCGAGGCAGCATGGATTCACCAGAGGCAGGTCTTGTCAGACAAATCTGATTGATTTCTTTGACTGGGTGACCAGGGAGTTGGACCAAAGGAGAGCCTTAGATGTGGTGTATTTAGATTTCAGTAAAGCCTTTGACACTGTTCCTCACAGGCGACTTATAAACAAACTGAGCACCCTAGGGATAGACCCTAAAGTTACTGCTTGGGTTAGAAATTGGTTGGGTGGGAGGCGACAAAGAGTACAAGTAAATGGAGCTCACTCTGAGGAGAAGGATGTTATCAGTGGTGTGCCCCAGGGATCTGTCCTTGGTCCGATTCTTTTTAACATCTTTGTTAGTGATATAGCGGAAGGGCTTTCAGGTAAGGTTTGCCTCTTTGCGGATGATACCAAAATCTGCAATAGAGTAGACACCCAGGAAGGGGTAGATAACATGAGGAGGGATCTAGCTAAGCTTGAAGAATGGTCTAGAATTTGGCAGCTGGGATTTAATGTTAAAAAATGTAAGGTCATGCATTTGGGCTGCAGCAATCCAAGGGAGCAATATAGTATAGGGGGTGAAGTACTTTTGTCCACTAAAGAAGAGCGGGACCTAGGCGTGGTTGTGTCTGATGATCTTAAAGTAGATAAACAGGTAGAAAAGGCGACGGCAAAAGCTAGAAGGATGCTTGGGTGCATACGGAGAGGAACGGCTAGCAGAAAAAAGGAGGTGATAATGCCTCTGTATAAGTCTTTGGTGCGACCTCATTTGGAGTATAGTGTGCAATTCTGGAGACCGCACCTTCAAAAGGATGTGAACAGGATGGAGTCGGTGCAGAGGGGGGCTACTAAAATGATTAGTGGTCTTCATTATAAAGCATATGAGGACAGACTGAAGGATCTTAATATGTACACCTTAGAGGAAAGGCGTACCCCTCACCGTCTGCTCTGTCCCATTCACATTAACCGTATGTCCCTCCCTTCCCCTTCACAAGCTCACCTTGAATCCCCTCGTTCCTCAGCTTTTTACTTTCTGGGTCCTAGACTTTGGAATTCGCTTCCCCCTTCTCTTTGCTCTGAGCAATCCTACACATCTTTTAAAAAACAGCTCAAAACTCACCTTTTTAGTCTGGCATATGACCTCCCCCCACCGTCTTCGTCTCCCTCCCCCCTCTCCTGTTGATGTATCTCTGGTTACTTTGTTTTTCTATCCTTCTTCCTCTCTGTTGCTTTTATTTAAATTGGCGTTCCTTTTCTGTTTCCTTGCAGCCTGTAATTTTATTTTATTTTAATCGATTGTGAACCGCCCAGATGCCCCTGGTATTGGGCGGTATATAAAATGTTTTAATAAACATAAACATAGAGGTGATATGACTGAGATGTTTAAATACCTACGTGGCATAAATGTTCAGGGAGAGAGCCTCTTTCAATTGAAAGCAAGTTCTGCTACGAGGGGACATGGGATGAGGGTGAAGGGAGATAGATTTAGGAGTGATATGCGGAAATATTTCTTTACGGAAAGAGTAGTGGATCCATGGAATAGTCTCCCAGTGGAGGTGGTAGAGATGAGGACAGTAACTGAATTCAAAAAAGCATGGGACAAACACAGAGGATCTCTAAAGGTAAAAAGGGGACTGTTGTAGTTGTTATGGAAGGACAGACTAGATAGGCCATGTGGTCTTTTTCTGTCGTCATATTTCTATGTTTCTATGATTCTTCCAGCAAGCATGGAAGCTTGAAAGACTCTACGTCCAAAAGCATCCAGAGTTCTGCATTCACGTCCTGGAGGATTAGAGGCATGTCTTTTTGCACTTCTAATCCTTCTCATAGCAGATTCCACCACAATAGAGTGGTGAGGAAGCTGAGTTTTATGGAAGCCAGGACAAGGAGATACACGATACATAGTATCTAACCTACGAGAATGAGGAGAGATGGTAAGAGGTGTTTCCCACATCCTCAACATGAGATCATATAGAATCTCATGAATGGGTAGGGTAGCTGCCTCCTTAGGAGTTTTGGGATATTGTAAAATATCCAACTCCTTGGCCCTTGGCTCAGGGGCCACAGTGATAGACAGGCCCCGAGCCACCTCTCGAATGAAGTCTTGGAAAGACATGTCCTCTGTAGGAGACATCCTACGTTTAGGGGAGGAGGACTCCTGTGGAAGAAGCATCGCTGCATCGACAGAACTTTCAGAATCCTCAGATTCTTCTGAGGAATCGAAGTATCGTCTGTTCGGATGCTCCTGCAGAGCCTGATACCCGTACCGAGCGAAATCGGTAACAGGAATAACCGGTACCGGGGAATCGGTACCGGCGGGCATCGGAGGACAGGGTACCGGCATAGCAGACACCGATGCCGATGTCAATGCTATCGGTACCGGTGCCGGTATCGATACCGGTGCCAATGCCGGTACCGATACCGGTGCCAATGCCGGTACCAGTGCAGTTGTCTGTTGCGGTACCAAGGGCGTCGATGCCATAAGGAAAGCTGCTAGACTGCATTCTATGGACAGAATTCTCTGGTCCATAGACGCTGCCAATGCCTGGAAGTCGGTACCGGTGGAAACCGCCGGTACCCCAGAGCATGGCACCAGGAGATGTCGAGGCCGAGCCATCGAGAACATCCTGGAACCCCGATGATGGTGCTTTGGAAGCCGAAGCCTCCCGCCGGGGTAATTTTGCCGGTGCAGAATCCTCGAGGGCAACGCCAGAGGCATCTCGATGCTTAGAAGGAGATCTACCCTTCGAGGACCGGCTGGATTTATGTTTAGTTACCTGAGATCCACGGGAAGAAGAGGAAGCCCTGGAAGACATCGATGCCACCGAAGCCGCATCAGAGGGAAACAGGATACTGAGCTTAGCAGCTCAGTTCTGTCAACCTCTTTTAGACATCATAGCACAGGACACACAATCTGTGATGGAGTGGTCAGGACCTAAACATTTCAAACACCATTCATGGGTGTCGGTGACGGAAATGGTACCGCCACATTTTGTGCACTTTTTAAAACCTGAGGCAGGTTTTTCCATGTTAAGGAAATTTTTTGGGCCTAAGGCCCAAAAAGGCGGGTGCACCTGAAGAAAAGGAAAAACAGATATATATATATTTTTTTTTATAAAAATAGAAAAGAAAGACCGGCGGTACCGGTAGAGCATTGGGGAAGGCAGACGCGACCACAAAAAGAAATAAAGAAAGGTGAAATTAGACTTACCTGCTAATTGTTGTTCCTGGAGTGGAACCAGTCTTGTCCCGGAACCTCTGGGTTGCCCATCTCATCTAGCAGCTTGGAGACTGAGAAACTCCTCCTTTTGTGACATCACCAGTATATCCCTCCGGAATCCACCTCTTGCCACCAGTAACCTATTGACAAAGCAGACTCACCCGAGAAACAAGTAAGCATTTATCTCAACTTAATAACTGCCCAGCAAAGAGAACTATGAACAGGAGAACAAATCCTACCATGCTGTGACTGAAAAACTTGAACAAGGCCAGTCCCTCAGCGGAATAAAGAAAGGATAGGAAGACTAGGAGGCCCCAACAGAAGCAACACTGGGACCTATCTCCCTCAGAATTACTCTATTATTTATTTATTTATTTTATTTTTTTTACCCGACTGTAACTAGCAAACTCCAAAAGGACATGACTTACCTGTGACCCACGGAAAACTTCAGGCTTCCGTTTGCTGAAGCTCGCTGAGAGGGATACGGGACTAGACTGGTTCCACTCCAGGAACAACAATTGGCAGGTAAGTCTAATTTCACCTTCCTGATCGTGTCCCCAGTCTAGTCCCGGAACCTCTGGGTCAGTACCAGAGCAGTAAAGAAATTCAAGTACGGGAGGGACCTGGCAAACCAGCCTGAAGCACCGCCCTTCCAAAGGAAGTCTCCTCCGCCATTTGCACATCCAGACGATAGTGACGAACAAAGGAGTTTAAAGACGACCACGTCGCCGCCTTACAAATCTCTACGGGCGACACCAGCCAAACTTCTGCCCATGACGTAGCTTGAGCCCTAGTAGAATGTGCTCTTAACTCCTCCGGCACGATTCTGCCTTTCAGCACATAAGCCGACGCAATGGCTTCCTTGATCCACCGAGCAATGGATGCCTTTGACGCCGCCTCTCCCTTTTGCGGGCCCGCGAACAGAACAAAAAGCCGGTCTGACCTACGGAAGGCAGCCATCCGCCGAAGATACTTTTTCAACGCCCGCCGTACATCCAGCAGATGCATCTGCCTAAACGAAGTGCTGGAAGTGTCCTCTGTAAAGACCGGTAAAACAATTTCCTGGTTTACATGAAAAGCCGAGACCACCTTCGGAAGAAAAGCCGGCACCGGCCTCAACACGACCTTAGCTGCAAAGAAAGAAAGATAGGGCTCCCTACAAGATAATGCCTGCAGCTCCGAAACTCGGCGCGCCAAACAGACCGCCACCAGGAATACCGTCTTCAGAGTGAGATCCTTGAGAGACGCACGCGCCAACGGCTCAAAGGACTGCCGTTCTAATGCATCCAAAACGAAGGGAAGATGCCATTTAGGAAAAATACGCCTAGACGGGGGCCGCACAAGAGCTACCGCCCGCAAGAACCGCTTTACATCTCGCTGGGAAGCGAGCGACTGACCCGCAAGCTTGCCCCGGTAACATGACAAGGCCGCCACCTGAACACGCAATGAGGCTGCCGCCAGCCCTTTATCAAAACCATCTTGCAAAAACTCCAAAATCTGAGGAACTGAGGCCTTTAAAGCTTCACAGTTCCATTCTGTACACCATGCCTCGAAAATTCTCCAGACCTGAACGTACGCTAGCGAAGTAGAACGTTTTCTGGACCTCAGTAAGGTAGCAATGACCACCGCCGAGAACCCTCGAGACTTCAACCGAGCCCTCTCAAGAGCCAAGCCGTAAGCGAGAACCGAGCCACATGCGGCATGAACAGCGGACCCTGGGACAACAGATCCGCTCGGCAGGGAAGACGCCAAGGTTTTGCCACCAACAACCTCACCAGGTCCCCGTACCAAGGACGACATGGCCAATCCGGTGCTATCAGAATTATGTGACCTTTGAACCTCTGTACTCGTTGCAGGACCCTTCCTATCAAGGCCCACGGAGGAAAGACATAGAGCAGCTGTCCCTCTGGCCAGACCTGCATGAGGGCGTCCAAGCCTTCGGACATCCTTTCCCGGCGTCTGCTGAAGAATCGGCTGGCCTTTGCGGACTCGAAGGTCGCCATGAGGTCCATGACCGGCGACCCCCATCTTCAAACAATCATCTTGAAGATGTCGGGATGCAGAACCCATTCCCCCGGGTCCACCCGCACCCGGCTGAGGAAATCAGCCTCCACATTGTCTACGCCCGCTACATGTGCTGCCGACAGGTCCAAGAGATTCGCCTCCGCCCAGGCCCACAGGATTGCGGCTTCGGCCTCTAGCGTCACGCTGCTGGTTCCCCCTTGCTTGTTGACGTAGGCCACCGCTGTCGCGTTGTCGGACAACACTCGGACCGCCTTTCCTGTTAGCAGCGATCGAAAACCCTGCAGTGCTAGGAACACAGCCCTTAACTCCAGTCGGTTGATTGGCCAGACCCTCTCCTGAGGGCTTCACGGCCCTGACAATGAGCTCCCCAGCCCATCAAACTGGCATCTGTCATCACTGCCACCCAGTCCGGCGCTTCCAAGGATTTCCCCCACTCCAAGGACTCGGGAAACAACCACCAGTGCAGCCCTCGACGGGTTTCCTCCGGGCAGACCAGTCTCTGGGACAGAGGATCCAGCTGATGCGACCACCGATGAAGCAATGCACTCTGTAACGGTCTCATATGCACTCTGGCCCACGGCACCGTCTCTGTTGATGCCGCCATGGTGCCCAGCAACTGTAAGTAATGCCATGCTGAGGGAGCCCTGACCTTCAGGAACCTCCTCACTAGCCGTCGCAGGACCTGTGTTCGCTGTGCTGTAATAAACACCTTTCCGACCTGAGTGTCGAACCGAGCTCCCAGATACTCCAGACTCTGGGAGGGCTGCAGGCGACTCTTCACCAAATTTACTATCCAGCCTAGACTCTCCAAGAAGGACACCACTCTGGCCGTGACCCTCTCGCTCTCGGCCTGCGATTTTGCCCGAATCAGCCAATCGTCTAGGTAAGGGTGGACAAGAATGCCCTCCTTGCGCAGCGCTGCCGCTACCACCACCATGACCTTGGTGAAAACCCTCGGAGCCGTGGCTAGTCCGAAGGGCAATGCCCGGAACTGATGATGACCGAAAGGCACCGCGAATCTGAGAAATCTGCAATGATCTGGCCTTATGGGAATATGAAGATACGCCTCTGACAAGTCCAGAGACGTCAGGTACTCTCCTTGCTGCACAGCCACTATAACAGACCGCAGCGTTTCCATGTGAAAATGGGACACCTGCAGACAGCGGTTGACTCTTTTGAGATCCAGGATTGGACGAACTCCCCCGTCTTTTTTGGGGATGACGAAATAGATGGAGTAATGACCGCATCCGGACTGGTCTGAGGGCATGGGAACTATGGCATTGAGGTCCAGCAGTCTTTGCACCATCCCCCGCAGCGCAGCGCACTTTGCGTCCGATCTGCCGGGAGACTGTACAAAGGCGTCCCGCACTGGGCGCAAGAATTCCAGGGCGTCCTCCCAGATGACCTCTAGCACCCATTGATCTGATGTAATTTGGGCCCAGGCAGGATAAAACTCCTGCAAACGCCCCCCTACGGGAGTTAGAGGTGCCTGGACCCCCCTCATCTCATTGTGACTTCTTGAAGGTATTCGAGGTGGCGGGAGAGGGTCCGAAACCCCTTCCCGCCCCTCAAAACCCCCGAAACCCCTGGTTTCTATTGGGGAAGCGTCCCCTCTGCCCAGAACAGAACCTTTGGGTGCGGAACCGGCGGAAATCACGCATCTACCCCCTACCTGCCGTTGCTCCACGGGCCACCTTAGGCTTATCCTCCGGTAACCACCCTCCTTTGGACTCACCGAGGTCCTTAACCAGTTTTTCTAATTCTTCACTGAATAGGAGACGGCCCTTAAAGGGGAGCTTACTTAATCTAGACTTAGAGGAACTATCCGCCGACCAATTGCGTAGCCATAAATATCCGCCAAGTAGGCCGCCCCTGATTCCAATCGGGCAGCCTCTCCCGCCAATGGACTCGGCTGCCCCTCTTGCACCTGCTGTGCCCAACGAAGGCAGGCTCTAGCCACCCACGCCCCGCAAATAGCCACCTGCAGCGAAATGGCATTGACATTGAAAACTTGCCTCAACAAGAGATCCAACTTCCTGTCCTGACTATCCTTGAGGACCGTACTACCCTCTACAGGAATAGTCGTTTTCTTGGTTACAGCCGAGACGGCCGCATCCACCTTAGGCGATTTAAAAACCTCTTTGTCTTTGTCCAACAACAGGTACAGCCGACCCATAGCTCTGGAACCTTTCAACGGGGCCTCAGGCACATTCCACTCTTCCTGAATCATCTCCTGAAACACTCTGTGCACCGGGAACGCGCTTTGAGTCTTTCTAAACACCTGCAACAAAGGATCTTCAAGCGTGTTGTCTTCTGCAGTGCCTGGGACCGGCATATTAAGGGCCTTCAACGTCTCTACAATGAGTGCCGGCAGCTCATCTCTTCGGAAGACTCTCACCACCCTAGACTGATCTTCCCTCTCCGAGATCTCACTATCCTCTAGTTCCTCATCCAACATCAAACTGTGGCCCTCTTCGTCCGAAAGCGGATCCTTGGAAGCTCCGGATTGGTCATGCAGCTCCCCTTCTCCACGGTATCTCTTGCTCCCGGTCAGCGAGGTCTCGCCCCGAGGGGACGCAGGACGCTTCTTTGCTCCGCTAACATCCTTTGGCAGCTGCTGCTGCAGAGAATTCCCAAAAACTGACTGCTGCAGCAGAGCAACAAACTGCTGCGAGAAAATGGCAGATAGCTCCTTAGGGAAGCCCGTCTGAGAGGGGGGGGCGGCTGAGCCGGAAGAGGGCCCTGCCACTGGTTCATCCTGCGCTGATTCGGACACTAGTGAGGCCGGGGCTTCTGGAACTAACCCTGGGACCCCATCCTGCTGCGCTGGGGCCTGAAGCAACTCCGGGGACTCTCCAGCACAGGATTTGCAGACCCCTGCACTGGAAACCTTCCGAGTCCCACACACCATGCATAGTGGTTTGGAAGGCATTGCTTGAATGTAAAAACCTGCTTACAAGGAGCCCTGCCCCCTTGCAAACCTCCAGGCAAAGCCAAAAATACTGGAAACCCCACTGAACTCAGGGAAAACAAAACTAGCAAAAAACAGCGAACCTTCCCTCTTTTTTTTTTTTTAAAGGCCCCAGTAAAGATCTAAGTAATATGACAGAACCCCAGAAAAATTAACCTCCTGGGCCTGCAGGCCAGCCACGCCGACGCCACGCGGCAAGGCCGGCGGCCTAAAGCGTGCCAAAACCGCGCCGAGAGAAAAGACTGCCTTGCGATCCCACGCTTCCCTCACACGACCGCGGGGCGAGATCTGAAGTCCGCTTTTATAACTCAGCCTGCTGCCGGCTCCGGGTGCACTAAAAACGTCCCCGGGCCCGATCGTTCACACCGCCGCTCAAACTCACCCTGCTCAGTCTGAGTAGCGGGAAGAGCCGGCAGACGCGCTAGCAGGCAGGATCTTCTGTGCGGCGTCGGCTGCACTCTGCTCTCATCCCCCCTGATGCTTGAGACTCTCCGGCTGCAAACAGTTACCGCTGTGCCCCTGAGAAAGGCTACTGAGCTGGCCGGCCCCTTTTCCCAGCTTAGCAACGAAGACTGCAGCTGACAGAAGGGGGAGGAGGGGAGAAGAAGGAGAGCAGAGACAAAAGAGCTGGACTGGTACAAGTTTTAAAGGCACAGCTCTTAAATAAAGGGAACCCCTGAAATTACACTACAAACACCCCCAAAAATCCACTTAATCTGTCCTAACAATCCTCAATTGTTTGTCCAGTGAGCCCGGACCCCCGGGTTCCTATCTATCCAGCTGCTTGGAGACTGAGGTAACTGGTGGCAAGAGGTGGATTCCGGAGGGATATACTGGTGATGTCACAAAAGGAGGAGTTTCTCAGTTTCCAAGCTGCTAGATGAGATGGGCAACCCAGAGGTTCCGGGACTAGACTGGGGACACGATCAGGAATAAGGAAATTCTTCTGCGGTGACAGGAACACGACCTGCTGGCTCCGCGGAAAAAGAAGAACTGGAGAGAGGCAGTTGGGAAAGGCGGGAAGGCAGCACGCAGGCGCTGTGGGATGCTCCCAAAGGCTGTCTGATTGGACGCTGAGGAGCGTTCCCGCGCAGGCTCCGTCGGTACAGACGATACCCATATGTGATGACTAGATTCCTGCTTGTTTAGCGTAGTTACTCACCTGTAACAGGTGTTCTCCAGGAGCAGCAGGAATCAGTCCTCACTTATGGGTGACGTCGGCGCCGACGGAGCCCTCGCGGAGCAATTTTCCCCAGCTTTCAAAGAAAGCCTTTGGGAATTGCAGCGCGCATGCGCGGTCGTATTCCCGCCCGAGGGTGCCATCTTAGCCAGTCAGATGACATAGCTAAAAAAGACAGCATAAAAATTTGCAAAAACAACATAAGCAGACGATTGCAACTCCAAGGGGAGGAGGGAGGGTAGTGAGGACTGATTCCTGCTGCTCCTGGAGAACACCTGTTACAGGTGAGTAACTACGCTTTCTCCAGGACCAAGCAGGAAGTCAGTCCTCACTTATGGGACTCCCAAGCTCAAGGCTACCGGAGACCCTAAGCACAAAAATGAGCTCCCTCTAGCTCAGCAGCACAGAAGGATAGAATCCTCGCTGAATTATCACCCACCGGTAGCCCACATCCGGGATGGAGGGTAGGAGTTGCTCAGACCTCAAAGAGATTACGGAGGACTGCCTGTCCGAAAGCACTGTCCCTACGGGACTCCCTCTCGAGACAGTAATGGACCGCAAAAGTCTGGCTCGAAGACCAAGTAGCGGCCCGGCAGATGTCTGCCAGCGGAACAGAGCGGAGGTAAGCCACTGAAGTAGCCTTTGCCCGAACGCAATGAGCCGTGACTCGACTTTCTAAGGAGAGTCCGGCTGCCCCATAAGCCCAAGAGATACAGTCCGCAACCCAGATGGACAGAGTACGCTTGGAGACCGGGAGCCCCAATTTATTGGGGTCAAAAGACACAAAAAGCTGAGCAGCTTTACGGTGCTCCCGCGTACGGTCAAGGTAGAAGTTCAATGCCCTTCTACAGTCCAGGGTATGGAGGACCGTTTCAGCTCGGCTGGAGTGTGGTCTGGGAAAGAAGGTTGGAAGTACCACCTCCTGATTGATGTGAAAAGGGGAGACCACTTTAGGCAGAAATTTTGGGTGAGTCCGTAGGACTACCCTATTCTTGTAGAACCTAGTGTAAGGGGGATCAGACACGAGGGCCTGCAATTCACTTACGCGTCTAGCGGAAGTGAGGGCTATCAAGAACAGTGTTTTCCAAGACAGAAAACGGAGAGAACAGGTAGCCATAGGTTCAAAAGGCGGACAGGTGATCCGCTGCAAAACCACATTCAGGTCCCAGTCAGGCGCTGGCGGGCGCAGAGGTGGTTTAAGTAGAAGGAGACCTCGGAGAAACCTCGCTACGAGAGGGTCGTTTGAGAGAGGTCTGCCGTCCACCGGCACATGATGTGCTGAAAGAGCACTGAGGTGAACTTTGACGGAGTTGGACTTAAGTCCCAGATTAGAGAGGTGCAGCAAGTACTGCAAGATCACCGATACCGGGCAGGAGAAGGGATCCTGAGACTGTTGGGTACACCAGACTGCAAAGCGACGCCATTTAAGGGCGTAGCATTTGCGGGTAGAGGGCCGTCGCGAAGCCAAGACGACCTCCTCCACCTCCGCCGGCAGGAGAAGGGGAGCAAGGACTACCCTCTCAGCAGCCAGGCCATGAGGTTGAGAGACCTGAGGTTGGGGTGCAGTAGGGACCCCTGATCCTGAGTGAGGAGATCCGGTTGTACCCCCAGAGGGATTGGATCCTCCACCGCCAGTTGTAGCAGGAGCGGAAACCACGGCTGCCTGGGCCAGCGAGGGGCCACCAGGATCATGAAGGCTTTGTCTCGGAGAACTTTGAAAAGAGTCCGAGAGACTAGCGGGATGGGAGGGAAAGCGTACAGAAGGCTCCCCGACCATGAGATCAGAAAGGCGTCCGCCGCAACCCGACGGGGGTGTGGCTGACGAGAGCAGAAGCGAGGAAGCTGCCGGTTGTGAGGACTGGCAAAGAGATCCACCGTGGGGAGGCCCCACCGGAGGAAGAGCTTCTGAACTACCAAGGGATCCAGACGCCACTCGTGCGGCTGGAGGACCCTGCTGAGTTTGTCCGCAAGGCAGTTTTCTTGGCCCGGGAGATAAACCGCCTTTAGGAGAATGCCGTGACTGACGGCCCAAGAGCAGAGCTTCTGTGCCTCCCGGCAGAGGAGGAAGGAGCCCGTGCCCCCCTGCTTGTTCACGTAGAACATGGCAACTTGATTGTCCGTCTGGACAAGGACGGACTGGTGGGAAGTCAGGTGGGAGAAGGCCTTGAGAGCTAGGCGGATCGCCCTGAGCTCCAGGAAGTTGATCTGCTGAGCAGACTCCCACGTGGTCCAGAGGCCCTGAGTATGTGCCTCTTGGCAATGTGCTCCCCAGCCCAGGAGGGATGCATCGGTGGTCAGCACCCGGGTCGGCTGAGGTGACTGGAAAGGCATTCCGAATACTAGGTTCGGCTGCCGGAGCCACCACCGGAGAGACGAGATCAGCGGCTCGGAGACGCGCACTAGGTCTGCTAGGCCGCCTGCGGCTTGTCGCCACTGCTGGCGGAGACACCATTGAGCAGACCGCATATTCAGGCGGGCATTGGGGGTCACATGGACGGTGGAAGCCATATGGCCGAGTAGTCTCAGGAAGCGCCTGGCGGAGACCAGGGGCTGGCTGCGAAAGCGGTCGGCTAGGTCCATGAGCCGTTGAGCCCTGTCGAGCGGTAGGTACGCTCGCGCCTGAGGAGTGTGCAGCCTTGCGCCGATGAACTCGAGATCCTGTGAGGGGAGCAAAGTGGACTTTGCGAAGTTTATAACAAAGCCCAAGTGCTGCAGAAGAGTCACCGTGCGGCGCGTGGCGTCGGTGACCTCCCGAGCGGACGCTGCTCTGATGAGCCAGTCGTCGAGGTACGGAAAGACATAGAGGCCGTGAAGCCTGAGATGGGCCGCCACGACCGCGAGGCATTTTGTGAAGACTCGCGGTGCGGAGGACAGGCCGAAGGGCAGTACTCTGTACTGGTAATGATTTCCTGCCACCACAAACCGCAGGTATTGGCGGTGGCTTGGGTGGATGAGGATGTGTGTGTAGGCATCCTTTAGATCCAAGGAGCATAGCCAATCTCCCTGCTGGAGGTAGGGCAGAAGGATTCCAAGGGTAAGCATTTTGAACTTCTCCCGCACAAGGAACTTGCTGAGGTTGCGCAAGTCCAGGATGGGTCTGAGGCCCCCTGTTCTCTTTGGTATCAGAAAATACCTGGAATAAAAGCCTTGACCTCTCAGGTGGTGTGGCACCGGTTCCACCGCCTGTTCCTGCAGAAGACCTGCTAACTCCTGAAGGAGCAACTCCCTGTGCAGAGGGGGTCGTGGAGGTTCTCCCGGAAAATAGGAGGGAGGAACCTGGTGGAAGTGGAGAAGATAGCCCTCTCGCACGACTTGAAGCACCCAGGCATCTGCGGTGATGCTGGACCACCTGTGGGCGAAGCGAACCAGCCGGCCACCGGTGCTGGGAGGAACCAGCGGGGGGGGAAAGGCTATGCTGTGTGAGTCAAAAACCCCCACCCTGCTGAGCAGGGGCTGGTGGTGCAGGCTTGGGGGCTTGCTGCCTACGGGACCCGTTACCCCGTCCCTTGGCCTGCTGGCCCTGTTGGGGAGCTGCAGGGGCCTGATAATGGGGGTATTGTTTGTAGGCAGCCGCCTTCCTCGGGTAAAAGGACTTTTTCCCCGAGCCCTTCTTTTTCTGGGAAGGGGCGGAGGTCTTCCTAGAAAGCCTGGTCCTGGTGAGAGTCTCAGTCTCAATTTGCGCAGCCTTTTCCGCCATGGGTTTGCCAAAGAGGTTTTCGCCTCGGCAGGGGACATCGACCAACTTGTCCTGCACCCAGGGCTCAAGGTCTGACGACTGAAGCCAAGCCTGTCGGCGGGCACCGATGCCGGCTGCGGCCACTCGAGCCGATGCTTCAAAGCCATCATAGGCTGCTCGGGACATGAACTTTGAGCATTCCCGAATGCCAGTGGACAAGGCTAGGAACCTCCGCAAGGGTTCCTCGGACAGACCAGCGGAGAATCCGGCTAGCTCTTTAGCCAGATCCCGGAGATACATGCCCATGTATAGCTGGTAAGTCTGGACACGACATGCGAGCATAGAGCCCTGGAAACACTTCTTGCCAAGGCCATCCAGGTTACGGGCCTCCCTTCCAGGAGGCACCGAGGAGTGCATCTTCTGGCTCTTAAGACGATGCATGGCCGATTCCACTACCATGGAATGGTGTGGCAGCTGTGCCTTCTGAAAGCCAGGGCTCTTGCGGACTCGATAGATAGAATCGACCCGCTTGCTCAGGACCGGCGAGGAGGCCGGACTCTCCCACATGCGGAAGAGTAGTCATTCCAGCATAGGAGGAACCGGTACAGTAAAGTGTTCCCTCGCGGGAGAGTCATACTGGAGGGCGTCGAGCTCTTCGGCTCGAGGCTCCTCCTCGGGATCCGCAGGGAAGGCCAAAGCCTTGGCCATATCCCTAACGAAGTCCGAGAACCGGGCATCCTCCGGGGGGGACTGCTTCCAAGGCTCGGACTCCGGTGAGTCCGATGGGACACACCGAGTCCGGAAAGAATCAGGTGACTCTTCCTCCTCAGACTCCCAGACCGACTCCGACGAGGACTCGGTGGGGTCGGCCCGGGCAGGGCGCGGCGCCAGCCGCCCCGACGCCGAGGGAGTCGGCGTCGGCGACCTCGGTCCCGAACGGGAGGCCGAGGGTGACCTCGACCGAGGATCGACTCGAGTTCTCATCGACTCGAGGATCGGCTCGGTCTCCGGGGTCGACTTGGACGTCGACGTCCCGGCGGTCGGGGCAGCGGCGCCAGCGAAGCCAGCGAGCAGTGCCCTCTGCTGGTCCATGAAGGCAGACAGTCTGCTCTCCAAGGCCGTCAACCTGAGTCCGAGCTCAGGTGACCCAGCAGCCCCCGACTCGGGCCCCGACGGCGTCGGGCCCGACGTCGGCTGTCGCGGAGGCGAGTCCAGAAGGACCACAGGACTTACCCGGGCAGGCATCTCCGACTCCAGGCGAGGTCGCTTCGGGATGTGTTCCTTCTCCAAGGACCCGGGGCGGCTGTCGGGGCTATGCGACCTGGCCCTCGCGGAACCAGGAGCGTCCACCGACGCCGCCCTCGCGGGTTTCACCTTCCGACGATGGTCCCCGGAGGGAGAACCCCGGTCGGAGGAACTCCGGCGACGGTCCGAGCTGGAGCCTTTCGACGCGGAGGCCTCCGACGAGGTCCGGGTACGGCTGGGGACAGCGAAGATTCTCTCACGCTGATGCCGCCGACTTCTCAACGCCTTTGAGGACATTTTGCTGCAGGGCCCACAGATCAGTTCCTCATGATCCGGGCCCAGGCAGCAGAGGCAAAAGTCGTGTGTGTCGGTTAGTGACATATTTCGGTCACACCGACCACACCGCTTAAACCCACTGGCAGCCATCGGGGGAAAAAGGGCCCCTGCGAGGTCAAAGGACCGGGCTGCCAGGGAAAAACGAAAACGAAAGCTGACTAAGTCAGAAAAACCGAAAAAGGAAGAGGACTCGTGACCGGCGTCGCGAGTCCGGGCGGGAAAAAGATCGGCGTCGAGCCGAAGGAAAAAAGGATAAAATAAAGAAGAAAATCAACTTTTTCGCGGGGACAAGACGGGGACGTCTGTAGGGCTCCGCGGAAAAAAGAAGACTGGCTAAGATGGCACCCTCGGGCGGGAAGACGACCGCGCATGCGCGCTGCAATTCCCAAAGGCTTTCTTTGAAAGCTGGGGAAAATTGCTCCGCGAGGGCTCCGTCGGCGCCGACGTCACCCATAAGTGAGGACTGACTTCCTGCTTGGTCCTGGAGAACTGGAGATAGCTTTATCCAAAATGCTTATTGCTCAGTCTGCATTAATTAAAATGACAGTGCATCTAAGCTAGCCCAATGCTGGCCAGGCTGAAGTGCCCTTCTGAGAGAGAGTAGCTCAACAGCATCAAGTCACAAAACCTTTGGAGATAGTTTCTTATTATGCTATGCTGCCGGGCATGCTAGGAAGCAGCTTTGGGAGTGCAGGTGAATTTTTTTTTCAGCCAGCCCAAGTCCAGTCAACAGATAATGATGATGACATCTATGAACAATTTTACATCGTAGTTTGAAAAAAAATAAAATTTCACAGTCCCCAAGAGTCTGAGCCATCACTTGAGAGTGACATCTTCTCTACTCATATTAAGTTCTGGAAGGAATCAGTCTGCACCCCTAAGCCATAAGAACTAAAATGGAGAAATATGAGTAGCTGTGATTGAAGATTTATTGTGCCTTAAACCAAGTAGGGTAAGTTCTATTAAAAAAAACATATCCAGACATGCATGTTCTGTTTTCACTGTCTGATGACTGGATTGAAGAAAAGGGGATCGCAACCAATCCATTCAGCTGGGAATCTAAGAGAACAGAGATACAATCACTCCCACAGCCTCATTGTATTACATTATTTACAGTGTGACTCGAGTTACAAAAGAAACTCTTAAAAGCAGTTTTCATTCATGACTTTCTCCACAGAATTTATGCTTGGCTCAACGAACAGATTCAGTATTTCATGACAGACATCTGTTTCATGATGGACATTTGGAGTCATTTTTTCAGATAAGTTTATTAAGTCTATTGATTTGCACATAGACATTTTTTCACACAATTTTTGCGTTACGTTTGTGTAAGGCATATAGTTGTGTTTTTGCACATCTTTAACATAGGTTCACTGTTTAATTTTAAACAAACATTCATTTGAGTACAAAGGAAGAGTTGTCACGAGAGGAGGTTTCCTCAAGACAAATATTACAACATTTATCATCATGGTGCTTGGCTATCACTGCTCTTAGTTTCTTTATACAATTTTTTGAGTAGCTGGTGTTTAATTTTGATTTTTTAATCAAATGACATAGCTAGGATGGTAGTAAAAACTAAAACAAGGTAGGGAAGCAACTCCCAGGGGAGGAGGGAGGGTTGTGAGGACTGATTCCTGTTGTCCCTGGAGAAGACCTGTTACAGGTGAGTAACTATGCTTTCTCCAGGAACAAGTAGGAAGTCAGTCCTCACATATGGGACTCCTTAGCTCCAGGCTGCTGAGGATCAAACCACAATAGCAGCAGTGGCAACCATCAGGGTAGCTGTGAGTTGCAGAAGGTGAGTCCCCACTGAGAGACTCTGCCAGACCCTAGCGTCCAGCGACACTATTACTCCAGTAGACTGAACACACAAGTGTCGGAAGGCAGGATTGCCTATATCACAAGAATATTACAGAGTGCTGCCTAGTTAAAGGCACTGTCTCTGCAGTACTAACTCTCCAAGCAGTAGTGAGCTGCGAACATATGAATTGAAGACCATGTGGCGGCCTTGCATGTCACCGGCACTGAGCAGTTGTTCACGCAATTAGATTAGATGCCCGGTCTTCAAGGGAGAGGTCTGCTCTTTCATAGGCGAGGACAAAACAGTCTGCCAACCAAGTGGACAGAAATTGCTTAGTCACAGGAAGCCCCAGTCTGCTGGGGTCATAAGAGACAAAAGGTTAAGGAGCTTTGCGGTGGGCCTGGGTCTGCTATAGGTAGAAGGACAGGGCCCATTTGAAATCCAGAGTATGAAGCACTAGTTCCTCCCTACTGGCGTGAGGCTGCGGAAAGAAGGTGGGTTGGACCATCTCTTAGTTGAGATGGGAGATACTACCTTCGGGAGGACTTTGGGATTGTGAGGAGCACTATCCTGTTCTTATAGAACCTTGTATATGGTGAATCTGCCACCAGGGCTTGGAGTTCGCTCGCTCTTTGAACGGATGTGAGAGCCACTAGACTCTTTCCACGACAGGTACCTCAGGTGGCAAGTGGCTAGGGGCTCGAATGGTGATTTGGTAAGCTGGGAGAGCACCACGTTGAGGTGCCACTCTGCCGCTGGAGGACAGAGTGGGGGCTTAGACAACAGGAGGCCTTGGAGGAACTTGGAGACCAGGGGCTGACCCAAGAAGGGTTTTCCTCAATATGGTGATGGTGAGCGGCTATGGAGCTCAGATGCACCCTCACTAAATTTGATTTCAGCCTGGTGCGGGACAGGTGCAGTAGGTATTGGAGTACAACTTGCAAATGGAAAGAGAAAGGGTTTTCCTTTCTTTCTGCACACCTGGTAGAGAATGTCCTCCACTTAAAAGCATAGGCTCGTCTGGTGGAGGGTTTACAGGAGGACAGTAGGATCTCCTCGACTTCTCTCAGAAGGTTGAAAGGGGCCAGTGCTACCTTTCAGCAGCCACGCTGTTGGCATTAGGGACCCCAGATTGGGGTGCAGGAGTGAGCCACCCTCCTGGGACAGGAGGTCTGGAGCTCGGCTCAGTGTGACTGGGAGTGCCACAGACAGGGAGAGCAGCAGTGGAAACCAGGGGCAATTAGTATGACTGATGCCCTCTCACTCTGGACCTTGAAGAGGGTCCTGGCAACCAGGGGGGGTCAGTAGGAATGCATAGATTAGGCCCTTGGACCACAATATCAGGAAGGCATCTGCCGCGACCTTCTCCGGGTGCGGTTGATGCGTACGGAAGCGAGACAGCTGCGTGTTGTCTGGAGAAGCAAATAGATCCATCATGGGCCTGCCCCAGAGATGGAAGAGCCTCTAGGCCACTCTCAGGTTCAAGCGCCATTCGTGTGGCTGAAGGACTCTGCTCAGCCTGTCCGCTAGGCAGTTTGTCCTGGCCCGGGAGGTAGACTGCTCGCAAGAGCATGCTGTTGTGAGCTGCAGAGGAGAGGAGGGCCACCGCCTCCTGGAAGAGGGAGTACAAGCACGTGCCCCCTTGCTTGTTGATATAGAACATGGCGACTTGATTGTTTGTCTGGATCAGTATGGACCGGTGTCACAGGCAGTGGCAGAATGCTTGCAAGGCTAGGAAGATCACCCTAAGCTCCAGAAGACTGATCTGTAAGAGTGACTCATCCTGAGACCAGCTGCCCTGTGTGCGGCGGTCCCCACAATGCATCCCCCAACCCAGGAGGGAGGCGTCCATGGTCAGGGTCCTCTGAGGCACAGGTGCCTGGAAAGGCATTCCTGCCTGGAGGTGGTAAAAGTTTTGCCACCAGATGAGGGCCTCTGCCAGCTGTCGGGTAACCCTGACCCTGTCCCATAGCCTGCCCGTGGCTTAAGTCCACTGTGAGCGGAGGCACCACTGGGCTGTCCGCATGTGCAAGCGGGTTGAGGACGTGACATGGACCGTTGAGGCCATATGGCCCAGCAGGCGGAGGAGGAGATGAGCCAGTACCAACCGGCAGCATTGTACCTCTCATGCCAGTTGTCTGAGGCATTCTGCACTTTCTCTTGGGAGGACGGCTTTGACCTGTAACGTGTCGAACTGAGCATTTATGAACTCTAGGCTTTGGGCTGGGAGAGATGAGATTTCGGGTAGTTGATAACGAACCCCAGGTGCTGCAGAAGGAGGGCTGTACGCTCTGCGGCCTGATTGACCTGAAACTGTACTACCCCTGACTAGCCAGTCATCTAGGTAAGGGAAAATGAAAGCCTCTTGTAGGCACAGATGGGTGGCTACCACTGCCAGGCATTTGGTAAAGACCCTTGGCGAGGAGGCCAGGCCGAGAGGTAACACCCTGTACTGGTAGTGCCCTCCTCCCACCACGACCCATAGATTCTGCTTGTGGGAGGGGTGGATCAAGATATGTGTGTATGCATCCTTTAGATCCAAGGAGCACAGTCGAACTCCCTGGTGGAGATAACGCAGCAGTGTTCCAAGGAAGAGCATCTTGAACTTCTCCCTCACCAGAAACTTGTTTAAGTTTCTCAGGTCTAGCATTGGCCTGAGGCCCCCAGTTCTCTTTGGGACAAAGTAGTATCTGGAGTAGAAGCCTTTTCCCATAGGTGCTTGGGTACAGGCTCTACTGTGTTGTCCCTGAGCAGATCTGTGAGCTCTGAGAGCAGAAGGGTCTGGTGAAGGAGAGGTCGCACTGGCTCTCCTGGAAAGAACTTGGGTGGTATCTTCTGTAAGTGGAGGAGGTATCCCTCCCTTACTACTTGGAGTACCCACTGATCCGAGGTGACCTTGGTCCACCTGTGGGCAAAGAGTGCCAGGCAGCCCTCTGTGGTCTGCTGAAGGTCTCCCAGGGGAGGGGAGGCCCTGCCCTGGGAATCAAAAGCTCCCCCTGGATTGGGCGGGAGCCATGGTCTGGGGCTGCTGAGTCTTTGGCTTCTGGGCTCCATGGCCTTGTCTTTTGGGGTGAGAACCCTGTTGCTGGTCCGAGAAGGGCTGGTAGTGGTGACTCTGTTGGAATGACCCCCTTTTCCTCAGGAAAAGGGGTCTTTTCCTCAATGGTTTCTTAAGGGGAAAGGATGAGGTCTTTTTTGAGAGCCTCTGTCGGGTCACCACATCAGCCTCAATCTCTGCCGCCTTGTCGGCAATAGGCTTGCTGAACAGGTTCTCCCCGGTGCTGGGGACATCGAACAGCATGTCTTGGACCCATTGCTCGAGGTATGAAGACTGTAGCTAGGCTTGGCGCTGGGCACTGATGCTGGCCGGCGCTACTTGGGCTGCTGACTTGAAGACATCATAGGCTGCCCAGGAGAGGAACTTTGAGCAATCCTTTATCCCGAAAGTCAGAGATTGGAAACATTGGAGGGGTTCCCCGGCCAGCCCCGTTGAAACCTGGACAACTCCTGGTTTAGAGCCTTCAGATTCATACCTATGTATAACTCAAAGGCCTGGATCCGACACCCCAGCATCGAGCCCTGGTAACACTTGCACCCAAGGGTGTCGAGGGCTCTAGCATCCCTTCCAGGGTGACAGAAGAGTGGGTCTTCTGGCTTTTAAGTTTTTGCATGTTGACTCAACAACCATGCAGCAATGTGGGAGCTGGGGTTTGTTGAACCCCGGGCCCTTCTGAATGCGGTACAAGGCATCAAGGTGCTGGCTGACCACTGGCACCGATACCGGGGTCTCCCACGTTCTAAGCAGTAGCTGCTCGAGGATCGGCTGCACCGGCACCATAAGAGTTTCCTTGGCTGGAGACTCAAATTGGAGAATCTCCAGCTCTTCGGTGCATGGGTCTTCTTCCGCCTCAGTTTACACCGAAAGGGCTCTGGCCATATCCTTGACAAAGTTGTGGAAGGGCACATCCTCCGGAGGGGAATGGTGCCAGGGCACTGGTGGAGGATGGGTCCGAGGGGGCGTCTCAGTGCCATCTGGTTTCTGTGGATGCCTCACCGTTGGTCTCCCACTTGGATTCAAGGGGCGATGATGAATCTGAGGCCCTGCACCAAGGTGCCGGGGGCCTCTGGAGGACCTGGGGTCCAAGTTGCAGAAACTCACTGGAGAAGATTAGATGCCCGAGGAATGGGACCTCGACCGGGGCTGAGAGCTTACTCGAGGCCGATGGTGCTTGGAGCTCGGCTCAATGACCGGAGACTCTCACGTAGTCGAGGGCTCAGCTGTCGGGGCAGATGATGCAGACGAACCAGCCATTATTGCCTGCTGCAGGGCCAAGATGGCAGTGATGTTCTGCTCCAGGACTGCCATTCTGGTTTCCAAGTTAGAAGGCTCCGCAGCTTTTGGCGTGGGCACAGAGGATCTTGGGCCTGGCACCAGCACTCTCGCTAGTGCGCCCTCGATGAAGACTACGGTCTCAAGGAACCTCGCACAGTCTCCGCTGGCCGAGGAATCCTTTTTGAGAACCTTGGTAGGGCGCTTTTCAGATCCACCCGAGTCCCTCTGAGCGGTTTTACCAGGTTTCTCTGTTGGAACCTCGATGGACTTCAAGGATATTTTCTTCTTTCTCTCGGGGTCCAGGGTCTTCTCGGAGGAGCCACCACCATGGGACTCCAAGGACGCCCAGGCCTCACTGGAAGTGCTGGGCTTGGAGCTCAGCGTCGGGGAAGCCAGTGCCAAGTCGGAACTGGGGAACAGTTTCTCCTGCAAATCTGACCTCTTTTTATTGGTCTTAGGCATCATGGCCTGGCACGTTACAGGAGATGGTGTCATGGTCCGCTCCTAGACAGCGTAGGCAGCAGTCATGGGGTCAGTGACTGACATGGTGAGGAGCACCCAGCCAGGGTCAACGACCCCCGGATGAAAAAAGGTGTGAACGCCGGTCGAGGTATGCTTCGATCAAAAAAAAAAGGGAAAAGGAGCCAAGAATAGTGCCGGGTTCAGCGCCGGCTTGAGGCGGGAAGAGGAACTGGTATGCAAACCAGGAAAAGCTACTTTTAAGGATATTAGCAAGGATGTTTTCCCGGGGAAACAGGACAGACGTCGGTTGGGCTCCGCAGAAAAAAGGAGACTGAACAAGATGGCACCCTTGGGCGGGAATAGGACCATGCATGCATGGTAACATGTCCCAAAGGCTTTCTTTGAAAGTTGGGGAAATGCTCCGTTAGGGCTCCGTCGGTGCTGATGTCACCCTTATGTGAGGACTGACTTCCTGCTTGTTCCTGGAGAATCCCCTATACTCTATGAGCAATCTGCTTACTAAACCTCTGCACTTCAAACTCACCTTTTCCCAATGTTCTTACATCTACATCTTCTCTTCCAGAGGATGAAAAGTTAAAGCCTGGGGAAAGCAGATTCAAACAATTAGTCCATTAAGTTCAATTTAAATGTAAAACTGTGCTTCCCAACCCGACCTGATCATGTTTACCACAGTAAAGTCACCACTGCCCAGAGTTGGCATTAGTGGGAGTGCAACCAAAGCAATTGCTCTGGGCCTGCATGGTTGTCTGAAACTGGAGGTGATTCAGTCTGGCAGGCTTTGAGGTCATCTCCCAGATTTTTGTCCTGGGCCCCAGGATGTCTAACACCAGCCCTGCCATTGCCTGATACTCAGGTCCAGACCAACAACTGGTCTGCTCTCATCATCTCTTGGCAACAAGAGACACTGATGAAACTCTTAAAATGCACAAGAACGTTTTTCTGAGCAAGTGTAGTCATGCATGCCTCTCCTTCCCAGCTTCAGCATGAGCTCTGGAGTATGAGATTAATGGGCGGCATGGACAGCCAGGCCCTGCTATGTACAACAAACACACTGCACATAGTACCTCTCCTCCAATCTCCCCTCCCCTCTTTGAGCCCTTCCTGCTTCCATCTTATCCCCAAGGCTGAGTAAGATGGGGACAGCATGCACAGAGTCCTGGATGTGATTCACTCAGTGTTGACAGGATAGCAGAATCCATAGAAGAACTCGGGCAAACAAGATAACGAATCAAGTCAGTTGCCTGTACTACATAGATTTCTCCTGTCCCCAGCAGATAGAGGGCGTTGGAGTCCAGGAGTGGGATGGTCTGTCCATGGCAAGGAACTAAAGGGATGGGGTAGAGAAAAGAGTCCATACATGGTGTGTAGCTATGGACAGGGAAGGAGAAGGAAAAATAGAAGCATCTATAGAGTAGGGGCATGGGATGGGTGGGCATTGTATCCATGTTGAAAGATAGGTGAGAGTAGAGTGTAGCAGAATATAGCACAAGGAATGAGAAGACAGCCCCAAGCTGAGATTCCTCTATGCACAGTAGTGGGGATACACTGTGGCTGACGCCCAAGGAAATATGACTGAAAAATATACTGAAGCTGTGGATAACCTACAAATGCCACTTGGACTTTATCCACAGTATCAGAGGAGTCATGGAAATGGGGAGGAAATTCGCAGGTAATGAATGGAGGAACAAATTCATAGAAACACAGGACATGATGGCAGTAACTAGATTGTAAGCTCCGATGAGCTTGACTCTGACGGGCAGGGACTGTCTCTTGTATGATGGCTACCTCTTGTAGGTCAGCTGTGCAGCACTACGTGCGTGGCGCTTTACAAGTGCTGAATAGTAGTAGTAGTAGATAAAGACCACATTGCCTATCCATCTTGCCCTTATTCAACAACTGGCTCCCTCATTGAAGTGTTTTACCAAAGTGGCCCTACTTGAAATATAGAGAAGATCACTGCCTTATGGAATACAACAGGGATAAAACTATAAGATTGGATCAACCCATTCGGAAAAGCTAGTCAGCTGGTGGAGCTATCACATGCTGCTCCAATCTCTGGCTCTTCCGCTGAGACAGCTAACAATTCATACCAACTACAGCTCTGGTGATATGGCCATCTGTCCACTGGGAAGTAGACTGAGATCACAGTCTATTTTACACAGATCTTGAAGTGCCTTTCAGATGGTAACGAAGTCTGGGCATCACTGAAACACGTTGCATTTTAAATACAACTTTTTCACCCTAAATTCATACCTCTAGAAGCATATGGATCAATACTAGAAAACTTTATTATATACTTATTCATTGCTTTATCAATATTCATGAGTACCCAAGTTAAAAGATACTTACTATCAGCCTTGAATGCATCTATCAGGTGCTGTGAAATCAGTTCCTCCACAGAGGACTCCATTTTTCTCTCGCCATCAATAACCCATGGGGTTTGTGGTAAGGTTCTTGAGTACTTGTTGTACCTTCCTGCCAACAGAAGCTTAAATTAGATATCTGTTCAGTTCCAATATCATGCAGCACAATCAGCACAAATCAGCACTAACCAGTCATATGAAAAATCCTGACCAATGAACACCTCTGGCCTCACCGATTTTTTGACTAGCAAAACTTGAAGACCATATGATTTTATTTGCAGAAATTCAGCTGACGGAATGGGGGTCGACTTATCTGGCTAACTCCTGAGGTTAGTTGGAAAATCTCCATCAAATTGTGACTAACATTTGAACCTTATGCTCTCTCAATCACGTTAGTGCAAACCGAGCAAAGGATGATTATATATGAAAATATAAAATGGGGGCATTGAATACTGGACAGTTAGTGTGGGTCACTCGCATGAGATGGTACAGTTTTGCCCCATTCTTCTTGGTGGACTAGCTGGAGCTCTATTCTGGTAAGGTATGGGCTCCAAACATTGGAAATGAATAATTAAATACATTGGTTGAGGACAATAATGATAATGACAGCAGATAATGATGAGCATGGCACATCAGTCCAGTAAGGTGGCTAGCATTGTACTTGCTGCTCTGTGCACATTATCCCACTCATTGTATTTGTTTAAGGTTTCACCTGCCACTCCATGCGGGTTACCTTTCTATCTGCCTTTCTTTAACGTTGCATGGTGTTTTGGATCATTATCCTGCAGAAATGTAAATCTCCCCAGTAACAAGTCTATGACAGACTAGAACAGGTTTTCCTCTACAGCCTACCTGTACATTGCATCATTTTGTCTTTCCTTCAATCTTCAAAAGTCTCCCAGTCCTTCCTGCCACAAAGCATCCCCACAACATAAAGCTGAAACCAGGGGTGGCCCAATGGGGGGTGCGGGGCCATGTGCGGAGACTCGGTGCGGGGCCTCATTTGCATAATGTTACCATACACTAACCTTTAGTAAACATGCCTCTTAATGAGTGTATGGATAAAGAAAGACTAAAAGATTTCTACATTACTATAATCGAGTGCCAACCGCCAAGCAGATTAGGACCTACAAACACTGCCCATTTAGAACCCATAGCAAACCCGCCATATCCTAACAGCACTACCAGGACTCACAAAGCACCATACCCTACCTATCAAAAGGAAACACTGCAAATATTAAACCAATACATTTCAGAGAATAACAGTACATGACCTACTGGGGAAAGAGAACAAGTGGCAATGTCAAATAGGAATTACATGAACAGAATACCTCAGCTCAGTTACACATGCAGAACATAGACCATCACCAAACAAGGAATCACAATTTAGAAACAGGAAGACAATAATTAAACTGGGAACCCCAAAAGCCAAACTTGGAATGTACAACACTGTAGAAATAAAACTATAAATTAATTTCCTTGTGTACTAAACAAAGTGCAGACGTTAATGATGCACATTTCCCAGAGCTGACATATTCCAGTTAATAAATTCAAAATAAAGAGATATTTTCTACCTTTTGTGCATTTTTTTCAGTTGCAATTGCTCCAGCCACTTTCTTCTGGTTTCTTCGTGTCTTCTGCTAACTCTCCATTGTCTGCTGTCCATTTGTCCTTTCTTCTCTCTTCTAGTTTTTTTCCATTCTCTCTCTACATCTGCTTTAACATACTAATCTTTCTCCTTTTGCTCTTTCCTCATTCCTATTTCATCCACTCAAATTTTACCCCTCCATCCTCAATCCCCACTTACTCTTCCAATATCCGGCCAATTGTAGATTTGTCTTCCCTCCCACACAAAATATTTTTTCCCAGTCCATTTCACTCTCCCAGCTCCATCCCATTCTAATCCTCCCCCAACATCAGCTCCCTTCTAGTTCCAGTCCCACCCAGCATCCGCTCCCTTCTAGTCCACGCATCAGCCCATTTCCAGTCCTAGCTCTCCATAAGCCCATTTCCAATCCTATCCTAGCCCCACCATCAGCCCATTTCCAGTCCTAGCTCCCCCATCCATTTCCAGTCCTATCCGAGTCCCTCCATCAGCTCATTTCCAATCCCAGCCCCCCATCAGCCCATTTCTAGTCCTTTCCTAGCCCCACCATCAGCCCATGTCAAATCCTAGCTCCCCTCCACTCAGCCCATTTCCAATCGAAGCCCCCCATGAGCCTACTTCCAGTTCTAGCCCCTCCATGAGTCCATTTCAATCCAAGCCCACACCACAGCCCATTTCCAATTTTAGCACCTCCCAACAGCCCATTTCCAGTCCTATCCTAGCCCCTCCATCAGCCCATTTCCTGTCCTAACCCCCCCACTCAGCCCATTTCCAGTCCTAGCTCCCTCCCCTCACAGCCCATTTCCATTTCAAGCCCCCCTTCCCATCAGCTATTTGCAGTTCAAGCCCCCCTTCCAATCAGCCCATTTCCAGTCCTAGCAACCCCCCCAGCCCATTACCAGTCCTAAGCACCCCCATAACCCATTATCAGTCCTAAGCCCCCCATCACCCCATTTCCAGTCCTAACCCCCCATCAGCCCATTTCCAGTCTTAGCCCCCCACAGCCCATTACCAGTCCTAACCCCCCATCAGCCCACTTCCAGTCCTAACCCCCCATCAGCCCATTTCCAGTCTTAGCCCCCCCCACAGCCCATTACCAGTCCTAACCCATCAGCCCACTTCCAGTCCTAACCCCCCATCAGCTGATTTCGTCTTAGCACCCCATAGCCCATTACCAGTCCTAACCCCCCATCAGCCCATTTCCAGTCCTAGCCCCCCCATAGCCCATTACCAGTCCTAACCCCCCCATCAGCCCATTTCCAGTCAGCCACCCATAGCCCATTATGTCCTAACCCTCCCATCAGCCCATTTCCAGTCCTAGCCCTCCCATCAGCCCATTTCCAGTCTTAGCCCCCCCATCAGCCCATTAACAGTCCTAACCCCCCCATCAGCCCATTTCCAGTCTTAGCCCCCCATAGCCCATTACCAGTCTTAACCCCCCATCAGCCCATTTCCAGTCCTAGCCCCCCATAACCCATTACTAGTCCTAACCCCCCATCAGCCCACTTCTAGTCTTAGCCCCCCATAGCCCATTACCAGTCCTAATCCCCCTCCCCCCATCAGCCCAAGTAGATTTTAAAAAAATGGCAGCTGCTGCCGCTGCCACCATGGCAGCGGCAGATTCAAGCGTCCCACCGCGGGGCCCCCCTGCCCAGCAGAGCCTCCCTGCAGCATCATTCAGCTCCCGAGTCCCAAAGCGCGGGCTTTGAGAGCCGCAAGAGTTTCCCTTTCTCGCGGCTCTGTTAATCCCGCCGGGGTTGATGGGATCCTGGCGGGCTTAGCAGAGCTGCAAGAAGTCAGAGAAGCTCTCCATTCGTGGCTCTGAAAGCCCGTGATTTGGGACTCGGGAAATGAATGATGCTGCAGGGAGGCTCTGCCGAGCAGGGGGAGCCCCGCGGCAGAACACTTGATTCTGCCGCTGCCGCAGCAGCCGTTTTTTTTTTAAAATCTACTTGGGCTGATGTAGAATGTTTTTTGCGTGGGGCCCCCTGAAATGCGGAGCCCTGTGCAAAAAACATTCTTGCTCAATGGTCGGGCCGGCCCTGGCTGAAACCACCAAGCTTCATTGTATAGAAGGTATTAGAGCAAGGCGATGCACTCTATTTGCTATATGCCATGTGTATGGCTTAGCACTGGGACAAGAAAGTTCCACTTTAGCCTCAGCAGACCACAAAACTTTCTCCCACATGCATACAGTGTCCACCAAGGGAGTAATTTTATAAGGACTTGCCTATTTTTAAATTCTAACAAATTGCATAAATGTCATTATCTTAGTCATTTACTGTTGTGGTCAACATTATCGGCACCCTTGCAATTCAACCCCTTAATATCCAATATCTCCTAAAAAAAATTGGACAAATAGTTTCAGACTATATACGCACACATAGTTGACACATAAAATAATCAAATAAAACAAGACTATTTAAAAAGGAAACAGTACGAAATAGTATAAAAACTGGGACATCACCAAGACATGATTACTGGCACCCTTATAATCAATTCAAATCAGCTTGAACAGAAGAACCACATTCCCACTGCAGTAAAATTAGACACACCTGTGATCAACCGACAGAACTCACATGACTTCAATCAACCAATGAATGATGGCTCTAATGTTTCAAATGGCCACATTCACTTCCTGTTCCATTTTCAAAATGGTGAAGACAAGACAGCTGTCTGACACTGTCAGAAAAGCCATTATCACCAAACATCAAAGAGGTACAAAGCCACCTTGGAATTCCTGTGTCTACAATTTGCAATGCTATTAAGAAGTTTTCTGCTCATGGAACGGTCAAGAACTTCCCAGGACGTGGTGGGAAGAGGAAAATTAATCCAAGAAATCTTCGAAGGTTAGTGCAAACTGTTGAAAAAATACCACATACATCATCCAAGGAGCTTAAGGCTGACAGGAGCAATCTGGAGTAGTGGTTTCAACCCGCACCATATGCCACGCACTGAACAAAGAAGGACTTCATTAGCGAAGGCCAAAGAAGACCCCGCTGCTCAAAGACAGACATAAAAAGGCATGCCTGATCTTTGCCCAAACCCACCTTAAGAAACCACAATCCTTCTGGGAAAATGTTCTGTGGACAGATGAAACCAAACTTGAACTCTTTGGCAGTGCAGACTGGAGATACATTTACAGGCAAAGAAATTAAGCTTATAAGGAAAACAACACCCTTCCTACAGTTAAATATGGTGGAGGTTCCATAATGTTATGGGGTTGTTTTGCTGCCTCAGGCTGTCTCGAACGTATTAAAGGAATCATGACATCAGAGGACGACCAAGGTATTTTGGAATGAAATGCGCTACCTAATGTCAGAAAGCAGGACAATGACCCAAAATATACATACAAAAGTACAAAAGAACAATCAAAAAGGAACAAATGGACTGTTTTAAACTGGCCAGCAGTGAACCCTGATCTCAATCCAATCGAGAACCTTTGGAAAAGAGCTGACATCTGCCATTGGTAAAAGGAATCCTGGAAACATTTATGAGCTGGAACAAATCGCAGTGGAAGAGTGGGAGAAACTACCAGCAGACAGAGGTACGAAAATTATAGATAGCTACAAGAAACGTTTGGAGATGGTCATCACTGCCAAGAATTGTGCAACCAAATATTAATGAAGGGTGCCATTAATCCTGTCTAGGTTATATTTTGGGTTTTTTTCTCAGAAATTAGTATGTCTAAATTGCACAGACATCTTTTCTTTTGTTGTATACCTTTGAACATACTATTAAAATATTACGACGACATACAATTAGAATATTTCCTAAAATGCAAGGGAGCCATACAATTAGAACATACCTAAAATGCAAGGGTGCCAATAATGTTGCCCACAACTATATGCACATAAGTGGCCACATACATGCATAAATGACCTCTTATAAAATGCCAACCAGTGTAAAACAACATAGATTGTTTGCATGGCGTAGTCACTGTAGGTGTGCACATTGGTGGAGTCTGGGCAAAGAATGGATTGTGTAACTACGTGTGTTGATTATAGAATATGATAATTTATGAATATTTGTAAAAGGAACAGTGATTTACACCAGCTCCAGGGCTGGTGTAAGCGAACACATTTTAAATTAAGATGCATTCTCTGCCACTTACGGTAGTATTTTATAAAGACAAGTAGGAGCCTATTTGCATTATAAAATTGGCTTAATTTAGACTCACTAAAACGCACATTGACTAGATACCCTGTTATAAAATTACCTTCTAACTGTTTTTTGGAAGAAACTATGCAGCACGTCACATAGCTTTTTTTCCTCAGTGGTTTCCTTCTTGCCATCCTCCCACACAGGCCATGTTTGTGGCATAATCTTTGACATTGTCGAACAGTCAACATTTCCCTAGTCTAAGCCAGAGACCTCTAGTTCTTTTAAAGTAATCTTAGGCCTCACAGTGACCTTCCTCGGCAGCTTCCTTAATACACAACTACTGACCTTGGACAGGAGGCCTGCTTAAGGCGACTTCTTGACGATTCCCATTTCCATTTTACAAAGGTGGATCTGACAGTGCCCAAGAATATTCAGACACACTGAAATTTTGCTATAGCCTTCCCCCAGTCTGAAACGTTGAATACGTTTATCCCAGAGTTCTTTTGGCAGCTCCATGTTTGGCATCATACAACAAATAGCTTGATTCTTCATCAAGGAATATTTCAGTCAGCTCAGTTACTGTGACTGGACACACAGGTGGACTCTGTTTAACTTATGGTGGGCCTTGTTAAAGAAATCAAGACCTTTAGATTTCTTATTCTCAATGGCTTTTTCAATATTTCTCTAATTGCTCTTTTACACAGAAAGTGTTATTGCACGTATCAGTGAAAAAACTCTTACTTTAATGCATTTTGAATTGTATATTTTAGACAGCAGAATGTGAAAAATGTACAATTGTGTGAAGATTGTTGCAAAACACTGTATATGACATATGTATTCCACTTTGTGCTGATCATGGTAAAGCAAAATAACAATCTAATTTAATAATTAAAAAATACAGGAAGCTCTTATTATTCACATCTCTAAGGGGTATGTTTACAAAGCAGCGGTAGTGGCCTCCATGTGATATCGGAGCCGCGGCCCCATTGAATTCAACATACCCCTAAAAGTAAATGTGATCCAGCATGTTGTGAGGATCTTCAGACTATTACTCTACTGTCTATACTTGGCACATAAAACATGAAACAGCCAGTAATATCATTCCATGTTTGGAGAGCATCATGGAACAGGTCGAGAAGGACAGTAGCCACCAACACATTAATTATCCCTAAGGAATCTACAAAATGTACACAAACAACCAGGAATAGAGCCTTCGCTTTCTACGCCCCAAGATGCTGGAACAACCTCCACCCACACATCAGATCAATCAAGGACCTGAGTCAATTTAGGAAAGCCTTTAAGCATCATCTGTTCATTTTACACTTTGCACAGCCAAACTCAACACTACCACATCCCACACCCCAACTCACTCAAGCCGCACCTAACTCATCTACAACCTGACTTATACAAACCAAACAACTGATCCATCCATCAGACACTTTAATCATATGCTGATAATTCATAATTGCTACTGTAATAATTGTAAAGACCCAGTCCCAACCATTCAGTTCGGGTCTAATGTATAACTTGTAAATCGTTACCTGCCACAGTTTGAGTGGCTGGATTTGTAAATAGTTCTCCCAGTTGCAGTTCCAAGTTATTGATCCTGTTTCAATGTATGCACAAGGCTGTTCCCTTTGTCTCTGCAAGAATTTGTTATTTGTAAACCGCACTGATATTGAAGAGCGCAGTATAGAAAAGCTGCTAAATAAATAAATGAATAAATAAATTTATAGATGGACAATTGCTGAAGAAATATTGTAAGCAGCATCAAAATTTGTACACTCTAGTTGCACATGTAACAAAAGTTTTTGACTGTCAACAGGGATGAGCTTTGGGAGATTTTTAGGAAAATCAGCTGCCAAAGTACATTTATAAATACTATTTACTCCTTTTATGAAGATATGGAGGTTTGCGTATTGGATGCAGGCAGGAAATCGGAGGGGGTGGGGGGGCTCCTTGTCTCCTGCTGAGCCAAAGTTAGGACATAGCTCCACTTTTGCATGGTATTTATTTCTTTATAGTACTGCTTGTTACCTTCGAAAATGGAAATGTCAAGATCTCTATTCTGTTTTGTGCTGATGATGACATTTTCAACCTCAGGCAGCTGTATTCCACATCAAATATACGTCCAATAAACTGTGACCGATTATGCATGATGGCTCATTTGTTGCCTGGAGTTCAACAGCTACTCTATTGTTTTGTGTCACGCTCTCAATTGTTTTAAGACTGTATGTCTTAAAACAACTGAAGTTATGCATCAATGTTTTCCAAGTAATCCATCTGTGCCAACAGTGCATGCTGGAAATAGCAGGCAACTGTTGAGAAATCCTACTATCTTCACAATATCTTGTCCATGATGAAATCACCAGAGTAGCCAATTTTGCATTTGTACGTTTCAGGCAGTACCTCTGCTCATATGATGATAAAGTTGGTAATCAATCAAGCAACTGCACTCACATATCTACCTAATGAATGGAAGTCCAGGAAGCTCAGATATCTCATCTAAAATCTTGTTTAATTCTAGGTTACACTTTCTCCATAGGAGAAGAGGATAGAGTTTCATTCCTAAAACCAAGGTACTTGCAAAGGCAGCATGACAGGCACTGAGCCAAAGCTAATAGCAGCTCAACTTCAAAGGACTGGCCACACTGGACATACAGATGACACTTGCATTCCAAAAGAGGTTTCTTTGGGCAACTAGTAAATGATCATTGATCATGAGGCAGACACAGTTTGCAAGGTCTAAAGAGAGTCTGAGAGGTCACATGATGGCTTGTGGCCTGGTGAACAGACTTCTGCTCATCTGCACAACACACTGGTATCAGACCTATCAAATGGATGTGCATCTGTTTGAACATTGCATTTTCTTACTGACAGAACAGTATCAAAGCCAATAAGTTTTTTTGCAACTACCTAATTCTTCGTCTGAATTGTGATCTGTTTGGAAGACTGTGCAGTTCAAGAATTGGTTGTATACACATTAAAAACAATGGGGGGGGGATATACAAAGGCATTTATGTGGTTTACAGTCGTGGGAAAGTGTGTCTCAGCAGGGTAGCACAATGCAATGATGTTTACTGTATATTTATTTCCATGAGAAGTGTTTAGCTGTGTCTCTGTGGAAATGTGAGGGTGAAATGGCAAATGCTAGTGGGATGTGTGTGTATCTTGGTGTGTGCGTGTGTGTCGGGGGGGTTAGTGTGTTTCAGAGGAGCAAGTGCATCGGGGTGTGTGCGTATGTCAGGAGTTCATGTGTGTGTTGAAGTCTGTATGTCTCAGGATCCTCTGTATGTGTTGTATGTGCTGTAAATGTATGTTGTATTATGTTGTGCTAGTACTGTGTGTGTGTTTAGTATGTTGTGTGTGTATGCTATATATGTGTGTTGTGTTGTGTAGTGGTGATGTTGTGTGTGCTCTATTAAGTATGTGGTATTGTGCTGTGTGTGTGGTGGTGTGTGTGTTATGTCATGTGTATGTGTATGTGTATGATATTGTGTTGTGTGTATGTTGTCTTGTGTGTGTGCGCAGGTGTGTCAGGATGTTATATGCGTGTGTCTCACAGGATGTGTGTTTCTTGGCAGTTCATCAGATGTATATGTGTATGTATGCACAGATGCTTAATGATACACATAATTCAATTCTTTTTTAGGAAGGCAAGCCTGCACCCTTATTACGGATGAGAGATTTGCCTTTAAATTGTAACAAAAATATTATTTTACCAGCAACAAAAACTGCAGCATGATTACATTCAATTTCAAGAGCAACGCAGCTTGTCTCCGGTGGACTGGGAAGACAGGGAAACTTCCTGCATAAGAACAACAGGAAGACAGTGAATATTAGATTAGAGCAGTTTATGTATTATTATGAGTATCACTGCCTTTCATCTTCAGCAGGAGGCACATGCCTTCTCTCATTCTAAAGGTTTCTGAAACAAGGGTATACTTTCCACTACACCATCTACTACATACTGCAGTGAATATTTATAATGAATGCCTTCCCCTCCCCAGTCATCAAAGAACATTCCCAAAACTAAATACAGACTAATGTGAAAAGGACAAGTTGTAGGTATTTTACTGCACCAACTTTATATATTTATGACTTCCTTTTGATTCTTAATCCAATACAAAAGTGTATAGTTTATAACTCATTTTGTTAACTTCTCTGTTTTCTGACCCATTAGTTTCCCTCTGCTTCTTTGAGCTTCCACCTTTGGCAGAACTAGGGCTGGGATATGGCATCAAGGACCTTCATTTGAGAATACCTGGGGGTTTCCCCTCTGTTTTATAAAAGCCAGTGATTGCAGCAGCAGTCCTTGGACCAGGATCCTACACCAAGCTCCTTCTGGAACCCTAGTCATGAGCCCTACATCTGACCACTAGGTATTACTGTTGTGCAACAACTGAAACATCCTCTTCCCAATGGCTGTGAACCCTGCCTTCCGAGGACCCTGATCCTATCTCTAGCTAGCCCAAGAAGCAGAAGACTTGACCCAGTAATCAAACCTGAGTCCTCCATATGGACGTGCACAGCACGTCCACCAAACTTGCTTTGCAGACTTTTATTTTTCCATATCCAAGCGGACCAACATGGCACCGCTCAACAGTTAACAGCACATTTGCTGTTTTTCCTCCTGCACATCCCTCCTATGAAATCCTGCAGAGAAAGGGAACAAGTTTGGTGTGAAGTCCGTAGGCCTATGCCTACTTTTCAAAGAAAAAGCATATGTATACTTTTCCTTTGAAAACTGTCCATGGGTACAAAGGATCTGCAGACTTTCAACCTGCTTTTCCAATGGGTAAAATTTCTATGGAAAATAACATGTGTAGCTTTGAAAATACAATGTACATATATGACTTTTCAATGCCCCCCTTAATCTGACTAAAAGTACAGGCCCTGTGCAACCCCACACATTCACAAACTGTTTGCAGGAATGAGTGTGGGCAATTTTCATATGGCCAGTTTACCCAGGGAAATTGTCCACAAGGAGGATACTTTTATAACTGGCCTCCTAATTTGCACGGCAGATATCGGCACAATTTATACCAGTTTTCTAAGGCAAAATATGCATATGCGTCCCATTTAAAAATGCACAGACATACATGCATATTTAGACCTGCTCGTTGGCACACATAGATTTGCCGGTCTATTTAGGGTGCATACAGATATATTTTATTAAATATGCACGAGTAAAAATTCTGCTCCAGCTGCAAATCTACTACTACTATTTATCATTTGCATAGTGTTACAAGGCATATGCAGCACTGTACATGTAAGACACGTTCCCTGCTCAATAGAGCTCACAATCTATGCAAGACAGACAAATACAACAAACAAGCGATTAAGGTAGAAACTAAGGGAAATGGTTATAACACACATAGGTGATAAACAGATCTGAAAAATTATTAATACACAGGGTGTATGCATGTAAGTTTAAGCTTATATACTCTGCGTAATTTAGAAAACACCACTGTGCATAAAAAGGACGTTTTATCCAATGAAATAGGTTTTTATGACATTGCCTCTCCCCCAATATATGCACAAACTTATTCGCATTCAACAATGCACAAAAGTATACCTGAAATGAGTGGAGGCATCCCTGGAGAGGGGGTTGGAGAGAGTTAGGAGTTTATGCGCATATGTATTTCTAAGCTAGAAAAGTTGTGTAGGCCAGGTGTAAATGCGAGGTGTGACAAAAAAGAAACGAGACTGTGGCAGAAATTCCCTGCCATAATTTTCAATGGGGAGATATGCCCATACTTTCCCTGTGAAAACTGGTATCACTTATGCACATATCTAATGTGTAAGTTATGAGGGCTTAGAATATTATCCCCAAAATGTCCAGAACCTAGAAACGATCAAGTTCAACAGAACTTACTTATAGAAATCTTCTTCCTTTATCTTGTCCAAGGCCTTCACGACCGCCATTCTTGTGAAAACAGACTGCAGAAGGAAATGACAATTAAAGTGCCTGCTGTCACTGGGTCAGGGGAAGTAAAAATAATTATGAGTAAGTTATGTGCAAAGTTTAACTATGGTACGTTCAGGAAAAGGGTAAAAGCCTGCAGATTGATTTTCAAAATCAGTTATGTGGTCAGCAGCGATGCCAACAGCATAAGGGCTTATTCTTTTAAATCCACTGTGCTTATACGGATAACGCTGGCCATTTAAATTGCTAAAGGGTCATAGAAACATAGAAATATGACAACAGAAAAAGACCATATGGCCTATCTAGTCTGTCCTTCCATATCAACCACTACAACAGTCCCCTTTTTCCTTTAGAGATCCTCTGTGTTTGTCCCATGCTTCTTTGAATTCAGATACTGCCCTCATCTCTACCATCTCCACTGGGAGACTAATTCCATGGATCCACCACTCTTTCCGTAAAGAAATATTTCTGCATATCACTCCTGAATCTATCCCCTTTCACCCGCATCCCATGTCCCCTTGTAGCAAAGCTTGCTTTCAATTGAAAGAGGCTCTCCTCCTGTGCATTTATGCCACGGAAGTATTTAAACGTCCCAATCATATCATCTCTATGAGTATCCTGCTTTCCTCTTAGGTGTACATATTAAGATCCTTGAGTCTGTCCTCATATGCTTTATAATGAAGGCCACCAATCATTTCAGTAGCCACCCTCTGTACTGACTCCAGCCTGTTTATATTCTTTTGAAGGTGTGGTCTCCAGAATTGCACACAATACTCCAAATGAGGTCACACCAAAGACTTATACAAAGACACTATCACCTCCTTTTTTCTGCTATCCATATTTTTTTGTTGATATAATTTAATGTTTTATGTATTTTATATTATATTTATGTGATTATATTCATGTGCTTAGTTGCACAGGCAGATTGTGCCAAAACACAGCCATATTGGGCTTAATAAAATTTTTCTGTGCTTATTCTGCTGACCCCTGCTTCTTTTGTTTTTGTTGTGGATGTTTTGGTAGAGGGCCCCCCCCCCTTTTTTTGTTGTTGTTGGCTATCCGGTAAATGGATTAATATTACCACTGAATGGATAGCAAAAATGCTAACTAGGCAAACAGGATATTCAGTACAAATCGCCAGATGTGGTTAAAGTGGCAATGGCCAGCTGCTTTAACAGTGCTAACTACCGTTGCTGAATATGACGCCCCCCCCCCCCCCATGTTTTTACTGTCTTCTTAAATCTTGGAAAGGACTTCTCTAAACAAATATAAGGGAGAGAATTCCATAGATAAGGATCTAGGTAAAAGAATACTGAATTATGTGAAACCTCTAGGAGTAGTCGGGGGGGGGGGGGGGGAAGAGAACAAAAAGAGAAGCTAAGGAAGAACGAAGAGACCTAGCAGGGGTCCAAAGAATGAGAAGGGAAGTGAGACAGGAGGCCAGTCAGAGTAATAAGCCTGATGAACCAGTACTAAAATCACCCTGCACTGCTCCACTGCTGCCCCAGAAGCCCTACTAAGACCAAGGCACTTCTCACGTGCTCACTATGCACCTGACACCCCTAGGCTTGTTTCCTTATGCACATACACAAACCCCTTATCTCACATACCCCACCTACAAGTGATACCCCTTATATACATGCACTTCCACACACCACAATCTACTGTTCCCTTAACACACACAAACCATTACTCACACTTCACAGACATCTCATCCACAGCAGAGGCCCCCATATATCCCCTATTGTCTTAGGCACCCCCCACCCTACACCTTAAAAACCCAAATCTGCCCCCAGACACTCTATCCCAGATACCCCTCAAAAACCCAGACCTGCACACACTCCTGGATATCCACCCACACATACTCTTTCCCAGATACCCTATTTCCACACCTCCTCACCCCCGCTCCCTAACTGAAGCTCTGAAGGGGACATGTCTCCAGCCCCCATTACCTTGGAAATGTAGTGTTATAGGGACCCATCTTAATTTTTCCGCTCCAGGCCCATTGAATCCTAGCTACACCACTGTTGGTGGGCCTTCTCCTTACCTTGTGTGGAAAGGCCTGCCTGCTGGCAGCAACACTAAATACATTCTACTAACCAAGTGTCTATTATTCACTTTGAGATGGTTACCCCTAGATGCTTGAGTTTCAAGACAGAAAAAGTTGGGTAAATTTATGATGCTCCTTCATTTTAATCCAGGGTATGGAGAGCTTTTTCACGTATGACAGTATAAGCGTTAAAACAGAATACTGGTAATACTATGGACTGATTGATGTGAAAAGCTGAAACCATCTTTGGTAGAAACTTAAGACTGTGTTTTAAGTACTGCCCAATTTGCAAAGAATTGGGTATATGGAGAATATACAAGTGCTTCCAGTTTACTTACCCTAAGGATGGTTAATGCTATGAAGAAAACAACCATACAGCTAATAGGTTTTTGGAATAACAGGGCAATTTGCAAGTCCGTTAGTTTAGTTTCTGCTCTTTTCATAGCATGGAAGCCAACCTAGTGGTGACACCTTTTGATTCTCTGCATAGCTATATTGATTTTGTGGTTATCATGTAAGATTTAACTGCAGTTTTTGATTCAGTTGACCACAGGATCCACCTGAATTGATTGTCCCAGACTGGAAGTGGTGGCACTTGTCTATGTTAGTCTGGTTTCCTTCTTTTTTTTTAGAAAATAGACTACAATGTTTTGTGTATGGTGACTTTTTCCTCTCCATGGCAAGTGTGGTATGGAGTTCCACAAGGGTCAATTTCATTGCTCATCCTTTTTAATCATTATATTCAACCACTGGGGCAGTATTCAAAAACAGTATCTGGTGTCTTTTACTAATGCAGATTACTACTACTACTACTACCTATCATTTGTATAGCGCTATAAGGCATACGCAGCACTTAGATATAGATGTAAGACACAGTCCCTGCCCATCAGAGCTTACAATCTAATCAAGACAAAGAACATCACAAAACCGGGGACTAGAGTATGGTAAGATACACATAAGTAGTGAATAAGAGAGTGAGAAGCATCGGGATCCAAATGCAGCCTCAAAGAGGTGGGTTTACATCCTGGATTTGAATAGGGCTAGAGAAGGAGCTTGCATACTGACTTAGATAATTTGTTCCAGGCATATGGAGCAGCAAAGTGGAATGAACAAAGTCTGTTGTTGGCAATGGAAGAGAAGGGCACAGATAAAAGGGATCTGCCAGAGGAGCAGGTGTAGAGTGAGATAAGACGAAAAGTAGTGAGGAGCAGCAGAATGAATGCATCTGAAGGTCAATAGGAAAAGTTTGAACTGGATACAGAAACGGATAGGTATCCAGTGAAGTGACTTGAGAAGAGGGGTTACATGAGCATAGTAACACTGACAGAAAATAAGCCGTGCAACTGAGTTTTGAACAGACTGAAGGGAGAGAGATGATTCAGAGGGAGACCAGTGAGGAGCAGGTTACAATAGTAAAGATGGGAGGTGACTACAGAGTGGATAAGGGTCCCTCCTAAACCCACCTCTCCCCTTCCTACTTTCTCAGTCTCTGTGGATAATGCTCTACTCCTCCCTATTTCCTCGGCTCATAACCTTGAGTTGTCTTTAACTCCTCCCTATTCTTCTCCACACACATCCAACTGATAACTAAAACCTGTCGTTTCTTTCTCTATAACATCAGCAAAATTTGCCCCTTCTTTTCTGAACACACTATTAAGACACTTATCCACTCTTTAATAACCTCCAATCTAGACTATTGCAACGTCCACCTTGCTAGTCTCACTCTGAATAATCTCTCTCCCCTTCAATCTGTTCAAAACTTAGCTGTGCTGCTAATCTTCCGCCAGCCTAGATATGCTCATATAACTCCTCTTCTCAAGTCACTTCACTGGCTCCCTATCCGTTCAAATTTCTCCTACTGACCTAAGTGTGCTCATTCTGCTGCTCCACACTACTTTTCCTCTCTTATCTCTCCCTACACCCCTCCTCGTGAACTCCGCTCCTCTGGCATAGCACTTCTATCTGTGCCCTTCTCGTCTACTGTTAACTCCAGACTTTGATCCTTTCACCTTACTGCTCCTCATGCCTGGAACAAACTACCTGAGTCTGTCCATCAGGCTTGTCAGACGGCTGCCTGGGTGAGAATGTTCACAGTCTTGGCAAGTGCATATATCAATATGATTTGCAAGGGATTGTGGGAAATGCAGTCCATTCACACCAGACACAGCTGCTCACAATAATTAGTTGTGCTTGAGTGTAAAGCCAATAAGATCTTTATTTATGGGGTTATTTCTCCCAACACAGATATGCTTGGTAGCACATAAAACAGGATACTTGCTTTCAGTGTTAAACTTAGAAAAACAAAATCAGGAAAACAACAGTTGAACTTGTCAGGCAATCAAAGCAAAAGAATAAAGACCTGGTTGGTAACAAACTGGTCTTTTCTGTAGGCTTTAGCTAATATTTTCTTAGCAGTGTTTCAAACAACAAGCAAAACCCACAAAGAAGGGAAAAACTGTTCTTTTCAGGTTAACTTCTTATATCTTCACACATAGACTCAGAAGTGATTCCCTCAGAGCTCACAAGCAATTAGGTAAGTCTCAATTGCTAGCAGTTATCTAGCTGAAACCCCTTAGCTGGCTTGCTTTCTACTGCGTGGCCCAAAATCCTACTCAGGAGCTTTTCTGAGTAGATTAAAGAACAAGTTTGTATTTCTTTGTGATGGTTGTTGTACTTTGTAACAGAAAATTACCAAAGGAGTTTAGACAGAGAGCAATCCATATATTCACAGCCTGTATCTAAGACCGCTCCCCCTTCTTCAACAATCATGGGTTCAATATCATGGATTGGCACAGAGGAATTTCTCAATGTAGCACTCTCAGGAGAATACTTGTTTCCCTGCTGTCTTTCAAGGTTATAGCTAGGGCATAGATCAGTGTTCATACCTGAGCTTCCATTGCTGTTAGAGTTCCTCTCTAAATAGCCTGGCCAGTATGTAGTCCAGTTCTTATGTCCAGCCTTCCAATCCAGATCCCTGAACACTGGATCTCTCTTCACATACCTTCTGGCACGGGTCCTAGGGTCCCTTCCACGTGCAGTCGTCTCCCTCACAGGTACCGTCTGGAGATTCCTAGCCCTGCAGCACCATTCCTCTGGCTTTCCCCAGTCCAATGGTGTATGCTGGCCCTTGGAATGCCTTCCAGTATACGTACTGCTCTGGACTCCTTTAGACCTCCCAAAGGCTTTTCTCTTCTTTCTTCCAAAGGGTTTCTTGCCCTCTCTGTCCGTCCGGTTTGGCTTCTGCTTCTGATGATCCTCCAGATGATGAAGCTGTCCAAGATGATCAAGATCCTGAGGATGAGGATTCTGAGGATCTCCCAGATGAAACTGAGGATGAGGATAATTCTCTGTAGAATAAACTCTACCTTTATTCTGCTTAGATGAGTGCTCCACCTTAGCACAGCGCAGCTGTGCTGAATCAGGCCCTGCCCTTTGAGATGAGTGCTTGGGGATTACCTCATAGCCCTCCTGATTGAACACACGTTTCCCCACTTCAGCTCCTCTAATGGCTGTTGGAAACCTGGTGCATTCTGGGACTGGTAGTCTTTTATGCGAAAATTCTGTTTTCTTATTTCTACCAGAACTGACAGGTTGCTTGTTCAGAGTCACTTCACCTTTACTATAGCTCCTTCCTGAGCTATGATAAGCTTCCTTATCACAGGCTTCATCTCTGGCCATTTTCAAATCCAGGCTGAAATCTCACCTCTTCAAAGCTGCTTCTTGATCTTGATCCACTTAGTCTCCAATGTTTTTCTTTACCATTCCCCTAGATATACCCTTGTCCTCAGCGGTTGTGCTTCCCTGATTAGATTGCAAGCTCTGAAGATCAGGGAACGTCTCTTACATGTGTCTGCGTACTCCTTGTAGTGCTATACAAATGATCAGTAGCAGTAGTAAATAATGTGTTCAGAAAGAAAAGGGATGAATTTTGCTGATGTTATAGAGAAAGAAGTAACAGGTTTTAGCTATCTGTTGATGTTTGCAGAGAAAGAGAGAGTAGAATCAAAGTTGACCCCAAGGTTGCGAGCTGAGGAGACAGGGAGGAGTGTAGTATTATCCACAGAAATAGAGAAGGGAGGAAGGGGGGAGGTGGGTTTAAGGGGCAAGATAAGGAGCTCAGTTTTGGCCATGTTCAATTTCAGACAGTGGTGAGACATCCAAGCAGCAATGTTGGATAAGCAGGCAGAGATCTAGGCCTGGATTCCTGGAGAGATTTCAGGTGCAGAGAGGTAGATCTGAGAGTAGTCAGGGTAAACGTTTGTACTGAAAACCATGGGAGGGAATAAGTACACCAAGGGACTGAGTGTAGAAAGAGAAAAGGTGCGGTCCCAAAACAGAGCCCTGAGGTACACCATCTGAAAGCAGGATGGCAGTAGAGGAGGATCCACCTTCCCGGGGATCGAGCTACAAGCAGCGGGAGGGGCCTCCGGAGCAGCGCTACCCAATCGGGGCAGATCTTCATCAACTTTAAAAGCTTCGCGCCATCGGGCGCAGGCCCTTTAAACCCCCGCCACTACCAGCAACTCTCCCCTTCCCGGGGATCGAGCTACAAGCAGCGGGAGGGGCCTCCGGAGCAGCGCTACCCAATCGGGGCAGATCTTCATCAACTTTAAAAGCTTCGCGCCATCGGGCGCAGACCCTTTAAACCCCCACCACTACCAGCAACTCTCCCCTTCCCGGGGATCGAGCTACAAGCAGCGGGAGGGGCCTCCGGAGCAGCGCTACCCAATCGGGGCAGATCTTCATCAACTTTAAAAGCTTCGTGCCATCGGACGCAGGCCCTTTAAACCCCCGCCACTACCAGCAACTCTCCCCTTCCCGGGGATCGAGCTACAAGCAGCGGGGAGGGGCCTCTGGAGCAGCGCTACCCAATCGGGGCAGATCTTCATCAACTTTAAAAGCTTCGCGCCATCGGGCGCAGGCCCTTTAAACCCCCGCCACTACCAGCAACTCTCCCCTCCCCGGGGATCGAGCTACAAGCAGCGGGAGGGGCCTCCGGAGCAGCGCTACCCAATCGGGGCAGATCTTCATCAACTTTAAAAGCTTCGCGCCATCGGGCGCAGGCCCTTTAAACCCCCGCCACTACCAGCAACTCTCCCCTTCCCGGGGATCGAGCTACAAGCAGCGGGAGGGGCCTCCGGAGCAGCGCTACCCAATCGGGGCAGATCTTCATCAACTTTAAAAGCTTCGCGCCATCAGGCGCAGGCCCTTTAAACCCCCGCCACTACCAGCAACTCTCCCCTTCCCAGGGATCGAGCTACAAGCAGCGGGAGGGGCCTCCGGAGCAGCGCTACCCAATCGGGGCAGATCTTCATCAACTTTAAAAGCTTCGCGCCATCGGGCGCGCCCACGCCAGGCGGGCCCGCGCCTGAGGGCCTCGCCAGAGGGCCCTTTGGCGTGGCCCTTAGGAGTGGCACGACAGGAGATACACAAATCCACATGCAAGTTTCCTTTAACCAGGTGATACCAACCGTCAAATCAATCTCCGGCTCCACACTCCCCGATCGGAGTAGAGCACACCTGAGCAGGACGCAGCCATCTTCCCCGCTCAGGAGCTGTGGGAGGCTGAGGCCGAAAAGCTACTAAAGATCCCGCCATCCATCAGGTACACAACAAGGCAACAACACTGATCGTCAACGCTCCGAAAGAATTTAACATCAATGACAATCAAACAGAGTGAGCTCCCCAGACACTGAGCTTGTTCTTCTCCGGTTTTTTACGCCTCTCCTGAACACCACACGGCAGCAACAAATTAGCCCGCCTATCCACCAAGACTGCTCCTTCCTGCAACACCGGGCAACCCCCCGTTGAATCGAGGTTTGCGAAGCATTATCAACCTTAGGTATCATACAGAAAGCTATGACTGTTGCATACCACCTAGAAATAGCTACCTTGATAATATTGTCACACATGTTTGTTTGCTCACTGCACTAGTTAACTAATGATTGATTGTGGGCAGGGACTCCTAGCAACATTTGTTACATGGTCTCCAATGCTCAAATTTAAATTTTGTTACATTGTTTCTACCAAATGTCCATTGCTCCAACTTAAAAAATTGTTACATTGTTTCTACCAAATGTCCAATGCTCCAAATTGAAAATTGAAACATTGTTGCTACTGCTTAATTACCAGCTACCTACATTGCTATACCACTCCAAAAAGGTAGCTATAAAAAGCTTTTCTATCCCACACCTCAACAACCATGACCGTTCCAGCCATAACTCTATTTTGCTTACTCTCCAGTATATTATACGAAGCTAATTCACTCTCCCAAAATCACTACCATATCACTACATTACACAACACAAACAAAAAACACTTCCACAGCTTTCACCAACATCCACAGAACACTTACCACAAGAGACACTCTCACCTACTTCATATAGCATTAGACCAAACATCCAACACAAAACGCAACCGACATATTCCCCAACAAGAAAGACTCAGATGTGCTCTCATAAACGCTAGATCTGCGCACAAGAAATGGCCAGCCATCTCAGACTTAATAATCAAAAGAAATCTAGACATTCTAATGATCACGGAAACATGGTTCTCTGAATCCGATTCAGTCATAATAAACCAGCTCACACCACCTAATTACTCCACTTACACATGTAACAGAACAAATAAAAGAGGAGGAGGTGTCGCCATCATAGCAAAGACTGACCTCCAATATCATACAATCACAACCAAGCGCACAAAACAATTAGACACTATCTCAATATACAATAACTACAATACCATCAACCTTATATATATGGCACCTAACTCGACATCTGAAGAACTATCCAGCATAATTGATTTAGCCTGCAACCCTTCACACCCAGAGAAACCTAACTGGCTGATGGGCGACTTCAATCTCCCTTCCATACAAACTGCCCTTACTAACGCATTCTTAGACGCAATGACAAACCTCAACTACAGCCAACTCATAAACCAACCCACTCACCGACATGGCAATGTGCTCGACCTCATCTTCGTTCCACCCTCTTACACGCCCACGAATGACGATTTCGACCTATCCATCACTCCAGTCCCATGGTCAGACCATAGCCTGATAGTACTCACTATACCAGCACATCAAGATCCATCCACCGATACAACAAAACGATCATCAGCAATCACCACTCGATTCAGACCTCTCATTGAAGAAGAAATCAAGAAAAACATACTTCCAATACTCAAACAACCATCATCCGACATCAATGACATGGTTACTACATGGAATAAAACCATCAACCAATACGCCATACTACCGCCAACCTGCAAAAGCCCAACAACGAAGAATAACCTAGTGAAAAGACCATCTGCACCATGGTTCTCTCAAGAACTAAGGAAGTCTCTCACTCTATTGAGGAAACTCGAAAGAAAATGGCGTAAATCTCATAACCCAGCAGATCAACAAACATACTTAACCCACCTTCAATCCTATCGTGAAACAATATGGGACACAAGAAAATCATACCACTCAGAAATCCTCAACCGCTCCCTAAACAAACCTCGGGAACTATTCAAACTAGTAAAATCATTAACCACAAAACCTTCTCCACCTCAACAAGAACCCATACACCCTCAGAAGTATGCCAATTTTATACAATCTAAAGCTATCAGAACAACAATCTCTTTATCCCAAAGTCCCCCCCATCAAAAAGAACAAAATTTCCCACTAATCCAACTCTCGTCTCCTTCAGCAAAATGCGTTGAAGACATTATCATCAAAATGAATACCACCACAGCACCTAACGACCCTTGCCCAGCCCACTGGATAAGAGCGATGCGATCCGACTTTAGCCCTGTCATAGCAGAAATAATAAAGATGTCCTTTTCAACAGGCACCTTCCCATCAGCACTAAAGCAGACCTCCATAAGACCACTACTAAAGAACAACCAACTAGATCCAACAAAAGAAGAATCATACCGCCCGATAGCTAGTATACCGTTACTATCCAAAATAATTGAGAAAGTAACCAACAATCAGATACAACAACACATAGACACCTCCTCCCCCCTTGACCCCAGTCAGCACGGATTCAGGGAAGCCCATGGAGTAGAGACACTATTAACCACATTAACCAACACACTCATCAGTGGACTAGAGGACATCAAAAAGGGCTTTGCACTAATATTCCTCGACATATCTGCAGCATTTGACTCTGTGGACCATGAAATACTACTAACCCGTCTTTATGACAAGGGAATCCACGGGCTGGCATGGGAATGGTGCAAATCATACCTGGAAGATCGCTTGCAACATGTCAGGACTGTTACAGGAACCTCAGAACCTTTCCAATTAAAACAAGGAGTACCACAAGGCTCATCCCTCTCTGCACTATTATTTAACATTTATATGCAGCCTCTATGTGATATCACTCGCTCCTTTGGCATATCCTCGCTGATTTACGCAGATGATGTGCTAATATTCTCACCATTCAATGTCAAACTCCCAGATTACACAACATTAGTAGATTGCTTTAACGCAATAGCAGACTGGCTCCTCACGCAGAATATGCGAATAAACTACAAAAAAAACGAGGTACTGATCATCACGAAGAACAGAGAATTCTCACCCCCTGAGACCCTAAGAGTACGTGACGCAGAACTCCCAATCAAGCCCCACATAAAATACCTTGGAGTAATACTGGACCATAGACTTGATTTTAAAGAACATATCAACCGCACCGTGAAAACAATTTACTTCAAGATAAGGACCCTATGTCATCTGAAAAATATGCTTGACCCTGACAGCTTCAGAACTATATTCCAAGCCATAGTCACACCCCACTTTGATTATGCGAATATAATACTCCATGGTCTCCCAAAGAACTCCCTAAATACATTACAACTAGCCATGAATGCCGCAGCCCGAGTACTATATGGTGCCTCAAAGAACGAACATATAACACCCATCCTAAAAGAGCTTCACTGGCTCCCTATATACTGCAGAATAACATATAAAGCCCTTCTAATGACCTTTAAAGCGATAAATACTATCGCTCCTTCATCAATTTCAAAACTCCTCCATCACACTCCCAACATCAGATCTAGGAGGTCAGCAGCGGCAAATACCCTAGCTACACCACCTGAGACCACAAAATACAAACGTTCAACAACAGACAGGGCCTTCGCGTATTACGCACCCAGATGTTGGAACAACCTACCTCCCAACATTAGAGCTATTAACGACCTCAAACAATTCAGAAAAGCCATAAAGCACCATCTCTTCACTCTACACTTCCAAAGCACATCATCAACCCCCCAACACTGACAATAAAGTGTAAATGCCTTAAGATGATGATAAGAATTTCTATACTGTGTATATAGTTTCTTTTCAAGTTACAAATATGTACAAAGTTCACCAAAGTTATAATCCCAGTTGTATTATCCTGTTATATGTAAACTCAACAGTCTGTTGATTGCAATGAGTATTCCTGTTTTAATGTAAACCGCGCTGATGAAAAAGAGTGCGGTATAAAAGAACGATAAATAAATAAATAAATACACTAAAAGTGTGATGGGAGAGAGAAGAAAACCAGGACAGAACAGAGCCCCTAAATCCAAATGAGGACAGGGTATTGAGGAGAAGGTGGTGATCAACAGTGTCAAAGGCAGCAGAAAGGTCAAGAAAAATGAAGATCAAGTAAAGGCCCATGGATTTGGTGAGGAACAAATCACTGGAGACTTTCGCAAGAGCCATTTCTGCAGAATGTACAGGACAAAGGTCAGATTGAAATGAATCCAGAAGGTTGGGGCAAGGTACTTCAGGCCGGAAGGTCGGGGGTTCAAATCCCACTAGAGGACAGCAACCTTGGGCCGGAAGGACTGGGGTTTCTAGTCCCACAGGTGCTCCTTGTGGTCTTGGGCAAGCCACTTAACCCTCCATAGCCCATGTTCCCTGTAAAATAGTTATCTCCAAGTTATAATACCCTGTTCAATGTAATTTCAGTTTGTTCAATGTAAACCGCACTGGTGCAGAATAGCGCGGTATATAAGAGAATGTAAATAAATAAATAAATAAAGACAGAAGTAGTGAACTGCTCGATCAAGTAGTTTTGAAGCAAAGGGGAGGATGATATTTAGATTGGGTGCCCACTAAGCAGAGACAGGATTGAGGTGATTGGGAAAACAAATCTTTGTTTAGCATAAATGTCTGGTTGGTAAAAAGCTCATCAGCTTAAAGTGAATCCTGCCAAAAAGAAGTGCAGTGGGTGAGGAGACATTTTTGTACTTTTGAGTCACCAGCTTTTTCACTGGAAAATGTGAGTTTGTCTGTGATGAATCATGTCTGTCTCCTGGGGGTAAATGTTGATTCTTTTTGAAAGACAGATTTCAGCAGTAGTAAAGATGTCTTCTTTTCATCTCCATTCAGACAATTTTGTCTTTTTATTTTTGTTTTGGGACTACTTTTGGATGGTAATACAATCAATGGTTAACTCCAGGCTAGATTATTTTAATGTAACCTACTTGGACCTCATTCAAAAGTGCACTCACTCTGATGCACAAGACACAGGAAGTGGAGTGAGGTGAAGCAAGACACAACTCATCATTGTGAATTGTCAAAAGTATTTATTGTCCTCTCTGTTGTTTCACCCTACACAGCTGCATTTCAGCGTGTTCCTTCATTAGAGGTGTGACAGATGATGGTAGGACCAATGGGACACCCATGATTGCCTAACTGTGGCTCCAACCAATGAAAGAGGTAACAATATCTCAGTAATGTATATAATCCTAATAACGGAAAGCTCCTATGGAACTAATGGTTTCTGCACCAGTGATCTTGTGTGAACATTTTCTTTTATAAACCTGGAGATTAGAGGGTAGTTAGAAAAAGGAGAGCCATTAATCATATTGTGATATGCTGATATGCGTTAAGGTGCACTCTCTGATGATGTTTTTAGTCCTCCTTGATACAGGTGAAAAAGGTACTTCAACAATGTTGTAGGTAGATATTTGGACAGATCCTGATGAATCTTTTCCATTTAAACATGTATGATCTTCTTGTGAAAGGTGTTTTCGCTGAAATTAATACTTGTATTTGGAGAGGAAGATCTAAAGATAGCACCAGCACTCCAGTTATCAAGGCTAAGACCTGCAGGTTGGAATGCAGGAGAGTTTGCCATCACCTTAGCCTTCTGGGTTCATACATCAACAGTTCTTGCAATAGCAGGAACAAAATTGGTCTTGGCCAATACGGTGTTATGAGGACCATGGCACAAGCTAAACAAAACAGGCCGAGTTAACAGAGAGAATCTGATATGTAAATAGTACTGAAATGCAAATATGACTGAAGAGAAGGACAATAATGTAAAAGAATGTAAATAACATAATATCATTGTAAATATGCTATCCCCTCCCCCCTCGGGTAATGGTATCCCCCCCTCACTCCTATCTATTAAATGTACTCTCCACGTGTTGGTTGTAAACACTTTGACCCAGCGAAAGGTGGTATATAAATATGGCTAAATAAATAAATTTCTCCTTCCTGAATATGCATAGAGTTTGGATACTAGAGAAACGGAAAGGTACGCATATATAAGATTACTGCAAGTGTGTCATGAGCTATTTTTCCTTGGCTGGCCTTCTAGAACAGTATGTGAAAGCTTTTTGTTCTTGATGGATACAAAGATGTCTATCTAAGATGTTCTCCTAGTTTACCATTTAGGTGTTTAGAGACAATCGATGTGGCTGCAGAACTCTACCGAGCTGGTATGCCATTTGATCTCTTGGCACTGCATGACAATGTAACTATGAAACAACTTTGTCTCTATATGATCTAGCATCTTAGAATGTTTTCCAGGTGGGTATTGAAAAAAAAATCTTTGAATTTCTTTGCTCTTTCCATATTTTTACTATGCGATTACTAAATGATGAGATAGCTGGACTTTGTTAAATCATAGTGACATAATAAATGACGGAAGATAAAAACCAGCATGGTCCCATCTAGTCTGCCCAGTGAGATGGTTACAGTTGTACTGCTGTTCATGCAGGTTACCCCCTCTATACCTTTTTTTTTACGGTTGTATCTGCCGCTCTGTGCAACTTACCCCTCTCTATTTTTTGAAGTGTAAAAGTTATTTAAGTATGCTTTGATTCCATCTTCCTGCTATAAAGGGATCTTCTGTGTCTTTCCCATGCCTTTTTGAATCCGCCACTGGTTCTGCCACTTTCACCTCCATCAGGAGGGCATTCCAAACATCCACCACCCTTTCTGTGAAAAAGTATTTCCTGGCATTGCTTTGGTAAATGTTGGTCTGGAGTGGGCTACACTTATACAATGGGGGTAATTCTATAAAGGGTTTTATGTGTGTCAAAGGTTTCATAAAATTATCCTAGAGGTTACGCAGGTTAAATTAGACTTACCTGCTAATTGTAGTTCCTGGAGGGACTCTAGTCTAGTCCCGGAATCCATGGGTTGTCAACCTCATCCAGCAGCTTTGGAGACTGAGAAACCTCACAGTTGTGATGTCACTGGCATTTTTAAGCGCTGGCACCACCTCCTCTCACCAGTTAACCTATTGACAAAGCAGACTCACCGGAGCAACAAGTAAGTAGAGAAAACTAGAAATATCCAGGCAAACGAGCCTACAAACTATGTACACAAAACCCCCCCGGCCCATGATTACGCCGGAGGTCCTCCTTCCCTTCAATCCGAAGGGATATACCCCCCACCGGAAACAGAACCAACGTTTCGTTAGGAAAAAATGGCTTACCTGTAAGTATGCTCCTGCTTCAGGCGCTGAAATAAAACCATCTAGGGCGGGAACCGGGACTAGACTAGAGTCCCTCCAGGAACTACAATTAGCAGGTACGTCTAATTTAACCTTCCTGATCGTTCCTCTAGTCTAGTCCCGGAATCCATGGGATGTAACAGAGCAGTGAAACAATCACCGGGAGGGGCCTGCAAACCCCGCCTGAAGCACCGCCAAACCAAAACAGGCATCTTTCTCTGCCTGCACATCAAGACGGTAATGCTTCACAAAAGAGTGCGCTGAAGACCATGTGGCCGCACGACATATGTCCTCTAAAGGCACCAAGCCGTACTCCGCCCAGGACGCGGCCTACGCCCTAGTAGAATGGGCCTTCAAGCCCTCCGGAACCCGACGGCCTCGCAAAAGATACGCAGAAGCAATCGCCTCCTTCAACCACCGAGCAATCAACCTCTTAGAGGCGGCTTCTCCTCGCCTAGGCCCTGCAAAAAGAACAAACAACCTGTCCGATCTGCGAAAACTAGCCGTTCTGGATAAATACACCTGCAAAGACCGCTTAACATCTAAACAACGGAGCTGCCGCGCCTCCTGATCTTGTGTCCTGGCAGCAAACACTGGTAAAGACACCACCTGATTCATATGAAACCCCGAGATGACCTTAGGCAAGAACGATGGTACGGTGCGCAACACCACCTTCGAGTCGGAAAAGGATAAAAAAGGCTTCCTGCAAGATAGTGCCTGCAACTCCGAGACCCGTCTAGCAGACGTAATAGCCACCAGAAACACCACCTTGAGGGCAAGATCCTTCAGCGTCGCTGTCGCCAAGGGCTCAAAAGGCGCCTTCCCCAACGCCTCCAAGACCAGGGGAAGGTTCCAGGACGGAACTAAACGCCGACACGGTGGCCTCAGTAAGGACACCGCCCTCAAAAAGCGTTTCACATCCACATGTGCACCCAGCGACCTGCCGAGAACCTTACCCCTGTAACAGGACAACGCTGCCAACTGGACTCTCAAGGACGACGACGCCAAACCCTTCTCAAAACCGCCCTGCAAGAAAGCGAGAACCTGGGCAACAGACGCCCGAAAAGGTAGAAACCCTCTCTCTGCACACCATTCCTCAAAGATACGCCACACTCTGACGTACGCCAACGAGGTAGATCTGTGCCTCGCCTGCAGAAGGGTCGCAATTACTGCTCCCGAATATCCCTTCGCTCTCAGCCGAGCCCTTTCAATACCCAGGCCATAAGCGAGACCCGTTCCACTTGGGGCATGCAAAGAGGCCCCTGAGTCAAGAGATCCTTGCGAACTGGAAGCCGCCAGGGCCCCTCCACCACGAGGCGCATCAGGTCCGCGTACCACGGGCGATGCGGCCAATCCGGAGCCACGAAAATCACTCTCCCCCTGTGAAGCTCGATGCGCTGAAGCACCCGACCGATTAGCACCCACGGAGGAAACACATACAGAAGTTGGTCCTGCGGCCACGCCTGAACAAGGGCGTCTAGCCCCTCCGACATTCTTTCCCTTCTTCTGCTGAAGAACCGTGCGACTTGAGCAGACCGAAATGTCGCCATGAGATCCATCACCGGCAATCCCCAGCGAAGCACTAACTCTCCGAACACCTCCGGATGAAGAACCCACTCCCCCGGGTCTATCTTCACACGACTCAAGAAGTCGGCCTGCACATTGTCCACCCCCGCGACATGTGCCACCGAGAGGGCCACCAGATGTCGCTCTGCCCATTCGAACAAGCCATCTGCTTCGGACTCGAGCTGCACACTGCTGGTGCCCCCCTGACGGTTGATGTAAGCTACTGCTGTCGCATTGTCCGAGAACACACGAATGGCCTGCCCCTGAAGAAACGGCCAAAATTCCTGCAACGCCAGCGTGACCGCTCTCAACTCTAACCTGATGATGGCCCAAGCCGACTCCCGAGCGGACCACGCCCCCTGCGCTATGTGGCCCTGACAATGGGCTCCCCAGCCCTGAAGACTGGCATCCGTTGTAAGCGCTATCCACGCCGGCGTTTCCAATGACATGCCCTTCTCGAGATTCCCCGGAGCTAACCACCACTGCAGGGCCTGACGAGTTTGAGGAGGACAAACCAACCTCCGCGACAAAGAATCTCTCTGATGGGACCATCTTCTCAACAACGCTCTCTGCAGAGGCCGCATGTGAGCCTGTGCCCAGGGAACCACCTCTAGTGTCGCCGCCATTGTCCCCAACACCTGCAGGTACGCCCAGGCGGAGGGACTGCGCATGCTGAGGAAACGGACTACCAACTGTCTGAGCGCCAAGACACGATGACGAGGAAGAAAGACTCGCCCGAGACCGGTGTCGAAACGAGCTCCCAGGTATTCCAGGTGCTGCGACGGCTGCAACTGGCTCTTCGCAACGTTGACCACCCAACCGAGACTCTGGAGCTTCGCCACTACTTTCGCCGTGGCGGAGAAACTCTCCGCACGAGACTTTGCCCTTATCAACCAATCGTCTAGATATGGGTGAACCAACACGCCTTCCTTTCTTAACGCTGCTGCGACAATGACCATCACCTTGGTAAATACCCGTGGCGCAGTCGCCAGACCGAAGGGAAGCGCTTGAAACTGAAAATGCCCCACCGGAACCGCAAACCGGAGAAACTTCTGATGCTCCTGCCGTATTGGAATGTGAAGGTATGCCTCCGACAGGTCCAAGGACGTCAAAAACTCCCCCTTTTGTACCACTACTACCACCGACCTGAAGGTTTCCATACGAAAGTGCGACACTCGGAGACAGCGATTCACCCTCTTTAGATCTAGAATGGGACGCCACTGCCCCTCTTTCTTTGGAACGACGAAATAAATGGAGTACCGACCGCTGCCTAATTCGACTGCTGGTACCGGAACAATTGCTTTGAGTGCCAGCAGCCGCTGAACCGTTTCCTGCACCGCTCCGTGCTTCGCTCGGGCCTTGCACGGGGACTGCACGAAAGAATCGGTCACCGGGCACTGCAACTCCAGGGCATAACCTTCCCTGATCACCTCCAAGACCCACTGATCAGACATTAGTTGGACCCAGGCAGGGTAGAAGTCCCGTAACCGACCCCCCACGGGAACTAACCCCACCTGGGCCCCATCACTGTGACTTTCTGAAGGAGAAGGAAGAAGAAGAAGAGGCGGACGCGGGCGTAAGCCTCTGCCTGCCCCACGAAACCCCTGGGTTCGAGATGGGAAACGTCCGCGCTGACTCTGGCCAAACCTGGGGGTACGAAAGCGACGAAAATCCCGCTGCTGACCCCGGAGGCTAAAGCCTGCCCGGCCTAATTTCTGCTTGTCCTCCGGCAATCTGCCTCCCTTGGACTCACCCAAATCCTTGACCAACTTCTCCAAATCCTCCCCAAAAAGTAACTTGCCACGGAACGGAAGCTTACTCAACCTAGCTTTAGAAGAACCATCCGCCGCCCAATTACGCAGCCAAAGACATCTCCTACCCGCTACAACCGAAGCCATACTCTTGGACAAACCGCGGATCAGATCATAATGAATATCAGCGAGATATGCCGCTCCAGATTCCAAACGGGACGCCTCCTCGCTCTCCGCCACTGAGGTCGCCCCTTGAAGCCGTTGTGCCCATCGTAGACAGGCTCTGGCTACCCAAGCTCCACAAATAGATGCCTGCAAGGACAATACATTTGCCTCAAAAACCTGCTTAAGCAAATTTTCTAACCTACGGTCCTGCGCATCCTTAAGTGCCGCGGACCCCTCCACCGGAATGGTGGTCTTCTTAGTGACAGCCGAGACCACCGTGTCCACCTTTGGCGCCTTAAACAGATCCTGATCCTGATCCATCAGCGGGTAAAGACGTGACATCACTCTAGAACCCTTGAGCACTGCTTCCAGCATATCCCGTTCCTCCTGAATCATCTCTTTAAACACCCTATGAACCGGGAAGGCCCTCTGAGTCTTGCGGAAAGCTTGCAGCAAAGGATCCTCCAGGGTGGAATCCTCCGCCGGACCCCCCGTGGGCATATTCAAAGCCTTAAGGGACTCCGAAATGAGCGCCGGCAACTCCTCCCTACGGAATACCCGGACCACTCTAGATTGATCCTCTGGATCCTTAATTTCACCTTCCTCTAGGTCCCCATCCAGGCCCTCCTCTAGGTCTGCGTCATCCGCCCGAAAGTCATCCGACAGGACTGACGGATCCACTCTATCCCTGTCCAATCTGGGCTTCTTTGACATACCAGTAACCAAATCCCCCGGGATAGGCGAAGCAGACCTTTTTCCGTGCAGACTGTCCCCAGAAGACCCTGTCTGTGGGGCATCAGAAGCAGCCCCTAACGCCTTTTGAAGCAAGGTCAAAAATTCTGAGGAAAAAATAGCTTCCAAACCCCCTGTGACAGGAAGCTGAGACCCAGGAGGACCCTGACCTGCTGAAGTAGAGGGTCTCGACTCAGGAACCGGCAGAGGGGCCCGAACAGACTCCGGCTCCCCTATGCTGTCCACTCTCCCTTCAGCCCCCTCTCCAGCAGCCTCTTCTCCAGTGGAGGACTCTAGACTACAGCCCTTACACACTCCATCCGGGGACACAGAACCCCTCCGGGCACCACACAAAAGGCAAAGCTGTTTGGCTGGCATGCCTTGCCCTGTAAAGAAAAGAGGCTGTTCCGTCTAGTATGGCTTGATTTCGTATTCTTTTTTTTTTTTTTTTGTTAATTGAATAGGCAGGAGAAATTAAGAAATAACAAAGAACTAAGCAGAGCTAGAAATAAAGCAACAAAAAGAACGGGAGGGCTGATTTCTGCGCCTCAGAACGAGTCGCCGCAGCCCCAACCGTCCACGGCGAAGTTTCCCGCGCTAACACATGCGGCACGGCCTACTTCCCCTCGCAATCGCAGCTCGTCACTGAGCAGGTCCCCTTACCTCTCCGGACTCTGTCAGCAGCGTTACTCAGTGAAACCAGCTATCGGAGACTTCCTGCTTCTCCTCGGAAGCGCCTCCGCTGAAAACTCCGTCTCCCGCAGAGAACGGAGAGGGCGGCTTAAAGCGCTTGCAGGCAACACTTCTGCGCGTTGAGTCCAGCCCCTTACCGACTGCAGAGCCCGCCTGAGGAACTCAGACCCACAGGCGCGGGTCTCCTGCTCCCGCCGCTTGAACTGCTGACCGTCGATGCCCCCAAGGCAAAGGAAAGTAAGAAAAAAGAAAATAAAGAAAACAAAGGTAAACCCGAGGACCTCAGGGAAATCACCGGCACAGGCAAGAGCTATGCAATTAACCCTTGAAGACCCAGTCTGGGCCCTTTCTATCTTCTTTTATTTTATATTATGATTAGTATTAATTTTCTTTATATAGGTCAAACTAATCCTCTTAATTGTTCTTCAAGTGAGCCCCTAAAGCCTTGGGCTCACCACCTCTCAAGCTGCTTTGGAGACTGATAACTGGTGAGAGGAGGTGGTGCCAGCGCTTATATATGCCAGTGACATCACAACTGTGAAGTTTCTCATTCTCCAAAGTTGCTGGATGAGGTTGACAACCCATGGATTCCGGGACTAGACTAGAGGAACGATCAGGAACATACAATTATGCATGGTGACAAAAATGCATGCACCATACGTGACCTGCCTGTAGGCATAATTGGAGGTGTAGTTTGGGCGGAGCACAGGCAGAGTCACGAAGCATGCACCTAGGTTATAACATAAGTATTTGTGTGCATATTTACGTCATGTACATTTAAACCAGCTCCTGAGGGGATATAAATGTATAAAGTCATGCGTAGTTAATGCGTGTTTTACTGTGTGTATTTCACACCTATTTTATAAAGTCAAGTACATGTGCTGAAAACGCTAGATTTCAGAAAAGGACACCCCCAACCTGGCTGGGACACCAGTTGGTCTAATGCCAAGTCTGACTGTGATACCATCCAGGTTTAAACTAGTCTTGATACACTTCAAATCGCATTACCTTACCTCCTAATAATAATTCTATAAATATTTTTTTTTTATACCAGGGGTCCCCAAACTATGGCCTGAGAACCAAAACCAGCCTGTAAACCCATTGCCCCTGGCTTGGGCCACTGCTGCCAAGGCCAAACTACAACTAGCCTGCATCACTGCCACCGCCTTTCTCCCTGGCCCCCACCCTTCGCAGTCCAGCATCGCTCGCCCTTCCCCCCCCCATTTGCCTTTTCTTATAGTAGTGGCCAGCATCAGCAATGATTTGCAAACGCTGCCTCTTGTCTCTCCTGGAGCCTTCCCTCTGCTACATCCTGCTCCACTGGAAAAAGGAAGTCACACCCACACCCTGCTCAGCAGAATCCTTGGACATTTCTGTCATCTCCAATGAACCTCTCAGTTTGAAAAGTCTGGGGACTCCTGATTTATTCTGTTCAGTGACAACCAAGTTTGCAGCTCCTTGAAGGCCTCAACATGACCCCTTTTGCACCACAGAATTCTTACAACTACATGGAATCAAATGGAGCTGAAATTGTTGTCTATGGAATCTCAGATTGTTGCCAAGGAAGTCTACTGAGCGATACAAACAAGATAACTAGGTAACACAGGTATTGCCCCAACAATTTCAGAGCACAGATAGGCAGTCCATGTGAACCATAAAAAGGTCAGGTTGGCAGGAGGTCCACAATGAATATATATAGGATATAGCGGCATATACTGCCTCAACCATTTGCAAATTAATTTCATGAATATTCATCATGGAAACCCTGGAAACTATATCTATCTGTGGCAATCAAGGATCAGAGAGGTCTACTCTGATTGAGAACAGGGAGTTAAAACAGTAGTGCTCTCCATGTCTGACAAAATTCAAGTTTGCCATGAATGGACAGACGTTTTTCTCAATTTACTTCACAAGAGTGGTAAAAAGGAGAAATGCGATAAAGGTATGGGGTGTGAACAGGCTCAATATTTGCAGACTGCAGTTCTTTCTTAAAGAATCAAGGGGGGGGGCATTTTCAAAGGCAGTGGCCAGCACAATTAAAGCAGTTGGCCATTGCCGTTTAATTTCAACCTGGATATTCAATGCAAAGGCCAGTGGCATTTGGTCAGTGGCATTAATTATCCGGTTTGCCCGGTTAGCCAATTAGATATCTGGTCAGTGACAGATAGCTAAACTGGCTAAAGTTGGGCCAGATTTTTTTGGCCAGATTTTTTTAAGGTTAACCAGCCAGCAGGTGAATATCACTTCTGCCCTGTTGGTTATGGTTGCCACCCCTGGAATGCCCCGATACTAACAGTTAGCGTTGGGGCATTCAAATGAGGTAGCAGGGGATACTGAGTGGCAGTAAGCAGTTTAGTGTGCTGAATATCCCACTGACCGTGGTTTAACTGGTTAGCAGATCTGCTAACTGGTTAAACTGCTTTCAAAATGCCACCTCAAGGTGTTTTCTAAAATAACTACAAATGAAGAAATGATTTTGGCAGTTTTTTGGCCTTATTACTGTATACCTTTAGATATTTTTTGTATGTGGCGACCCTCTGGATAGCTATCCTAAATTGTGTTCGGTTTTCAGTGAGGCGGTTCATTGTTGACAGACTGGTACCCGTAGCTGCTGTTATTGTATCGATCCATCTCATTGCTGGCCTTCCTCTTTTGCGTTGACCTTCTATCTTGCCAAGCATAATGTCTTTCTCTAATGATCTCTCTCTACACATGATGTGTCCAAAGTATGAAAGTCGAAGTCTTGTCATCTGAGCTTCTAAAGAAAGCTTAGGTTTGATCTCCTCTAGTACCGACTGGTTTGTTCTTCGGGCAGTCCATGGTATACACAGTATTCGCCGCCAGCACCATAATTCAAAGGCATCAATTTTCTTCCTGTCTGTCTTTTTCACTGTCCAGCTTTCACATCCGAAAATACCATGGCTTGAACAAGTCGAATCTTTGTATGGAGAGAGACATCTCTGCTCTTGAGAATCTTATCTAGGTCTTTCATAGCCATTCTGCCAAGAGCAATGCGTCGTCTGATTTCTTGACTGCTTGTTGCTTCTTTATTGATAGTTGATCCAAGTAGGTTAAAGTTGTTTACAATTTCAATTTCTTCTCCTTCAACGATGAACCTGTTGATTATGCCAGTTGTCATGATCTTTGTCTTCTTTACATTAAGGTGCAGGCCCATTTTGAGACTATGTTCTTTGATTGTGAGAAGCAAATGTTTCAGATCATCTTCACTTTCAGCCAGTAATGTGGTATCATCAGCATAGCGAAGGTTGTTGATGAGTCTTCCACCAATCTTCACACCTCTGTTGTCTTCATACAATCCTGCTTCTCTGATGATTTGTTCTGCATATAAATTAAACAGGTAGGGGGAAAGTATGCAGCCTTGTCTTACACCTTTGCTTATTTTAAACCATTCTGTTTCTCCTTGTTCCATTCGAACTGTTGCTTCTTGATCAATGTACAGATTGCGCAAGAGAACGATCAGGTGTTCTGGTATACCCATGTTTCTTAATGTGGCCCAGAGTTTCTCATGGTTTACACAGTCAAAAGCCTTGCTATAGTCAATAAAGCACAAATAGATATCCTTTTGGTATTCTTTAGTCTTTTCAAGGATCCATCTCACATCCGCAATGATGTCTCTCGTTCCTCGCCCTTTCCTGAACCCTGCATGCACTTCAGGTAGTTCTTGTTCCAGGTATGGTTGTAGTCTCTTTTGAATAATCTTCAGTAGAATCTTGCTGGCATGTGGGATCAGAGCGATTGTGCGATAATTTCCACAGTCAATTGGATCACCTTTCTTTAGTATTGGTATAAACACAGATCTTTTCCAGTCAGTTGGCCATGATGTTATCGTCCATATTTCTTGGCAGAGCCTTGTGAGTACGGTAACAGCTGCATCAGATTGCTGCAATACTTCTATGGGAATGCTATCAATGCCTGGTGCTTTGTTCTTTGATAAGGCTTTCAATGCTGCTTCAACTTCTTCTTTCATCACCAATGGTTCCCGATCATAAGGTACAGGTTGAAACGGCTGTTGGTCCACTTGATCTTTATCATATAAAAACTCTGTATATTCCTTCCACCTTTTCTTGATCTTCTCAGCATCATTCAACATAGAACCTTGAGCATCTTGTAACATTCCAATTCGAGGCTGGAACTTTTTCTTTAACTCTCGTAGCTTTAGGAAAGCCGATCTTGTTCTTCCTCTAATAGTTTCTGCTTCTATTTCCTTGCAAGTGTCATTGTAGTACTTTTCCTTGTCCTGTCTTGCTGCACGTTGGAAATCTCTGTTGAGTTCTGCGATTGTCTTTCTTTCTCCTCTGGCTTTAGCTTCTCTGCATTATGCTTTTTTTCTCTTTTGTTTTTTGACTCTTTTCTTTTTAATTTTAGCCTGCTTTATTGTTTTTATGTTATATTGATTAAATATTTTCTGTAAACTGCTTTGTATAGCTAAACTAGGAAAGCAGTATATAAATTTTCACAAGTAAATAAATAAATAAAAAATTTGCTCACTGCACATTTCCATTTTGTACAAGTAGGATGTGGCACTGCTGGTAATTTAAAAGACTTGTTAAGGATCCCAAAATGAGTGGGAGGTGCATAAAAAATTGAATGTATCTAATTACCAACCCACAGATGCAGAGCCCCTATCTCCACTACATGAGAAAAAGAGCTGCACCACAAGCAAACACAGAGCTAGGCAAGATGCCCAGAGAAAGACACTCTAAGGAAACCACCAACATTCACATCCTAATGCAAACCTGGTACAATTATCAAAATCTCCTTAAATGGTTAAAAGAGTTATTTAAAAATTTCCCATTCTGTGTGTAGTTAGGGTGAGGATTGCTAAAATACACATAGGGTCATGGTTACTAACCTGCATATGGCTTTTGCAGCTAATGCAGGGCGTTAGTACAAGAAGCGCCATGTTAGCTATAGCAGGTGTGCATAGCGTTCCCCAGCAGCTAGCATGGCGAAACTGCAGAGATCATGCCATTGATGCAGCCAACACCACCCATGATGTCTGCAACTTTGATAGTTACCACGCACTAGCAAAACCCAAGGTAACTGTATGTTGTCGATATGCCCACTCTCTGCCCTAATCCCACCAACAAATGCAGATAATGCGCGATCAGCAGACAGATTTGAAAATCGCTGTTATTTGCATTTGTTCCACGTTAGTGCAGAAGCAGTGTGTCGCGTTAACAGCTATCTGCTGCGTTGACAGCTAATGCCCGTTAGTAAACATGTCCCATGGTTTTTTTATGTTCAAAACTAGGCACATTATTTTGTTTAGAAAAAGTACCTGCAGGCAAAGCGAGTACAAATGTCTGCAAGTAATTTTTCTATAGGCAATTTCCAACCTGAATGTACCTGTGAACTTTGCAACAAATAAAATTCTCATATAAGGATGAAGGATTCTCACCTGTTTATTTTTGCTTGGTCTGAAACAGTCTGGGCAAGCTGTAGCCCTAAAATAAAAACACAAAGTCTCTAGTAATCATAATCAAAAATAGTTTTAAATAAATATGCTCTTATCTTACCCATCTGCTCATTCTGGGCATGCTACAATTAAACATCCAAAACATCAAAAATACTGAAAACATTATAGAGCAATTAAAAGAGACACAATATAAAATCCACTAAGACATTATTTTCAAAGGCTTCCAAAAACAACATTAGAGCTTTCACTTCTTTCATAAAACTTCATGTAGTCAAGTTCAACAAGAAATATCTCTGGTAGCAGATTCCAACACTGCAGACCCGCTACAGAAAAGACCTGAGATCGAGCCTAAGAAAAAGCCAAACACAGAAATGATGGCACCTCTAGAGGGCTAAATTTTGGGAATGCAGAATAGCAGAACACCCTTTTGGATGGAGGGGCAAAACAAACTCCAGATCTGCCCCCAAGCTCTCTAGCTCCTGATGCTGTGTTGGGCAAAATATTGGTGGGGCCATGGTCTCTGTGGCCCACCCCATTTTGGTGGCCAGGCCAGGAACCTAAGGGGTCAATAACCTATTTAAATATTTAGGTTCATCTGAATTATGAATCCTAAATGTAACAGCTAACAGTTTGAAGTGAGACCTGAAATTTACAAGTGACCAACGAAAATGATGGAGAATTGAAGTAATATGTTTATGCTGAGGGCACTCAGTCAACAAACTAGCAATAGCATTCTGAGCCACCTGAAGAGCCTTTGCAGTCACCTGTGGAAATCACAGGCACAATGTATCATCAGAATCAAGCACATGAAAAGTCAGTGTTTGGGCCACAGTACTAAAATCCTTCATGATCAAGATTCATCACAAAAGGCATACCCTAAACAACAGTGGCCTCATTGTTAACTGCAGATCAAGTAATATACCCAATTAGAGAAGTTGCTTACCTGTAACAATGGTTCTCCGTGGACAGCAGGATAAATCAGCCACTCACATGGATGACATTATCCCAGATGGCCCCTAGGTAGGATTCGCTCTCCCAGAGCCCAACCTAAAAATAAACTCTCTAGGCATTTGCAGCAATCTCTCCCACTCACCTGTTGCTCCTCCCCTCAGTCTATTACATAGTTATGGCGCTGGAAGAAAACCCTTCAACCATAAGGAGGTGGGAGGGCTGTGTGGCTGCTTTATTCTGCTGTCCACGGAGAACCACTGTTACAGGTAAGAAACATATCTTTTCCATGAACAAGCAGGATATAATCAGCCACACACATGGGTGAATCCCAGGCTGAGGGTTTCAAGACAGCAGGGTTCCAGACAGGTCAGTATAGTTCTTGAAACCCGGGAAGAACTGCTGTGGTAGGTTGAAATCAGGTGTGTATGGATGATTTGCTTAAGGCGTAAGATCTTCCCAGATAGGTTACTTAAGGAGCATACATCCAAGGATTTGGAATATTGCATAGACAGTTCTGGTGGAGATGCAGAGTGCATAAGGGAAAGAAGCGACTCTGGGATTGAGACCTGTGGTAGAGGGAAAGAACATTATTTATTTATTTATTTACAATTCTTATATATCGCACTATTTATGATCAGCAACAACAACATCCGACAATATACAAAATGTCTGGTCATTACATTGAACAGGGAATGAAACTTGGAGAGAGAGGGTAACTATATACATAGGAAGTTAAATGGGGGAGGAACCTGTTTGGTGTTTTAAGTATTTGAGGACGAGCTATTCGAGTGTGACTGGGGTTCAGAGCCGTCAGTAAGATATTTGACAAATAGGAAGTGTTTCAGGGCTTTCCTGAACTGGCTCAGGTTAGGGATTGCTCTGATGTGTGGTGGTAGGGTGTTCCATAGCGCTGGGGCGCAGAGACTGAAGGCTCGGTTGGATGTTGTTTTGGTGCAGTTTGTCGTTTCTTTTGGTATTGATAACATATTGGTCTCGGCGGTTCTTCTTTGTCTGGTGGTGGCAAGTGGTTGTATGAAATCAGATAGAGAGGAGGAGGAGAGCCTCTTGATGGCCTTGAACGTCAACAACAAGGTCTTAAAACTGATCCGGGCTTGAATGGGGAGCCAGTGCAGCTGTTTCAGGAGGGGTGTGATATGTTCTCTTCTGGAGGCTCCGAACAGTATCCGCGCTGCACTGTTCATAGCCAGTTGCAGGGGGTTTAAGGTTGATCGGGGGAGTCCTTGTAGGATGGCGTTAGAGTAATCAAAATGGGGTATGATGAGGACTTGGTAAATGGCACAATTGTGTGGAAGAGGTTTGGGTAGGTACCCAAATGGATTAATTGGAGTGCGAGCACGCACCTTAGGCAGAAGGCCTGTGAGGTTTTCGACTTCCACTGCCCATGTGTTCTATTTATTTCCTTTCACAGACTTCTACTGCCCTTGTGCTCTATTTATTTCCTTTCATTATACGGTTTGTTTTTCCTGTTTGTTTTTTTTATTGGACTAGCAAGAAATGCCGTTTTGGACTGGCAAGAAGACATGGTTATATGATGAGCAAGGAATGTTATGAGGTGAGAGAACCCCTAATGTGGGAGAACCCTAGGAAGATGAGCCCCAGGAGGGCCTTCTGGATATGTGAGTGTATGGAGTGGAGAGATCTTGATGTGATGGTAAAAGAACAAAGGTTCTCTGGCATCCAAGAAGGGGTCTGGATATGAGCAGGGTCAGAATATCCAGGGACAAGAGACGATGTGGTGTCAGTGCCACACACAGGGTAGGTGTGAAGGGATGATGTGGAAATTGGTCAGTAGAATGATTAATTCATGGAGCTGAGTTTATGGCTCCAGTGGTGTTTGAGATTTCTGGGTATGCTGAAAAATTGGCTATGAGGGGAATGGAAGTAATGCTTGCCTTGACTGCTGCAGGTTAGCCCATGAGAAGTGGGGCAGCCCTGGATCGGAGTGTGTTGTCCCTCCATATGTGCTCTCAGGAAGGAGACAAGTTGGATTCCATTATAGTGAAGTTTAGTGTGCTTCTGCAGCCAAACTTGTAGAGTCACTCTGTCAGATGGGACTGCATACTAATTAAGAGGGAACATCTCAGCAGTGATGAATGTGAGACGGCTGAAGGACGAGTAGGAGAGTTGTTCCCAGCATGAGCTGCCTGGGGCACGGCAAGCACAGATTCACAGAACATACATTTATGGTCAACCTTAATGGCACCCTTGCAGTTCAACTTCTTAATGTCCAATATCTCCTAAAAATGTGGCCAGTAAAATGGCTTTGGACTATATATGCACACATATTTGAAACATAAAAGAATCAAATAAAACAAGAGCAATTAAAAAAAGAAATAGTAGGAAATAGTATAAAAAACTGAGACATTGTCAGGGCATGATTATTGGCACTCTTATAAACAGTTCAAATCAGTTTGAACAGAAGAACCACATTCCCACTGCAATAAAATTAGACATAACTGTGATCAACTGTCAGTACTCACATGACTTGAATCAACCAATGAATAATGGCTCTAATGTTTAAAATAGCCACATTCACTCCCTGTTCTATTTTCACAATGGTGAAGACAAGAGAGCTGTCAAGAGACCATCATAAAAGCCATTATCACCAAACATCAAACTTCAAAGGGGTACAAGGCCATCTCTGAAGATCTTGAGATTCCTGTCTCTACAGTTTGCAATGTTATTAAGAAGTTTTCTCCTCATGGAACTGTCAAGAACCTCCTAGGATGTGGTGGGAAGAGGAAAATTAATCCAAGTCGTCTTCGAAGGTTAGTGCAAACTGTTGGAAAAACACCATGTATAACATCTAAAGAACTTAAGGTTGACCTGGAGCAATCTGGAATGGTGGTTTCAACCCGCACCACACGCTGTGCACTAAATAAAGAAGGACTTCATGAGCAAAGGCCAAAGAGGACCCCACTGCTCAAAGATAGATATAAAAAGTCACACCTGATCTTTGGCCAAATCCACCTTGAGAAACCACAATCCTTCTGGGAAAATGTTCTGTGGACAGATGAAAGCAAACTTGAGCTCTTTGGCAATGCAGACCAACGATATATTTACAGACGAACAAATGAAGCTTATAAGGAAAAAAATACTCTTCCGGCAGTTAAATATGGTGGAAGTGCCATAATGTTGTGGGGCTGTTTTGCTGCCTCAGGAACTGGAGGCCTAGAACGTATTAGAGGAATCATGAAGTCAGAGGACTGCCAAGGTATTTTGAAACAAAATGTGCTACCTAGTGTCCGAAAGCTAGGTCTGGGTCAAAGGTCATAGAAGGACAATGACCCAAAACTTACATCCAAAAGTACAAAAGAATGGTTTAAAAGGAACAAATGGACCATATTAAACTGATTTCAATCCAATCGAGAACCTTTGGAAAGGGCTAACATCTGCCATTGGTTAAAGGAATTCTGGAAACATTCATGAGCTGGAACAAATCACAGTTGAAGAGTGGAAAAAACTACCAGCAGACAGATGTATGAAACTTATAAATGGCTACAAGAAACGTTTAAAGGCTGTCGTCACTGCCAAGGGTTGTGCTACCAACTATTAGTGAAGGTATCATTAATCCTGTCCAGGTCATATTTTGTTTTTCTCTCCGAAATGACTATGTTTAAGTTGTACGGACATCTTATTTTGAGTTGTATACCTTTGAACATACTATTAAAATATTATGACGACATACATTTGGAATATTTTCAGTTATTTCTCAAGATATTGTACACAACATACCTAAAATGCAAAGGTGCCAATAATGTTGACCACAACAATAAGTGTGGTCTACTACAAATGTTTTTTGGATATTGTCAGTATTCGTCAGAGGGAAATTGAAGCATGAGAAGGATGGACACTGAGCAGGACAGGAAAAAATTCCATGAGGAAGGGGCTGACAGTTCCATTCAATTCTCCAGAACCATCAAAGCATGTTGTTTTGATAGTGACTTTCAGTACTACAACAAACTATCCTTCTTGTAATGGAACCCAAAGGCTCAACTCCATGGGCCCAGGAGCAGAGTTATCCACTGGAAAGGTGTGATGGTAGCTGAAGGAGAAAGGCCATGTGGCGGACCTTCACTATAAAGATGTGGTCACAGCTTAGGAAGAAAGTTGAACTGGACCCCCCCCCCCCCCTTCTATCTGCTTATATTAGTTTATACCAAAATATTTTTTTTCTTCATCAAAAGTGAAATCAGGTTTTCCTAAAGCAATTTTTCACGCTAATTCTAAATCTGTAATTAGTTTTTCTCTAGCACATAGGGTTTAGAGGTATCATCCAGAGAAGTTTCTGTAAAATGTTACATATTGTAAATATTGAAAAAGTCAGATGTCAAAGAGGAGGGCGGTGGTGAGGGAGGGAGCTGATACAGGAGACTCACCTTAAAGGGTCACAGAGTGGGGGAGTGTGCCAGGGCAATTATGATAAAGATTTTTTGGCAGCCAATAAAAACTGTTATAAGAAGGGGGGAGTGGGGATCCTATTTTCTAAAGATCTGTTGGTGGAAACTAGGGAGGTTATTAAAGATCGGGAATGGAGATATGTTATTTGGATTGGGGTACTGGAAGGGAAGGAGGTTACAATTTGTAATATTTACGCACCTAATACTGCCCAAGGCAGTTTCTTTGATAAGATTCTCCCAATTATAGAGGAGCATAAATGGGGGAGTTTAGTTTTGGGAGGGGATTTCAATACAGTAGTGAACCCCAGGTTGGATGCTTCGGGTGGGGGACGGAGGTGGGGGAAATCTGGGAGGAGGAAGTTAGAAAATATGATGTCCAGTTTGGGACTGGTAGATGTTTGGAGACACAGGCATGGACGGGAGAAATAATACACTTATTATTCGCATCCTCACCAAACCTATAGTCGAATCGATATGTTGTGGATTGAAGCGTGTTGACTGGATATGGTGAGTAGCGTTGACATAGGGGTGTTGGCCTGGTCTGATCATGCTCCCGTTACCCTTGTTCTTGAGTTATACAAGGAGAGAAAAGGGTTACGTTTTTGGCGTCTGAATGAATCGCTTCTCACGGTTCCGGAGGAGGTTGCGAGTTTAAAAGCGTCCATCAGATAATATTTAGAACTAAATGGTGGTGGGGAGGTGCCCCGGGAGATGGGATGGGATGGGATGAAAGCTGTGATACGGGGGCGTTTGATTGCCTTAGCAGTAAAAAAAGAAGAAACAAATGGGAGAGACAAAGGACCGGTTACGGACCCTGTTGACCCAGTTAATCAGGGAGCATCAAGTGACAGGGGGCAAGTCTAAATTAAAACAGATAGCTAAAGTGCATGAGGAATTAGAGGCTTTAAGAATAGGTGAATGGGCCTTTCAAATGAAAAGGATGCAATATGAATGTTTTGTAGGAGGCAATAAGCCGGGTCGGTATTTAGCTAGGCAACTAAAGCAAAGGCAAGTTAAGCAGCAGTTATACAGACTGAAAAACGATAAGGGTGTTTGGGAACATGGTACTATTAATATACAGGAAATTGTCTGCAAATATTATAAGACACTTTATGCGTCGGAGCTGAAAGGGGTGGAGGGGGATGTTACCAGTTATTTAGAGAGCATAAATCTCACGGAATTAGCGGACTCTGAGCAAACGTGGCTTGATGGAGAGATAGAGGAGGTAGAAGTACGCTTAGCAATTAATGCTCTTAAGGAAGGCAAAGCACCGGGACTAGATGGTCTATCCGCAAGGTTCTATAAGACCTTTAGTAATGAAATAAGTAGTGAACTTACAAGGGTGTTTAATGATGTTCTTCAGGGTGAGACACTCCCACGGTCAATGGCTGTAGCGGGGATAGCTCTGGTGCCCAAGCCCAGGAAAGATAAGGGGGTAAGTGAATCATTTAGACCTAATTCTTTAATTAACCTTGATGCGAAGATCTTAGCAAAGATTTTAGCTAGCAGATTGCAGAATTACCTCCCTAAGTTGATTCGTAATGATCAAACGGGTTTTATCCCGGGCAGACAGGCTAGTGATAATATCCGGAAGCTCCTTAATGTAATATGGGTATCCAAGAGGGAGAGGATAGATTCCCTGGTGATGGCAGTGGAAGCGTAAAATGCTTTTGATAGAGTGGAGTGGCCCTTTATGTTTGCAGTGCTACAGAGAATGGGGATAGGGGAGAGTTTTCAGAGTTGGATTAGAGCACTCTATGATATGCCGAGAGCTTGGATTAGAGTGAATGGCACATATTCGAGTGAATTTGATTTGGGCCGGGGAACTCGACAGGGATGCCCCTTGTCACCTCTGCTCTTTGATTTGGTGATTGAGCTCAGAAGATCAGAGAGCAGAATCACATTAGTGGTATAAAACAGTGGGGAAGGGGGAGTATAAAATCTCTCTTTTTGCTGATGATGTCATTTATACTGTGGGTAGACCATCTGAATCATTACCTGTTCTACTGGAGGAGATAAGGCGGTATAGTGATGTTTCAGGGTATAAAATGAACATGGGGAAAAATGAGATTTTAAAAATTCAGTTGTGCTCGGAGGAGGAAGAGCAATTACGGAAGGTATATCCATTTAAATGGGCAAAACAGAGGATAAAATATTTAGGGGTGTGGATCTGTAGCGAGTGGGGGAAGTTGCGAGAATGACTCCCTCGTTACTAATATTTTGAATGATTTGGTGCGATGGGACAAAGTTAGGTTTTCATGGGTCGGGAGAATTACCATTGTTAAAATGAATGTTCTGCCGAGGATACTTTATCTGTTTTTGGCATTGCCTACTGAGGTGTCAGTGGCACAAATAAAGTTGTTGCAGCAGAGAATTTTTTCCTTCATTTGGCGAAGACGCCCTCCGAGGGTTAATAAAAGAGTGATGGTAAGGAGTAGAGGTGAGGGGGGGGGGGGGGTGGTAGGAGTTCCGTATTTGATGAGATATTATAAAGCAGCGCAGTTGCAGGCGATAATATATTGGAGGATAGGACCGGAAGCTCGGGGATGGGTTCAGGTTGAACAGGAGCTGTGGGGACAAGGTTGGTTGGCAGATAGCCTTTGGACCAAGGAAAGGGGGGGAAAGAGAGGGGGGGAATAATTCGAAGCAGAGCCCCTGTATGGCAGTAACTTTGCAGATATGGCAACAAGAAAAGGCTAAATTACTGGGAGCCCGAGTAGATATTCAATTGCAGAAAATTCGACAGTGTGTTGGCTTCCGCGAAGGGGGGCAATCTACTGTCTATAAAAAAATGGGAGGAGAAGGGTTTGATATGGATGGAGCAATTGTTTAATAGAGTGGGCAAGTTGCATACTTTTGAGTGGCTCAAGGACTACTACTCATTGGAGCAGGCTGATTGGTTTGGCTATTTTCAGTTAGAACATTTTATTGGGCAGAACTTACGAGAGAAGGATTGGAGTCAACCACATTCCCCATTTGAAAAGTTGTAAGTACGTGGACTAGTATCGCAGATATATAGGGGGATGGGAGGGGGGAGTGGTCAGGAGGCCTTTCAGGTAGCTTGGATACGGGACTTAGGTGGCTCTTGGGATGAGGAACGGTGGGCGAGTGTCTTTGAGGAAGTTAAGATTGTGACCAGCTCTGCTGCTATACAAGAACACTGTTACAAAATGCTATATCGAATGTATATTACGCCAAAGAGATTGGCAGAGATAGATAAACTAAGGAGACCTATTGTTGGAAAGGATGTGGGGGGATAGGTACATATTTACATGTGTGGTGGAATTGCTCTGTGATACAGCGAATATGGAAATAGATGAAGGGGGTAGTTCATACTAAGGTGGGATGGAGGGGGGAGATTGGTCCTGAGCAGGTTCTATTGGGGGAATGGAGGGAGGCGGGTAATGAACTGAGTTATCTGTTAAAGATGGTTTCTATAGCGGTTAGGATGGAAATAGCTTATACATGGAAGGATGCGGGAGCTACATGCACGCCTGAACAATAAATTACCTGTATTTTTCAGAAGATGGCAACCATATGTTCAATGGAAGAGGGATTTAGAGGTCTAATGGGGTAATTTGGGGGGGACCATGTTATGGAGCGTAAGGGGAATTAGCTACAGATTTGGATTAGATTCTGTGAGTGCGATAGCTGGGGTTTAAAGGTGAGAGGAGGTACACTGTTTTATGGCTATTTATAGGTGAAGAAGTCATTGTAAGAGGGGAGGAGGGGGTAGGTTTAAGAGAGGGTAGGGAGGTGTTGGGGTTGGGGGGGGGACTTAGAAATTAGGGAGGGGAACATACCATAATATAATACTGTTTTGATTGGTTGTGTATTATTGAACACTAATAGGGTACGGGAAGGAGGTTGGAGGGGGGATTGGGGTAGGTAGGGGATCTCCTGCGGGTTCAGAAGTTGGTATTGTATTAGAAATGTTGCTGTGTATGGTGCCTTTGATAAATGTATGAGAAAGCATGTGTTTAAATTTTTCTGCATAGCTTTGTTAAATGGAACATTCTTTAATAAAAATATTTAAATATTAAAAAAGAAAAAGTCAGATGTCACATGTCACATGTGCTAAGAACTATATTTGGCATATTTGCATGTAAAAATGCACTAAAAGTGTTTTACAGAAGACTTTCTGCATGAAGTTTGTTAGGATTGTCACGATACAACATCCAGCAGTAATCTGCTATCATGCTCTCATCCCAGAATCCTTGGTAACGTTTTTCCTTGGCCTGAATGTCTTGGTGAAACCTCTCACCCTGTTCGTCACTCACTTCACCCATGTTTTGTGGAAAAAAATGAAGATGTGAGTGCACAAAGTGCATTTTCATTGACATAATCTGGCAATTTGTGATTAGCCAGAAAGTTTTCACAGATCCACTTAAAGGCTTGCCACACTTCAAGTTCCAAAGCATCCAGGCATTTTTCAAATTCTTCATCCTCCATCACTTGTCTTATTTGTGGCTCCACAAAAATGCCTTCTTTCAATTTTGCAGCAGTTATATTTGGGAATTTAGAAACAAGATACTGAAATCCTTTGGAATTTGTTTGTGCCACTCTTTTCACTAAATTTTTCATTAAACCCAGTTTTATATGCAAAGGAGGAAGCAAAATGTTTGCTGGATCGACTCATGGAACATGACTAACACTGCTGCTTTCTAGATTATAAGCAGTTCTTAAAGACCAGTTATGAACAGCATAATGATCTTTGACAGCACGACTGTCCCAGAGGTAGAGAAAACAGCAATATTTGGTAAATCCACCGTACATTCCCATCAGCATGCCAATTGTCATAGCGTATAGATTGGAGCAATTTTTGCAGGTTATCATATGTCTCCTTGAGTTGGACAGAGTGTGCAAGTGGAATAGACAGCTTTACATTGCCGTTGTGAATAAGAACGGTCTTGAGGCTTTTTGTTGAAGAATGAATAAGTACCATTCTGACGGTCTGTGTACCTGTGAGAGGGCTCCAAAAACTCAGCCAATATCGTTGCAATAACACATTAGATTATCTACTTTAAAGAACGTCACTAAATTATGATTGCGCATGCGATAATGGCAAATGAGAACATTCTTTTGAAGTAAGTTCTTTTCCCTCAGCCTTGAAGCAAGGAGTTCTGCTTTATCTTTTGAAAGTGCCAAGTCTCGTATAAGATCACTAAGCTCTTGGCTGAATTTCTCTGGGTTGCCGTCGCTTTCATCTGGCATGTAGTTTGCATCTTCTCTTTAGGTTGGCCACCACTTGCATCTTCATCTAACTCCATTTCATCTGGTACAGAAGACAGTCCCATCCTGTGGAGGAATTGGAACAGGAAGTGTTTCGTCATGTGGGACTGGTTATATTGCAGACATAAGATTTGGATATACAATGCTGTGCTTGTTCTTTGTAGAGAAAACTGTGATATTAACCAGACAAAAATAACAGTTGTCATGATGGTTTCTCGGCTCCCTCCATATCATCGGTACAGCAAATGGTATCACTGTTTCCTTCCATTTAACCAATCACATAGTCCAATTGTACAGGCAGTGCAAATGATGTGAGGTGTCCATGGCTTATCCTGATCAACCAGTGGGCATCCAAAATATAACTTGTACATTTTGCAAAGATATGATGTTATGGTACGATGTAGAGTTACAGTAGCAAATGAACCACAAACATAACAAAAACATCGGAATGATTTCTACACTGTCTTGACATGGTTATATTATTTCTGATTATTTCTTTAGTCTTATTATTATCAAATACGTAATAAAAATAATTAACCTGAAAAACAAAATAAATACCAATCAATACTGGTAATCACTGATACAGTTTATGTCAATTCGGCTAGTACAGCAAAACTTTCGACACTATCATCTTTCAAACCTGATGTAATACAACAAAAACAAAGCAGGTTTTGAAAATGGTTCATCATAGGTTATCTAATATACGTGAAATTATTTGTGATGATTTTTTCATGTTGATCAGTGTTATTGGATATACTGCCCCCTATACATGGTAGCAGTTCACAATTAACAACATGGAGGAAACTGCTGACAGGAAACAGGCTGAGTATGGTGATGATAGGGAGTCCAAGCATGCTGGGCTGCAAGGGTTAACTCCTTCCATCTACTGTGGCTCCCTGATAGAGTCCATGGATGGGGCAGTTCGAGTGGTTTGCCATTTGTTTCCATATTACAACCTGTTTAGGGCAGCTACAATGATGTCCCTCTTAACTTAGGCAGAGATCGAATGGATATAGCCTAAGTTGTTTTCTCAGATGTTTAAGGTGTATTACATTCAGGTAGTGAAGACTTATAATCTAAGTTTGTATGTGAGGCAATTGGGTGACTCGGCCAGGATCTTGAGAAGCTGTGTGGATTTTGAAACCTGACTTACCCTGGGGGTCTAGCACACTACTCTAATCATAAGGCTCCATTCCCCCAAGGACAAGTTGAGAAACCTGGAGATCGGATGCATGCCCCATGCAAATGAGTCGTCTTGTCTGTTGAAAGTATATCCTTGCTAGACTCATATAGAACAGCGATGAAAGGAGGATGAGAGACTCCTAGTTCCTTGGAAAAGGGAGGGAGACAGCTGCTAGCATTCCAAGGAAGACCGGATGGAAACTGGGAGCTCTCAAAAGGTGGTGGTTAGGTAGTGTGCTATGCATCAGAACATGGGGGCGGTCTTTAGTCTACATACCCTTTCTTATTACTATTACTATTATTATTTTATTTATTTATTTTGTTCCTTTCCTGTCTTTGTTACCGGCTGGCCATGACCCAGCAACCTCAGAAACTGACCCGGCAACCTCTGAGCTATTCCATTGGTGGAGCTATTAAAGCTCCTCTGTTTTGTTTTCTTTTTCTTTTTAAACCTGTTCTAGACAAACATGGGTGTAGTAGGATGCTGCTGATGTATAGATACAGGAGGCTTCCAGTGCATATCTTTTTATGCACATGTCAAGGCAAGGCACTCCCACCCTGGGGGAGGGGGGGGGAATCTCTCTATTTGGTATAAGTCCTGTGGTGTCCTGGATGAACTAAAGATCACGATGAAACAAGGGACACAGCTCTTTCCCCTTGCTGCATGGGCAGGCTGATGCTGCTAAGTAGTGAACACTGAGCATTACAGCATAATGGGAGTTGGACAGCCTGATTCAGGAGCTTGAACTTGGTCCGTGCCTTATGTGCTATTTAATTTCATTATGTTAGGACGATGAGTATTGAGGCATCTGGACATGCAGTTTGGTGGACAAAATCAAAACGAGCATCCCTTGAGGAGTCGGTGGCAGTGGTGGGGTTTTTGTTTCTATTTATTTAGTTACTTAGTTCTTTCTTTATTTTATAAGAAACGTGCAATAGCAAATTAAGCCAGGGAACTACTGACTGTGACTACCAGACTCCAGAATATGAAATTAAAGTTAAGGAAGCTGGGAGAAGCTGAATGCATCCCACAGGGCCCTCACGGCTTAATGTTTGCACTTTTAAGGGAAAAAACTAACAGCAGTGGAGAAATCGGCAAGAGCGACTAGACACCACAGGGGCTAATTGAGGTGACAGGATCTGCAGTATTTCCCAGTTCTAGGTCATGCTGCATTATTCTGCATTGGGGTGGCTGCCTATCCTTCCCTACACACTGCCCCAACATGAATCATCCTGAAGGTAGGCTAGCCACCCCAGTACTCCAGCCTTCTTATCTGATTACGGACAATGCTTCAGACTAACTAGTGTCTCCAGAGGGTCTGTGAACGCTGGCGCATGGGATTAATCAGTGGTCCTCCAGGGCCGGTGAATGTAGGGCTCTTTTGTGGGTTGTTGTTTTTTTGGTCTATCCCATTAATGTTAGTGGGAGCAGGTGATTGGAGGTAGCAACTGCAAGTTCCCAGGAGGTAGGTCAAGTATCCCTTTAGTTCCTGAAGGTTAACTAATTGTCACAGGACATGACGGGCACAGCCTGTCGATGTCTGGTAGTACCCAACAGCCTGCGTGGGGCCTGATAGGTATGCTTTTTTTTTTTTAACAGAAATATTACTTTAACAAGCACTGGGCCTTGTGGCCATTAATAGAATTAGGAGAGCAGCGATCATAAACATTGGGATGGTATGCTCAGAGACTTATATGCTGGCGATATGGCTGACAAACACAACCTGCGGTGCAGCAGGGCAAAATACGGGATTGGGTGATGGCCATAACTGTGTTGAGAGTGCTGATGACTGACAGGAGGCATTGCCCCAACCCCTGTGAGTGGTTCCCACCATTAGAAGGTCCTGGGGTTCTGAGACTGGCCTGCAGGAATTGCCGTCACTAAAACACCTATTTAGCTATTTTTGGGTGAAACCCTCATGAGCGCCAAGGTTTGTTCCCATGAATGTTCTTTCCTGACTGAACTTTCCTGGGATACTGAGTCAGGGTCCCCTTGGGAGTTTCTGGTTGACAATTCTCATTCAGATATCCTCTGACACAATATATCCTGCAGGTACCTTGTCTGGGTTCTTAGGGAGATGGAGCTGTTTAATGAATTATCCTCGCACACAGAGACATCCCTTGGGAACCGAGTCAGGGCCCCTTGGGTACTGCACCTGCTAAAGCAATTCTTTTCTTACAAGAAACCTCCCTTGGGAGCCATGTCAGGGCCCCTTAGGAGTTGCAGCTAATGCAATTCTCTGCTCACAGGAAAACATCCCAAGGGATCAGTCTGGGCCCTCTAGGAGTTGCAGCTGCTGATGCGATTCTTTGCTCACAAGAAAACATCCTGAGGTAACCAAATCTGAGCCCTCTGTGTGTTGCAGCTGCTGACACGATTCTCTGCACACAAGAAAACATCTCGTGGGAACAGAGTCTGGGCCCTCTGGGAGTTGGAGCTGCTAATACAATTCTCTGCTCACAAGTGACAGTTCTATTCTCACAGGAAAAAAAAACATCTATAGCTGCTTGAGTGATTTCTTAGTCACACAGGTTAAAATACTTTAAAAAATACTTTAAAGTAACTGTAAAATAAGAAAGAAAAAAAAAAGAAAGAGAGCAGATTCTGTCCTGCTTGGCCAGGCAGATAAAATAAACTGAGGTGAGGAGCAACAGGTAAGCGGGAGGGACTGCTGTACATGCCCAGAGAGTTTATTTTGAGATTCTTCTGGGCTCTGGAAGAGCGGATTCAACCTAGGCACCATCAGGGATGATGTTGCCCATGTGTGTGGCTGATTACATGATGCTCTAGGGAGAATCCAGCCTGCTCGTGGGTAAAGGAGATGCAGTCTGCCACACAGGTAGACAGGGTCTGCTTGGAGACCATGATTCCAAGCCTGTTAACATCATAGGAGATGAACAGCTGTGTTAAGCGGCGATGGGGCGATGCCCTTTGAAAATAGGACAGTGTCCTCTTGCAATCCAGGGTGTATAACGAGGCCTCCATCCAGGAGGTATGAGTCTTGGGGAAAAAAGGTGGAAGAACCACTTCCTGGTTCATGTTAAAGGCGGACACCACCTTGGGTAGGAACTTTGGGTGTGTCCAGAGAACAACCCTGTTAATGTGGAACCTGGTGTAGGGAGCATAAGCCATCAGCACCTGCAGTTCACTAACACGCCTGGTGGATGTGAGCGCAACCAGGAACACTACTTTCCATGATAAGTACTTCAGATGGCACGTAGTCAGAGGTTCAAATGGGGGAGCCATTAGCTTCCCCCGAACAACGTTCAGGTCCCAAGCTACCAGAAGTGGGTGGATGGGGGCCATGAGAGGAGGAGCCCTTGCATGAAGTGGCCCACTAGTGGGTGCGCAGAGATGGACTAGCCATTGACAAGATGATGATGTGCCCCTATAGGGCAAAGATGCACCTGGACAGAATTGGACTTTAGCCCAGTCCGAGAGAGGTGCAGGAGGTAATGCAGGATGTCCTGCACCGAGCAGGAGAAGGGGGGCCGGACAGCGAATTGGCACCACTTGAAGGAATACGCACTGCATGTAGAGTCCTTGCCAGTAGAATGTCTTCCACCTCCCTGGAGAGGCGAAGGTGTGCTAAATGGCTAGCCTCTCAGCAGCCACACTGCCAGGGCAAGGGATCGCAGATTGGGATGGAGAAGGGTCTCATTCTCCTGTGATAGCAGGTCTGGGTCCTGACTCAGAGGTATTGGGGCTGCTTGAGACAGCTGCAGGAGCAGGGGGGACCACGGCTGTCGGGGCCAACTGGGGGCAATTAGGATTGATCAAGGTTCTGGGGACCAGAGGAGTCAGCAAGTAGGCATACAGTAGGCTCCCAGACCAATGCAGGAGAAAGGCGTCTGCTGCCACTCGACCCTTAGCCGGCCTCCATGAACAGAAATGTGGCAGCTGTGTGTTCTCGGGGCTGGTGAAGAGGTCCACGTCGGGGTCCCCCAGTGTTGGAAGATGTTGTTGGCCACCCCTGGGTGGAGTCTCCACTCGTGGGGTTGAAGGACCCTGCTGAGCGGTCTGCAAGCAGATTGTCCTGATCCTGCAGGTAGACCGCCTGGAGGGTCGTGCCATTCTCCATGGTGAAATTTCACAGGCGGACTGCCTCCAGGCAGAGGAGGTAGGAGCCTGTTCTTCTCTGCTTGTTGATGTAGAACATAGGTACTTGGTTGTCCGTCTGGACGAGTACCACTTGACCCACAAGGTGAGTGTGGAATACTCTGAGGGCATTCGTCACAGCCCGGAGCTCCAGGAGATTGATCTGGAGGGCACTTTCCTCCCGAGTCCAGGCACCCTGCGATTGCATACCATCACAGTGTGCTCCCCAACCTAGCTTTGAGACGTCTGTCATGAGGACGCAGCGTGCTGACGGGTCCTGGAAGGGTAGGCTGGCCATGAGGTTCGGCTGGCTCTGTCACCAGGCAAGAGAAACTGTGAGCGGCTGGGTGATCCTGAACCGGTCCTCCAGGTGGCCTGTGGCCTAAATCCACTGAGAGCTCAGAATCTACTGGGCCGGTCGCATCCTGAGATGGGCATGTGGGGTTACATGGACCGTTGAGGCCATGTGCCCCAGCAGGCATAGCAGAAGCCATGCTGACACCGTTGTGTGGTACTGCACCTCCCCTGCCTGTGCCACAAAGCGCTGCACCCTGTCCAGAGGGAGAAAGGCCCTGACCTGTGTTGAGTCCAGAAGAGCTCCGATGAATTCCAGGCACTGAGTTGGGAGCAGTTGCGACTTGGGATAATTGATTACAAATCCTAGAGTCTGCTGTACCTTGGTGGTGTGGAACGCCACAGTGCTTGCCTCCTCTGGCAAGCTGGCCTTTACAAGTCAGTTTTCCAGGTAGGGGAAGACAAACACTCCCAGCAGACGGAGGTGGGTGGCAACAACCACCAGGCATTTGGTGAACACCCTGAGGGCCGAGAAAAGGCCAAAGGGGAGCACCCTATATTGGTAGTGGCTCCCTCCAATAACAAAACAGAGGTACTGATGGTACCCGGGGTGGATCAGGATGTGGGTGTAGGCATCTTTGAGATCCAAGGAGCATAGCCAATCTTCCCATAGGAGGTAGGGTAGCAATGTTCCAAGGGAGGGCATCTTCTACTTCTTCCCTGACCAGAAAGCGGTTGAAGTTCTGCAGGTCTAGAATGGGCCAATAACCGCCTTCCTTTTTGGGATCAGAAAATACCTGGAATAGAACCCCATGCCCCAGAGGGGCAGAGGAACTGGTTCCATGGCCCGGTCCTCGAGTAGGGACTCAAATTCACCCTGCAGGAGTTCTGTGTGCAGAGAGGTCATGGGAAGCTCCCATGGAAAGTAGAGTGGAGGTGTCTGGTGGAAATGGAGGAGGTAGTCCTCCTAAACCACCTGCAGCACTCAGGCATCAGAGGTGATGCCTGGCCAGAGATGAGCGAAAATGGACCAGATTTTCGAAGGAAGTAGCTGTAAAAGTGAAGAAAAAGAGGGAGGCCTTCATGAAATACAAGAGATCACAGAGAGAGGAAGACAGGCATCTGTATTTGGAAAAACTTAGAGAAGCTAGCAAAGTAGTCAAGAAGGCAAAGATTCAAAAGGAGGAGGAAATAGCCAATGCAATAAAATGGGGGGATAAGACATTTTTCAGATATATTAGTGAGAAGAGGAAGGGCAAAAGTGGTATTGTCAGACTCAAGGATGCAGGGGGGGAATATGTAGAAGCTGATAAGGATAAAGCGGAATTGCTTAACAAATATTTTTATTCTGTGTTCACAGATGAAGAACCAGGAGCAGGACCTCAGAAAACACCCACAAATAAGAACAGAAGCGAGGGACATCTTGAACAATTTTCAGAAGACTGTGTTCGTGAGAAACTAGCTCAACTTAAAGTAGACAAAGCGATGGGACCGGATGGGATACACCCTAGAATACTGAGGGAACTTGGGGACGTTCTAGCAGCTCCACTGACTGACCTTTTCAATGCCTCGTTGGAGTCGGGAGTGGTGCCAAAGGACTGGAGAGAGGCTCATGTGGTGCCTTTACACAAAAGCGGAAGTAAGGATGTGGTTGAAAACTACAGGCCGGTTAGTTTAACTTCAGTGGTGAGTAAATTATTGGAAACGCTGCTGAAAGAGAAAATAGTGAGGTTTCTGGAGTCCGGCGGATTACAGGATCCGAGGCAGCATGGATTCACCAGAGGCAGGTCTTGTCAGACAAATCTGATTGATTTCTTTGACTGGGTGACCAGGGAGTTGGACCGAGGGAGAGCTCTAGATGTGGTGTATTTAGATTTCAGTAAAGCCATTGACACTGTTCCTCACAGGCGACTTATAAACAAACTGAGCACCCTAGGGATGGACCCTAAAGTTACTGCTTGGGTTAGAAATTGGTTGGGTGGGAGGCGACAAAGAGTACAAGTAAATGGAGCTCACTCTGAGGAGAAGGATGTTACCAGTGGTGTACCCCAGGGATCTGTCCTTGGTCCGATTCTTTTTAACATCTTTGTTAGTGATATAGCGGAAGGGCTGTCGGGTAAGGTTTGCCTCTTTGCGGATGATACCAAAATCTGTAATAGAGTAGACACCCAGGAAGGTGTAGATAACATGAGGAGGGATCTAGCTAAGCTTGAAGAATGGTCTAGAATTTGGAAGCTGGGATTTAATGTTAAAAAATGTAAGGTCATGCATTTGGGCTGCAGCAATCCACGGGAGCAATACAGTATAGGAGGTGAAGTACTTTTGTCCACTAAAGAAGAGCGGGACCTAGGCGTGGTTGTGTCTGATGATCTTAAAGTAGCTAAACAGGTAGAAAAGGTGACGGCAAAAGCTAGAAGGATGCTTGGGGGCATACGGAGAGGAATGGCTAGCAGAAAAAAGGAGGTGATAATGCCTCTGTATAAGTCTTTGGTGCGACCTCATTTGGAGTATGGTGTGCAATTCTGGAGACCGCACCTTCAAAAGGATGTGAACAGGATGGAGTCGGTGCAGAGAGTTGCTACTAAAATGATTAATGGGCTTCATTATAAAGCATATGAGGACAGACTTAAGATCTTAATATGTACACCTTAGAGGAAAGGCGGGATAGAGGTGATATGATTGAGATGTTTAAATACCTCCGTGGCATAAATGTTCAGGGAGAGAGCCTCTTTCAATTGAAAGCAAGTTCTGCTACGAGGGGACATGGGATGAGGGTGAAGGGAGATAGATTCAGGAGTGATATGCGGAAATATTTCTTTACGGAAAGAGTAGTGGATCCGTGGAATAGTCTCCCAGTGGAGGTGGTGAAGATGAGGACAGTGACTGAGTTCAAAAAAGCATGGGACCAACACAGAGGATCTCTAAAGGTAAAAAGTGGACTGTTGTAGTTGTTGTTATGGAAGGACAGACTAGATGGGCCTTGTGGTCTTTTTCTGTCATCATGTTTCTATGTTTCTATGTGCTTTGGGCTCTCGGATGGAAGAGAGGCTATGCCCAAGGAGTCAACCCCCCCCCCCCCCCACAGGCTGTGGCACTGTTACGGGGGCCATACTCCTGGCCATTGGCCTGCTGACCCTGTTGGGGAGTGTGGTAGGCCAGAATGTGGGTATTTCACATTGGCCGCCTTCTCCTTCAGGTGGAAGGTCTTTTTACCTGAAGCCTTCTGCCGGGAAGGGTAAGCAGTCTTCCTGGACAGCTTAGTCCTGGTAAGGAAATCTGTCTCCATGATGGCCGCCTTGTCCATCATGGGTTTGCCGAAGAGGTTTTCTCCCCGGTAAAGGACATCGGCCAGCTTGTTCTGGACCCATTGCTCCAAGTCTGAGGAATGTAGCCAGACCAGGGGGTGGGCACTAAGGCCTACCGAGCCACATGGGCCATGGACTCGAAGCTGTCGAAGGCTGCCAGAGTCTGAAACTTGGAGCATTCCTTGACTGTGGAGAGCAGGGTCCGGAAGTGCTTGAGGGGTTCTCCCACCAGACCAGTTGAGAATCCGGCAAGCTCTTTTGCTAGGTCTCAGAGGTACATGTCCATGTACAGCTGATATGCCTGGATCTGGGCAGTAAGCACTGAGCCCTGGAAGCACTGCCTGCTAAAGCTATCCATGGTGTGGGCCTCCTTGCCAAGGGGCACCAAGGAGTGTGTCTTTTGGCTCTTGATTCAACGCATGGCCGACTTCACCACCATGGAGTTATGAGGCAGTTGTGCTTTCTGGAATCCTGGGCTCTGGCCAACTCAATACTGGGAATCGAGTTGGTGGCTCATTACAGCCACCGTCACCAGACTCTCCCACATCCTAAACAATAAGCTTTCAAGGATGGGGGGGAATCAGCACTGTCAGTGCTTCCTTTGGAGGGGCCCTGTACTATAGGATCTCCAGGTCCTCAGCATGAGGCTCGTCTTCTGGCTCCGCCATGAAGGCCAGGGCCTGCATCATCCCCAGACGAAATCAAGGAATTGTAAATTCAGCATTGTAGCAAGCCTCAGGCTGAATGCAATACAAGAATCTGAATAAAAAACACAATGATCTATACAAAAATGTGTGATCCTTTTCACCTTCTTCAAAAAGTTAAAAATAACAAGATGAAAAGTGCACACTTACAATGTGGCAAAATGGTGAATTTTCCCTTCCACCCTTTGCAAATTCATACATCCGGGGGGGGGGGGGGGGGGGGGAATTATGGTAAAAGGGCTGTATGAGGTATCTTTATAACTGATGTTATCGATATTTGTGCCTATCTTCAGAGAACGAGTGCTTGTCTGTATGGTACGGTTCTGTGGTGCATGTGTGTGTGTGCTGTGGGGCTGCAATGCATGTGTGTTTGTGGTATGGGGGGGGGGTGCAGGGCTGGGGTGCCCAAATTTGTGTGCTGTGTGGCTGAGAGAGTGAGAGTGTGTGTATGCGTGTGTGTCTGTGTGGTGCAGGAGTTGGGTGCCTGCTCGTGTATGGTCGAAGGGCGGTGCACTTCTTGGCATATACACAATGGGCCCCATATTCAAAAGGATGGTGAAGGCATCGGAAAGTGCCTTAAAAAACGAATTGTGAGCAAAGCAGACTAAACGCATGCAAGCAGTGAAAATGAGGGTGCGCAAATGTGCGGCCAGGGATGCACAAGCCCATTTATGTGGCCTGCAGCCGGCACCCATATTGGATAAACCTGTGCAATGCATGCATGGTAGACTACCCATGTATCGTACAAATGCCCGCCTCTGTGGGGATTTTGACATATTTGCAGTTATCAGTGTGAAAACCATGTATTTATTTATTTATATTCTCTTATATACCGCACTATTCAGCATCAGCGCGGTTCACATAGAACAAAAATCTCAGTACAGTCAACATGCATGAGTTTACAGATAACAAGGGAAGGAACTTGGATAACAAGGGTAATTATTTACAATCTATTTACAAGGATAACACTACTGCATAGGTACCTGTTACTAGGAGCGGTTACTAAGAATATAATCTTTACTTATAGAGAATCAGTCTTGGCGTGTTATTGAGACACCAAGAAATTGTATTAAATGGGTGGAATCACTGAGGTCTATGGGTGTCGTTGACTCTATAAGGTACTTGTTGAAGAGATGGAATTTGAGGGCTTTCCTAAATTGTGTTAAGCTATTGATAGCCAGGATGCCAGGGGGTAGTGCATTCCAGCACCTTGGGGCACAGAGGACAAAGGCTCTGTTGGCTGTAGAAGAAGTGCAGCTTGTTAGGGCCTTTGGGAGCTTTAGGGAGTTGATGGTCGTGGATCTTCTTGCTCTGTTTGGTGTAGTAGTGTGAATAAGGGCAGATAATGATGTGGCGGAGAGCTTATTGAGAGCTTTGAACGTGAGAAGTAGAGTTTTGAAGATAATTCTGGCCTGGATGGGTAGCCAATGTAATTGAATTAGCAGAGGTGTAACGTGGTCGGTCCTGGCGGCTCCATGGAGGACCCTTGCTGCGGCATTCATTGCCAGCTGTAACGGGTTCAAGGCGGATTGAGGAAGACCTTGAAGGATGACATTGGCATAATCAAAGTGGGGTATGATCAGTGCTTGGTAGATTGTCCTGAAATCATTTGGCTCCAACATGGAGCGTAGGTTTCTCCAGGACCAAGCAGGAAGTCAGTCCTCACATATGGGTGACGTCGGCGCCGACGGAGCCCTCGCGGAGCAATTTTCCCCAGCTTTCACAGAAATCCTTTGGGAACTGCAGCGCGCATGCGCGGTCGCCTTCCCGCCCAAGGGTGCCATCTTAGCCAGTCTTCTTTTTTCCGCGGAGCCCTACAGACGTACCCGTCGTGTCCCCGCTAAAAAAGTTGATTTTCGTGAGTTTTACTCGTTTATCAATTCGGTTCGACGCCGGTCGTTTTCCTGCCCGGACTCGCGACGCCGTTGCGAGTCCTTCCCTTATTTTTCGGTTTTTCTGATTTTTGGTCAGTTTCGTTTTCGGTTTTCACTGGCAGCCCGGTCCTTTGACCTTGCAGGGGCCCTTTTTCCCCCGATGGCTGCCAGTGGTTTCAAGCGGTGTGGTCAGTGTGACAGAAATATGTCACTCACTGACACACACGATCATTGCCTCCGCTGCCTGGGCCCGGATCATGAAGAAATGATCTGTGGAGCCTGTGGCAAAATGTCCTCCAAAGCGTTGAGGAGTCGGCGGCATCAGCAGGATAGAATCTTCGCTGACCCCAGCCGTACCCGGACCTCGTCAGAGGCCTCGGCATCCAGAGGCTCCAGCTCTGAACATCGCCGAAGCTCCTCCGACAGGGGGTCTCCCTCCGGAGACCATCGACGGAAGACAAAACCCGCGAGGGCGGCGTCGGTGGACGCTCCTGGCTCCGCGAGGGCCAGGTCGCATAGCCCCGACAGCCGTCCCGGGTCTTTGGAGAAGGAGCACCTCCCGAAGCGACCTCGACTGGAGTCGGAGTTGCCTGCTCGGGTAAGTCCTGTGGTCCTTCTGGACTCGCCTCCGAGAGGTCCGACGTCGGGCCCGACGCCGTCGGGGCCCGAGTCGGGGACTGCTGGGTCACCTGAGGTCGGACTCAGGTTGACGGCCTTGGAGAGCAGACTATCTGCCTTCATGGACCAGCAGCGGGCACTGATCGCTAGCCTCGCTGGCGCCGCTGCCCCGACCGCCGGGACGTCGACGTCTAAGTCGACCCCGGAGACCGAGCCGATCCTCGAGTCCATGCGAACTCGAGTCGATCCTCGGTCGAGGTCACCCTCGGCCTCCCGTTCGGGACCGAGGTCGTCGCCGCCGACTCCCTTGGCGTCGGGGCGGCCGACGCCTCCGCCTGCCCGAGCCGACCCCACTGATTCCTCCTCAGAGTCGGTCTGGGAGTCTGAAGAGGAGGAGTCACCTGATTCCTTTCGGACTCGGTGTGTCCCCTCGGACTCACCTGAGTCCGAACCTCGGAAACAGTCCCCTCCAGAGGATGCCCGGTTCTCGGACTTCGTCAGGGATATGGCCAAGGCTTTGGCCTTCCCGGCGGATCCCGAGGAGGAGCCTCGAGCCGAGGAGCTCGACGCCCTTCAGTACGACTCTCCCGCCCGGGAGCACTTTACTGTACCGGTGCCTCCCATGCTGGAACGACTACTCTTCCGCATGTGGGAGAGTCCGGCCTCGTCGCCGGTATTGAGCAAGCGGGTCGATTCCATCTATCGAGTCCGCAAGAGTCCTGGCTTCCAAAAAGCACAGCTACCACACCATTCCATGGTAGTGGAATCGGCCATGCATAGGCTTAAGAGCCAGAAAATGCACTCCTCGGTGCCCCCTGGCAGGGAGGCCCGTAACCTGGATGGCCTTGGTAAGAAGTGTTTCCAGGGCTCTATGCTGGCTTGTCGTGTCCAGACCTACCAGCTATACATGGGCATGTATCTCCGAGACCTGGCTAAGGAGCTAGCCGGATTCTCTGCTGGACTGTCCGAGGAACCTTGGCGGAGGTTCCTAGCCTTAACATCTGGTATTCGGGAATGCTCCAAATTCATGTCCCGAGCAGCCTATGATGGCTTTGAAGCATCGGCTCGTGTGGCCGCAGCCGGCATCGGTGCCCGCCGACAGGCTTGGCTTCAGTCGTCTGACCTTGAGCCTTGGGTGCAAGACAAGTTGGTCGATGTCCCCTGCAGAGGTGAGAACCTCTTTGGCAAGCCCATGGCTGAAAAGGCTGCACAAATCGAGAAGGAGACTCTCACCAGGACCAGGCTTTCTAGGAAGACCTCCGCCCCTTCCCAGAAAAAGAAGGGCTCGGGAAAAAAGTCCTTTTACCCGAGAAAGGCGGCTGCCTACAAACACTACCCCCAATATCAGGCCCCTCCAGCTCCCCAACAGGGTCAGCAGGCCAAGGGGTAGGCAGCAAGCCCCCAAGCCTGCACCACCAGCCCCTGCTCAGCAGGGTGGGGGGTTTTGACTTCCTCAGCATAGCCTCTCCCCCTCAGCCGGTTCCTCCCAGCACCGGAGGCCGGCTGGTTCACTTCGCCCACAGGTGGTCCAACATCACTTCAGATGCCTGGGTGCTTCAAGTCGTGCGAGAAGGATATCTTCTCCACTTCCATCAGGTCCCTCCCTCTTATTTTCCGGGGAACCTCCACGACTCCCTCTGCACAGGGACTTACTCCTTCAGGAGTTAGCAAGTCTTCTTCAGGACCAGGCTGTGGAACCGGTGCCCCACCACCTGAGAGGTCAAGGCTTTTATTCCAGGTATTTCCTAATACCAAAAAGGACAGGAGGCCTAAGACCCATCCTGGACTTGCGCAACCTCAACAAGTTCCTTGTGCGGGAAAAGTTCAAGATGCTTACCCTTGGAATCCTTCTGCCCTACCTCCAGCAGGGAGATTGGCTATGCTCCTTGGATCTAAAGGATGCCTACACGCACATCCTCATCCACCCAAGCCACCGCCAATACCTAAGGTTTGTGGTGGCCGGAAATCACTACCAGTACAGAGTACTGCCCTTTGGCCTGTCCTCCGCACCGCGAGTCTTCACAAAATGTCTCGCGGTGGTGGCGGCCTATCTCAGGCTTCACAGCCTCTATGTCTTTCCGTACCTCGACGACTGGCTCATCAGAGCGTCGTCCCCCCCCCCCGGCAGTCACCAATGCCACACACCGCACGGTGACTCTTCTGCAGTACTTGGGCTTTGTCATAAACTTCGCAAAGTCCACTTTGCTCCCCTCACAGGATCTCGAGTTCATCGGCGCAAGACTGCACACTCCTCAGGCTCGAGCTTTCCTGCCTCTCGACAGGGCTCAACGGCTCATGGACCTAGCCGGCCGTTTTCGCAGCCAGTCCCTGGTCTCCGCCAGGCGCTTCCTGAGACTACTCGGCCATATGGCTTCCACCGTCCACGTGACCCCCAATGCTCGCCTGAATATGCGGCCGGCTCAATGGTGCCTTCGCAAGCAGTGGCAACAAGCCACCGGCGGGCTAGCCGACTTAGTGCGCCTCTCCAGACCGCTGGCCTCTTCCCTACAGTGGTGGTTTCATCGGCCGAACCTGGTGCTCGGAATGCCTTTTCAGTCGCCTCAGCCGACTCAAGTGCTGACGACCGATGCTTCCCTCCTGGGCTGGGGAGCTCATTGCCAGGGGGCGTGTACTCAAGGTCTCTGGACCGCGTGGGAATCTGCTCAACAGATCAACTTCCTGGAGCTCAGAGCTATTCGTCTGGCGCTCAAGGCTTTCTCCCACCTGACTTCTCACCAGTCCGTCCTTGTCCAGACGGACAATCAAGTTGCCATGTTCTACGTGAACAAGCAGGGCGGCATGGGCTCCTTCCTTCTCTGCCGAGAAGCTCAGAAGCTCTGCTCTTGGGCCGTCAGTCACGGCATTCTTCTCAAAGCAGTTTATCTCCCAGGCCAGGAGAATTGCCTGGCCGACAAACTCAGCAGGATACTCCAGCCGCACGAGTGGCGTCTGGATCCCTTGGTAGTCCAGAAACTCTTTCTGAAGTGGGGCCTCCCCACGATGGATCTCTTTGCCAGTCCTCTCAACCGGCAACTTCCTCGCTTCTGCTCGCGTCAGCCACATCCCCTTCGGGTAGCGGCAGATGCATTTCTGCTCTCATGGTCGGAAAGCCTTCTCTATGCTTTTCCTCCCATCCCGCTAATCTCCCGAACTCTGTTCAAGGTTCTCCGGGACAAAGCGTCCATGATCCTGGTGGCTCCTCGCTGGCCCAGACAGCCTTGGTTTCCACTCCTGTTGCAATTAGCGGTAGAGGATCCGTTCCCTCTGGGGTCTCAACCGGATCTCCTAACACAGGATCAGGGGTCTCTGCTCCACCCCAACCTCCGATCGCTCAACCTAATGGCCTGGCGGCTGAAAGGGTAGTCCTTGCTCCCCTTCTCCTGCCGGCAGAGGTGGAAGAGGTCGTCCTAGCTTCTCGGCGACCTTCTACCCGCAAATGCTACGCCCTAAAATGGCGTCGCTTTTCCGTTTGGTGTGTACAGCAGTCTCAGGATCCCTTCTCCTGCCCGGTGTCAGTGATCTTGCAGTACCTGCTCTACCTCTCTAATCTGGGACTTAAGTCCAACTCCGTCAAAGTCCACCTCAGTGCTCTTTCAGCACACCATGTGCCGGTGGACGGCAGACCTCTTTCCAGCGACCCTCTTGTAGCACGGTTTTCTCCGAGGTCTCCTTCTACTAAAACCACCTCTGCGCCCGCCAGCACCTGACTGGGATCTGAATGTGGTTTTACAGCGGATCACCTGTCCGCCTTTTGAACCGATGGCTACCTGTTCTCTGCGTTTTCTTTCGTGGAAAACCTTATTCCTGATAGCCCTCACTTCCGCTAGACGCGTAAGTGAATTGCAGGCCCTCGTGTTTGATCCTCCATTCACTCGGTTCTACAAAAATAGGGTAGTCCTACGGACTCACCCAAAATTTCTTCCAAAAGTTGTCTCCCCTTTTCACATCAATCAGGAGGTGGTACTTCCAACCTTCTTTCCCAGGCCTCACTCCAGCCGAGCTGAACGAGTCCTGCATACCCTGGACTGTAGAAGGGCATTGAACTTCTACCTTGACCGTACGCGGGAGCACCGTAAAGCTGCTCAGCTTTTTGTGTCTTTTGACCCCAATAAATTGGGGCTCCCGGTCTCCAAGCGTACCCTGTCCATCTGGGTTGCTGACTGTATCGCTTGGGCTTATGGGGCAGCCGGACTCTCCTTAGAAAGTCGAGTCACGGCTCATTGTGTTCGGGCGAAGGCTACGTCAGTGGCTTACCTCCGCTCTGTTCCGCTGGCAGACATCTGCCGGGCCGCTACTTGGTCTTCGAGCCAGACTTTTGCGGTCCATTACTGTCTCGAGAGGGAGTCCCGCAGGGACAGTGCTTTCGGACAGGCAGTCCTCCGAAATCTCTTCGAGGTTTGAGCAACTCCTACCCTCCGTCCCGGATGGGGGCTACCGGTGGGTAATAATTCAGCGAAGATTCCTTCCTTCTGTACTGCCGAGCTAGAGGGAGCTCATTTTTGTGCTTAGGGTCTCCGGTAGCCTTAAGCTTGGGAGTCCCATATGTGAGGACTGACTTCCTGCTTGGTCCTGGAGAAAGCGTAGTTACTCACCTGTAACAGGTGTTCTCCAGGAGCAGCAGGAATCAGTCCTCACAACCCTCCCTCCTCCCCGTGGAGTTGCAATCATCTGCTTAAGTTTTTTTTTGCAAATTTTTATGCTGTCTTTTAGCTATGTCATCAGACTGGCTAAGATGGCACCCTTGAGCGGGAAGGCGACCGCACATGCGCGCTGCAATTCCCAAAGGCTTTCTGTGAAAGCTGGGGAAAATTGCTCCGCGAGGGCTCCGTCGGCGCCGACGTCACCCATATGTGAGGACTGATTCCTGCTGCTCCTGGAGAACACCTGTTACAGGTGAGTAACTACGCTGTCTCAGTGTACGGATCTTATAGTATATTGTTCTGACTGTGTTTCCTATGTGGGACTTCATATCCAGGCGTTGATCTAGAGCAGGGGTCACCAACCTGCGGCCCGCGGGCCGCATGCGGCCCACGAGGTCCCTTCGTGCAGCCCGCGAGGCTCTACCCCGGTTAACATTATGTGCGGCCCGCCAAGGATTCCCGCCATTGTATCCACGCGCTCGCAGCTCACCGACGACCACCTGCTAGCGTCCCTTCTCCTGTCAGTGTCATCTGTGAAGCCGGACTTTAAGCGTTTGTCTGCTAGCATGAATCATCAGCCATCTCATTAAATTCAATAAAGGTGATCAGCCATTGTTTTCATAATTTTGCGTTTGTTGTTTTTTTTCGCGGGGGCGGGGAGAAGGGGGGTGCGGCCCGCGAGGCTCCCGGTAGTCGGCTGTGCGGCCCGCGGCCCTCTGGAGGTTGGTGACCCCAGATCTAGAGTGACTCCCAGGTAACGTATTGAGGGCTTGGATTGCAATTCAGCTTCCTTTGTTTTGAGATATTGTGGTGGGATGAAGTTGGGGTTCCTCGTGATGAAGAGGACTTCCGTTTTCTTATGTTGTATACGGAGGTTTTGGGAGAGAGAAGCCAGTCAGATACTGCATTGAAACAGTTTATTAGAGGGGAGAGATCTAAAATGGTCAGGGGAGAAGGGGGTGTAAAGTAGAACATCATCGGCATAAAGCATGCAGTCGACATTAAATGACCGGATGATCTTACAGATTGGTTGCATGCAGATGTTAAACAGAAGGGCAGAAAGTGAGGAACCTTGTGGGACTCCCTGATCTAGGTGGAAGGGTTCTGAAGTTCTGCCTCCTGAGCGGACATGCTGCCATCTTCCGGATAGGTAGGACCTGCACCATTCAAGCGCTGTTCCACTGATGCCCTTCTCAATTAGTCTCGTTAAAAGGAGTTCGTGATTCACTGAATCAAACGCTGCGGCGATATCCAGAAAGATGAGGGCAAATCCTTGGTGGATGTTATCAATGCCAGTGATTATCTTGCTGAAGAGGGTGGTGAGAAGAGTTTCGACTCCATGGTATTCCCTGAAGCCGTGTTGGCAGGGGTCTAGTGGTGCAGCAGTGTCAATATGGTCCTGTAATTGTCGTTGAACCTCCTTTTCAATGATCTTAGCGAGTAGAGGTATGCTAGAAATGGGTCTGTAGGAGTCTACCCTTAGGGGGTCGAGCTTGCAGTTTTTCAACAGGGGTCTAATTGAAGTATGCTTAAGGGCTGAAGGGAATGATCCTGTTGAAAAGGAGAGGTTCATTATGCTGGAAATTACTGGGCTGAAGTGACTGCGGAGCTCCTTGATCCAGAAGGCAGGGCATGGATCAGACTGGGATGTAGTGATGTTGAGGGCTGTAATGATGTCTTCAATTCCTTTTTTAGAGGGGATAGAGAATGCAGAAAGGGCTCTTGGGATGTCCTGCACAAGGGTGGTGGTTGTTGTAGTGGTTCTGTTGATCAGGCACATCTTAGATTGTACGTGGGTTGCAAAGTCTTGAGGGTGTATCTCAACTTGAGGCCCAGAGGATGGCTCCTTAGATAGAGACTTAACTAGGTCAAAAAGGTTGTGTGGCTTATTGAGAGATCTCATCAAGGTATCCGAGTAGTACCATTTCATTGACTCGGAGATTGCCTTGCAGTGAGCAGCTAGGTGGATATTGTATGCTGTCAGGTCATCAATAGCATGGGAGCAACGCCAGCGTTTTTCGAGTTTCCGTAATTGGATGAGGGATTCTCTAAGGTCCGCTGTGTACCAAGGAGCATTCTCTCTTTTCCTTGAATGCTTGTTGGTTGGAGGACGCACGGCAATAGCACTGAGACTATTGTTCCAGTGAGAGACTAGGTCCTCAAGGTTCATGGTGGTAGTATTGATGAGTTGTTGAGTTTCCGCGAGGACGAGCTCTCTGTTAAATGACTTAAAAGATCTAATGTTCGGTCTCGCTATGTTAGCTGATGTCTTGATGCTCTTGGTATGGATTTTGTTTGAAGGAATCTGGAGGATGATCAATTTGTGATCTGACCAGGGAACAGGGGTTATGGATGTTATGGGATCAAGAGATGGGTTGAGGGATGACTATGGGGCGAATACCAGGTCTAGGGTGTTGCCTTTAATGTGAGTGGGAACCTTCACTAGTTGCTTGAAGCTGAGGTTCTCAAGGGCTTCTAGGAATGAAGTTGCTTGATTATCCTGTAACGTTGGTAGATTGAAGTCACCTAGGATCCAAGTTGGGGTGTGTGGGTTATGAGTGTTGGAGGCGAGCTCAATGATAGTGGCAAGATCATCCAGGGACGTAGAGGGTGCTCTGTAGAGCAAGCTGATTGAGCAGCGTCTGTTGGAAATGGTAATGGTTTCCAGGTGACTTGTGCTGGTGGAGTGCATCGTCTGGAAGTGGAGGTCTGACCTGGTGAGGATGAGGACACCACCACCTCTTTTGTCTTGCCTGTGACTGATATGCACTGTGAAATTTGGGGGGAGGAGCTGGTTGATTATGACATTGTCTTCCTCAGATAACCACGTCTCTGTGACCATGAGTATGTCAAGTTCATGAGTGGAGATTATGTCAGTGACAGCTGGCCATTTCTTCCGGATGGAACGTGCGTTGATGAGGGCACATTTTAGGCTATGGGGGTAGGGCTTTTCAGACTGTTTGTCTCTAATGGAATGTTGAGGAATAATATGAAGGAGATGGGGGTGGTGAGGGCGTGTGTCCCAATCTAAGTTGCTACGAGATGAACCAGACCATCTCCTTCCATGGCTCTGTAATATTGGGATTTGGTTGACAGATGGGGTTAAGGCTAGAGAGCAGGAGAGCCAACTTGTGAGGATGATATAGCATCCAAAGATGGTGGTAATAGGGGAACCCATCTTAGTAAGGTTTAAAGATTTGTGTGAGGGAAGTGAGGGCGGACACCAAGTAAGTAATATCAAATGGTGCTCTAAGAAGGCAGACTAGAGCAACTATTGGGTGGATCTTTGAGGGTGGTTGCTATACCTGCTGCTGCCCAGACAAAGCTCTGACTCCAGAGGGAAGGCTGCTGGATATGGCTAGGGCATATGAGATAGCAGAGCTATTAGTTACGTCGTATCTTTTGACTCAGTTAGCAGTTTCAAATTAACCCAAGCTATGGGATACAATGCAATTGCATATGCAGTTTAGACAATGCGATTCAATATGCTGTATGAGATCAGAGTAAGCACTTGAGAGGCAAGAGCATGAGAATAGAAGGGCACCAAAGCACTGAAGTATAACAGGCAAAATTAATTGAGAGGTTATGAGATGTTTCACTTGGGATACAACATTGGTTCGCAATGAAATACAATTTATCACATTGTATCAACAGTGTATCACAATGTACCACAACAATGTATCACAGACATGCTAAAGTTATTGAGAGGTTATCAGATGTTCACCTTACAGTCGTGGCGTGGAATATGCCAGACAATACACTGCACTTTCTCCACTGCAAACACAGATACCAAAAAACCTGTGTTGCAATGCCCAGGTGAGCAGCAGTAGCTTCCCCATTGGCACACTCCAAAGGTTGGGCCCCCCCAGGAGTCATTACTGACAAAATGGCAAGCAGGAGACGGCAGGAAAACTTCAGTATGGGGGAGGCAGAGGCCCTAGCAAAAATGGTGCTGAGGTGGGAGAGGGTGCTGTACCCCAGAGGCCACTGCAGGGCCAATCTTCAGCAGGTCACACGCATCTGGAGGGTCATCCAACTGCTGCTGCCCGGGTGAGTAAACCAAGGGTGCCAGGTGATGGGTGGGGAAGGTGCATGAAAGTAGTAAGGCTAAGAGGTGATGGCCCTCAAGTCCACAACCCAGGGCTGGTCCTCAAAAGCAAGCCATCAGTCAACAGGGAACAGTCACAGGGAGGGGACTGCATACAGCCCTGCAAAGTCCCACAACCCAGGCCATCATGGGCACACCCAGGGCTCCCACCATAGAACACAACCAGCCAGCCACCTACAATAGCTCAGGCTGGAGGAGCACTGCAGCCAAACCAAGAGGACACAGGTTCAAGTCTGACACAGTGACACAGAACCAGTACAGTGGTCAGGATGATCACAGTATCAGCAGTTATATTTTGCACTGCTAATCTCTGATATGTACTGTAGAGGCCCAAATACATATATTTTGGCACGATTACTGTGTGTTTCCACCACCTCTATGGCCCTATGCAAGAAAGGTGACAGGGGAAACAGTGTTGTGTGTGTGTGTCATATGCTGGACTACTCAAGTGCCAAAGGCGACTCCACAGAGATGGCAGACGGCAGCCGCTGTCTGAGAGGGCCAGAGGGGAGTGCTGAACAGGAGGTTGCAGAAAAACACCAAGAATGGTGTTAAGGCAAGGGGACGGCACTAGCAGTGTGCAGGCAGGGTAGCAATATGTGTGTTCAAGGAGAACTAAGAGGGTGCAGTGAGGCTAGAGGCCAGTCAGCCTGACATATGTGTATGTGGCCCAATAGCAAAGGTTAAATGAGGGTACTGCAGGGGCATTGGTGAGATGATGGGAGATAGCAATCTAGAACAAACAGAGGGGGGCTGTTGGGGACACTATGCATGAGGGGAGGGAGGGAGGGTGTCCACAGGTCCCATTTGATGTGTTAGGCCCAAGCAGCATCTCATGATGGTACACTTCTCTCCCACAGGGCATTTTGGTGAGGCGGACCCTGGAGGCCCTGAAATGCATATTCTGGACTATGCGGTGACAGAATCCAGAAATGATCCAGCGCCTACGAGAGGAGGTAGCAGCTGCAGCAGGTATGATCCATTATACATAAACCCACATGAGCAAACCATGTACAGGTAGCCATGTAAGCTAGGATGGTAGTGACATGGACCTTGGATATTGGATAACATACCGTGCGCCTCAGAGTTCATGCAGACAATGGACATTGCAAGCATGGAATAGAAAACCATGGAAGCAGATCAGGAAATCCAGGGACTGGGAAATGAGCAGGGAAGCATTAATCCCACAGCCAATGAAAATGTGGTAGTGCAACCTAGGTATTACCGCCTTACCTAGCTATGTAACTGTACAACATTTAGCTGTGACATGGCATGTTATGCCACATGTACAGAACATGTACTGATAGGAAACCTTTATTTATGCAGCACAATGGTGGCAGGACAGTGCACAGAGGCCTGCAGCAGAGCCAGAGTGCCAAATCCAGATACTCCTGGCACAGCAGGCACCAACACACCATCACAGCAGCAGCAGGCCAGCTCCACCACAACCACTGTGATAAGCTCCTCGGCTGGGAGAAGGGGTCCTGAGCAGCCAGGGGTTCTATGGATAGCAAGGAGGATGAAAGTGAGGATGATGCAGAAAGGGAAGATCAGGAAGAAGAAGAGGAGGAGGAGGAAGATGACACAGAGAAGGAGGACAAAGGTGAAGAGGAGGAGGAGGTAGAGAGACTGGAGCTGGAGGATAGAGCCTACGTGGAACACTTGACAGAAGCATGAATGAAGGGCCTGAGGGTGCTGCTGTGGAGGTGAGGGAGGGGCAACCTGCAGTACCAGTAGTTGCGGAACCAGACGGTACAGTGGCTGCAGTGATGCCGACATCAGATGTGAAGGTGGAAGCTGTGGAGGCATCAGAACCAGACATCCTGCCCTTCCACCATCCCAAAACCTCCAGGGCATAGCACACCTGCAACATGACAGTAAATCTGCATGTTGGATTGCCGAGGCAAATATCACCACAGCATCTCCCATTAGCCACCTCCAGACCTCCTTCCCCTCACTCTCCCCCCCCCCCCGAGGCAAGCACATCTCAGGAGCTAGCATGCTCACTGGATGTAATAGTGCATGAGAAGCGGTTCATGAGGGAGGCAGTTGAGGGGGCAACGGATGCCGTATGTGCCAGTCTGAGGGCTCTCACCAATGCCGTGCTGCACCAGCATCACTCAGCCCCAAGTGCTCTAGGGAGAGGTGGGGAGGGGCAGAATAGCCAACAGAGGGGGTGGTGCTGGACTGGACCCATAGTGTGAAGGTGGGTCCATCACACCTTGTAAAGAGCCAATCTGGCTCTAGGGCTTGTTGTACTGGGGGAAGGGGGGCCTTGGGAAAGGGAGTGGTGGAAGAGTGGTTGGTGGCAGGGGAATGCTTTGTGGGGAGGGGGAAGAGTGGGTGGTGGGAGGAATGTGTTTGGGGGAGGGGTTGTGGGCCACTGTTGGGGGAGGCATGAGTGGAGGAATGTAAATATATGGTTTGATACATGTTTTATATATACCTCTGTGATATGCTACCTGATACTCCTTTTTTCAAACAACATTTCGTACATAAAAATTGGACACTGCAATACATCTGTGTTTGATCTGGCTCTGTTCCATAGGTAGTGGTTGCTTGCAATTGGCAGGCTGTGTGGTGTAGATGACAGATGGGCCTACTTTATGGTGCGAATCAAAGTATTGGGCATTGTTGCCCAAGCACACCTGCATATGCCAGTCAGAGAGGGTCTTTAATACATGCACCACCTCCCCTACCAATGCAGGCACCAGTGAGCCTGCAGCAATCCACCGATAGATGACAGTGCTCCCCTACATTGACTCCATCGTGGGCCTTCAAACTGGTGCACTCCAAGGGGCGGTTCAAGATGTCCATGGTGGCAGAAAGGTGGGAGATGTATGGACCTTCCCCCATGGGAGCCAATGCGTAGTCAGTCATGTTTGTGGGGGCTATATGTGAGATACGCTGAGCCAGCCACTCCCTAAAATGGTAATGCACCGCAAGCATGTACCATAACAGCATGCAATGTTGGTTGGCAGATGCATCCCCTTGGACACCTGGTGTACCCGCACACATATTCTGTGGCCTTCAGGGCTGAGGCATGGCAGCTTCCCTACATGTTATAATGGCCCATGCCCTTGTATACCATCTAGCTCAGGCAGGATGTGTCTTGCCTTTCAGTGATGATATCAGGTTCAAGGGCGACCCCTGGACATTATTATTGGACATGTCTCTCCTGTCAGGTTTGCCATATCCCAAGCAGCACAGTCCTTTTCCTCTCCTTGGGCGCCATTGTCAGCAGAGGATCAGGGAAGGGTCTTAGCACATGGGGTACCTTCTTCGGGCTGTCAGTTTGTACATACCTTTCACCTGATCTTAGGTTGAAGCTAAGGAATGATATAATGAGATGAAAAGCAATAATGTTTGTGCAGGACAAGCAGCTGCCTAGGGTGTCAGATAAAAGGGTGGGATGGCAGCAAACAGGGGCCTCCAAACTACATTTTATATCTTCCAGCACAGAAGGACACATGTACGTGCATTGCCCTGGGGTGCTTGGACTCTCTCTCTGGCCCCATTCACGGAAAGGGATATGCACTTACCAGATGTCAACCATGTCATCTTCATCAGTGGCTATGCGCCGCTATGCCATATTCCACATGCATGTGTAACTCATAAAAACCAGGCAGCACACCGAATACCTGCTCCAGCGCTCCTAACCAGGCATCTCTAGCACACCTGCATATCATTGACCGCCATATTGAAATATAAGCTGGGTTTCTGCCACTAGGCATATGGGGCCACCAGTTGTGTGTGGGCATGACCACGTATACCTGTGTAGCTGTGCAAATTACATGGATAAGTTGCAACCCACATGCGTCATAACCACGTACATTTTATATATGTCTGTTTATGACAGAGACGCCAGATTGCAGCCATGAAGAGAACCAGGAAGCAGAATCTCTTGCCTGCGGAGGTGGAGCTTACCAATGGCCTCATCCTAAGTGAGCATACTCGCCTCTTTGGATCTGGGGATGCCCACATCCAGCAGCGTGCCTGGAATGACATTGCCAGGCAGATAAATGCTGTGCATCACCATAACAGGGAGGAGGAGGACATTAAGAAGTGGCATGTGCTCTGCCAGCTCACTAAAGAGACGCAGGCTGCGAACCTGAAAGTTCCACCAGAACAGTGGAAGGCCCTGAGTGACCTGGAGGAGCAGCTGGCCTGGATAGCTCTGCTCCGACTGCAACAGGGGGTGAGTAGGACCAGTGTGCTGTGATAATCTTTTCCTCCCCATCTACCCTTACAGTACAACCCCCCTGGCACTGCAGTAGATAAGCGGGGCACATCCTTCCCTGCAGGCTCCCTGTTCCCTGAAAACACACTTCTCCCAATGTGCATGCTTTCACACTGTTCATTTCCCAAGCTGGTCGACTGTTTTCTGCTGCTTCTGACCATTGAACCAGCCACTTTTGCTAGCAATGTGCACATGGTCAACAGCCCACAGCACCTTCAGAATGCTTGACCATACATTGGACACAGGTATTGGGAACTGGGGTGAGGTAGGCACCACTGTATTAGACAGAGTGCTTCCACATTGCCTCATTGCCCATATAGCAAGGTTCTGGTCAGCCAAATGTCCCCCTTCTCCTCCCAGTGCCATACATGCAGATGTCTTCCTCTTATGCCCAGTCACTTCTTTCCATTGTGGAGGGAAAGTGAGCCCTGTGAGACAAGTGATCATTTAGAGTAAGCAACTCAACAGCTTCATACTTTGCCACCACACAGTAGCACTCGTGTGTAGGCTCACCATTACCTACTCCCTGGACATAAACAGGGGGAACCTCATGCTCGCTCAGTATGCTGGCCACGGACACCCCCTTTCCTTAACCGTTAGCTACCTGCCTCTCCCACATATGGACGCTCAACAAGATCCTCAGCTGAGAAGCCAGGTCCTTCTGGAGTGAGCACATAGTTCCATCCTGGTATCCCTGCACAAGATGTCAACATTACTGCACCTGGGACACTCAACACCCCTCATAAGGAATGCACCACTGCAACAATACCTCTACCTCTTGTCAGCAACACTTCCCTGGTGGCCAGTGGATGCCAGGGCAGGTGCGACACAAAAATATAAGGTTAAGATTGGAAAGTCTTCTAAAGGCCCAAATGGCTCTTGGTCCTTGTAGTTGCTTTAGCTCCAATCTTCAATGAAACAATCAAGCTGAGTGGTGGGAATTAATAAGGCTTTTATTTCCCTTTTCACAGTGGTTCAAAATAGTGGGTTACAACTTTAAAGCAAATGTCCTTAACTCAGGTAGAAAACAAACTCAGGGTTCAAAGCAAAAACTGTTATACGTCACAGGAATGGAGGTGCTCAAACAAAATACAGAATGCTCTGCTGGCAATTCACCCAATCACAAGACTGGCAGTGACTCTAAACTTTCAGAAATGCAAAGTGTACAGTCCATCTCTTGGTCAGATAAATCTCCTGCCAGTTCCACTTGCATTGGCTCGCTATCAGAAAGCTCTGATTCTATATCCCTGGTTTCTTGTAAAACACATTCAGGGGTTTTGTATATTTTCTGTAGCAGTTCCCAATGTCCTTGGCCTAGCCTAGGGCGTCGGCCACGTGCTGTGTGAGGCTTTAAAGTACCCTCTCTCCTTAGAGGCTTTATAGCAGCTTTATCATAGCTTTTACCAGTCACAACTTTCTTATTAGGCATACATTTCTCATACCTTGTATGGCAGCAATCTTCAAGTAACCGGCTTTCTTCCACTGCCTGCCTTTCCCAGGCAGCAGCTTGGTGAAATCCTTTTCTATGCAGGTTAGGCTTACCCTGTTGCCTTTGACTTCCTTCTCCTGGTGAAGGCCTGCCTCTGTACAAGCCCAGCTTCTGGCTTTCTGACTCAGTCTGGCGTGGCTTCTCCAGCTGATTCCTGTTTGGCTTAGGGTTGCAGTTACAGCAGGGCTTTTGCCTCTGAGGGCAAACAGCTTTCAGTTTGGCTTGAGCTGACACCTCCTTAGGTCCTTCCTCAGCTCCTGGGAAATTACCTCTCCCTCCTGGGATTCCTCTAGCACTAGAGTAGTCAGGTTTCCACTTCCACCTCTCTCTCTTGGTGCTGCCAGTGATTCTCCCCTTGCTTCTGCTTAGGCTGCTGCTTCTGCTGGTGCTTCTATCTCCGAGGCTGCCGGTACTCCTTCTGCCTCTTCTCCTTTCTCCTTTCCAGTCTTCCACACTCCCCTTATGAAGCCCTCCTGCCTTCGAGGATTGGAAGCTGGTTGGCATTTCCTCATGACCAGCTGGGCGTGACTCTTCAGTCTCCCTGAAGACACTCTTGCTCCCTCTAGCTGGTTCCTGGGAATATTGCAAGTCTTTTTCTCTGTGAAAAACACCTTCTTTTCTCTCAACTGGGCTCTTATCAGCCCTCGCTGCATGACACTCTTCAGTCACAAAGTCATTCCGAGGATATGCCAGACCTAGAGTTCCCCATACCCGAGCAACTAATGGACACTTGTTGAGATGTGGCTGAGCAGCAGATGCTGCAGAATGGTGCAGAGATGGTAGGGCTAACTAAGTGCATCCTCAGGAGTCTGCAGAATATCAGCCAGGAGGTCTCTGATGCAACACAGTTGATGCATGAAATGTCAGAGCACCATGAGAGGCACCAGGAGGCTGGCTGTGCATATCAGGGAGACAACTGTCTACATGTCCTCCCATCTCACACTCCCTACATGAGATTGCAGCTGCTAGGTGGGGATCAAAGACAGAAGCCCCTCTGAAGAGCAACAGCATAACATCAGGGACCATCAGGCTACAGCCAGATAAGGCGTCCAACCATGGGAGGAGGATGGGACAGCTAGCAATATACCAGAGGCACCACCACTGAGGCATAATGCCCGGGTTGGAAAGAGGGTTGGGAGGTCACAGGAGGACAGTCTGGATGGGAAGAGAGCACAGTGGTAATGTAGTTCATGATATGTAAAGAATGTTCTGCTAATAACTGGGTATGCTCATATTAAAAGTTCTCCAGGATCAGTCTATCCCTTGCTGCTTGCGCCACTGCAGTCACATGCTGGTTGCCAATGTGGTAATCCTCCTCCAGCCCATCATCACAGCTTTCCACCTCTACATGCATGTCCTCCTGTGGCAGTTCGATCCCCCACTGGATGGCTATGTTGTGAAGGATGCCAGATGATTCTCTGTGCTGGAAACATGTGCTGATCTTTCATCCAAGGCTGAAACAGCTTAACACTAAGTTTGGTATATTCTACCCCACCACCCTGAGGGTCACTCTCAGCAATTCTACATGGTCCTTTGAGAGCCCAATAGACATGCAGAATTACTTGGACAGTTTAAAGTAGTTTGTCGATGGAAAAAGGTTGAAGTGTTATAAGCGGGACTTTTAGGAGAAGTGGTTACTAATTTTTATTGGAATTCGTTGGTTTTGTTTTGGAGACTACGCATCAGGACAGAGTCACAATGGACTGACTTTCATTTATTTTAGTTCACAAATGTGACTTGGCCCAGCATATCCCAATCAAGGTGTTCCTAGATCAAGGATACCACTGGTTGGAGTTGCAAGGTCTATGGTATTATTGGCTATAGTAGGTCTGTATATTATTTGTGAGCCAAGCTGAACAAATGTTTCAATACTCTAAAAATAAAAATGATGGGCTATAAGATGATTACTGAATGCAATGTAGGGCTGTGCTTGGGTCTGAAGGGATGAATGATGAAGTTGTGTGGGAGGGTTTCAATAAATTGGTGTGGAACTTATGCTGCATTTTATGGACATGGGCTGCTGTGAATGGGAAAGGGGTGGATTGATGAAGCTTTTTAAAAACAAGGGAGGAGTTCATTTTTCAGATTTTGCACAGTATCTGTTCTTTCTGGTTCATCCAGAATGAGTTGGGGGGATCAAAATAAACAAGTTGATTTAGAGGAGGATTTAGTTTACCTTATTCCTCTTAATGTTTTTACCAGCCATGACCCTGACTACAGCTACAACATTTTCTATGGTGGTCTCTGCTTTTTACAAAGCCTTTTGGGTCCTGGACCAACTGTTATTAGACTAGAGGATGAGTAATCCTACTCTATCCCCATTTGGAACAATTCTAACATACTGATGCATGGTAAACCGGTGAATTTGAGAATATGGCAATCTTGCAATATTTGGAAGTTAGGACAAGTGATTACAACCTCCAGGTTTAAAACTTTTGCTGATCATTCCCTTTAAGGGATTATTAGCTGCCATGTATCCTGACCTGGCCCGAGACACTCAGTGGTGCTGTAAAGAATTCCCAGTAGTTAAAATAGGGGGTAATCCAGCTGGGGGTCTGTTTTCCTAAACTTTCCATGTAAATGCCTTGTGTGTTTACAATCTCAGAGTTTTGTTTTTTTTATGACCTACCCAGCTGACTGCCTTGGTTAGTTCTCGCCTCTCTCTCCTAATCATGGGAGGAACTAGTTAGGATCTGCTGTGTGCAACAATTGAATTGATAGTGGATTAAACTGCCTATTTATGCTTTTCTTGCATGTTTGTAAGATTTTTGATTTCCTAATTTGATCTTGGCTCCCCTCGGTTGTTGGGCTAGTAGGCGTTCAAGGTGTAAGTTTATTCTTATAATTGTTCCCCTAATTTTGTAACCATAATCATCTTTTTCTTTGCAAGTATTGTGCTTGGAATTTTGTAAAATTCATAAATATAAAATAAAAACAAAAAAATCCCCAAAAAAAGTTTGCTGAGCTACAAGTAGAAACCAGTTTGCCAGTTATGCAATTTTATTTCAAATATGGCGCTCCATTCACAATGAGACCAATTCTGATCGGGGCATGTCCGGGCCGTCCGGACATCCAAAATCTGGACGGGCCGGATTTGCACCAGATTCTGCAACTACGGGAGCTATATGTTCCCATGGTTGCAGAATCAGGGCACTTGGACGGGCCCTGATTCAGACGTGCAGGATAGAGAGTGGTTACTCACCTGTAACAGGTGTTCTCCAGGAGCAGCAGGAATCAGTCCTCACATAAGGGTGACGTCGGCGCCGACGGAGCCCGCATGCGGAGCATTTCCCCAGCTTTCAAAGAAAGCCTTTGGGAATGCAGGCACGCATGCGCGGTTCCCTTCCCGCCCAAAGGTGCCATCTTGTTCAGTCAAATGACATAGCTAAAAGACAGCAAAAAAGAAAATGAACTATATACAACTGCAACTCAAAGGGGAGGAGGGAGGGTCGTGAGGACTGATTCCTGTTGCTCCTGGAGAACACCTGTTACAGGTGAGTAACCACTCTTTGTCCAGGACCAAGCAGGAAGTTAGTCCTCACATATGGGTGACTCCCTAGCTCTGGGCTACCAGGAACCCAGGCTGAAAAATAGAGCTCCCTCTAGAGCCTCAGCAACAGTGAGAGAATCTTCTCCGAGACCACAGCTGAACGGTAGCCCAACAGCAGGGCCGGAGGGTAGAAGTTGCCTAAACCTCAAAGAGATTACGGAGTACCGCTTGCCCGAAAGCACTGTCCCTACGGGACTCCCTCTCGAGGCAGTAGTGGTCCGCAAAAGTCTGGCTTGAAGACCAAGTAGCGGCCCGGCAGATGTCTGCCAACGGAACAGAACGGAAGTGAGCAACTGATGCGGCCTTTGCCCTGACCCGGTGGGCCGTGACTTGACCTTCCAGGGAGAGGCCAGCTGCCCTGTACGCCCAGGCGATACAGTCTGCCACCTAGATGGGCAACGTACGCTTAGTGACAGGCAACCCCAATTTATTAGGGTCAAAGGAAATGAAGAGCTGAGAAGCCCTTCTATGCCCCTGCGTACGTTCCAGGTAAAAGGACAGCACCCTTCTACAATCCAGGGTATGCAAGACAGTTTCGGCCCTACTGGCGTGCGGCCTGAGAAAAAACGTCGGAAGTACCATCTCCTGATTGAGGTGGAAGGAGGACACCACCTTGGGAAGGAACTTAGGATGAGTCCTCAAGACCACCCTGTTCTTATAGAACCTGGTATATGGCCTATCTGAGACCAGGGCCTGAAGTTCACTCACACGCCTGGCCGAGGTGAGTGCCACAAGGAACAACACCTTCCAGAAGAGGAAACGTAAATGGCAGGTTGCCATCGGCTCAAAAGGTGGACGAGTCAGTTGCTGCAAGACCACATTGAGATCCCACTCAGTAGCTGGTGGACGAATAGGAGGCTTAAGCAGAAGCAGGCCTCTGAGAAAACGAGACACCAGAGGGTGGCCTGAGAGGGATTGTCCATCCACCGGTGAGTGGTGAGCCGAGAGGGCACTGAGGTGAACCCGGACAGAGGTGGATTGAAGTCCTAGGTTGGAAAGGTGCAGCAGGTATTGTAGCACTACCTGGACCGAGCAGGAGAAAGGGTCCTCTTGCTGTTGAGAACACCAAGTAGAGAACCTACGCCATTTCAGAGCATAGGCCTTCCTAGTGGAATGCTTCCTGGTCTTTTTCACCGAGCCCTTCTTCTTCTGAGAAGGGGCAGAGGTTTTCCTGGACAGCCTCGTCCGGGTAAGAGTCTCGGTCTCGAGTTCTGCAGCCTTTTCCACCATGTGCTTGCCAAAGAGGTTTTCACCTCGGCAAGGGACATCGACCAACTTGTCCTGTATCCATGGCTCGAGGTCCAAGGATTATAGCCAGGCCTGGCGGCGTGCACCAATGCCGGCCCCTGCTACCCAGGCCGAAGTCTCAAATCCATCGTAGGCTGCTCGAGAGATAAACTTCGAGCACTCCCGAATACCAGAAGACAAGGCCTTGAACCTTTGCAAAGGTTCCTCGGACAAACCAGCAGAGAACCCGGCAATCTCCTTTGCCAGGTCCCGAAGGTACAGCTGGTAGGTCTGGACACGGCAAGCAAGCATAGAGCCCTGGAAGCACTTTCTACCGAGGGCAGCCTGGTTCCGGGCCTCCCTGCCGGGAGGCACCGAGGAGTGCATCTTCTGACTCTTCAGGCGATGCATGGCCGATTCCACAACCATGGAGTGGTGCGGTTGCTGTGCCTTTTGGAACCGGCGCTCTTGCGGACTCGATAGATGGAATCGACCCGCTTGTTTAGAACCGGCATCGAGGCCGGCGCCGCCCACGTGCGGAAGAGCAACCGCTCCAGCATTGGAGGAACTGGGACAGTATAAGTCTCCTTGGGAGGAGAGTCATACTGCAGAGCCTCGAGCTCCTCGGCTTGAGGCTCCTCCTCGGGATCCGCAGAGAATGCCAGTGCTTTGGCCATGTCCCATACGAAATCCAAGAACCTGGTATCCTCCGGGGGGGACCTTGTCCGAGGCTCGGATCCTGGTGAGTCCAAAGGGACGCACCGAGTCCGGAAGGTGTCAGGGGACTCTTCCTCCTCTGTTTTCCATGCCGATTCCTCCGAGGAGGAATCGAGCGGCTCCGAGTGGGCGGGCACCAACGCCATCCGCCCCGACACCGAGGGAACTGGCGTCGACGACCTCGGTCCCGAACGGGAGGCCGAGGGTGACCTCGGCCGAGGATCGACTCGAGTTCGCATGGTCTCGAGGATCGGCTCGGCCTCCGGGGTCAACTTGGACGTCGATGTCCCGGTGGTCGGGGCAGATGCGCCGGTGAGACCGGTGATCAGCACCTGCTGCTGTTCCATGAAGGCAGACAATCTGCTCTCCAAGGCCGTCAACCTGAGTCCGAGCTCAGGAGACCCAGCAGCCTCCAACTTGGGCCCCAATGGCGTTGGGCCTGACGTCGGCTCCCCCGAAGGAGAGTTCACGAGGACAACAGTACTCACGTGACTCGGGGCCTCCGACTCCACACGAGGATGCTTTGCAGGCCTCTCCGACTCTGAAGGCCCGGGACGGCGATCGGGGCTATGTGACCTGGCTCTGGAGTCAAGAGCGTCCACCGACGCCGCCTTCGCGGGTTTCTTCTTCCTTCGGTGCTCCCTCGAGGGGGACTACCTCCCAGAGGAGCCCCGACGATGCTCGGGGTCAGACTCCCGAGATGTCGAGGCCTCTGACGAAGTCCGGACCCGTCCAGAGGCAGGTTCGGAAAAGATCCTCTCACGCTGGTGCTGATGGCTCCGCAATGCCTTGGACGACATTTTGCCACAGGGGCTACAGACCGTGGAATCATGGTCTGGCCCCAGGCACCGGAGGCAGCAGTCGTGTGTGTCCGTGACAGACATCAATTTCTTACACCGATCACACTTCTTAAAGCCACTGGCAGCCATTGGGGGAAAAAAGGCCCTGGCAAGATCAAAAAATTGGGCTGCCAGGGAAAATAAAAAAGGCGCAAATGCAGTCTCTAAGGACAAAAACCGAAAAAGAGAGATCCGGGCTCGGCACCGGTGTACCGAGTCCAGGCGGGAAAAGAACAGACGTCGAACCGAAGAAAAACACTCGACCCAACGCAGAAAGATCAACTTTTTTCCACGGGTGATAAGGACAGGCGTCCGTAGGGCTCCGCAGAAGAAAGGAGACTGGGCAAGATGGCACCTTTGGGCGGGAAGGGAACCGCGCATGCGTGCCTGCATGCCAAAAGGCTTTCTTTGAAAGCTGGGGAAATGCTCCGCATGGGGGCTCTGTCGGCGCCGACGTCACCCATATTTGAGGACTGACTTCCTGCTTGGTCCAGGAGAAGTCCCGCTACCTACATGACTAACCCTCCCGATGCTTCTGATGGAACCCTGCTGCCGTGGCATCTCATTGCATCACCATGGCACCAGGACCCCATGCAGGAGCGCCGCCAAGCCTGACATCCCCCCGTTCTCCTTTCCCTGCTGCCCAGCCCTTGGCGGGGGCAGCCATGGCCGGTATCAGGCAGCGAGGCCTTTATTACAGTCCCTCTGCCACTTACCGTGTCCTGAGCGGCCTGATCGCCTCGGCCCATGGGACTTATTCCACCTCCGAGGTAGAGTAAGTCCCATGTCCATCCTAGCCTCCCTGGACGTACAGGGCCGTGGCCTGAATTGGCCCTGTACGTCTAGGTTATGCGCCCCACCCCTGTTCCTCCCCCGGCCCTTCCTCTCTTGCTCCTGTCCACAGCTTCCTGCACATAGCCGCTATATGTGCGGGGAGCTCTATCACTGGCACCAGATCTGATCAGCATCAGGGAAAGGAGCAGGAAGGTAAGCTCCTCCCCGCTTCTTGCTGTAAGGCCAATCAGGCCACTTCCCAGGACTCTGAATTACAGCGCCGGCAGGCGAGTGACCAGGGGACCCCACTGCCACCGGACCTGATCGGCGTCGGGGAGAGTAGCAGGAAGATAAGGTCCTCCTTGCTCCCCACTGCAAAGTCAATCAGGCAACTTCCCAGAACTCTTCAAATTACTGATTGACGTCAGGGAAAGGAGCGAGAAGGTAAGCTCCTCCCCACTCCCCGCCACAAGGCCAATCAGGCCACTTCTCGGGACTCTTTAAATTACAGTGCCGGCAGGCACACTCGTGCCTAGTGAGCCTGCGCCTGAGGGACTCACTAGAGGGCCCTTTGGTGAGACCCTTAGGCGAGGACCACAACCAACCTCACAAAAGCCAGCCCTGCAGTAACCAGAGAAGGCCTGCAACAAGCCCCACAGCAACAATTGCATAAGCCAGCTCTAAAGAACCTGCCAAGCACCCACAACAAACTTCACTACAACTCCACACGAATCCCTACCGATGTCAGTTGTAATGAGCAGAAGGTAAGCCTCTCCTTCTTCCCGCCGCCAAACCAGTTGGAGTCATCACCGGTTTCTACCCTTCCTGACTATCCCATCCAAAGCATCAACAATAGAAATTATCATCCGCAAACCTGACCTGACTGTCGATAATCCCAGTCTCTAGACTCCCAGCCCAAACATCCAATCTACTGCCTCAACTCTTCCTTACAAGTAGAGAACACTGAGTGCCAAAACTTGAGCATTGGATGCCCTAACAATCTCATCTAACTCACCTATCAATCACAAGAAACAAGGCATCAAGACATCCTCCCCTCCCACACAGCAAAATGACTCACTCACTCTACTGGTTAATCATCCTAAGCATCCTCTTCTTATCTCCATCTCAGATCTTTGCGCTCATAATCAATCACCCTCCCATCCACCTAATTCACACTCCACTCAGTAAGCCACCAAATCTATGGCACCCTTCCAGCTCTCATCATGACAGAAAATATGGATGCCTTATCAAGATACACATGGTAGCTCCAAGCAATCCACCTTCTAAGCAAAAGAACACCACGCTCCTGCACAACACCATAAAATGTGCCCTCATTAATGCACGATCCGCCCGTAGCAAAATTCAGACCCTATCCGACTACGTAATAAGACAACAAGCTCGACATATTATGCATCACTGAAACCTGGTTTTCCGAAAATGACAATGTCCTGCTCAACCAACTCAACACCACCACTCACAATATCCACAATTGCCCTCATATGTCCGGCAGAGGAGGCAGAGTCTGCATATTCATAAATAAGAGCCTTGATTTCAACATCACAAACTATGCCTCCACCCCCAATCTTGACAACATCACAATCTCAAACTGCCATCTCTCCATCTGCCTAATATACAGATACCCTCAGACCAACGCTGAAGAACTCACCACCTTATTGGAAGAAACCTGCTCTCAAACATCCACTAACAAAGACTTCATCCTACTTGGAGACCTAAACCTCCCATCTGTGGCACCATCCACTCTTCAGCCTTCCTCGAAGCAATGACAGTCCTACAATTCACACAGCTCATATCCTCCCCCACATATACAAAAGACAGCATACTTGACATGGTCTTTTTCCCAGATCATCTCCTAAATGCAAACGGACATAGTCCACCCTCAATACTTCCAGTTCCCTTGTCCGATCACAACCTCATCACATTTAACATACCCAGCTCATGCCTACAAACATCACATCAGAGCTCTCCTCCAATAAGTCGGAGGTTCCTTTCATTTGATGAATAAGCCTTCTTCCAAAAAACTATCCCAATCCTATCCATCTTACTAATGCAAACTGACTTCGAAACTAAAGTCCACACATAGAACGCAACCATCTCTGCTGCTCCACTAAAGGCCCCACAGAGAAAACAGCGGATTATGGATGAGATGATTTACGACGAGTATTGAAAAAATTGATACAACAGACATATGCCGATTCTAAAAGAACGAGCTGGAAACAATGACTCACCTAATAGCAGGCTGTGAAATTCTGATGGCAGAAAATTTCTAAACAGAAAGGCACAACAAAGTAGCACGCCTCCTCCACTGTAAACACTATAAAATCACTGTCCCTGAAAAGCACTGGGATCATGACCCTAACAGAATAGAGAATGAAGAGGTTATGATCACCTGGGACATTCCCATTCCAATGGATAAGAAACTGGATGCAAGAAAATCTGACATAGAGGTAAAGGAGAAGAATACTAGAATGGCATTGGCAAGTGATTATTCTGTGAATTGTGTGGAGAGGCAGAAGATCCTGAAGTACCAAGAAATGCAGTCAGAGACCAAGAAAATGTGGCAGAAAGATACAGAAATATTTCCCATTGTACTGGGAGCCACAGGTTTGATAAAGAAGAATTTCCAAGCACATCTTAACAAACTACCCATACATGTTACATCTTACAAACTCCAGCAGGAGGCTCTCTTTGGCACGGTGCAAGTATTATGCTGAGCATTAGCAATAAATTTGAGAGACTAAGATCATACTCCACATACCCTGGCTTAGAAATGAGGTTCACGACTGCCATAGATGCACAAAACTAACCCATTTGGAGAAACTACCCTAAGTAAAATGACAACCACATGATTTGCATGGTACTATGCAGCCCTAAAAACACAAAAACGCAACCTACATCTCCTACAACAATGGAGAAAGTCTCAAGACTATCAACTCAGATCTCAATACCTACATGAACTAAAACTATACCAGGATTCTATCATCATGCAAAAAAGAATACTACAACAACCTTATCTCACGATCCATCAACGAACACAGAGAACTCTTCAACATTGTCAAAACACTTACCAAAGACCCATCACAGACAAACTGTGACCACACTCTTAATCCACAGGACATGGCCTCATACTTGCAAACCAAGCACAAACCTACATCCTACAGCAGTCCCACAATCCCAGCCTCGAACGAAGAGACCACTCAAGACCACCACTGGACTACCTTCAAGACCCTATCATCTGATGAACTGAATAACATAATCAACAACAACAATGTCCCCACTTGACCCTTGTCCAGTTTCCTAGATTAAAATCACAAGAGAACAATTCCTACCAATCATTTCTAATAGTGTCCAATTATCCCTTTCGCAAGGTTTTCTTCCTCCCTTCCTCAAATAAGCATCAATCAGACTGCGCCTGAAGAAACCAAACCGGATCCACACTCACCCACCTCTTACAGACCTATAACTAGCATACCATTTATTTCCAAAATTATTGAAAAAGCCATACAAACCCAACTCCAAGATAATATAGACCACTTTGCACCTCTAAACATGCATCAACAGGAATTCAGACCCAACCACGGCATCAAAACCCTTATAACCTCCCTCCTAAATTCTCTCATCACAGGCATTGAAACAATCACTCAAGGCTTCATCCTTCTCTTCTTGGACATCACCGCTGCCTTTGACATTGTATCCCACCAGCTCCTCAACCAACTCTACCACAATGGAGTCCGTGGCACCCCCCTCAAATGGTTCCATTCCTATCTCACCAGCTGAAACCAGAGAATTAAGATACAAACACAAACCTCAGCTCCCTTTACTCTTAGGGAGTGCCACAAGGATCATCCCTCTCCTCTCTACTGTTCAATATGTACACTCAACCACTGTGTGCCATCATCCAACAATTCCAAGTAGAGTTCCTGATATACACCGATGACATCATGATCTTTGCACCATTCTCCACCTCCGCTCCTAATTACTCCATGCTCTCAAATTGCCTCTCAGAAGTAATAAACTGGCTCCATCTTCACAATCTTTCCATCAATCCCAATAAAACAGAGCTCCTCCATGTCACAACAGACCACAACTTCATCTCCTCTGCTTCTATCAAACTTGCCAACAACAATATCCGAGTCAGCATCCAGATGAAATATCTAGGCATCACACTGGACCAACAGCTGACCTTCAAGGCCCATATGCAAAATATCACCAAAGCTGCATACTACAAACTCAGAACTCTCCGAAACCTATGCCCCTTCCTACCCCCCAGATACATTCCGCTCAGAGTGCCAAGCCACCATCACTCCCTTGTTTGACTACTGTAATTCCATTTATTATGGTCTACCGAAGTATGCTGTCCTCCAACTACAACTCACCCAATATAATGTTACCCACTCTATCTTCCAAGTTTCAAGACAAACCCACATCATGCCAATCCTCAAACACCTCCACTGGCTTCCCATCAGCACCAGAATACAATTCAAAGCTTGTGATAAGGAAGCTTATCAAAGCTCAGGGAGTAATGACAAAAGAGGAGAATTTACTCTGATTAAGGGACCTGTGCTGGCAGGTTATAGAACTAAGACAGCTTGTTTCCCTAAAAGACTACATGATCCAGAATGCACCTGTATGCAGGAAGTGCCTAGGGGAGCTAGGGTGGAAAAGCATGTGTCTAATCAGAGAAAGCATTATGTCATCCCTAATCAAACAGCCCCTAGAAGAATGCTTAATCCACAACACCTGAAGAATGTAAGGGTGGAGTTGCAATCTAAGCCCTTTAAAACTATAGGGAAATCTTCAGGAAGACAGAAGGAGAAGGGGAAACAGAAGGAGAATGAAAACAGAAGGAAGAACAACCGGAACCTGAAGGAACAAGGACAAGGAAGCAGACGGTCCAAGAGAGGAGCTCAGAAAAGTACCTATGCCTAGAGAGATACCTGGGGAAAAGGATCAGAGGACTGGAGAAAGCCAGAGGTCTGTAGATCCACAGCCAGGAACCCTCAAGCAACACCTAGGAAGAGGTCTGTTGCAGCTAAGGAGGAAAGGAGTCCAAATACCTCTTGGAGGACGTCTGGAGAAAAGATCCTGAGGTCCAGAGATACCAACTGGAGGACAGGACACAGAAGCTCTATTGCATACTGGCCAGAATACCAGAAGAAGCAGCCTGACGCTTGCCTGGATTCAGGTAGGAACTGTGAACGTTTCTCTAGCTTTGAGCAGAGCAAACAGCAGGGAAACAGTTTCTCTCCTTGTAGAGGTCAGGTTCTAAAGCCCTCTGAGTCAGACGGAGAAACAGAATCTATGCAATTTCAAAAGCAAGGTTCAATATCTGATACAGAGGATAATTATATGGACTGTTCTTTGAATAAGTTGTTATTTTAGGAAAATCCTAAATATCAGAGCAAACATCAAAAGGAAACATTCTGAATATTGGCTTCCCATAAAGTTTTGTCCAAAAGAAAAAGCTTTTGGGAAAGTTTTTTGCACGTGTGCTGAAATCAAGCTACTGATTGCAGTTAATTGTCGCCTGTTGGTGGGGGAGAGCCCAGCACAAGCCGTGCACACGTAGGATTAAAAAGTTCTTTTCTGTATGGAGAAAGTGAGCATTGCTTTTGTATAAAGAAGTTTCCCTCTTTGATTTGTTTTTCCCCAGCACTGCTAAGGAGTTTATTAGCAGTGGCTGAAAGAAGCCTTTCTGTTCTATAAAGGACTTTGATTCTTATTTGCATAAGATATTTCAGTTGCCTTATTTTGTGTTGAATAAAACCCTGGAGAAGTTATCTGGAAGGTGTTACCAAGCATATCTGTGTGTGGGATAATCACCCCATAAATAAACTCTAATTTTGTCTACACTCGACCAACTACAAGAGTTTTCATTATTCTAAAAAAGGCAAGCTTTGTGTGAATGGACTTCAATAACCACAATCCTTTGCAAGACAGTTAATATGCATACTTGCCAAGATGGTGGTACCTTCATAACAAGCACCCCCTTTTACAAGCTCTAACCATCATTCAAAAAACCCTGGATCAACAATCCCCAGAGCAACTCCAAGCATTAATTCACACCTTGAATGCCAACAGCCCAAGAAGAAAGAGCACTCAGAATCTCCTCAGTCTCCCACCACAGACTCGCAAATCCAAGCAAACCAGAAGAATGAGAGCATTCTCCTTGTATGTCCCCGCCCTCTGGAATTCACTACTCCCCTTAATTCGAAATATCAAATCAACAGCAGACTTTTATAAAAAGCTTAAAACCCACCTTCACAAAACATTTTTGCATTAGGCACTCAACGAACACAGATCAGGACTACCCCATACAAATAATCACTTTATCCTCCAACCTACCCTCATAAAGTCCTTTAACCCCCTCACCGCCTACACCACCCCACCCCTATGTACATAGTTCATTAGAGAAATACTGATTCAAATGTATTGAAATATACAAAAGGTTCATTGTTTTCTGTTCACATTTAAATGATTTTCATGTTAATTGTAAATGGCTTTTGATGTGCCTTGTAACTCGTTCTCTGTATCAGCCCAGTTCTATGTAAATCATTTTGACTTGTAGAAAAACGGTATAAAAAATGTATTAAATAAATATGGTCCATGCAAATAGCAGGGGTTGAATGTCCAAACTGGACATTCAGCCCCACTATTCGCAAGGCAGAATGACCCCCATAGTGGGTATTGAATTAAGCAACTTTCAGACACTTGGCCACTGGAGGAGACCATGCAACATTTTTGCACTCTTCCGCGTGTTGGATCTCAGCTCTTCAAGTTATTCATAACAGGTTGTGGGTGGAGTATCACAGAAGCTGAGAATGTCTGAGAGGCCAATCTTCAAAGTACTCTGAATGGCAGGAAATTTGGGTTAAGACTACTCAACTCTCTTCATCTGCATCAATTTTGCAAACTCAAATTTTCCTTGTGAACTGAGCCTTCTTTAAACTGGTGAAAACTTCAAACTTTTCAGGCAGTTTTGATGGTCATTGCTAGTCCTGTTGGCAAAAGGCAGGTACACTTTTTTATTGTTTCTGTTATGTAGTATGGAAAACTTTGGCAGTGACAACTGACCTCTCCAGGAACAAATCATATCTCTTAGATTTTTGTTATCATTAGCCATTCGACTTGGATTGCAGTACTGGAAGGACTATTCATTATTAACTGTGAATGAATGGTTCGAATACCTTATGTATGGTATGGAAATATGAAGATGTGATGGCAGGGATATATACATATTCTTTAAAGAAAGCTCAATAGTGGAATGTACTGAATCATTAGGTATTACAATTCCAAATTCATGATTACTTCCAAGCATGGTGGATAAGCTATTTTGTTTGTATGCTACTTCTGTTTGTTTACTTTGAAAAATTACTAAACATACTTGAACTAAAAAAAAAAGTGACTTCATATACTACATCTGTCAATTTTATTCTTATGATCAATGACTGGACATTCTTCCTCCCTAAACATACACAGCAGAAGACCAAGAAGTCCTAAGCATTCTCCTCAAGATTGCTTTTGTCATAAAGGAAGTCAAGCTTTCTATGAGCTCTGTAGATGGAATACCATAACACAACTACTAGTCCATGCAACTTAAAAAAACTTGAGGCTTGAGTCTCTTCCCTTCCTGTCTACAACAGCCACTGTCTTTATGAGTCTAGTCCTTGCTGGTCCTGTATGTACAATCCCCTTCTTTCATTAATCTTCCTACATTTCCATTCACGGCTGGTACCCATCGTTACTGTGTCTATCATCCTCCTTCATTCTTAGATTATTACAATGAACTGCGCTCACTTTCACTGTACCTATATGAATGTTTTGTCATGTTGCTAATACTTATCCTTTACCTTTTTCTTGGATGTGGGGCCATATAATCCATCAGAGTATCTTTATCTTTATTGTCATTTGATATACCGCCCTAGGCAACAAGGCATCAGAGCGGGTTACAAAAATCTAAATTAAAAATAAGGAAAAGAAAAAGAACACAAATCATATATAGGACAGGACAGAAAAGAAAAGAAAGAGAAGACAGCAATGGGAGGATGGGGAGGAGAGGAGAACTTAGACAAAGAGGGAACGAGCTAAGGGGGAGATTGCTTAGGGAAAGGGGAGGGAAGGTCATAAGCCAACTGAAACAGGTGTGTTTTGAGCTGAGATTTGAACTGGAGAAAGGAGGTCTCTGCACGTATTGAGGCAGGTAGGGAATTCCATAGGGCAGGAGCAAGGAAAAGAAAGCGGAATGACACGTTTGCTCCAAATGTGCATGGGAAACTGAGGGAAGGGCCAAGCGGTGAGTGTGAAGGGATCTGAGGAGACAGTGGGGGGAGTGAAAATGAAGAAGGTCAGCCAAATATTGCGGTATGCCTGAGTGGATTGCCTGGGGAGCAGATATGAGAATTTTGCAACTTATGCAAAATTTTATGGGAAGCCAGTGAAGTCGGATCAGGGTGGGAGTGATGTGCTCACGGTGCGAGGCATAAGTGATAATCTGGGCTGCTGTATTTTGGAGAAGTTGCTATCGACGAAGTTGGTAGTTGGGAAGACCAGCAAAGGCACTGTTGCAATAATCTATTCTAGAAATTACCAGTGATAGAAGGAGGGTAGTAAGGGAGTGCTGGTCGAGAGAAGAACGAACGAAGAGCACAGATCCGACAGAGGAAGAAGACAGACCATTGGACAAGGGAAGAAATGTGGCCGTGAAATGACAGAGAGGAATTTAGAGACCCCAAGATAGTGGAGGGAGTGAACAAGGGGGACTGGGGAGTGGGACAGAGAAGGGGCTATTGTGGGTCATGGGCTATTAAAGGTGAACAATATTGCGGAACATTTGGAGTGATTGAGAGAGAGACGATTGGAATAAAGCCAGTCAGAGACAGAGGATAAACAAGTGTTTAAGGGGGTTATATCCGGGGTGTGAGCATTTGTGTGAAAGAGAAGGAGGATATCGTCTGCATAAAAGTAGGCAGAGATACCAAGGTGCTGGGTTAGTAGTGCAAGGGGGGCTAAAAAAATGTTGAAGAGGAAGGGGGCCAGAACTGAGCCCTGGAGGACGCCACAGGTTAGAGGGGTGGGGTGGAACGGGGCAGAACTGCAAAGCACTGAGAAGGAATGTGAGGACAGGAAAGACTGAAACCAGTGAAGGATTGTGTCCTGGAGTCCACAGTCAGAGACGAGAAAGTAGAAGAGGGTGATCTACCAAATCAAAGGCCGCGGAGAGATCCAAGGAAATTGCAAGAGAGATGTTGCCTTGTACATGAGCAGTGTGTATCGCTGAGCAAGGAAAGAAAGATAGTGTCTGTACTATGGCCAGTGCAGAAACCAGATTGGTGTGGATGCAGAATTGAGTGGAATCCAAGTGTGAAGAGAGTTGCGAGAAGACTAGTTTCTCAAGGACCTTGGAAAGGAAGGGAAGATTAGAAATTGGACGCCAGTTAGCCAGTGTGTCTGGGGCAGGTGAAGGCTTTTTTAGGATGGGGCAGGTGAAGGCTTTTTTAGGATGGGACAGAAAAGGGAGTTCTTCCATAGAGAGGGAAAGATACCCAAAGCGAGACTGGAATTAAAAATGGAGAGTACAAAAGGAAGGAGGGCAAGGGAAGGTTCCATGATCCAAGGGGAAGGGATAGGGTCAGAGGGGCATGTAGTCTTATGGGATGAATTGATAACCTTGAGTAGGGTGGTGGCAGTGATGGGCTGGAAGGAAGACCAAAGATGAGGGGAGGTAGGGGTGGGTAGGGAGGGGGAGGATGGTGGTTAAGGCACCAAGCCAAGGTTGGGGAGGGAAGATGAAACTTCTGTTGCGGGGAGATGGAAAGGGGGAAACTTGAAATGGTGTACAGCAATCTTCTCAGAGAAGTAGCTGGCAAGATGAGAGGGGTCTGGCAGAGGGGGATGGGCTGAAGGTGCTGAACTGTTGGTGATCTCAGAAAGAGAGCGAAACACTGAAAAAAGTTGCCTGGAGGAATTTGAGGCAGATGAAATAATGGTGGTGTAATAGGTCTTTTTAGCTGACGAGATTTGGGCTTTGTAGTGGCGGCAGGAAAGACGAAAGCGAAGAAGGCTAGTGGAGGAAGGTTGATGCCTCCAGAGACGCTCAGCTCTGTGAAGCTGAGCTCAGAGAAGGGAGAGATCATGTGTGAACCAGAGATGCCGACAAAGGGTAGGCCAAATAGTGCATGATTTGAGAGGGGCCAGCCTGTCGAGGTGAGTGGAGAGAGTGGAATGCCAGGACTGAACCTGGATGTCGATAGATGAGGAGCCGAAATCGGAAGGAAAGATGGAATCTCCAGAGGGGAAATGAAGAAGAGTGTTAGGATGCAGAGATAGACTGAAGGGGAAGAGGGGCGGTTGGGAGGGACAAGGAGAAGAACACAAAGAGGTGGTCAAGATCATAGAGGGGACCACAGAAGACAAGGGAGCAGTAAGAAGTAGGTTGAGAGTGTGACCAGCTGTAGGCGTGGGGGGAGAGAGACATGCTGATGAAGGGAAAGATCAAAGAGAAGTGATATGAAGGCCTTGTCTCTGGGTTGGGAGGGAGAGTCAACCTGGATGTTCAGGTCGCCCAGAATTATAAGGTGTGAATAAGTGGAGGAGAATTTAGACAGGGTAAGGAAGAGGGAGTCCCAGAGGTCAGAATAAATCGAGGGGGGGAACTTATAGGAGGAAATAATGGCTGGGCGGGGAAACCCGAGAAGAAGAAGCAGTGCCTCAGGGTAATGGAGAGCTGGGGAGGATATTTCCTGAAAAGGTAAGGAAGAATGGCAGAGGAGAGCTAATCCTCCGCCAGGGCGGCCGGAGAAGGGTAGAGAGAGAGCAGAGAAGCCAGGGAGAAGACAATGATTGAGGATAGGCTCCTCGCCGGGACGTAGCCAGGTCTCTGTGAGGAAGATGCCATCGAGAGAGCTCTGTAATATAAGGTCTTGAACAAACTCTGGTTTAGAGTGCAGGGAGCGGCAGTTGAGCAAACCAAGGGCCATGGTAAGAGGAGTAGAGGCGGGGTCCATGGAGGGTGGGCCCGGGGCTGTAGGGGAGGGTGAGCAGGTAATAAGGTTCGATAACACGAGAGAGGTGCCCGATATATCAGTAGGTGTAGGAGTGGGCCGCCATGTCCAGTGAACAGGGATAAGAGGCATGGTCCATGGGGCTGAGAGTGGAGAGTCAGAGGAGGAGAACTCCCCCACTGTGAGAGGAAGGGGGCAAAGGAAAATGCTGAGAGTTAAGAGGAGGGGGACAAGGAACAGAGAGGGTTGAGATAGCTGAGGGGAAGCAGAGGGTATACTGCGGGTATACTGTGGTCGTGTTGAACCTCCGTACCGGACCCCGCCCAAGATCCCCACCTAAGGGCCATGTTAAAGGACCCTGTGGTGAGGCCCTCAGGTGTGGGCATGCCTAGGCATGCCTGTGCTTTAAACAATGCAGGTGAAGCTCCTTGGCTCTGATTAGCCTCAGCACCAGGGGAGTGGGAGGAAGCTGGGATTCCCTCTCTCAACTGCTGACGCTGATCAGTGCTAATTCGTAGATTTCCGCCATTGAAAATGCCTTTTACTTCATGTGTCAGCAAACTAGTAGGATTACAAATATCATGGATTCAATCTTGCCTAAGTTATTGGCACTAATCTTTCACCTGCATTTTGACAGCAAATAGGAACACAATAACACAGTATATGATAGCATAAAAATGTCGGGGCACTCCATCTATTCTATCTACTATAAATGACACTGATACTAGCATGGGTGTGTCACGAGCTCGAGAACATGAAGACCCATGCATTGCACATCTCTAGATGCAAAAAAAAACAAGCTACAAGTAAGTAAAAACGGAGTGAAAAAGCCAAGGTGGTACTAGGATTAGAACTGAGTCCTACAAATGCAGAGTTCTGGTGCTTGGCTCTGACAAAGTTCTGTAAGTTGTGATATTGTAGCTTCTAGGGGACCAATAGAAGGATTTTCCAAAGATGTGCTTTCAGGAACATAAAGGACCTGTCTTCTGAAGACGAGCTTAAAAGGGGGAAGAGGTATCTCCTTTGGTTCTGAAGGCTCGTATATATTAAGCATGTTTGGATAACTCTCTAATTGGTCCACTAGAAAGTGTCACAGCAAAGAATGGAGTTCAAGCCCTAACAAACTGTGCCATGGACACAAACGTTTTGAAAGTTCTGAGAGCTGTATGGTTTCAAGAAAACAGAAAGCCATTCAAATCCATTTCCTCTTAGAACTCTGTGCCTCAGAAGTAGGCGAGGAAGAGAAGCAGACATAGAATGGAGTTTGTTCAGCCAATGACCCTCACTACAGAAGATGTAAAAAACATATAAGAGGACAGGACGTGCAGTTATATGTTTGTTTGTTCTTTTAATTCAAAGAAAACCTTTATCTCCAATGTAGCTTACAGGAAGTGGCAGTCCTCTTCTGTTTCAGGGTGAGAAAAGACCACACTCACTTCAAATGAGCTCTGAAAGACAAAAGCAGTTTAAAAATTTTTTTACTACAAAGTCATGTGCAAATAAAGGTCAGCAAACAAGTTGTAGGTGATACATTTCTACTGGACTAACTCAATATATTGTTGACCAGCTTTCAATTGCTATACTCTTTTCATCAAGTCTTTGAAGGGATGATGCAGTTACACTGCTTTTAAGTGGTACACAGTCATCTAGGGTCTGGGTTGTCTGCATACGTCATTACATATCAAAGCAAAGTTTGGGATACAGTGACAATTTCAGTCACACAGGTCTTTTCTGATTCCAGGCAGTCTGCATGTGTCATTAAATTACAATGTAAGGCACAGAGGAAAGAGTAACCCTCTAAATTTCAATGCTTTATGTCTGGTAACAGGTAAGAAAAACAATGCATATATTCAGTCATGCATAGGGTAATTTTATAACAGGGTACAGGAACGGCACACAGGTGCATATATTGCATTTATTTAATTAAGGCAATATTTGTTGTGGGCATGTAATTACCCTAGGGAAAATAGGTGTAACATTTATAAGAACATAAGATATGCCATACTGGGTCAGACCAAGGTCCATCAAGCCCAGTATTCTGTTTCCAACAGTGGCCAATCTAGGTCATACGTACCTAGCAGTTTCCCCAAAAGACACAGGTTCCACAATGCTTGTATTGGTTCAAGCATTGATATCCTGGGTCCCTTCTTAATAATGGTTTATGGACCTTTCCTCCAGGAACTTGTCCAAACCTTTTTTAAAACCCAGCTACACTAACAGCCTTTACTACATCCTCCGGTAACAAATTCCAGAGTTTGATTACACGTTGAGTGAAAAAATATTTTCTTTTATTAGTCTTAAATAGTTTACCCTGTAGCTTCATTGCATGTCCCCTAGTCTTTCTATATTCTGATAAGGTAAACAATCGATCTATGTTTACCCGTTCCACTCCGTTCATTAAGTTATAGACTTCTATTATATCTCCACTCTGCCATCTCTTTTCCAGGTTAAAGAGCCCTAACCTTTTTAGCCTTTCCTTCCATCCCCTTTACCATTTTGGTGGCTCTTCTCTGAACCTTTTCTAAAATCGCTATATCCTTTTTAAGATACGGCGACCAGAATTGCACACAATATTCAAGGTGCGGTCTCACCATGGAACGATATAGAGGCATTATAATATCTTTTGTTTTATTTTCCATTCCTTTCCTTATCATACCTAGCATTCTATTTGCTCTCTTGGCCGCCGCTGCACACTGGGCCGAGGGTTTTAACATGGTATCCACAATGATGCCTAAATCTTTTTCCTGGGTGGTGGTTCCTAATGTGGGACCTTGCATCGTGTAACCATAGTTTGGGTTGTTCTTCCCTAGGTGCATAACCTTGCACTTGTCCACATTAAATTTCATCTGCCATTTTGATGCCCAGTCTTCCATTTTATCAAGATCCTCTTGCAATTTTCCACAATCCTCTTGGGTTTTAACAACTTTAAATAGTTTTGTGTCATCTGCAAATTTGTTAACCTCACTCGTTATTCCACTTTCCAGGTCATTTATGAATATGTCAAAAAGCAGTGGACCCAGCACAGATCCCTGGGGTACACCACTATTCACCTTTCTCCATTGGGAAAATTGGCCATTTAGCCCTACCCTCTGCTTTCTATCTTTTAACCAGTTCCTGATCCACAATAGTACACTGCCTCCTATTCTATGACTCTTTAGTTTTGCCAAAAGTCTCTCATGAGGGACCTTGTCAAAGGCTTTCTGAAAGTCCAGATACACAATATCAACCGACTCACCTTTGTCCAACTGATTATTTACTCCTTCAAAAAAACACAACAGATTAGTAAGACAAGATCTTCCTTGTCTAAAGCCATGTTGGCTGTCTCCCATTAGGTCATGACTATCTACATGCTGAGTAATTTTATTCTTTATGATGGTTTCTACCATTTTTCCCGGTACTGATGTCAGGCTCACCGGTCTGTAGTTTCCCGGATCACCCCTGGAACCCTTTTTAAAAATTGGTGTTACATTGGCGATCCTCCAGTCTTCAGGTATTAGAGATGATTTTAATGTTAGTTCACAGATTACTAATAGCAGGTCTGCAATCTCATATTTCAGTTCTTTCAACACCCTTGGATGTATACCATCCGGCCCAGGTGATTTGTTACTCTTCAGCTTATCTAATAGTTGTAATACATCTTCCCAATGTATCGATATTTCCTTCAATTCTTCCGCACCTTTCAATACCACTTCAGTCATGGGTAACATCCCTACATCTTCCTCAGTAAAGACTGAAGCAAAGAATTCATTCAGTCTCTCTGCTATCGCCTTGTCGCCTCTTAGTGCTCCTTTAACCCCTTTATCATCTAATGGACCAACTGACTCTCACAGGTTTTTTGCTACGAATGTACTTGAAAAGGTCTTTACTTTGCGTTTTTGCTTCTGCAGCAAGCTTCTTCTCAAATTCTCCCTTTGCCTGCCTTATCAATGCCTTGCATTTGACTTACCAGTGCTTGTGCTGTTTCCAGGTTTTGTCGTTTGGCTCTTTTTTCCATTTCCTGAAAGATGCTTTTTTGGCAACAACAGCCTCTCTGACCTCACCTTTAAACCATGCTGGCAGTTTTTTGGACTTCCTTCCACTTTTCTTAAAGTGTGGAATACAGCTGGTCTGGGCTTCCAAGATAGTATTTTTCAACAACAGCCAAGCCTGATGTACGTCTTTAACCTTTGCAACTGCTCCTTTTAGTTTTTTCTTAACTGTTTTCCTCATTTTATCATAGTCTCCCTTTCGAAAGTTAAAAGGTAGTACTGTGGATTTCCTTACTATCCCCTCCTCCACTAATTAAATCAAAGGCGATCATGCTATGATCACTATTGCCAAGTGGCCCCTACAACCTTATCTCTTGCACTAGATCTGGTGTTCCACTAAGGACTAGGTCTAATATGGCTTCCCCTCTGGTCGGTTCATGAACCAGCTGCTCCAAGAAGCAGTCATTTATTTCATCTAGGAACTTTATCTCCCTAGCATGTCCTGACGTGACACTGACCCAGTCGATACCGGGGTAGTTGAAATCACCCATTATTATTACTGTGCTGTAACGTTTGTTAGCTTCCTTGATTTCTTTGAGCATTTCATCATCCATTTGGTCATTCTGGCCAGGCGCTCGATAGTACACCCCCACTGCCACTGCCTTCCCCCTTTTACATGGAATTTCAATCCATATAGATTCTACAGCAGATTTTGTTTCCTGCAAAACTTTAATCCTTTCTGACTCAATGCCCTCTCTAACATAGAGAGCAACCCCTCCACCAATTTGATCAGCTCTATCATTATGATATAGTTTGTACCCAGGTATCACAGTGTCCCACTGGTTGTCGTCCTTCCACCATGTCTCTGATATTCCAATCATATCTAACCTTTCATTTAGTGCTATATATTCTAACTCTCCCATCTTATTTTTTAGACTTCTAGCATTTGCATACAAGCATTTTAGAGGATGTATTTTATTCATATTAATTTGGCTGTTGTTAGACATGGGTAATTTGGGATCTTTAAGCTCTGTCTGCTCCATACTTGAGGGCATTTGGGCTACTTTACTCTTTTGTGGAACCTCTCTGCTTTTGGTAGTATCCTTCAAAGATACATTCTTCCGAACCATCCGCTCTTGGGCGACTGTCGGCTTTCCCCTAATATCTAGTTTAAAAGCTGCTCTATCTCCTTTTTAAAGGTTAATGCCAGCAGCCTGGTTCCATCCCGGTTAAGGTGAAGCCCATCCCTTCAGAAGAGCCCCTCCTTTCCCCAGAATGTTCCCCAGTTCCTAACAAATCCAAAACCCTCATCTCTGCACCATTGTCTCATCCACGCATTGAGACTCCGGAGCTCTGCCTGCCTTTTGGGTCCTGCGAGTGGAACAGGAAGCATTTCGGAGAATGCTACCCTGGAAGTTCTGGATTTCAACTTCCTACCTAAAAGCCTAAATTTAGCCTCCAGAACCTCCCTACCACATTTTCCTATGTCATTGGTACCGACATGTACCAAGACAGCAGACTCCTCCCCAGCACCATCTAAGACCTTATCTAGGTGGCGCGTGAGGTCCGCTACCTTTGCACCAGGCAGGCATGTTACCAGGTGATCCTCACGTCCACCAGCCACCCAGCTATCTACATGCCTAATGATCGAATCACCAACTATAACGGCTGTCCTATCCCTTCCCGCATGGGCACATGGCCCTGGAGAAACTTCCTCGGTGCGAGAGGGTTTTACATCACCTGGAGGACAGGTCCTAGTTACAGGATCACTTCCTGCCACACCAGGGTGATGCTCTCCTGTCATGTGACCTCTCTCCTCCATGGCAACAGGGATGCCGCCAGACAGGAGGTGGGACTTCAGGACTATATCCCTGTAGGTCTCGTCTATGTACCTCTCTGTCTGTCTTATGCTTTCCAAGCCTACCCCAAAACATGTATTGTTAAGTGTGTGAATATGGCAGTAAGAACAGGTTCATATATGTGTATTTTATAAAATATGCACTTCAACACCAATCCTGATATTGCTCTACCTATTTTCTGTTCATGGCAATGTCTATATGTATATTGCATAAAGCATAAACCATTTTAGTGTGTAAAATGCTATTTTACATGCATAAAAGGGTTTTGCTAGATTGCCTCATGCTTAAAAGTGTGTGTGGTGCAATCGGGTGCATACTTGTAAGTTGTACATGTTCAGGGGAGGAATTTGGGCAGGGTACTGATGATCATGATTTTCATGTATACTTTACAATATTTAAACCTCCTTTTGAGTAGGCATAAACATCCACAGTTTCAATATAGGTTTGACTTCTGCAGGATATGTGCTAACATTTCACAAAGACACATAGATGTCAGGGTCTCTATAAAATAGGCTAAAAACACGGACCTTCTCCACCTCCAAACTTAGACAACCTGTTATAAAATTACCCTTCATGTTTCTGTGTGCCTACTTCAAATCTGCACATACCACTGGGCAATTTCTTAAGAATCTACTTGAGTACAAAAAATACTTATAAAATGCTCTTCAACACACTCGAGTCCCTTACAAAATTGCTCTCCTTTGCCCAAGAAGATAAAATGAAGAGTAGAAAATCTCCTGGACCAGATGGTATACATCCAAGTGTGTTGAAAGAACTGAAATATGAGATTGCAGACCTAATCTGTAATACCTGAAGATTGGAGGATGGCCAATGTAATGCCAATTTTTAAAAAGGGTTCCAGGGGTGATCCAGGAAACTACAGGCCAGTGAGCCTGACGTCAGTACTGGGAAAAATGGTAGAAACCATTATAAAGAACAAAATTACTGAACATGTAGATAGTCATGGCCTAATGGGAGACAGCCAAAATGGCTTTAGCAAAAGAAGGTCTTGTCCTACTAATCTGTTATGTTTTTTTGTTTGCTTTTTTTAAAAATTTCATTTATCAATTATTAATAAATGATACATCCAAAAAGTACACTGAATGAAAAAGAAAAATGGGCATTACAAAAATAAGAAAAGATGAAATCATCCTAAAGAAACTAATCTCCCATTTACATATTTAGATCACAGAATAGAGGAATATTGAGGAAGTACTAGGAATAAAATATAAAGAGAGAGTAAATGACCTCAAGTGGTCCTAAACTATCTAACCTCTACATATAATGCAAACAGGTGGAGACTTAAGTGTCAGCCGAATGGGAGGGTCGAGCAACCTCAACTACCACAACTTCCCTAGCCTCCAAGAACTCCTGAAGCTGTCTAGGATCAAAAAACATATAAGTTTTTTGTTTAAATACCACATAACACTTGGCAGGAAATTTAAGCTGAAACGTTGCCCCTAGAGCCAAAACCCTGGGGCGAAAGACCAAAAAGACCTTCCTTCTCAGTTGCGTCACACGGGATATATCAGGGAATATATGCACATTAGAACCTAGGAACACTTCATTGAAATTCTTGAAAAGCAATTTAAAAATATAAAACTTATCCAACTCCAGTGCCAGAGCTACAAGGAGAGTAGCTTTATCAATAATGACCTCCAGGGAAGATTCAAAAAAACCCTGCGAGGTCACCCAATCCAGGAGAAACAGGGAGGGTATTGGAATCATGATCCCGTGACCCCAAGGACAAATACTGAGCCCAAACCAGAGGTGGGAAATGCTCTGGGGAAATCTTCAAAATTTCTCCAAAGTACTTCCTCATCATCTCCATTGGTGACAATAAGGGAGACCGTGGAAAATTCAGGAACCGCAGGTTACATCGACGGACCTGATTCTCCAGATACTCCATTTTTCTGGAAGACACAATCCTGTCCTTAACCTGGGCAGCCACCAAATCCCGAAGCAGCCCAACATCCTGCTCCAACCTAGAGAGTCTCTCAACTTGCTCGTCCTGAACACCCCAACAATCTCTGTACTCACGATAACCAGTACATTCTTCAGGGAAGTATTTAGAGCAGCCAGTCCGTCCCACAGTGCTTCTATCGTGATCACCGCCGGTCTTTCCAGCATAAACGCTCCCAAAAGGTCCTCCACTCGGCCAGGCACTGCCACAGCTTGCCCCTCCAATGTATCTTCTCTCTCCACTGCCTTCTGCTGTACCACCTCACCTGTAGAGAAAAAACTCCCTGCCGACCCACCTCCTGGCTCTCCCTTCACCGGCGCGCTCACAGGCAAGCCTGTAGGGAAAGCAGCTCCAAGCGGGGAAACACTTCCGGGTCGCGGTGGGGGGAGAACGCTCCTCCTGGGAAAGCCAAACCCCCGATGCACACAGTGTCGAGATTCCTCCTGCCGGCACTGCCGAAGACACTGCTCCCATTCCAGCCGCGAAGCCGCATTCTGACAGTGTTCGCTGATTTGACGGCCCCGGCAGGTCAACCCCAGGAGGAAAGGCAGCCTGCTTCTGCTTCTTCCATCCCATAACCGAAGTTCAGGAACAGGCCGCCAAACCGCAAGAACCGCCAAACGCCGCCTCACAGGTTAGAGCCTCCTGTCGCCATCTTGTTACTCCCCCGTCTGTTATGTTTTTTTAAAGATGTGAACAAACAGGTATACAAAGGTGAGTTGGTTGATATAGTGTATCTGGATTTTCAGAAAGCCTTTGACAAGGTCCCTCATGAGAGACTTTTGGCGAAATTAAAAAGTTATGGGATAGGAGGCAGTGTACTATTGTGGATCAGGAACTGATTAAAAGACAGAAAGCAGAGGGTAGGGCTAAATGGCCAATTTTCCAAATGGAGAAAGGTGAATAGTAGAGTACCCCAGGGATCTGTGGTGGGTCCGCTGCTTAACATATTTATAAATTACCTGGAAATGGGAATAACGAGTGAGGCCATCAAATCTGCAGATGACATAAAATTATCCAAAGTTGTTAAAACCCAAGAGGATTGCGAAAAATTGAAAGAGGACCTTGATAAATTGGAAGACTGGGCATCCAAATGGCAGATGAAATTTAATGTGGACAAGGGCAAAGTTATGCATCTAGGAAAGAACAACCTAGACTATAATTACACAATGCAAGGTTCCACATTAGGAACCATCACCCAGGAAAAAAGATTTAGGCGTCATCATGGATAACATGTTGAAACCTTCCACCCAGTGTGCAGCAGTGGCCAAGAGAGCAAATAGAATGCTAGGAATCATAAGGAAAGGAATGGAGAATAAAACAAAGGATAATGCCTCTGTATCATTCCATGGTGCGACCGCACCTTGAATACTGTGTACAATTCTGGTCGTCGTATCTTAAAAAGGATATAATGTTATACAAAAGGTACAGAGAAGAGCCACCAAAATGGTAAAGCGGATGGGAGGATACCCCTATGAAGAGAGGCTAAGAAGGTTGGGGCTCTTCAACCTAGAAAAGAGACGGCTGAGGGGAGACATGATAGAGGTCTACAAATTAATGAATGGAATGGGTAAACGTAGATTGATTGTTTACATCATCAAAATATAGAAAAACTAGGGGATATGTAATGAAGCTACAGGTAACCTATTTAAAACTAATAGGAGAAAATATGTTTTCACTCGACGTGTAATCAAGCTCTGAAATTTGTTACCGGAGGATATACTAAAAGCCGTTAGTGTAGCCGGGTTTAAAAAAGGTTTGAACAAGTTCCTGGAGGAAAGGTCCATAAACCATTATTAAAGGGGGACACAGGATATCCACTGCTTGCCCCAATACAAGCAATGTGGAACCTGTGTCCTTTGGGGAAACTGATAAGTTCTTGTGACCTAGATTAGCCACTTTTGGAAACAGGATACTGGGCTTGATGGACCTTGGTCTGACCCAGTATGGCATGTTCTTATAGAAACATAGAAACACAGAAACATGATGACAGAAAAAGACCACATGGCCTATCTAGTCTGTCCTTCCATAACAACTACAACAGTCCACTTTTTACCTTTAGAGATCCTCTGTGTTGGTCCCATGCTTTTTTGAATTCAGTTACTGTCCTCATCTCTACCACCTCCACTGGGAGACTATTCCATGGATCCACTACTCTTTCTGTAAAGAAATATTTCCGCATATCACTCCTGAATCTATCTCCCTTCACCCTCATCCCATGTCCCCTCGTAGCAGAACTTGCTTTCAATTGAAAGAGGCTCTCTCCCTGAACATTTATGCCACGGAGGTATCTTATGTAAAAGTACTTTCCTGCAGTCATAGTGAAGGCAAATATGTTTATCTTTTGCCGGCTGCAGTGAGATGCAGTTAGAAATGTTTATCTTTTTGACTGCCAGACAGTTTGAAAATCACGCAGCTGATAAAAATCAATAGCTGAAATTACTCGGTTGTGAGAATTGAGTAACGGAATTGTGAAAAAACCTGAAAAAAAGGCAAAAATGCAGGCAAAAATGAAGAAGAAGGGAGACCTGTGCATGCTTGTGCATGGTAGAGAATAGATAGGGAGGTGGGTGGGTTGTGAAGACTAAATTCCTGCTGTTCCCGGAGATCACCTGTTAGAGGTGAGTAACTATGCTATCTCCAGGAACAAGCAGGAATGTAGTCTTCACCTATGGGGACTCCCTAGCTACAGATGCCAGGGAGAGACCCCAGAAGTTGTGTGCCCCTGTGAAAGGGCTCCACTTCCCCCCATGGATCTCTGGCATCCTACCGGGAATGGTCGGTAGGAGTTGATTAAGTCTGGAAAACAGGTGTTGTAGAACAGCCTGACCAAACAAGGCATCCCGGCGGGAGTCCTTGTCTAAGTAGTAATGGGCTGTGAAGGTATGAACCGAGGCCCAAATAGCTGCTCGACAGATGTCGTCGATAGACACAGAGTGTAAATGAGCCATTGAGGCTGCCATGGCTCTCACATTGTGAGCTGTGACATGGCCTTCCAGAGAAAGGTTCTTACTCTGATAGGTAAAAGAAATACACTGTGCAATCCAATTGGACAATGTTCTCTTGGAGAATGGAAGTCCCAAATGAGAAGGATCAAAAGCAACAAAGAGTTGAGAGGACTTTCCATGTTGCTGTGTCCTTTGTAAGTAAAACGTAAGTGCTCTTTTACAGTCCAAAGTATGAAGATTCCTTTCTGCATTTGAAGCATGAGGCCTTGGAAAAAATACAGGCAGATAAACTGCTTGGTTTAAATGAAAAGGTGAGACCACCTTTGGCATAAAGTGTGGATGAGTTCTAAGGACTACCTTATCATGATGGAACCTCGTATAAGGAGGATCAGCCACTAATGCTTGCAACTCACTAATGCGACATGCTGATGTGATTGCAATGAGAAAGACAACCTTCCAGGAAAGGAATTTCAAGGAGGTAGTAGCTAGAGGTTCAAAAGGCGGCTTCATGAGCTGTCCAAGAACCACATATAGGTCCCATTCCACCGGTGGTGGCCTAATGGGAGGCTTAGTTAGAAGAAGTCCCCTCATAAATCTCGCTATGAGAGGATGAGAGGAAAAAGGTTGTCCATTTAAAGGCTTGAAAGAAGCTGAAATAGCACTTAAATGGACTCTTACTGAGTTAGTCTTAAGCCCTGCATTAGATAAATGAAGGAGATACTCCAATAATGATTCCAGAGGTATCGCCAGGGGATCAAGACCCTTCTGCGAACACCATATGGAAAACCTTTTCCACTTGAAAGCATAAGAACGTCTTGTGGAAGGCTTCCTAGAAGTATAAAGGATATTTTTTACTTGTTGAGACAGGTTACGACCATGAAGGTCTAGGCTCTCAGCATCCAGGCCCTAAGATGCAGAGAGTGGGGATCGGGATGCCACAACATCCCGTCCTCCTGAGACAGGAGATCTGGAGCATATCCTAACTCCAGAGATGGAGCTTGAGAGAGATGTAGGAGTAGAGGGTACCACATCTGCCGTGGCCAATGTGGAGCTATGAGAATCATATGGCCTCTGTCTCTCTGAAGCTTGAATAGGGTTTTGGGAACTAGGGGAATGGGTGGAAAGGCATATAGGAAGTCCTGACCGCAATGGAGGAGGAAAGCATCCCTGGCCTGAGAACCCTGAGCTGAAATTCTGGAACAGAACCGGGGAAGTTTGGCATTCAGCAGACTTGCAAAGAGGTCTATGTCCGGAGTTCCCCAAATTTGAAAAATTTTTGCTAACTGGTCTGCACAAAGAGACCACTTGTGTGGAAGCAGAACTCGACTGAGTCTGTCTGCCCAGGAGTTTTGAATGCCTGGTAGATACACCGCAAGGAGATGAATCTGATGCTCTCTGGCGAGGGCCCATAGTCGCAAAGCTTCATTGCAAAGTGACAGAGAGCCTGTTCCTCCCTGCTTGTTCAGATAGAACATAGCTACTTGATTGTCCGTCTGAATTAGGACTGTCTTGTAGCTCAGCTGGGTGTGGAACACTCGAAGAGCAAGGAAGATTGCTCTGAGTTCCAAGAGATTGATGTGTAGATGGGTCTCCTGTGGAGTCCAGGTGCCTTGGGTAGAGAGATCTTGCAAGTGAGGTTCCCAACCCACCTGTGAGGTGTCTGTTGTTAGAGTGACCTGGGGTGGGGGCTATTGGAAAGGGGACCCCACCAACAGGTTTTGGGAGGACTGCCACCACTGTAGGGACAAAATAAGGCAAATTGAGTTTGCTATTTTGTATGATAGGCAGCCTGATGTCTGAGTCCACTGAGTATATAGAGTCCATTGGGATGTTCTCATATGGAGGCGAGCAAAGGGGACCACATGCACGGTAGATGCCATGTGACCTAGCAATTGTAACATTTCCCGAGCAGTGAGATGAGTTTTTAACACTTCTTGGGAAGCTAACTGCACAATGCGAAGGCAGCGGGGCTGTGGAAGATAGGCCCTTGCTTTCCTGGTATCCAGCATAGCTCCTATAAACTCTAGAGATTGAGCGGGAGTTAGGTTGGATTTTGGGATGTTTATTACCAGGCCCAAATACTGAAGGATACGCATTGTGCAAGATAGGGAAATTCTGGCCTTTGACTCTGATGGGGCTTGAATGAGCCAGTTGTCTAAGTAGGGGAAGACGAATATTCCTAGAGTGCGAAGAAATGCTGCCACTACAGCCATGCATTTTGTAAATACCCTTGGTGCTGAGGCCAGGCCAAAAGAAAGAACCTTGTACTGGTAGTGCTTCGCCTGAAATAGAAACCGAAGGAATCTTCGGTGAGTTGGATGGATGAGAACATGGGTGTACGCATCCTTGAGATCTAGAGAACAAAGCCAATCCTGACTCTGAAGGTATGGCAGAAGAGTTCCTAGAGAAATCATCTTGAACTTCTCCTTGAACAGGAATTTGTTTAATTCTCTGAGGTCTAAAATGGGTCTGTGTCCCCCTGTTTTCTTTGGAATAAGGAAATAGGGGAAGTAAAACCCCGTACCCTGTTGGGAAAGCACAGTTACTTACCTGTAACAGGTGATCTTTGGGAACAGCAGGAATAAGTCTTCACATATGGGTATCGTCGGTACCGACGGAGCCTGCGCGGGAACGCTCCCCAGCATCCAATAGGAAAGCTATTGGGAGCATCCCACAGCGCCTGCATGCTGCCTTCCCGCCTTTCCCAACCGCCTCTCTCCAGTTCGAGTTTTAAAGCTGAGACAAAGAGAGAGAGAGAGGGAAGGAAAGATAGATAGAGAGATACAACTCCTAGGGGAGGTGGGTGGGTTGTGAAGACTTATTCCTGCTGTTCCCAGAGATCACCTGTTACAGGTAAGTAACTGTGCTATCTCCAGGAACAAGCAGGAATGAGTCTTCACATATGGGGACTCCCTAGCTGCAGATGCCAGGGAGAGACCCCAGAGTTGTGTGTCCCTGAAAAGGGCTCCACCTCCCCCCATGGATCTCTGGCATCCAACCAGGGTAGGTGGGTAGGAGTTGATTAGGAATGGAACAGGTGTTTGAGAACAGCCTGACTAAACGAGGCATCCCGGCGGGAGTCCTTGTCCAAACAGTAATGGGCTGTGAAGGTATGAACCGAGGCCCAGGTGGCCGCTCGACAGATTTGGTCGATGGACACAGAGTTCAGATGAGCCATTGAGGCTGCCATGGCCCTCACATTGTGAGCTGTGACTTGGCCTTCCAGAGAAAGGTTCCTACTCTGGTAGGCGAAAGAAATACACTGAGCAATCCAGTTGGACAGTGTTCTCTTAGAAACTGGAAGTCCTAAATGGGAAGGATCAAAAGCAACAAACAGTTGAGAAGACTTTCTATGTTGCTGTGTCCTTTGTAAGTAAAAGGCGAGAGCTCTTTTACAATCCCAAGTATGAAGATTCCTCTCTGCACTTGATGCATGAGGTCCTGGAAAAAAGACAGGTAAGTATACCTCTTGGTTCAGATGAAAAGGCGAGACCACTTTGGGCATAAAGTGTGGATTGGTCCTGTGGACTACCTTATCATGATGGAACCTTGTATAAGGAGGGTTAGCCACCAAGGCTTGCAACTCACTGATGCGAAGTGCTGAGGTGATTGCAATGAGAAAGATAACCTTCCAAGAAAGAAATTTCAAGGAGGTGGTGGCTAGAGGTTCAAAGGGTGGCTTCATAAGCTGGCCAAGAACCAGATTGAAGTCCCATGCCACTGGAGGTGGTCTAATGGGAGGTTTAGTTAAAAGAAGGCCTCTCATGAATCTTGCTATAAGAGGATGAGAGGAAACAGGCTGTCCATTGAGAGGCTTGAGGGACGCTGCAATAGCACTCAAATGGACTCTTACCGAATTTGTTTTGAGGCCTGCATGTGAAAGATGCAGAAGATACTCTAGTAAAGAATTCACAGGTATTGCTAGAGGGTTAAGACCCTTCTCAGAACACCAAATGGTAAATCTTTTCCATTTGAAAGCATAGGAACGTCTAGTGGAAGGCTTTCTAGAAGCATGAATAATATCTCTGACTTGCTGAGAGAGATGGAAAACTTGAAGGTCTAGGCCTTCAGCAACCAGGCCCTGAGATGGAGAGACTTGGGGTTTGGGTGCCACAACGTTCCATCTTCCTGGGAGAGAAGATCTGGAGCAGAGCCCAACTCCAGGGATGGAGCTTGAGAGAGATGCAGAAGTAGAGGGTACTACACTTGGCATGGCCAATGTGGTGCTATGAGGATCATAGACCCTCGGTCTCTCTGAAGCTTGAACAGTGTCTTGGGAATTAGGGGAATGGGTGGAAAGGCATAAAGGAAGTCTTGACCCCAGTGAAGGAGGAAGGCATCCTTGGCCTGAACTCCCTGACACAGAATTCTGGAACAGAACCAGGGAAGTTTGGCATTCCACGGACTTGCAAACAGGTCTATGTGCGGGGTTCCCCAAATTCGAAAAATCCTGGCTATCTGGTCCCTGTGGAGGGACAATTCGTGGGGAAGCAGAACTCGACTGAGTCTGTCTGCCCAAGAGTTTTGAACGCCTGGAAGATATACTGCCATAAGATGAATTTGATGCTCTCTGGCGAAGGCCCACAGTCGCAAAGCTTCGTTGCAAAGCGACAGAGAGCCAGTCCCCCCCTGCTTGTTTACATAGAACATGGCTACTTGATTGTCCGTGTGGATGAGGACTGTCTTGTAGCTGAGCAGGGAGTGGAAGACTCTGAGAGCTAAGAAAATTGCTCTGAGTTCCAAGAGATTTATATGTAGTGAAGTCTCCTGCAGAGACCAGATGCCCTGGGTGGAGAGATCTTGCAGATGAGCTCCCCAACCCATTGGAGAGGCATCTGTTGTAAGGGTTGCTTGGGGAAGTGACTGTTGAAAAGGGGACCCCAGCAACAGGTTTTGAGAGGACTTCCACCACTGGAGAGACCAAAAAAGGCGACTGGAGTTTGCTATTTTGTCTGACAGGCAACCTGATGCCTGAGTCCATTGGGTGGACAAAGTCCATTGAGCTGCCCTCATGTGAAGGTGAGCATATGGAACCACATGCACAGTGGATGCCATGTGGCCTAAGAGTTGCAACATTTCTCGAGCAGTTAAAAGGGGCTTTAACTGTATTTGGGAGGCTAACTGCACCAAGCGTAGACAACAGGCCTGAGGAAGATAGGCCCTTGCAGTTGTGGTATCCAACAAAGCCCCTATAAACTCGAGGGACTGAGTAGGGGTGAGACTAGATTTTGGGATGTTTATTACTAGTCCCAAATATTGAAGGACACGCATTGTGCAGATTAGACAAGTCTTGGCCTCTGCTTGAGATGGAGCTCGAATGAGCCAGTCGTCCAGATATGGGAAGACAAATATTCCTAGAGTGCGTAGAAATGCAGCTACTACTGCCATGCATTTCGTGAACACCCTTGGTGCAGAGGCCAGACCAAAAGGAAGCACCCTGTACTGGTAGTGCTTTCCTTGAAAAAGGAACCGAAGGAACCTTCTGTGAGTTGGATGGATGAGGACATGGGTGTACGCATCCTTGAGATCTAGAGAACAAAGCCAGTCCTGACTCTGAAGGTATGGAAGCAGAGCACCGAGAGAAATCATTTTGAATTTCTCCTTGAATAGAAATGTGTTCAATTCTCTGAGATCTAAGATGGGTCTGTAGCCCCCTGTCTTCTTTGGAATAAGAAAATAAGGGGAGTAGAACCCTGTGCCTTGTTGAAGAAGAGGTACTTCTTCTATTGCCCCTTGGGCAAGAAGGATGGCAATCTCCTGACCTAGAAGGTTGAGGAGAGATGTTGGAGAATTGAACTGTTTCACCATGGTGTGAGGGGGAAGGCTTAAGAAATGAAGCCTGTACCCTTCCCTTATGATGGAGAGTGTCCATTGCTCTGCTGTGATTTGCTCCCATCTGGGAGCAAAGTAAGTCAACCTTCCTGGGATGGCAAGGGGCTCTGGTCCTTCCAGAGCTAGAAAGGCTAAGTTCTCTAGTTGCAAGTCAAAGTCCCTGAGGAGGCTGAGGCTGCTGGGCCGTAGAATGTCTAGCTGCCTTTGACTTGGCCTGTTCGGGTGGTTGCTGACGCTTTGCAGCAAAACGACCTGCAGAAGATGCCTGCTGACCATATGCAAGATAGTATCTTCCCTTTTTGGAAAAGAATGTCTTCTTAAACAATCTTTTCTTAAAAGGAGCAGAGGTAGACTTTGAAAGTCGATCCAAAGCGGAGTTTTCAGCATCCATCTGAGTGGCCTTTGCTTGCCAATCCTTACCAAAAAGGTTTTCACCTGTACAAGAGAGATTTCCTAATTGATCTTGGACCCAGATCTCCAAATCAGAAACTTGTAGCCAAGCAATTCTGCGTGCCCCTATGGCAATAGCCGAAGCTCTGTTTACACACTCAAAAGAGTCAAAGGCTGCATGGTTGGAAAAATTTGGAGACATCTTGGGCATGTTTTTTTTTTTTTTTTTTTGAAAGCTTTATTTATCATTTTTCAGAACAAACAAAACCAAAACATTACATTGACAACATCAAACTACAATGAACATTAGGCTAATACAGACAGGTACAACAACAGTACTCGGCGTTCTCGAAATACGGAGACCACAGGAAAGAAAAAAGGGGGGGAGGGGGAGAGGGGAAGAACCGTGAATGCCATATCTCCTGTGTATAGATCACCTGATAACAGACAGTACGTCATGTAAGGGTGTCCCATTTTTTCAGTAAGCTCCTAAATGCGGGGTTCTGCTGGATGTAGGCAATCTCACAGGACCGGTGATAGCATACTAGATTCCACCAGTATACTACACTCACTGTACTGAAGGATTTCCAGTGACTCATGATGACTTTCAATGCCAAACTCAGCATTAAATCAAACAGTGCAAATTGCTCCTTGGGGAGGTTTGGTACCTCAGCTAGTGATTTATAGACGATTATGTGGAAGGTCAAGGGTGCGGCGACTCCACATACCTCCTGCGCTTGCTTCCAGACCCCTTGCCAGTAGCCCGACAGTTGAGGACAATAATAAAGCATGTGCGCAAAAGTACCCGCTTCAGAAGAGCAGGACCAACAACGATCATTTTCCTGCGCCTGCCATTTGGAGACTTTGACAGGGGTTAAATAGGCACGATGCGCTAGGAAATATAACATCTGTGTAAGCGAGGCTGATCTCGAAATCCTTACTTGGGATCCCCAGAAGAGATTCCACTTATCTGGAGTTGATAGGGGGCCAGCTTCAGTTTCCCACACCATCTGAGCACCTCTGGGACTACGGCCGTCCGCCGCTCTGAAGAGCTCCACATACTTTGAGATCTGCCTTGTCCCTACTCGAATTTCTAACACCCTCTGGTAGGATGGTCGTCCTGCGATCATATGTAGAGGGGACACACCAGCTTTGCTTAAACAGTGTCGCAGCTGACCCCATTGAAAGAAGCAGTTGTATGGGAGTTGATATTCCAGTTGTAGTTCTGCAAAGGTTTTGTACCTCCGCCCACTAATCAGGTGTCCCAGAGAAAGAACCCCCTTCTTTATCCATGTGGCCCATGCAAAGCTGGTCCCTCCTATTTTAAATCGTTGATTGAACCATAGTGGGGTGGCATCTGTATAGTTCTGCTCATCTTCCAAGAGCGGGATCAGTAAACTGAAAGCTTGCTGTGTGGCTTGCAGGATCCCAGCTTCTTTATGGGTGTAGTGCACTGTTGCCCCAATACGATGTCGAAGCGGGAGGGGGTCACTCATCGCAGCCTCCACTTGAAGCCAAATGGGTGCGTTAGGAACGTCTGATTCTTCCGCCCACCAGGAGCCCAGTCTTAAGATTGCTGCGACATGATACCAATAGAAGTCTGGGAACTGGACTCCACCCTGCTTCTTGGGAAGCTTCAGCTTCCAGGCTGCTATACGTGGTGTTTTTTTTCTCCCATAAGAAAACTAGCAGCTTCTTCTCTATCTCCCGGTAAAAATTCTTATCAAAAAGCACTGGGATCATACTAAGTATATAGGTGAGCTGTGGGACAACAACCATTTTAATTGTTTCCAGGCGGCCCCACCAGGACAGATTCAGAGGTGACCACTTCTGGAGACATTCTTGTAGGATTTCGATACAACGGGCCGTAACACGTGAGGTTGTATCCCCTAGGGTAGTTCCATAGGGGACCCCCAAATATTTGAAGGTGGACTTTTCGACCTGAAAGGAATATCGCTGTAGCATATCTCCCGTAACTGTAGACGTAAGTGGTATACTTATTGTCTTATCCATATTGAGCTTGTATCCAGAGATACTGGCGTAATCCTCAATAATGCGCAGGGCATCGTCAACCGAGTTAACATCAAGGAACAGCAATAAATCATCTGCATAGGCTGAGACTTTACATTGATATCCTTCCAGCGGCATGCCCTTTATATTAGGCATCTGCCGAATTTTAAGAAGCAGGGGTTCCATGGCTAGATTAAACAACATGGGGGACAGAGGACAACCCTGCCGGGTTTCCTCGCGTGAGGTGGAATTCTTGAGAAGTAGTACCGTTCGCTGCAACCCGAGCTACCGGTCTGGTGTATAGTAGTTGCACATTCTGCAGGAAGCTACTGGGGATACCCATCCAGCGCATGGTTTGAAAGAGATAAGAAAGTTCAACCCTGTCAAATGCCTTCTCAGCATCTAACGCAAGGCCAACTGTGGGCTGGTCTATCTCTTGTGCTTTCCTGAGAATATGAGCTAGAAGCCGCCCATTATCTACCGTGGATCGCCCCGGCATAAACCCACATTGATCAGGGTGAATGAGTGTCTCCAGAACTTTGGTGAGCCGATTAGCAAGAATCTTGGCGTAAATTTTGTAATCTGCATTCAAGAGGGAGATAGGTCTGTAGTTTCCCACACTTTCCGGATCTCTCCCCGGCTTGGGGTGTATCACTATCGTCGCAGCCGCGAGGCCACCGACCTCAGGGCACTCCTCTCGTACGCCGTCATAGTAGAGCAATAACTCCGGGAGCAGTAATTCGGAGAAGGCCCCATAGAATTCCATGGGCAAGCCGTCCGGGCCACTTGCTTTGCCTTTGGCTAGCTGCTTGAGTGCAGCTCGCGCCTCTTTACTAGTTATCGGTGCAGCAAGTAGCTGCTGCTGTTGGCGCGTAAGCTGCGGTCCCGTGATTGTGGAAACAAAGGTAAGAAATGCTGATTCATCACATGTGACTTCGGACTGGTAAAGCTTGGAGTAGAAGGCCTCACAAATCGCAAGGATCTCTCTGTCCGACACTTGTAGCACTCCTGCAACATCTTTCAGACCAGCGATCCGAGTCACCGCACGCTTTGCTTTTAGTGTGTTCGCAAGCAAGGTACTAGCCCGGTTGCTATCATGGTAACATCTCCCCTGCTGCATTTTAAGAGAGTCAATGACCCCCGCTTGTAGAAGAGCGTTATATTGGATCCGAAGTCGCTGTAGTCGCAAGAGGACCGTTGGATCTGACCATCGGGCCAGAAGTCGCTCACCAGCTTGGATCTCTACCTCCAATTCCATTCGTCTCTTTACTTCTTCTTTATGTTTGCGAATCCTGTAGGCTGTCATGTGTCCCCGGGCAAAGGCTTTAAAGGCCTCCCACCAGGCCCACGTTGAGGTATCCCCAAGCTGGTTTATTGAAAAGTATTCCATGATCGCTTTCTTCATGGTAGTACAGAATTCTTCATCTGCTAACCAGGCCTTGTCAAAGTAAAACCGCCCCTGCGACTTCTTTTCGGGGCCCACATTGAGATCGAGCAGGACCGCAGAGTGATCTGAGACTGTACATGGTAGCAAACTTGCGCTTATCACTTTAGGTAACAGTGTCTTGGAAGTAAGGAAGTAGTCAATGCGGGTTTGTGTATTGTGAGGCAACGAATAAAAAGAATATTCTTTGCCATTGGGAAAGAAGAGTCTCCAGGGGTCGAGGAGTCCAAGCAGATCTTGTATATTCCGTAGCTCCTGCGATGCCTTAGGCTTATGTTGCGGTTTATATGGAGTTCTATCCAGTAGAGGGTCAGGGATAAGATTAAAATCGCCCCCCAATATAATTTGCGAGGAACCGGTGTTTAGGAGCTCCTGTGTAACCTGGATAAAGAACTGCGGATCATCCGTATTGGGACCATATATCGTCATGAAAGTGTACGAGTCTCCATCTATTTGTGCAGACACCTTGGCCCAGCGCCCAGCTTGGTCCGTCTTAGTATCTTTGATTTCTAGCGGGAGGGATTTCTTAGCAAGTATGATGACTCCCCCCTTCTTCCTGAGGGCTGGAGCTGAGAGTACATTTCGGTATATCCGATCTGCCACTTTGCCGGACTCAAAGAGAGATAAGTGAGTCTCTTGCAGGTAAACTATATCTGCATTCTGTTGCTTGCAATAAGTCAGGATTTTCTTTCTCTTGAGAGGGTTTGAGGTGCCTTTAACATTTAGGGATAACACCCGTACCAGACGACTAGCCATGTTGTAACTTACTGGGATGTACTCTTATGGCATTCACGGCCTCCCGTCCCCAGGATAGATTACAAGGATTACATAGTTCTGCGGTCCTGTGACCTGGCTGTACTGTGCCACAAACTAGCATAACTTGCGTAGCGAGGCCCCGGCCGCCCAACCAGGCCCAACCTCCCCCTCCCAACATTAAAGAGTTATAAGTTAAGAATTGAAGACAGCAATATAAACATGATGCAACATTCCTAGGTACTAACCTAGGCCACCAGAATGTCTATGACCGGTATTGCATGCTCCTGATAATTACATTATTACATATTTACATTATTCCATAATGGGGTACATATTGACTATACAGTAAGTATGTATCTAGCATACAACCATGTTGTACAAACCGATTTAATAGATACCGGGAAGCAGGACATCTTCTCCGCCATAGTCCCAGCCTACTTCCGATACATTGTGGCACCGGTGTTCCGGCTACGCTGGTTCTTCTCATGACCCCACATCCATCCGGATTCGCTCTTGTAGGAAAGCGCGCAGCGCAGGAGCTTCCGTAAAGGTGTGGGTGCTGTTATCCAGGGTGACCCTCATGATTGCTGGGTAGAATAGGCCGAAGCGTGCTTCCACTTGTTGTAGCATTGGTCTGCAGGCCAAGAGCTCCTTCCGTCGCAAGGCCGTCTGCTTATTGAGATCCGGGAAAAAGGCGATCTTCTGCCCGTCTACATGCACATTTTGTCGTCTTTTTGCCGCTTGCATAATTTGCAGCACGTGTTGGTACCGAAGTGCTTTCACTACGAAAGGCCGAGGTCTCGGAGTGTGCGCGGACGGATGTGATGGGACTCGGTGCGCCCGCTCGAATTCTAGAGGCCGCTCAAATGTTATTCCCAATATCTCCGGGATAATTTTCTCAAGGTAAGCAATCGGATCCGCCCCTTCCCGGCCCTCTGGGATCCCGAGGATTCGGATGTTTACTTCTCCGTGCTCTATTTGCTTGATCTTCCACGTGCATTTCTAGAGCCGCAACCCTCTTGATCAATGGGCCCATCTGAGCAAGAACTGAGGACTGCCGGTCTACCTCGGCCTCAACCCCATCTATGCGCCTGGTCAGGTCTCCCAATTGTTCTTTCACTGCCTGCATGTCCTCCTTTACCTGCGTTAGCGTCCCGGAGTTGGTAGTAACGATTTCCTTTACTGAACGCAACTCCTGTAGTATCTCCCGCAGCCCCTCTTAGGTAGTTTTGTCGGGCGCCATTTTCTGCGGGGAGAGGAGCTCCTGCTTGGCTCTCTTATTAGACTGCCCCGCTGGTTGCTGAAAATCCAGTTTGGCTGGTTTTAACGTGGCCATCTCTCTGTCGTCCCTACTGCACTCTGACTCGCATGTGCAAGGGGACTCGCTGACGACAAGTGCTCCGGATTCTTTAATGTTGAGAGGGAGCTCCGATCTATGCGGCCATCTTCAACCGCGGCTGACTCCGCCCCCCATCTTGGGCATGTTTGAGCCAAGTGAGAAACTCCTCTCTTTTATCCTCTGAAATGAAAGGGGTTAAAGTCTGCAGATGATCTGTGACTTCTTTTAGAAACATTCCTATATAGAGACTATAGGAATTGATCCTAGCAGCTAGCATAGCAGCTTGGAAAACTCTTCGGCCAAAAGCATCCAGGATCCTGCATTCACGCCCTGGAGGATTAGATGAGTGTCTTTTTTCACTCTTTATCTTCTTCATGGCAGACTCTACCACAATAGAGTGGTGAGGAAGCTGAGTCTTGTGGAAGCCAGGAAAGGAGGGACACGATACATGGTGTCTAACCTGCGAGAATGAGGAGAGGTGGTGAGAGGTGTCTCCCACATCCTCAACATGAGATCATAAAGAATCTCATGAACAGGTAAAGTAGCTGCCTCTTTAGGAGCTTTAGGATATTGTAAAATATCCAACTCCTTGGCTCTGGGTTCTGACTCAGGGGCCACTGTGATAGAGAGGCCCCTAGCCACTTCCCTAACAAAATCTTGAAAAGACAAGTCTTCTGGAGGAGACATTCTTCGTTTACGTGAAGAAGACTCCTGAGGAAGAAGTATCGATGCTTCTACAGAACCCTCAGACTCATCAGAGTCCTCAGAGGAATCGAAGTATCGCCTGTCTGGATGCTCCTGTAAAGCCCGATAACCGTATCAAGTGGAATCGACATCGGGAGTAATTGGTACCAGTTTGGTACCGATGGGCATCATAGGACAGGGTACCGTTGCAGTCGACACCGAAGCCGATGTCGATGCAATCGGTACCGGTACCGGGAGCGATGCCGGTACCGGAGCCGGTACCAGCAACGGGGATTGTTGCGGTACCGGAGGCGTCGCAGCCTGTATGAAAGCTGTTAAGGTGCGCTGCATGGTCAGAATTTTCTGATCCATCGACGCCACCAGAGTCTAGATGTCGGTACCAGTGGGAGCCACCGGTACCCCAGAACACGGCAACAGGTGATCTGTTGAGGCCGAGCCATCGATGTCAACCTGTGACCCCATAGATAATGCTGTGGAAACCGGAGCTTCCCGCCGGGGTAATTTTGCCGGTGCGGAATCCTCGAGGGCAAGCCCAGAGGCATCTCGATGCTTAGAGGGAGATCTACCCTTTGAGGACCGGCCAGATTTATGCTTGGTTACCTGAGATCCATGGGAGGAAGAGGAGGCCCTGGAAGACGTCGATGCTACCGAAGCTGCATCAGAGGGAAACAGGGTACTGAGCTTGGCTGCTCGGTTATGTCGACCTCTCTTAGACATCATGGTACAGGCCACACAATCAGTGATGGAATGGTCAGGTCCCAAACACTTTGGACACCAGTCATGGGTGTCGGTGACAGCAATAGTACCGCCACATTTTGTGCATTTTTTAAACCCAAAAGCGGGCTTCTCCATGAGGAAAAAAACTTTTAGGCCTAGGGCCCAAAAACTGAAAATGCAGAGTAAAGATAAAGCGTTTTTTTTTTTGTTTTTTTTTTAAAGAAAGAAAAGAAAGACCGGCGGTACCGGTCCGACGTCGAAGAAGGCAGACGTGACACAAAAGAATAACAAAAAAAATAAATAAAGAACTTCTTCTGCGGTGACAGGAACACGACCTGCTGGTTCCACGGAAAAGAAGAACTGGAGAGAGGCGGTTGGGAAAGGCGGGAAGGCAGCACGCAGGCGCTGTGAGATGCTCCCAAAAGCTTTCCTATTGGACGCTGGGGAGCGTTCCCACGCAGGCTCCGTCGGTACCGACGATACCCATATGTGAAGACTCATTCCTGCTTGTTCCTGGAGATATGGGTATGTCTTCTATTGCCCCCTGGGCAAGAAGTAAACTGACCTCTTGACTCAACTGATTTTCGAGTGAAGTCTGAGAATTGAACTGTCTTACAACTGTAGGAGGGGGCATGTTGAGGAAATGAAGCTTGTACCCCTCTTTTACAATGGAGAGAGTCCATTCTTCTGCTGTTATTTGCTCCCATCTGGGGGCAAAATGACACAACCTTCCTGGAATGGTGGAGTGCTCTGGCCCATTGAGGGCCAGGAAGGCCAAGTTCTCTAGATGGGAGTCAAAGCCCCTGTGGAGGCTGAGTCTGCTGGGCCAGTTGAGGCTTAGCAGACTTTGTTTTCCTATGTTTTCCTTTATTTTGGTGGCTGCTGTCCCTTTCGGACAGACTGACCTGCAGAATGCCCCTGCTGGGTATAGGAGGGGTAAAACCTCTTCTTTTTTAGAGAAGAATGGTTTCTTGTAGGATTTTCTCCTTGCAGGATCAGCTGTAGCCTTGGATAGTCTATCCAAAGTGGTGTTATCAGCATCCAGCTCATTAGCTTTCTCTTGCCAATTTTTGCCAAAGAGATTTCCGCCTGTGCAAGGGATATTCCCCAGTTTGTCCTGTATCCAGAGTTCTAAGTCAGATGCCTGGAGCCAGGCAATCCTATGTGTACCAATGGCAATGGCAGAGGTTCTGCTTATGCACTCAAAGCAGTCAAAAGCTGCACGATTAACAAACTTGGAAACATCTTGGGCATGTTTGACAAGTGTAAGATAATCTTGCCTCTTATCATCAGGAAGGAGAGAGGGCTCATAAGCTCTAGATCTCCTGTAACCTCCTTAAGGAACATTCCCATGTATAAAATGTAGGAACTAATCCTGGCAGAAAGCATAGAGGCCTGGAAGGTTCGATGCCCAAAGGCATCAAGAGTCCTACATTCACGTCCTGGGGGATTAGATGCATGTCTTTTTGCACTCTTGATCCTTCTCATAGCTGATTCCACTACCATGGAGTGGTGTGGTAACTGAGTTTTTTTGAAATCCAGGACAAGGAGGTACTCGATACATGGTATCAAGCCTACGAGAATGAGTTGAGGTGGTAAGAGGTGTTTCCCACATTCTTAGCATGAGATCATGCAAGATCTCATGAACAAGCAAAGTAGCTGCCTCCTTGGGAGCTTTAGAATATTGTAAAATCTCCAATTCCTTTGCTCTGGGCTCTGTTTCAGGAGCCACTGTGATGGAAAGACCTCTAGCCATCTTCCGGATGAAATCCTGAAAGGATATATCCTCTGGAGGAGACATCCTACGTATAGGAGAGGAAGGCTCCTCAGACAGAAGTACTCCGGTACCGACAGAGCTGTCAGAATCCTCAGACTCATCGGAGGATTCAAAATATCTCCTGTCCGGGTGCTCTTGCAAAGCACAATACCGGTACTGATCGAAGTCAGTACCGGAGGGGTCCGGTACCGGCCTGTCGATACCGGAGGAAATAGCATGACTCGGTGTTGGTAACACAGTCGCCGATGTCGATGTTGTCGGTACCGGTATCGGTACCGGTATCGGTGCCGGAACCGGTGTCGATACCGGTTGAACTGTCTGAAGCGGTCCTGAAGGCACCGAAGCTGCAAGGAGAGCCGCCAGACTGCGTTCAATAGCCAAGAATCTCTGGTCTATTGACGCTGCCGATGCCTGGGTATCGGTACCAGACGAAGTGGCCAGTACCCCAGAGCATGGCACCAGTAGTTCTGCCGAGGTTCAGGCCTCGAGAACATCCTGGAGCCCCGATAGTGCTTTGGAAGCCAAAGCCTCCCGCCGGAGCAATTTTGCCGGTACAAGTCCCTCAAGGGCAACGCCAGAGGCATCTCGATGCTTGGAAGGAGATCTACCCTTAGAGGACTGGCCAGATTTATGTTTAGTTACCTGAGATCCATGGGAGGAAGACGAAGCCCTGGAAGACGTCGATGCCACGGATGCTGCATCGGAGGGAAAAAGGGTGCTAAGCTTAGCAGTTCGGTTTTGCCGACTCCTCTTCGACATCATCCCACAGGCAACACACTCCAAGATGGAGTGGTCAGGACCTAAACATTTGAGGCACCACTCGTGAGTGTCGGTGACGGAGATGGTACCACCACACTTGGAACACTTTTTAAAACCCGAAGCGGGTTTTTCCATTCTGAAGGAAAAGTTGGGCCTAGTGCCCAAAATGGCGCATGGCACCCAAAAGAAAAAAGGCTGAAAGTCCAGAAAAAAGATTTAAAATTTTTTTTTAAAGAAAGAAAGAACCGCAGTACTGGTATAGCGTCAAGGGAGGCAGATGCTACCACAAAAAAGAATGAAAAAGATTGGATAATTTCTGTGGTGACTGAAAAAATGACCTGCTGGCTCCATCGAAAACGAAGAACTGGAGAGAGGCAGTTGGGAAAGGCGGGAAGGCAGCACGCAGGCACTGTGGGATGCTCCCAAAAGCTTTCTAATTGGACGCTGGGGAGCGTTCCCGCGCAGGCTCCGTCGGTACCGTCGATACTCATATGTGAAGACTACATTCCTGCTTGTTCCTGGAGATAAGTGCTAAATAATCTCAGTGCATTCTAATATATTATAAGAGAAAGTAAATAAACATGTTTGTTATGATATACCTTGCATCAAAAAGAACTTGGTAATATAAAATTGCTTCAGTTATTCTTGCATTAATCATCTCTAAAAACACTCTTTAAAATGCTAAGTACAGACTCTTACCAAGTTCACAAAAACCTTAACTAACTTTGCAATTTTGCAATTCCCCAAAGGATGCATAATATTGCTGGGCTACAAAAGTATGCTCTTTTAATGACTATGGCCTTCTGGCTATGGCATATTGTTTCCCACATATCTGGGTACTGTCATTTATCACAGCAGCTCCCTATATGTGGCTACATCTGTCCCATACAATGACAACACTCTGTCTTGGCTTATTTTGGTCTGTATACATCCGCTATCTGTGGGGCAACCCTGTCTTCCTTCCCACAGTCTGCTTTGTGGCAATGCTCTCCTGGTCAGGCTTGTGTGGGCATGGGAGGGGGGATCCTTGTGCCATCATATCAAGTTGCCAGCCTCCAGATATATCACCAATCTCGCAGCTTGCATAGATCCTGGACTGGGTAAGGATGTAGGCCTCATGGCACAATCTGGGGAATGTTGGCACAACATCAGTCATGTCTCCCAGTGCCTGGCTGCCCTATCACACTGCAGTCATCCGTAAGGTCCAGCTACTAGCCAAGCACACACACACACACACACGCTCACTTGCAGAGATGAAATGTTGAACACAGCAGAAAATTTTCTAAGTACTGGACTTATTCCATGTCTCTGGCATGAATAACAGGCACGTCTGCGGGGAAATAAAAATATGTACATGTGCCTTTCTGTAAAGCGTAGTTGTTCACCTGTAACAGGTGTTCTCCAGGGACAGCAGGAATCAAGTCCTCATATCTGGGTGATGTCGGCGCCGACAGAGCCCATGTGGAAGCATCTCCCCAGCTTTCAAAGAAAGCCTTTGGGAGATGCCACCACGCATGCGTGGTCCCCTTCCTCCCCAAGGGTGCCATCTTACTCAGTCAGATGACATAGCTAGAACCGACAAAAGAAGACGGCAAAAATTGTATAGCAACTCCAAGGGGAGAAGGGAGGGTTGTGAGGACTGATTCCTGCTGTCCCTGGAGAACACCTGTTACAAGGGAGTAACTACGCTTTCTCCAGGAACAAGCAGGAAGTAAGTCCTCACATATGGGACACCCTAGCTACAGGCTACCGAGAAGCTGTAGAAAAAACACGGCTCAGCCGTGAGCAGCCACAAGCCAATCTGAGGAAAGATTGTGAGGACCCAGGTGTCCAGGGAGAACCATTGCTCCAGTAGCCTGATCAAGAAGGGTCGGAGGACAGGAGTTGCCTAAACCCCGAATAGATTATGAAGTACAGCCTGTCTGAAGGCACTGTCCCGTCGGGACTCTCTCTCCAGGTAATAGTGAACTTCAAAGGTGTGAACTGAGGACCAGGTGGCAGCCCAGCAGATGTCTGCCATAGGAACAGAGTGCAAGCTTGCAACCAAGGTCGCCATAGCCTTGACGTTGTGTGCTATGACCCAGCGTTCCAACGAGAGCCCAGCCTGATTGTGGGTGAAGGCGATGCATTCCGCCACCCTGGTGGACAGGGTCCACTTTGTAACAGCCTCCCCCAGTCGACTGAGGTCGTATGAAATGAAAAGCTGTGAGGCTTTGCGGTGGCCCTGAGTACATTGCATGTAGAAGGACAGGGCCCTCTTGCAGTCCAGAGTATGGAGAACGGCTGCTGCTTTGTCTGCGGAATGAAGATGGGGCGCACCACCTCCTGGTTGAGGTGAATGGCGGATACCACCTCTGGAAGGAAATTGGGGTTGGTGCGAAGCACGACTCTGTTCTTGTAGAACCTCGTGTAAGGTGACTCGGCCACCAAGGCCTGAAGCTCGCTGACTCTGCGGGAGGAGGTGAGGGTGAGGAAGATGACCTTCCAGGATAGATAATGCAAATGGCAGATAGCCAGAGGTTCGAAAGAAAGCTTGGTGAGCTGTGTCAGAACCACATTGAGATCCCATTCTGCCGGGGGCAGGCGGATGGGAGGCTTAGAGAGCAGCAAGCCCCATATAACTTGGGTAATGAGGGGCTGTGCAAAAAGAAGTTTCCCCTCTATGGAGTGATGGTGGGCCGAGACCGCGCTCAGGTGCACCCTGACAAGAGTTGGACTTGAGTCCAGTCTGCAAAAGGTGAAGCAAGTACTGCAGCAACGTGTGCACCTGGCAAGAGAATGGGTCTACCCATTGCTCCACACAAAATACTGAGAATCTGCACCACTTGAAGGCATAGGCTCATCTCATGGAGTTCTTATAAGAGACCAGGAGAACTTCCTCCATCTCCATGGGGAGGTTGAAGGAAGCCAAGTCGATATGCTCAGCAGCCATGCTGTCAGCAACAGGGTTGGGCTGAAGGAGTGAGCCCTCCTCCTGTGTCAGTAGTCCTGGGGCATTCCCCAGAGGAATGGGGAACTCAACTGAGAGGCAGAGCAACAGGGGAAACCAAGGCTGCCTGGGCCACCAGGATCACAGAGGCCTTGTCTCGTAGGACCTTGAAGAGGGTATAGGCAATTAATGGCGTGGGAGGGAAGGCATACAGAAGGCCCACCGACCACAAAAATAGGAAGGCGTCCGCCGCTATTTGGGATGGGTGCAGTTGGGGACAGCAGAAGCGAGGCAGCTGAGCATTGGCTAGGCTGGCAAAGAGGTCCAGACTTGGGGTTCCCCAGAGCCGGAATAGCCACTGCACCACCCTGGGATCTAGTCACCATTCGTGCGGCTGCAGGACCTTGCTCAGCCTGTCCGCTATGGCACTGTCTTGACCCAGAAGGTGTACTGCACTGAGAAACATTTCCTGACTGATCGCATATGAGCAGAGGGCTACTGCCTCCTGGCAAAGGTACAAAGACCTTGTGCCCCCCTGCTTGTTCAGGTACAACACTGCGACCTTTTTGTCCTTTTGGACTAGCATTGACTGGTTCTGCAGGCAGAGGTGGAAGGCCTTGATCGCCAGAAAAATGGCCTTGAGCTCCAGCAGACTGATCTGCTGCTGGATCTCCCCTAGGGATCAGTTGCACTGGTGCGCAGTTCCTCGCAGTGAGCACCGCAGCCCAGTAGAGACACGTCTGTATTGAGGACCCTCTGGGGGTTTGGGGGCTGAAAGGGCATGCCCCTCTGCAGGTGCTGTATGCCCTGCCACCAATCGAATGACTACTAGTTGACAGGACACTGAGACCTTGTCTAGGAACTTGCCCGTGGCTTGTGTCTACTGTGATTGAAGGCACCACTGAGCTGCCCACATGTGGAGGCAGGCATCGGGGACCACATGGACTGTGGATATCATGTGGCCTAGTAGGTGGACTGCACCAATACTACGTGACAGCACTGCATCTCGGTGGCCAGAGCTTGGAGGCGATCCACCCTGTCCAGGGGGAGGAAGGCCCTGGCCTGGAGAGTGTCCAGGAGAGCTTCTATGAATTCCAGATCCTGTGTTGGAGTGAGGTGACATTTGGGGTGATTTATCACAAACCCCAGATGCTGCAGGACCTTGAAGATGAGGGCCGTGGCCTGTTGCACCTCTGTGGCCATGTCCCCTTTCATAAGACAGTCATCCAGGTATGGGAAGATAAAAGTCCCTTGGAGACGGAGGTAGGCGGCCACCACTGCCAGGCATTTGGTGAAGACTCTTGGTGTGGAGGCTAGGCCGAAGGGTAATAACCCTTTACTGGTAGTTGTCGCCTCCGATCATGAACCTTAGGTATTGCCTGTGGCTGGGATGAATAAGGATGAGGGTATAGGCATCCTTTAGGTCCAAGGAGCATAGCCAATCTCCCTGCTGGAGGTAGGGCAGCAATGTTCCAAGGGAGAGCATTTTGAACTTTTCCCATACCAGGAACTTGTTCAGGTTTCACAAGTCTAGAATAGGCCTTAGGCCTCCTGTTCTTTTTGGGACCAGAAAGTACCTGAAGTAGAACCCCTTCCCCCTTAGGTGGTGGGGTACTGGCTTCACGGCCCTGTCCCTGAGGTGGCTTGCGAGTTCCTGCTGGGGAGTCCAAGGGGGCTCTCCTGGAAAGAAAGGAGGCGGCATCTGGTCAAGGTGAAGGAGATAACCCTTCTCTGACCACTTGGAGTGCCAAGGTGTCAGTGGTGATGGTACGCCACCAATGGGCAAAATGAATCAGATGCCCTCCCGTTGGAGCTTGCTCCCCCATGAGTGGAGAGGCTATGATCAGGGAATCAAAACCCCGACCCAATCTGGGCTGGAGCTGATGTTTGGGGCTTGGAGCCTTAGGCTTGCATTGGCCCTGGCCCGCTCCTTTGCCCTGGTAACCCTGCTGTGGGGTCTGGGCGGCCTGGTATTGGGGGTAGTCCCGATAAGGCTGACCTTTCCTGTGAAAGAGAGGCCTTCTCCCCTGTGTTTTCTTCTTGGGAAGGATGGAGGACTTCCTGGAGAGCCGAGTCCTGGTAACATACTCTGTCTCGATCTCCACTGCCTTGTCCTAAATCAGTTTGCCAAAGAGATTTTCATTGAGGCAGAGGACGTCAAGGAGTTTCTCCTGGACCCATTGCTCAAGGTACGATGCCTGGAGCCAGGCCTGGCATCGGGCACTGATGCCTGCAGCGGCCACCTTCGCGTTGGACTCAAAGCCATTGTAGGCGGTTCAAGACATGTACTTCAAACACTCCCTTGATGCACTTTTTGAAGGTTTGAAATCGCTGGAGTTGATCTCCACTGAGACCTGCCAAGAAACCTGAGAGTTCTTTAGCTAGGTCTCGGAGACACGTGCCGATATACAGCTGATATGCTTGTATCCAGCAATTCAGCATCTAGCCCAGTAGAGTTTGTGTCAAAGGGCATCGAGGGTGCGGGACTTTCTGCCCAGGGGCATGGACAGTGAGTCCTCAGGCTTTTCTGTCGACGCATGGTCAACTCCACCACCATAGTGGTATGCAAAGTTGTACCTTCTGGAAGCCAGGGTCCTGCTGGATTTGGTACATGGTGTCCAGGCATCGGCTAACTATTGCACCGATGTCAGCATCTCCCACATCCAAAGGAGGAGTCGCCTGAGGATGGCAGGGACGGGGATTGTCAGGGCCTCCTTAGGTAGAGCCTCATACTGGAGAATTTCAAGTTCCTCTATGCGAGGGTCCTCCAACAACTCCGTGGTGAGAGACAATGCCTTTGTCATATCCTGGACAAACTCGAGGAATGAGGTATCCCCGGGAGGGGTTTGGCGTCTCGATGCCGGGGAAGACAGATCTGAGGGGAGATTGCTTTGTGCACACATCTCTGGGGAAGCCTCATCCTCGGACTCCCAGTCCGAGTAGTCCATTGAGAGCTCGCCTGATGGCTCCTGAGGTGTCAGACTCAGATTGGGTCTACAATGACCCATGACTATTGCTTGGCCGGAGCCAGAAGCACTTGACGGGCAGGATCTCGCTCCCAAGGACTGGGAGTGGGATCGAGATCCTTGCCGAGGACTGGCTCGATGCTCAGGGCTCTTGAGGATTGGATCGGCGGCCCGGGAGGTCCTTGATATCAAGGACCCTGCACTCTCAGCACGAGCACCAGCGGAGCCAGGCATTGACGCTTGCTGCAAGGCAAGGAAGGCAGTAACGCTGCGTTCCGACGCCATCATCCTAGCTTCCCACTCAGAAGTTGCAGCCTTCGATGCGGGCACCGGGGTGACTGGGTCCAGCATCGGTGAGGAGATGGAGTCCTCAATGGGAGAAGCCTCGGGGTCCGTGATCCGTTGCCGGAGGCCTAGACATCTGTTCTGGGCACCTTTGTTGGCCGCTCCCACTCCAACTCCTCGGATATCCTCTGGGGACTGTGGGACCTCACATGGGACTTGTCTTGTGACAAAGGGTAGAGGTAAAATGGAGCTCACTCTGAGAAGGATGTCACCAGTGGTGTGCCGTAGGGATCTGTCTTTGGTCAGATTCTTTTTTTTAAAATTATTTTAATTTATATTTATGAATTTTATAATACAAAGGCAAGCATATACACTACACTTGTCAAGAAAAAGGAACTACTCCCGTAATACATCAACAATGAAAATAATCAAATGAAATATAGACTTAAAAGTCACATACGATAGTTCCCACTACAGTCTACAACAAAGGGGAGGAGGACACAAAGAAAATTTAAAAAATAATTTCACCAAAACCTAGAGAATAAGTAGCCACTACAGTTCAGATTATGTATTCACAGTGGAACATCCATTAGTTACAGCAGATCGATGGGCACTCAGAAAAGCCCGCAGCTGTGAAGGGTCATAAAAAATATAAGAAACAGATTGTACCTTAAAAGGTACATTTACATGGGAATTTAAGGAAAAATTTAACCCACAGCTGCTGGACCCCGGACCACAGCATGAGGAACTCACGCCTCCTATTCTGAGTGTCACAACAGAGATCAGGAAATACACAAACCGCAAAATCTTTATATAATACAGATCTTTTATTTATTTATTTATTTATTTATTTAACATTCATTTTTATACCGCATCTTCCAGAGATCAGTTGCGGTGTACAAATAACAACTATTAACAAATCGAAATTTGTTTTACATAGAACATCTTAGATATACATAGAACATCTTAAAGTATCATAAATTAAACAAATTTAACTGGAACTGAGTTAAAACAATTAACTAACAGAAAATGGTATTGACGTACATAATATAGTACATAACAGATACAACTATATACAAGATAAAGGTATTAGGGCATAAGAGATTGGAAAGTCTTTTCATTTGCGCTATGTGTGAGGTCTATTTAAGTGGAAGGGTTGTGCTTTATGTTGTCGGTTACTTGTTTAGCCTTTATCTAAGTTGAGTGTAAGGTTTTCCATGGTGTTATAGTGTTTGGTGAATAGATAAGTTTTTAATTTTTTGCGGAATTCCATGATCTCTGTTAGAGATCGTAGATCCTCTGGTAGGGAGTTCCAGATAGTAGGAGCTATATGAGAGAAGGCTCTATTGTTGGTTAATTTATGTGCTTTTATGAAGTCCTTCGGAATCTTTAGTTTATTTAATTGTTCTTTTCTGTGGGTAGTCTTAGGTGTTTCTTTGCATATTAAATTACATAGTGTAGTTGGAGCCATATCATTTAATGCTTTGAATGAGGTAATTATTGTTTTGTATGTTATCCTACTCTGTATTGGTAACCAATGAAGGGATGCTAGTATTGGTGTTATGTGTTGGAGTGAGTTTATTTTTAATATAATCCTTGCCGTTGCATTTTGGGCTAGTTGAATTCTTTTAATGTTCTGTTTTGAAATGCCCATAAGTATTAGGTTGGCAAAATCAAAGTGAGGGGTTATAATAGCTTGTGTTATATTAATGAAATCTTGTACAAATACTAGCGGGCGTAGTTGTTTGAGAATTTTAAGTTTGAAATAGATTTTCTTTGTGGTGTTTCTAATGTGTGTTTCCATTGTAAGGTGTGTATCTATTATAACACCTAGATATCTTATTTCATTTTTTATTTTAATTTCTTGATCTTGTAGAGTTATATGGGTTGGGGGAATAAATGATTGATTTTTTGTTACAATTAGGACTTCGGTTTTAGCATGGTTTATATGGAGGTTTTGAGTTTTTAGCCAAATTGTGATTTCGTTATAACAGTCTGAGAGGAGTTGTAATGGTAGGTTAGGGATAGTAAATGGAATGTACATCATAATATCGTCTGCATAGAGGTGATATTGTACTCCAAATTTTTTAAAGATATTGCAGACCGGTTTTATGTAAATGTTAAAAAGTAGGGCTGATAGAGCAGATCCTTGTGGTAAACCTATTTCTTGGTTATATGTAGTTGATGTTTGATTGCCTATTCGTACATTTTGAGTTCTGTTGTTTAAATAGGAAGTGAACCATTTATATACTGTAGAGTTTATGCCTATCTGTTTTAAGTTTCTGAGCATTATTGAGTGATGTACACTATCAAAGGCCGCTGATATGTCAATGAAGAGGAGGATGAATGCTTGTTTATGGTTGTCGATTCCTCTTAGGAGAGTATCAATTAATACAGTAAGTAGTGTTTCAACTCCGTGGCGGGGTCGAAATCCATATTGTTGCTCATCAAGTGGATAAGATGTGTCTATGTATTCCTGTGTCTGTAATTGCACAACTTTTTCTATTATTTTGGCCAAAAATGGTATGCTAGAGATGGGTCTGTATGATATTGGGGATGCTTTATCTAATTTGCTGTTCTTTAGAATTGGGCGTATTTGTGCGTGCTTGAGTGATTGTGGAAGGTAACCTTGGGTTAATGAGAGGTTGACTATTGGAAGAATGAATGATAGAAGAGTTGGTAGTGTGTTTTTTATCCATGATACTGGGCATGGGTCTAAGTATGAAGTTGTGGTATTGAGACCAGATATGATAGTTTTTAATGACGTTCTTGAAATGGTGTAAAAGTCTGACCATTCGTCAATAGGCTGCTGAAAGGTGTTAATTGTATCTAGTGACATTTGAGGTTTTTTTGATTTGTTTTGGTAGTGATTGGCTAGTGTTTGTACTGAGATGTCAGTGATTTCATTGCTAGAAGTTTGAGCGTTATTGGTAAGATTTCTGACAATAGAAAATAGCTCTCGAGGTCTGTTAAATGATTTTGATAATGTTGCTGCGTAGTAGTTTTTCTTTGTACTATCTAGTGCTTCTTTATATTTTATGAGATGGTTATTATATATTTCCTTATGTATAGTCAACTTAGATTTTCGCCATTTAGTTTCGTGTTTTCTTAGTTCTTTTTTCATTTGTTTTAGTGTATTATTGAACCATGGTGTACTGTTTGTTTTGAGGTGTTTTCTTTGTTTATTTGTATGGTTGCTTTTGGCTGCATTATTGATGGTTTCGTACCAGTTGTTGACAGCGTCATCTAGATCTGATGTGGATGGCAAGAGGTGGGGGATTGTAGAGTCAAGGAATTCCGTTTCATTAAACTTTTTAAATTTTGACGTGGGGCCACTTAATGTATAGTTTTTGACATTAGTAGTATGATATTTGAGGTTTATTTTGATAGTATAACGATCAGACCAGGGTGTCTCTGTGAGTGCTATGGAATTTGGGTTGATTAGTTTGAAGAGTACATCTGGAAGAAAAATCATGTCTAGTGTTCCTCCTTTTATATGTGTTGCGGTATTTATTATTTGATGGTAATCTATATCTGATATAGCATCCAGAAATAATTTGGAGTTATGTGTTGATAGTGATGGGAGATTGAAATCACCTAGCATGATTACAGGGTTTTGTGCAGTGGATGAGCTAAGGAGATCAATAAAGGAGTCTAGGCAATCTGCACTTTGGTCTGGAGGCCTATAAATTAAGCAGATTTTCATGAGGCCGATTTTTATTAATAAAGTGTCTATGTTATTAGATATGTTTGTTTGAATTGATTTAGCATTTAATATCTTTTTCGTCATCATTAGGACTCCTCCGCCTTTTTTGTTAGACCTATGTTTGTAAAAAAGGTCATAGTTTTCATTATCAAGTTGATTTAGGTAGACTGTGTCCGTTTCAGAAAGCCAAGTCTCTGTGACACATAAAATGTCTGGTTTGGAATCTGTTATTAGATCATTAAATATGGGGAGTTTATTTTTCATTGATCGTGCATTAATAAGAATGCATGATAGGGAGGATAAGTTTGAGGACGTTTCCTTGCAAATTTGAGGTGAGCTTGTTTGTTTTATGTGTATTAGTCTATGGTAGTTTATCTTTGGGTAGTTGTTTGGGTGAGTGTGTCCAATATGGTTGTCATATTGAGTATGATTGTGTATTATAGGGATGGTCCTGTAATTTTTGCTGTTTAGACTTAGTGATAGGTTAGTTATTATTGTCAATAGTATAAATGTGTATAATATTCTTGGAAACATGATGTTGGAGTGTGCCATTTTCTGAATCTGGATCAGAGGTATGTTAGCCAATGTGTCTGATTCGGTGGGGTGTTGAGTTGTGTAGAGGAGGTGTGGTATTCTCTGATGGGATAATATAAATAATTACTGACAACAGTAGGAAGGACAGTTAATGACTAGTGTAGAGATGTAAATTGGCTTGCTCAGTAGAACAATCAGTTGTTACATATTAGAAGGTAGTGGTAGGTTGATATAGAGGCCACGTCAGAAGTAGATGTGAGTTACTGACAACAGTAATAAATCTGGTATGATACACAGATAGCAGTGATATTTCAAATTAAGTTACTGACAACAGTAATAAATCTAGAGTGAGTCAAAAGTGGCAGGAATATATCTAAAGTGAGTTATAGATAGCTGTAATATATCTGAGACCTAATACTGACAACAGTAATATATCTGCAATGAATCACAGGTGGCTGGAGTATATCTAAAGAGAGCTACTGACAACAGTATATCTAAACAGTATATCTAAAGAGAGCTACTGACAACAGTATATCTAAAAGTATATCTAAACAATATATCTAAATAGAGCTACTGGCAACAGTAGCTAAAACACAAGGCTAAGTTCGTACAGGATAATGTTAAAGCTTAAATTGTGTTGGTATTGCTAATAGTGAGGTATTCTTCTATAAGTAATGCTGAGTACTGTGATCGATTTAAGCAGTATAATATTAGTGCATCTATGTATAAAGGATTTGAACTGTTACCAAAATTAGTAAGGTGGCACAATAATATATAATGTTTACGATAGTCCGGCAAGATTTGGTTATTCAAGTTAATTCGTTTATAAGCAACAATATTGGCTGAAAATACTTATGGTAAGTTGCTGGGGTGTCTCAACGGTGATTCCCTGCAAGCTCAACTCTAAAGGAGCTCAGCAATACCTTGTGGAGTCTCTTTTTCTATTTGTGGTAATTCTTTTGCGATTTTTGGCAGAATCGATGATATAGAAGCGTTTTGTAGCTTTTTCAAACTGGTGCGTGCAGGGTGATTACTCTTTCCAAGGTTGTTTAAGATAGAATGATGCCTATGTGGATGGCCACTACCTAAGGGCCACGCCAAAGGGCCCTCTGGCGAGGCCCTCCGGCGCGGGCCCGACAGGCGCGGGCCTGCCTGAGAGCGGGTTGCTCTTTGTGAGCTGCTGCTCCTCCTCCCACAGCTCCGATTGAGCTGGAGCAATTAGGCAGGTCAGCTGTGTTGATGCTCTACCCCGATGCAGGGGGAGTTGAAATGGCGATTTTCCCGCCGATCGCCATTTTTAGAAACCAGTCTCTATCACTTGCTAACGTAAAAGTGACCACTAAAGTGGATGGAATATACAACTCTGACATTTCCAGAATTGCCGGAACATTTAAAGAGTCAGCCTGTTTTACTGCAGGAATATTCCCAGAGCCAGATGACCTACAACCAATAGGAATATAAAAAAACTTAGTGATTAGGGGATGAGATTCAACCGGAACCACAAACACTTCTAATCTATACAACCTAAACATTTCCCTGGAATTAATAGCAGCTGACTTTGAAAAATTTATAAGTCTCAAATTTTGATACCGAGCAAAGTTATCCAAATGTTCAATTCAAGCTTTTACACTAATAAGGTCTTTACAAACCAGTTCAGAGGTATCTTCTACACGAATAACATTTTCCTGAAGCTGTACACCTGAAATCTGCAAGGTTGAGGGTATGCTGTTGCTGTTGCTGTTGTAGTCTGGAACCTGCAATGTCAGAGCTTGAACCTGGGCTATAGTTTCCCCAAGCTAAACTATGGCAGTCCAAATAGCTTCTAACTTGAAGACTGCCGGACGACTCAAAGAGAAGGCAGAGACTCCTGCTGCTTCGGCTCCGACTTCTGGGGCCTGTAACGCCATACTTACAGATGTAACACCTGGCTTCTCTGCTGGGCCCTCAGCTCCACTCTGCAACGGCAGGTCGCTGGTTCGATGATCTGGAAAGGGAGGAACTCCCTTTCCCTGCTGATCCAGGATCACCCCTTCAACCACAACCGGTTCACCAACCCGGGTAACAACCAGTATTGTCTGGCCCATAGAGAAGCTTGGATCCAGCAAGACCACCTTTGGAGCTGGCAACTGCACTGGCGACGCGTTGTCTGGTCCCGAACTGCTCAACGGGTATCCTACCCTCGACGAGCCGTCAACAGGACTCTGAATTGCCAGCACGTCACTGGGCTGCTGCAGAGTACGAAGAAGAAAAGGGTCCAAAGTACCTTGTACAGGTAATACAGAGGGAGCCACTGGGGCAATGGAGGACTTTTTGCTGCCCTTGGCTTTCCTCTTGCCCATATTAGGAAAAATGCTACTCCACCAAATGTATGGATACTGCCAACTTGGATCCTCCCCCCTTCTATTCTGGTCCGATTCTTAACATTTTTGTTAGTGATATATTGGAAGGGCTGTCGGGTAAGGTTTGCCTCTTTGCACATGATACTAAAATCTGCAGTAGAGTAGACACCCAGGAAGGAGTAGATAGCATGAGGAAGGATCTAGATAGGCTTGAAGAATGGATGATAATTTGGCAGCTGAGATTTAATGCTAAAAAATGAAAGGTCATGCATTTGGGCTGCAAAAATCCAAGGGAGCAGTATAGTATAAGGGATGAAGTACTTCTGTCCATGAAAGAAGAGCAGGACCTGGGCGTGACTGTTTCTGATGATCTTAAAGTGGCTAAACAGGTAGAAAAGGCGGCAGCGAAAGCCAGAAGGAGTCTTGCAGGACTACAAAAGGGGACTGTTACTTCTGGAGAGAGATCTGCAATTGTGAGTATATACTTCTGGGAATTTTCTGTAAGGAATTCTTTGTATTAAAGCTAATTAATCTGTGAACCCACTATTTTTTGTTAAATCAGTCAGGGCCTAGTAGCAGCAGTTTAAGTTTAAATTTAAAACACAGAAGAGAACTTTCTGGTTACATATCATACCCAGCAGAGAGCTTGTAGTTTAAATTTAATAGTCACTCAGAGCCTAGCATCAGCAAAGTACTTTTAGTTTAAATTTAAATAGTCACTCAGGGACTAGCATCAGCAAAGTACTTTTAGTTTAAATTTAAAACACAGAAGAGAGCTTTCTCGTTAAATTTAGAGCCCAGCAGAGAACTTGTAGTTTAAATTTCATAATAAGTTAGAGCCTAGCAGCAGCAAAGAGCTATAATTTAAAATTTAAAATCAAATAAGAGTATAGCTTACCTCAGCAGCACAGGACAGGGTACTGTGTAGCAGCCCTCTTTTAATAAGTGTTATTTCCCTCCCTCCCTCCCTCCCCACACCCACCCACCCCTGGGATAATCGTAGCTTTATAGGTACTTACACATCTTAAAAGACAGGGGGTGCTCTCAGGTGCAGCTCGTTACCCAAATCAGTCATACACTAAGGACCTCAGATTAATTAAGCTTCAGGTGAACAAGGTATATTAAACGTATTAGGTACAGTTTTATTAGTATAAATATCCATAGCAACCCTTAGGAAGTAAAGAAAAAGATCTAAACAAAAACTTAAAACTAAGATGTAGACAGCAGTCCAGCAGCGAGATGGGGGCTTTCCAGTCTTTTGCATTGAGTGTCACATGTATGATTTTCTCCCAGTTGGTGAGAGGTCTTAAGTGTGCACTAGGTGCAAGGAGCTCTTTGCTCTCAGGGAACAAGTCCGTTCTCTAGAGGCTAGAGTAGCAGACTTGGAAAACATAAGACAGAGAGGTACAAAGATGAGACCTACAGGGATATAGTCCTGAAGTCCCACCTCCAGTCTGGCAGCATCCCTGTTGCCATAGAGGAGAGAGGTCACGTGACAGGAGAGCATCACCCTGGTGTGGCAGGAAGTGATCCTGTAACTAGGACCTGTCCTCCAGGTGATGTAAAACCCTCTCGCACCGAGGAAGTTTCTCCAGGGCCGTGTGCCCATGAGGGAAGGGTTAGGACAGCCGTTATAGTTGGTGATTCGATCATTAGGCATGTAGATAGCTGGGTGGCTGGTGGACGTGAGGATCGCCTGGTAACATGCCTGCCTGGTGCGAAGGTAGCGGACCTCACGCGCCACCTAGATAAGATCTTAGATAGTGCTGGGGAGGAGTCTGCTGTCTTGGTACATGTCGGTACCAATGACATAGGAAAATGTGGTAGGGAGGTTCTGGAGGCTAAATTTAGGCTTTTAGGTAGGAAGTTGAAATCCAGAACTTCCAGGGTAGCGTTCTCTGAAATGCTTCCTGTTCTATGTGCAGGACCAAAAGGCAGGCAGAGCTCCGGAGTCTCAATGCATGGATGAGACAATGGTGCAGAGATGAGGGTTTTGGATTGGTTAGGAACTGGGGAACATTCTGGGGAAAGGAGAGGCTCTTCCGAAGGGATGGGCTTCACCTTAACCGGGATGGAACTAGGCTGCTGGCATTAACCTTTAAAAAGGAGAAAGAGCAGCTTTTAAACTAGATAATAGGGGAAAGTCGACAGTCGCCCAAGAGCGGATAGTTCGGAAGAATGTATCCTTGAAGGATACTACCAAAAGCAGAGAGGTTCCAAAAAAGAGTAAAGTAGCCCAAATGCCCTCGAGTATGGAGCAGACAGAGCTTAAAGATCCCAAATTAACCATGTCTACCAACAGACAAACTAATATGAATAAAATACAGTCTCTAAAATGCTTGTATGCAAATGCTAGAAGTCTAAAAAATAAGATGGGAGAGTTAGAATATATAGCACTAAATGAGAGGTTAGATATGACTGGAATATCAGAGACATGGTGGAAGGAGGACAACCAGTGGGACACTGTGATACATGGATACAAACTATATCGTAATGATAGAGCTGATCAAATTGGTGGAGGGGTTGCGCTCTATGTTAGAGAGGGCATTGAGTCAGAAAGGATTAAAGTTTTGCAGGAAACAAAATTTGCTGTAGAATCTCTATGGATTTAAATTCCATGTAAAAAGGGGAAGGCGATGGCAGTGGGGGTGTACTATCGACCGCCTGGCCAGAATGAACAAATGGATGATGAAATGCTCAAAGAAATCAAGGAAGCTAACAAAAGTTATAGCGCAGTAATAATAATGGGTGATTTCAATTACCCCGGTATCGACTGGGTCAGTGTCACGGCAGGACATGCTAGGGAGATAAAGTTCCTAGATGACATAAATGACTGCTTCTTGGAACAGCTGGTTCATGAACCGACCAGAGGGGAAGCCATATTAGACCTAGTCCTTAGTGGAACACCAGATCTAGTGCAAGAGATAAGAGTGTTAGCAATAGTGATCATAGCATGATCACCTTTGATTTAATTAGTGGAGGAGGGGATAGTAAGGAAATCCACAGTACTACCTTTTAACTTTCGAAAGGGAGACTATGATAAAATGAGGAAAATAGTTAAGAAAAAACTAAAAGGAGCAGTTGCAAAGGTTAAAGACTTACATCAAGCTTGGGTGTTGTTGAAAAATATTATCTTGGAAGCCCAGACCAGCTGTATTCCACGCTTTAAGAAAAGTGGAAGGAAGTCCAAAAAACTGCCGGCATGATTTAAAGGGGAGGTCAGAGAGGTTGTTGTTGCCAAAAAAGCATCTTTCAGGAAATGGAAAAAAGAGACAAACGACGAAACCTGGAAACAGCACAAGCACTGGCAAGTCAAATGCAAGGCATTTATAAAGCAGGCAAAGGGAAAATTTGAGAAGAAGCTTGCTGCGGAAACAAAAACGCAAAATAAAGATTTTTTCAAGTACATTGGTAGCAAAAAACCTGTGAGAGAGTCAGTTGGTCCATTAGATGATAGAGGAGTTAAAGGGGCACAAAGAGGCGACAAAGCGATAGCGGAGAGACTGAATGAATTCTTTGCTTCGGTCTTTACTGAGGAAGATGTAGGGATGTTACCCATGACTGAAGTGGTATTTAAAGGTGCGGAAGAATTTAAGGAAATATCGATACATCGGGAAGATGTATTACAACTATTAGATAAACTGAAGAGTAGCAAATCACCTGGGCCGGATGGTATACATCCAAGGGTGTTGAAAGAACTGAAATATGAGACTGCAGACCTGCTAGTAGTAATCTGTGAATTTTCATTAAAATCATCTGTAATACCTGAAGATTGGAGGATTGCCAATTTAACGCCAATTTTTTAAAAAGGGTTCCAGGGGTGATCCGGGAAACTACAGACCGGTGAGCCTCACGTCAGTACTGGGAAAAATGGTAGAAACCATCATAAAGAATAAAATTACTCAGCATGTAGATAGTCATGGCCTAATGGGAGACAGCCAACATGGTTTTAGACAAGGAAGATCTTGTCTTACTAATCTATTATGTTTTTTTGAAAGTGTGAATAAACAGGTGGCAAAGGTGAGTTAGTTGATATAGTGTATCTGGACTTTCAGAAAGCCTTTGACAAGGTCCCTCATCAGAGACTTTTGGCAAAACTAAAGAGTCATGGGATAGGAGGCAGTGTACTACTGTGGATCAAGAACTGGTTAAAAGATAGAAAGCAAGGGTTGGGCTAAATGGCCAATTTTCCCAATGGAGAAACGTGAATAGTGGTGTACCCCAGGGATCTGTGCTGGGTCCGCTGCTTTTTGACATATTCATAAATGACCTGGAAAGTGGAATAACGAGTGAGGTTATCAAATTTGCAGATGACACAAAACTATTTAAAGTTGTTAAAACCCAAGAGGATTGTGGAAAATTGCAAGAGGATCTTGATAAATTGGAAGACTGGGCATCAAAATGGCAGATGAAATTTAATGTGGACAAGTGAAAAGTTATGCACCTAGGGAAGAACAACCCAAACTATGGTTACACGATGCAAGGTTCCACATTAGGAACCACCACCCAGGAAAAAGATTTAGGCGTCATTGTGGATAACATGTTAAAACCCTCAGCCCAGTTTGCAGCGGCAGCCAAGAGAGCAAATAGAATGCTAGGTATCATAAGGAAAGGAATGGAAAATAAAACAAAAGATATTATAATGCCTCGTTCCATGGTGAGACCGCACCTTGAATATTGTGTGCAATTCTGGTCGCCGTATCTTAAAAAGGATATAGCGTTATTAGAAAAGGTTCAGAGAAGAGCCACCAAAATGGTAAAGGGGATGGAAGGATACTCCTATGAAGAAAGGCTAAAAAGGTTAGGGCTCTTTAACCTGGAAAAGAGACGGCTGAGGGGAGATATGATAGAAGTCTATAAATTAATGAACGGAGTGGAATGGGTAAACGTAGATCGATTGTTTACGTTATCAGAATATAGAAAGACTAGGGGACATGCAATGAAGCTACAGGGTAAACTATTTAAAACTAATAAAAGAAAATATTTCTTCACTCAACGTGTAATCAAACTCTGGAATTTGTTACCGGAGGATGCAGTAAAGGCTGTTAATGTAGCTGGGTTTAAAAAAGGTTTGGACAAGTTCCTGGAGGAAAGGCCCATAAACCATTATTAAGAAGGGACCCAGGACATCAATGCTTGACCCAGTACAAGCATTGCGGAACCTGTGTCTTTTGGGGAAACTGCTAGGTACGTATGACCTAGATTGGCCACTGTTGGAAACAGGATACTGGGCTTGATGGACCTTGGTCTGACCCAGTATGGCATATCTTATGTTCTTATGCTTGGGTGAGGCATGGTCAGCAGGAAATAGGTGATAGTGCCTTTGTATATGTCTTTGATGAGACCCCATTTTGAGTATTGTGTGCAGTTCTCAAGTCCACACCTTCAAAAGGGTATAAACAAGATGGTGTCAATACATAGGGTGGTTATGAAAATGGTCAGTAGCTTCGTCATAAGGCATATGGGGACAGACTTAACGATCTCAGTATGTATATTTTGGAGGAAAGGTGGGAGAGAGGGGCTACAATAGAGACACTTAAATGCACAGAAGGAGAATCTCTTTCAACTGAAAGAAACCTCTGCAACAAGGGGGCATAGGATGAAGGTGAAAGAGGAGTAATATGGGAAATAAGAATGTACATAGTTTCCCCCAGTTACTTCCAAGTTGATCTCCCTGTTTATTGTAAATACAACTCAAAGTTCCTTGTGTTGTATAGTTGATGTTAAATGTAAACCGCTCTGATCTAAAATAGAGCGGTATAGAAGAACTGTTAAATAAATAAATAAATAAAATAAATAAATATTTCTTTATAGAAAGAGTGGTGGGGGAGGAAGTGACGTCACCCACTTGAATGGCTGTGTAAGCGGCGAACTCTGGACCGACCCCAGTGAAAAAGGAGATTTAAACGTCCCAAATTAATGGAGAGAGGCAGGAGAAGCGGCGCGGTGGAAAGCGCGGAGGGAGAGGATCATGACGACCCGGAAAAAAACACGGATCTGCGGGAGTATGCCTATGGCTGGCCGACCACACAGGCGGGGGAAGGCAAGATGGCAAGCGCAGAGGCCACGCGGCGGGAACACGTGGAGCCGAGTGCGAAGGGGATGGAGAGGGCGGAGAGTGACTTGGAGCTAGCGGACTGGCATTGGTGTCCAGAGAGGAGCTGAAGCAGTGGTTTGCCGAAGTGACGACAGAGGTGCAAGCTTCCAAAACGGCGCTGGAGGAGCTTATGAACAAGCTTAAGGAGGAGGTGGGGGAGGTAACAGCCAGGCTGGGAGATCATGAAAACCGCCTGGAAACGCTAGAGCTGCTGCAGCAAGAGGAGTATCTCGAGAAGCAACAAGCAGAGGAGAGTTGGAAAGAGCAGATCACATTGATGTTAGAGGATCTGGAGAATCGCTCCAGGAGAAATAATCTGCGAATAAAAGGAGTCCCCGAGGAGGCGGAATTTAGAGACTGTGCAAAAGTAGCGGAGGCGGTGTGCCTGGAGGCCCTGAGGCAAGGAGGTGAGGAGGAAATGGGTGAGAGAATACAGCTGGATAGAGCCCATAGGGCACTGGGCCCAGTACGCAACAACCAGCCCAGGGATATAATTATATGCCTCAAGGACTATAAAGTAAAGGAGAAAATTGCAGCTAAAATGAGAGGACTGAGTAACTTCAAGAGGCAGGGCTACTTGGTGGCCAGATTTGCTGCTCTCTCCTTGGGGACCCTGCAGCGGAGGAGGGAGTTGGCCCCAATTACTAAAGCCCTCAGGAAAGAAGAGATGAGGTATCGATGGCTCTACCCGTTTGGACTGGCCTTTTCAAAGGGAGACAGAACTTGGAGACTACAAACCTTGGATGTGGCTTGGTCTGCCCTTAAGGCGGCAGGTATGGAAGGCCCAGCGGAGGAAGCCAGAGCGGAGTGATCAAAAGTGGCGCAGGAGAGAGTAAGGAGGACCCAGCAAGGGGCAGCACAGCGGGAGCAGCATGGACAGAACGAGGAAGACTACCGGAGATCGCAGCAGAGAGGAGCGAAGAGATGATGGGCAGTGAGCCCGAGTGGAAGCAGGGCTGCTAATGAGGACATATTGTGAAGAGATAAAAGATGGTTGAAGTACTTGCAGGATAAAAGGACTGGTGTATAAAGAAGGTATTGGGAGGTTAAGGGGTCTATGGGGGGAGGGTAGAGGGGGAGTTACCGGGGGGGGAGGGTGGAAGGGGGGAGAGGGGTGGAAAGAGGGGGGACTGGGGAGGGGAAGGGGAAGAGGTTGGAAGGGGAAGGGGGAGGGAGTGGAAAGGGTAGAAGGGGACTGGGAGTAGAAGCGACAAGGGGGGGTACTGGGGGGTGGCGGGTGACTCATGACTCCACGTTAGCCTGGCTAGAGACGAGGCAGGGGGGCAGGGAAGGGGGTGGGAGGAAGGGGGAGGGGGAGAGGGAAGGGGGGAGGGGGGAGGAAGGAGGGAGGAGGGGGATGAATGAAGGAACTGAAGGGAGGCAGGGGTAGGGATAGGGAGCAGTTGACACTGGCAACAGTAAACACTAAAGGGCTACAAACCAGGCGTAAGAGGCACCTGCTGGAACGTGAGGGCATAAGGTTGGAGGCAGATCTTTTATGCATACAAGAGACGCATTTGAAAGTGGGCCAAGAAGGTTAATAAGCTCCAGGAATTATCATAGAGTGCTGCTGGCAGGTCAAAGAGATCAACCAAGGAAGGGAGGGGTGGGGATAATGATTGGACATAAATATAGAGACGCGGTGGTGGAGGAATGGAGAGATCGAAAAGGAAGATGGATGGCAGTTAAACTAAAGTTAACAGGGGAAGAGGTGTGGGTAGTAAGTATTTATGGGCCCAATACGCAGAGAGAGGATTTCTATGAGAGGCTCTTGTCAGAACTGGAGAGGTGGGGGGCCACACTGGTGATAATGGGGGGTGATTTTAATGGTACGCTAAACCCAAGGCTGGATAATAGAGGAGGGGGGAAGGAGAGGAGGAGCATGTTGAAACTAAAGGAGCGACTGGGCATGGTAGATATGTGGAGAGTGCGGCATCAAGGTGAAAAGAGCTACACCTTTTACTCAGTAGCATATGGTACATATAGCAGATTGGATATGCTGTGGGCGAGTGGGAATTGGGTGTCTAAGGCGAAAAAGGTGGAAATAGGGAATATAACATGGTCCGATCATGCACCGGTACATATTTGATCTGGGGGGAAGAGATGAGGGCGTGAGATTTTGGAGGCTGAATGAGTCACTATTGAATGACAAGGGCTATGTGGAAAGAGTCAAGAGGGTGATCAGGGATTATCTGGAGCATAATTGGGATGGGGAGGTTTTTTCACGGGAATAGTGTGGGATGGGTTAAAGGTGGTTGTGAGGGGGCACCTAATTAGTATAGCAGCCCAGGAGAAAGAGAAAAAGAAAAAGAGAGCAGTGGAGGACCGGCTACTACAGCGGGTAGAGATGCTAGAAAGGAGGCACCAAGCGGGAATCGACCCCCAGGTTTTGCATGAGTTGTTAAAAGTGAGAGGGGAGTTGAGCCAGCTGAGGGCAGCAGAGATAGCACATACCTTGGCAAAACTAAAACAGGGGTGGTATGAAGGGGGGAATAGGGTGGGGAGAAGGTTGGCTTGCCGGTTGAAAGCGAGGCAGCAGAGGTCCACGATAGGGGGTGTGAGCAATCAACAAGGGGTAATGGTGTATAAGGCAGAGGAAATTAGGAAGGTCTTTGTAACTTATTATGAAAAGCTGTATAGCAGTGAAGTGAAAGGGGATGGAAAGAAGGGGGAGGAGTTTTTGACGAAGTGTAGTCTGGGTAAGCTTTCGGAGGGGGAAGCGGAAGAGTTGGGGAGACCGGTGAGCTATGAAGAGGTGAAGGGAGCAGTGAACTCCTTTAAAGAAGGGAAAGCGCCGGGTCTAGATGGCTATATGGCAAGATTTTATAAAGTTATGCAGGAGGAGATAGGGGGATTGTTAATGGATGTATTCAATGGGGTGTTACGGGGGGAGGGGCTTTCCAGATCTATGGAGGAAGCAGGTATAACGGTTATACCAAAGGAGGGGAAGGACCATACCATCTGTGGAGCCTACAGGACCATTTCGCTTATTAATTTGGATGCTAAGGTGTTGGCCAAAATTATGGCGTCTCGGCTGCAGAGCGTAATACAGAAGTTGGTGCATAGGGATCAGACAGGGTTCATCAAAGGGAGACAAGGAGGGGATAATATTTGGAAGCTTTTGAGTGTTATCTGGTCCCTGCAGGAAACAGGGAGGGAGGCTGTCTTTTTGATGGTGGACGCTGAAAAAGCCTTTGACAGAGTGGAATGGCAATTTATGATGCAGGTGTTGGCCAGAGTAGGGCTGTGAGAGCAGTTCTTGCAGTGGGTTAGGGCGCTCTACACTTGCCCACGGGCTAGGATAAGGGTAAATGGGGGGTATTCTGATAGCTTTAAGATGTGCAGGGGAACGTGACAGGGGTGTCCCTTGTCACCTTTACTGTTTGCCTTAGTCATAGAGCCGTTGGCAGATTACATTAGGGGGCAGGTGGATATTAGGGGGATTGAAGTGCAGGGGCAGTTAAGTAAAGTAGCACTCTTTGCTGACGATGTCATCTACACTTTGGGGCACCCTTTTGTCAGCCTACCAAACCTGTTGCGGGCTGTAGAGAATTACAGTGAGGTGTCGGGATATAAGCTGAACTTAGACAAAACAGAAATATTGGGCTTTAACCTAGCAGAGGGCCTGGAGGAGAGGTTGCGGGAAAAATTCCCATTTAAGTGGGTGCGAGATAGTTTTCGCTACTTGGGCATTCAGATAGGCAACTCCATAGGTCACCTATAGGACTGGAACTATAAACCCTTGATAGGGGCGATAAGGAGGGATTTTAGAAAGGTGGAAGGGGCTACACATGTCATGGATGGGGAGAATAGCTACAATAAAGATGAATGTGTTACCAAGGCTGTTATTTGTTTTTATGGCATTACCGTGTAAAGGCACGAGGAAATGTCTTAAGGTGCTACAGGATCTGATAATGAGATTTATCTGGGAGGGGAAGAGGCTGAGAGTGGGAAGACTCACAATGTTTAGGCCACAGGACGAAGGGGGGTTGGGGATACCTAACTTGGTCAAGTACTACGAGGCTGCACACCTGAAAGCTCTGTTTGTATGGAGGGAGGTGGGGAACCCCGCAATGGCTCCATATGGAGAAGTGTGGGGAGTGTTTGGCGGCAGTGGTGTGGGGAGGAGAGGGGAAAGGGTTGGGGAGAGAGAGGCAGAATCCTCAACGGAGGTTAACGTTGCAAATTTGGGGTAAGTGGAAGAACTATTTATTGCAAGGGAAAAGCGTGTCCCGTGAGACGCATTTGCAGAATATGGGCACCTTTGCCCCTGGGAGATGGGGCGGGATCTTTAAAAAATGGGCGGTGAAAGGGCTGGAAATGGTGGGGCAGGTGTTGGATGCGACTGGAAGGATAAGGCCCTATGAAGACCTCAAAAGGGACTATGGGGTGAGGGACAATGAATACCATGCTTATATGCAATTGTGGTACTATTTGCAAAGGCAGGAGGTTAGGCGGGACCTACAAAGCAGTCTAACGGGGTTTGACGAATTAATGAGTAAACAGGATACAGTACAGGGACTGGTTTCTAAATTGTATCGGATATTAAATGCCAAACAGGAGGGTAAAGCCCGCTGGCAGGAACAATGGGAGGAAAAATTGGGGGGAACATGGGAGGAGGGGAGGGGGAAGGGCATCTACGAGGGGGAAAAGAGGCTTGCATGGGGAATGGCCTTGATGGAGAACTGTCTCAAGTTTAGGCTCAGGATGCTCTGGACGCCCGCTAAGTTGCAACTCATCTATCCGGAGAGGACTGATAGCTGTTGGAAGGGGTGTGGGGAGCGGAGCGACCTCCTACATATGGTCTGGGGGTGCCCAAAAGTGCAGCCTCTGTGGCGAGAGATGGAGTGTTTTTATAGAGAGGTCACAAGGGTACAGATAAAACTTACCCCTGTCCAATTGGTTTTGACTGAGGGGGAGGAAGAAGGGAACTGGGGGCTGGCCATCTTCCTCAGCTACTGTGTGGTGGCGGCTAGATTGGCAGTCTTACAGAAATGGAAAAATAGGGCAATACCAACGATGAGGGAAATGATTGGGAAGTTGGAGTTTCTTTGGGGGGTAAGTAAAGTGGGAGCCTGTGGTCGTAATAAAGAAGCAAAGCATGGGGTGATATGGCAAGAGTATGAGGCCTGGAGGGAGAGAGGATGGCAAGTCTGGATGCAGGAGTAGGGGGGGAAGAGGGAGGAAAGGGTGGGGTAGGGAGGAGTGGTATACTGGAGCAGCCTCTTAGCTGCTGGGAATAGGGGGCCATGGAATTGTGTGTATTGGGGGGGAGAGGGGGGAAGCACTCAGGGTGGTAGGAGGAAAGAAGGCATGGAGTGGTATTGGTCTGGGAGGAGACTACCCCGAACACTTTCGGAAGCTGATTTCTGCATAAAAGGCGGAGAAGGGGGGGGGGGGGATTGTTGCTGGGGAAACTGGTATCTCTTTACTTTATAATGCTTATTGTTAATATTATTGTTATTATTACCAGTTGATGATAATGTCTATTATCAGTATTAATATTGTAAATGTGAGCCACGTTGAGGCTGAGGTTAATAATGATGTGATATGATGTGATAGGAGTGGAGCTGGGTGGGGGAGGGGTAGGAGGGAGTAGGGGGCGCTGTTGAGGAGGGGTACTGGGTGCCACCACTGGAATGATGTTAAGGGGATTTAGATGGTGGACTGTTTGTATGTTATGCTGTAAATTAATAAATAAAAAAATTATTAAACTGGAAAAAAAAAAAGAAAGTGTGGTGGATGCATGGAATAGTCTTCCAGTAGTGGTAGTAGGCATCCAGACTGTATCTGAATTCAAGAAAGCATGGAACAAACACGGAAGATCTATAAGGGAAAAAAGGGACTACAGTAGTTGGTATGGAAGGGCAGACTGGATAGGCTATATGATATTTATCTGCCATCATGTTTCTGTGTTTATCAAATTCTATGTTTTCATGTCTGTTTTTTTGTTAACTGCTTTAAAGAGACTGTATTGGCAATATAAAAGTGCTTTGAATAAATATTTATATAAATAAATATATATTCTTTTTAACATCCTTGTTAATTATATTGTATAAGGGCTGTCGGGTAAGGTTTGCCTCTTTGCAGATGATACCAAAATCTGCAATAGAGTAGACACCCAGGAAGGCGTAGATAACATGAGGAGGGATCTAGCTAAACTTGAAGAATGGTTGAGAATTTGGCAGATGAGATTTAATGCTAAAAAATGCAGGGTCATGCATTTGGGCTGCAATAATCCAAGTGAACGGTATAGTGTAGGCAGGGGGTTAAGTACTTCTGTCCACAAAACAGCAGGACCTGGGTGTCATTGTGTGTGATGATCTTAATGCAGCTAAAAGGGTAGAAAAGGTGACGGCAAAAGCTAGAAGGATGCTTGAGTGCATAGAAAGAGGAATGGCCAGCAGAAGAAAGGAGGTGATAGTGCCTCTGTATAAGTCTTTGGTGCAACCTCATTTGGAGTACTGTGTGCAATTATAGAGATCACACCTTCAAAAAAATATAAACAGGTTGGAGTTGGTGCAGAGGGTAGCTACTAAAACGGTTAGTGGTCTTCGTTATAAAGCATATGAGGATAGACTTAAGGATCTTAGTAAGTATACGTTAGAGGAAAGGTGGGATAGAGGAGACATGACAGAGATAGCGTAGTTACTCACCTGTAACAGGTGTTCTCCGGGGACAGCAGGAATCAGTCCTCACATATGGGTGACTTCGGCACCGATGGAGCCCGCACGGAGCAAATCCCCAGCTTTCAAAAAAAGCCTTTGGGATTGCTACCATGCATGCATAGTCCCCTTCCCGCCCAAGGGTGTCATCTTGCTCTGTCAAATGACATATATATATTGATATATTGATATATAGCTAAAAAGACGACAAAACAAATGAAGATGGTATGACTACAACTCCAAGGGGAGGAGGGAGGGTTGTGAGTACTGATTCCTGCTGTCCCTGGAGAACACCTGTTACAGGTGAGTAACTACGCTTTCTCCAGGAACAAGCAGGAAGTCAGTCCTCACATATGGGACTCCGCAGCTACAGGCTACCATGAACCCAGAGCTAAAATAGGCTCCCTCGTGGAGGGCCACAAGCAGCAGCAATGAAATTTATTTATTTATGTATTTATTTATTTATTTTTCTTATATACTGCACTATTATAATCAGTGCGGTTTACATTTGAACAGAACATACAAGAATGTAACAAGTTACATCGAGTTTTTACATTGAACAGGGAATGTAAACATGGAGAAAGGAACAAGGGAAAACTATGTACAAATTATATACAAATTATATAAATAGGGATACTCTTACAGATAAATAAAGATAAGAACCTTACCTAGGGCTTGGCTGGTGGGTCAAGGAGGCAGGTAAGGAAGGAATGGTTAGCCATTATCTACAGGAGGATGATCTAAGGGATGGGCTGGGTAGGGATGTGGGGTGGTGGCTGTGTGAGTGTCAGGAATGGTGTCAGGGTAATATTGTAAGAATAGATGGAATTTGAGGGCTTTTCGGAATGGTGCAAGGTTTGAGATGGCCCGGATTTCAGCCGGGAGGGCATTCCATGCCATAGGTGCAAAAATGGAGAAGGCTCTACTTGCTGTTGTTTTCTTACATTTTATCAACAGTTTTGGGACTTCAAGTTTATTCAATGAGGTAGATCTCCTGGTTCTGTTGTCTGGAGTGCTATGGAGAAGATCACTGATGGGCGTGGGGGGATGGTTCTTGAGGGCCTTAAATGTCATGACAAGGGTCTTGAAATGGATTCTGGCCCGCAACGGGAGCCAGTGTAGGTTCTTTAGAACTGGCGTTATGTGGTCAGATCTTGAGAGCCCTGATAGTACCCTTGCAGCTGAGTTCATGGCAAGACGTAGTGGGTTAAGAGTCGACTGTGGGAGTCCAAGTAGAATAATGTTGGCAAAGTCAAGGTGTGGGATGACTAAAGCTTGAAATATTGATCAGTAGTCGGGGTAGTCAAGAAGTGGGCGGAGATGGCGTAGCGAGCGGATCTTATGATAGATTGCTTTAGTTGTGTTTATGACATGTGCTGACATGTCGAGACGCTGATCGAGGGTGATGCCCAGGTATCGAATTGTAGATTTGGACTTCAGTTCAGTGTATAACGGACCAAACAGGACCTCTGTGTCCGAAGGAACTAGCACTCCGGTAGCCTGAACACAGAAGGGTCGGAGGGTAGGAGTTGCCTAGACCTCGAAAAGTTTACGGAGCACGGCCTGGCCAAAGGCACTGTCCCATCAGGACTCTCTATCCAGGCAGTAATGAGATGCGAAGATATGGACTGAAGACCAGGTGACGGCCCGATAGATGTCTGCCAGTGGGACCGAACACAGGTTGGATTCTGAGGTTGCCATAGCCCTGACCCGGTGCGCCGTGACCCGGCCTGTCAACGGAAGCCTCGCCTCCTTATAATCCCGGGCAATACAGTCCGCCACCCATGTGGACAGCGTATGCTTGGACACCGTCTTCCCTAGCTTACTGTGATCATAGGAAACGAAAAGCTGAGGGACTTTGCGGTGGCTCTGAGTGCATTGGATATAGAAGGACAAGGCCCTCTTACAGTCCAAGGTATGGAGGACTGTTTCTGCTCGACTGGTGTACGGTCTGGGAAAGAAGGTAGGGAGGACCACCTCCTGGTTGAGGTGGACAGAGGACACCACCTTCGGTAGGAATTTGGGATGCATGCGAAGCACCAGCCTATTCTTGTAAAAGCTGGTGTAAGGCACCTCAGCCAAGAGGGCCTGGAGCTCACTTACCCTACAGGCAGAAGTGAGCGCGACCAGGAAAACCACCTTCCAGGAGAGATAACGAAGGTGGCACATAGCCAGCTGCCCCAACACCACATTGAGTTCCCATTCGGACACCGAGGGGCAAACCGGGGGCTTAGACAGGAGTAGGCCCCTTAGGAAGCGGGACACCACTGGGTGGGCCGAGAGGGGCTTCCCATCCACCTGATGGTGGTTTGCCGCCAGTGAACATAAGAACATAAGAACATAAGATATGCCATACTGGGTCAGACCAAGGTCCATCAAGCCCAGTATTCTGTTTCCAACAGTGGCCAATCTAGGTCATACGTACCTAGCAGTTTCCCCAAGGGACACAGGTTCCACAATGCTTGTATTGGTTCAAGCATTGATATCCTGGGTCCCTTCTTAATAATGGCTTATGGACCTTTCCTCCAGGAACTTGTCCAAACCTTATTTAAACCCAGCTACACTAACAGCCTTTACTACATCCTTCGGTAACAAATTCCAGAGTTTGATTACACGTTGAGTGAAAAAATATTTTCTTTTATTAGTCTTAAATAGTTTACCCTGTAGCTTCATTGCATGTCCCTTAGTCTTTCTATATTCTGATAAGGTAAACAATCGATCTACGTTTACCCGTTCCACTCCACTCATTAATTTATAGACTTCTATCATATCTCCCCTCAGCCGTCTCTTTTCCAGGTTAAAGAGCCCTAACCTTTTTAGCCTTTCTTCATAGGAGTATCCTTCCATCCCCTTTACCATTTTGGTGGCTCTTCTCTGAACCTTTTCTAATAACTCTATATCCTTTTTAAGATACGGCGACCAGAATTGCACACAATATTCAAGGTGCGGTCTCACCATGGAACGATATAGAGGCATTATAATATCCTTTGTTTTATTTTCCATTCCTTTCCTTATCATACCTAGCATTCTATTTGCTCTCTTGGCCGCCGCTGCACACTGGGCCGAGGGTTTTAACATGGTATCCACAATGACGCCTAAATCTTTTTCCTGGGTGGTGGTTCCTAATGTGGAACCTTGCATCGTGTAAGCATAGTTTGGGTTGTTCTTCCCTAGGTGCATAACCTTGCACTTGTCCACATTAAATTTCATCTGCCATTTTGATGCCCAGTCTTCCAATTTATCAAGATCCTCTTGCAATTTTCCACAATCCTCTTGGGTTTTAACAACTTTAAATAGTTTTGTGTCATCTGCAAATTTGATAACCTCACTCGTTATTCCACTTTCCAGGTCATTTATGAATATGTCAAAAAGCAGCAGACCCAGCACAGATCCCTGGGGTACACCACTATTCACCTTTCTCCATTGGGAAAATTGGCCATTTAGCCCTACCCTCTGCTTTCTATCTTTTAACCAGTTCCTGATCCACAATAGTACACTGCCTCCTATCCCATGACTCTTTAGTTTTGCCAAAAGTCTCTCATGAGGGACCTTGTCAAAGGCTTTCTGAAAGTCCAGATACACAATATCAATCGACTCACCTTTGTCCACCTGATTATTCACTCCTTCAAAAAAACATAACAGATTAGTAAGACAAGATCTTCCTTGTCTAAAGCCATGTTGGCTGTCTCTCATTAGTTCATGACTATCTACATGCTGTGTAATTTTATTCTTTATGATGGTTTCTATCATTTTTCCCGGTATTGACGTCAGGCTCACCGGTCTGTAGTTTCCCGGATCACCCCTGGAACCCTTTTTAAAAATTGGTGTTACATTGGCGATCCTCCAATCTTCAGGTATTAGAGATGATTTTAATGATAGTTCACAGATTACTAATAGCAGGTCTGCAATCTCATACTTCAGTTCTTTCAATGCCCTTGGATGTATACCATCCGGCCCAGGTGATTTGCTACTCTTCAGCTTATCTAATAGTTGTAATACATCTTCTCGATGTATTGATATTTTCCTTCAATTCTTCTGCACCTTTAAATACCACTTCAGTAATGGGTAACATTCCCTACATCTTCCTCAGTAAAGACTGAAGCAAAGAATTCGTTCAGTCTCTCCGCTATCGCCTTGTCACCTCTTAGTGCTCCTTTAACCCCTTTATCATCTAATGGACCAACTGACTCTCACAGGTTTTTTGCTACGAATGTACTTGAAAAGGTCTTTACTTCGCGTTTTTGCTTCTGCAGCAAGCTTCTTCTCAAATTCTCCCTTTGCCTGTCTTATCAATGCCTTGCATTTGACTTGCCAGTGCTTGTGCTGTTTCCAGGTTTCGTCGTTTGGCTCTTTTTTCCATTTCCTGAAAGATGCTTTTTTGGCAACAACAGCCTCTCTGACCTCAACTTTAAACCATGCTGGCAGTTTTTTGGACTTCCTTCCACTTTTCTTAAAGCGTGGAATACAGCTGGTCTGGGCTTCCAAGATAGTATTTTTCAACAACAGCCAAGCCTGATGTACGTCTTTAACCTTTGCAACTGCTCCTTTTAGTTTTTTCTTGACTGTTTTCCTCATTTTATCATAGTCTCCCCTTCGAAAGTTAAAAGGTAGTACTGTGGATTTCCTTACTATCCCTCCTCCACTAATTAAATCAGAGGCGATCATGCTATGATCACTATTGCCAAGTGGCCCCAACAACCTTATCTCTTGCACTAGATCTGGTGTTCCACTAAGGATTAGGTCTAATATGGCTTCCCCTCTGGTCGGTTCATGAACCAGCTGCTCCAAGAAGCAGTCATTTATTTCATATGGGAACTTTATCTCCCTAGCATGTCCTGACGTGACACTGACCCAGTCGATACCGGTGTAGTTGAAATCACCCATTATTATTACTGTGCTGTAACTTTTGTTAGCTTCCTTGATTTCTTTGAGCATTTCATCATCCATTTGGTCATTCTGGCCAGGCGCTCGATAGTACACCCCCACTGCCATTGCCTTCCCCCTTTTACATGGAATTTCAATCCATATAGATTCTACAGCAGATTTTGTTTCCTGCAAAAATTTAATCCTTTCTGACTCAATGCCCTCTCTAACATAGAGAGCAACCCCTCCACCAATTTGATCAGCTCTATCATTACGATATAGTTTGTACCCAGGTATCACAGTGTCCCACTGGTTGTCGTCCTTCCACCATGTCTCTGATATTCCAATCATATCTAACCTTTCATTTAGTGCTATATATTCTAACTCTCCCATCTTATTTTTTAGACTTCTAGCATTTGCATACAAGCGTTTTAGAGAATGTATTTTATCCATATTAATTTGTCTGTTAGACATGAGTAATTTGGGATCTTTAAGCTCTGTCTGCTCCATACTTGAGGGCATTTGGGCTACTTTACTCTTTTGTGGAACCTCTCTGCTTTTGGTAGTATCCTTCAAAGATACATTCTTTCGAACCATCTGCTCTTGGTCGACTGTCGGCTTTCCCCTAATATCTAGTTTAAAAGCTGCTCTATCTCCTTTTTAAAGGTTAATGCCAGCAGCCTGGTTCCATCCCGGTTAAGGTGAAGCCCATCCCTTCGGAAGAGCCCCTCCTTTCCCCAGAATGTTCCCCAGTTCCTAACAAATCCAAACCCCTCATCTCTGCACCATTGTCTCATCCACGCATTGAGACTCCGGAGCTCTGTCTGCCTTTTGGGTCCTGCGCGTGGAACAGGAAGCATTTCGGAGAATGCTACCCTGGAAGTTCTGGATTTCAACTTCCTACCTAAAAGCCTAAATTTAGCCTCCAGAACCTCCCTACCACATTTTACTATGTCATTGGTACCAACATGTACCAAGACAGCAGACTCCTCCCCAGCACTATCTAAGACCTTATCTAGGTGGCGCGTGAGGTCCGCTACCTTCGCACCAGGCAGGCATGTTACCAGGCGATCCTCACGTCCACCAGCCACCCAGCTATCTACATGCCTAATGATCGAATCACCAACTATAACGGCTGTCCTAACCCTTCCCTCATGGGCACATGGCCCTGGAGAAACTTCCTCGGTGCGAGAGGGTTTTACATCACCTGGAGGACAGGTCCTAGTTACAGGATCACTTCCTGCCGCACCAGGGTGATGCTCTCCTGTCACGTGAACTCTCTCCTCCATGGCAACAGGGATGCTGCCAGACTGGAGGTGGGACTTCAGGACTATATCCCTGTAGGTCTCGTCTATGTACCTCTCTGTCTGTCTTATGCTTTCCAAGTCTGCTACTTTAGCCTCTAGAGAACGGACTCGTTCCCTGAGAGCAAAGAGCTCCTTGCACCTAGTGCACACGTAAGACCTGTCACCAACTGGGAGAAAATCATAAATGTGACACTCAATGCAAAAGACTGGAAAGCCCCCATCCCGCTGCTGGACTGCTGTCTGCATCTTAGTTTTAAGTTTGTGTTTAGATCTAAGTTCTTTACTTACTAAGGGTTGCTATGGATATTTATACTAATAAAACTGAACCTAATACGTGTAATATACCTTGTTCACCTGAAGCTTAACTAATCTCAGGTCCTTAGTGTATGATTGATTTGGGTAATGAGCTTCACGTGAGAGCACCTCCTGTCTTTTAAGATGTGTAAGTACCTATAAAGCTACGATTATCCCAGGGGTGGGTGGGTGTGGGGAGGGTGGGAGGGAATTAACACTTATCAAAAGAGGGCTGCTACACAGTACCCTGTCTTGTGCTGCTGAGGTAAGCTATATTCTGATTTGATTTAAATTATAGCTCTTAGCTGCTGCTAGGCTCTAACTTCTTATGAAATTTAAAGTACAAGCTCTCTGCTGGGTTCCAAATGTATCCAGAAAGCTCTCTTCTGTGTTTTAAATTTAAACTAAAAGTACTTTGCTGTTACTAGGCCCTGAGTGACTATTAAATTTAAAGTACACGCTCTCTGCTGGGTATGAAATGTAACCAGAGAGTTCTCCTCTGTGTTTTAAATGTAAACTTAAACTGCTGCTACTAGGCCCTGACTGATTTAACAAAAATAGTGGATCACAGATTAATTAGCTTTAATACAAAGAATTCCTTTTAGAAAATTACCAGAAGTAAATACTCACAGTTGCAGATCTCCCTCCAGAAGCAACAGTCCCCCTTACCACTAACGGATCCAATCTCCACTCGTGTGGTTGGAGGATTCTGCTCAGTTTGTCTGCCAGGTAATTTTCTTGACCTGGGAGATAAACCGCTTTGAGGAGGATGCCGCGGCTGACGGCCCAAGAGCACAGCTTTTGTGCTTCCCGACAGAGAAGGAAGGAGCCTGTGCCCCCTTGTTTGTTCACCAAGAACATGGCAACTTGATTGTCCGTCTGGACCAGCACAGACTGGTGAGATGTGAGGTGGGAGAAGGCCCGTAGAGCCAGGCGGATTGCTCTGAGCTCCAGGAAGTTGATCTGCTGGGCAGACTCCCAAGGAGTCCAGCGGCCTTGAGTACATGTCCCTTGGCAATGTGCTCCCCAACCCAGCATCGGTCGTCAGGATCTGAGAAGGCGGAGGAGACTGAAAAGCCATTCCGAGCACTAGGTTTGGCAGATGAAGCCACCATTGCAGAGAAGAGACCAGCGGGCCGGAGATCTGTACTGAGTCCGCTAGGCTATCCGTGGCCTGATGCTATTGTGTGCGAAGGCACCACTGAGCAGGCCGCATATTCAGGCGGGCATTGGGAGTCACATGGACTGTGGAAGCCATATGGCTGAGCAGTCTCAGAAATTGCCTGGCAGAGACCAGGGAATTGCTGTGAAAGTGGCTGGCAAGGTCCATGAGTCTGTGTGCCCTGTCAAGAGGCAGAAAGGCTCGCGCCTGAAGCGTGTTTAATCTTGCGCCGATGAACTCGAGATCCTGAGAGGGGAGCAAAGTGGACTTTGCGAAGTTTATGACAAAGCCCAAGTGCTGGAGCAGAGCCACAGTGCGGTGCGTGGCGTGAGTGGCCTCCTGGGAAGACTGTGCTCTGATGAGCCAGTCGTCCAGGTATGGAAATACAAAAAGGCCTTGAAGTCTGAGATAAGCCGCCACCACTGCGAGACATTTGGTGAATACTCGTGGTGCGGAGGATAGGCCAAAGGGTAGTACTCTGTACTGGTAATGATTGCCTCCCACAACAAACCTGAGATATTGTCTGTGGCTTGGGTGGATGAGGATGTGAGTGTAGGCATCCTTTAGATCCAAGGAGCATAGCCAGTCTCCCTGCTGGAGGTAGGGCAGCAGGATTCCAAGGGTAAGCATCTTGAACTTTTCCCTTGCGAGGAACTTGTTGAGGTTTCGCAAGTCCAGGATGGGTCTGAGGCCTCCTGTTCTTTTTGGTATCAGAAAGTACCTGGAATAAAAGCCTTGACCTCTCAGGTAGTGGGGCACCGGTTCCACAGCCTGTTCCTGAAGAAGACTTGCCAACTCCTGAAGGAGTAAATCCCTGTGCAGAGGGAGTCTGAGAGGCTCCCCTGGAAAGTAGGAGGGAGGTACCTGGTGGAAGTGCAGGAGATAGCCCTCTCGGACTATGTGAAGCACCCAGGTATCTGAAGTGATGTTGGACCACCTGTGGGCAAAGTGGACCAGCCGGCCTCCTGTGCTGAGAGAAACCAGCTGAGGGGGAGAGGCTATGCTGATGAAGTCAAAAACCCCCACCCTGCTGAGCAGGGGCCGGTGGTGCAGGCTTGGGGGCTTGCTGCCTACGGGACCCATTACCCCGTCCCTTGGCCTGCTGACCCTGTTGGGGAGCTGCTGAGGCCTGATAATGAGGATAGTGTTTATAGGCAGCTGCCTTCCTCGGGTAAAAGGGCTTTTTCCCCGAGCCCTTCTTCTTCTGAGAAGGGGCAGAGGTCTTCCTGGAGAGCCGAGTCCTGGTGAGAGTCTCGGTCTCGATTTGTGCAGCCTTCTCATCCATGGGTTTGCCAAAGAGGTTTTCACCTTGCAAGGGATATCGACCAACTTGTCCTACACCCATGGCTCGAGGTCGGATGACTGAAGCCAAGCCTGTCGGCGAGCACCGATGCCGGCTCCGGCTACTCGAGCCGATGCTTCAAAGCCATCATAGGCTGCTCGAGAGATAAACTTTGAGCACTCCCGAATACCAGTTGACAAGGCTTGGAACCTCTGCAAAGGTTCCTCGGAGAGACCAGCAGAGAACCCGGCTATTTCTTTAGCCAAGTCTCTAAGATACATGCCCATATAGAGCTGGTAGGTGCACTGAGGTGTACTCTCACAGAGTTAGACTTGAGTCCTGCATGAGAGAGGTGGAGTAGGTATTGCAACACTGTGACCACCGGGGCCAGAGAAGGGGTCGGTCTACTGCTCAGTGCACCAAAGTGCGAATCTACGCCACTTAAAAGCGGAAGTATCTTAAGGAATCTTTGGGTCTGGCTTCTGCTGACTCTATTTTAGTTTCCAAATTATATTATTTGACTGGGAGGAAGGTATCTTTTGGCGCTCCCGGTGAGATGGATACTCTCCAGGGTGGTGCTAATTTAGACCTTACCAAGTTTCTTGAAGATTCCCAGGATACTATAGTAACTCGGGCTACTTTGATAGTCACCTTTGTATCTGAATGTGATAAATCTACTGTCTTTAAGTTGTATTTTAAAAAGTCATCTGTTCTGTTCTGTGGTGCCAGGGTTCAGATGTTTCCCGATGTCTGTAAGGCCACACAACTTAGGAGACAGGCTTTCTTAGCCTTGAAGTCTAGGGTGTTGGCCCTTTCGGCGAGCTTTTTCTTACGTTATCCTTGCAAATGTGTAATCACGTTGCAGGGATCTAAATATATTTTTGTTGATCCTTCTCAGTTGCGGGTATTCTTGGATAATAAAAAGTAAAGTAGTGCATATATACGTTTGGTGAGGTGGGGATAAATGAGATAGAGCTGTCTTAGTAGTGGAATTTTAGTTCCTAATCTTTTCCTTTATGTTTTCCTTGAATATTCTCCCCCTTATAGTGGGCTAGGTATATGAGGACTGATGCTTTAGGTTAATACTTTTTACTGTTTTCTTATATAAGGATGGCTTCCTTGTTTGTAATGGCATTTGTATCTTGATTTCCTGTACTTTATTTAAAAAAAAAAAAAAAAAAAAAGCGTAGGTCCGTCTGGTAAACGCCTTGCGTGAAGCTAGAAGAACATCCTCCACCCCTTTAGGGAGGTGGAGCGGGGCTAAAGCCACCCTCTCAGCAGCCATGCCATCAGTGAGAGGGAGCCGAGGTTGGGATGTAGGAGAGAGCCCCCTCTTGAGAAAGGAGCCGGGGAGCGGACCCCAGGGGTATGTGGTCCTCCACCGCTAGCTGCAGAAGCAGTGGAAACCACGGTTATCTGGGCCACCTTGGAGCTACCAAGATGACCGAGGTCCTGTCGTGGAAAATCTTGAACAGAGTCCTGGTGATCAGTGGTGTCGGAGAGAAGGAATATAATGTACATAGTTATTCCCTAATTGTTATCCTAGTTATTTTACCTGTTCACTGTAATGCCTTATCGGCACAGTTTGTTATATGTAAACCGCGCTGATTTTTAAGAGTGCGGTATATAAGAACAAATAAATAAATAAATATAGAAGCCCCTCTGACTATTAGACCAGGAAGGCATCGGCGGCTACCCTGGCGGGGTGAGACACCCTGAAGCAGAAACGGGGTAACTGGTGATTGTCTGGACTTGCAAACAGGTCCATCACCGGTTCCCCCCAGGTCTTGAAAAGCCTGCTGGTTATCTCTGGTCCAGGTGCCACTCGTGCGGCTGGAGAATCCTGCTGAGTCTGTCGACCAGAAGTTGTCTTAGCCGGGAAGGTATACTGCTGTGAGGCGGATGCCCTGTTGGACTGCATAAGATCCTCCCTGCTTGTTCACAAAGAACATGGTCACCTGGTTGTCCGTCTGATCTAGGACTGACCGGTGGCCTAGGCGATGAGGCCTTCAGTGCGAGATGAATGGCCCACAGCTCCAGGAGGTTGATCTGCTGAGCGCTCTCATCTGGGTGCGGTAGCCCTCGTAATGGGCTCCCCAGTCCAGCAGGGAGGCATATGTAGCGAGGACCCTTGAGTGGTTGGGTGCCTGGAAAGGCATCCCCACCTCAAAATGTTGGGGCGACAGCCATATCAGGGACTTCACCAGCTGTCGGGTCACTCGGACTCTGTCCTGGAGATGTCCCGTGGCCTGGGACCATTAGTCCCTGAGGCACCACTGTGCTGTGCTCACGTGGAGGCGGGCATCTGGAGTGACATGCACCGTGGAGGCCATGTGCCCGAGAAGGTGCAGCAGATGCCTGGCTGGCACCAAGGGGCGGTGCTGCATATCTCTGGCTAGCGCCATGAGCCTGGCTGCCCTGTCTGCGGGCAGGAATGCCTTTGACCGAATGGTGTCAATTCTTGCCCCAATGAATTCCAGTCCTTGCGACAGGCAAAGGTTTGACTTAGGGTAGTTTATAACGAAACTCAAGTGTTGCAGGACCTGGGTGGTGCATTTCGTGGCCTGCTGCACCTCGGGGGGGGGGGGAGGGGTTGTAGCGCCCTTAATGAGCCAGTCATCGAGATAGGGGAAGACAAATATCCCCTGGAGGCTAAGAAAGGCGGCGACCACTGCCAGACACTTTGTGAATACCCTGGGGGCCGAGGCTAGGCCAAAGGGAAGCACCCTGTATTGGAAATGACTGCCTCCCACCACAAAACATAGGTATTGCCTGTGATTTGGGTGGATTAGGATGCGAGTATAGACTTCCTTTAGGTCTAAGTAGCATAGCCAGTCTCCCTGGCAGAGGTAGGGCAGCAATGTCCCAAGGAGAGCATCTTGAACTTCTCCCTCACCAGGAATTTGTTGAGGTTGTGCAGATCGAGGATGGGCCTTAGGCCGCCTGTCCTCTTTGGCATGAGGAAGTACCTGGAGTAGAACCCCTTGCCCTTGAGGTAGTGGTGGGGCACCGGATCCACCGCTTGGTCCTCGAGAAGGCCTGCCAACTCCTTCAGAAAAGGTCCTGGTGAAGGGGAGACCTGAGGGGCTCTCCCGGGAAGTAGTATGGAGGTACCTGGCTCATGTGGAGGAGGTAACCCTCCCTGATCACCTTTAATGCCCAGGAATCGGTGGTGATAGCTCCCCACCTGTGGGCATAAAGGGTGAGGCGACCTCCTGTAGGCTGCTGAGCTCTGGTTGGGAGAGGGGCACTGTTCCCTCTAAGCTGTGCGCGTGTGCGCACGCACACACCTCGCCGAGCGAGCGCACATACTTTACAACAGAGCGCACAAAAATTACAGTTCTGATTCTGATAGAAAACAACACAGACGTCTTAAAATTTAAAAGTTATGATTGTAATTACTAGAAATTTCCCGTTTCATTTAGTAATCGTCTATTTTCATTTAATTTGATTAAAATCAATGTGGTGTACATACTGTATTCTGACGTGTAGTCAAATTTTAAAGGATATAACTCCGAGTGTCGTTATGTGGCGCACAAAAATTTAACCTTCCTTCAAAAGCTGCACACAGCTGATATTTTATGCGCACACAGCCTACAGAAAATTAGAGGGAACATTGGAGAGGGGCCATGCTGCAGGAGTCAAAAGCCCCCTACAGGCTGGGCCAGAGCCAGAGATTGGGGCTTGGGAGCCTTCTGCTAATACGGGTCATGCCCCAGTCCCTTGGCCTGCTGCCCTTGCTAGAGAGCCGGGAAGGCCTGGTAAGGAGGGTAGTTTCGGGAAGCAGTAGACTTCCTCGGGTAAAAGGTCTTTTTCCCGAGCCCTTCCTTCAGGAAGGGGCAGTGGTCTTCTTAGAGAGCCTAGTCCTCATCATGAACTTGGTCTCCAGCTCTGCGGCCTTGTCAGTCATGGGTTTGCCGAAGAGGTTTTCCCCTTGACACGGGACATCAACCAACTTGTCCTGTACCCACTGCTCGAGGTCGGACGACTGGAGCCAAGCTTGGCGGCGTGCACCGCTGCAGCTACCCGGGCCGCCGACTCAAAACCGTCATAGGCCACCCGAGACAAACTTGGAGCACTCATGGATGGCTTTGAACAGGCTCTTGAAGCGCTGCAAAGGATCCTCGGAGAAACCAGCTGAGAAACTGGCGAGTTCCTTCGCCAGATCCCTCAGGTACATGCCCAGGTACAGCTGGTAGGCCTGGATCTGGCAATTAACAAGATGCACCTCAACAACTGCAAACAGGGCCTTCAGTCTCTGTGCCCCAAGACTATGGATCTCCTTACCAATGAACATCAGGGCAATCACTAACCTAATTCCGTTTAGGAAGGCCCTTAAACACTTCCTTTTCCTCAAATATTTCCCAGAAAACAATGTTTCACTTCCCCACCTAAATACTGACAACTGTACCAACACACCCGGTCAGCCAGGTGACCACACCACGCAAGGGGTCCTTGACCATTAAATCTCATGCTATGTTGTTAAATAACACTGTTGTGTAAATAGTTACCTTTTGTTATCCAAGTTTGGTTCTCCTGTTCATTGTAAACTCAGACTTATGTACCCGTCTGATTTTTATGTTCCATGTAAACCGCGCTGATGCTGAATAGTGCGGTATAGAAAAAATTGTAAATAAATAAATAAATTCAGAATTGAGTCCTGGTAACACTTTCTGCTGAGGAGTGCGTCTTCTGACTCTTAGTCGACGCATGGCTGACTCCACAACCATGGAGTTGTGCTGCAGCTGTGACTTTTGAAACCCAGGGCTCCGGCGGACTTGATACATCGAGTCGAGCCGCTTGCTGACCACCGGTGTAGATGCCAGTGTCTCCCACATGCGGAGAATAAGCCATTCCAAGATGGGAGGAATGGGCACCATGAGGGTTTCCCGGGGGGAGCCTTGTATTGGAGGATCTCAAGCTCGTCGGCTCGAGGATCCTCCTTGGACTCCATAGGGAAAACCAAGGCCTTGGACATGTCCCTGACGAAGTTCAAGAAGCCTATATCCTCCAATGGGGACCCTTCTCCGAGGTTCAGAGACCGGGGAATCGGAAGGGACATCACAGTGCCGATGGGTGTCTGGGACTCCTCGTTCTCGATCTCCCAGTCAGAATACTCCGAGGAAGACTCATAGTGTTCTTTGGGCCTCGAGGACCCCGGCGCCACATGTCCTGAACCCGGTAGACTTGTCAGTGATGACCTCGGCCCCGTGAGCGGGAGGCCAAGCGCGACCTCGGCTGAGGATCCACCCGGGCCCGGATGGCCTTGAGGATCAGCTCAGCCTCCGGAGATGTCTTTGACGTCAAACGCCCGGTGGTCGGGGCAGAGGAACCGGACGTGCTGGACATCAGCGCCTGCTGCTGGTCCAAGAAGGCAGTGACACTGTGCTCCAAGGCCGCCATCCTGGACTCCAGTCCCGGTGGCTCCGCAGCCTTCTGCACGGGCACCGATGCACTCGGGCCCGACGCCTGCTCCCCAGGAACGGAATCCTTGACGAGGACAGTGTGTACTTGCTTAGGCCGATCCGTGACCATATCCTTCCGGGGAATCTTGGCTGGCCGCTCCCTCTCTGACATCTCGAGTGGATGCGCTGGGCTCCGCGACTGGATCCCAGCCGATCAGAGCCATCCAACGACACTGCCTTCGAGGGCTTCTTCTTCCTCTTTGGTTCCCTCGAGGGAGACCTCCTCTTCGAGGATCCACGACGACACTCGGGTTCGGAGTGCTCCTTCCAAGGTGTCGAGGCCTCAGATGAGGTCCTGGCTCTCGGAGGCATAGAGGAGTCGGGAAAAAGTTTATCATGCTGATGCTGGTGGCTCCTCAAGGCCTTGGAAGACATTTTCTTACACAGGCCACAGACTGCTGGGTCATGGTCCGGGCGAAGGCACCAGAGGCAGCAATCACTTTTTGAATCCGCTGGTACCCATGGGGAAAAACAACCCCAGCAAGGTCGAAGAACTTTCGGGCTATCAGTGAAGAAAAAAGGGCGCAAAGACACCCAAAAGAAAAATAAAACTTAAGAAAAAAGGAATCGACCCGATACCGAGGCGGGAAAGGTACCGGCGCAAGACCGGAGACGAACGAAATAATCAAAAAAATCAACTTTTTCCAGGACAAAAACAGACGATGTCTGTTGGGCTCCATAGAAAAAAGGAGACTGAGCAAGATGGCATCCTTGGGCAGGAAGGGGACCACACATGCATGGTAGCAATCCCAAAGGCTTACTTTGACAGCTGGGGATTTGCTCCGCGCGGGCTCTGCCGGCGCCGACATCACCCATATGTGAGGACTGACTTCCTGCTTGTTCCCGGAGAAGTTTAAATACCTCCATGGCATAAATGCACAGGAGGAGAGCCTCTTTCGATTGAAAGCAAGCTCTGCTATGAGGGGACATAGGATGAGGGTTAAAGGGGATAGACTCAGGAGTAATATGCGGAAATATTTCTTTACAGAAGAGTTGTAGATGCGTGGAATAATCTCCCAGTGGAGGTGGTAGAGATGGAGGACAGTATCTGAAGGAAAAAAGGGGACTATTGTAGTAGTTGATATGGAATGACAGACTAGATAGGCTATGTGGTCTTTTTCTACCGTCATGTTTCTATGTTTAGAAAAATGCCAGAGAAACAGCCACTTCAGATGATACGCATGTGGTAACTAGAAGAATTTCAAGTTTTTGTTCAATCTGGAATTTATATAAGCATGTATGTGTGTGTGTTTTTTTTAATGACAGAAACATCAAAATTCTATTTCATAAGTATATAATATAATGGTACAAGAGATCAGATTATTTTGCAGCAAGGTTTTCTTCAACGAGTGGCCTCAATCTGCCCAGATGAAAAGCACATCACTGCACCAAAACACATACACATACCTTGCTATCGATTTGAACACCCAATTCCTCCGAAAACAGGGGGTGAGTAATGCACTTGTAGGCTTCTTTCAGCTGTACAATGTCTTCTTTTTCCACGAAAATATCCTCTTTTCTGAATTGCAAAGAAACAATGATAAAAACAAACATTTTTTTTCTTCTTTATTTTTACAGTTTTCAAAATCAAACATTCAAAATAAGTAAATATAGAAAAGGAGAAATCCACATTCATTAGGAAAAGGAAACAAATACAAAAGAGCATTTGAATATAAACCTAATCACATTAGTCCACAAGAAAACGGCAAATAAATGGATCCAAGCTAAGGAAATAGTGATAAGTAAAAAAAACCCCACAAATTAAATCACAAAGCACCCCCTCCCCCGCTGATACACCTCCAACAGACCTTACAGTTTTGCCTCAGGGGCACTAGCCTGGATCCTAACTTCCTCCCTGGCCACAATAAACTCTGAAAGCTGCCTAGAGTCAAAAAACCATAAAATTCTACCCCTCACAAACAACCACACATACACAAGGAAAATGTAGCCCTGGGTCTAAAGGCCAGGAACTCCTGGCAACGTTTTTGCATGAATCTAGATAAATCTGGAAAAATACGAACTTTAGATCCTAGAAACAACTTATTCATACAGCGGAAATACAGCTTGAAAGCAGGATTATGATCAAACTTTAATGCAAACGTCTCTATCAAGGTGGACTTCTGAGTAACCACCTCCATGGAGGACTCCAGAAACTCCGTGAAGTTTAGCCCCCCAGAATCCCCTTGTTCACCTGAGGGGGATATCATCCCCCCAAGTGACAAATACTGATCCCTAACTAGAGGGGGTAATGACTCAAGTCATGCCCAGAACCTTGGTCAGATATTTTTTGACCATATCTACAGAAGATATCATAGGAGATCTTGGAAAGTTCAAAAATCTTAGATTGTTCCTCCGCACTTGATTCTCCAAATACTTCATTGTGCAGTGAGTAAGATTCTTGTCCTTCATCAGAACTTCCCCCAAAGACTGGGCAGCACCAACTCTAGACTCCAACATGTCACACCTAACAGCTTGGTATTCCAGCACTTGGGACTGACCAACCACAGACTATGAAACAATAGTCAAATCCCCCACAAATCTGCCACATAAAGCCAGCATTGAAGAGCTGAGACAAAAACCCCTTCGGTCAGATTTTCCTCTAGCCACTCTGCAGCTCCACTGCTTCCAGGTATCGGGGGAAGTGTCCTTGCAATGGGGCTTAGCGGAGCCCCCTCCTCACTGCTGCCTGCCGCCTGCCTGACAGGCTGGTCCAGCGAAGATACTAGTGGGGAGCCCGCAGTAGCACAGAATGCATCAAGGGTAGTCTGGCCTTCCCCTGCCAGGAGGCTCCCCTGTTGCTGTTTCCTCCCTCTTTCGGCTGGGTTAGAGGAGGATTCTTCCGAACCCCCTCAACAGACGATGAGAACTGTAAGTGACATTTCACAAGGGAGGAGAGATTCTGCCCTGGGTTTTTTTGTCTCAGGAGGTGCAAAGACCAGGCATCGTGACTATGGAGTCACTCTGAGAAAGAATGGAGGTTGGTGACTGAAGCTGCCATAGCCCTCATGTTGTAAGTGGTAACATGACCCTCGAGAGAGAGTCCTGCTTGAGCAGAGGCAAAGGAAATGCAGTCAGCAATCCAATTGGAAAGGATTGTTTCGACACAGGAAGACTTTAAAGGCTTGGGTCGAAGGAAATAAATAAGTAAGAGGATTTCCTAAAATCCTTGGTCCTGTCCAAGAAGTAAGCAAGAGTACGCTTGCAATCCAAGGTATGCAGCACTGCCTCAGCTCTCAAAGCATGCGGCTGGGGAAAGAAGACTGACAGCATGACAGATTGGTTAAGATGAAAAGTTGAGACTACTTTTGGAAGGAAGTGTGGATGAGTACAGAGAACCACTGTATCATGGTGGAATCAAGAGTAGGGGGGATCCACCACCAAAGCTTGTAGTTCGCTAATGCAATGAGCTGAGGTGAAAGGAATAAGGAATATAATCTTCCAAGATAAGAGTTTTAAAGAAGTGGTAGCCAGGCTCAAACGGGGCTTTTAGAAGCTGAGCTAGGACGATGTTGAGGTCCCAAGCCACCGACGGTGGTTTGATCAGTGGCTTGGAAAACAGAAAACCTTGCATGAATCGTTGCACTAAGGGGTGCAAGGAAATAGGATGCCTATCTAGTAGGTTGTGATATGCAGCAATAGTACTGAGATGAACTCTAACAGAGTTAGTCTTAAGTCCTGCGGAAGACAAGTGGAGAAGATATTGTAGAAGATGCTTCACTGGGCAATTAAAAGGGTTAATTTGTTGTGGGGTGCACCAGAGGGTGAACCGTCGCCATTTGAAGGCATAAGAACGTCTGGTAGATGGCTTGCGGGAAGCAAGCAAGATGTCACTGGGCAATTAAAAGGGTTAATTTGTTGTGGGGTGCACCAGAGGGTGAACCGTCGCCATTTGAAGGTATAAGAACGTCTGGTAGATGGCTTGCGGGAAGCAAGCAAGATGTCCCTGACCAGTGGAGGGAGGTCGAGGTCATCAAAGATCACGCCTTCAGTAGCCATGCTGTGAACCGGAGGACTTGTAGATTGGGATGGAGGAGTTGCCCTTGATCCTGAGAGAGCAGGTTGGGCCATGACCCAAATTGAGGGGTGGAGCATGAGCTAGATGAAGCAGCAGAGGAAACCATGGTGGACATGGCCAATAAGAGGCTATTAAAATCATGATGCCCTCGTCAGCCTGCAGCTTGAATAAAGTTTTGGGTATCAGGGGGGTGGCGAGAATACGTAACAAAGGCCTGTGCCCCAATGAAGGAGAAAGGCACCTGCTGCCAGACTTTGTCTGGAGGGAATCCTTGATCAAAAAAATGGAAGATGCGCAATCTTTGGGGAGACAAACAGGCCTATTTTGGGGGTCCCCCAGATTTCGAAGATACAAGATGCTGTGTCTTGATGCAGCATCCACTCGTGTGGAGGTAGGATCCGACTGAGTCTATCCAGAAAGACACATATTACCTGGGAGATACACCTCTCAGAGGTGGATGTGGTGTGTAACGGCAAAAGACCAGAGGCGAAGGGCTTCGTGGCAGAGGGGATAAGAACCCATTCCCTCCTGCTTGTTTATGCAGAACATGGCTACTTGGTTGTCTATCTGAACTAAGCCGTGTTTCCCTGAAAGTTGGGGTTGAAAAACCCAAAGGGCATAGGTGAGAGCATGAAGCTCTAGGAGATTGATCTACATTTGAGATTCCTGCGCTGTCCAGTGACCCTGCGTAGAAAGACAATCCAGATGTGCTTCCCATCCAGTTTGGAAACATCTGTCATTAGGGTGTATTGAGGTGAAGGCATCTGAAAAGGTGACACTTCTAGAAGATTTTGGGGAAGCACCACCAGTGAAGGGAGTTGACAACAGGAGAAGTGAGGCAAATCTTGTCTGATAGACGCCCGGTTGCTGAGTCCATTGGCATGAAAGGAGGATCCACTGGGCTTGTCTCATATGCAGGTGGACATATGAGATGACATTGGCTGTGGAGGCTATGTGTCCCAGAAGACACAGCATGTCTCAAGCTGTCACAGCACTTTGACCTCGTACTGAGAGGTCCAATTCGATAAGACAAGCAGAGTGGTCCTGAGGAAGGAAAGCTCGTCCCTGATGAGTGTCTAAAAATGTTCCGATGAACTTGAGTTGCTGGAATGGAACAAGATGAGACTTTGGAAAGTTTAGCACAAAGCCTAGGCTTTGGAGCACCATGATGGTGCGAGAACGTGACTGTTTTACGACCTCTGGGGATTCTACCCTTATCAGCCATTCATCTAAGTAGGGGAAGACAAAGACACCCAAAGTACGTAGGTATGCTGTAACCACTGCCATGCACTTTGTGAATACTCTGGGCGCGGATGCTAGCCTGAAAGGGAGCATCTGATACTAGTAGTTGATTTGCTGAACTGGAAAAGTGCAGATACTGTCTGTGGTGAAGGTGGGTCAGCAAATGGGTGTAAGCCTCCTTGAGGTCTAAAGAACACAGCCAATCTTACCTCTGAAAGTAAGGTAGAAGGGTGCCGAGGGAAATCATTTTGAACTTTTCCCAAAATAGGAATTTGTTGAGACCTCTCAGATCTAGAATTGGAATGAAGCCTCCTTTCTTTTTGTGGAGAAGAAAATAAGGAGAGTAAAAGCCTCTGCCTTCCTGGATGGGGGAAAATCTTTTGATTGATCCTTGGGCTAGCAGGGTGGCCACCTCTGAAGACAGGAGATTGGCCTGCAAACAATGGTGATTGGAAGCAAGCTTTGGAAGTGAAGCATATAGCCCACTTGGACTATGCTGAGAGTACATTTCTCTGATGTAAAGATATGCCATCTGTGGGCATAAGCCAAAAGCCTGTCTGCTATGAGTAGGGGCTGAGGTTCTTGCAGAAGCATAAGAACATAAGATATGCCATACTGGGTCAGACCAAGGTCCATCAAGCCCAGTATCCTGTTTCCAACAGTGGCCAATCTAGGTCATAGGTACCTAGCAGTTTCCCCCAAAAGACACAGGTTCCACAATGCTTGTACTGGGTCAAGCAATGATATCCTCGGTCCCTTCTTAATAATGGTTTATGGACCTTTCCTCCAGGAACTTATCCAAACCTTTTTTAAACCCAGCTACACTAACAGCCTTTACTACATCCTCCGGTAATAAATTCCAGAGTTTGATTACACATTGAGTGAAAAAATATTTTCTTTTATTAGTCTTAAATAGTTTACCCTGTAGCTTCATTGCATGTCCCCTAGTCTCTCTATATTACTATAACGTAAACAATTGATCTACGTTTACCCATTCCACTCCGTTCATTAATTTATAGACTTTTATCATATCTCCCCTCAGCCATCTCTTTTCCAGGTTAAAGAGCCCTAACCTTTTTAGCCTTTCTTCATAGGAGTATCCTTCCATCCCCTTTACCATTTTGGTGGCTCTTCTCTGAACCTTTTCTAATAACGCTATATCCTTTTTAAGATATGGCGACCAGAATTGCACACAATATTCAAGGTGCGGTCTCCCCATGGAACGATATATAAGCTTTAAACAACATGGCCCCAATCCCATTAAGCAAACTAATTAGCATAGAATCTCAAAAAACCACGCACAGAAAAGGATACTCAAATAAACTAAATACTCCTAATGATTTCATAAAAGCAAATAAATTAACTAACAATAGAGCTTTTTCTCATGCTGCCCCATCTATTTGGAATTCCCTTCCGGAGGACCTACGAACTATAACTGAAATTATGGAACTCCGTAAAAAACTAAAAACCTATTTATTCTCCATGCACTACGGCAACATAGATAACCCCTGGATACACTCAGATAAAGGTTAAAAATTATGACAGAGTAATACTAATCCCAACAATTTAACAGACAATCCACAATTATAAAAACACTATGATCCAATTCCAAAGTACCCACAACATGTATTTGTATATAGTTTTTTGTACATAGTTTACAAGCCAGTTTTGCTATTTTGCATTAGTTCATGCTGTTAACCATTACGTTTACTGTTACAAAATGTTCGATGTAAAACTAAGCTTTTGCTTTGTGGATTGTTGTTTTATTGTGAACCGCAACTGAACTCTGGAAGTTGCGGGTTATACATATATGTTAAATAAATAGATAAATAAAATAGAGGCATTATAATATCTTTTGTTTTATTTTCCATTCCTTTCCCTATGATATCTAGCATTCTATTTGCTCTCTTGGCCGCTGCTGCACACTGGGCCGAGGGTTTTAACATGCTATCCACAATGATGCCTAAATCTTTTTCCTGGGTGGTGGTTCCTAATGTGGAACCTTGCATCGTGTAACCATATTTTGGGTTGTTCTTCCCTAGGTGCATAACTTTGCACTTGTCCACATTAAATTTCATCTGCCATTTTGATGCCCAATCTTCCAATTTATCAAGATCCTCTTGCAATTTTCCACAATCCTCTTGGGTTTTAACAACTTTAAATAGTTTTGTGTCATCTGCAAATTTGATAACCTCACTTGTTATTTCCTTTTCCAGGTCATTTATGAATATGTCAAAAAGCAGCGGACCCAGCACAAATCCCTGGGGTACACCACTATTCACCTTTCTCCATTGGGAAAATTGGCCATTTAGCCCTACCCTCTGCTTTCTATCTTTTAACCAGTTCCTGATACACAATAGTACACTGCCTCCTATCCCATGACTCTTTAGTTTTGCCAAAAATCTCTGATGAGGGACCTTGTCAAAGGCTTTCTGAAAGTCCAGATACACTATATCAACTGACTCACCTTTGTCCACCTGTTTATTCACACCTTCAAAAAACATAACAGATTAGTAAGACAAGATCTTCCTTGTCTAAAGCCATGTTGGCTGTCTCCCATTAGGCCATGACTATCTACATGCTGAGTAATTTTGTTCTTTATGATGGTTTCTACCATTTTTCCCGTTACTGATGTCAGGCTCACCGGTCTGTCGTTTCCCGGATCACCCCTGGAACCCTTTTTAAAAATTGGCATTACATTGGCGATCCTCCAATCTTAGGGTATTACAGATGATTTTAATGTAGCTATGCTCTCTAGGAAGGAGTAAAAAAGAGATGCTGGCTGGGACTGAGCAGCAGGCTGAGATTTAGGGTCCTTGGTCTTCTTAGGTTGCTGAGGACCATGAGGCCTTTGTTGCTGCTGCTGCTGCTGCTGAGGCTGACAGGAAGCAGATGAATGGTATGAAGAGTAATCTCTCTTCTTCCTGGTATAAAAAGACTTCTTGGAAGTAGTTTTCCCTCTGGAGCGGTCTGAAGTCTTTCTTGAGAGACATTTGAGGGTAAGATCATCTGCCTCAAGCTCTCCTGCTTTTCGTCTCCAACCCTTACCAAATAAGTTTTCTCCAGAACAAGGAATATTGACTAATTTATCTTGTACCCAACTGCTCGGGGTCTGATGCCTGGAGCCAGGTCATTCTGCGGGCTCCTATACAAACTTCAGCAGCTCTGTTAGTCGATTCAAAGGTATTGATGGCTGACCTGGTCAGAAACTTGGAAGTATTTTGAGCTTGCTTGACTATTGTCATGTACGCATCATGTTTGTCATCTGGGAGAATAGGAGCAAAGTTTTCTAGATCCCTGGAGACATCTTTGAGGTACACGCCCATGTAGAGGATGTAAGATGTAATCCTAAAAGCAAGCATACATGCCTGGAAGCAGCAACATCCAAAGGCATCGATAGCTCTAGCATCTCTACCAGGCAGTACTGATGAATGAGACTTGGAACACTTAATATCTCACATTGCCAATTCCACTACCATTGAGTGGTGTGGTACTTGAGGCTTTTGAAAGCCCGGTCACGGTGGGACTCTGTACATAATATCGAGGCGTTTACTGATAAGCGGAACCGTTAGCGGTAACATTGCCGCCTCTTTGGGAGTCGAGGGGTATTGGAGGATTTCTAACTCCTCAAGCCCTCGGTTCTGTTTCCAATGTTACTGTGATCTGGAGACCCACCTCCATGTCCCTAATGAAGTCCTGAAAGGACATGTCTTCTGGTGGGGACCGCCGCCTCTCATGAGGAGGAAAGGGATCAGAAGGGATATCCCGGGTGGCCCTGGAATCCTCTGATGTCTCCTCAAAGTCAGAAGATGAAGATTCTGATTCAGAAAGGAAATCGAAGTATTGATGATCTTGAGCCAATGACAATGCTCAATGTCGATGTTCTAGTCGTGCAGTATCTATACCGGGAACCGGTTGGGTACCGACAGTGGATACCAGTTCCAAGGGAGGAATTGGAGGTAGGGGTCCCATTGATACCAATTCCAGTGGAGGAATTGGCAGAAGAGGAACCGCCAACACTGGTTCCAGGGCTCCTGCGCCAAGCTGGAAGCAGGTGCTTGACTGGCTGTGGCTGTCGATGCCTTTAGTACTGTAGCAGCCAGGAGTGCCATCAAAATCCTCTCGATAGCTAAGAAATGCTGATTGATGGAGAACACCGATTCCTGGGTGGAATCGAGCAAAGGGTCATGTGCCACCGTCCTAGAGCAAGGTACCAGTAGCTCTCCGGAGGTTGATGCCTCAGAAGCATCCTGGAGCCCCTGTGTGGCTTTGGAGGATTGGTCTTCCTGCCGGGGCTGTTTGGCCAGTTGGTCAGCATCAGATGCCCCTTTCAGTGCATCTCGAGAGTGCAGAGACTTGCCTCGATGCTCGGTATTGGATTTCGATGCAGAAGACTTAGACTTTAGTTTATGTTTGGACTTTTTGGAGACCTGGGAACCAACTGAAGATGCCGGCATCCTCGACGAAGCTGAGGCACTAAATCCGAGGCAAACAGTGAGTCATACTGTTTGGCCCTGTTCTTTAAGCCTCGTTTGGCCAGTTTCTTACACAATGGTCTGGTATGTGGTCTGGGCCCAAACATTTTAAACACCAGCCATGAGAATCAGTAAATGATATAATGCTGGAGCACTTCAAACATTTTTTGAAGCCACTGATGTGTTGATCCATGGTGAAAAACGGAAAAAAAATTTAGGCTGAGGCCTAAGGCCTCACAGAAAAGAAAAGGAATTAAACAGAAGAAAAAAATAAGAAAAGAAAAGAACTAATATTAGGGCTGATATTAGGGAAGGTACCAGCATCGATGGAAAAGCAGAGCACAGATACCAAACAAGAAAATAAAAGTTTTTTTGGCAGTTGCTGGCTCTGCGGAAAACGAAGAACTGAGGAGAGAGGCTGGGAAGGCAGGAAGGCAGATGCACAGGCACAGTGGAGTGCTTCCAAAAGCTTTCCTATTGGATGCTGGGGAGAGTTCCCATGCAGGCTCTGTTGGTACCGACAATACCCATATATGAAGACTGCATTTCTGCTTGTTCCTGGAGATAAGAATGCACACTATTAGCATACTGATGCATATAGTAATATCCTTTCTGCACATTGTAAACCTCTTCTCAAGGGCAGAACTTACCGGTGTGAACCAGTGCATACAAAGCAGTATTGCATGCAAAGCTTTGGGCTTGAAATCTTTATCTGTCCCATTACCAAAGCAAGAGAGAATGATCATTAACACTGTATGGCTGAGAAAGAGAATGCCAGAGACAAAACAATAACCAACCTTCAAGAAATCCATCAAAAACTTGCTGACTGCTCACACTGTAATGGTATAAGATGCTAGTACTACATAGGTAGACCCTCTTCCCCCCCCCCCCCACACCTTGTTGTTTCCCCCCCAAGTGTACTTCCATGCCTTCTAATCCCTGCAATTGAAGAGAAAACCTCTAAGGAAGGCTCTGAGAGGGGATAAAGGACTGTTTGGAAGGGAATATAGGGGGTGAAAAATATTTAGAAAAAATGTGGGTGTCTGCCAAAATGGAAGTCACGTTTTCTCCACAGACAAGCAGGATTATTCCAACTGCCAGACAGAGTCGATCAGGTCCCCGTTTCCTAACTCAGAAAACTGTAAAGTATTTTGAGCCTATGCGGATCTTCCAGTGCTAACAGCTGTCACAAGTAGGTCAGTCTTTATCTTACCACAGATGTGGCCAGATAGGTTCTCAGTTACTTTCAGTCAAAATACAGTTTGATTTTGCCTCACTAATTTTTAAGATGTCAGATAAAAGACCCAGCTTTAAAAGATGCCCTGATTGAGATGACATCTGTCACTGGCACACGATATATGTGTGTAGTGTCCAGAGCCCTCACATGTCAACAACTGTATGAAATGCTTGAAAATGTCGCTGAAGTGAAGAACATTCATGACCAAAGACAAAAAAGAATCTTTATAGCAAAAGCAGCGAACCTCAAAGAGCAAGCATTCCATAGGTGAAACAAACAACCAAAAAGAATAGCAGTTCTGAGTGGTCTAACTCTTGACAAGAGAAACAGAAAGCCACTGAAAACATGCTGCTAGAGAATAAAATACATCAGTCTCTGCAGCACTCTCAAAGCTGTTCATTTCTGTGTTCTCCAATACCAGGAACCTTCTGTGCACCTTATAAAAGAGCAAAGGTTCCCTAAGATTGTGTCATGACTTGACAGGCTCCTCTTCCTTACCGATTCGGTGCAATGCCAGCAGAGCTTCCTTGCCGTGTCATCATGGCAGAAACTCCTCCAATTTTGCCCACCAAAGGACTATACTTGGGGGGGACGGGGGGTGGGGGGGACAGTCCGTGGTGCATTAAGCAAATGATGCATCTCCTCTTTGGCTTCACTGACACAGTGTAGAAGGGAACCCCTCTCTCAGCCTGTCTCCCACTCCATCCAAACAGTGCCAATCAGAAAAGGATGGCTGGATGCCAAATCGAGCAAGCAGGGCTTCAGGCAATAGCTCCTCTGCACAGTATCCGCAGCCCTTGGAACCCAGTACTTGTCATGCAAGCAAGGCATCAAGGTGACATTTTACTTACCAGTTAATGCCTTTTCCTTGAGTTCTGCTAGAACAATCCAAACAAGTGTGTTGTTCTCCTCTACCAGCAGATTGGTGGATACAAAGAATCAATAAAAAGTCCAGGTTTGAATGACATCACTCCCATGCCTCTATTCACCTCAGCCACCAGAGCTCCCCTTTAGTATTCGATCCAAAAGATAAGGGAGAAAGATCACAAGCCTCATACAATTGCAACCGTGGGCAACAATAAGTGATCAACAGTAGCGAACTATGTACTTGAAAGTATAAACATGAGGCTGTCAGTAGACAATGAACCTGCAGAGCAAAGTATAAAAATCATAGCAGAAGAACAGAACAATACAGTTCCAGGGGCGGGCCCTGGACTGGTCTAGAAGGACTCAAGGAAAGGACATTAACTGGTAAGTAAAATGTCACCTTCCATATCGTCCTGCTAGACTAGTCCAGACAAGTGGAATGTACCAAAGCTACAACTCCACTGGGCAAGAAGAAGATACCGCAAAACTCATAAGTCAAAGGCTGGGTTCCCCCTGCATGGACATCCAAGCAGTAATGCTTGACAAAAGTGGACAGCAATGCCCTTGCTCCTGCCCAACAAATGTCTGCAGGAGCTATCGAGTTCTGCTCTGCCCAAGAGAAATCTTGTGCTCAGGTAGAAGGGATGCATACCTTTCCGGAACCGGCCGGTTCTGTAGCAGAAAAGTCGAGGCAATGGTCTCCTAATCCAGCGCGCCCTAAAGTCGACTTAGCCGCCGTGTCACCCTTGCACGAGCCAGCAAACTACTACTACTACTACTGAGCATTTATAAAGCGCTACCAGACGCATGCAGCGCTGTACAGAACAAGACAAAAAATAGACAGTCCCTGCCCAAAAGAGCTTACAATCTAAAAACAACACAAAAAGATGGTCAGACTTATGTAAAGGCTTCGTAACCTTCAAGTACTGGAGAAGCACCCTCCAGACATCCACAAGGCGAAGATCCTTATCCTTTCCTCGACATTGCTCCTTAGAGAACTGGTTCACATGAAAGGGAGAAATCTACTTAGGCAAGGAGAAAGGCACGGGCTGAATGGAAACGGCCTCCTTTGAAAAAGACAGATAAGGATCTTGGCAAGACAGAGTCTGCAGCTCGGAATCCGAATGCAGAACAAATTGTGACCAAGAAGACCATCTTGAGCATCAAATCCTTCAAAGCAGCGCATTTCAACAGCTCAAAGTGCATCGCCACCAGGGCCTGGGAGCACCGGACTCAAATTCCAGGAAGGAATTAGAGACCGGAGGGGAGGACACACTGAACCCCCTAGAGAAAGCGCAATATGTCTGGGTGCAAGGCTAGAGACTTGCCAGCCACTGAACCTTGAAAACAGGCCAAAGCTGCAACCTGAACCTTCAGGGAGGTAAGGTAGGCCCTTATCCAGGCCATCCTATAGAAAGGCCAACAGAGATGGCACCTTGGCCACCTCAGGAGCCAACTGCCAAGTGCCGCACTATTGCTCAAAGAGGCAACAGATCCGCATATATGCTAGCTTGGTAGACCTTCTCCATGCTCTGAACAGAATGGAGACCACCACTGGAGAGTAGCCCTTGCATGCTAGCCATTTCCTTTCAGGAGTCAAGCCTTTAAGCGAGAAGTTAACGGGGTCCTCCAAGACGATCAGTCCCTGCCGCAATAGGCCCTGAGACAGAGGGAACCGCAGAGGAGGTGCTGCAGGAGCTGCATCAGGTCTCTGAAAAACACTCTCCTTGGCCAATCCGGTGCCAACAGAACAATTCTGCCTGGGTGGAGTTCTATAAGCCAAATCACATGCCCCACCAGAGGCCACGGAGAAAACATGTACAAGCAGATGCTGACTTGGTCAAGGCTGAGACAGGGTGTTGATGCCCTCGGACCCCATCTCTGTGTGGCGACAGAAGAAGCAGCAGCAAACTTTGTCTTTGGAGCAGATCACCATTAGATCTATTTCGGGGCAATCCTCAGCAGTGCAGAATCAATTGAAACGCCTCCTGCCTGAACTCCCACTCTTCAAGATCCAGAGAGTGACGGCTAAGGAAGTCCGCTTCCACACTGCCCACCTCGGCAATTTGCTGAGCTGTCAAGGCTAGTAGATTCTTCTCCGCCCAGGCAAACAGGACAGTCATCTCTAGAGCTATCCTGGCACGCCTCATGCCATCTTGCCGATTGACATAAGCTACTGTCATGATGTTATCTGAAAACACTTGAACCGCCTGGCCCTCGACCAAGAGCCAAAAATGCAGAAGAGCCAACTTGATGGCTTTCGCCTTGAGGCAGTTGATGGACCATATCACTTCCCTGTGGTGGTTATTATTATTATACATTTATTAAGCACTACTATGTCCAACAGCCCTGAGCCGTACGGAGTTGTCAATGGGTTCCCCAGTCCAAGAGACTAGCATCTGTCATCAGCAGGATCCAGGAGAAATCGTCCAGCATCACTCCCTTTCTTAGATGACAGGGCTGCTGCCACCACTGCAGGCTGGTCTTCACCATCATCAGGAGCGGAAGCCTGTGCATGAACTCCTGAGAACTCGGGGATCACAGAGTCAGCAAGGACTGCTGGAGAGGCCACATGTAAGCATGCGCTCACGGCACCATCTTTATGGTCACTGCCATCAATCCGAGGAGCTGAAGATAATCCCAGACTTGGGAATGTGCTGTGCACAGAACAGTGCCAGGAAATACAAGTCTTTTGACCTTCTCCTTTAGCAGGAAAACACTGCCCACTCGAAATGTCGAAATGTGCTCCCAGGAACTCCAGGGACTGAGAAAGCAACAGCTGGCTCTTTCCCTGATTGATCACCCGACCAAGACTTTCCAAAAAAGGACACCACTCAGGACCCACCCAAGATGCCTCTGAAAGGGAACAGGCCTGGATGAGCCAGTCATCCAGATATGAATGGACACAGATCCCTTGGCGCCAAAGCACAACAGCTGCCACCACCATGACCTTGGAGAACATCCTTGTAGCAGTGGATAGCCCTAAAAGGAGGGCGGTGAATTGATAGTGGGAGCCAAACATGGAAAAAAACACAGATACATTTGCTGATCCACTCGGATCGAGATATGAAAATATGCCTTGGCCAGGAGGCGGAGTCAACCTAGGAGCAAGATGGCTGCGTAGGAGATCTGCTCCCCGTGATCCTTTTACACAACCCTGTCCTCATCAACTCAGGAGCTGACGGAGTGTAACTGCATTGTGCCTGAGACTTTCCGAACGTCTGGTACTAAACAGACTCAGCTGGACTTCGTTAATCAGCAGGGCGCTGGCTCCAAAAGATCCAAAACGGACCCCTTGTCACCTCTCAAGATGGCGCCGCAGACTGAGGTTGTGGAGGGAGCGGCGGAAGTTTTGAAGGAGATTTGCGCGGTACGCAAACGGGTCGAGGCGAATGGCGAGTCTTTGGATGAGCTGAAGGCCGACTTTAAAGAGATGAAGGAGCAGATCGTGACGCTCACCAGCAGAATGGAGAAGATGGAAGGGTCTGTAGCCCTGCATGAGGAGCGGCTGCGACAGCTGGCCCAAGCAGTGCGGAGAGTTGAAACATTAGAGCACAATTTGGAAGATATGAATAACCGGTCCCGGCGAAACAATATCCGCTTAGTGGGGATTCCCGAAGGTGCGGAGGGGAAAGACCCTATAAGATTTCTACAAAAGTGGCTCCCGCGGGCCTTGAAAATTGACTTTCAATTTCCTTTTGAGATCGAGAGAGCCCATCGGGTTCCTTCTGTTCTCTCTACACAGCTGAAGAAGCCGCGGCCTTTGATATGTTGTGTTTTGCGGTATCAGCAAGTTGCGTTAATAATGTCGGTGGCGCGATCTACTTCGGAGCTGCAATTTGAAGGTCATCGGGTTGCTCTGTACCCTGACTTCAGTAAGACGACGGTCGATAAGAGAAAACAATTTCTGGCGTTTAGGCCAAGGCTCCTTCATCTGCAAGCCCGGTTTGGGTTATTCTATCCGGCTCGTTTTAAAGTGACCCTGAACAACTCTACTAAAACTTTCGACAATCCAAAAGTTTTGGAGCAGTTCCTAGAGGATCAAGAAGCCTTGGCCATGCAATGAGGAGGCCACACCTTGGATTTGCTTTGTAAGACTGTTGGGCCTTCGCCATCAAGAGGGAACGACTTTTGGAGTCCCGCCTGGTTATGGCCCGGTTAAGGATACTTGCAGTGCTTGTTGGAGGGGGACGCTCTGCTGCAGTTGTCTGACAAGTTTTGTGTGCGAGCTGAGTGTGCTTGCTGGAATGGTTTTGGTGTCCTGAGCGGATGAGGACATTTCACAACGTTTTCTTTTTTTCTTATTTCCTTTGTTTTAAGGGTCAGGGGGGCTGTGGGTTTGGTATTTGTTTTATTCTTGGTCTTCTACTAGGCTTCTTGCCTTGGGCTGCCTCACCTATTGAATGGGGCCTTTCTTTGTTAAGGTTAATGGGTTGCTCTTTGGGGACTGCTGTGATATGATGTATATGTTTAGGAGTTTTGCTGGCACCAGATTTAGCTTTAGCGTTATAAACTATGGCTAGGGATATCAAACTTTTATCTTTGAATGTAAAAGGTATTGTGAACCCTGTTAAGAGGAAAAAGATCACTGCATACGGTAAGCAAGAACAGGCAGACCTGATTTTCCTGCAGGAAACGCACCTGTCCTCAGCAGAAACTTTAAAATTAGAGGACAGGCAATATCTGTTAATTGGGCACTCCCCAGCAGTTCAAAAAAAAAAAATGGTGTGGCAACACTGGTACGTAAATCTCTAGGGGTTAAAGTGGAGGGCACCCGATCTGATACTGCTGGGCGGTGGGCGAAGTCTATTATTTCAATAGGAGGTGTCAGGTGGGTAGTTATCAACGTTTATGCCCCCAATAAAGATGACCCGAGTTTTTTTAAGGATCTTGCGGGAATTATACTGGAAGAGGTTCCAACTCCACTCATTGTTGGGGGTGATTTTAATTTAGTTTTGGATCCGGTATTGGATCGGCTTCCTCCTAGGGTGGATAGCACCTCCAGAGCGAGAGTAGCTCTTGAGGCCCTAAGGGAATCCGCTGGGCTAGTGGATATGTGGCGGATTTTTCACCCTAAGGAGAAGGATTTTACATACTTTTCGCCACCACACAAGTCTTTTTCACGTATTGATTTTTTCCTGATTTCAAGGTCGTTGGTAACAGATGTTTGTGATGTTGAAATCCTAGGTATGCATATCTCTGACCATGCGGCTCTTAGGCTTACAGTTAGGCTCTTTGATAGGCTTCAGCAATCACAGACTTGGTCCTTTAATAGGTCTTGGCTGACGGATCCCTCTTTTCAAAAGGAAGTCAGATTTGCTATCAAGGAATATTTTGAGATAAATAAATTAGGCGACACCCAGTGTTGGGCATGGTGGGGGGCTTTCAAAGCTCATATTCGTTCTGTAATCACGAGTTATGCGATTAGGGAGGCCAGGCGGAAGAAGGCTCAGCTGGTTAGTCTTGATGAACAAATTCGAGCCAGTGAGCGCTTGTGGCAACAGTACTCAGATGTTGGTATAATGCTATGTCTACAGCGCTTAAGGTATCAATACAATGAAATACTGAGCGCAGGGGTGGAGCAAGTGATGTTTAAACAGCGTGCGCGGTATCATGTTGAGAAAAACAGAATGGGGCGGTTTCTAGCCAATGAGCTGAGGGGAAGGCGAGAGAAATCGTGTATTGTCGCTCTTTCTGATGGGCGCCTTGGTAGTTTGACTGGAAATGAACAGATTTTGGAGGCGTTTTTTGCTTATTATCAGAATCTTTATGAGTCCGAAGTGATCTCTGATTCGGATCGTGTCCGGGATTTTCTGGGAAATTTAACGCAGCCCACTGTGAGTGAGCAGCAGAGGAAGGACTTGGATAAGCCCATTTCAAGATTGGAAGTTGGTAGGGCAATAGACAGCATGGTATCTGGAAAGGCGGCAGGGCCTGATGGTATCCCCGCTGAATTTTACAGAGTTTTTAAAGATGATCTGTGTCCAGTACTATTAGTTTATTTTGAAACCTTGTATAACTCTCTGAGTCAGTTAGGGAATTTTGCCGAAGCTACTGTCGTTGTGCTGGAAAAGCCTGGTAAAGATCCCTCTCAAGTGGCAAACTATAGGCCTATCTCATTACTAAACTCTGATTATAAAATTTATGCTAGTGTGTTAGCTAGTCGATTGTCAACCGTTGTCGGTGGTTTGATACACCCTGATCAATGTGGCTTCGTCCCAGGACGGGCAGCCTCGGACAATGCTAGATTACTGTGTAATTTGTTCGATAGGGCTTCTTTAAGTGAGCTCTCCTATGTCGGACTTGCCTTGGATGCAGAAAAGGCGTTTGATAGGCTTGAATGGTCTTTTCTGTTTGAGGTGTTAGAGTGGTTTGGTTTGGGTCCCCGGTTTATTCACATGGTACAGGTATTGTATGCAAATCCCAGTGCCAGGATACTGGCTAATGGTAGTCTGTCGCAGTCCTTCTCTTTGCAGAGAGGAACACGTCAAGGTTGTCCCCTCTCTCCATTATTATTTAATTTAGCCTTGGAGCCACTTGCAATTGCTCTTCGGCAACATAAGCATATTAAGGGAGTTGTAGTTGAGGATATGCAAGTTAAGTTATCTGCCTATGCGGACGATCTTCTATTATTTGCGCTGCCAGTGGAAGTCCCCATGATTTTGGATCTGATTGAGTCGTACTCTAAATTGTCTGGTTATAAAATTAATTGGGCTAAGTCTGTGGCTTTTCCGTTGAATTCTTGGGCATCCTCGGCCATGATGGTGGATTATCCTTTTCGTTGGGAGGCAGGTAGTGTTAAATACTTAGGGGTTAAGTTTTCTGCGTGTGTTGAAGCTACTGTCCAGAGTAATATTACAGATTTGTTGAATGCGATTAAGAGAACTGCGGTTACTTGGGCACCTCTGCATTTAACTTGGTGGGGCCGTCTGGAGGCCATTAAAATGGCTCTAATGCCTAGAGTTAATTATGTTTTGGGGATGCTACCGTACAAAATCCCGGTAGGCTCGTTCGTTGCGTTAGAGAGGGCCTTATCCAAGCTTCTCTGGGGCAATGCGCAGCCGAGGATAGCCTTGAGGAAGCTCAAGGCGTCTAAGGAAAAAGGAGGGGTTCATTTCCTGGATTTTAAGTGGTATCATCATGCGTTTTTGTTAAAGCAAGGGGCCATGTGGCTGCGGGAAGGCTCACCTATGCTGGTCCCCAGATGGGTTGAGGTGGAGAGTAAAATCGTGGCGCCCTGTCCCCTGGATAGACTCCTTGGCATGAAACATCCCGAGGAGACTTTGGTGAGTGGTCCGATAGCTGCTACCCAAGTAGCTTATTTGTCGCTTGTACAACTGGCCGGAGGTCGGGATCTTCCTTCTAAGCAGCTCCCCCCTTTGGTGGAATCCGGGCTTTAAAATTAACGGAAAGATGTTTGCTTGGAAAAGATGGCAGGAATGTGGTATTTGGTCGCTCGGGCAATTATTGCAGGCTCAGGAGTGGAAGGATTTCCAGGAGTTGCAGGAGGAGTTTTCTCTTCCCTCTTCTGCTTATTTTCAGTGGATCCAGTTGAAGCACTTAATAAAAGGATTAATAGTCGATGTGATGGGTTTATCAGAGATGGGTATTGTCTTTGAAACAGTCAGGGGCTTGGGTGAGAAGCCGGGAGCCGCATCAGGGCTGTATGCATACATCAGGGATTTATCCTCCGTGAATCCCCTAGGATTGATCAAAAATTGGGATTCGGAGTTGGAATCTTCCCTTTCTGAGAAGGAATGGAAACTTTTGTGGGGTCCAATAACTAGGGTATCCAGGTCTGCGGCGATCACTCAATCAATGTTCTTTTTCCTTCATCGTGCTTACATAACACCTGTCAAAATGTCTAAATGGGATAAGAAGTCGGAGGGGAAATGTTGGTCATGTCAGGGTGGGTTGGGTACTTTCCAGCATATGGTATTTGAATGTCCTGCTGTCCAGAAGTTTTGGAAGTTGGTGTGGGGGAAATACAACGTATATTGGGTTTTTCTGCTCAGCTCACTTGGCAGATTGTATGTTTGAGATCTGTCGAGCGCAGTTTGGGATTGGACAGGAACCAATTTTTTTTGTTGAACTTTATGATGGCGATTGCTCTAAAGCTCATTTTTACCAACTGGAAAGTGCCTTCTCAACTCAATTGTGATTTATGGTGGAATATGGTTGCTCAAAGTGCTAGTTATGAGAAATTGTATGCTAGGGTGCATTGTCTCGGGTTGGTTGGTGGGTTGGAAAAATGGGCACCTTTAGATGATTATGTCTCACGGGCAAAAGTTTCATCTGTAGGTGCCCAGTTGGGTTCATAATGCAGCAGGATGGCAATGGGGAAGTAGCGGGATGGTATTGTTGGTCTGTTTGTTTAGTCATGGATCTGGTGCCTAGGTGTTGATCGGCAGATTCCTCAAAGAGCTAGGGGGGTAGGGGGGTACGTGAGTAACACGTGGGGGTATTGTTTGTAGGTGATGTGCGTTGTTGTTCTGTTGTTCTGTGTAAATTGTATAAATAAAGAATTAAAAAAAATATATATATATGCCTTGGCCAGATTCAGAGAAGTGAAGAACTCTGCTCGGCACACTGCTTGAATTACAGAGCACAAGGTTTCCATCTGGAAGCGCAGGACATGCAAGTGTTCGTTGACCCCCTTGAGGTCCAGAATGGGCTGGAAGGAACCGTGCTTTTTTGGGTACCATAAAATAGATAATCTGCTCTTGCCTCGCTCATCTGGCGGGACAGACACCACTACCTTTAGGCACAGCAACCTGTCTAAGGTGATCTGCACAGCGGCACTTTTGATCGCAGATTCACAATGGAAGATGACAAAGGCATCCAAAACTGGCTCTTTGCATTCCAGAGTATAGCCAAACTGAATGGTGTCTAGCACCGAGCAATCCTTGGTAACCCGGGCGCATTCCTGAAAGAAAATGCAAAGCCTGCCTCCAACCACAGGAACCAGGGAATGGGCCCCCAAACCTTTATTATGCAGTCCGGGAGGGCCCTCCTCTGGAGGGAACTGAGTCCCTGGGCCCACAAACTCCACAAAAGGACCGAGAATGAGCCCTGCCTGGAAGCAGAGGGGAAGAACGGTTTTACAGGTCAGTAACTATGAGAGTCCTGATACCCCTGGCAATCCAGCTAGCATGCCCTCAGTGGACGGGCGGAGACTGACAGGAGAGGGGCACCAGCCTGCTTCGCAGGCCCCTTAGATCCGTCTTCCAGAAGGCTGTAGATTTTGTCTCGCCTAGGTTCTTCACCAGTTTCTCCAAATTGGCTCCAAAGAGAAGCTTCCCCTTAAATGTTAGTTAGGCCAACCAGGCCTTGGAGAATGTATCCACTGCTCAGTGCCGGAGTCAAACCCAACATCGTGACACCGTCCTCAGGGCACCTTCCCTGGCTGCTAAATGTACCAGGACATACATGGCATTAGAAAGGAAGTCTGTAGCCAACTCCAAAAAAGGGGTGGTATCATCCAAGGGAAGAGACTGAATCCACTGGAGCAGGGCTTTTGACATCAGGCTGGTAAATACCGCCATTTGTAGAATAGTAGCTGTTACGGTGAACTAGCTCTTCAATAACTAATCCACTTTATGCTCCAGAAAATCCTTTAAGGCTGATCTGCCTTCCACCAGAATGGTGGTCCATCTGGTAATAGCCATGACCTGCGTATCCTCCTTGAGAATGCCAAACCACTGAACGCACTCCTCCTCCAGGAGAGCATAGATCTTCTTACATACACTTAACAGTTTAGGTAGGGAGATGGGAGAATCCCACTCTGACCGGATCATATCCTTGATTACATCCGGGAACGGGAAGACAATAGTGGATTTCTGCACCCCTTGAAGGAGCGTGTGCACCTTCGGCTCCTGCTGTGCCAGAAGTATTCATCAAGATAAAGGCGCAAAAAACCCTGGCAATCAATGCCACCAGCCCCTCTTTCCAGAATAGGCAGATCTTCTGAAGGAGAGAGTACTTCTCCATCCACATCAGAGCCAAAGGCAATCAAAGAGGGCTTCCACTTTCAGCCTGCCCTGCATGAGACTGCGCCTGGGGGCACCCAGAGGCTGCAGGGCCTGAATTTCCACACCAGAAGGACCAGGCCTGCTGCAAAATAAGAAAGAATTCCGGCGAGGAAAATCTAAAGTCTGGATGATCTCATCTCAGAAATGACCCCCCCCCCCCCCCCAACACCAGAGCGCACAGCCACCACAGACTCTTTAGAGGATAAGGGAGGCTCACAGCACAGATGCCGGAGCCTCCAGCCGGCTGGATACTCTTACCCATTACACAATCCGTCAACTCCTGCCCCGACGCAGGCAAGGGAGAACAAACGGAGCAAGAGACTGAAGTAGGTTTGGACCAGACTGCTTTATTGAAGATGGTCCCTACGCGTTTCGGCTTGCGCCTTCTTCGGGAGACATACAGCTACCATGGGTTAAAACAAACAATGTTATAGCAATGGATATACAACATACAAATCAAATAAATAATATGATGTATAAATTAAAAACAAATAAATAAATGTGTAAAAAATATATTAGGACAATAAAATGACTAATATATTATGTCTAAACAAATACTTAAATGAATGTTACATTTAAACCAACCAGAGGACAAAGCAGAGAGTAAAAAATCAATAAAACAAAATAATAAAATAATAATATCAATGCAATTGAATTAAAATCAATTAAACTACATCTAATTAAATTAAATAAATGAGGGCCGAGACAGAGGACTAGGATATTGTAATAAGCAGATTAATACAAGTTGATAAAACGCATGAATACAATTCTGTACATATATAAATATAGATAGCAGAAGTAAAAGACTAACTGCAGCCCATGACAGAGAGAGGGGGAGCAGGGCCCTCCAGGGAAGACTCAGAAGCTGCCATGCAAGTGCAGAGACCAGAATCTGGAGATGAAGCACCTTGCTTGCCACAGGTCAATCAATGTTTCCTGGAAAAAGGCAGAGAGTTAAGGCAAGTATCACAACAGCGTGCACTAAGGCCATGGCGGCCCTAAAGGCATGCGTTAACTGTGCTTTAATTGCAACTTGCATTATAGGCGATAGCGAAGGAATGCGCAGTGGAGCTGCTTGGGTGGAACATACGCAAGGACCACGTGACTGGCAGGTGCACAATAGGTAACAACGCTACCAAAGCATGCAGAAAATGGTGGGCAACCCCCATGCCATGCCAACGGTCATCAGCAGTCCATCCCGAATTACGTCCCAAGAAGATGGACTCAGGAGCCTCCAACAAGAACAATGACAAGGTCAGGCCTTGGTACTCACTCCCTGAGAGCCCCAGGCAGAGAATCCGTGCTGGGCTCAGCTCTATTCCCCTGAAACTGTTTTATTGGCTTTGCAGTGTTTAAGGTAGCTGGCAAGCAGATCCCGCTGAGAAACATCTGCAATCCTGGGAGAAAGCAGGGGAAACAAAGGAGGAGGGAAGGGGTGCTGAGGTTGTCTGAGGCTGCTGCACTCTTCCAGATCCTTCCAAATCCTTTTCAATTTCTGGCTGAACCAATTTTCCCTCCTTCTATGGCTACTGAAAGGCCACAGTCTAGTGGAGCCTTCCATGTCGCGTTTAAGTGAGAGAGTCACCTTCAAGGTGGTTGTTCACGTGCGTTTGATCAATCTATTCCTCTCAATCCTAAGATTTTCTTTAGAAGAGAAAATCCATCCAACATCTGCTGGAGACAAAGAAATACTGAAGGGACCTCTGTTGGCTGAGGCAAATAGAGGCATGAGAGTGATGTCATTTAAACCTGGGCTTTACAATAGTTCTTAAGTCTCCACCAATTTGCTGGTAGGGGAACACAACCTAATTGTCTGGACTGGTATAGCAGGACAATATGGAAATTCTCCTTTTCAAAAGCACCCCGTCATCCCAGAGTTATGGAGAGAGTTTCTGAAAGAATGCTATGGCTGTGAGGACACCAGATCACCTCCTTCAGCAAAGGAGAAAAAGTCTTCTGCCTGGTACCACATTGAAGAACTCTGCAAAAGGTTGTGACTACTCAACTCCATCTCTCTCACTACTGTGGTGGCAAAGGGCAATTTCGTCTTCAGATTACTCATCTGATTCATGGATTTCAGATGGCTCGGTCTCCATGAGAAAATGTTTGTGCTGGAATCCAGGTCTTCCTTCTAATCCCTCACCACAGCAACCTGAAAATATCATGACCAGAGGATACTTCCAATGCTAAATTTCTGCAGATACTAGAAAAGGATTGACTTTGACAATACATGAAAAACCAGACCCAAGATATGAGTTTTAGGAGTTTTGAAGTATTTGGATGTTCTGAGGAAAGTACAGTACTAATGCTCCCCAGTTCACAAGATTTTAACAGAACAGCAGGAAAAACTATTGCAGATCCCCTATTCAATTCTGGCTACATTAAAGAGGCTCAAAACCAGATACATAGTGTTCTCGGGAATGTGATACAATAAAGTGCAACTACCGCACCAGTTAATGGTGGTAGAGTCTAGACTGAAGAAATGCAAGAGCTTGCACATCCACTCCAATACTCCCCCAAGAAAAGACCTAAGGCTCATGGATACCTTGAAAAAGATGTTTCAAAACACCATGCTAACCTCTTGTATAGCAGCACTCCAATTCCAACTTATGGACTATTTTTATACCACCCTAGAAAAGATGCAGTCTACGGTAAAAACTTCCACCATGAGAAAGCACACACTGTACTCCAGATGTTTTATGAATTAGATTAGATGAGTGTACAAAATATATATGATCTGATCTGCATATGATGCCTTTGACCCAGCAGTGAAATGGGAAGCAATAGGTAAAGCTACCAGCAGGGCCGGCCCGTCCATTGAGCAAGAATGTTTTTTGCACAGGGCCCCGCGTTTCAGGGGGCCCCGCGCAAAAAACATCTTGCATCCCATTAAAGTTTTAAAAAAATCATAAACCGGCTACGGCTGCCGCTGCCGCCGTGGCAGCGGCAGAATGGAGAATCCCGCGGGGCCCATTTACAGTCCTTACCACCTCCCCCCCCCCCCAATCAGCCCAACTAAGTTAAAAAAAAAAAACCCAGAAACCGGCTGCTGCTGCCGCCGTGGCAGCGGCAGAATGGAGAATCCCGCGGGGCCCCCCTGTCCGGCAGTCTTCTCTGTGGCCTCCGTCGGCTGTCAGAGCTGCGCGAAGAGAGAGAGCTTCTCTTCTCGCAGCTCTGTTAATCACGCCGCGGGGCTGATGGGATTTCCCATCAGCCCCGCGGCGGGATTAACAGAGCCGCGAGAAAGGGAAACTCTCCCTTCGCGCGGCTCTGAAAAGACCGCGCTGAGGCCGCATCAAAGACTGCCGGACAGGGGGGCCCCGCGGGATTCTCCATTCTGCCGCTGCCACGGCGGCAGCGGCAGCAGCAGCCGGTTTCTGGGTCTTTTTTTTTTTTAACTTCGCTGGGCGGGGGGGGGGTAAGGACTGTAAATGGGCTGATGGGGGGGGAGGGAGGGAGGGAGGGGTAAGGACTGTAAATGGGCTGATGGGGAGGGAGGGAGGGGGGGTAATGACTGTAAATGGGCTGATGGGGAAGGGGGGGGTAAGGACAGTAAATGGGCTTATGGGGGTGAGGGAGGGAGGGGGGGATAAGGACTGTAAATGGGCTGATGGGGAGGGGGGGGTAAGGACTGTAAATGGGCTGAGAGGGGGAGGGGGGTAAGGACTGTAAATGGGCTGATGGGGAGGGAGGGGGGGGTAAGGACTGTAAATGGGCTGATGGGGAGGGAGGGGCGTAAGGACTGTAAATGGGCTGATGGGAGGGGGGTAAGGACTGTAAATGGGCTGATGGGGAGGGGGGGGAGGACTGTAAATGGGCTGAGGGGGGAGGACTGTAAATGGGCTGATGGGGAGGGGGGTAAGGACTGTAAATAGGGAGGGAGGGAGGGGGGTAAGGACTGTAAATGGGCTGATGGGGGGGTTAGGACTGGTAATGGGATATAGGTGGTTCGGACTGGAAGTGGGCTGATGGGGGGGTTAAGACTGGGAATGGGCTATGGGGGGTTAGGACAGGTAATAGACTATGGAGGGGCTAAGACTGGAAATGGGCTGATGGGGAAGTTATGACAGGTAATGGGCTATGGGGGGCTACGACTACAAGTGGGCTGATGGGGGGATTAGGACTGGAAATGGGCTATGGGGGGGTTAGGACAGGTAATGGGCTGATGGGGGGGTTACAACAGGTAATGGGCTATGGGGGGGCTAAGACTACAAGTAGGCTGATAGGGGGTTAGGACTGGTAATGGGCTGTGGGGGGATATGGAACGGATATTGGGGTTGGGGGGGTTAGGACTGGTACTGGGCTTTGGGGTTGCTATGACTACAAGTGGGCTGAGGGGATAGGACGGGTACCGGGGTGCTGGGGGATAAGACTGAAAATGGGCTGATGGGAGGGTAAGGACTGGAAGTGGGCTGATGGGGGGGTTAGGACTGGTAATGGGCTATAGGGAGTTCGGACTGGAAGTGGGCTGATGGGGGGTTAGGACTGGTAATGGGCTATAGGGGGTTCGGACTGGAAGTGGGCTGATGGGGGAGCTAGGACTGGTAATGGGATGGTGGTTGCTAGGACTGGAAATGGGCTGAGTGGAAGGGGGGCTTGAATGGCAAATAGCTGATGGGGACAGGGGCTTGGAATGGAAATGGGCTGTGAGGAGAGGGAGCTAGGACTGGAAATGGGCTGAGTGGGGGGGGGGGGCTAGGACAGGAAATGGGCTGATGGAGGGGCCAGGATAGGACTGGAAATGGGCTGTTGGGGGTGCTAAGGTTGGAAATGGGCTGTGGTGGGGGCTTGAATTGAAATGGACTCATGGAGGGGCTAGAACTGGAAGTAGGCTCATGGGGGGCTTGGATTGGAAATGGGCTGAGTGGAGGGGAGCTAGGATTTGACATGGGCTGATGGTGGGGCTAGGAAAGGAATAGAAATGAGCTGATGGGGGCTGGGATTGGAAATGAGCTGATGGAGGAACTGATAGGACTGGAAATGGGCTGATGAGGGGCTGGGATTGGAAATGAACTGATGGATGGACTCGGATAGGACTGGAAATGGATGGGGGAGCTAGGACTGGAAATGGGCTGATGGTGGGGCTAGGATAGGATTGGAAATGGGCTGATGGGGGACTAGGACTGGAAATGGGCTGATGCAGGGACAAGAAGGGAGCAGATGCTGGGTGGGGCTGGAACTAGAAAGGAGCTGATGTTGGGGGAGGATTAAAATGGGATGGAGCTGGGAGAGTGAAATGGAGAGGGAAAAATATTTTGCGTGGGAGGGAAGACAAATCTACAATTGGCCGGATATTGGGAGAGTAAGTGGGGATTGAGGATGGAGGGATAAAATTTGAGTGGATGAAATAGGAATGAGGAAAGAGCAAAAGGAGAAAGATTAGCATGTTAAAGCAGATGTAGAGAGAGAATGGAAAAAAAAAACAAGACAGAAGAAAGGACAAATGGACAGCAGATGGAGAGTTAGCAGAAGACACGAAGAAACCAGAAGAAAGTGGCTGGAACAATTGCAACTGAAAAGAAATGCACAAAAGGTAGAAAAATATCTCTTTATTTTGAATTTATTAACTGGAATATGTCAGCTCTGGGAAATGTGCATCATTAATTTTTGCGCTTTGTTTAGTACAAGAGGAAATTAATTTATAGTTTTATTTCTACAGTGTTGTTGTATATTCCAAGTTTGGCTTTTTGGGTTCCCAGTTTAATTATGGTCTTCCTGTTTCTAAATTGTGATTCCTTGTTTGGTGATGGTCTATGTTCTGCATGTGTAACTGAGCTGAGGTATACTGTTTATGTAATTCCTATTTGACATTGCCACTTGTTCTTTCCCCAGTAGGTCATGTATTATTGTTCTCTGAAATGTATTGGTTTAATATTTGCAGTGTTGCCTTTTGATAGTTAGGGTATGGTGCTTTGTGAGTCCTGGTAGTGCTGTTAGGATTCGGCGGGTTTGCTATGGGTTCTAAATGGGCAGTGTTTGTAGTAGTTCCTAATGTGCCTGGCGGTTGGTACTGGATTATAGTAATGTAGAAACCTTTTAGTCTTTCTTTATCCATATACTCATTAAGAGGCATGTTTACTAAAAGTTAGTGTATGGTAACATTATGCAAATATTTATGCAAATGAGGCACCTTATGCAAATGAGGCCCCGCACCGAGTCTCCGCACATGGCCCCGCACCCCCCTTGGGCCGCCCCTGGCTACCAGAAGAATAGCATGGTTGAGAGCTTCTGGGCTTTGGAAGGCATGCACAATAGGTTGGCAGATGCACCCCATACAAGTGAAACCCTTTTTGGCCAAAAATTCAATGAGTTTCTCAAATAAAGGATAACTGTTCCACCATGCAAGTGCTTTTGGCAGAAAATATTGATTAAAATGCTTCAGAAAAAAATTCTATTACTGTTCCTACCAGAGTTCTTAGAAACATAGAAACATGAGGACAGAAAAAAACAATATGGCCTATCTAGTTTGCCCTTCTATATCAACTACAATAGTCCCCTTTTTTCCTTTAGAGATCATCATCCTATGCTTTCTTGAATTCAGATATTGTCCTTGTCTCAATGACTTCCACTGGGAGACTATTCCACGCATCTATCACTCCTGTAATGAAATATTTCCGTCTATTACTCCTGAGTCAATCACCTTTCACCCTAATCCTATGTCCCTCATAGCAGAGCTTGCTTCCAATTGAAAGAGATAAGCCTCTTTCAATTGGAAGCAAGCTCTTCTCTTGTGCATTTACTGTATGCTAAGGAGGTATTTAAATGTTTCTATCATATCTCTTCTATCCCATCATTCCTCTAACGTATACATATTAAGATCATTAAGTTTGTCCTCATATGTTTTACAATTAAATTACCATTTTAGTAGCCACGTTCTGCACAGACTCCATCCTGTTTATATCTTTTTGAAAGTGTGGTCTCCAGAATTGCACACAATACTACAAATGACGTCGCACAAGAGACTTATACAAAGGCACTATCACCTCCTTTTTTATTGCTTGCCATTCCTCTCCCTATACACCCAAGCAGCCTTCTGACTTGTGTTGCCTTTTCAACCTGTTTGCCACTTTAAGATCATCAGCAACAATCACGCCCAGGTCCCGCTCTTCTTTTGTGGAGAGAAGTACTTCGTCTGCTACGCTATACCACTCTCTTGGATTTTTACAACCCAAATGCATGATCCTGCCTTTTTTAGCATTAAATCTCAGCTGCCAAATTCTTGAACATTCTTCAAGCTTAACTAGATCCCTTCTCATGTTATCTATTCTTCCTGGGTATCTTCCATATTGAAGATTTTGGTATCATCCACAAAGAGGCAAACCTTACCTGACAGCCCTTCCACAATATCACTAACAAAGATGTTAAAAAGATTCAGACCAAGGACAGATCCCTGCACCACACCACTGGTAACATTCTTCTCCTTAGAGTGAGTTTCATTTACCTGTACCCTTTGTCACCTACCATTCAACGAATTTCTAATCCAGTCAATCACTTTAGGGTCCATTCCTAGAGTGCTCAATTTGTTTATAAGTCGCCTGTGCAGAGTGGTGTCAAAGGCTTTGCTGAAATCTAAGTATACTGCATCTAGGTCTCTCCCTTGGTCCAACTCCCTGGTCACCCAGTCAAAGAAATCAATCAGATTTGTCTGACACATCCTGCTTCTGGTAAACCCATGCTGCCTCAGATCCCTCAATCCATTATACTCCAGAAACCTCACTATTCTCTGGTTTAGCAATGTTTCCAATAATTTACTCACCACAGAGGTTAGATTAACTTGACCTCTAGTTCTCAACCTCATCCTTACTTCTGCTTTTGTGCAAAAGGACCGCATGTTCCTTTCTTCAGTTCTCTGGGCTCACGCCCGACTCTAAAGACGCATTGAAAAGATCAGTCAGTGGAGTCACTAGAACGTCCCCACATTCCTTCAGTATTCTTGGATATATCCCATCCAGTCCCATCACTTTGTCTACTTTTAATTTAGCTAGTTCCTCACCAACACAGTCTACTGAAAATCGTTCAAGATCCCCTTCTTTTGTGTTCCTATTTGTGGGTGTTTTCTAAGGCCTTTCTCCTGTGCCTTCATCTGTGAACACAGAACAAAAATATTTGTTAAGCAATTTCGCTTTATCATCAGATTCTATATATTCCTCCTATTCACCCTTGAGTCTGACAATACCATTTTTGTACTTCCTCCTCTCACTATCATATCTGAAAAAAGTTTTATCCCTCTATTTTATTGCATTGGCTATTTCTTCTTCATTTTGTATCTTTGCTTTCCTGACTATTTTCCTAGCTTCTCTAAGCTTTTCCAAATATTGATGCTTGTCTTCTTCTCTCTGTGATCTCTTGTATTTTCTTCACCTTTTCAGCTACTTCTTTTGAGAACCATAGTGGTTTCCTTTTCCTTTTACATTTATTTAGCTTTCTAACAGAAAGGTTTGTTGCCCTTAAAATATCCCCTTTCAGTTTTGCCCATTGCTTTTCTACATCCCCCAGCTGTTCCCATCCCGCTAACGACTCCTTGAGGTATCATCTCATCTTGGCAAAGTTAGTTTTCCTAAAGTCTAAGACCCTCACTTTTGAGTGGATTTAATCATCCCTAGTCCTAATACTGAGCCACACCATCTGGTGATCACTGGATGCAAGATGACTTCCCACTATGACATCAGAAACTCTTTTCCCATTGATAAGCACCAAACCCAGTATGGCCCTTTCATGTGAAGGATCTATTACCAGTTACCAGAATAGTTCTTTCTGCAGAGAATCTAGGATCTCCTTATTCCTAGACACCACAGCAGGGATTTGCCAATCGACATCTGGCATATTGAAATCACCTATCAGTAGCACTTCTACTTTAATGGCAATACTGCATATACCTTCTATTAAATTGCCGTCCACTTTTTCCTGTGAGGGAGATCTGTATATCACACCAATGCAAATGTATTTCCCTTTCTGTCTTTCTATTTAAACCACAGTGCCCTCCTCGCTCCCTTTTAAGCCCTGCAATTCTATAGTATTTATTTATTTATTTACTATTTAAAGATTTTCACAAAAATATCAAGAACAAGCCTGTACAGAAAAGGTTTAACATCAGAAACAATCAAAGAAGAGGTACAAACAATAGAAGTTTCATCAAGTATTAATACCTGCAGTCCACAATGGGGTGTACACTGAAATAATACAGTATAGATAGAGGGGTTGGAGGAACCCCTCTAATTAGTATCCAAAAACAAAATAAGGAAAACAAGAAAACTGCGGAGAATCCAAAGCTACCCACTACTTGACGCATAATCATGACTCCGCACCACCCCTATCGGAAGAGGAGGAAGTGACAGGAATTCTAGCAGTAATAAAAGCAGAAAGATCTGCAAGCTGAAAGAAAATAAACCTTTGTGACTTATATACCACTATACACTTACACGGGAACCTCAGGTAAAAGGTAGCACCTAACTCCAAAACAGCTGGTCTAAATAGCAAAAACTGTTTCTACTGCTTTTGCGTATCTTTAGAACCATCTGGGAAAATCGAAATTTTTTGGCCATATAAAAGCTGACTATTTGGTGTAATATAGTCTAAGCAACCAGTCTCTATACGATGGTAAGGCAAACATTGCCAACAAAGTAGAAGTTCTTAATACTGCTGGCCCAGGATATTGTAAAATCTCTGAGACATTAATAACACCCATAGTAGGTAGTTCGCCTGAGACTCCAATTGCTCTTTTCCCCAATGGCAGATAGAAAACCTTTACAATTGGTGGCATTAACTCCGCTATTACAGCCAAGGTCTCCTTCAAGTATCTTTTAAAAAAATCAACTGGCAAAGTCCCCTTAATTATTGGAAAGTTCAAAATTTGAAGATTAAAGGCACGAGCAGAGTTCTCCAAATTTTCCACTTTTGCCCTTAATAAGGTATTATCTTTAATCAGCGCAGCATTGGTGTCACCCACAGTTTTCAAAGTCGTCTCATGCTCTTCTACTTTCTTTTCAATCAAGTCAGTTATAGTTACATATGATTCCAACTTCTGAGTAACATTATTTACCTGAGATGAAAGTCCAGCATTCTGTGGCGTCAAAGCTTCTGAAAGAAACATGACTGCCTCCCAGATGTTATCCAAAGCAATTTTTTTGTGGCTGTGGTAGAACAAAAGAAACAGGCACTTTTGGAGATGCAACTGACGAAACTTCCCCTGCAAGCTCCCCTCCAAACAGGGAAGGCACCCCCTCCAGCACACTTCCTCCAAAGGTCCCAAAAGGCAATAGGGTAAGCTGTTTCACCCCCTTCTGCCCCAGCCCGTTGCGATAACATGCCTGGTATGCCACCTTCCGACTCCACAATCATTCCAGCCGGTGGGCCAGGGAAGTGGTGGAGGGCTCTGTGTGTCGACAGAAAGAGGCAGGGAAGCAAGATCCTCTAGCTACTCCCCTGCAAAACTCGCACATATCTCCCGTCACTCAGCTTCGGTGACTGTGACAAAATGATCCATGGGACCTGAACTAGCCGGCTGAGACTCCACAAGATAAGCCCTAGCCTTCCCTTTACGCTACGGCATATCAAGAAGAAAGCACAGCACTCTCCTCATGCAGCCATCTTGGGAACGCCCCCCTATAATTCTAAAGTTTTAATATTAATTTTTATATGTAGTGCCACTCCTCCTCCCCCTTCTTCCTACCCTGTCCTTTCTGAATAAATTATAGCCTGGTATAATTACATCCCAGTCATGGTTGTCAGTGAACCATGTCTCTGTATCTGCCACTAAATCCAAGTCAGCTTCTTCCATTAAAGCTTCAACTTCTGGGACCTTATTTCCAGTGCTACGGGCATTTATGCACACTGCTTTCCAGATGCTGTTCCTATTAGCAATTTCTAGAAAGGTATTTAATGTTTCACTTATCTGAGGGGTTTAATTTACTTGGGGGCGTTCTTCACCCATCCCCAACAAATCTAGTTTAAAGCCCTCTTTCAATGGGTTAGCAAGCCTGCTTCAGATACTTCAACCCTTCTTGGGCAGGTGGACGCCATCTCTGCTCTGCAGCCCTTGGAAAATCATCCCATGGTCCAGAAAACCAAAACACTCAAAGTGACACCATTCACACAGTCATGATTCATCTCCAGAATGTGAGCTTCTCTGCCTCGGCCTTTACCCTCAATAGGGAAGATTGAAGAGACCACCACTTGCACACCTATCTGCTTCACCCTCTGTCCCAGAGTCATGAAATCACTTTTAGTATGCTTGGAGGGATACCTAGCAGTATCATTTGTGCTGACATGGATGAGCAACATCAGATAATAGTCAGTAGGCTCGATGAGTCTTGGCAAACTCTCTCTAACATCTTGAATTTTGGCACCTGACAGGCAGCACACCTCTCTGGATTTCAAATCTGGTCGGCAGATGGATGCCTTAGTACCCCTCAGAAGAAAGTCAGCAAACACCACTTCTCTTCGCTTCCTTGTGGTCACTGATTTCACAACTTTGGGGTGCTTGAGCTCTGGTTCTTCACTTTCCTGGGATGCTTTCACCTCCTCCATTTCCAGTGTTGCATGCTGGTTCTTGAATTCGAGGGATGGCAGAGTTGGATTGTTGATTCTACAGGCTCTGGTGACTCATGTCCAACTCTCTTCATTCTGTAGCCTCCCATCTTCACCTTTGTTGGAGAGCTTGGATGCTTCAAGAAGCATCTCTTTACTATCATTTCCATAGAAAATCACTCACACCAGTACTCCTATGGGGAGATTGCATTCACAAAGACCTCAGCACATATGGTCAGTGACGGACCAAGAGAAAAGAAAATTCAAAAGACAACTAACCAGGCTCATTCAAAGACTGGACCGCTTTTTGGCTATCCAAGTATTGCCAAGATACCAGTGGGAGGGCAGCTAACATACTTTCAAGACAAATGGAAACATATGACAAGTGACAGATGGGTTTCACAACATCAACCAGACTGGATACAAATTATGCCTCTCTGCTCTTCTTCCAATAGGTGCCTACCTCTGAAGCAACACATTCCTCATTTGCTTGTGGAGGTTTGATCATTACTACAGCTGAATACAGTAGAAAAAGTGCCACCAACCAAGCAGAATCAGGGATTTTACTCCAAATAATTCCAGATTCCCAAAAAACGGGGGCATGTGCTTATCCTGGATCTCAGAACCTTCAACAAAATTTTGTCAGAGAAAACATCAGGATGAACTCATTGGTCTCAGTCATTTTGCTTCTCCAAAAGGACGATTGATTAGTGCCCTTAGACCTGACAGAGGAACACAAGGAGCAAGAGACGTGTGATGGTCACAGGAATCTTTATTAGGTAAACCACAGATTCCTGTGACCATCACACATCTCTTGCTCCTTGTGTTCCACTGGCATCTATTGCGAGAGCGGGCGCTCTCTTTTGTGTTGACTTAGACCTGACAGAGGCATACACCCATATTCCCCGCTATCACAAGCATCAAAAATACTTACATTTCTGGATTCTAGACCAGCATTATCAGTGCAAAATCCTCCCATTTGTTTTGTTGCGACTATCCATTGGGTTTTCATGGCAAGATATAGAAATTGATTGCCAGGCTTTTCTTCCACGCAGGTAATTCTAGCGTTGTTGCCGTTATCACAGAAATGTGATCTTCCGCCTCCAACATTGTCCCATTCTGCTGCTGCCCAGATGAGGGGTTTGTTTTAGTCTGGCACCTTAGCTGAGACTTGTCCATCTTGGGAGACCCTGCCAGTAAAGCTACCGATAGCTTAGTTCTCAGCATCACTGATGCATACATGCCCTCACAGCATGACAAGCTGCAACGAAAAGACGTTATTGGGCTATAATTATTGGGAATATTACTTGGGTCCCCCTTTAGAAGGAGATGTTCTTCCTATAGTAAGCCACTGTGGTGTTGAGTCTGGCTGCTTGAACAATTGATTTTTGCAGTTTGCCAGGTTTTGGTGGAGTGATGTTAACTGTTTGAGCCAAAAGTTGATTACTTTATCTGGGCCAGGGCTCTTTCAGTTTGGGGCTCATTGGGTCTATGTGCTGATTTTAGTTGCCATTGAATATGTCTCATATTCAGACTTGCATCGGGAACTACAAGTACTGTAGCAGCTACGTGATTTGAGGTGCAGGATATCTCTCATATTCAGCCCTGCATAGGGAACTAGACGATTTGGTCTATCTCCTGCACCAGGTATTCATCAAATGTGTCACAGTGGCAATCACTCAATTTAGTCGATTGGACCATTTTATCCTTCTATGCTTGGACAACTGGCTCCTATCGGGAGACTTGAAGACAGAGTGCAGTCATTTCAACAAGTTATCAAATCTAAGCTAGAGAATTTGTGATTTGTGATCATCAAAAAATCCGTCCTGACCTCCCACTCAACAACTGGAGTTCATATGCGACCTTATTCATACATCGTCAAGCAGTGCATTCCTTCCAATATAGAGGGCATCCACAATAACATATCTAGTAGACTCCTTTTCAAATCATCAAAAGTCCTCAGCAAGACAAATCCTACACCTCAAATCATGTAGCTGCTACAGTACATGTACTGTAGTTCCCTATGCAAGGCTGAATATGAGACATATTCAATGGCAACTAAAAATCAGCACGTAGACCCAACGAGCCCCAAACTGAAAGAGCCCTGGCCCAGATAAAGTAATCAACTTTTGGTTCAAACAGTTAACATCACTTCACCAAGACCTGGCGAACTGCAAAAATCAATTGTTCAAGCAGACTCAACACCACAGTGGCTTACTATAGGAAGAACCTCTCCTTCTAAAGGGGGACCCAAGTAATATTCCCAATAATTATAGACCAATAACGTCTTTTGTTTGCAGCTTGTCATGCTGTGAGGGCTTGTGTGCATCAGTGAACAATGGAAACTGTCTTCCATCTATTCCAGTAGCGCATGCCATCCACATGAAAGAGACATACGATAATGGAAGTCAGTAAATGCTTTAAGTCAGGGGTCTCAAACTCAAATTGCTTTGAGGGCCGAATGAGGACTTGTAAAGTAACCCGGGGGCCGCATAAGACACGGGCCTCATTTGCATAAGGGGCCTCATTTGCATAAATATTTGCATAATGTTGCATAATGAGTGCATGGATAAAGAAAGACTAGAAAATTTCTATATTACTATAATCCAGTGCCAACCGCCAGGCACATTAGGAACTACTACTAACACTGCCCATTTGGAACCCATAGCAAACCCGCCGTATCCTAACTGCACTACCAGGACTCACAAAGCACCAGACCCTACCTATCAAAAGGCAACACTGCAAATATTAAATCAATACATTTCAGAGAACAATACATGACCTACTGGGAAAAGAGAACAAGTAGCAATGTCAAATAGGAATTACACAGAATACCTCAGCACTGTAGAAATAAAACTATAAATAATTTCTTGTACCAAAGCACAGACATTAATGATGCACATTTCCCAGAGCTGACATATTCCAGTTAATAAATTCAAAATAAAGAGATATTTTTCTACCTTTTGTGCATTTTTTTTCAGTTGCAATTGCTCCAGCCACTTCTGGTTTCTTCGTGTCTTCTGCTATCTCCATCGTCTGCTGTCCATTTGTCCTTTCTTCTCTCTTCTAGTTTTTTTCCATTCTCTCTCTCTACATCTGCTTTAACATACTAATCTTTCTCCTTTTGCTCTTTCCTCATTCCTATTTCATCCACTCAAATTTTACCCCTCCATCCTCAATCCCCACTTACTCTCCCAATACCTGGCCAATTGTAGATTTGTCTTCTCTTCCAGACAAAATATTTTTCCCCTCTCCATTTCACTTTCCCAGCTCCATCCCATTCTAATCCTCCCCCAACATCAGCTCCCTTCTAGTTCCAGCCCCACCCAGCATCTGCTCCTTTCTAGTCCCTGCATCAGTCCATTTCCAGTCCTATCCTAGCCTCACCATCAGCCCATTTCCAATCCTAGCTCCCTCCCCTCACAGCCCATTTCCATTCCAAGCCCCCCTCCCCATCAGCCATTTGCAGTTCAAGCCCCCCTTCCACTCAGCCCATTTCCAGTCCTAGCAACCCCCCCAGCCCATTACCAGTCCTAGACCCCCCATAGCCCATAACCAGTCCTAACCTCCCCATAGCGCACTTCCAGTCTTACCCCCCCATCACCCCATTTTCAGTCTTACCCCCCCATAGCCCATTACCAGTCCTAGTCCCCCCCATAGCCCACTTGCAGTCGTATCCCCCATCACCCCATTTTCAGTCTTACCTCCCCTCATAGGCCATTACCAGTCCTAACCCCCCAATCAGCCCACCTCCAGTCCTAACCCCCATCACCCCATTTTCAGTCCTAGCCCCCACCATAGCCAATTACCAGTCATAACCCCCCTGCCAATAGCCCACTTCCAGTCCTAACCCCCATCTGCCCATTTCCAGTCCTAGCCCCCACCATAGCCCATTACCAGTCATAACCCCCCCCTGCCAATAGCCCACTTCCAGTCCTAACCCCCATCTGCCCATTTCCAGTCCTAGCCCCCACCATAGCCCATTACCAGTCATAACCCCCCCCCTGCCAATAGCCCACTTCCAGTCCTAACCCCCATCTGCCCATTTCCAGTTCTAGCCCCCACCATAGCCCATTACTAGTTATAACCCCCCCCAGCCCATTACGAGTTATAACCCCCCTGCCAATAGCCCACTTCCAGTCCTAACCCCCATCTGCCCATTTCCAGTCCTAGCCCCCCCCATGGCCCATTACCAGTCATAACCCCCCCCCAGCCCATTACCAGTCATAACCCCCCCCCCCCCTCTGCCAATAGCCCACTTCCAGTTCAGTCAGCCCCTCCATAGCTCATTACCGGCCAACAAAAAATCCCCCAAAACCCTGGCTTCTGCTGCTGCCGTTGCCGCCGTGGCAGCAGCAGAATCAATTGTCAAATTAAAAAAAAAACTGACTTCTGCTGCTCAAGCAGCTGTCCTGCGGCCCCTTTCCCTCTGCCCGGAGATCCGACTCTGCTCTATCAGCGGCGTGCTTTTCAAGCCGCGACGAGAGTATTCCCCTCTCGCGCGGTTTTTCAAGCCGCGCGAGAGGGGAATACTCTCTTCGCGGCTTGAAAAGCACGCCGCTGAGAGCAGAGTCGGATCTCCGGGCAGAGGGAAAGGGGCCGCAGGACAGCTGCTTGAGCAGCAGAAGTAAGTTTTTTTTTTAAATTTGACAATTGATTCTGCTGCTGCCACGGCGGCAACGGCAGCAGCAGAAGCCAGGGTTTTGGGGGATTTTTGGTTTTCCGCCGTCGCGGGCCGCACAAAGTTGTCTCGCGGGCCGCATGCGGCCCGCGGGCCGCGTGTTTGAGACCCCTGCTTTAAGTTAACTATAACAAGTACAGCTGGCACCTCTAGGGTGACTTGAAGGTAGTTGCCCTTTTAATGGGACTGCAGCAGGGATATATAAAATACATGTGTTTCTTATGTGAGTGGGATAGGCGAGCAAGGGATTGGCATTACTTGCGGAAGGAATGGAATCACAGACAAAATGTAACAGTTGGAGAGAAGAATATCCAGCACCCAGCTCTGGTTGAGGCTCACAAAATCCTGCTACCACCCTTTCACATCAAACTAGGTTTGATGAAAAACTTTGTGAAAGCCATGGACCGCACTTCGCCAGCTTTCCAATACCTGCATGAAAAGTTCCCTCGACTCAGCGAAGCAAAGATTAAAGAGGGAATTTTTGTGGGTCCTCAGATTCGAGAGCTCTTCAAAGATGACCGGTTCAACAACTTGCTGCAGGGTGATGCGAAACAAGCATGGAATGCTTTTCGCCTAGTATCAAACTTTCTCGGGAATGTTAGGGCAGAAAACTACAAGGAACTAGTAGAAGACATGCTGATGCAGTATCAGAAACTTGGCTGCAATATGTCTCTAAAGATCCATTTCCTTGATTCCCATCTCGATTTCTTTCCTGACAACTGTGGTATGGTTAGTGATGAACAGGGCAAACGTTTTCACCAGGATATCGCAATGATAGAGCAAAGATACCAGGGAAAATGGTCCACTACAATGCTAGCTGACTACTGCTGGACACTCCCCAGAGAAGCTCCCGAACAGCTGTACAAGAGACAGGCGAAAAAATCTAAGAAGTAGTCTATGACTTGGTTTTTTACAGGTATTAACTGAAGGCCTATTATATTTACTATTGACATGCATTTCGTAATGTAAATATTAATTCTTGTAGATTACAAAAAAACTAGAGCCAACTTTGCAATTTCACTGTCATATTCGTGCTCAGCATATAAAAATTGATAAGAAATGACTATTTTTATTTCAGTAACATGACTTTTGTAAAGATTTGTTGACCAGTGAAATCAGTCCACACATTTAGGTGACATCAGCACCGACGGAGCCCACACGGAGCATTTCCCCAGCTTTCAAAGAAAGCCTTTGGGACATGCTACCACGTATGCATGGCCCCCTTCCCGCCCAAAAGGTGCCATACTGCTCAGTCAGATAACATAGCTAGGATGGTAGTAAAACTAAAACAAGGTACGGAGGCAACTCCCAGGGGAAGAGGGAGGGTTGTGAGGACCGATTCCTGCTGTCCCTGGAAAACACCTGCTACAGGTGAGTAACTACGCTTTCTCCAGGAACAAGCAGGAAGTCAGTCCTCACATATGGGATTCCATAGCTCCAGGCTGCCGAGGACCAAACCACAACAGCACCAATGGTGATCCAATGGGGTAGCCGTGAGTTACAAATATGAGTCCCCAGTGAGAGACTCTGCAGGACCCTAGTGTCCAGCAGCACTATCACTTCAGTAGCACTATCACTCCAGTAGCCTAAACACAGAAGGGTTGGAGGGCAGGAGTTGCCTACACCCCGAGAATATTACTGCATGGGTAAATGCACTGTCCCTGCAGGACTTGCTCTCCAGGCAGTAGTGAGCTGCAAACCTATGAATTGAAGACCATGTGGTGGGCCTTGCAGATCTCAGTCACTGTTACTGAGCACAGGTTGGCCACTGATGTGGCCATCGCCCTCACATGATGAGCTGTGATTTGGTGCTCAAGGGAGAGGCCAGCTCGCTCATAGGCAAGTGCAATACAGACCGCCACCCAAGTGGACAGAGTCCGTTTAGTCACAGGGAGCCCCAGTCTGTTGGATCATAAGACACGATAAGCTGCGATGGGCCTGAGTCTGCGGTAAGTAGGAGGACAGGGCCCATTTGCAATCCAGTGTATGAAGTACTAGTTCCTCCCATTCAGAGTGAGGCTGCGGGAAAAAGGTGGGGAGGACCACCTCTTGGTTGAGGTTGAAAGGAGATACCATCTTCAGGAGGAATTTGGGATGTGTGCAGAGCACTACCCTGTTCTTGTAGAACTTTGTATATGGTGGATCCACCACCAGGGCCTGAAGTTCGCTCACTCTTCGAGCGGACATGAGGGCCACCAGGAAGGCCACCTTCCAAGAAAGGTACTACAGGTGGCAAGTGGCTAGGGGCTCGAATGGCAGTCTGGTGAGCTGTGAAAGAGCAGAGAGGGGGCTTGGATAACAGGAGGCCCCGGAGGAACCTGAAGAACAGGAGCTGGCCTGAGAGGGGTTTTCCCTCGATAGGGTGGTGGTGAGTGGCTATCAGGTTCAGATCCACCCTCATGGAGTTAGACTTCAGCCCGGTGTGTGACAGGTGCAGTAGGCACTGGAGTACTAATTGCACATGGCAGGAGAAGGGGTTCGCCCTCCTTTCTGCACATCAGGCGGAGAACCTTCTCCACTTAAAGGCATAAGCCCATCTGGTAAAGGGTTTTCGGGAGGCTAGTAGGATCTCTTTGACTTCTCTTGGAAGACTGAAAGGGGCCAATGCTACCCTTTCAGCAGCCACGCTGTTAGCGTTAGTTACCCCAGAATGGAGTGCAGGAGGAAGCCCCCCTCCTAGGACAGGAAGCCCGAGGCTTGGCCCAGCGGAACAGAGAGTGCCGCCGACAGAGAGAGCAGCAGTGGAAGCCAAGGCTGCCTGAGTCATCTGGGAGCAATTAGTATAACTGACGCACTCTCGCTCTGGACTTTCAAGAGGGTCCTGGCGACCAGTGGGGTCAGTGGGAATGCATAGAGTAGGCCATCGGACCACAAGATCGGTGCATTTGCCTTCCAAGCTCCATGGCCTTGCCTCTTAGGGTGAGAATCTTGTTGATGGCCCAAGAAGGGCTGGTAGCAGTGACTCTGTGCAAAGGGACCCTTTTTCCTCGGGAACATGGGTCTTTTCCTCAATGGTTTCTTGAGGGGAAGGGATGAAGTCTTTTTAGAGAGCCTCTGGTGAGTCACCATGTCGGCCTCGATCTCGGCTGCTTTGTCGGCCATAGGTTTGCCAAACAGATTCTCCCCGGTGCAGAGGACGTTGAGCAGCTTGTCTTGGACCCATTGCTCGAGGTCAGAAGACTGTAGCCAGGCTTGGCATCGGGCACCGATGCTGGTTGCTGCCACTCGAGTCACTGATTCAAAGCCATCGTAGGCTGCTCAGGAGAGGAACTTGGAGCAGTCCTTGATCCTGGAGGTAAGAGACTGGAATTGTTGGAGGGGCTCCCTGACAAGGCCTGCCAAAAACCCAGACAGGTCCTGGGTTAGAGCCTTCAAGTACATACCTATGTATAGTTCATAGGCTTGGATCTGGTAACCCAGCATCGAGCCCTGGTGGCACTTGCGCCTGAGAGTATCGAGGGCTCTGGTCTCCCTTCTGGGGGAAACAGAGTGGGTCTTTTGGCTCTTAGGTTTTTGCATGATCGACTTGATGGCCATAGAGTTATGTGGGAGCTGGGGTTTGTGGAACCACGGACCTTTCTGTACATGGCGTCGAGGCACCGGCACACCACTGGTACCGATGCCGATGTCTCCCACATTCTGAGCAGTAGCCGCTTGAGGATTGTCTGCACGGTCACCATGAGGGTTTCATTGGGTGGAGACTCGTACTGGAGGATCTCCAGCTCTTCAGTGCATGGGTCTTCCTCTGAGTCGGTCTGCACCAAGAGGGCTCTGGCCATGTCCTTGACAAAGTCATGGAAGATCACATCCTCCAGAGAAGAATAGCACCGGGGTGCCAGGGGAGACAGGCCAAGGGAATATCTCAATGCTGTTTGGTTTCCAAGGATGCCTCGTTGTCAGTCTCCCACTCGAGTTGAGTGGTGACAATGAATCCGAGGCCCTGGAACTCATTGCCTCGAGATCAGCAGTCTCTGGGCAACCTGGAGTCCGATTCACAGAAACTAGCTGGGGAAGATCGGATGCCCAAGGAATGGGACCGGGACCTCGACAGGCGCCGAGGCAGATGATGCAGATGAACCGGCCATCATTGCCTGATGCATGGCCAGGATAGCAGTGATATTCAGCTCCAGGGCCGCCATTCTGGTTTCCAAGCCAGAAGGCTCCGCAGCTTTCGGCACTGGCACAGAGGATCTCAGGACCAGCGCCAGCACTCTCATGAGAGCATCCTCGAAGAGGACTGCGGCCTCGAGAAACCTCGCTCCGTCTCCACCGGCCAAGGAATCCTTCTTGAAGAACTTGGTAGGGCGCTTCTCGGAGTCACCTGAGTCTCTCCGGGCTGTTTTACCGGGTTTCTCCGGTGCAACCTTGTGGACTTCGAGGACATTTTCTTCTTCTTCTCCGGGTCCGAGGTCTTCTCGGAGGAGCTGCCACTGTGAGATTGCGAGGACGCTTGGGCCTCACATGATATGCCGGGCTCGGAGCTCGGCATCGGGGAGGCCAGGGCTGAATTGGATCTGGGAAACAGTTTTTCCTGCAATTCCGACCTCTTTTTATTGGTCTTAGGTGTCATGGCCTGGCACAAGTTTCAGGAGATGCTGTCATAATCCGAGCCCAGGCAGCAGTCATGGATGTTGGTCACCGACATGGTTTGGCTGCAGCAGTCGCACTTCTTGAACCCACCAGGTGACATGGTGGGGAACATCCAAACCGGGTCAACGACCCCTGGGCTAAAAAAGGCGCAAATGTTGGTCAAGAAGGCCTCGATCAAAAAAGGGAAAAAGGGGCCAAGAACAGCGCCGAAATCGGCACCGGCTCTATGCAGGAAGAGGAACCGGTACGCAAACCGGGAAGGCTAACTTTTAAGGATAATTAGCAAGGATTTTTCCAGGGAAACAAGACAGACATCTGTTGGGCTCCGCAGAGAAAAGGAGACTGCACAAGATGGCACCCTTGGGCGGGAAGGGGACCATGCATGCGTGGTAGCATGTCCCAGAGGCTTTCTTTGAAAGATGGAGAAATGCTCCGTGCAGGCTCCGTCGGCGCTGACGTCACCCATATGCTTGGACTGACTTCCTGCTTGTTTCTGAAGAAGGATTGATACAATACCAGCAGCTATGGTTGCCAATCTATCAACAATGAGCTGCCTGACTGAAAACCGAACACAGTTTAGGTCAACTATTCAGAGGGTCACCACAAGTGGACACTTTACTACAACAGCAACAACAACAACAACTTGTTTGCCTACAATCTATATGCTATTCACTACAATAGATGCAGACAGAATATATGATCATATTGTATTCAATAACATGGCAATATAGCAAATGGGCAATAAGAGGGGAGCATATGAAACCAAGGGCCAATTAATGTTGAATAAGGCCATCATGGCCAGCGCTAAGAAAAGCAGAAATCTCAGTATAGCATGGATTGATTATAAGAGAGCTTTTGAGAGTGTCCCACACTCTTGGATAATAAATTGCCTTGAAATGTATAAAATAAATCCTAGTTTGATAGAGTACATTAAGTTCACCATAACAATTTGACAAACCACTCTTTTTGAAAAATGAAGATGGTCAGTACATCATTCCTGACATTAAGATCCAGCGAGGAATATTTCAGGGAGATTCCCTGTCACCACTTCTGTTTTGTGTGGCGCTTAATCCAATGAGTACTCTCATCAACTCTTTGGGTACGGATTTATCCTAAATCCTATTGAAGGTAACAACCCAGAAACAACATCCCATCTGTTTGTAAACGATCTGAAGCTCTACAGTTCCAGCGACCAACAGTTAGCAGAGCAACTCCATGTGGTGAACAGCTTTTCTGATGACATCAGGATGACTTCTGGCCTTGGCAAGTGTGTTAGGGCAACTTTTTTTTTTTTTTTTTTTTAAAGAGGAAAATTGAGCAAAATGGAAAACCTCTCCCTAGCAGAAGGCTGTGACATCCAGGACCTTGAACAGGAAGGCACATAATAAGTATCTCGGAGGAGAGGAAGAACGACATTCAAGCAAAAATTACTGAGAGAGAAGATCAGCAAAGAATACTATAGGAGATTAAAATTGTTATCGAAATGTGCTTTAACATCACAGAATAAGATATAAGCCTTCAATCTGCTGGCAATTCCTGTACTCTCATACAGCTTTGGGATTGTGGACTGCCCTCTTAAAGATCTTGAAAAACTGGATGTGCGACAAGAAAACTCCTCCATGCCCATGAAGTAATTTACAAGAATTAGTGTATGCCAAGACTGTACATTCCTAGAGCTGAAAGAGATACTCAGAGCTTGATTACACCTACAGAGCTACTGTCATAAGCCTTCAGACCTACCTGACAGCATCATCGGATCCAAATATGCAAACATGCTGAAATATGAAAATAAATGTCCAGAATCTGTCTCCATCATCAAACTTGGACAAGCGTTCCGATGACTAGAAGGAATGATTGAGAATCCACAAGCATACACAGGATAGGAAGCAACCGAATTTGCAAAACAAGAAAAAAACCTCTTCAAAGAATTAGATCAGCAAACGAGGAAAAACAAGTGGTAAATGCACAAATACAGTAGGAAATACAAACTGTTACTCCAGGAACCCTTTGTCGATCAAGTATGGACACATGAATGGTTAAGGAGAGGTGAACCTTGTGAATAGTTTTTTGTAAATAGTTACAATTAGTTGTATTATTGTTCCATATAGTATTATTTGTACATAGTTCCAAAACACCGTTCTATGTAAAGTATACACTAGTATACAAAATTGTTAATTGTTGCATGTAAACCGCCCTTGATCTCTGGAAGGGGCGGTATAGAAGAAACTGTTAAATAAATAAAATAAATAAACCGAAACTAAAAGATGAGAGATTGATAGTTGCAGCCCAGGACAGTAGATTACAGACGAGATGGTTTACAGTGAGCATTGAAAAAACTGGCAAAACAGACATATGTCAACTCTGTAAGAAAGACTTGGAAAAAGTGACACACCTCATTGCTGGCTGTGAAATTCTGATGGTGTAAAATTTCTATACAGAAAAGCACAACAAAGTAGCACACCTCATCCATTGGAAACAAACATTATATCACAGTCCCTGAAAAGCAATGGGATCATGACCCTAAATTACAGAGAATGAAGAGCTTAGGATTACCTAGGACATTCCCATTCTGACGGTTAAGAAACTGGAGGAGAGGAAACTCGACAGACGTAAAGGAGAAAAACTCCAGAACTGCATTGATAGAGGTGTTGGTTCCAAGTGATTATTCTGTGAATCACCTGGAAAGGCAGAAGATCCTGAAGTACCAAGAAATGCAGTCAGAGACCAAGAAAATGTGGCAGAAACATACAGAAATATTTCCCACTGTATTTGGCGCCACAGGCTTGATAAAGAAGAATTTCCAAGCACATCTTGACAAATTACCCATATCTGTTACATCTTACGAACTCCAGAAGGAACGATGCAAGTACTATGCTGAGCATTAGCAGTAAAATTGAGAGACTGAAATCATACTCCACATACCCTGGCTTAAATGTGAGAACATATGAACATAAGATATGCCATACTGGATCAGACCAAGGTCCATCAAGCCCAGTATCCTGTTTCCAACAGTGGCCAATTTAGGTCATACGTACCTAGCAGTTTCCCCAAAAGACACAAGTTCCACAATGCTTGTACTGGGTCAAGCACTGATATCCTGGGTCCCTTCTTAATAATGATTTATGGACCTCTCCTCCAGGAACTTTCCAAACCTTTTTTAAAGCCAGCTACACAGCAACACAGCATGACTGTCATGGGTATTGTGATGCAGCAGACCAGCAGGGTAGAAAAAGAAATGTTTTAAAGGTAGAAAAAAAGGCGCACAAACTGCAATATTCACAGGAGCCTGGTAGGGGGAGCAGGAGAGAGCTCTGGATGACTAAGGAGCCACACCCTGGAGGGTGTAGCCTGGAACCAGCCAGCCTCCAATCAAGAAGAACAGGAACTCCTCTTAAAGGAAGTCAGGAGGACAGAGAGAGGAAGGAGTATGGGAGAAGCAGCTGGGGCAGCCAGAAGCCAAGGTGCCAAAAGAACCAAGAAGGCAGAGAATACAGGAGGAGCAGTTGGAGTGGTGAGAGCTGTGAAGGACCTGACTGGAAAGGCAGCAGAAACCTGGTTACGCTTCCAGAAGCTGCAGAGACCGGAGAATCTACAGGTACTACGAACATTGCTCAACTCAACAAAAGAGGTACAGAGAAATTACATTGTGATTGCTGTGGTCATAACCCAGATCAAAGGGTGAAGGCCAGGCAGAATCTGCATAGCAGTAGGCCTCAAGCCTCAGCTCCATTGAATAGGCCAGAGTTACAAAGTAACAGACAGCCCACAGTAGACAGCCTTTGGATAAAGCAAGAGTCAGAAGCTCCTGGTAAAAGCTCCTCTGTTCAGAAAAGAAGGTTTGGAAAGTTTTTAGAGAATGGGAAACTTTTAAATAAGCCTACTTATCAAGAGGTATGTGAAAACTCCCAGAGAAGAGAGAGTCAGTCACACTATATGCATGCTCCTGACCGACGGCCCCTGCTAGACTCCCAGCATTGGAAACTCATTCAGCAGTTGACTGAGAAACCTAGCTGTACCTCACCGATAGCTGTTAACCCTAACACAGACAGTTCAGCTGAGGAAGCAATGCAAGTGGAAGAAGGAGAAGTCTTCCCCATTGAAGAAATGGATTGTAGCTTTTGCACCCGAGGCAGCTTAGAATGCTTGAGTGACCAGTAAGCATTGAAAGCCGGGGCAAATTTGAATACTTATTTTTGTTATAACTTTGCTGTGAAATGAACAGTTTTTCTGTTGAACCAGAGTTGAGTTTCTAACCTGAAGTAAAGGACATTTCTGTTTATGTTTGAACCTGATCCGTTGGAACCTTTTGTGCATATCAGGGAAATAAAGCCTTTAAATTCCCTCCACTCGTTGACCTATTTGTTCTTGGGGTACCTTTGGTATTGTAAGGACGCTACCGGGGCTCGCCAACCTCGGGCCCTAATAAGAAAGACTTACCAAGCCCCACCTTTATTGTATTCATGCCCAACCTGCCCTACCTACTACTAACCCCTAGGGCGGCGTTGTGACAGTATGTGCAAAAAGCGTAGTTACTCACCTGTCACAGGTGTTCTTCAGGGACAGTAAGAATCAGTCCTCACATATGGATGACATCGATGCCAATGGAGCTCGCATGGTAACCTCTCTCCAGCTTTCAAAGAAAGCCTTTGGGAGAGTCACCATACATGAGTGGTTGCCTTCCTGCCCAAGGGTGCCATCTTGCCTCAGTATTATGACATAGCTTAAGATGGCAAAAAAAAGAAAAGCAACTCCACAGGGAGGAGGGAAGGTTGTGAGGACCGATTCCTGCTGTCCCCGGAGAACACCTATTACAGGTAACTACGCTTTCTCCGGGAACAAGCAGGTCAGTCCTCATATATGGGACTCCCTAGTTACAGGCTACCAAAAAAACCTGTAAGCCAAGGGCGGGCCCCTAAAAAACAAACTGTGAGGAACAGTGAGAGTACGGTTCAGTTGCAAGACCTTAGCAGCGACCCAGCATCGACTAGGAAGCCTGCTCTCCGGTAGCCTGGACTCACAGAAGGGCCAGAGGACAGTGTTTTCCTTAAACCCCAATCAAATGACGGAGTACTGCCTGGCTAAAGGAACTGTCCCGCTGGGACTCCTCCTCCAGGCAGTAATGCGCCGTGAAGGTGTGAACTGAGGACCAGGTGGCAGCCCGGCAGATCTCAGTTAAGGGGACCGAGCAGAGGTTTGCCACAAAAGCTGCCATGGCCCGGTGCTGTGCACCGTGACATGACGCTCCAACAAGAGACCAACCTGACTATAGGCGAAGGCAATACAGTCTGTCTCCCAGGTGCACAGAGTACACTTTGAGACTGCTACTCCCAGGTGATTAGGGTCATAAGAATTGAAGAGCTGTGAGGAGTGGTGATGGGGCTTGGTCTACTTTAAATAAGAGGCCAACACCCGTTTACAGTCCAGTGTATGGAGAGCGGCCTCCACCCTACTGACATGAGGATGCAGAAAAAAGGTGGGAAGAACCACCTCCTAGTTGAGGTGGAATGGAGAAAACACCTTCAGAAGGAACTTGGGGATGACTTCCGGTGACGTCACCCACCTGAATGGCGGCGTAGCGCGGGAGCTCCGCCACCAGCAAGCAAAAAACAATGCTAAACTAGCCCCTACGGGCATCGGAGGGGCAGTTTGGAGCGGGGCCGAGCGCCCGGAGAGCAAAACTTACCCCAACGGAGGTTAGAGAAGAGGGGCGGTGAAGAGGAGAGGCGAGAGCCGTCCTAGTGCGGCAGCCCAGTCAAACGCGGGCTCCATCGGCAGCGGGAGCGAGCAGGAGCGGAGTCGGCAGGGCTGTAGTCGGCCTGGGGAGGCACTGAATGAGCGGGCCCATAAGAGGCAGGAACCAGCACAGCCGGCAACAAAACCAGCGTTGTTGCACGGAGAGGCACACTGCCGCATGTTAAGATCCCGCGGTGCTCGTGGAGGGCCTAGCATGTGGCCGGTGCAACACAGCGGCTGGCACACTTGCACTTCACTCCTGCAATAACGAGCAGGTCGTGAGCGAACCCGCAGCAACGGTGAGTCCCCAAAGCCTCAGCAACACCAAAGGGCTGGGGCAGAGGCAGAGTGCACCTGAGTGTGAGGCTTGCTTACAGCAACGGCAGCAGAGAGGAGAGCGGGGGGTGAACCCGAAGTGCAGGCCCTAAAGACAGTAAAGGGAAGGGGGAGCCAATCTGCAATGGAGAAAGTACATAAAAAAGAGAGCATGGTGAAAAAAAAGCTGGCGGAATTCCGCTCCCCATATGTTGCCTCCAAAGGCGGGAAGGAGGGGGAGAGAGCAGGAAAACCATCTGCCGAAGCCCCGCAGAGTCCAGGGGGGAGTGATGGTGGAGAGGAGTGCTTGACTGCCGCGGAGCAGATCAAACAATGGCTCCATGAGCTGAAGGAGGAATTGAAGGTGGAGATGTGTGGGGTGAAGAATGAGATTAAAGAAGTTGTGCAGACCATGCGCCAAGATATACTAGAGCTGGGCGAGCGCGTGGAAGAGGTGGAAACCAAGCTCGAGAGTCAAGGGGAGACTATGACGCAGATCCAGAGGAGCTGGGAAGAGCTGCAGATGGCGCAGGAGGTGCTTAAAGCCAAAACTGAAGATCTGGAAGACCGCTCCCGCAGATGCAATCTCCGGGTGAGAGGTGTGCCGGAAGAGCCTAAGTATAAGAACTGTGAGGAGGTGGTCCAGCGGATTTTCAGGGATCTCCTAACGGCAGCTGGACATGAGGTGGCTGAGGAAGATGCTCGCCTGGGAATAGAAAGAGCGCACAGGGGACTGGGGCCCATTCGAGAAAACAGGCCGAGAGACATAGTTGTATGCCTGCGCTCCTTCAAGAGCAAGGAACTCCTTTTGGGAGTTAATCGCAAAATGAAAAGCTTCCATTGGGAGGGTCACAAAGTTGAGCTGTACCAAGACCTGTCCCAAGGTACGCTGCAACGGCGGCGAGAAATCAGAGAAGTTACAGCGTATCTCAGACGAGCTGACTTGCGATACAAGTGGCTTTTTCCATTTGGACTATTCCTCACGGTGAAAGGGCGATCGAGGACGGTGAGATCCAGCGCAGAGGCTTGGAAGGCTTTGCGAGAGCTGGGAGCGGAGCGCTTACCAGAGACGGCGGATGGTCCATCTACTCTACCGCGAAAAGAAGCCCGGCCCGGAGGCATGGAGAATATGCAATGGCAGAGAGCGAGCGGTCGGAGATTGGCCAGGACGGCCAGGGATAACCACCACAGCCGGGAGTCCGAGCAAGAGACTGGATGAGCTGTGGCGACCTCTCAAAGGACTGGTATTCTTACATGAGTAATGTTGGCGGGTGGGAGGGGAGAGCTGGGTTGAGTAGTAGGTCAGGAGGGATGGGTGGACGGGGTCGGGATAGAGCTGAGAGGGAGGGGGTATGATGCAGAGAGGTGTGAGGAGGGGGGGTAAGGGGGGCAAGAGGTGTAAGGGGGTAGTGGGGGGACTGGGCTTGGTTGGGGTGCGGAGAGGTTAGGGGGGTGCTGGGGTCGGAAAGGTGGGGAGGTGGAGGGGTCACTGAAATGGAAGTGAAATCTCCGCAGAGGAGAGTCATGAGGGGGGGGAGGGGGGAGAAGGGGGGAGGGGAGAGAAGGGGGGGAGGGGGGGAGAGGGTAGGGGGTAGGGGGGGGAGGCTGGGGTTAGGGGTGAGAGGAGGGGGTATGGGGGAAGGAGGGATGATGAAAATTCTAACGCTGAATGTTAAAGGATTAAACTCACCAATGAAAAGACAGAAACTGTATAAGGAATTAGCAAGGCACAAAGCGGATATAGTACTGTTGCAGGAGACACACCTACAGAAAAAACATGAGGCATTGGTGCTACCGCCAGGGTATACGCATCGAGTGTTTGCCTCCAATCTCAAAGAGAAAAAGAAGGGTGGGGTGGTGGTCTTTATTAGAGGGGATGCCCCAACTGAGATCCAGGTGCTATCCCGGATAAGGGGGGACGATATCTCTTGATGCGGGTGAAGCGAGGGGAGGAGTGGTTTTGTGTGGTGAATGTGTATGCACCTACGGGTACCCAAACTGAGTTCTGGAAGGAACTGGGTGCGCAGGTGGCGGCAATGGGGGATGGGGTCCTGCTTTGTGGAGGGGATTTTAATGTGGCGTGGGAGTGTCGGAGGGACACGACAGGGCAGAGGGTGGGGAGAGGTAAGGATAGGAAATGCTATCAAAGATTTGTGAAGGAGAATGGACTGATTGATGCGTGGCGGATATTACATCCGGGACGGAGGCAATTTTCCTTTTATTCGGCAGCACATGGAACCTACTCCCGTTTAGATGCTATTTGGGTGGGGAAGGAGTTAACAGGGAGGCTTCTGGGGGGCGATATAGAGCCCATCACGTGGTCAGACCATGCCCCGGTGGTGGTGCGAGTGAGTGTGGAACGGGAGGATAAGGGACGACAATTTTGGAAACTGAATGAGGGTCTATTGAGGATGCTCGAGTGGTGAAAGAGATTGAAAGCCTAATACCGGAGTATTTCGAGCAAAATGGGGGCGGGGAGGTAAAGGAAGGGGTAGTGTGGGACACCTTCAAGGCTGTCGTGAGGGGGGTGCTCATTAAGTGGGGCGCGCGTATTAAGCGTGAGCGGGCAGAGAGGGAGGAGCAGTTGCGCAGCCAGCTGCGGGAGATGGAGGAGAGGGATGGACAAGACGGAAGTAGATCATGGCAGGGGGCAGTTTTGGAACTTCGGGCCAAAGTGAATGCGCTAGAGATGGAGAAGATACAGTTCCAATTGCAGCTGGTGAAACAGAGGTTCTTTGAAGGGGGGAACAAAGCCGGGAAATTCCTCGCGCGACAGCTGAAGAAGTGAAGGGAGTGGAATAGGATTTCGCAGATCAAGAGTAAGGGGGTGGTGGTGCGGGAGGTCCAGCGAATTAGGGAAGAATTTGTGTCCTTCTATAGTAACTTGTATGCGGTGCGGGAGATGGGATCGGGGGAGGAACTACGGGACTATGTGAGGGGAGCAAAGCTCCCGGCCTTGACGAGGGACGAACAGGAAGGGCTAGATAGGGAAATCCAAACTGAAGAGGTCCTACAGGCCATTAAGGCTTTAAAGACTGGCAAAGCACCAGGGCTTGATGGCCTGACGGCAAGGTTTTTACAAACAATTTGGGAGTCTTTTATTGAACCCGCTGACCAGGGTATTCAACGGGCCGAGACAGGGGGAGACCTTGCCAGATACAATGGGCTGGGCAGGCATTACTCTTATTCACAAGGACGGGAAGGACCCCCAAGATTGTGCGTCCTATCGCCCAATCTCGTTGTTGAATGTCGATGCGAAATTACTGGCGAAAGTGCTAGCGACGAGACTTAAAAACCCGAGTGCTAGGGAAATTGGTACATGAAGATCAAGCGGGGTTCGTGCCGGGCCGGCAAGTGGCCGACCACATCAGGAAAGTGTTAAATGTGATATGGTCTGCACGAAAGCAGGGGACGGAGGCTTTACTAGTATCACTGGATGCAGAGAAAGCTTTGATCAAGTGTCCTGGAAATTCCTATATTCGACACTGGAACTCCAAGGGTTTCGGGCCTGGGTTCGTGCAGTGGATAAGGGCTCTCTATGCTAGACCGACAGCGTGTGTCCGAGTGTATGGGGGGATACTCGGAGTTTTTTTCCTTTTTTTTTCCGCTCGAACAGGGGAACTAGGGCAGGGATGTCCCCTGTCCCCATTCCTGTTCGCAGCTCTCCTCCCTCGAGCCCTTGGCGGCACGATTGAGGAGCAGTTTAGACATCGCGGGGGTCAAGGTGGGACGCCAGGAATGTAAAGCATCCCTCTTCGCGGATGACATCTTGCTGACCATCACGAACCCGAGAGAATCATTGATGGCAGTGATGCGGGAGATTCAAGAATATGGAGAGAGGGCGGGCTTTCGGATCAACTGGGGAAATCAGAGATCCTGAGTATAGGGGGGGAGGAGACGGAGCAACGAGACTGGCAGCAGAGTTTTCCCTTTAAATGGGCAAAGAAATCGATTCGCTATCTGGGGGTACAGCTGGGGAGAACATTGGAAGACTTGTACGCTTTAAATTATAAGACATTGGTGGGCAGGTAGAGGGACGCCTTACAGGGCTGGAGGTGGGGGTTCTACTCGTGGTTTGGGCGCATGGCGACGGTGAAAATGATGCTTCTTCCCCGGTTCCTGTTCCTTTTTCAAGCTTTGCCTGTTCCGCTGCCCCGGAGAGTGCTGAGGAGGATACAGCAGCAGGTGGAGCGCTTTATCTGGGGGGGGAAGCGGCCACGGGTTGCGGCAAGAACGATGCAAGTGTCGGTAGGGGGGGGGGGGATGTGGTACCAAACTTTAGTCTATATTATGCGGCAGCGCAGTTGCGGGCGGTTTTTAACTCGTGGCTGCGGGAGCCGCATAAGCAGTGGGTGCAGATGGAAATGGATGAATATGGACCGGGAGAACTCGAACGGATCGTTTGGGAGGGAGGGGGGAGAAGGGGAGGAATCCCATTGTGGGGCAACACATTGCAAGTATGGCAGCAATACAGAAAGACGCGGTTGGTGGGAGATAAAAGGTGGTCGACTACATGTCCCTACAGGCTTGTTGTGCGGGAGAGTACCGGGGGCCTAGTGTCGCCGTGCTCCGTAGATGGGCGGAGCTAGGTCTGAACCAGGTGGCCCAGATAGTGGTAGGGACGCAGTGTAGAGGATTTGAAGGGATGCGAGACCTCTATCGACTGGGGGGGAGGCGGATAGGTTTGCGTATATGCAGATCTGCTCGTAGTTGGGGCGCCAAAAGGGGAAGGAGCAGTCAGGGGAACAGGGGGGAGGAGCTAGTGGTTTGAGGCGCATTGTCCTAGGTTCTATGAGTCGACAGGGGATGCTCTCTAGGATCTATAGAGGTCTCACAGCAAGAGGGGAAGGTAAAGTTGAAGTATATGGACGCGTGGGAAAAGGATCTAGGGGTGAAGTGGGGGGTGGACGAGTGGGAGGGGATAGCCGTTGCAGTGGGTATGGCCAGATTCTCCATTGCAACGTCATTGAGAGAGAATGGCTTTAAGGTACTGAGTCGATGGTACCTCACCCCAGAGAGATTGTGGAAGGCGGGGGGTGTCGCACACGGATGAATGTTGGCGAAAGTGTGGGGGACGGGGTTCCTGGATGCACATGTGGTGGACGTGTCCAGTGGTTGGAGCATATTGGAGCAAAATAGGGGAGAACATAAACAAAATTGTGGGAGCAGATATTCTGCTGGGGCCTGAGATGTGTCTCCTGCACAGACCAGATGGGAGATGTGAGGGGGATTGGAGGATCATTTGGTACTGTGTAAACCGCGGCTACGGTGTGAAATCGCATGGTATTATGGGAATAGACCGATTCTAACCCTCCATAGCGAGTTTTGCAAAGTAGGGTGTCGCATCTATATGCCATGTATAAAACTGACGGGGGAGAAGGTGGGAAGAGGGGAGCGCAGGGGGAAGCAGTGGGCAGGAGTGTGGAAGTGGTTGCGTGAAGAGGGGTGGAGGTAAGGGGGAGGTGGAGGGGTAGAAGTAGGGGGGGGAGGGGGGATTAATTAATTGGGGGGGAGTTAAACTTGGGGGAGAATGTTATGTTCATGTTAAGTATTGCTAACATTTTGTTGATTATTGGGGGATTGATGTTTGGCATTTCCATCTGTATGTTATTTTCTACTGCTTGAACATAAGGGCAGGGGAGGGGAGGATGGGTGGAGGGGATACTTTATGAGGGTTTATATAACTGCTCTTGGGTACAAGCTGTACGTTCTTATTTGGGTGGCCTGCGTTAAGCTTGGTGTACTGCAGTTATTGAGTGGATGGAAATGTAAAAGTTATAAATGCTAATAAAAATTCAAATTAAAAAAAAAAAAAAAGATTAAAAAAAAAAAAAAAAAAGAAGGAACTTGGGGTGCGTCCAAAGCACCACCCTGTTCCTGTGAAACCTGGTATGGAGGCATGAACCACCAGTGCCTGGAGCTCACTGACCCTGCAAGCAAATGTGAACACCACGAGGAAGAGCACTTTCCATGACAGATACTTGAGGTGGCAGGAAGCCAGCGGCTCAAAGGGTGGCGTGATGAGCTTCGAAAGGACCACATTTGAGATCCCGGTGGATGAATGGGTGGTCGAGAGAGCAGGAGGCCCTTCTGGAGAGCCACGAGAGGCTGGGCAGAGAGGGGCTTCCCCTCGATGAGGTGGTGGTGCACCGAGAGTGTACTGAGATGAACTCTGATTGTTAGATTTCAAATCAGCATTGGACAGGTACAGCAGGTACTGCAGTACCAGCCAGACAGGAGAAGCGATTAGCACCCATTTCTGCACACCAAACCGAGAAGCAGCGCCATTTGAAGGCATAGGCCCGCCGGGTGGATTCCTTGCATGAAGCCAGTAGGACCTCTTCCACCTCTCTGGGAAAGTCGAACTGGGCCAAGGCTACCCTTTCAGCAGCCAGGCCATCAGGGCCAGGGACCCCAGGTTGGGGTGCAGGGACTGGGGACACCCAAGAAAGGCTGAGGAGCAGCAGGAACTATGGCTGCCAAGGCCACTAAGGTGCTGTGAGGACCAGGGTGGCCAGGTCGAGCTGGACCTTGAAGAGAGTCTTGGCAATGAGTGGCATGGGAGGGAAGGCATAAAGGAGTCCTTCTATCCATGGAATGAGAAACGCATCGGCAGCCACCTAGGAGGGTTACAGCATTCTAGAGCAGAATCAGGTCAGCTGAGCATTGGCCGGGCTGGCAAAGAGATCCAGCAAAGGAAGGCCCCACCGGCAGAACAGTCGGTTGGCCACTTGTGGGTCTGGAAAACCCGGCTCAGGCGGTGCAGCAGAACATTGTCATGTCTGGGAAGGTACATCGCCCTGAAGAGCATCCCACTCTCACTGGCAAACGTGCAGAGATGGACCGCCTCAGAGCCTAGGAGGGATGATCCCGGCCCTGCCCCACGCTTGTTGATTTAAAACATCGCCATCTGATTGTCCATCTGGATTAAGATGGCTTGGTCCCGCAGGTAGTGCTGAAAAGCCCGGAGAGTATGGGCAATTGCTCGGAGCTCCAGGAAGTTGATCTATTGGAGGCTCTCCAACGCTGAGCACAAGCCCTAAGTGTGGAGGTCATCACAATGAGCCCCCAGCCCAACTTGGAGATGTCTATGGTGAGAACCCTCTGAGAAGTAGGGACCTGAAAGAGCATTCCTGCCCACGGGTTCGGTGGCTGCTGCCCCCAACTGAGCGACTTGGCAAGGGGATAGGCGATGGTCACCCTGTCCTGCAAGCGTCCCATTGCCTGGGACCAATGGGAGCAGAGGGCCCACTAGGCCTGCCGAATGTGGAGATGGGTGTCGAGCGTGACGTGCACTGTCAAGGCCATGTGCCCCAGGAGACGAAGCATGAACCGGGCAGAGGCTGAGGGTTGGTCCTGAATCACCCCTGGGAAGGCTGCGAGGCACTGGGCCCTATCGAGAGGGAGAAAAGCTCAGATCTGGACTGTGCCTAGCAATGCCCCTATGAACTCCAGGCTTTGGGTTGGTTACAGGTGGGACTTGGGGTAGTTGATGACAAACCCCAGGTGCTCCAGAGTAAGAATGGTGCGGCGTGCAGTCCGCTACATCTCTACGGCAGTGCCGTCCCTGGCACTTACTGAAGACACTAGGGGCTGAGGTCAGATCAAAGGGCAGAACCCTGTATTGGTAGTGGCTTCAGCCGCCGACAAACCGGAGGTATTGCCGGTGTCTCAGATAGATGGGAATATGTGTGTATGCATCTTTGAGGTCCAAGGAGCATAGCCAATTTCCCTTGCGGAGGTAAGGCAGCAATGTTCCAAGGGAGAGCACCTTGAACTTCTTCACCAGGAACTTATTGAGATCTCGCAGATCCAGAAAAGGGCGAAAGTCACCGGTCCTCTTTGGAACCAAGAAGTATCAGGAGTAAAACCCTGGCCCCAGAGATGGGGTGGGACCAGTTCCACCGCTTTGTTGGCCAGAAGCCTGGTGAGCTCTCACTGGAGCAAGTCTCTGTGAAGGGGAGTCATCTGGAGTTCCCCTGGAAACAAAGGGGGCGGCATCTGGGTGCAATGGAGGAGGTAACCCCCCTCCATCACCTGAAGGACACAGGTATCCGTGGTAATGCTTGGTCACCAGCTGGCAAAGTATACCAGACTCCACCCCCCCACCCCGTGTGCTGCAGGACTAGACCTCCTGGGGGAGAACAGGCTAAAAGCCCCCTCCTCCTGGGTTGGGGCTGGGGCGCCACTTGGGGCTTGGGGGTCTTAGGCTTATGTGGTCCAGGCCCCTGTACCTTGGCCTGCTGATTCTGTTGGGGAAATGGGAAGGTTGAGCTTTCCTCTTCTTCAGGTAAAGGGGCTTTTTCCCCAAATTGCTCTGCTGTCAAGGGTCTGCAGTTTTCTTGGCAAGCCTGATCCTGGTCAGGAACTCAGATTCTAGCTCATCAGCCTTATTAGTCATGGGTTTGCCAAAGAGATTCTCCCTCTGGCATGGCACATCAACCAACTTGTCCTGTACCCATTGCTCCAAGTCAGAGGACTGTAGCCAAGCCTGGCAGCAGGCACTAATGCTCACCGCAGCTACTTTAGCCACCAACTCGAAGCAGTCATAGGGTGCTCAAGTGATAAATTTGGAGTACTCGTTGACTGTCAAGGTCAGGGTCCGAAACTGCTGTAGAGGCTCATCTACCAGCCCAGCCGAGAACCCAGTGAGCTCCCTTGCCAAGTCTCGCAGGTACATGCCCATATAGAGTGGAAAGCCTGGATCTGGCCAATAAGCATTGAGCCCTGGTAGCACTTCCTGCCCAAAGCATCCATAGAGCAGGCTTCCCTGCCAGGGGGCAACGAGGAGTGCATCTTTTGGCTTTTAATCGCATGCATGGCTGACTCCACCAGCATGCAGTTTGTAAACGGGGGCGCTGGGTGAGAATGTCCACAGTCTTGGCAAAGGCAAATATTAATATGACTTGCAAAGGATTGTGGGAAATGTAGTCCATTCATACCAGACTCAGCCATTCACAATAAATTAGTTGTGCTTGCTCGAGTGTAAAGACCAGAAGATATTTTATTTATGGGGTTATTTCTCCCAACACAGATATACTTGGTAGCACATAAAAAGGAATACTTGCTTTCAGTATCATACTTAGAAAAACAAATAAGGAAAAACAATAGCTGAACTTGTTAAGCAATCAAATCAAAGCATAAAGACCTGGATGGGAACAGAGAGGTCTTTTCTGTAGGCACCTGCTAATATCTTCTTAGCAGTGCTTCAAAGAACAAACAAAACCCCACAAAGTAGGAAAAAAACTGTTCTTTTTCAGGGATAACCTCTTGTATCTTCACACACACTCAGAAGTATCCCTTCAGAGCTCACTGGCAATTAGGCAAGGCTCAATTGCTAACAATTACCAGCTGAAACCCTCTTGGCTGGTTTACTTTCTATTATGTGGCTCAAATCCTACTCAGAAGCTTTTCTGAGTAGATTAAAGAACAAGTTTATATTTCTTTGTGATGGTTGTTGTATTATGACAGCATATTACCACAGAAGTTTAGACAGAGAGCAATCCATGTATTCAACATCTCCCCCTTCTTCAACTATCATAGGTTCCATATCATGGATTGGCACAGAGGAATTTCTCAATGGAGCACTCTCAGGACAATACTTGTTTCCCTGCTGTCTTCCCAGTGAAGAGCTAGGGCATAGATCAGTGTTCATACCTGAGCTTCCATGGCTGTTAGAATTCCTCTCTAAATATCCTGGCCAGTATGTAGTCCAGTTCTTATGTCCAGCCTTCCAATCAAGATCCCTGGACACTGAATCTCTCTTCACATACCTTCTTGCACTGGTCTTAGGGTCCCTTCCAAGTGCAGCCGTCTCCCTCACAGGTGCCGTCCGGGGATTCCTGGCTCTGCAACCCCACTCCTCTGGCTTTCCCCAGTCCAATGGTGTATGCTTGCCTCTGGAATGCCTCCCAGTATACGTACTGCTATGGACTCCTTTAGACCTCCCAAATGCTTTTCTCTTCTTTCTTCCAAAGTGTTTCTTTCTCTCTCTGTCCGTCAGCTCTGGCTTCTGCTGATGATGATGGTCAGGATGATCAAGGTGCTTCTGATCAAGATGAACATGATTCTCTGTAGAATAAGCTTTTCTTTTATCCTGCTTAGATGAATGCTCCACCCTAGCACAGCGCAGCTGTGCTGAATCAAGCCCTGCCCTTGGAGATGAGTGCTTGGGGATTACCTCATAGCCCTCCTGATTGAACACACGTTTCCCCACTTCAGCTCTTCTAATGGCTGTTGGAAACCCAGTGCATTCTGGGACTGGTAGTCTTTTATGGAAACATTCTGTTTTATTATTTCTACCAGAACAGACAGGTTGCTTGTTCAGAGTCACTTCACCTCTATTATAGCTCCTTCCTGAACTATGATAAGCTTCCTTATCACAAGTTATGGGGCAGCTGTGCTTTCTGGAACCTGGGGCTCTGACAGACTCGGCATATGGCATTGAGCTGCCAGCTCACAATCGGCACAGAGGCCGGAGTCTCCCACATACAGAAGAGAAGCCATTTCAGGATGGGAGGAATTGGCACCCTGAGTGACTCCTTTGGAGGAGCCTTGTACTGGAGGATCTCGAGGTCATCTGCCCGAGGTTCCTCCTCAGAATCTGTGGTGAAGGCCTTCGCCATGTCCCGGACAAGCTTCAGAAAGGAGAGGGCTTCAGGAGGGGACCCGTGCCGGTCCTCTGGGATAGAAGGGTCCAAGGGGACATCCTGATGTAGGCGGCTGTTGGGGGACTCGACATCTGTCTCTCAGTTCGACACAGAGTTTGGAGAAGACCTCGTGGGCTCTGCAGACCTCATGGCTGTACCAGATCACCGGTGCTAGTAGGCCCCTGGAGCCATTGTGGCCAGAACCAGAGGTGCTAGCCAGGGAAGTCCCCTTCCCTGACAGGTACCAAGAACGAGGTCTGGCATTGCCTTGAGGCCAATGGCACTCAAGGATTGGTTCCACTACCCCCAGAAATGCCCTCGTGGTGGAGTGATCAGTGGTCGGGAACGATGACTTAAGAGGAACTGGGCATTGGTCCGCGCTGCTAGGCCAAGAAGCAGCGATGTGTGCTCAAGGGCTGCCATCCTGACCTCGAGGCTAGGAGGCTCCACAGTCACCCGTGCAAGCACAGAGGGCTTTGGGTCAAATGCAAGCTCCATCAAGGGGGTATCCTCGATGAGGATGGGCTTGGGAGACTGGGGTTGATCTCCCAATGCCGATGGCACTTTCTCCCACCATGGCAGCTTGGAGGGCCACTCCCGGCCATCGCTCTCGACATCAGGCCAGGGGATCCGATGTTGGTGACCATGGGACTGATCCATGGCTCCAGTGTTGTCTCCCGATGATGCCACTGACGAGACCCAGCTCTTCGGGGCACGGCCCTCAGAAAAAGATCCCCTGTCCGATGCCCCGCAACCTCAGCTGAACCATGGCTGTCACGTGAGGCCGAGGCCCCCGTGGTGGCTTCCAAGGGTGCCGGCTCTATGAGTGACACTGAGGCTGAGATGGAGATCTTTCCAAACATTGACTCTCACTGCACAGCATGGTTTTTCCGTCCTTTGCTCATCATCTAATGACAGAGCTCACAGGAGGAATCATTGTGGTCAGCACCAAGGCAACGAAGACAGCAATCATGCGGATCCGTGTGGGACATGGTGCGCCCACAGCAGTTGCACTACTTGAACCCACTGGCTGAGGACATAGCGGGGAAGTCAGCGCCCACGAGATCAAACTCAAGCATCACAGCCAGGGAGGGCACAAGGAATTCCCGCGCACAAAGAAAGAGATCCCGAAGGGCAAAATAAAACAGAGAAAAATGCAGCACCGAGGCAGCAGCGGACTCAGGAGGGCGAGAAGACACTGGTATGTGTATCAGAGAAGGAAAAAATGAAAACGAGCAAAATAGAAAAATCAACCTTTACTAGGGTGCAGACAAACCTCTGATGGGCTCTGCGGAAAAAAGGAGACTGAAGCAAGATAGCACCTTTGGACAGGAAGGCAACCATGCATGCGTGGTGGATCTTCCAAAGGCTTTCTTTGAAAGCTGAGGAGAGGTTACTGCACGGGCTCCGTCAGCGTCGATGTCACCCATATGTGAGGGCTGCTTGTTCCCGGAGAACTAACCCATTTGGAGAAACAATCCCTTTTATGCAATGTGAACATATCTGTTCAGTTCAAGGAGACTATCAGAAAGTAGAAAGATCTGGTCATCCCCGTAAGAGACAAACGTCCACCACAGCCTCAGCAGACTCTTACAATGGATGTCCAAGGCAGGACAGGGACAAATCTTAATCATTTGCAAACACAAGGACTGTGGGCAGCGAGGAATCTCATCTCCACATCAATCAGTTAGAATCGAGGGCTGTCCATTACACTCGTCTCACTTTCAAACAATGGATTTTCAACACAGTTCTCCAAGTACAGACTGACAACCAAGCCACTATATATTATATCAACAAGCAGGGAGGAACAGGTTCTTATTAACTCTACATTCTTAGTGGAGATCAACTTGTCAGGGGAGCACAATCAGATCACTGACAAACTCAGCTGGAAATTGTATCTGTACAACTGGTTCTTGAAAGATTCCAGCCTAAATGATTCTTGAAAAATGGGGTCATTCACCACAGATCTGTTCACTACAGATCAAACTGCAAAGTATGTGCAATTCTACGTTCATCGCCCAAGTCTTTATGCTCTGGTATCAGATGGGTTTGCAATTTCATCAGTGAAGGGACTTCTGTAAATGTTTACTCCTTCCCCTCTCATTTCCATGACAGTGCAGAAAGCTCATCAGGATTCCACCAAACTAATTCTGAAAACACCCTACTGGCTGAGGCAAATTTGGTTCCCTAGTCCTTAACAATTAACAAAGAAGCCTCCAATCATCCTTCCTAAAATGCCAGATTTTGCAATGCAACAAGGAGAAAGGTTGCACCATCCCAAACTACATACATTAAAACTCTCAGCATGGATGTTGAACAGCAGCTGATTGCCCACTAGAATCTGCCTTATGGCGTACAGAATATAGTCCTAGCAGCCTGAAAAGATTCTACCAAGAAATCCTATAATCTTAAATGGAAGAGATTCTCCTCATGGTGTGCCACGCGAACTGAAGATCCATTTGAATGTCCAATCCCTACTGCACCTCAGCACCACCTCAATACAAGTACATTTATGTGCCATAGCAGCTTACCACACCAAGGCGGATGATCTGCCTGTTTTCAAACATTCATTAGTGATGAAATTAATGAAGGGCTTCTGGAATACTAAACATCCGATGAAAGAGCCACCAGCTGCATGGGATTTGAATATAGTCCTCACTCGACTGACAGAGGTGCTTTTTGAACCTTAACTCCACATCTTTGAAGTACTTCTCATGGAAGACATGATTTCAAACTATGATTACCATGGCGAGATGAATCAGTAAACGTCAGGCTTTGATCTTCTATGAGCCCTACACTCAGATTTGTGTGGGCTAAGTCCCTTGAGAACATATCTAAAATTTCTCCCAAAAGTAGTTTCGACCTTCCACATCAATCAGCCTATGGTCTTGCCAGTTTTTCATCCGCCTCCACATATCTCTGTTCAAGAATGAGTATTTTATACTCTAGATTGTAGAAGAGCACTCTAGATGACACATTTTCAGCAACAAGCATCCCAGCTCATCCTGTCTTATGATCCCAATAGGCTAAGCAAACTGATAACAAAAAGAACCATGTCTACACTGATCTCAGACTGTATAGCCTAATGCCACCAGCAGTGCGTTACACTTTTGCCGAAAAAGATCACAGCTCACAAACTGTGGGCAACAGCAACCACTATAGTTCCAATACAGCAATTGGCTATGAAGCTACATGAGCATCATTCCATACATTTACAAGGCATTATTGTCTTGACCAAATCTCCAAGGTACAGACAGCTTTTGGTCAAGCAATACTATATAATCTTCATGTCTAAAGCTTCAACCTATCTCCTTCTCCTTGTCAGCAACTCGGCTCGTGAACATTGGAACGAAACGATGGGTGTTCAGCAAGCCTCAGCAAAAGAGTCTTCACTTGTGTCCATGGACAGGGCAGGTGCAAAGACTGGAAGCGACCTAGGCAGACCCTCCATCCTTCCCCCTCCACCCCCACTGCCGTCCCTCTCTGTGGCCTCTCTGTGGCCTGCCATAATGGCAATGACTTGGAAACTGTGATGCAATGCTTACCTAAATTTTCTGAAGCTGCATCACAGTTTCTGCCTTCTATTATCTGCAGCTTTCACCCCCTTCTGCAGACTTTCCAGAGAGGGGTGGCAGCTGCGGCAATGGGCACTTCTGAAGCACACCACCACTTAGTTACCTAATGTAGCGCTGATCCAGTCCATGAAGAAAATAAATTGTATACCTGTGTTCCCTGTGTATAGCAGGATCCTACAGCCACACAATCCCATCCTCCTTCCACAGGTTGAAGCTTGCTATAAGACTGATAGTGACAACTGTCCATGTGGGAAGACACACGCAGGCTCAGAAGGCTTTCCAATGGCCTAAGGAACAGGGACCCGATCCACTCTGTACTGGGGTGATGTCATCCACTTGTGTGGTTGTAGGATCCTGCTGCCAACGGAAACCAGCACTACAAGTATGCAACCTTGTTTTCTCTGATAACGCACTCTTTTTTTTATGCTCATTTTTCTAATAGTAATCAGGATGCAGGTGGGAAGTTGTTTTACTTTTTGTTTCCTCTGCTTCCCTCCTTTTCTCTAGCCTCCTGGAGGCTGAATGTTTGTAAGGATATTCAGAGGGTGAAAATGGATCAGAAAGTGTAGATACTCACCTGTAACAGGTGATCTCCAGGAACAGCAGGAATTTATAAGAAGGGTCAGCCACCAAAGCCTGGAGCTCACTAATGCGTCTTGCTGAAGTGAAGGCAACAAGGAAAGTGACCTTCCACATGAGAAATTTCAGAGAGGTGGTGGCTAGAGGTTCAAAGGGCGGCTTGAGAAGCTGTCCTAAAACAACATTAAGATCCTATGCCACTGGAGGGGGCTTAATGGGAGGTTTGGTTAATAGAAGACCCCTCATGAAGCATGCTACAAGCGGCTGAGAAGAGATGGACTGACCATCTATGGGCATGTGAGAAGCCGCAATTGCACTTAGCTGTACTCTTACTGAATTGGTTTTGAGTCCAGAGGAAGACAGGTGGAAAAGATATTCAAGTAATGCATCTACCTGAGTTGAGAAGGGGTTAAGCACCCTCTGCGAACACCAGAGAGAGAATCTATGCCACTTGAAGGCACAGGAGCACCTGGTGGAAGATGTAGGGACTGCGGATTGGGATGGAGCAGTGTCCCCTCCTCCTGAGAGAGGAAATCTGGAGCAGACCCCAGATCTACGGATTGAGCCTGAGACAGACGTAGAGGAGAGGATACCATGGTTGTCGTGGCCAGCATGGGGCTATGAGTATCATGTAGCCCTTGTCACCACCCCCCCGGTGGCCGGTGGCTGCAGGGGCAGGTTGTGCATTTAAATCAATTGTAGAAGTAAAAGACTCTTTTGGGCCAGATGCACCTTGGTCCTTGTAGTCCTTTCTCCTGATAGAAATGAGTTGTGGATGCCAAGTAGAGGGTAAACAAAAAGCTTTTATTTCCCTTTTAGCACTGAGGTTCGCTAAGTAACAAAAGTAAAGTTTTCCTTATTTTCAGGTTTGTGCCAAAGTGTTATTAAACAAGTAAAACTGTTACAGGCTTCACAGTTCCTTGTAGAATATAAAGGGTTTTCTAAACTTCAGAGTGAAACAAATAAACCAGCTCTCCTTTAGCTCAATGTAAGCAAAATCATTGTTAGTGCATGTCCTGGTAAACTATAGCTCTGGGAGTGACTCAAGGCTTCCCGCAACACAAATAGAGCAGTCCATTAATTCCTCCTGTGACAATGCTTCTAAATCCTCAGGCTCCACTTGCATGGGTTCCAGCTCATCTGTGCTTTCTCCTGTATTTGAGCTCTCCCTGGCTGCTATAGTGTGCAAATGAGTATTTCCTTCACCTATCCTCCAGCTGGGCTGTTCAAGGTTTTTCAAGTAGGAAGCATGGCTTGTTCTTAGGCCTCTATGGCGTGGCTTCCAGAACTCCTGCCTTCTTTCCTTCCTCTCAGAATGGTTATCTGATTCAAAAGCCTTTCTAGGAGCTAAGTCTCTTTTTAGAATTAAAGTACCACTGTACCTTGGCTTCCTGAAGTCGGTGCTGCTGGTATTTTCCTTACCAGGTACCCTTCCTTGGATACGGTCTCCTTTACAGACTGTTTCTGTGAGTCTCCTGGGCACTGCTTGTCGTCCCTGAAGCTTGGGACGGCCAGGTAACGAATCCAGGCCTCTCTGCTTCTCAGTATAGAAGATTCCACTGTCAGGAACTTTCCTTCCAGTACCTTTAAGTTCCTTTCTCAATCCTTCTGGTGAGCTCAGGCCTCCCTCTAGGCATGGAGTCTCTCTCCCTTGGATCCTGGCTTCTCCTGGAGTCTCTCTTCCCTGGATCCTGGCTTCTTCTCCTCTTTCTCCCCTCCTCTCTAGTCTGGCTGCAGCTCTCTGCTTATAAAGCCGTTCTCCTCTTGAGTTTCCTGGCCTGCTCTTCAGGTGCATCTGATTAGTCCCTGCATAATCAGTACTTGGGTGTGTTCGCTCAGCCTCTGCAGGTTCGTGCCTGCTCCCTCTAGCTGCGTTGCTATGCAATTGCATCTCCTGCAAGTCAGCTGCTTTGTGAAAGACAGCGTTTTTTTTCAAATTCAAAGCTTCACTAGCTTCAGCCCTATCACACTCTCTAGAGTTTGAAAAGAGTCCTGGGAATGAGGGAATGTGTAGGAAAGCATAAAGGAAGCTTTGACCCCAGTGGAGGTGAAAAGCATCTACCTGCTGGCCGTCTGGTGCAGGAGTCCTGGAGAAGAAGCAAGGAAGCTTGGCATTCTGTGGACTTGTGAACAGGTCTATCTCTGGGGTTCCCCAGATCTGAAAAACGTGAGCAACCTTGTCTGCATGGAGACACCTCTCGTGGGGTAGAAGGACTCGACTCAGTTTGTCTGCCAAGACATTGTGTTTGCCTGGAAGATCCACTGCAAGAAGGCAAAAGACCACAGATGCAGGGCCTCAGTTGCAGAGGGTCCAAGAGCCTGTTCCGCCCTGCTTGTTCAAGTACAACATGGCTACTTGATTGTCCGTTTGGACTAGAACTATGCAGAATCAAAGATGGTCCTGAAACATCTTGAGAGCATTGTGGATGGCTCTGAGTTCCAGCAGATTTATGTGGAATTGTGACTCTTGATGAGACCAAAGCCCCTGAGTGGAGAGATTGTCCAGATGAGCTCCCCCGCCCAATTTGGATGCATTTGTAGTCAGGGTACATTGATGTGCTGGCATCTGAAAAGGTGACCCTACCAGGAGGTTTTATGGGGATTGCCACCACTGGAGAGACGAGATTAGTCGGGTAGAGACCATTATCTTGTCACCCAGGCGACCCAATGCTTGAGACCACTGGGATGCCAGTGTCCATTGAGCTGTGCATATATGTAGATGAGCATATGGAACAACGTGTACTTTTGATGCCATATGACCCAGATGTTGTAGCAGTTCTCGAGTCGTCAGAAAGTTCTTGAGGCACGCCTGAGATGCTAACTGAATGAGTCGAGCACAGCAGAATTGGGGCAGAAATGCCCTTGAATGTTGAGTGTCTAGGAGAGCCCCTATGAACTCTAGCGTTTGAGAGGTAACGAGTTGGGACTTTAGAAAATTTATTACAAATCCCAAATGTTGCAGCACTTACATAGTGCGCGATAGGGACAGACCTGCTTCTAGAGAGATGTTTGCTTGAAAGAGCCAGTCATCTAAGTAAGGGAAAACAAATATCCCAAGAATCCTTAGGAATGTGGCTACTACCGCCATGCATTTTGTGAAGACTCTTGGGGCAGAGGCGAGGCCAAAAGGCAGGACTCTGTATTGATGATCTCTCTCTTGAAACATGAAGCGCAGGAACTTTCTGTGCTGTGAGTGAATAAGTATGTGAGTATATTGTCATGCAGCAGGAGCTGATGGAAGCAAAGATGCAAGAAAATAAGCTGTTTTTCATAATATAAAAGATGTGTACGGGATGCAATTCCCGCACAGAGCAGCTAAAGGGAGCAGACGTGCACTCACAGAGGCTGACTGGACACACCTAGCTAATTGACACCACCTGACATGCAGCCCAGAAAGCTCAAACACAGGAGAGCTTTATAAGCAAGAGGCTGGAGACTGGAAGGGGTGTGGAAGTAAAGGTGGACCGGAGAGAAACACCAGGAGCAAAGCCGTGCGAGAGAAATGCACCACGAGCAAGGGCCAAGAAGAAGGAAGCACCAGGAGCATTGAGCTAAGCCCTAGGAGTGAATGGGAAGCAATGCTGAGCAAAGGAACAGCCACTCTAGGAAGCAGAGCAGTGCTGAAGGAAGAAGCCAGAAGTTAGGCTTGGAAAGAGGCCTGCGCTTACCGGAGGAACCAGTGACCAGACTGAAAGGTAACAAGAGCTTTCAGGGAAAAGACTGGCACGAGGATTGTATCCCAGGAGAACTACAGGAAGGAGAAAGTTCCTGTTCTACATGCTGTTGGAAGCCAAGGTATGCTGACTCTGTTTTTAAGAGAAAAAGCTCATCTCATAAGGGCCCTTTTAAAAGCAATGCTCATTTTACAAGAAAGGAAAGTAAACCTACTTTGTATAACCCAGATGGTAAAAGCACAAAGGTAGGCCACGCTCACTGGCGAACCTTAGAAGAACTCTACAAACACCCAGAGAATAAGAATAGCGATTGGCCAGTTCCAGTAGCCAGAGAAACCCCAGATACAGAAAGGGATAACTCTGACTCAGAGTCGATGCAAGAGGAATTTGTGGAGCCTAGTCTTTTGTCTCAAGAGGAGATGGACTGTTCTCTATGCGTTACAAGCAGTATAGAATCACTGCTAGACTTGTAAATAATATATGCTGTCTCCAGAGTGTTACTCGTATGCTAAAAGGAAGAAGAGTGTTGAAGCGGTTGAGTTACTCTAGGAAGCCTTAATTAATCCTTGTTACAACTGTGAAGCATAATAGTTTTTCTTTACCATGAGTTTGTTTCATTCCTGAAGTAAAGGACATTTTCCTTTATGTTGTGACCCACCTGAACTGTTTGCGTAAAGGGAAATAAAAGCCTATGTTATCCCTCTACTCTGCATTCACAATTTACTTCTTAATAGGAGCTGAACTACTAAGACCAGGCTGCACCTGGCTCTTAAAGGAACCTCCTCTCATATAAAAATATCTTTGTGTCCAATCTACCCCTATAACCAATGGCCACCAGGGGCGGTACGCGACAATATGCCTCCTTTATATCTAGAGAACAGAGCCAATCCTGACTCTGGAGATAGGGGAGAAGGGTGCCTAGGGAGATCATTTTGAATTTCTCCCTTAGTAGGTACTAGTTCAGTTCTCTGAGGTCCAGAATGGACCTGTACCCTCCTGTATGGAAAATAGAAGCCCATGCCCTGCTGGAATGGTGGAACCTCCTCTATTGTGCCCTGAAAGAGAAGGGAGGTGACCTCTTGCAACAACAGGGCAGTGAGAGGGAGCTGAGAGCGGAGGAGTCGGGGGGGGGGGCAGATTTTGGAGATGAAGCCTGTACCCCTCCCATACTATAGACAGTGTCCACTGCTCTGATGTGACAAGTTGCCACCTGTGGACAAAGTGGCAGAGTCTGCCGGGAATGTGGATGGGATTTGGAATCTCCAGAGGCAGAATGGCTATGTTCTCCAGAAAGGGGTCAAAGACCCTGAGGAGTCTGGTTCTGTTGAGGTGGTTGAGACTTAGGAGTCTGAGCCTTCTTTTGCTGTTTTGATGGCTGCTGCCCTTTCTGAGGAGCACAGTGTTGACAATGTACAGCAGGAGTGTAAGAAGGATAGAACTTATTACTGAAAAAGGCTTTCTTTGCTGCATTTTTCCTAGCTGGGTTGGCCGTAGGTCTGGATAGTTTATTAAAAGTAGTGTTCTCGGATTCTAACCGAGAGGCCTTGTCCTGCCAATCCTTGCCAAAAATGTTTTCACCGGTGCAAGCGATATTACCCAGCTTATCTTGCACCCATTGTTCAAGATCTGATGCTTGGAGCCAAGCAATCCTGTGCTGATGCACTCAAAACAGCCAAAGGCTGCCCTGTTAACAAATTTTTAAACATGCCTTACAAGGGTGAAATAATCTGCCTTCTTGTCATCAGGGAGAAGAGGAGCCATTAGCTCCAAATCCCTAACCACCTCTCTAAGGAATATACCCATATAGAGTATATAGGAACTGATTCTGGCCGATAACATGGAGGCCTGCAAACAAAGTTGACCAAAGGCATCGAGGGTTCTCAATTCCCTACCCGGGGGATTTGAGGAATGTGTCTTAACACTCTTTATTCGATGCATTGCCGATTCCACCACCGTGGAATGGTGCGGTAATTGCATCTTTTGAAAACCCGGAAACTCCAGTACCCGGTACATGGTATTGAGTTGTTGGGTATGTGGAGAGATGGTAAGGGGTGTCTCCCACATACAAAGCATAAGGTCGTGAAGTATTCGATGAATAGGGAGAGTAGCTGCTTCCTTCAAGGCTGCAGGATATTGAAAAATTTCCAGTTCCTCAGCCCTAGGCTCTTTCTCCGGTCACCGTTATAGAAAGACCTCAAGCAACGTTGCGAATAAAGTCTTGGAAAGACATGCCCTCCAGAGGGGACATGCAACATTGCGGAGACAGAGGTGGGTCTTCCGGGAGATATCTCATGTCCCAGGTATTGGCCGATTCATCATACGCCGAATCAGAGGCCGAAAACTCAAAAGTATCGACGGGCAGGGCTTTCCCACTCTGCATGTACTCAGTACTGATCAAAAATGGTAGCCAGAGGTTGCAGTGCCGGAACCTCGGTACCGGAGATGGATTCGAGGGCCGACATGGGCGGTAGCGTGGTAAGCAGCAGAAAGTCGATGCAGGCTGTGTCAGTACCTGAGCCAGTAACGATACCTGAGGAATCGACTGTAAAGACTTTACCGGTACAGAGGCTGCCAATAAGGCCGCTAAGCTCCGCTCGATGGCCAGGATACGTTGATCCATGGAGCTTGCCAATACTGGGATATCGGTACCAGAATTGCAGGCCACGACCCCTGAGCATAGCACCAGGAGCTATCCGGAGGTGGAGGCCTCGGGAGCATCCTGGGACTCCACTAAGGCTTTGGAGGCAAGATCCTCCCGCTGGGGTTCTTTGGCCAGTGTGTCTCCATTCAGGGCAACACCCAAGGCATCTCGATGCTTAGAAGGAGATCTATTCTTGAAGGGCTGGCCAGTCTTTGAAGAAGGCCTAATTTTCGATACCTGAGATGCCTGGGAGGAAGATGAAGCTCTCGATGATGTTGATGCTAAAGAAACTGCATCAGAGGCAAAGAAGGTGCCCAGCTTCACAGCTCAGTTCTGTATGCCTCTCTTTCTCATCTTCCTACAGAGAGGACATTCTGACATTTAATGATCCAGTCCTAAGCATTTTAGACACCAGTCATGGATGTCTGCTGCTGAAATGGTACTGCCACATTTGGAACACTTCTTAAAACCACTGGATGGTTTTTCCATTTTGTCAAAGACAAAAGGAGAGGCCTAAGCCTAAGATGGCGTCAATGCACCTGAAGGAAAAAAGATTCCTTCCTTCACAGAATTTTTTTTTAGAAAGAAAGAAAGCATCAACAGGAGTCGGTGCCAGCATCGACGGGAAGGCAGACGCGACCACAAAAAAATAAGAAAGGATGTACATGTTAAGGGTGGATGCAGTAATTTTTTCCCCCTTGACCCCAATTGTTAATCAAGCATCATTTTAGCGGGCTTTAATTCAAGGGTTGGACTCGGTCTACAAAGAGTGGGGCAATTGTTTGATGACTAGATGACTCATTTGATAGTTTTTTGAGAGAGTATGAGTTCTCTTCTTGCCATTTCTTATCTTCAGGTGCATCATTGGGCAGTTGTGCCGGAAGTCAGGCTTCATGCACTGTGTGATAACTTCTTACTGAAGGATCTTTGTAAGTATAGAGCTACTGCTAAGGGATTAAATTTTGACACTCTGTGCTTACATGAGCAATTAAGAACCGCTTTACCACTGGATTCAGTAGGACGCAGAATTAGGGTGCACTTACTCTATAAAACAATGGAAGCAGATGGAGAGGATGGTAGCAAAAATATCTATAGCCATGTCTATTCAGGAAAATAATTATAAGGTCTCCCTCTCACCCCCCCCCCCCCATAAGACCATCAACATGCTAGCCAGGGGTGACTGACTGATGCTGGGTGATGCTGTGGCCAGCTGGGCACTATGGGACACTTTGGTGAAACCTTCCCTCGAATTAGGGCTTACTGGAAGACTATCCAATATCATGTTAAGGGACTGACTGGTAAGGAGATCCCATGGGATCCAGGGATATTTTTGCTTCATTGCCATATTGGAGGCCTATGGGTTTTTCAGCGAATGTTGGTCTGGCACTACTTAAATAAAGCAACGATCAACTTAGCACTGACTTGGAAGCAAGTGGGGCCTCCTGCTTTGGCTAAGTGGTTGACTATGATGTGGGAGATTTGTAACATGGAGAGACTCGCTGCATTATGATATTACCGAGAGACACGGTTTAGGCAAATTTGGGAACTCTTTTACATAGGCTATGGGTCTAAATCCCGAACATGGCATTGTTGCTGGAGTTTTGTGATGGCAAACAGTTTACTTAGATCTCTGGGCACTGGGGGAGGGAGGGAAGGCGAGGGAGAGTCTTGGTTTGAAAATGTTCACTGAAAAAACATAAAAATTAGAAACCTAAAACTACAAAGTTAATGTTCTTATAACTTGTTGCCATGATTCGGTATTGTTAAGATAATATTTGCGTGCTTGGCCTAGCTGTATAGTTTGCTTGTGGCAAGTTTTAACCATCAATAAAGTCCCATTGAAATAAAAAGAAAAATTAAAGAAAAAAAAATGGTTTGCTTCTTAGGCATTATTTATACTTTCAGGTATGTCTTTATCTACTGCCCCCCAACTATTTCTTCTTGAAGGCATAAATACATACATACATAGAAACACATAGTAACAAAATATAGTATATGACGGCAGATAAAGACCAGCATGGTCCATTTAGTCTACCCAGTAAGGTGGCTAGAATGGTAGTAACTTTTCACTACATGCAAGTCACCCCACCTATATGCCTTTGTTTAGGGTTGTACCTGCCATTCTGTGCAGGTAACTCTCCCCTCACCCTCTATTTATTGAAGTATAAAAGATATTTAAGTTTGCTTTGATTTGATCCTCTTGCTATAAAGGGATCCACTGTGTCTGTCCCATGCCATTTTGAATTCTGTCACTGCATTTGCTCCCACCACCTGCATCGGGAAGAGATTCCAAGCATCCACCAACCTTTCAGAGGAAAAATATTTCCTGATGTTGCTTTTAAGTTTACTGCCTTGCAGCTTCATCGTATGCCCTCGTTTTACAACTTCCCCTTCTTTGAAAAAGGTTTTTTTGTTCATTAATACCTTTTAAGTATTTAAAGGTCTGTATCATATCTCCCCTATCCCTCCTCTCATCTAGGGCATTCATATTTAGGTCTTCAAGTCTCTACTCATGCATCTTCTTGTGCAAGCTCCAAATCATTTTGATTGCCTTCCTCTGAACAATATCACGTCTTTTTATATCCTTGGTGAGATACGGTCTCCAAAACCGAACACAAAACTCCAAGTGAGGCCTCACCAATAACTTATACAGGAACATTAATATCTCCTTCCTTCTGCTGCTTATATTCCTCTTTGTATGCAGTCCAGCATCCTTCTGGCTTTGGCTACTGCCTTGTCACATTGTTTTGCCACCTTGAGATCCTCAGGGACTAATCACTCTGAGTTCCCTTCTCCTAGTCCATGCACACCAACCTCTCACCCCATATCAAACACAATTCCTTTGGATTTCTGCATCCCAAGTGCATGACTCTGCACTTCTTTGCATTAAATCTTAACTGCCAAGCAGTAGACCATTCTTCCAGTTTTTGTAGATCTTTTCTGATGTTGTCCACTCCCTCAGAATTGTCCACTCAGTTGCAAATTTTTGTGTCATCTGCAAAAAAGGCAGACTTTTCCCTTCAATCATTCTGCTATATCACTCACAAATACACTGAACAGTATTGATCCCAGGATTGATCCCTGAGGCACGCCACTATGCATCAATGGTTGGAAGATAGCCCACTGCTACCTCTGCTAACACTCTCTGGACATGTAGCGGCAGCATTGCTTTTAAAATGGCACTGCAGTACTTACCATCATATCCGGTTTAGTGGTGTTCCTACTTCTGTCTGAAACCTTTTGCATGGGGGTGGAAGCCACTTCCACCCCCATGTAAACAGAAGTAGAAACACTATAACTTAAGGGATGAGGGGGAATGACTACTTCATCGCCCTGCTTAGCCCCAACAAAATCAAAACACAATTATTGGACCCTAAATTGGAGAAGCTTTCCCACTGGAGGGATCTTGAAGCTCCCCTTCCTTTCTACTATGTTACAACAGCACAAAATATATCTCCAGGAACAAGCAGGAATGAGTCTTCACATATGGGTATCGTCGGTACCGACGAAGCCTGCGCGGGAACGCTCCCCAGTGTCCAGTAAGAAAGCTTTTGGGAGCATCCCACAGCACCTGCGCGCTGCCTTCCTGCCTTTCCCAACCGCCTCTCTCCAGTTCTTCTTTTCCGCGGAGCCAGCAGGTCGTGTTCCTGTCACCACAGAAGAAGTTCTTTATTTTTTCTTTATTCTTTTGTGTCGCGTCTGCCTTCTTCGACGTCGGACCGGTACCGCCGGTCTTTTCTTTTCTTTCTTTAAAAAAAACAAAACAACTTATACTTTCTTCACTGTGCATTTTCAGTTTTTGGGCCTTAGGCCTAAAACTTTTTCTCCTCATGGAGAAGCCCGCCTCCAGGTTTAAAAAGTGCACAAAATGTGGCGGTACTATTTCTGTCACCGACACCCATGATTGGTGTCTAAAATGTTTGGGTCCTGACCATTCCATCACGGGTTGTATGTCCTGTACCATGATGTCTAAAAGAGGTCGGCAGAACCGAGCAGCCAAGCTCAGTACCCTGTTTCCCTCTGATGCAGCTTCGGTGGCATCGACATCTTCCAGGGCTTCTTCTTCCTCCCATGGATCTCAGGTAACCAAGCATAAATCTGGCCGGTCCTCGAAGGGCAAATCTCCATCTAAGCATCGAGATGCCTCCGGGCTTGTCCTCGAGGACTCCGCACCGTCAAAATTACCACAGCAGGAAGTTCCGGCTTCCAAAGCATTGTCTATGGGGTCACAGGTTGACATCGATGGCTCGGCCTCGACCGATCACCTGTTGCCGTGTTCTGGGGTACCGGTGGCTCCCACTGGTACCGACATCCAGACTTTGGTGGCGTCGATGGATCAGAAGATTCTGACCATGCAGCGCACCCTGATGGCATTCATGCAGGCTGCGACGCCTCCGGTACCGCAACAATCCCCGTTGCCGGTACCGGCTCCGGCACCGGCATCATTCCTGGTGCCGGTACCGATTGCATAGACATCGGCTTCGGTGTCGACTGCAACGGTACCCTGTCCTATGATGCCCATCGGTACCGAACCGGTACTGGTTACTCCCGATGTCGATCCCACTCGGTACGCATATCGGGCTTTACAGGAGCATCCAGACAGGCGATACTTCGATTCCTCCGAAGACTCTGAGGAGTCTGAAGGATCTGTCGAGGCATCAATACTTCTTCCTCAGGAGTCTTCTTCTTCTAAACTAAGAATGTCTCCTCCAGAAGACTTGTCTTTTCAAGACTTCATTAGGGAGGTGGCTAGGGGCCTCTCCATCACAGTGTCCCCTGAGTCAGAGCCTAGAGCCAAGCAGCTGGATATTTTACAATATCCTAAAGCTCCTAAGGAGGCAGCTAATTTACCTATTCATGAGATTTTGTATGATCTCATGTTGAGCATGTGGGAGACACCTCTTACCACCTCTCCTCATTCTCGCAGGTTAGACACCATGTATCGTGTCCCTCCTTGTCCTGGCTTTCATAAGACTCAGCTTCCTCACCACTCTATTGTGGCAGAGTCTGCCATGAGAAAGATAAAGAGTGCAAAAAGACACTCATCTAATCCTCCAGGACGTGAATGCAGGACCCTAGATGCGTTTGGCCGTAGGGTTTTTCAAGCTTCTATGCTAGCTGCCAGAATCAACTCCTATAGTCTCTATATAGGGATGTTTCTAAAAGAAGTCACAGATCATCTGCAGACTTTAACCCCTTTTATTTCAGAAGATAAAAGGCAGGAGTTTCTCACTTGGCTCAAACATGCCCAGGATGTTTCCAAATTTTCCAACCGTGCAGCCTTTGACTCTTTTGAGTGTGTAAGCAGAACCTCGGCTATTGCCATAGGTGCACGCAGAATTGCTTGGCTACAAGCTTCTGATTTGGAACTCTGGGTCCAAGATGAATTAGGAAATCTTCCTTGTACAAGTGAAAACCTTTTTGGCAAGGATTGGCAAGCAAAGGCCACTCAGATGGATGCTGAGAACTCCGCTTTGGATCGACTTTCAAAGTCCACCTCTGCTCCTGCCAAGAAAAGATTGTTCAAAAAGACATCTTTTTCTAAAAAGGGAAGATATTATCCTGCTTATGGTCAGCAGGCATCTTCTGCAGGTCGTTTTGCTGCAAAACGTCAGCAACCACCTAAACAGGCCAAGTCAAAGGCTGCTAGGCCTTCCACAGCCCAGCAGCCTCAGCCTCCTCAGGGCCTTTGACTTGCAACTAGAGAACTTAGCCTTTCTAGCCCTGGAAGAACCAGAGCCCCTCACCATTCCAGGAAGGTTGGCTTACTTTGCTCCCAGATGGGAACAAATCACAGCAGAGCAATGGACCCTCTCCATCATAAGGGAAGGGTACAAGCTTTATTTCTTAAGCCTTCCTCCTCGCACCATGGTGCATCAGTTCAATTCTCCAACATCTCTCCTCAACCTTCTGGGTCAGGAGATTGCCACCCTTCTTGCCCAATGGGCAATAGAAGAAGTACCTCTTCTTCAACAGGGCTCAGGGTTCTACTCCCCTTATTTTCTTATTCCAAAGAAGACAGGGGGCTACAGACCCATCTTAGATCTCAGAGAATTGAACACATTTCTATTCAAGGAGAAATTCAAAATGATTTCTCTCGGTGCTCTGCTTCCATACCTTCACAGTCAGGACTGGCTTTGTTCTCTAGATCTCAAGGATGCGTACACCCATGTCCTCATCATCCAACACACAGAAGGTTCCTTCTGTTCCTTTTTCAAGGAAAGCACTACCAATACAGGGTGCTTCCTTTCGGTCTGGCCTCTGCACCAAGGGTGTTCACGAAATGCATGGCAGTAGTAGCTGCATTTCTACGCACTCTAGGAATATTTGTTTTCCCATACCTGGACGACTGGCTCATTCGAGCTCCATCCCAGTAAGAGGCCCAGAATTGTCTAATCTGCACAATGCGTGTTCTTCAGTATTTGGGACTGGTAATAAACATCCCAAAATCAAATCTTACCCCTACTCAGTCTCTGGAGTTTATAGGGGCCTTACTGGATACCACAACTGCAACGGCCTATCTTCCTCAGGCCTGTTGCCTACGCTTGGTGCAGTTAGCCTCCCAGATACAGTTAAAGTCCCATTTAACTGCTCGAGAGATGTTACAACTCTTAGGCCACATGGCATCCACCGTGCACGTGGTTCCATATGCTCGCCTTCATATGAGGGCAGCTCAATGGACTTTGTCCACCCAATGGACTCAGGCATCAGGTTTCCTGTCAGACAAAATAGCAAACTCCAGTCGCCTTTTTTGGTCTCTCCAGTGGTGGAAAGTCCTCTCCAAATCTGTTGCTGGGGTCCCCTTTTCAGCAGTCACTACCCCAAGCAACTCTTACAACAGATGCTTCTCCAATGGGTTGGGGAGCTCATCTGCAGGATCTCTCCACCCAGGGCATCTGGTCTCCACAGGAGACTTCTCTACATATCAATCTCTTGGAACGCAGAGCAATATTCTTAGCTCTCAGAATGTTCCATTCCCTGCTCAGCTACAGGACAGTCCTCATCCAGACGGACAACCAAGTAGCCATGTTCTATGTAAACAAGCAGGGCGAGACTGGCTCTCTGTCACTTTGCAACAAAGCTTTGCGACTATGGGCCTTCGCCAGAGAGCATCACATTCATCTTCTGGCAGTATATCTTCCAGGCGTTCAAAACTCTTGGGCAGACAGACTCAGTCGAATTCTGCTTCCACACGAGTGGTCCCTCCACATGGACCAGGTAGCCAGGATTTTTCAAATTTGGGGAACCCCGGACATAGACCTCTTTGCAAGTCCGTGGAATGCCAAACTTCCCCGGTTCTGTTCCAGAATTCCGTGTCAGGGAGTTCAGGCCAAGGATGCCTTCCTCCTTCACTGGGGTCAAGACTTCCTTTATGCCTTTCCACCGATTCCCCTAATTCCCAAAACACTATTCAAGCTTCAGAGAGATCGAGGGACCATGATCCTCATAGCACCACATTGGCCACGCCAAGTGTGGTATCCTCTACTTCTGCATCTCTCTCAAGTTCCTTCCCTGGACTTGGGCTCTGCACCAGACCTTCTATCCCAGGAGGAGGAGGGAACGTTGTGGCACCCAAACCCCCAGTCTCTTCATCTCAGGGCTTGGTTGCTGAAGGCCTAGACCTTCAAGGTTTTCATCTCTCTCAGCAAGTCAGAGATATTATTCATACCTCTAGAAAGCCTTCTACTAGACGTTCCTATGCTTTCAAATGGAAAAGATTTACCATCTGGTGTTCAGAGAAGGGTCTTAACCCTCTTGCAATACCTTTGAATTCTTTACTAGGTCTTAAAACGAATTCAGTAAGAGTCCATTTGAGTGCTATTGCAGCGTCCCTCAAGCCTCTCAATGGACAGCCTATTTCCTCTCATCCTCTTATAACAAGATTCATGAGAGGCCTTCTTCTAAACCTCCCATTAGACCACCTCCAGTGGCATGGGACTTAAACCTGGTTCTTGGCCAGCTTATGAAGCCACCCTTTGAACCTTTAGCCACCACCTCCTTGAAATTTCTTTCTTGGAAAGTTATCTTTCTCATTGCAGTCACCTCAGCACGCCGCATCAGTGAATTGCAAGCTTTGGTGGCTAATCCACCTTACTCAAGGTTCCATCATGATAAGGTAGTCCTCAGGAACAATCCACACTTTATGCCCAAAGTGGTATCGCCTTTTCATCTAAACCTAGAGGTATATTTACCTGTCTTTTTTCCAGGACCTCATGCATCAAGTGCAGAGAGGAATCTTCATACCTTGGATTGTAAGAGAGCTCTTGCTTTTTACTTACAAAGAACACAGCAACATAGAAAGTCTTCTCAACTCTTTGTTGCTTTTGATCCTTCTCATTTAGGACTTCAAGTTTCTAAGAGAACACTGTCCAACTGGATTGCTCAGTGTATTTCTTTCACCTACCAGAGTAGGAACCTTTCTCTGGAGGGCCATGTCACAGCTCACAATGTGAGAGCCATGGCAGCCTCAATGGCTCATCTAAACTCTGTGTCCATCGACCAAATCTGTCGAGCGGCCACCTGGGCCTCGGTTCATACCTTCACAGCCCATTACTGTTTGGACAAGGACTCCCGCCGGGATGCCTCATTTGGTCAGGCTGTTCTCAAACATCTGTTCCATTCCTAATCAACTCCTACCCACCTACCCTGGTTGGATGCCAGAGATCCATGGGGGGAGGTAGAGTCCTTTTCAAGGACACACAACCTGGGGTCTTCCCCTGGCATCTGCAGCTAGGGAGTCCCCATATGTGAAGACTCATTCCTGCTTGTTCCTGGAGATAGCACAGTTACTTACCTGTAACAGGTGATCTCTGGGAACAGCAGGAATAAGTCTTCACAACCCACCCACCTCCCCTAGGAGTTGTATCTCTCTATCTATCTTTCCTTTCCTCTCTCTCTCTTTGTCTCAGCTTTAAAACTCGAACTGGAGAGAGGCGGTTGGGAAAGGCGGGAAGGCAGCACGCAGGCACTGTGGGATGCTCCCAAAAGCTTTCTTACTGGATGCTGGGGAGCGTTCCCGCGCAGGCTCCGTCGGTACCGACGATACCCATATGTGAAGACTTATTCCTGCTGTTCCCAGAGATCACCTGTTACAGGTAAGTAACTGTGCTATACAATGAATTGGAAACTCCTTCCTCACTGTCTACCATCTTTTCAAGTCTTCTACCCCCTCCCCCTACCCAACTCGTGATGTTGTCATCAACTGAAAGCAAACCATAACCATGTCAAGGAGGAATGTGAGAGCTGTTGGCTGATATTGGTCTTGGCTGTTATACTTTTTCTTTTTGTTCTATTCCTAAGTCTTTCTTTCTTTTATGTCTTCTTAAAACTGTACAGTTTTGGGGGTGCACTGGGGAGAGACAAGATGGCGGCTGTGTTTGCCCGCGGTGCTCACCTCTAGGAGACTTTGTTCCTGTTGGAGTGAGCGGTGCTGACTTGGCTGGCGGAGATAGGCCGGAGGATGCACAAACAGGTGTGCCTACCCTTAGACAGCGCTGCGGAGACCTGCTCCACCAAGAGAATGCTGGAGACATGTGGGTTCGCACTGAGGAGCGAAGGAGCAACTTCTTTGGTGGCTCTGCCAGGGGATTATCCAGGTGGTGGAGCAGCAGGAGCATTGGAGCAGAGATAGTTGCTGATTGCAGCAGCAGGGTGAGAAGTGGCTTTGGGTGTTGGAAGATTGGAGAAGCTGGCACAGATTACATTGGAAACACTGTGGGACTCAGTAGCAGCTATGAATAATTCCCTATTATTGGTTGTTGGAACTGTGAGTAATGACTTTATGACTTTTAAATTTCAAATGCAAGTGGCTTCCAGAATTCAGGAAAACAGTCTGGGAGGATAAACCAGTCGTCTGAAGAACAGAAACAGCTTTGGGAAGTGCAGGATACCAGGATTAAAGATGGGACTGTGTTCTCCAGGAAGCCTGAGTACTTGGAGGTAGATTACTGAATTTTGCCCGCTCTCCTATGTATTCACCCCTGGAGATGGTGCAAAAGTACTTTGGGGAAGTATTACAAATTTCTCAGGAGCAATTAGATTACTGAATTTTGCTCGCTCTCTTATGTATTCACCCCTGGAGATGGTGCAAAAGTACTTTGGGGAAGTATTACAGCTTTCTCAGGAGCAATTTCCTCCCTGAGCAGGGCACAGTACCTAACCTTTGACTCTACCTCTCCATTAGCACCAGGTGGCACCGCCATTGCTATAGGTGATTTGACTAGATTTCTCGATTGTTGGAGGTGGTCATGGGTCAATCCACCCTGCTCATTACCCTTGTTCTGGAATCAGAAAAACCTTTACTTCTTAGGACTTATTTCAAGAATTTTGGTATGCCGTTTATGGGCTCATTTGTACACATTTTCCCTGATTTAGCTCGTGACACCCAAACGAGGAGGAAAGAGTTCTTGGGATATAAAACCAGGGTCCTTTCCATTGGGGTGGCTTTTTTGCTTACATTTCTTTCTAGATGTCATGTTTCCTATAAAAGGAAGAACTTTTTTTTTTTTAAAACTAAAGCAGCTACTGGAATTCTTGGACGCCAGGGAAGAGCATGTAGTTGCTATAGCCTCTCATCTGGCAGAAGTGTCCTCTCAGCTTGTTCTGAATTGGACTCTATATTTGGGGTTCCCACCTGGTTTATTTCTTTGCCTCTCTTCTTTTTCCTTTTATTGTGGTCTAATATACATAATAATTTTCTCTGGAGAGTTTTCTAGAGAATTGGGGGGGGGGGGGAGGATTTTGTTGGATTTTTGGTGTTTGATTGTATATGGTGTATTTGGAATCATGCTTTTTCTGTTCATTCAAGTATATACCTGGATATTTATTATTTTTATTTTATTTATTTAACCAGATTTGTATACCACTTTATCCTTCAATCAAAGTGGTCAACAATACAACTAAAGGTTACAATACAGTTGAAGGTTTACATGGAACATAAGGGAAGGGGAGACAAGACATATATATAGCATAAGTTAATCAGTTCATCAGTCTTTCTCAAATGTCAAAGAAGCAGGGATTCTTATATAACCTGACCATAAACCTCCGTGAATAAGAGTGTCTTAAGTGATTTGCGGAAATCCTTGATGTCATTCATATCTCTTAAATCATTCAGGAGTTCCAGAGGGCCGGTGTTGAGAGTGATAATCCTCTGTTGGAGGTAGATTGCTTAGTTTTGTGGTGCCCTGTAGGTAAGCGGAGTTTATTAATATTGTTAGATCGTCTAGGCCTATTAGTCAAGTCCTTGGTCAGTAATACATGAAGGACATCTGCTGAGAATAGATTCATAATCTTGAATATTATTATAGTTGTCTTAAATCTAATCTGTGCCATCGAGTTGGTGTTGGCTCATGGCGCCCCTCTGGATAGTTGACCTAAACTGGATTCAATCTTCAGTCAGGCGGCTTATTGTTGACAGAGTGGCACCCATAGCTGCTGTTATTGAATTGGTCCATTTCATTGCTGGCCTTCCTTTTTTGCGTTGACCTTAAGAACATAAGATATGCCATACTGGGTCAGACCAAGGTCCATCAAGCCCAGTATCCTGTTTCCAACAGTGGCCAATCTAGGTCATACATACCTAGCAGTATCCCCAAAAGACACAGTTTCCACAATGCTTGTATTGGGTCAAGCATTGATATCCTGGGTCCCTTTTTAATAATGGTTTATGGACCTTTCCTCCAGGAACTTGTCCAAACCTTTTTTAAACCCAGCTACACTAACAGCTCTTACTACATCCTCCGGTAACAAATTCCAGAGTTTAATTACACGTTGAGTGAAAAAATATTTTTTCTTATTTGTCTTAAATAGTTTACCCTGTAGCTTCATTACATGTCCCCTAGTCTTTCTATATTCTGATAGCGTAAACAATCGATCTACTTTTACCCGTTCCACTCCAGTCATTAATTTATAGACCTCTATCATATCTCCCCTCAGCCGTCTCTTTTCCAGGTTGAAGAGCCCTAACCGTTGTAGCCTCTCTTCATAGGAGTAGCCTTCCATCCCCTTTACCATTTTGGTGGCTCTTCTCTGTACCTTTTCTAATAACACTATATCCTTTTTAAGATACGGCGACCAGAATTGCACACAATATTTAAGGTGCAGTCGTATCATGGAACGATACAGAGGCATTACAATATCCTTTGCTTTATTTTCCATTCCTTTCCTTATGATACCTAGCATTCTATTTGCTTTCTTGCTTTCTACCTTGCCAAGCATGATGTCTTTCTCTAATGATCTCTGTCTTTGCATGATGTGTGCAAAGTATTAAAGTTGAAATCTTGTCATCTGAGCTACTAAAGAAAGCTTAGGTTTGATCTCCTCTAATACTGACTGGTTTGTTCTTTGGGTAGTCCATGGTATACACAGTATTCGTCGCCAGCACCATAATTCAAAGACATCAATTTTCTTCCTGTCTATCTTTTTCATTGTCCAACTTTCACATCCATATGATGTTATTGAAAATGCTATGGCGAACGAGTTGAATCTTTGTATGGAGAGAGACATCTCTGCTCTTGAGAATCTTGTCTAGGTCCTTCATAGCCATTCTAAAAAAAAAAAAGAAACTGAAAAAAAAACCCTGTACACTTTTATGTTTTAGACTAAAAGGTGTGCATTTATCTTACATAGTAAATTCTTGTGCAACACTTATGCTTTAAACCATTAGGTCCCAAACTATGGTCTGACCCAGCACAAAGATGTCCCTAGCAAAGAATAACAACAAACACCTCTTCATAGGATTCCACTCTAGGGGTAATCAGTAGTAGACCAAGACAGCCTTGGTCCACATGGGCAAAAAGACCAGCAGGGCCAGCAGTAAAAAGGTGAGCAAAGTGGTGAAAATGATGGGAAAAGACTGAGTTCAAAAAGAGAGTAGAACTGGTTAAATAAATAAATAAAACAAACAGATGGGCTGAGGGACATTGGTGGCAAAAGGCTGGGAGTGTTGACAGATTGGTAGGGATGGTTGGGGAGAAAGAGATGGACCATCTGGGATGGGTTAAGAGGTGAGAGACTGGTGAAAAAGGCTGGGAATAGAAGTGGGGGAGAGTGGTGGGGACGGGCTGGGGCAGGAGGCAGGAATGGATTAGGAAAGCGTAGTTACTCACCTGTAACAGGTGTTCTCCAGGAGCAGCAGGAATCAGTCCTCACTTATGGGTGACGTCGGCGCCGACGGAGCCCTCGCGGAGCAATTTTCCCCAGCTTTCAAAGAAAGCCTTTGGGAATTGCAGCGCGCATGCGCGGTCGTCTTCCCGCCCGAAGGTGCCATCTTAGCCAGTCAGATGACATAGCTAAAAAAGACAGCATAAAAATTTGCAAAAAGAACATAAGCAGACGATTGCAACTCCAAGGGGAGGAGGGAGGGTTGTGAGGACTGATTCCTGCTGCTCCTGGAGAACACCTGTTACAGGTGAGTAACTACGCTTTCTCCAGGACCAAGCAGGAAGTCAGTCCTCACTTATGGGACTCCCAAGCTCAAGGCTACCGGAGACCCTAAGCACAAAAATGAGCTCCCTCTAGCTCAGCAGCACAGAAGGAAAGAATCTTCGCTGAATTATCACCCACCGGTAGCCCACATCCGGGATGGAGGGTAGGAGTTGCTCAGACCTCAAAGAGATTACGGAGGACTGCCTGTCCGAAAGCACTGTCCCTACGGGACTCCCTCTCGAGACAGTAATGGACCGCAAAAGTCTGGCTCGAAGACCAAGTAGCGGCCCGGCAGATGTCTGCCAGCGGAACAGAGCGGAGGTAAGCCACTGACGTGGCCTTTGCCCGAACACAATGAGCCGTGACTCGACTTTCTAAGGCGAGTCCGGCTGCCCCATAAGCCCAAGAGATACAGTCCGCAACCCAGATGGACAGAGTACGCTTGGAGACCGGGAGTCCCAATTTATTGGGGTCAAAAGACACAAAAAGCTGAGCAGCTTTACGGTGCTCCCGCGTACGGTCAAGGTAGAAGTTCAATGCCCTTCTACAGTCCAGGGTATGGAGGACCGTCTCAGCTCGGCTGGAGTGTGGTCTGGGAAAGAAGGTTGGAAGTACCACCTCCTGATTGATGTGAAAAGGGGAGACCACTTTAGGCAGAAACTTAGGGTGAGTCCGTAGGACTACCCTATTCTTGTAGAACCTAGTGTAGGGGGGATCAGACACGAGGGCCTGCAACTCACTTACGCGCCTAGCGGAAGTGAGGGCTACCAAGAACAGTGTTTTCCAAGACAGAAAACGGAGAGAACATGTAGCCATGGGTTCAAAAGGCGGACAGGTGATCCGCTGCAAAACCACATTCAGGTCCCAGTTCGGCGCTGGCGGGCGCAGAGGTGGTTTAAGTAGAAGGAGACCTCGGAGAAACCTCGCTACGAGAGGGTCGCTGGAGAGAGGTCTGCCGTCCACCAGCACATGATGTGCTGAAAGAGCACTGAGGTGAACTTTGACGGAGTTGGACTTAAGTCCTAGATTAGAGAGGTGTAGCAAGTACTGCAAGATCACCGACACCGGGCAGGAGAAGGGATCCTGAGACTGTTCGGTACACCAGACTGCAAAGCGACGCCATTTAAGGGCGTAGCATTTGCGGGTAGAAGGCCGTCGCGAAGCCAAGACGACCTCCTCCACCTCCGCCGGCAGGAGAAGGGGAGCAAGGACTACCCTCTCAGCAGCCAGGCCATGAGGTTGAGAGACCTGAGGTTGGGGTGCAGTAGGGACCCCTGATCCTGGGTGAGGAGATCCGGTTGCGCCCCCAGAGGGATTGGATCCTCCACCGCCAGTTGCAGCAGGAGCGGAAACCACGGCTGCCTGGGCCAGCGAGGGGCCACCAGGATCATGAAGGCTTTGTCTCGGAGAACCTTGAAAAGAGTCCGAGAGACTAACGGAATGGGAGGGAAAGCGTACAGAAGGCTCCCCGACCATGAGATCAGAAAGGCGTCCGCCGCAACCCGAAGGGGGTGAGGCTGACGAGAGCAGAAGCGAGGAAGTTGCCGGTTGCGAGGACTGGCAAAGAGATCCACCGTGGGGAGGCCCCACCTGAGGAAGAGCTTCTGGACGATCAAGGGATCCAGACGCCACTCGTGCGGCTGGAGGACCCTGCTGAGTTTGTCCGCCAGGCAATTTTCTGGGCCCGGGAGATAAACTGCCTTGAGGAGAATGCCGTGACTGACGGCCCAAGAGCAGAGCTTCTGTGCCTCCCGGCAGAGGAGGAAGGAGCCCGTGCCCCCCTGCTTGTTCACGTAGAACATGGCAACTTGATTGTCCGTCTGGACAAGGACGGACTGTTGGGAGGTCAGGTGGGAGAAGGCCTTGAGGGCTAGGCGGATCGCCCTGAGCTCCAGGAAGTTGATCTGCTGAGCAGACTCCCACTTGGTCCAGAGGCCCTGAGTACGTGCCTCTTGGCAATGGGCTCCCCAGCCCAGGAGGGATGCATCGGTGGTCAGCACCCGGGTCGGCTGAGGTGACTGGAAAGGCATTCCTAATACCAGGTTCGGCTGCCGGAGCCACCACCGGAGAGACGAGACCAGCGGCTCGGAGACGCGCACCAGGTCTGCTAGGCCGCCTGTGGCTTGTCGCCACTGCCGGCGGAGACACCATTGAGCAGACCGCATATTCAGGCGGGCATTGGGGGTCACATGGACGGTGGAAGCCATATGGCCGAGCAGTCTCAGGAAGCGCCTGGCGGAGACCAGGGGCTGGCTGCGAAAGCGGTCGGCTAGGTCCATGAGCCGCTGAGCCCTGTCGAGCGGTAGGTACGCTCGCGCCTGAGGGGTGTGCAGCCTTGCGCCGATGAACTCGAGATCCGGTGAGGGGAGCAAAGTGGACTTTGCGAAGTTTATGACAAAGCGCAAGTGCTGCAGCAGAGTCACCGTGCGGCACGTGGCGTGGGTGACCTCCTGAGCGGACGCTGCTCTGATGAGCCAGTCGTCGAGGTACGGAAAGACAAAGAGGCCGCGAAGCCGGAGATGGGCCGCCACGACCGCGAGGCATTTTGTGAAGACTCGCGGTGCGGAGGACAGGCCAAAGGGCAGTACTCTGTACTGGTAATGATTTCCTGCCACCACAAACCTTAGGTATTGGCGGTGGCTTGGGTGGATGAGGATGTGCGTGTAGGCATCCTTTAGATCCAAGGAGCATAGCCAATCTCCCTGCTGGAGGTAGGGCAGAAGGATTCCAAGGGTAAGCATTTTGAACTTCTCCCGCACAAGGAACTTGTTGAGGTTGCGCAAGTCCAGGATGGGTCTGAGGCCCCCTGTTCTCTTTGGTATCAGAAAATACCTTGAATAGAAGCCTTGACCTCTCAGGTGGTGTGGCACCGGTTCCACCGCCTGTTCCTGCAGAAGACCTGCTAACTCCTGAAGGAGCAACTCCCTGTGCAGAGGGGGGCGCGGAGGCTCTCCCGGAAAATAGGGGGGAGGGACCTGGTGGAAGTGGAGAAGGTAGCCCTCTCGCACGACCTGAAGCACCCAGGCATCTGCGGTGATGCTGGACCACCTGTGGGCGAAGTGAACCAGCCGGCCTCCGGTGCTGGGGGGAACCAGCGGGGGGGGAGAGGCTATGCTGAGCGAGTCAAAAACCCCCACCCTGCTGAGCAGGGGCTGGTGGTGCAGGCTTGGGGGCTTGCTGCCTACGGGACCCGTTACCCCGTCCCTTGGCCTGCTGGCCCTGTTGGGGAGCTGCAGGGGCCTGATAATGGGGGTATTGTTTGTAGGCAGCTGCCTTCCTCGGGTAAAAGGACTTTTTTCCCGAGCCCTTCTTTTTCTGGGAAGGGGCGGAGGTCTTCCTAGAAAGCCTGGTCCTGGTGAGAGTCTCAGTCTCAATTTGTGCAGCCTTTTCCGCCATGGGCTTGCCAAAGAGGTTTTCGCCTCGGCAGGGGACATCGACCAACTTGTCCTGTACCCAGGGCTCAAGGTCGGACGACTGAAGCCAAGCCTGTCGGCGGGCACCGATGCCGGCTGCGGCCACTCGAGCCGAGGCTTCAAAGCCATCATAGGCTGCTCGGGACATGAACTTTGAGCATTCCCGAATACCCGTGGACAAGGCTAGGAACCTCCGCAAGGGCTCCTCGGAGAGACCAGCGGAGAATCCGGCTAGCTCTTTAGCCAGATCCCGGAGATACATGCCCATGTATAGCTGGTAAGTCTGGACACGACAGGCGAGCATAGAGCCCTGGAAGCACTTCTTGCCAAGGCCATCCAGGTTACGGGCCTCCCTTCCAGGAGGCACCGAGGAGTGCATCTTCTGGCTCTTAAGACGATGCATGGCCGATTCCACTACCATGGAATGGTGTGGCAGCTGTGCCTTTTGAAAGCCAGGGCTCTTGCGGACTCGATAGATAGAATCGACCCGCTTGCTCAGGACCGGCGAGGAGGCCGGACTCTCCCACATGCGGAAGAGTAGTCGTTCCAGCATAGGAGGAACCGGCACAGTAAAGTGTTCCCTCGCGGGAGAGTCATACTGGAGGGCGTCGAGCTCTTCGGCTCGAGGCTCCTCCTCGGGATCCGCAGGGAAGGCCAAAGCCTTGGCCATATCCCTAACGAAGTCCGAGAACCGGGCATCCTCCGGGGGGGACTGCTTCCGAGGCTCGGACTCCGGAGAGTCCGATGGGACACACCGAGTCCGGAAAGAATCAGGTGACTCTTCCTCCTCAGACTCCCAGACCGACTCCGACGAGGACTCGGTGGGGTCGGCCCGGGCAGGGTGCGGCGCCAGCCGCCCCGACGCCGAGGGAGTCGGCGTCGGCGACCTCGGTCCCGAACGGGAGGCCGAGGGCGACCTCGACCGAGGATCGACTCGAGTTCTCATCGACTCGAGGATCGGCTCGGTCTCCGGGATCGACTTGGACGTCGACGTCCCGGCGGTCGGGGCAGCGACGCCAGCGAAGCCAGCGAGCAGTGCCCGCTGCTGGTCCATGAAGGCAGACAGTCTGCTCTCCAAGGCCGTCAACCTGAGTCCGAGCTCAGGTGACCCAGCAGCCCCCGACTCGGGCCCCGACGGCGTCGGGCCCGACGTCGGCTGTCGCGGAGGCGAGTCCAGAAGGACTACAGGACTTACCCGGGCAGGCATCTCCGACTCCAGGCGAGGTCGCTTCGGGAGGTGCTCCTTCTCCAAGGACCCGGGGCGGCTGTCGGGGCTATGCGACCTGGCCCTCGCGGAGCCAGGAGCGTCCACCGACGCCGCCCTCGCGGGTTTTTCCTTCCGACGATGGTCCCCGGAGGGAGAACCCCGGTCGGAGGAGCTCCGGCGACGGTCCGAGCTGGAGCCTTTCGACACGGAGGCCTCCGACGAGGTCCGGGTACGGCTGGGGTCAGCGAAGATTCTCTCGCGCTGATGCCGCCGACTTCTCAACGCCTTCGAGGACAGTTTGCTGCAGGGCCCACAGATCAGTTCCTCATGATCCGGGCCCAGGCAGCGGAGGCAAAAGTCGTGTGTGTCGGTTAGTGACATATTTCGGTCACACCGACCACACCGCTTAAAGCCACTGGCAGCCATCGGGGGAAAAAGGGCCCCTGCGAGGTCAAAGGACCGGGCTGCCAGGGAAAACGAAAACGAAAGCTGACTAAGTCAGAAAAACCGAAAAAACGGAAGAGGACTCGAGACCGGCGTCGCGAGTCCGGGCGGGAAAACGATCGGCGTCGAACCGAAAGAAAAAAGTATAAAATAAAGAGGAAAATCAACTTTTTCGCGGGGACAAGACGGGGACGTCTGTAGGGCTCCGCGGAAAAAAGAAGACTGGCTAAGATGGCACCTTCGGCGGGAAGACGACCGCGCATGCGCGCTGCAATTCCCAAAGGCTTTCTTTGAAAGCTGGGGAAAATTGCTCCGCGAGGGCTCCGTCGGCGCCGACGTCACCCATAAGTGAGGACTGACTTCCTGCTTGGTCCTGGAGAACTGGGCACTTACTTTTCCTAATCTTATGCCATGTGATAACAGGTGCCCTTCCTCCTATAATCCTCCTACTCTGCATGCATATAACCTTCTCTCAAGGTTTCGTGTTTAACAGAGAACTATGGTGGCCAATGGAGCACCAATTTTTAAATGGTATTCATGGGAATCTGGAAGACTATATACCGGTGGGCCTCGATATTGGTGCAGGGCGGGGTGTTGGTAACCGTTCTGAAGAATAAAATTGACAAACCCATGGATAGACATGATATATGAGTCAGTGTCAACATGGATGTAGTGGAGTGAAGTCTTGCCTTACCAACAGTAAGCCAGCTGATACAGTAACCTGACAGGTACTTCTGAGCTGGATTGGCCACTGCTGGAAACAGGAGACTGAGCTTGATGGACCTTTGGTCTGACCCAGTATGGCATATCTTATGTTCTTACAATGTATCTGGATTTTTGGAGGGCATTTGATAGGGTCCTTCATGGGAGACTCCTAAAATGTCCTGTTGTGAGGTAGAGACTGGTTGAGAGACGGAAAACAGAGCATGGAAGTAAATGGTCAATTTTCTCGGTGGATTAATGTAAGCAAAACGTGCCCCAATGACCTTTACTGGGACTTGTGCTCTTTAATACATTTGAGTGATAAAAACAGTGATGGAATTCAAAAGAGCACTGGATAAACAAAGGGTCCTTATATAGCAAAAGGATGGAATCAAAGCAAAACAAATTACCTTCACACTTCAGGAAAGGCACAGCAAGTACAACCCTAGTCACCTTATTAGGCAGACTACTAGATGGATCATGCTGGTCTTTATCTGCCATCATTTCATACATTTACCGTGTCAGACCTACAGTACAAAGGAGCTGGATACACTCCCGTCTTTTACTTTGTACTGAATTGGGTTTCTTTTAAAATGAACTTTTGCTAATAATTCTATTTCAAATTCTACTTATGCAGAAACTTAAACTTTACCTGCATTCAACCCACAATCCCATCCTTGGGGGTAAAATATAAAAGGATATTTAATCAGGGAGATTATAGTACAAGTGTGGTAAAAAAAATTCCCTACCTAAATTACTCACCCCATTTCCTGTTTTACCAGCAACCACGCTGCATGCTGCAGGTCATTAGTCACACCCAGAGAGGAAAAAAAGGAAGAGAAAACACAAACAAGTGAAACGAAACAAAACTGAAAAGCCTTTCTAAGTGACAACGCATTTTAATTTAGGTTTCCTATTGCCAGGCAGGAGAAAGGGCCCAAGCAGTAACAGTCACTATGTTAACTCTTCCAAATGCATGCGTGCAAGTCACCTCCATCAAAACCTGGAAATCTAATTAACTCCACTGGTGTTTTTCTGTCACTCTAATTTTTTTTTAATAAAGGGAGAGATGCAAGATATAAGGCAGCTTGTATCAAAATTCAGGTAGTGCACACAAATATATCATTTTTAAATGTGCTTTCCCCTACTTCCCACTCCCATGCTCACCCTAAACAATCTTGCTCTCCATCTCCTTCCAATATCTGTGCTATTACTCAATTACCCAGCCTACTGTAATTCTCTCTATAACAGTCTTCCTTTGCCCTTGTTTTGTTACCTGCAGCTTATCCAAATACTGCCCTCGGACTTGTTTGGAAAGCCCAAAAAATGAACGTATAATGCCATTTCTAGCATCTCTTTGATGGCTGCCTGTCTTGTACAAGACTCAAATTCAAGATACTGTTACTAGCACACAGAGCAGACATCCCAATGCAGAGCCAGCCTTAGCAACAGCAGGGCCAAATTTGGACCATTTTGGTGGGATCTCTTGAACTTAAGATTAATGCATTGTATTAAAAACAAATCAATATCTATATTTATTAGCTTAGAGCTTGACATAAAGGGTCTGATTTTAGAAGGGATGCATATAAGTTCCTATTTTAAAGGACTTATGCGTGTGCTTTAGGTGGTCACTATTCTGTAAGCGCATGCATAAGTCCTATTATGCATACTTTCAGTTTGGGTGTGCACAGGGCAGAAATTGGGTGGAGCTTAAATTTATGCACATAAGTTATAAAATATTATAACCTACACACATCTGAACAATCTAGGCATGGACACGTACTGCTATGACTAGACTGAAGCACATTTTTATGCCCCTTTTTATAAAGGACATGTGTATTTCACTTTATAAAATAGGCTCCAAATACGCATGTGGCAATGCGCGCTAACCATGCAGGAGTTTATAAAATTACCTTTAAAATGTTTTAGATTTCTTTGTAAGTACAGTTTTATATTTTTCTTGCTTTCTGTTCTGCAAATTCTTTCAAAATCCAGTAGATCTCTCAACCCTAGTGCGGAACCCCTTGAGTTAAATAGGTTTGATTGGTCTAGAGCCTACCCTGCGCTGTTGTACCTATCTAGACATTTAATTCCTTATGTCCAGTTCATTCTCTCCAGTCACAATGTGGACACATCATTTCCTCTCCTAGGTCTATTCATTTTGAATATACATGTTGGACCACATTCTTGTTTCTGGCACCACTATTATGAAATTCTTTGTCTCGGTCTTTGCAGTCCAAGAAGTCTTATAGCAGGCCTTGACAAATTTTGTGCAGATTTAGAAGCCAGGCCAAAATCTTAGGAACCAGTGCCTACAACTTCCTCATGTTCCCCCCCCCCCCCCTCCCAAGTTCTCTCACGCTGGCCTCATGTTCTCGTGAGGCCAGCGCCAGAGCTCCTACACCATGCATCATTTATTTATTTAACTTTCTTATATACCGCGCTCTTTACACCAGTGCGGTTTACATGTAACGCAATTATGCAGAGCGGGGGATTGCACTGCATTTACATTATAACAGGGGGTTTTGTACAGGAAACAAACGAACAGGGTAACTATGTGCAAATAAACTATCAACATATGTACATGGATCATTCATCTATATATATTGGATCTGTTGTGTGCATGTTATCAGTGTAATGAGTGCAGTGCTACTTATAAGAGAGGTTGGTGTTTGGTGGGCTAAAAGGAGATTGTTTGCATGGGCTCATAGGTGTAGCAGGGGGTGTGTGATGACCTGGGTGTGAGTAGTATTGTAGGAACAGGTGATGTTTAAGTGCCTTCCTAAATTGGGTAAGATCGCTTATGGCCCGGATAGCAGGGGGTAGGGCGTTCCAGCAGGTCGGTGCATAAAAGGCGAATGCTCTGTTCTTGGCTGATTGCGAGCATTTTATGGTTTCCTTTGGGATGATTAATGTGTTGACTGAGGCTGATCTCCTGACTCTGTTTAGGTGTGTCGTATGGATGAGATCTGTGAGTGAAGTGGAAGAGTTTTTATTAATGGCTTTGCGAGTCAGTGTCAGAACTTTGAAGGTGATCCTGGATTGAACTGGGAGCCAGTGCAGGTTTTTTAGGATAGGGGTTATGTGTCCCCTCCTTGATGCCCCGAGCAGCACTCTGGCGGCCGCGTTCATTGCTAGTTGAAGCGGGTTTAAAGTGTTTTTCGGAAGGCTGTGTAGTATGGCATTCACGTAATCAAAGTGCAGGATTATTAACGCCTGATAAACTGTCCGATAATCTTCTGGTTCTAGTAGTTGTCTCAGGTGGCAGAGTGTCTTGATTTTGTTGTATATTGTCTTGATCATATTGTTTATCTGGGCCCTCATGTTGAGATGTTGGTCGATCGTGACTCCAAGGTACCGGATTGTGTGCTTGCTTAGGAGCTCCGCATCCCTGACCTTCAGGGAGCTGGGTGGTATGAATGTTGTGTTTCTTGTAAGGAAGAGAACTTCTGTTTTCTTAAAATGTATTCTTAGTTTCTGTGAGAGTAGCCAATCAGTAACAGCATCAAAACAAGCGGTCAGGGGTGAGAGGTCTGGTTCGTTTAGTAGGAAAGGCATATATAGAAGAACATCATCGGCGTAGATCAGGCAGTTAATGTTGAACGAGCAGACAAGGTTGCATAAGGGCTGCATGTAAATGTTAAATAGAAGGGCTGACAGTGATGATCCTTGCGGGACTCCTTTTTCTTGGAGGAAGGAAGAGGATGTTGTGGGACCGGAGCGCACTTGTTGCCATCTATTGGTTAGGTACGAGGCGCACCATAATAAAGTGTTGCCCTGGACGCCCTTCTCACTAAGACGGGAGAGGAGCATTTTGTGACATACGGTGTCAAATGCCGCGGCAATGTCAAGGAAGATCAGGGCGAATCCTTGTTTGGCATTATCCATCCCGATGGTAAGGGTGTTGAGTAATGTGGTTAGCATTGTTTCAACTCCGTGTGAACTGCGGAAGCCATGTTGACAAGGGTCGAGAGGGGTGCATTTTTTTTTTTTAAATTTTAGCTGTATTTATATCCCGCTTTTCACCGGGTCAAAGCGGTCAATTGGGGGATAAATTTAATACGAGGGGATATGAGACACATATGCTAATACTTACAGGGAACATGGGCAATGGAGGGTTAAGTGGCTTGCCCAAGACCACAAGGAGTGCCTATAGGACTAGAAATCCCATTCCCTCCGGCCTGAGATTGCTGTCCCCAGGTGGGACTTGAACTCCCGGTCCTCCGGCCTGAAGTACCTTGTCCTAACCACTAGACCACTCCTCCCCAATGATCTCAATGTGTTAGTCAAGTTGCCGATGTACCACCTTCTCGATGATCTTTGCTAGTAGCGGGATGCTTGATATTGGCCTGTAGGAATCCATCTTTGCTGGGTCCAGTTTACTATTTTTCAGTAGCGGCCTTATTGCTGTATGCTTCAGGCTCTGTGGGAAGATCCCCGTTGAAAAGGATAGTCCGATGAGTTTGGAGAGGAAAGGGCTAAGTTCAGACTGAAGGGATTTTATCCAAAATGCTGGACAGGGGTCGTTAGGTGCTGTAGTGGTATTTATGGTGGATATGATGTCTTGTATACTTCTCTCAGATGGGGTAGAAAAAGTGGTGATGATGTGGTTACTGTCTAGTGCGGCAACCAATGAGGTACATGGCAGGGATATGTGGGTGGAGTTGTAGTGGGTGTGTGTGTTGGATTGAGCTAACTTGGCTTGTAGATAGTCTGCATATTCTTGAGGGTTGGGGAGACTTGGTTGTGCGGATGTGGGCTCCTTTGCTAAGGACTTGACTAGGCTGAAGAGCTCGTGTGGCTTGTTTAGTGAACGTTGTAGTATCTCCGTATGATATTGTTTCATACGTTTTGTGACATCAGCTCGGTGTTTTTTCAGGTGATCCTTGTATTTGCTATCAGCTTCAGATAGCAGGTGTCACTCTGGGTATGTGGTGCAATAGGGGCGTGCCTAGCCATGCGTGGGATGTGGAGGTGGGTGCCTTTATGTGGGTGATGTGAGGGCTGCAGTGCATATGTGTGTATGCTGCACAGTTGGGGAGCCTCTGTGTATGGCGCAGAAGTGGGGTGTCTGTGTGTGTGATATATGGTGCGGAGGTGAGGTGCCTGTATGTCATGTGACGATGGGATGCATGTGTGTGTCTGTCTGTTGTATGGAGGTAGGGTGCCTGTGCAAGTGTAGTGCAGGGGTGAAGTGCTTGTGTGTGTGTTCTGGGGGTTGGAGGATGCACCTTTTGAAATATACAGATTGTGTCATTTTTGTCCTCTTGAATTAATCCCTTTAACTTCCAACACCTTGAACTCTTCCCTCTCCACTTCAACCCCTCCCCACTGTTCCACTTCCAGTCTTTTCCCTTCTTCCTGCCCCCTAGCACTTCCACCACTTGCCCTCCATTCCCCCTATTCTTTCTTTTGAATTTTTAAAGGTATTGTCCCTTTACATTTTTGCTGCCTTACTCTCCCTTCTTACTTTTTTTTTCTGAAGGCTCCAGATCTAGTAGCCCACGGCCTGTGGGGGAGAGGATCCCTGCAGGCTGCCTCTGCTTTGTGCTTCCTCTGCTGTTCTGCCCCTAGGGATACAAGTCCATGGGCAGAAGGGATCTTTGCCACGATTGTAGCTTTCTCCTCTTCTGCCTGTGGGGGATGGGATCCCCGTGGGCTGCCTGCTGCATCCAAGACATGATCGCAGCTTTCCACTCCTGTTCTGCCAGCAGATTAAATCCTCATGCGCAAACAGAAGGGATCTTCTGCCCATGATAGGGGGGAGAGGAGAAAATCTCAGGCACCAGATGTAAATTTCTGGTCGTCATGGAGACCTGGTGCCTGGGATTTGTTAAGTCCTGCATTATAGCATGTTTAAATGTGCTCTGAAATCTTTTTCTTGTTCCAGGCCTTTTCAGGTCCAACTGAGCAAAACTTATAGAAGTTAGTTTAGAATAAACTGTAGAAAGATACACACCATCTAGGCTTGTAAATCAAGGAGTTTTACTGATTCACATGCACCAACGGACCTTTATGCATACAGTTTCACTTGGTCGCTATCCTCTTAAGTATGTGCATAAGACCGATGATGCTTACTTTCACTATGGGCGTGCACATTGAGAGAGCTTGGGTAGAGCACACAAGCACACATGTAAATTATAAAAACATATTTTACACATGTTCTTGAGAAATCTAGGTGTTGATCGTGCCTATATAGTGTAGTTACTCACCTGTAACAGGTGTTCTCGGGGACAGCAGGAATCAGTCCTCACATATGGGTGACATCGGCACTGACGGAGCACTCATAGAAGCATCCCCCCAGCTTTCAAAGAAAGCCTTTGGGAGATGCCACCACACATGTGTGATCCCCTTCCTGCCCAAGGGTGCCATCTTGCTCAATCAGATGACATAGCTAAAAGAAGGCAAAAATAAATGCTGGTAAGGAGCAACTCCTAGGGTAGGAGGGAGGGTTGTGAGGAATGATTCCTGCTGTCCCCAGAGAACACCTGTTACAGGTGAGTAACTACGCTTTCTCTGGGAACAAGCAGGAAGTCAGTCCTCACATATAGGACCCAGCTACAGGCTACCAAAAGTCCATAGCAAAAATAGAGGCTCTCTCACAGGGAGCTGCAAGCAGAAGCAATTTAGTCCCTGTACACAGACCACAGTAGAACCCTTGTGTCCGATGAAACCAGCACTCCGGTAGCCTGAACACAGAAGGACCGGTGGGTAGGAGCTGTCTAAAATCCAAAAAAGGTTATGGAGCACAGCCTTTCTGAAGGCACTGTCCTGTCGGGACTCTCTTTCCAGGCAGTAATGGGCTGAGAAGGTATGCATTGAAGACCAGGTGGTGGCCCAGCAGATGTTCACTATTGGGACAGAGCACAAGTTTGCCACCGAGGCCGCCATGGCCCTGACATGGTGCGTCATGACACGGTCTTCCAGTGGGAGCCTCGCCTGCTCATAAGCGAGGGCAATACAGTTTGCCACTCATGTGGACAGCGTATGCTTGGTCACCACCTCCCCCAGCCCACTGGGGTCATAGGAGATGAAAAACTGAGGCTTTGCGGTGGCCTTGAGTGCGTTGGATAAAGAAGGACAAAGCCCTCTTACAGTCCAAGGTGTGAAGGACCATCTCTGCCCGACTGGAGTGAGGTCTTCGAAAGAAGGTAGGGAGCACCACTTCCTGGTTGAGATGGAAGGACGACGCTACCTTCGGCAGGAATTTGGGGTGCAAATGGAGCACCACTCTGTTCTTGTAGAACCTGGTATAGGGTGCCTCTGCCACAAGGACCTGAAGCTTGCTAACTCTGGGAGCGTAGGTGAGCGTGACCAGGAAAGACACCTTCCAAGAGAGGTAGCGGATATGACAGGTAGTCAGAGGTTCAAAGGGCGGGCGAGTGAGCTGTCCTAACACCACATTGAGGTCCTATTCAGTTGCCGGAGGGTGAACCGGGGGCTTCGATAAGAGCAGGCCCCGAATGAATGGTTGGGCCGAGAGAGGCTTACCATCCACCGGATGGTGGTGCGCCGCTAAGGCACTAAGGTGCACTTGGACGGAGTTAGACTTGAGCCCGGACTGAGAAAGGTGGAGAAGGTACTGTAGCACCAGAACCACCGGACAGGAGAAAGGGTCAGCCCCGTGTTCAGCACACCAAACAGAGAACCTGTGCCATTTGAGGGTGTAAGGCTTCTTAGTAGAGACCTTGCAAGAGGCCATCAGAATGTCTTCCACCTCAACCGGAAGGTTGAAAGGGGCCAGAATCACCCTCTCAGCAGCCAGGCTGTCAGCGACAGGGACCCCAGGTTGGGGCATAGGAGAGAGCCCCCCTCCTGAGATAGGAGTCCCAGGGCGGTCCCCAAGGGGATGGGGGTCTCCACCGTCAACTGCAGAAACAGTGGGAACCATAGTTGCCTGGGCCACCGAGAGGCTATCAGGATGAGCAAAGCCCTGTCACGGAGGGTCCTGAACAAGGTCTTTGCGATCAGCGGTGTAGGAGGGAAGGCATACATGAGGCCTTCCAACCATGAGACCAGGAACGCTTCTGCTGCCACCCATCACAGGTACCAACCAGAGCCGGAAAAGCCGACTGGCTACCCTGGGGTCCAGCTGCCACTCGTGCAGCTGGAGAACTCTGTTGAGCCTGTCGGACAGCAGGTTGTCCTGGCCTGGCAGGTACACTGCCTGCAGGAGGACACCTTGTTGGGTTGTGTACAAGCAGAGGATCAGTGCCTCCTGACAAAGGGTACGAGACCCTGTGCCCCCCTGTTTGTTCACACAGAACATCGCCACTTGGTTGTCCGTCTGGACCAGCACCGGCTGGTGACACAGGTGGTGACAGAAAACCCTCAGGGCTAGATGAATGGCTCAGAGCTCCAGGAGGTTAATCTGCTGGGTGCTCTCGTCTGGTGACCAGTTGCCCTGAGTGCGGAGATCTCCGCAGTGGGCTCCCTAGCCGAGTGGGGAGGCATCCCTGTTGAAGACTCGAGGGGCTTGGGGCCTGAAAAGGCATGCCTGCCTCGAGATGCTGGGGAGACTGCTACCAGACCAGAGAATCCGCCAGTTGGCAGGTCACAGAAACTCTGTCTTGGAGGCGGCCCGTTGCCTGAGACCACTGGTCCTGGAGACACCACTGCGCTGACCTCATGTGGAGGCGAGCATCAGGAGTGACATGGACTGTGAAGGCCATGTGCCCAAGGAGGCACAGGAGAAGCCGAGCAGGCACCGAGGGACGGTACTCTATGTCCCAAGCCAGAGTACTGAGACAATTAGCTCGGTCCCTGGGAAGAAAACCTTCGACTGGAGATTGTCGATCTTTGTCCCAATGAACTCCAGACACTGTATCGGGAGGAGGTGAGACTTGTAGCAATTTATGACAAACCCCAAGTGCTGCAGAACCTGGATGGTGCGTGCGGTGGCCTGCTACACCTCTGAGGCCATGCCTCCCTTTATGAGCTAGTCATCCAGGTAGGGAAATATGAAGACTCCCTGGAGACTCCCTGGAGGCTAGGCCGAAGGGGAGCACCCTATACTGAAAACGCCTGTCCCCCACTACGAACCACAGGTACTGCCTGTGGTTGGAGTGGATGAAGATATGGGTATAAGCATCTTTGAGGTCTAAGGAGCATAGGCAGTCTGGAGGTAGGGCAGCAATGTTCCAAGGGAGAGCATCTTGAACTTCTCCCTCACCAGGAATCTGTTGAGGTTGTGCAAGTTGAGAATGGGCCTCAGGCCCCCTGTCCTTTTTGTCACGAGGAAGTACCTGGAGTAGAACCCCTTTCCCTTGAGATGGTGGGGCACCGGTTCCACCGCTTTGTCCTTGAGAAGACCTGCTAATCCTTCAGTAGAAGGTCTCGGTGGAGGGGAGACCTGAGGTGCTCTCCTGGGAAATAAGGGGGAGGTGTCTGAGTCAGGTGGAGGAGGTAACTGTCACTGACTACCCTTAGTGCCCAGGAATCAGTGGTGATGGTCACCCACCTCTGGGCATAGAGGGCCAGATGTCCCCCTATGGGCTGCTGATCTCCTTGGGGTAGACAAGCTATGCTCAAGGAGTCAAAAACTCTCCCCTGGCTGGGCCGGAGCCAGTGCTTGGAGTTTTGGAGCCTTCTGCTTACATGGGCCATGCCCATGTCCCTTGGCCTGCTGACCCCGTTGGGCAGCTGGGGAGGCCTGATAAGGTGGGTAGCTTCTGTAAGCAGCTCCCTTCCTCAGGTAGGAGGACTTTTTACCTGAGCCCTTCTGTCGGGGAGGGGCAGCGGTCTCTTTGGAGAGCCTGGTCCTCGTCATGAACTTGGTCTCCAGCTCAGCAGCCTTGTCGGTCATGGGTTTGCCAAAGAGGGCCTCTCCTTTGTAAGGGACATCGATCAATTTGTCCTGAACCCACTGCTCGAGGTCGGACGATTGTAGCCAAGCTTGGCGGCGTGCACCGATGCCAGCCGCCGCTACTCGAGCTGCCGACTCGAGCCCATCATAAGCCGCTTGAGACATGAATTTGGAGCATTCATGGACAGCTTTGGTCAGGTTCTTGAACCGCTGCAAGGGTTCCTCGGAGAGACCAGTTGAGAACCCAGCAAGTTCCTTCGCCAGGTCTCTCAAGTACATGCCCATGTACAGCTCGTAGGCCTGGATGCGGCCGATGAGCATTGAGCCCTGGTAGCACTTTCTGCCGAGGGCATCCAGGGTGCGGGTCTCCCTGCCGGGGGGCACTGAAGTTCATCTTCTGGCTTTTCAGCTGACGCATGGCCAACTCCATCACAATGGCGTTATGCAGCAGCTGTGACTTTTGAAAACTCGGGCTCCGGCGGACTCGATTCATCGAGTCGAGCCATTTGCTCACCACCAGCACTGAAGCCGGTGTCTCCCACATTCGGAGCATCAGCCATTCCAGGATGGAAGGAATGGGCACCGTTAGCGATTCTTGCGGAGGGGCCTTGTACTGGAGGATTTCCAACTCATCCGCTCGAGGGTCCTCCTCTGACTTTGTCAGGAATGCCAGGGCATTAGACATGTCCTTGACAAAATCAAGGAAACCCATGTCCTCGGGCGGGAAAAGCTGTCGAGGCTCCAAGACAGGAGAGTCAGTTGGGATGTCGTGGAGGCGATGAGGATCAGAGGACTTCTCGTCCTTCGTCTCCCACTCGTAGTAGTCCGTCAAGGACTCATAAGAGGGCTGCTCTGCAGGCCTCAGGGCCCCCGACGCCCTGAAGCTGGTATCCGTCAAACTTACCAGGGATGACCGCCTTCCCATCGAGAGGGACTCAGATCGTGACCTCGGCCAAGGATTGACTTGAGGCTGAAGGACCGGCTCAACCTCCGGGGACGTTGAAGGCCCGGTAGTCGGGGCGGATGAACCGGTCATGCCAGACAACAGCGCCCGCTGCTGGTCCATGAAGGCAGACAAACTGTGCTCCAGGGCTGCCATTCTGGACTCCAGACTAGAAGGCTCCACAGCCTACGGTGCGGGCACCGAGGGACTCGGGCCCGACGCCGGCTCCCCCAAAGGGGAATGCTCGATGAGGATAGTGTCTGGGGACAGAGGCCGGTCCATGGTCGGATCTTTCCGGGGGACCTTCGCAGGTCACTCCTTCTCAGATGCCTCGGATGAATGCCTTGGACTGCGGGACAGGGCCCGGGAAGCACCCGGCTGATCGAAACTATCCAAGGACACCACCTTTGAGGGCTTTTTCCTGGGTTCCCTCAAGGGAGACCCTCTTTCTGAGGACCCACGACGAGGCTCGGGCTCAGAAGGTTCCGCCCGAGATATCGGGGCCTCGGACGAGGCCCTTGCCTTCGGAGGCACCAGGGACTCGGGGAAAAACTTATCATGCTGCTGCTGGCGGCTCTTTAGGGCCTTACTGGACATCCTCTTGCAGAGGCCGCAGGGTTGTGGTCTGGCCCAAGGCAGCGGACACAGCAGTTATGTGTGTTGGTCAAAGATATAATTTTAGAGCACTGATCACACTTCTTTTTTTTTTTTTTTTTTTTTTTTTATTCAAGTATTTGATACATATTACAACCAACCATAAGCAAAGGACAATCACATAGAAAAATTACATAATAGTTACAGAAATTCAAGTAAAGGAAAATTAAAGAGATAAAGTCCACATTACGGAAACCAGAGTGTGATAAATGCAGAAAACAATCATGAGAAAAACTAGGCTCATTCAAGTCAACATCCAAGGAGATTAACTAACTAATTTACTCAACCCCTTCAGCCTGAACTACGCCCTGCCGATCCATGATAAATTGCTCTAAATGGGCAACGTCTGAAAAAACATACGTTGCACTATTATAATTCACAATACATTTGCAAGGAAATCGAAGAAAGAACGAGGCACCCAACTGAAGAACCCGAGGCTTTAAAGCTAGAAACAGCCTCCGCCTTAGCTGGGTGCCTCGTGATACATCCGGGAAAACATTGACCCTGTGCCCACAAAAAACTGTTACCTTATGCTTGAAAAAAGCTTTAAGTATACGTTGCTTGCAACCCACAGAAGTCAAAGTAACGATTAAAGTGGAACGAGAGTTAATTAACTCGGAAGAGTCTTCCAAAAAGGCGGTTAAGTCTGAAATGGAGGGCTCAATATTATCAAGCTCTCCTTCAGCGTTAACATTCCGTCTAAAACGTGAAATATAATACAAATGAGACACTTCTATCGGATCAGATATAAGCAAAACTTCCTTCAGGTATTTATCAAACAAAATTTTAGGGGCCAAAAGAGATGTACAGGGAAAATTTAAGAACTGTAGATTGCAAGCACGTAAAGAATTCTCTAAAGCTTCTAGTTTAGTATGCACAATCAGGGAATCCTTGATCCCAGCCACATTAGACAATTGTAATGAGGGAAGCTGCGATTCCAGTCTAAGAACAGCCGCATCTACAGAAGAAACCTTTTCATTTAACTGCTGAAAAGTAGAAACAGTTTCAGAGGTAAAATCACATAGCAAACTTAAAGTAGAGGACAGTTTAACATCAATACCCTGCAAAGCTGCCCATAGATCCTTTAAAGTAATCTCCTTATCAGGCGGTAAGGGTTGGAGGACCGAAAAGGCCCCCTCCTGCACCAGCCGAACCGGTTTAGGTAAAGTAACAGGAACATCAGGTATAACCCTTACCGAGTCTAAAGCTTTCCCAGTGGCTAGCAAAGGTGAAGAAACAGCAGGACAAGGAGGCAGGGTCCTCCTTCCTGAACTGAGGGAGGCACCTTCGGGGGAGGACGGCGCTACAGGGCGTGAGACAAAATGCTTATCCAGGGGAGGAAGTGACGTCATCGGTGCGGATGGCAGCCTAAGTTAGGAGCTCTGGCGTGGCACCCCGCTAAAGGTGAAAAAGCAGCCCCCAAAGATCGGTACAGTACCCCAGACCGTGGATAGTGGTGGCGGAAAGAGTGGTGGTGGTACGGGGTGAGATGACGACGCGCAAGAAGGCAGCAGACCTGAAAGAATTTGCCTATAGTGGCGCGCAGGTCGGAGGACGGGAGGCTAAGATGGCGGCGGGGGAGAGACAGCCCCGGGAAACTGTTGAGAGCCTGATACCGCGTGCGCTGGAGACAGAAAAGGGAGCGATGGTGGTGAATGGAGTCTCCCGAGCTGAACTGAAAGCATGGTTTGGGGAGCTGAAGACGGAGTTGGCGGCTGTGAAAGCAGAAGTAGGTGAAGTTTGCAATGAATTACGGGAGGAAGTGAGTGAGCTGAGCAGGCGAACGGAGGTACAGGAACAGCAATTAGAGACTGTACAAAAGCAACAGGGGGAATTGGCACACTCGATGAAAGCATGGGAGGAGTGGAAAGCGCAACTTCAGTATAAGATGGAGGATCTTGAAAATCGCACGCGACGAAATAATTTGCGCATTCGAGGTGTGCCTGAGAACCCTGAATTTATGGACAGTCGGAGGGTAGCTGCAGCCATCTTTCAGGCTATCTTGATGGAGGGAGAGGAGGATATGGTGGGGGCAAAGGTGGCCCTGGATAGAGCACATCGCGCATTGGGTCCCAGTCGGCCTAATCGGCCACGTGACATTGTAGTCTGCTTACATGATTTTGCCATAAAGGACAAGATAGCCACGAAGATGCGGAGCAAGAGAGAGTTTGTGTGGCAGGGGTATAAGGTGGCCATCTATGCAGACCTGGCGGCAGGGACCCTGCAGAGAAGGCGGGAGATGCAACCTATTATGACGCTGTTGCGGCAGGAGAATGTACGCTATCGATGGCTCTACCCGAACTTGGCGGGTGCAAAACTGTACGGAGGCGCAGAAGGCCCTGCGTGAAGCTGGACTGGGCGGACAGCAGCGACGACCAGGAGAGATCTTGGAACAGCGGCCTGATCGGGACTCATTGCTGGCGGGAAAGGAGAGCCTTCCCAGTCCAAGGCAGAATCAGCGGGAGGAGGCAGCCCAGTCGGGGCAGACGTGAAGGACTGAGTGGACTCCACTGGATTTTCTTGTTTTGCAATTTGTTGGACTTGTTTGACCCAGTATTTTGGGTTTGTTGCCTTGAGGGCTTTGGTAGTGTTGAGAGGGAGGGGGGTGGTTGGGCGGTGGGGAGGAGGGATGGATGGGCAATGTGGGGTTGAGGTTGGGCTTAATTGGATGGTTGGGTGAGGAGGTGGGGGAGTGGGAGCTGCAGGGGGGGGTGGAGACATTGGGGAGTATTGAAATGGTTGGGGAGGGAGTTGGCGGAGGTGGGGGAGGGGACTTTAGGGAGGTGAAATGGCTGGAGAGGGAGGGATGGATTGGAAGGGGGGGGTTTCTTGGGGGTTGATATCCCGTTGTGTGAGCATTGTAGGGGGGGGTGGGAGGCTGGGGGGTTAAGAGTATGGAGGGGTGGGGATGGGGTTGAGCGGGCTAGTAATGAGCAAGAGGGGGGTGGAGAGCAGCGGAGGAGGGGGTATGTGGGGTGGCTGGGGGGGGACTGGGTTGCTCTGCACTGATGGGCACTACTCTGCGGGAGGCCTCCGGAGGAGGGAGGACGGGGTTAAGGGGGGAAGGGGAGGGGGTGTAGGGGGGGAGGGAGAGGGGGAGGGGGAGGGGGGAGGGGGTCGGGGTGCGGGGGGGGTAAGGAGGGGAGATCGGAGACTACAGGGGAGACAGGGGCAGGGGGTAGTGGGGGAGCAAAAACTGCAGGTGGTTACCATTAATGCTAAGGGCCTGCGTACTTGGAGGAAGCGTAGATTGGTTGAGAAGGAGGGAGCACGGACTAGGGCGGATTTTGTTTGTGTTCAGGAAACACATCTGCGGGTGGGGCAGGAACGGATGTTAGAGACACGGAGGTACCCTAAGGTGGTGTTGGCGGGGCAGAGGGCCGAATCGCGAAAGGGGGGAGTGGCCATAATGGTGGGAGCTGGGATGCGGGATAAGGTGGTGGGGGAGTACCGGGACAAGAAGGGGCGGTATGTGGGGGTTAAGGTGCAGCTGGAAGGGGAGATGGTGTGGATTTTTAGCGTTTATGGACCGAACGAGGGGCAGGGAGAGTTTTATACCGCTATGCGGGCAGATTTGGAGAAGCTGGGGGATTTGCCGATAATTGTTTGGGGGGATTTTAATCTGACGGTGAATCCCCGACTAGACAATGGACAGGGAGCGGGAGGGGGGAAGCGCCGAGAGCGGTCACTCATGTTGGCGATGAAAGCCGGCCTCGGGTTGGTAGATGCCTGGCGTTGCCGGAATCCGGGACGGAAACAGTATACCTACTACTCCATGCCACATGGGTGCTATAGTCGAATAGATATGATATGGATAGATAGTGGGTGGATGAGTAAGGTGGCAGAGGTAGAGCAGGGATCGATCACGTGGTCGGATCACGCTCCAGTGAGCATTGAGTTCAATTTGGGGTATAAGGACACGGGCGTGAAGTTCTGGAGGTTGAATGATTCGTTGCTGGACGATCCTGCTGTAGTAGAACGAACGGTAGGGGTTATTAAGGAGTATAAGGGTTTCAATTTGAATGGGGAGGTGGGGCTTGGAATGGTATGGGATGGTATGAAGGCCGTGGTGCGGGGACATTTACTGGGTGAGGCGTCGAGGCAGAGGAAGCTGCAAGGGGAGGAGGAGGAGCACTTACTAGGGGCTATTAGGACGTTGGAGGGCAGTCATCAATGTGACCTGAATGAGGGGGTCCTCGGCGAGTTGCAGCAATTGCGTGGACGGTTAGGTCAGATGCGAGCCAGTAAGATGGCCTATGAACTGAATGTACTTAAGCAAGCCATGTTTGAGGGGGGAAATAAGGCAGGGACCCGTTTGGCAAGGAGGTTAAGGGCTAGGGTGGCCCAGTCGACGATAGGCAGTATACGGAATGGGAGAGGACAGCTAGTGTCGGGGAACAATGAGATACGCGCGACATTCCGCGAATATTATCAACAGTTGTACAGCAGTGAAGTGAGAGGTGGAGTAGAGAAAAGCAGGCAATATCTGGAAGGGTGCGACTTGCCCAAGTTAGACCCGGGGGTGGGGGAGGAGTTGGATCGGCTCATTACGGTGGAGGAGGTGGCAGAGGCAATCAAAACCTTGAAGTTGGGGAAGGCACCAGGCTTAGATGGCCTGACCGGGAAATTTTACAAAGTTTTTCAGGGGGTGCTGGAACCGCTGTTGGTGGATGTTTTCAATGGGGTTCTTCACATGGGAGCAGTCCCAGATACGATGAAGGAGGCAGGGATCACTATTCTCTTGAAGCCGGGTAAGGACCCCATGGTTTGTGGCTCTTATAGACCGATCTCTCTTCTGAATGTGGATGCAAAGCTATTGGCGAAAATATTGGCTATGAGGTTGCAGCGGGTATTACCTTCTCTGGTGCACGTGGACCAGACAGGTTTTGTGGCAGGGAGACAAGGGGGGGATAACATCAGACGCTTGTGTAACCTCACCTGGGAGGTGGAAAGAACGGGACAGAAGGCGGTGTTTATTTCTGTCGACGCAGAGAAGGCCTTTGATAGGGTGGAGTGGGACTTTTTATTGATGGTCTTGGAAAAGGTGGGGTTGGGGGAGAATTTTATTAAATGGATTCGTGCTTTTTATACAGGGCCTAAAGCTCGCGTACGGGTCAATGGGAGCTATTCTGAAGGGTTTGGGCTAGGGAGGGGGACTCAACAAGGATGTCCGTTGTCGCCCTTGCTCTTTGCGTTAGCTATTGAACCACTGGCTGACCGGGTCAGGAGAGCGGTGGATGTCAAAGGGGTGCTTATGAATGCTTGGGAGTCAAAGATAGCTTTGTTTGCGGATGACATTATTTATACTCTGCGAGAGCCTTTAATATCTTTGCCGGTGTTAATGAAGGAAATAGAACAGTATAGTAAAGTGTCAGGGTACAAAATCAATGGAAGTAAAACCAAGATTCTGGGGTTTAATTTAGGGGAGCGGTTAGAGTCGAGTCTTAGAAGTAGTTTTCCGTTTCGGTGGGTGAAGGGCGATTATAGGTACTTGAGGATACAGATGGGGGTGGACTGGCGGCGGATTTGGGAGCAGAATTTTGGTGCGCTCATGAAAGCGGTAAGGAGTGACCTGACCCGGTGGCAGAATTTATATTTGACCTGGATTGGGCGCATAGCGGTTATAAAAATGAATGTGCTGCCTCGTTTTCTTTTTCTGTTTGGATCAATCCCGGGTAAGATCCCACAAAGCTACTTGCGCAGAGCACAACGTCTGCTCCTGGATTTTATCTGGGCGGGGGGACGAGCTAGGGTGTCGCAAGCTACTTTATATCGGGATCAGCGGGCGGGAGGAATGGGAGTCCCTTGGCTGGAGAAGTATTACATCGCGGCGCAAGTGAAGGCAGTGGCAAGTTGGCAGGGGGGAGGGGGGGAGGGGGGGAGACCCCTATCTGGGTGGAATTGGAACAGCTGAGAGGAGAGGGAGTGAGCCTGCAAATGTGGATGTGGGACCCGGGGGGGAGGCGGGGGAGAGGGGGTGGGGGGAACCCCTTTAGGGAATACACGCAGCAGCTGTGGGGGAGTGTGAAGGGGACACTATTGAGGGGGAAGCGCTATACTAGAGATACTTTTATCAAGGGGATGGCTGATTTCTATCCTGGGAGGGAGGGGGGGGTGTTTACGGAATGGGGGGCTTTGGGGTTAAAGACCCTGGGACAGCTAATAGATGGCGGAGGGGGGGTTAGGTCGTTTACTGAATTGCAGGAATTATATGGGGTGATGAACAGACACTATTTTGCTTATGTACAACTGGTGTACTACATTCGGAGGAGGGGGGTAGGGACTGATTTGCGAAAAGGGGCTACTCCATTTGAAATGGCAATGAGGAGGGGGGGTGGGAGGAGGGGGTTAATCACGCTATTGTATGCGGAGTTGTGTGATCCGGGGGGAGAATGTACGAGGGGGAAGAGCAAAGGGGAGTTGGCGTGGGAACAACAACTGGGGGGGGAATGGGGGGAGGAGAGGTGGGATCAGATTTATAAATGGACCAGGCGTCTGGCCCCAGGTCCTTCTTGTCTGGAAAATAGTCTCAAAATGAGGCATCAAATGTATTGGACCCCCTGGAAGTTGAAGAGGTTTAGACCTCAGGAATCAGGAGATTGTTGGCGGGGATGTGGGAGGCGGGGGGATTTGTTTCATATAGTGTGGGGTTGTGTAAAGGTTCAATTGATGTGGGGTGCTTTGCAGAGTTGGCTTCAGGATCTGGTAGGGGGGGGAAGTGATCCTTACGGCGTCTATGATTTTATTAAACGAAATGCCTGAGGGGGGAGACCGGGAGCTGATACGGTTTGTGGGGTGTTGTGTAGGGGCGGGGCGGGGGCGATTATGGCCAGGTAGAGATGCGAGGGGGCCCCGACCCTGGGGATGGTACTGCAACGCATTGATCACCTCTGGACTATGAGTGCTATCACTGCTCACCAGAGACATGCAGTGAAGGCCTTTAAAGCAGTTTGGGATAGGTATGAGGCCTGGCGAGAGGGTTGAGGGGGGGGGGGTTGGGGGGGGCTTAGGTGGGGGGGGGGGGGTAGGTTGCATAATTGGAAATTTGTTGATGTATTATTGGGAGTCTATGGGGGTTTGATGTATAATGTTGGTTGAAGTGTGTTTGATTTGTTATTCAATAAAAATTCAAGTTACAAAAAAAAAAAAAAAAATGCTTATCCAGGGGACCCACTACAGGAGCACCCTCCACTGGCATGTCTCCCGTTCGCCCAGCTTTACCCTTCCTTTTCCCCATCTATACTACACCTCAACAAACACAAACCAAGACAATGTAAAGAAAGAACATACGGAAGCGCCTTCCGCCGCAGTGGCGCCAAAGGGGCGTGTCCTGTCCCTTTGAACACGCCCCTTCGAGCCACGCTCCGCGGTTAAGAAACTGCAGGAAACCTATATGCGAAAGGGGTCCTCGCTGGCTAAAGGTGTTCCCATGCTGCCTGCCCGCAGCTAAGGGGTAGGCAAGCGTCACAGCCAAGGCACCAAGCAGCAGCAGTAGTTGTTTCCGGGGCACACGAGCAGGCCCCCTGCACCTCCACCACAACTCACGCCAGGTCCACGGAGTAAACTGTAGGGCAGCTTTTTATGCTCACGAGGGTCCTCGCTGGCTAAAGGTGTTCCCACGCTGCCTGCCTGCAGCTAAAGGGTAGGCAAGCGTCACAGCCAAGGCACCAAGCAGCAGCAGTAGTTGTTTCCGGGGCACACGAGCAGGCCCCCTGCACCTCCACCACAACTCACACCGGGTCCCCTGATCACACTTCTTAAAGTCACTGGTAGCCATGGGGGGAAAAAAGTACCCCTGCGAGGTTGAAGACTTTTTGGACTGCCAGTGAGGAAAAAAGACGCAAAGACGCCAGGAAAAGAAAAGAACGAAAACTACAAAGGAGACTGAACTTGACACCAAGGCAACGAGGTCAGCAGGCGGGAAGAGTACCGGTGAAATACCAGAGGTGAGTATGAAACTCTGAGAGAAAAATCCATTTTTTCCGGGGACAAACCAGGCGAACATCTGAAGGGCTCCACGTAAAAAAGGAGACTGAGCAAGATGGCACCCTTGGGTGGGAAGGGGACCACGCATGCGTGGTGGCATCTCCCAAAGGCTTTCTTTGAAAGCTGGGAGGGTTCTTCTGCGAGGGCTCCGTCAGTGCCGACGTTACCCATATGTGAGGACTCACTTCCTGCTTGTTCCCAGAGAATGTTCTTTTTAGAACGCTTACGCTCCTAGTTTATAAAGTCCACGTGTACTTTACTTTATAAAATAAGCATGAAATATGCACAGAAAAATGAACATAAAGTATGCAGGACTTTATAAAAATGTCCTCATAGAGGGCAATTTTACAGCAGGATAGTTAAGTTAATTCAGTCAAAACACACCTACTTTAAGCCTATTTTATAAAGTAAGGGCTTACCTGCTTTATAAAATACTATGGTAAGTGGCAGAGATTGTGCCTTAAGTTAAGGTGCAGACATTTACACTCGCACTACAACTTACTCCTGCCTTGTGTTTTATGACTCTTGTGATTATTAGTCTTTGTTTTGCAATATATTATTTATCTGATAACTGTAAACCTCTGTATATTATATTAAAGGTGGTATATCACATTTTAATAAACTAAACTTTCAATGTTTATTTATTTATTTATTACAACTTCTTATATACCGCACTATTGTCAGCGCGGTTTACATACAACAAAATGACCATAACAAACTGCTTGGCTTCACATAGAACAGGAGTAACAACTTGGATAACATGTTTTTGCTATCAGCAAATGCAAATCTTCCACATTTATGTTATCTTAAAATATTTATCCCCCCATCATTATATTCTTAGCTGAATACAATATTATGTACATAATCATTATAATACTCCAAACATATGATACATTTGAATCAACATCAAGTATCTATATAATACCCCAAATTCATAACCCACCCTCCATCAGCTCACCTGTTCCAAATAATACATTTTAAACACTTTATTTAATAAAAATGCCTTAACTTAAAATCCTCCTTTTTCCAAATAATAAGAGATAGCCGATTCCAAAGGGTGCTTCAACCACAAAACAAAACACCACATCTGGTAGAAGGCAACTGGACCACCGTCACTGAAGGGCACTCAAGCAGCTCTCACTCTCTCCGCACTCTGCTTTACTATTTCTGGATCTTCACAGGTTTATGGCATGTAGCCTAATTGTCTTATTGAAATTTAAATATTTTAAGACCCAGTATGTCCAGTTATTCTTATCAATTCAAGTGCGAGATGAGTGAAAGAAAGATTTACTTTGACCTCATTTTTTGAAGATTTTTTAAAAGGTAATTAAATTAGAAGATGACAATAGCTAAGACTGAAGCCTTGACAACATGTTTCGGGTTTATGCTAAGTCAGCCTTTGTGTGTGTAAGTTATCACATCTCTCATACAAACGTACATATTTTTCAGGGGAACTCGCTAAAGCAGAGAAATCTAGAGCACATATTATGATATATATATATATATATATATATATATATAGAACTGCTAAAGAAAGGAAAGATACATCTCCAGGAACAAGCAGGAATGAGTCTTCACATATGGGTACGTCGGTACCGACGGAGCCTGCACGGGAACGCTGCCCAACTTCCAATCAGAAAGCTTTTGGCAGCATCCCTCGCGCCTGCGCGCTGACTTCCCGCCTTCTCCAGAGCCTCTCCTCAGTTTTCGTTTTTCCACGGAGCCGGCAGGACATCCTCCTGTCACCGCAGAAACTTTTCTTTTTACTTACTTTAATTACTTTAGTTTGTGTTTTCTTGTGGTCGCAGCTGTATTCCGGATTGACTTCCTTCGATCCCAGCCGTGTACGGTGCGGGTATCCGCTTCGAGCGGTACCGATACCCCGGCATCGGCTTCGGTGTCGAGTATTCCACTCTTCACCAGGAATCGTCCTCTACCATCCTCGGCGCCTTTGGGGCCGGTCGATACGATACCGATGGACATTTCCATATCTCAGCCATGCTCCGGGACGGTACCGGCGTCGATCGGTTCCAATACCATGGCATCGGCATCGAGGTGGACCGCCTTACCCTTTGCAAGGGGTGGTCATCGGGTACCGTCGGTACTGATCGATGTAACCCAGGCTGCCTTAGTGGTATCGGCATCGCCGATACTGCCACCGGCGTCGGAACCCTCGCGACATGCATCGATAGCCTCGCTTTCTTCGATGCCGAGTCTTGAACCGATATCTAGTCTTGAGGACTGGGTACCGACGCGTCCCGGAACCGACTCCTGTCGTTTCCAGATAGGCAGTTCCGAAGATCCTAGCCCTTCAACTGCTGGTCCTGTATCAGTATCGATGTCGATGCCTGTTCTTGCACCGATTCCACCGATGCCTAGTTTGGAACAGATACCTGGCATTGATGCAGTACCCACTGCCTCTAAGTTAACATGCCAGTATCCCTGTCCATCTACTAGGTTTCTCTCTTCACACCACTGTACGTCCTCTGGTGCTCAGCCTCTTTCTTTAGCCTTACCAGGGATGACAGAGACCTAATAACTTAGTTCAACCTTTACAGCACATGAGTCTGTATGGAGCAGTTGCAGTCCTCACCACCTCACTTCACAGACTAGATAGGCAACTTTGGACTTTACCTGTCATAATTTACTGAGCTCTTAAGTAAGATTACACATAGGGCCCTTTTTAAAAGCTCTCAAGGTGTATTTGGAAGGGAGAGAAATGTAAAGCAAGGTACGAAAACTATGGCCCAGTATGAATCCACAAACCACACAACGCACTAGAGGGAACGGTAGACTAGGAACTTGGTTTCCTGGACAAAGAATTAAAATACATTTTCCAAGTGGAAGAATTATTTAGCACCATGTTACTGAATGAGACATTTCACCACATACTGCACATATCTAACTACTAAAGTGAAGCGGATGCAACTGCAGTTATATCTTGGCAACAATGAAAAGGATCGTCTCTGAAGGAACCTCTTGCAGATGTCGTCATGTGAATGTTCCTGACTACCCACCAACTTTTACGGTTAATCAAGGACTGTTCTTCATTTCTAGATCCTACAGTAGAGTCAAATTGCAAGAACTCTCGCTAATCTACAGAAGAGGGCTTTAAACTAGATTTGTTGGGGATGGGTGAAGAAAGCCCCCAGGTAAGTGAAACATTAAATACCTTTATGGAAATGGGTAAAATGGGCAACATATGGAAAGCGGTGTGTATAAATGCCCATAGCATGGGAAATAAGATCCCAGAAGTTGAAGCTTTAATGGGAGAGGCTGACTTGGATTTAGTGGCAGTTACAGAAACATGGTTCACAAAACACCATGACTGGAATGTAACTATACCAGGCTATACTTTATTCAGAAAGGACAGGGTAGGAAGAAGGGGAGGAGAAGTGGCACTATATGTAAAAAATAATATTAAAGCTTTGGAACTACAAAGCTTAAAAGGGAGAGAGGAGGCACTGTGGGTTAAACTAGAAAGAGGGATATACAAGTGTGATATACAAACCTCCCTCACAGGAGGAAGAGGTGGACGGAGAGTTAATTGAAGACATACATAGCATTGCTAGGAAAGGGGAAATGATACAGATAGGGGATTTCAATATGCCAGATGTTGCTTGGCACATTCCGGCTGCAGTATAATTTAGAAGTAAGGAGATCCTGGATTCTCTATAGGAAGAACTATTCAGGCAATTGGTAACAGAACCCACACGTGAAGGGACCATACTGGACTTGGTGCTTACCAATGGTGAAAGTGTTTCTGATGTTATAGTGGGGGATCATTTTGCATCCAGTGATCACCAGATGGTGTGGTTCAGTATTAGGACTAGGGCTGTTAGAATCCATTCAAAAGCAAGGGTCTTAGACTGTAGGAAAACTAACTTTGCCAAGATGGGCCAATACCTCAGGGAGTTATTAGCGGGATGGGAACAGCTGGGAGATGTACAAAAACGGTGGGCAAAACTGAAAGGGGATATTTTAAGGGCAACTAACCTTTTTGTTAAAATGGTAAATAAATGTAAAAGGAAAAGGAGACCGTTATGGTTTTCGAAAGAAGTAGCTGAAACGGTGAAGAAAAAGAGGGAGGTCTTCATGAAATACAAGAGCTCACAGAGAGAGGAAGACAAGCATCAATATTTGGAAAGGTTTAGAGAAGCTAGGAAAATAGTCAGGAAAGCAAAGATTCAAAAAGAGGAAGAAATAGCCAATGCAATAAAATGGGGGGGATAAGACATTTTTTAAATATGTTAGTGAAGAGGAATGGCAAAAGTGGTATTAACAGACTCAGGGGTGAAGGGGAGGAATATGTAGAAGCTGATGAGGATAAAATGGAATTGCTTAACAAATATTTCTGTTCTGTGTTCATAGATGAAGAACCAGGAGCAGGACCTCAGAAAACACCCACAAACAGGAACAGAAGCAAGGGAAAGTTTGAACAAGTTTCAGAGGACTGTGTTCATGAGAAACTAGCTAAACTTAAACTAAACAAAGTGATAGGACAGGATGGGATACACCCTAGAATACTGAGGGAACTTGGAGACATTCTAGCAGCTCCACTGACTGACCTTTTCAATGCCTCGTTGGAGTCGGGAGTGGTGCCAAAGGACTGGAGAGAGGCATATGTGGTCCCTTTACACAAAAGCGGAAGTAAGGATGTGGCTGAAAACTACAGGCCAGTTAGTTTAACTTCAGTGGTGAGTAAATTATTGGAAATGCTGCTGAAAGAGAAAATATTGAGGTTTCTGGAGTCCAGCAGATTACAGAATCTGAGGCAGAATGGATTCACCAGATGCAGGTCTTGTCAGACAAATGTGATTGATTTCTTTGACTGGGTAACCAGGGAGTTGGACAGAGGGAGAGCCCTAGATGTGGTGTATTTAGATTTCAGTAAAGCCTTTGACACAGTTCCTCATAGGCGACTTATAAACAAACTGAGCACCCTAGGAATGGACCCTAAAGTTACTGCTTGGGTTGGAAATTGGTTGAGTGGGAGGCGACAAAGGGTACAGATAAATGAAGCTCACTCTGAGAAGGCAGTTACCAGTGGTGTGCCCCAGGGATCTGTCCTTGTTCCGATTCTTTTTAACATCTTTGTTAGTGATATATCGGAAGGGCTGTGGGGTAAGGTTTGCCTCTTTGCGGATTTTATACCAAAATCTGCAATAGAGTAGACACCCAGGAAGGTGTAGATAACATGAGGAGGGATCTAGCTAAGCTTGAAGAATGGTCTAGAATTTGGCAGCTGAGATTTAATGTTAAAAAATGCAAAGTCATGCATTTAGGCTGCAGCAATCCAAGGGAGCGATACAGTATAGGGGGTGAAGTACTTTTGTCCACTAAAGAAGAGCGGGACCTAGGCATGATTGTGTCTGATGATCTTAAAGTAGCTAAACAGGTAGAAAGGTGACAGCAAAAGCTAGAAAGATGCTTGGGTGCATACGGAGAGGAATGGCCAGCAAAAGAAAGGAGGTGATAGTGCCTCTGTATAAGTCTTTGGTGCGACCTCATTTGGAGTATTGTGTGCAATTCTGGAGACCGCACCTTCAAAAGGATATAAACAGGCTGGAGTAGGTACAGAGGGTGGCTACTAAAATGGTTAGTGGTCTTCATTATAAAGCATATGAGGACAGACTTAAGGATCTTAATATGTACACCTTAGAGGAAAGGCGGGATAGAGGTGATATGATTGAGACGTTTAAATACCTCCATAGCATAAATGCACAGGAGGCGAGCCTCTTTCGATTGAAAGCAAGCTCTGTTACGAGGGGACATGGGATGAGGGTGAAAGGGGACAGATTCAAGAGTGATATGTGGAAATATTTCTTTACAGAAAGAGTGGTGGATATGTGGAATAGTCTCCCAATGGAGGTGGTAGAGATGAGGACAGTATCTGAATTCAAAAAAGCATGGGACAAACATAGAGGATCTCTAAACGAAAAAAGGGGACTGTTGTAGTGGTTGATATGGAAGGACAGACTAGATAGGGCATGTGGTCTTTTTCTGTCGTCGTGTTTCTATGTTTCTATTTTGAGTATTCTGTGAATGATCAGGAGTTGAGAAATTTCTAGAAGCGCCTATAAAAACTGCATGTGAGAGTGAATGACTTGAGGACAACCACGTTCTTCAGTTTCTCAACCCTTACTCAACTCTCTCAGAGAGCAATTTTCAAAGCCATTATACTGAATGTCTGAAAACAGCTCTCCCACAATCCAACTAAAAGTAGGCATCTTATTTCACAGTGCACATACATTTAACCAGGCTGGAAGAAAGCATTGCCAGGTGCATGTTTAGGCAGTTGTGAAAATAACTCCATATAGATTGAAGTATTAAATCTCTGCATATTATTTTTCATCAAAATTTTGTCCACAGTAAAAGCAGGTACAACACTCCACAGATACTTTGTAACAGCAAGAATTTCCAAAGTACACACCTCCTTTCCCTTAGAAATTTGGTGTTATTTCAGCAGGCCACAAATACCCACAGATTTGCATCAAAGTAGATAATTTTAAAACTGTCCCCTTTAAAATGTGACCAATAAATGTGAAAGGGGGGGGGGGGATGCTCTAGTAGGAAATATATGGACCTATTGTTCAGAAGACATCACAAGACAAGAGTTCAAGGCCTTCCTCAGCCACAGGCTTTTAATTTGGCCATAGACACACTATTAATGAAGCAGATTTTAGATTCTACACAGAGTGTGCAGACCTATACATATGCTGTACCTGCTGGCCTGCAAACACAGTTTCAAAGACAGACTCCTCTGAAAACTGAGCTCAGAGAGGACCAGCAAGTCCAATGGAGCCATATACATTTCATCTTCAGAAAATATTACCATCTCTCAATGCTACAACATGTCTACTCGATCCCATACCTTACTTCTTATACACAGTTAACCTCTACCTATAGCTTCGGTGATGAGCAGTGAGGAAGTAGCCGCGTGAGGTGAAGAGCTCCTGTCCTGAGCACCAAAAATCGGCTTCAAATCACTTTACCTTTAGGTACGTAAAGGCATACAAATCCTGAAGAAAGAGGAATGTGTGGAGGAGCAGATAGAGGGGCATGCCCCGCAAAATATAAAAAAATAGTATTTATTTATTTAACTGTATCTATATACCGCTTTTCACCAGGTCAAAGCGGTTTCCATAGAACAAAACATTGTACATTGAACGTTTGTTATACAAGAAACATTGTAACATTTGAACATTCAACCATTTTTTTCAAAAATAACCTTTTAACATTTAATTAACATAAATAACTATTAACATTTTAGCTGATATATACATACTATTCACATTCATGGGTTTATTGCCGTTGAGTTGTGTAGTTTAGGAGGTTAGGTAGGGGGTCCAAAGTGTTCTGTGAATAGGTAGGTCGTTAGGTGTTTGCAGAATGTAGGGAGGTTGGTGATGTTTCTTAGGGTGTTCGGGAGAGAGTTCCATAGGGATGGGGCGTACGGCTGAAATGCTCTGTGACATGTTTGTTGATTGCATTTACATTTGATTTGTGGTATCTTAAGTTTGCTGATTGTTGTTTGCCTTCATGGTCTGGATGTTTGTGATTTCTGTAGTAGGGATTTGAGACAAGTTTCTTGCTAGGAATGAAGTGCTTTGTGTGAGAAGAGAATGCATTTGTAGTTTATTCTGCTGGTAAGTGGCAACCAGTGTAATTGCTTTAGGATGGGGGTGATATGATCGTATTTACTTGCACCTTGTATGATATGTGCAGCAGTGTGTAGGGCAGTTTGTAGAGGGAGGAGTGTTGATTGAGGTAATCCTTGGTAGATGTTGTTACAGAAGTCTGCGTAAGGCAGTGTGAGGGTTTGTAGTGCGGAGGTCTGTTGGTTCTAGAAGTGGTCTAAGTCTCTGTAGGGTCTTTGTTTTGAAGTAGATTGACCTTGCTATCGTCGTTATTTGGGTTTTGAAGGATAGTTGCTGGTCAATTATGATGTCGAGGTATTTCAGCTCAGTTTTTAGTTATTGATATGATGTTTAGTTTTATGGTAGGTGGGGGAGAGAATGAGGTATCTCTTGTAATGAACATAGCTTCTGTCTTCTTTAAGTTGATGGATAGGTTGTTCGTAGAGAGCCAAAAAGCAGTGGAGAACTAAAGATGGCCGCCAACACCACTAAAGCAGGGCCAATGGGAGCGGAGACTTAGCAGCGGTAATATCTCGTGTCATAGCTGCGGCCCTGGAAGACTGGCTTAATAAACTCCAATCCACTGTGAATGACATCAGGGAGAAATTTGAGGAGCAAATGCAACGGATCATAGAGATGGAACAGACAGTTGTAGAGTAGGAAGAGAAAACCAGCAGGTTGGAGGACAGCGTGGGACACTTCAAAAAAGAACAAAAGCAAATGATGGACAGATTAGAGGAACAGAAGAACAGATCCCACAGAAATAACTTGCGGGAGATCGGCTTGCCAGAAAAAGTGATGGAAACTGAACTATACAAATTCTATCAGGAATGGCTCACAGCGCAACTTGGCCTTCAAGTAAAGGAGGGGGCCTGGAGGTGGGAGAGGACCCACCGGCTCGGCCCAAAAAAAGATGACCTATGGCGCCCAAGAGCAGTCACTGGCCACTATCTGCTGTGGTGCAAAAAGGCAAAAATAAAGAACTCACTCTATAATAGACCGTGACAAGGAGGGGGGTGGTGGTTGTTTGGGGCAGGAATGAATATTTGCAAGAAGCCCAACGCCAGTTGTCTGATTTGGTTACTTATGAACCGCTTTCGGTGGATCCTACTAGTGATTTGCAGAGGGTGGTTCATGAATTAACCACGTCAGCTTTGTCCTCTAAATTGATCTCAAGAAAGGAGTTTGCTTTTTTGAATGTTCGGAGCCCCACAGTTGCTAAATTTTATTTATTGCCTAACGTGCACAAAAATTTACATCGGCCACCGGGCCGGCCTATTGTGTCCACTAAGGGGACGGTGCTCGAACCCCATTCTGTGTTCGTAGACTCGTTCTTGAGACCAATGATACTTAAAATCCCAGCTTACATCCGAGACACGATGCATTTTTTAAATATTCTGCAGGAACATTCCAATCTGGCGAGTTTGTCTTCCATCTCTCTCGCCACTTTGGATGTTGTTTCATTGTATACTTCAATTCCCCAGTGTGCAGCAGTTGATGTGATTGAGCAGTGCCTTCGTGATAGGGGTGATTTGGATGGCCCCTTGATTGAATTTGTTAGACGGCTGGCCCAGTTGGCCATCCATGAGAATTATTTTCAGTTTGAAGGGTCTCTTTACCATCAAACAGCAGGAGTTGCGATGGGGGCAACCTGTGCCCCCTCAGTTGCTAATCTGTACATGGCGCAGTTTGAGGCTCAATGGCTGCGGACTTCTCCTTTTTCCACACTGGTATGTTTGTGGCATCGATACATTGATGACGTTTTTTTATTGTGGGGTGGCACGGCAGAGCAGTTTCATAGTTTTGTAGTTTGGCTGAATGTGTGTGATAGGAACATCCAGTTCACGAGTACATTCAGTTTGAGTGAGATTGTGTTTTTAGATGTGGTGGTTTGTAAAAGCTCCCATGGCTGGGTTACGTCTGTACATCGGAAGCCAACTGATAAAAACACTTTGTTGCATTACTCGAGTGCGCACCCACAGACTTTGAGGAATAGTCTGCCGTTTTCCCAGTTTGTCCGTTTTAGGAGAAATTGTTCGGATGTGGGGGATTTTAAGCGTAAGTCTAAAGGTCTGATACAAGGCTTTCTGGCCAGGGGTTATCCGTCCACAGTTGTTAAAACTGCATACAGGAGAGCTCTGTATAACAACCGGGCTCTGTTATTGCTTCCAAGGAATAGAACTGATGTTTGCATGACTGAGCATGTGAATTTGGTTTCAAAATACTCACCCCTTAGTTTTAGTATCCAACGCACTATCCGGAGGCATTTAAATGTAGTACGGACGGTGCCAGGTTTGGAGAGTCAGGCTGTCAGATGTATCTGGCAGCGTCAGAGAAATCTGCGTGAGTTGTTGGCTCCCTCAGCAGAATGGGTAGTGACTGATGGGGGTCATAGTATTTGCGGACACTGTTCAGCCTGTGAACTATCTTGTGTGATCTCGCAGTTTGATTATCATAATATTCATTATAAACTGAAGGATTGTACGTCGTGTGACTCCCCCTTTGTTGTGTATGGAATTTGGTGTCCATGTTCGTTATTGTATGTGGGGAGCACATGTCGACCTTTCCGCAAGAGAATTTTGGAGCATAAAAGCAGGATTCGGTGTGGAGTCCGGGAAGCCCCTTTGGTATTACATTTTTCTGAGTGTCATCATGTTTTCAGTGATATGCGTTGTTTTTGCTTAGAACAAGTAATGTGTGGGCGTAGTGGCAAGAGTAGGGAACAGACCCTTTTGATTTGTGAACAAAAGTGGATTTACCGATTACGGACGGTGGCCCCTGAGGGCCTGAATCTCTGCATCGATTGGGTGGTTTGTTTATGAGTTTTGTGGAGGAGCTGTTTCTAATTTGGTATCTGGTTTGTTGGGGCATTCATTTGCCATTGGCTGGGATTCTCTTTAAAATGGGTTTGTGTGTGTTTTGTGCGCATGGGCGGCGTTTTTCCCTGCTCGGCGTTGTTCAAGGTTAGCCGGCAGGTAAGAATTCTATGGTCGTGTTGGTTTTTAATAGTATATATTGTTCATAAGATAGTGTTCTTTAGTAACGTGGAGTTGAATAAAATTGTGTTATTGTGTGTTTGTTGTCTTTTTAGGATCCCCTGAACAAGCGGGTTTTTCCTGCAAAACGTATGAGGGCTCTTTTTGTATAACGTCGGGGCAAGCTGTTGAGTGCTGTTACGTTTCCAGGCATAATGTGTACAGCTAAGTGGTCTGATGCTTGGATACATTGTTTAATAGATCAGCACTGTGAATATCTCTGCCAAGGTCATTGATGTGATTGGGCGTAGTGTTGGTGGTGGTGGTCCTGATTTATTTCTGGTCTACCTGCTCACCGCATGCCCGTTTATGCTGAGACCTTGGGCAGTTTTGACAAATAGACACCTTGTTCTATAATTACACGGTCTATTATAGAGTGAGTTCTTTATTTTTGCCTATTTTGCACTCTGAAAAGCTCGACCAGTTGTCATGTGGTGCAAAAAGGAACAAATCTTGAAAGTGTTTCACCGCTTAAAAACTTTGGAGTATGAGAACCAACGGTTAATGATTTTTAATGATTACTCAAATCAGGTTGCCCTGCAGCGCAGGGAATTTTGCCCCAGTGTGTACAAAACTATACTAACAGGGGGTGCGATTTGCCTTGATGTTCCTGTATAAACTGAAAATCATACATGATGGAAAGACTTTTTTTCTGCAGACCGTGGAGGAGGGGAACAAATTCCTGGAACAACTGATACCTGCAAGGACAACACAGCATGCTATGGAGGAGGTCTCCAGGATGTCGCAGGGCACTGGTGGGGAGAATGAAGAGGGTAGAAGGCAGCAACCCCAAATGCCTCAAGGCAAGGCACATACTGTCACAGAGCAGACTCTCTAGAGCCCCCTGTGGTGCTAAAAAACACTACTCCTCAAGTAAACACTGACGTAGGGAGAGAGCACATGACACAAGGGTATCAGAAGGAGTATAAGGGAATGAGGTCACAAGCCAGGAATTATCACCCAGCCAGTAGGGAGGCAAGGAAGGTCCCACATGACCCCAATAGGCTAGGGTGTGGTGCAGCTGGGGATTACGTAAATAATCAGCACAGCTCACAAGGGGAGCTACGAGGGAAGGCAGAGAGAGCCGAAGGAGCTAGGAGAGGAGCTGAGGAACCTCAGAGACGAAGGAGATATCCAGACTGGGAAGGATACAGATATCCCAGGTCTCCACAGCAAGGCAGGCACTGGCTGAATGAAAGTCTGAGTGAGTCTGATGAACATTTAAGTGAAATAAGCGAGCAGCTGAATTCAGACAGGGACAGTGTATGCAGCAGCCTTGATAGAAGCTATGCCTTAAGACACAAGCAACAAGCTAGGAAAAGCTATTCTGAACCAGATAGGAGAAATGCTAAGCTGATCTATGAGAGGCATTTGTATGAAAGACAAAAGCCTTATAATGCTAATTTAAGGAAAGCAGGAAAGCTCCAGAATCTGGGTTACAAACAGAATAGGGAACAAAGCTTGTTACCTTTGGGAGAGAATCCTTCAGAGGAATATAGTTGGCACAAGCCTTCACAGAAACTGCCGTTGGAGACAACAGCTGTTTACAAAGCTCCTGTTAAAACAAAACCCCGTGCAAAGGTTCCACTCTCTGATAGCTGGGCAGCTGACTGCTTTACTCTGCCTAATTACCAGAGGCAGAGGAAAGGCTCCTGGCTAAGCAACTCAAGAGAATACGGTAAAGCCAAACAGATACCTGCTATAGAAAGACAAGTACGTCACAAGCTGGAAAGTTTGTTAAGCAAGTTACCTCAGAAGAGAAGTAACGAAGCCTCTGTATCTGACAGTGTTCCCATGCAATGTGAGCCTTATGAAATTGAGGACAACGCTGAATTGCCTGTTGAACAAATGGACTGTAGTTTTATAATAGCTGACCATATAGAGTCTCTCAGATAGAAGGCTGAACTATTCCTGAGAAGCCTTCATCTGGAAAGCTGACAAGCTGTATTTCTGTTTCATTCCTATTTTTGTTTGCTGAAAGGTAAAGCTATTTTTGTTATAGTTCTTTTGTTTACCCGAGAAGGGTTATGTTTATTTGACTGTTATACTTTTGGAAAAGAATCCTACGGGACGGGGAATAAAACCCAGTTAAACCGATTTTCGGTGTCACAACTTATTTACATACTGGCAAGGACTATAAGTATTGAAAGGCCAGTAGTTTACACCCGGGTGCAGTACCAACTGTGACCATCAGGAGGCGCTGCACAGCAAAGGGGTGACAATACATGGGACTCAAAGTGACACCACAGGACCAGACAACTGAACGGCGAGACCCCCTCTGGAATGGCCTCCTCCCTCTCGTCTTTCTGTCCCCACCTCACTCTCTCTTTAAGGTGCACTGTGATCTCTCCAATAAAACTCGATAGCGAAGATGAAGCCTCAAGACAAGATGTGGCCGTGTGGGGGAGGGGAACCCACAGAGTGGCCCCATGGCACACCCAGTCAGCAGAAAAGCGCCGACAGCAGAGAGGGTGGAAAGATGCTATAAAAGACGCAGCCAGGAGCTCTTCATGCATGGGAGAGGATACAGAGCACCAGAGCAACAAACAAACATGAGACACTGGTAGCTATAGCCAAAGATAAAACTACAATGGGGGGGGGACGAGAGGAGCAGGGATAATAATTAAAGGGCTGTAAAACATTATGGTTAATGGGAGAGGGATTTAGACAGGGTCTAAACAAGAATGGAACAAGAATAAACAAGGTGAATGCATAAAGAAAAAGAGGGTGGCCCGGGAGGTGGGTGAACCGCCTACATGGGAGGGAAGGGAACTGGAGTAGGAAAGAGATACTGTGTGAATGGTGGGAGAATGACGATGCAGTGTGTCTGGGGTGGGTAGGGGAGGGAGAGAGGGGGTTCAAAGGGCATAGGAGGGGAACGAAGCCAAGAGGTTCTAATGCATACAGCATCATAATATCTGCTGCCTAGGGGAAAACAAGGAAATACAAATATTAAATAGGGACAGAAGGGATCCTACGACATAAGGGCCGGGTCTGTGGGGGCGAGCTGGGCATCCCCTGTGGGCAAAGTCCACACAAACGAGATGTGTCTAAAATGCAGTCAAAGAAGGGTATTGGATGATATTAAAATCACCACAATAAATGTAGGGGGCATCAACTCCCCAATGAAATGGGAATGCATTTTGATCTACCTGCGTAGCCTTGGAACAGATGTGGCTTTATTGCAAGAAACCCACTTGAAACAGCTAGAGCACAACAAGCTTAGAAGGAGATGGGTGGGGGAAGTGCTGGCCGCTCCTTATAATTCTAGGCAGAGGAGTAGAAATATTAGTAGGGAAGAAAACCCATTTTGAACTGCATAAAATGATCAGAGACCCTAAGAGCAGATAAGTGTTAGTATGGGGGGAGCTGCAGCGGAAGAAAGTGATCCTAGGAAGTGTTTATGACCCCAACATATACCAACAGAGTTTCTTCTTGGAACTGGTGGGCCACTTTGCGGACAAACGTATTACCAAATAGTATTGGGGGGCAACTTTAACATGATGGCAGATGCGTCCATTGACAGCCAGCCGCCTCGCTGGCCATAAGGACATTAACGTATTGTGTAAAGACCTGGAACTGATAGACAGTTGGCGTACCATGTACCCAATAGATAAAGAATATACACATTCTCCAGGAATAAGCAGGAAGTCAGTCCTCACATATGGGTGATGTCAACGGAGCCCCCATGGAAGCATCTCCCTTTAGGAGATGCCACCACACATGCGTGTTCCCCTTCCTGCCATAGGGTGCCATCTTACTCTGTCTCCCTTTTTCCGCAGAGCCATACAGACGTTCGTCTCTCTTCCCCAGAAAAAAAGTTGATTTCCTTGTGCACTTCTGAGCATCATCCTGTTAGCACCTGTCCCTTTCCCGCCTCCGAGCCCCGTCGCCCCGGCATTGGGCCTTGGAACCTAGTGGTTCATTTTTTTCCATACAGCGCAGTTTCTTCGACCTTGCTGGGGCCCTTTTTGCCACAAAGACCACTGGGTTTAAGAAGTGTGATCGGTGCTCTAGGAACATGTCCCTTACCGACACACGACTGTGGCCTCAGGTGTCTGGGTGCCGACCACAACCCAGAGACGTGCTCCCTGTGCAAAAAGAGTCCACTAAGGCCATCCAAAGTCGCTGGCAGAAGCAGGATGACATGTTCCACAGATCAGACTCAATAGCGGTATCTCCGCGTGCTCAAAGGCCCCGCATGGATCCTTGGAGTCGCGTAAAGCCCCTGCGGTACCAGAGTAGGTATGCGGACTCTCCGACCAGGGTTCCCGGAACGAGAGCATAAGAAAAAGAAGAAATCCTTGAGGGCCTCTTCCTGGGAAGCAGACACACATGGCAAGTCCCGTGCGCAGTCCCACAGCCCCTGGAGGGTATCCGAGGAGTCGGAGCAGAAACGGCCAGAGAAGGTACCCAGGACTGACGTCGAGGCCTCTGGCGACGGATCTCGGACCCTCAAGGCCCACCCCGTCGAGGACTCCCTCTCCTCTCCAACACCCAACCTGATCACCCCAGAGTCGGTGTCGAAGGCTGCAACCCCCAATTGAGAAGCCAGGATGCTGACATTGGAACACAGCGTTTCTGCATTCCTTATCTCGCAGCAAGCCTCAATGCCCAGCTCCGCTAGTGCACATGCTCAGACAGCAGGGACCTTGATGCCGAGGACTCCTCGGGCCATCAAAGAGATCCTCGAGAGCTCCATGCCTTGAGCTGATCCTCAAAAAATACCAAAATTACTCAAATGGCAAAACGTAAAATATCAGACCCAGCTAAAATTTTGCCTGGTGTTCTGAAATTCATACAAATAATTTCAAATGGTTCATATAAATATTTTTGTCTGTGGTACTCCAATACTTTTTCCTAAGCGGGTCTCAGACTAGGAGCCGCGGCATATGTAACTGCCTTCATTCGCTCCTTTTTTGCATCAATGACCCTTTTTTTTTTTTTTTTTTTTTGAGCAGCTTTTCAAATCAATCTTTAAAACATGTAGCATAAATAGAAATGAAATTAGGCTTATCTTTGAATCTTATTCTTATAGCCCAACGCCAGACTCAGCGCTGCTACGTTTCACGAACCCGTGCCGTTTCTTCAGGGGCTCATCAGCCTATTCCAAAAAGCTGGTTTTTTTCTGAAATAATCAAATGCCATGGTTAAAGGGTCTCGATCCCGCTCCTGGTCCTCGGGAGCAAGATCCTCCTTGGCAAGTGCCTCTGGCTCCGGCCAAGCCTCAGTCACGATTTATCGATGGCCAGATCCAATGACGCCTTTAGAGCCATCAGGCCTTGAGTTTTCGAGGGACTACTCGGACTAGGAGTCCAATGTTGAGACTTCCCTGGAGACATGGGCACACTGTGACCTCCCCTGGGATCCGTCCCCACCCACGTCAAGGCACCAGTCCCCACCTGAGGACACCTCATTCCTCGGGTTTGTCCGGGACATGGCAAAGGCACTGTCCCTCACCACGGAAGCAGAGGAGGATCCTCACACGGAAGAACTCGAAATCCTCCAACATGAGGCCCCACCCAAGGAGGCCCTCATGCTCCCCGTACTCGCCATTCTTGGGCGCCTCCTTATCCAAATGTGGAAAACACTAGTATCGGTGCAGATTGTTAGCTGACGCCTGGACACTATACATCGGGTCCAGCGAGGACCCAGCTTCAGGAAGGCACAACTCCCTCACACCTCCATGGTGGTCAAGTCGGCCATTCGTTGACAAAAAATCCAGAAGATGTACTTCTCAGTACCCCCAAGCAGGGAGTCCTGCACCCTTGATGCCCTCGGGCGTAAATGTTACCAGGGTTCGCTGTTAGTATGCCGCATACAGGTTTATCAGCTGTATATTGGCAACTAACCAAGGAACTCAGGGGTTTCTTGGAGAGTCTCAGCGGAGACCACCTCCAATGCTTCCAGAGCCTCATGAACTTTCTCAGAGAGTGCTCAAAGTATTTGTCTCGAGTGGCCTATGACGGCTTTGAGTCTAACACGAGGGTGACTGCTGCAGGCATTCGGTGCTTGACACAAGGCCTGGCTGCAGGCATCGTACCTCGAGCAATGGGTCCAGGAAAAACTCCTCGATGCCCTTTGCCTTGGTGAAAACCCTCTTTGGCAAACTGATGGAGGACAAAGCAGCGGAGATCGAGACTAAGTATGTCACCAGTACTCGACTTTCGAGGAAGACTTCCACTATTCCCTGGAAGAAACCATCGGGGAAAAGGCCTCTCTTTGCCTAGAAAGGCCAGCCTTACCGAGGCTATCCCCTATACCAGGCCTGTAAGGAAGCAGGCCAAGTCCCACGTAAACCTAAGGGCCCCAAGCCCCAACCCAGAATGGGTTAGGGTTTTGACTCCCAGATCATAGCCTATCCACCCATAGGGAACCAGCTACCAACGGGGGGAGGGGAGCACCTGATTCATTTTACCTACCGGTGGGCTGCCATCACTACCGACTTCTAGGAACTCCAGGTGGTCAGGTAGGGTTACCTCCTTCACCTGGACTAGACACCTCCCCCCTTCTTTTCAGGAGAGCCCCCTTGGACTCCCCAGCACCAGGCCCTGCTACTGCAGGAACTTTCAGGCCTTCTCAGGGACAGGGCTGTGGAGCCCATACCACACCAACTAAGAGGAAAGGGATTCTACTCCAGGTATTTTTTGGTCCCAAAAAGAACAGGAGGCCTAAGGCCCATCCTGGACTTGAGAAATCTGAACAAATTCCTAGTGCCCTCCTTCCAGCAGGGAGATTGACTAATTTTCTTGCACCTAAAGGATGCTTATACCAACATCCTGATCTACCCCAACTACAGACAGTACCTAAGTTCATGGTCAGGAGTGACCACTACCAAGACAGGGTACTACCCTTCAGCCTATCCTCTGCACCAAGAGTCTTCACCAAATGCCTGGCAGTGGTGGCCGCCTACCTCCGTCTCCAAGGGGCCTTCATCTTACCATACCTGGACAACGGGCTAGTAAAAGGAGACAGTGCCTCAGAGGTGCAACAAGCCATAGCCCGCACCATCAATTTCCTACAACATCTGGGGTTCATAATAAACTACTCCAAATCCCACCTCACTCCACACAGGACCTGGAGTTCATAGGGGCTTGCCTGGACACCCTCCAAGCCAGGGCCTTCCTCCCTCTGGACAGAGCGTATCACCTCAGGGCCCTGGCGACCAAGGTGCAGCACCATCATGCTGTGTCAGTGCAGTCCATGTTCCGCCTGCTAGGCCACATGGCTTCCACAGTCCATGTGGTTCCCAAGGCCCATCTTCACATGCGGGCAGCACAGTGGTGCCTCCACTCACAGTGGACTCAGGCCACAGGCAGGTTCCAGGACAAGGTCTCGGTGTCCCGCCAACTAGCAGAGTCACTCAACTGGTAGCAGGACACGCAGCACCTGCAGAAGGGCATACCCTTTCAACACTCAAACCCCCAGAGGGTCCTCACTACAAATGCCTCCCTACTGGGCTGGGCAACTGGTCTCTCGAGGAGAGCCAGCAGCAGATCAACTTGCTGGAGCTCAGAGCCATTTTTCTGGTGATCAAGGCCTTCCAACACCACCTGCAACACCAGTCGGTGCTGAATGAAAGGCAACCAGGTCACGATGTTCTACCTGAACAAACAAAGGGGCACAGGGTCTTACTGCCTCTGCCAGAAGGCAGAAGCCCTCTACTCATATGCGATCAGTCAGGGGATGCTCCTAAGGGCGGTATACTTTCCGGGTCAGGTCAATACCCTGGCGGACAGACTAAGCAGGATCCTCCAGCTGCAAGAGTGGTGCCTAGACCCCAGGGTGGCACAGCAGCTATTCCGACTATGGGGAACCCCAAGTTTGGACCTCTTTGCTAGCACAGCCAATGCTCAGTTGCCCCGCTTCTGCTCATCTTGTGATCGGAAGGCCTTCTGTATGCCTTCCCTTCGCACATCACATGGAGTGGAGGAGTGGCCTAGTGGTTGGGGCAAGGTACTTCAGGCCGGAAGGTCGGGGGTTCATATCCCACTAGAGGACAGCAACCTTGGGCTGGAAGGACTGGGGTTTCTAGTCCCACAGGTGCTCCTTGTGGTCTTGGGCAAGCCACTTAACCCTCCATAGCCCATGTTCCCTGTAAAATAGTTATCTCCAAGTTATAATGCCCTGTTCAATGTAATTTCAGTTTGTTCAATGTAAACCGCACTGATGCAGAATAGCGCGGTATATAAGAGAATGTAAAAATAAAATCACTAATCGCGTGGACCCTCTTCAAGGTCCAGCGGGATAAGCTTCCATGATCCTGGTGGCCCAGCGATAGCCCAGGCAGCCTTGGTTCCCCCTGTTACTCCGCCTCTTGATGGAGTCCCGGTCCCTCTGGGGAGTTCCCCAGGACTACTGACCCAGAAGGAGGGCTCGCTTCTCCACTCTAACCTGAGGTTCCTCTCACTAAAGCATGGCTGCTGAATGGATCAACCTAGCATCCTTCAACCTCTCCAGGGAGGTGGAAGAAGTCCTCCTAGCCTCTCATAAGAACTCCACATGACGAGCCCACGCCTTCAAGTGTGCAGAGCAACAGGTTGACCCGTTCTCCTGCCAGGTGCACACAGTGCAGCAAAACTTGTTTCACCTCTCGCAGACCGGACTCAAGTCCAACTCCAGAGGTTACATCCAAGCACGCTTCGCACATCATCACTCGAAAGAGGGCAAGCCTCTTTCTGTGCAGCCCCTCTCATTACCCGAGTCATTCAGAGCTTGCTGCTCTCTAAGACCCCCATCCAGCCGCCTCCAGTGGAATGGGATCTCAACGTGGTTCTGACACAGCTTACCAAGCCGTCCTTCAAACCTTTGGCTTCCTGCCATTGGCGTTACCTATCTTGGAAGGTTGTCTTCCTGGTGGTGCTTACCTCTGCCCGCAGAGTCAGCAAGCTTCAGGCCTTGGTGGCCGAGCCACCTTACACTAGGATTTACAAAAACAGGGTCGTACTTTACACCCACCCAAAATTCCTTCCGAAGGTGGTATCAGTCTTCCATACCAAGAGGTGGTGCTACTTACCTTCTTTCCACGGCCCCACGCCGAGAAGGCAACAGCTGTTCTCCATACTCTGGACTGTAAAAGGGCCCTATCCTTCTACATGCAGCATACTCAGGACCACTGCAAAGCCTCACAACGTTTTGTTTCATATGATCCCAGTCAAATGGGGGAAGCTGTCACCAAGTGGATCCTGTCCACGTGCATCACTTTTGCCCACAATCAGGCTGGGCTATCCTTGGAATGCCAGGTCACAGCTCACAATGTCAAGGCTATGGCAACCTCAGTTACGAACCTACGCTCTTGTCCCTATGGCAGACATCTGCCGGGCCACCACCTGGTTTTCAGTCCACACCTTTGCAGCTCACTACTGCCTGGAGAGGGAGTCCTGACAAGACAGTGCTTTCAGCCAGGCTGTCCTCTATAATCTGTTCGGAGTTTAGGCAACCCCTGCCCTCCGACCCTTCTTGTTCAGGCTACCAGAGCCATGGTTCTCCCTGGACACTGGGGTCCTCAGATTCGCTTGCGGCTGCTCACAGCCGGGCCGTGTTTTTCTTCTACAGGTTCCTGGTAGCTTGTAAGCTAGGGAGTCCCATACGTGAGGACTGACTTACTGCTTGTTCCTGGAGAAGGCATAGTTACTTACCTGCAACAGGTTTTCTCCAGGGACAGCAGAAATCAGTCCTCACAACCCTCCCTCCTCCCCTTGGAGTTGCTGTACATTTTTGGCCATCTTCTTTTGTCGGCTCTAGCTATGTTAGTGTGATTTGTGCTGATGGGCTACATCTTTCCGTCGCAGGGAAAAGGATCCTAAGTAAAAAATTCAGGCAGCATGTGGGCAGGCATTTAGACTAGGGAAAGGGGGTGACAGATGCAGAAGGACAAGTTCAGTATGTCACTCCCAGCAAAACAACATTGGAAACAGTCACACCTTTGAACCACACATCAATGGCAAGAGCATGAAGAACAAAATCCATGCAAAACGCAGGCAAGCCAATCAACAAATGCTTGAAAGCAATAAACACAAATGCTCAAAGCCTAGCCAACAAAGTTCCTGATCTGGAAGCCCTAATGGTGGAAATGGACTTGGACATTGTGGCCATTTCAGAAACATTGTCTAACGAGTCGGTCGTATGAATGGGATATAGCCATAGCTGGCTATAATCTATTTAGAAGAGATAGAGAGAGCAGAAAAGGAGGAGGAATAGCCCTATATGTCAAAAGCAATATTAAAGCTGCTGAAATGCAGGGGACATGGAGAAAAGAAGAAGCACTATGGATTGTGCTGGAAAGAGGAGATGGCATTGCCATCCATACTGATGTGGTCTACAGGCCTCCAACTCAAACCGAAGAAATGGATAGCGAATTGATTGTTGAGATTGCAAAGATAGCCATGAAGTGGGAAGTGATCACATTGGGTGACTTTAATCTATACGATGTGGACTGGAGTGTTCCTTCTTCAAATCTGGAAAAAAGTAAAAAAAATTGTGGATGCCTTCCAAGATGCATTATTTAAACAAATGGTGATGGAACCGACAGAGAGAGCTCGGTGCTGGATTTAGTGCTCACCAACGGAGATAGTGTGTCGAATATTCATGTGGGTGCCCACGTGAGCAGCAGCAATCATCACACAGTGTGGTTAGAGACAAAAGCCAAGGTAGAATCTAATCACAGCAAGCTCTAAGTCCTAGACTTCAAAAACACTGACTTCAGTAAAATGGCCAAGTACCTGAAGGAGGAGTTGGCAGGGTGGGAGGGGATCAGGGAAGTTGAATTGCAATGGGCTAAATTAAAGGAGGCAATAAAAGGTGCAACAGATACGTACGTAAGGAAGGTAAATAAAAACAAGAGGAAAAGGAAACCTATTTGGCTCTCCAAAGAAAAGACTGCACAAATAAAGGCAAAAAACATGGCTTTTACAAAATTCAGAAGCTCGCAAACTGAGGAACACAGAAAAGAATACAAGATCAAACTAAAAGAGACAAAAAGAAAAATAACGATAGCAAAATCAAAGGCAGAAGAAAAGATGGCTAAAGATGTGAAGTGTGGCGACAAAACTTTTTTCAGGTATATTCAGGAGAGGAGGAAAATCAAAGGTAGAATTGCAGGGCTCAAAAGGTCCTGGGAACAGATCCATGGAAACTAACACTGAAAAAGCAAAAATGCTAAACAAATGCTTCTGTTCTGTTTTTACTAAAGAAAATCCTGGAGAAGGACCACCTATGATTGACAAATATACAAATGGAAATGGAGTAGATACCACACCAGTCACAAAAGATGATGTGTTAGAACAGTTTGCAAAACTGAAAGTGGAAAAGGCTATGGGACCAGATAGGATACATCCCGGAATACTGAAAGAGCTCAGAGAGGTTCTTGCAGGGCCTTTAAAGGATGTTTTTAATAGATCCTTGAAGACAGGAGAAGTTCCATGGGACTGGAGGAGGACTGATGTGGTACCTCTTCACAAAAGTGGTAGTAGGGAAGAAGTGACAAAATACAGGCCAGTAAGCCTTACCTCGGTGGCGGGAAAAGTAATGGAGGCGCTCCTGAAAGAGTGAATAGTGGACTTCCTTGAAACCAACAGGTTGTATGATCTGAGGCAACATGGTTTTACCAAAGGATTATCTTGCCAAACATGTTAAAACCCTCCGCCCAGTGTGCAGCGGCGGCCAAGAAAGCAAATAGAATGCTAGGTATCATAAGGAAAGGGATGGAGAATAAAACAAAGGATATTATAATGCCTCTGTATCGCTCCATGGTACGACCGCACCTTGAATATTGTGTGCAATTCTGGTCACCGTATCTTAAAAAGGACATAGTGTTATTAGAAAAAGTACAGAGAAGAGCCACCAAATTGGTGAAGGGGATGGAAGGCTACTCCTATGAAGAGAGGCTAAAAAGGTTAGGGCTCTTTAGCCTGGAAAAGAGACGGCTGAGGGGAGATATGATAGAGGTCTATAAATTAATGAATGGAGTGGAACGGATAAACGTGGATCAATTGTTTACGCTATCAGAATATAGAAAGACTAGGGGACATGTAATGAAGCTACAGGGTAAACTATTTAAGACAAATAAGAGAAAATATTTTTTCACTCAACGTGTAATCAAACTCTGGAATCTGTTACCGGAGGATGTAGTAAGGGCTGTTAGTATAGCTGGGTTTAAAAAGGGTTTGGAAAAGTTCCTGGAGGAAAGGTCCATAAACCACTATTAAAAAGGGACCCAGGATATCAATGCTTGACCCAGTACAAGCATTGTGGAACCTGTGTCTTTTGGGGATATTGCTAGGTACGTATGACCTAGATTGGCCACTGTTGGAAACAGGATACTGGGCTTGATGGACCTCGGTCTGACCCAGTATGGCATGTCTTATGTTCTTATGTTCTTAAATCTGATTGAGTTCTTTGACTGGGTGACCAGAGAACTAGATCAACGGCATGCGATAGATGTGATCTACCTAGATTTCAGCAAAGCCATTGATACTGTTCCTCATAGGAGGCTTATCAAAAAACTCAACAGCTTGGGGACGGGTCCCAAGGTGGTGAACTGGATTCGAAATTGGTAGACTGACAGGCGACAGAAGGTGACGGTAAACGTAACTCACTCAGATGAAAGGAAGGTGATTAGTGGTGTGCCTCTAATCCTGGGACCAGTACTGTTCATTATATTTGTGAGTGATATTGCTGAAGGACAGAATGGAAAATTCTGCCTTTTTGTAGATGACACAAAAATTTGTAACAGAGTGGACTCCCCTGAGGGAGCGGAGAACATGAGGAAAGATTTACAAAAGCTGGAAGAATGGTCTAATGTTTGGCAGTTAAGATATAATGTGAAGAAGTGTAGTGTCATGCACTTGGGAAGCAGAAATCCAAGGGAATTGTATGTGATAGGGGTTGAGAGTTTGGTGTGCATGGACAAGGAGAAGGACCTCAGAGTGATTGTTTCTGAGGATCTCAAGGTGGCGAAACAGTGTGACAAGGTGGTGGCAAAAGCCAGAAGGATGCTGGGTTGCATACAGAGTGGAATTACCAGCAGAAAGGAGGAGGTACTAATGCCATTGTAGAAGTCACTGGTGAGGCCTCACTTGGAATATTGTGCTCAGTTTTGGAGACCATATCTCGCAAAGGATATAAAAAGGCTGGAAGCCGTTCAGGGGAAGGCGACCAAAATGATTTGGAGCCTGCGTCAGAAGACTTATGAGAAAATACTTGAAGAGCTAAATATGTACACTCTGGAGGGGAGGAGGGACAGGGGAAATATGATTCAGACCTTTAAATGCTTAAAGAGAATAAATGAACAAACAAACCTCTTCCAAAGATGAGGAAGCTGTAAAACTAGAGGGTATAATATAAAGCTGCAAGGGGGTAAAATGAAAGGCAATGTCAGGAAATACTTCTTCACTGAAAGGGTGGTGAATGCTTGGAATGCCCTCCCGATGGAAGTGGTGGGGGCAAATACGGTGACAGAATTCAAAATGGCATGGGACAGACATAGTGGATCCCTTTATAGCAACAGGATAAAATCAAAATACACTTATCTCATATCTGAACATATAGGGGTGACCTACACGGAGCAGTGTGTACACCCCTAAACAAAGGCATGGAGAAGGGTGACCTGCACGGAACGTCAGGTGCACCTACTCTTGCTGCCTTGCTGGGCAGATCAGATGGACCATACTGGTCTTTATCTGCCATCATAAACTATGTTACTATTTAACTCTCATTCAGTTTACACATTTCCTAAGTAGCCTCATAATTTGCATTGCATAAAATCTATTCTATCAAAATTTCCTTCTAAAGACAGCTCTACATACCCTGATTCTTGCTTTTGTTATTTCATTCAAAATTAGACTAATTATAACATCTTATATAATGGAAATTCAACATAGAAATGACAAAACCTCAGAGGGTGCAAAATATAGCCATTACACTAATCTCTAATGCCCAGAAATTTGATCATGTCTCTCCACTTCTTATGGAAAACCATTGGCTATCTATCATTTATTGAACAAAGTTTAATGTTCTAATCTTAGTTCAGACGTTTTTGCAATCTAGGATATTCCACTATTTATCTTCTAATGTTATTCCTTCAGTGGAGGTGTAGCCTAGTGGTTAGAGCAACAGCCTAGTAGAAGTCCAGTGGTTAGAGCAAGAGATCAGAGCTTGATTCCCACTGGCACTCCTTGTGACCTTGGACAAGTCACTTTACCTTCCACTGCCTTGGAAGAAAAGGCCTGGCAATCTACTTCTGATTATACCATGCCAAGAAAACCCAGGGGCTGCTGGGTCACCAGGAGTCAGCATCGACTTGATGGCACTTTAAAAAAAAGGTATTCCTTATGTCCCTATCTGTCAACTACACAAGATGAAACTTACTCATGCTTCCCTCGCCAAGTCGAATAGTAACTTTTTATTTTCTTGTCACTGCCCTCTGGAATTTGTTACCGAATGACCTGAGATTTGAATCACCTTCTACAAAATTTAAGAAAAATTAGAAAACATACTACAGATCCTGGTTAAACAAATCCCAGTTTTAGCTCTGAAAGCACTGTCTTGTATCTACTGGAATCCTACTTAATTCTTTACACTTTTCTTATGATTCCTTATTTAGCTACCCACTTGTAGCAGGTGTTCTTTGTGAACAGCACGATTACGTCCTCGCATATGGGTGATGTCCCCTGACAAAGGCCCGTGCAGGAACGCTACCGAGCTTCCACTGGAAGCTTTTTGGGAGTCTCCATCATGCATGCGTACCTGCCTTCCCACCTGCCTTGTGCCATCTTATCTCCAGTAGTATACAAAGTTAGTAGCCAAAACAACTCCATGAGGAGATGGGAGGGTGGTGAGGACCTATTCCTGCTGTTCAGAGAGAACACCTGCTACAAGTGAGTAACTACACTTTCTCCATGAGCAAACAGGAAGAAGTCCTGATATATGTGACTCCCAACCTATAGGCTACCAAACACAAAAACAGGCTACCGGGACAACAAGAACTAGAAATGTAGTTATTCGTGTGTAATAGGTGTTCTCCAGGGACAGCAGGAATCAGTCCTCACATATGGGTGACATTGATGCCGACAGAGCCCTTGCAGAAGCATCTCTCCAGCTTTCAAAGAAAGCCTTTGGGAGATGTCACCACCACTGTTCCCTCTAAGCTGTGCGCGTGTGCACGCGCACACACCTCGCCGAGCGAGCGCACATACTTTACAACAGAGCGCACAAAAATTTTGGTTCTGATTCTGATAGAAAATAACACAGATGGATTCTTATTTTTTACCCGCGCCGAGGCAGCTAACTATAGCAGGGGACGGAAGCCCGACTTTGCAACAGCCGGAGGTGGAGTCCTCGGTTCTTGCTTCGGGCAGTGATCTCTCTTCCCCTGGCTCAGCCCGGGCCTCGAAGGTGCCTCGTTCGGATATCGGCGTGGAGGGGAAGCTGGTGGAGGGGGTTGAGTCGTCGGACTCCCCTGGAGTGCAGCGCCTACCTGAGGAAAGCAGAAGGGGCGCTGCCCCTTCCCTTGAGCAGCGTCAGAGGCTGGAGGTCGCAGGAGAGATGTTAGATGGTGTTGTGGGCCCGATATTGGGGCCAATTACATCTACCCCATTGTCGGGCGGATTACCAGCAGTTGGAGCAGGAGAGTGTCTTCAGCCGGCGTCTAGGGAGCCCCCAGAGGTGGTGACGCTAGAAACGATATGGGCCGCTATTATGCAACTCCGTGAAGAAATGGTGCCACGGATCTCTGCACTGGCGTCTCAGGTTACAAACAATGACTTGGCTATTCAAGAAAACACTGTTAAAGTAATTAATTTACAGAAGGAGGTTGCAGAACTTCAAGGAATTTCCATATGTTTTGGGAAAGATGTTGAAATGTTGCAGAAGAATGCTTTGTCAACGAGTGTTAAAATTGAGGCGTTGGAAAATATGTCTAGAGCTGCTAACTTGCGTGTGATTAATTTTCCTAGGTTATCTACAGTATCTGCAAGAGATATGTTTAGGAAATATTTAATAGAGGCTTTGGGTGTCCCTCCTGAATCTCACCCCCCTACTGCAAAGATGTACTATCTCCCCTTGGGGAAAAAAGTTGCCGCTGAGGGTGGGGAGTTGGTTACGGGTTTGTCTAAAGTAGATGTTTTGAATGTAACTGTATTACTGGAATCCTCACAGGAGGACCAGGTTACGTCCTCTACCTTGTTGATTACGTTAGCTCTCTTTTCCGATAAAGAATGGCTCATGAAGTTATTTTTTTAAAAACGGAATGTTGCCTTTAAGGGATTACAGGTCCGTATGTTTCCGGACCTCTCCAGGGAGACTCAGCGACGGCGGCGGGACTTTCTCCTCCTTCATCCTGGGATTCAGCAATTGGGGGGGGCTCTTTTTTCTAAAATTTCCGTGTAAATGTCTGATTAAATATCAGTTGGAATCCTATGTTTTTTTTGAGCCCTCACAATTGCTGGACTTCATTAATGCCCGTCATTAAGGGGTAATGGGTGTCTTCCCATCATCTGCTGTTTGAGTATGTGATTTTAGCTACTTTTCACACCTCTATTTCCTTTTGGAATTTGGGTTATAATTTTCTTTTTCCTCTTTCCTCTTGGTATTCCCCATTGAGGGCTAGAGTGAGTTGTGTACTTGACATAATTTCTTGTTTTTTATTGCTGGGACTGTTTAGTCTGTAATAATGTTTGCTTGTACCCTTCTCAATTTCCGTTTCAAGATGTATTCTTGAATGTATGTATAAACTAATAAATATAAAATTTAAAAAAAAACAAAAAAAAAAACACAGATGTCTTAAAATTTAAAAGTTGTGTATTTATGGTTTTCACAAGTTCTACAATATTTTCTAGTGCAATCAATGTGGTATACATACTGTATTCTGACGTGTAGTCAAATTTTAAAGTATATAACTCTGAGTGTCATTATGTGGAGTGGAGGAGTGGCCTAGTGGTTGGGGCAAGATACTTCAGGCCGGAAAGTCGGGGGTTCAAATCCCACTAGAGGACAGCAACCTTGGGCCAGAAGGACTGGGGTTTCTAGTCCCACAGGTGCTCCTTGTGGTCTTGGGCAAGCCACTTAACCCTCCATAGCCCATGTTCCCTGTAAAATAGTTATCTCCAAGTCATAATGCCCTGTTCAATGTAATTTCAGTGTGTTCAATGTAAACCGCACTGATGCAGAATAGCGCGGTATATAAGAGAATGTAAATAAATAAATAAATAAATGTGGCGCACAAAAATGTAACCTTCCTTCACAAGCTGCACAGCTGATATTTTATGGGCACACAGCCTACAGAAAATTAGAGGGAACATTGGTCACCACACATGTATGGTCCCCTTTCCCTCCAAGGGTGCCATCTTACTCAGATGACATAGCTAGAGCCGACAAAAGAAGATGGCCAAATATTGTACAGCAACTCCAGGGGGAGGAGGGAGAGTTGTGAGGACTGATTCCTGCTGTCCCTGGAGAACACCTATAACAGGTGAGTAACTATGCTTTCTCCAGGAACAAGCAGGAAGACAGTCTTCACATATGGGACTTCCTAGCTACAAGCTACCGGGAACTTATAGAGCAGATTATGGAGTATGGCCTGGTTGAAGGCACTGTCTCAATGGGACTCCCTCTCCAAGCAGTAGTGAGCTGCAAAGGTGTGGACTGAGGACCAGGTGGTGGCCCGGCAGATGTCTGCCATAGGAACAGAGTGTAGGCTCACAACTGAGGTTGCCATAGCTCTGACACTGTGTGCTGTGACCCGCCGCTCCAATAACAGCCCAACCTGACGGTGGGCAAAGGCGATGCAGTCTGTCACCCAGGTGGACAGTGTCCGCTTGGTGACAGCCTCTCCCAGTTGACTTAGGTCGTATGAAACAAAAAGCTGCAAGGCTTTGCGGTGGCCCTAGGTACACTGCAGGTAGAAGGACAGGGCCCTTTTGCAGTCTAGAGTAAGGAGAACGGCTGCTGCCTTGTCGGTGTGAGGCCGTGGCAGTTACCACCTTCGGAAGGAATTTTGGGTGGGTGCGGAGCACGAACCTAGTGGAGGGTGGATCGGCCACCAAGGCCTGAAGCTCACTGACTCTGCAGGCAGAGGTGAGCACCACCAGGAAGACAACCTTCCAGGATAGGTTACGCAAATGGCAAGTAGCCAAAGGTATGAAGGGTGGCTTGGTAAGCTGTGTGAGATCCCATTCTGCCGGAGGCATCCAGATGGGGGCTTAGAGAGCAGCAAACCCCTCATGAATCGGGTAATGAGGGGCTGCACAGAAAGAGGCTTGCTCTCTATGAAGTGATGGTGCGCGGAGAGCATGCTCAGTTGTACCCTGACGGAGCTGGACTTGAGTCCTGTCTGTGAGAGGTGGAGCAAGTATTGCAGCATCGTGTGCACCTGGCAGGAGAATGGGTCAACCTGTTGCTCTGCACACCATATTGAGAATCTGCACCACTTAAAAGGTGTAGGCCCATCTCATGGAGTTCTTAGAAGAGGCCAGGAGGATTTCTTCCACCTGCTTGGGGAGGCTGAAGGGTGCTAGAGCAACTTATTTAGCATCCATGCTGTTAGCGACAGGGACCTCAGGTCGGGGTGGAGAAGCAAGCCCTTTTCCTGGGTCAGTAGTCCTGGGGAACTCCCCAGAGGGATTGGGAGCTCTGTCAATAGGCGAAGTAACAAGGGAAACCAATGCTGTCTGGGCCACTGCAGGCCACCAGGATCATGGAAGCCTTGTCCTGCTGGATCTTGAAGAGGGTCCGCGTGATTAGTGATTTGGGAGGGAAGGCATATAGAATGCCCTCTGACCATGAGATGAGGGAAGCGTCCAGCACTATCCAGGATGGGTGCATCTGGGGACAGCAGAAGAGGGGCAGCTCAACATTGGCTGGGCTGGCAAAGAGGTCCAAACTTGGGATTCCCCATAGTCAGAATAGCTGCTGTGCCACCCTGGGGTCTAGGCGCCACTCATGCAGCTGGGGGACCCTGCTCCGTCTGCCTGCCAGGGTATTGTCTTGGCCCGGGAGGTATACCTCCCTGAGAAGCATTCCCTGACTAACTGTGTATGAGCAGAGGGCTATTGCCTCCTGGCAGAGGCGGTAAGATCCTGTGCCCACTTGTTTGTTCAGGTAGAACATCGCGACCTGGTTGTCCATTTGGACCAGCACAGACTGGTGCTATAGGCAATGTTGGAGGGCCCTGATTGCCAGAAAAAAATGGCTCTGGGCTCCAGAAGATTGATCTGCTGCTAGCTCTCCTTGAGAGACCAGTTGTCCTGCATGCGCAGTTTCTCGCAGTGGCATCCTAGCCCAGTAGGGAGGCGTCCGTAGCGAGGACCCTCTGGAATTTTGAGTGTTGAAAGAGCATGCCCTTCTGCAGGCGCTGTGCATCCTGCCACCAACTGAGTGACTCTGCTAATTGACGGGACACCGAGATCCTGTCCCAGAGTCTGCCCGTGGCCTGAGACCACTGTGAGCAGAGGCACCACTGCGTTGCCTGCAAGTGGAGGCGGGAGTTGGGGACCATATGGACTGTGGACACCATGTGGCCTCGCAGGCGGAGCATGGACCACGCCGACACATCATGATGATACTGCACCTTGGTCGCCAGGGCCCTGAGGCAATCTGCCCTGTTCAGGGGGAGGAAGGCCTGGCTTGAAGGGTGTCCAGGAGAGCCCCTATGAACTCCAGGACTTGTGTTGGAGTGAGGTGGGATTTAGGGTGGTTTATCACGAACCCCGATATTGCAGGACCTTGATGGTGCGGGCCGTGGCCTGGTGCACCTTTGAGGCAGTGTCTTCTTTTACTAGCCAGTCATCCAGGCATGGAAAGATGAAGGCCTCTTGGAGATGAAGGTAGGCGGCCACCACTGCCAGGCATTTGGTGAAGACTCTTGGTGCGGGGACTAGGCTGAAGGGTAGAAGGCTAGTACCCTGTGCAGGTAGTGGTCGCCCCCGACCATGAACCTTAGGTACTGCCTGTGACTGGGATGAATAAGGATGTGGGTATAAGCATCCTTTAGGTCCAAGGAGCATAGCCAATCTCCCTGCTGGAAGTAGGGCAGCAATATTCCAAGGGAGAGCATTTTGAACTTCTCCCGCACCAGGAATTTGTTTAGGTTTCTCAAGTCCAGGATGGGCCTTAGGCCTTCTGTTCTTTTTAGGACCAAAACGTACCTGGAGTAGAGCCCCTTTCCTTTTAGGTGGTGTGATATGGGCTCCATAGCCCTGTCCCTGAAAAGGCCTGCAAGTTCCTGCAGTAGCATGGCCTGGTGCAGGGGAGTCCGAGGGGGCTCTCCTGGAAAGAAAGGGGGAGGCATCTGGTCGAGATGAAGGAGGTAATCTTCCCTGACCACCTGAAGTGTCTAGAAGTCAGTGGTGATGGCAGCCCACCAGTAGGCAAAACTAATTAGGCGCTCTGACCTAGTCTGGGCTGGAGCTGGTGTCTGGGGCTTGGGGCGCTTAGGCTTACGTGGGCCCTGGCCTGTTCCCTTGCCCTGATGACCTTGCTGAGGGGTCTGGGAGGCCTGGTATGTGGGATAGCCTCGATAAGGCTGGCCTTTCCAGTGAAAAGGGGGCCTTTTCCCCAATTGCTTCTTCTTGGGAAGAGTGGAAGTCTTCTTCAAGAGTTGAGTACTGGTGACATACTCGGTCTCTATCTCCGCCGCCTTGTCCTCCATCGGCTTGCCAAAGAGGTTTTCACCGAGGCAAGGGACATTGAGGAGTTTTTCCTGGACCCATTGCTCAAGATCCATTGCCTGGAGCCAGGCTTGGTATCGAGCACCGATGCCTGCAGTGGCCACCCTCACGTTAGACTCAAAGCCATTATAGACCGCTCGAGACAAATACTTCAAGCACTCCCTGACAGATTTCATGAGGGTCTGCAAGCATTGTAGGTGGTCCCTGCTGAGACCACCATGAAACCCCTGAGTTCCTTGGTTAGGTCTCGGAGGTACATGCTGATATACTGCTGATAAGTTTGTATGCGGCAAGCCAGCATCGAGCCCTGGTAACATTTACGCCCGAGGACGTCGAGGGCGCGGGACTCCCTGCCCGGGGGCACTGAAGAGTGAGTCTTTGGGATTTTCTGTCGATACATGGCCGACTCAACCACCATGGTGGTGTGAGGAAGCTTCTCCGACTCCATGCTGAGGGACAGTGCTTTCGCCATGTCCCGGACATACTAGAGGAACAAGGTGTCCATGGGCGGGGATCGGCGCCTCGATGCTGGCAGGGACAGATCCGAGGGGAGGTCAAGGTGTGCTCGTGTCTCCAGGGAAGCCTCGTCTTCAGACTCCCAGTCCGAGTAGTCCGTCGAGGACTCGAGGCCCAATAGCTCTAAGGGCACTGTTGGATCCGGCCTTTGATGAACTACGGCTGAGACTTGGCTGGAGCCAGAGGCACTAGCCGGGGACGATCTTGCTCCCAAGGACCGAGATCGGGATCGAGAGCCTCGCTGAGGATCAGCTCGAGGCATGGGGTTCTCGAGGATCTCTTTGGCAGCCCAGAGAGTCCTTGGCATCGAGGTCCCTGCAGTCTCAGCGCGTGTGCCAGTGGGGTCGAGCATTAACGCTTGCTGTGAGGCAAGGAATGCAGAAATGCTGCGTTCCAATGCCATCATCCTAGCTTCCCACTCAGGGGTTGCAGCCTTCAACACTGACAAGTCGGGTGTTCGGGAGGAGAGGGAGTCCTCGACAGGACAGGCCTCGGGGATCTGAGATCCATCGCTAGAGGCCTTGGTACTTTGACCAGCCGCTCCCACTCCGACTCCTCAGATATCCTCCTGGGGCTGTGGGACTGTGCATGGGACTTACCATGCAAATCTGCTTCCCAGGAAGAGGCCCTCGAGGATTCTTCTTTTTCTTATGCTTTCGCTCCAGGGAACCCCTATCGGAGTGTCCATGTGCCCGCTCAGGCACCGTGGGGGCTTTACACAAGTCTGAGGATGTGTGAGAGGCCTTAGAGCACGTGGCTACCGTGACTACCATGGCTGAATCTGATCTGTGGAAGATATCACCCTGCTTCTGCTGGCGACTCTGGAGGACCTTAGCGGACATCTTTTTGCACAGGAAGCACGCCTCTGGGTCATGGCACCTGAGGCAACAGTCGTGTGAGTTGGTAAGGGACCTGTTCTTAGAGCACCGATCACACTTTTTAAACCAGCAGTTAGAAAAGGCACGACACTACGTTGGATGAAAAAACCTAACTAATTAGGTTCCGAGTTCCGAGGCGATGGGAATCGGAGGCGGGAAAGTGACCGGTGCTAACCGGATAATGCACAGTAGTGCATGAGGAAATCAACTTTTTCCGTGGAAGGGAGTCGAACATCTGTAGGCTCCGCGGAAAAAGGGAGACTGAGTAAGACGGCACCCTTGGGCGGGAAGGGGACCACATTTGCATGGTAGCATCTCCTAAAGGCTTTCTTTGAAAGCTGGGGAGATGCTTCCACGAGGGCTCCATGGGCATTGATGTCACCCATATGTGAGGACCGACGTCCTGCTTGTATCTGGAGAACAGCATGTGTAGTCCCTCCTGGGAACTCGACCGATTCAATGTCCATGGCATACATCACATCAGTATGACTCTTTTAGTAGCCTGGATGGATAGAAGGGCCAGAGTTGAACTTATGTCCCAAACAGGAGCCAGAGTACGGCCTAGCCGAAGTTACTGTCATACCGGAATCCCCATCCAGGCAGTAGTGGGCTGTAAAGATGTGGACAGATGACGATGTAGCAGTTCTGCAGATCTCCTCTGTGGAGACCAAGCACAGGTTAGCCATGAAGCAGCCATGGCCTGGACACTATGAGCCATGATATGACCCTCAAGGCTCAGACTTGCTTAAGCATAGGTGAAGGAAAAACAGCCCGCCACCCAATAGGACAGCGTATGGTTGGAGACAGCCACGCCCAGCTTGCTGGGATCAAAGGAGGTAAAGAGCTGGGTAAAATGACGTTGCATTCTGGTCCATTCAAAGTAGAAAGCTAGAGCACGTTTACAATTCAATGTGTGCAGCTGGACCTCTGACCTGTTGGTGTGAGACCAGGGAAAAAAGGTGGACAAGACCACTAATTGATTCAAGTGGAAAGGCAGAGGCCACTTTGAGCAAGAAATACGGGTGGGTATGCAGCACCACCCAGTTGTGATGGAACCTCGTGTATGGTGGGTCAGCCACTAAGGCCTGAAGCTCACTATCTCGGCGAGCTGAGGTGAGCACCATGAGAAACACAACCTTCCAATTCAAAAGTTTCCAAGGGCTCAAAGAGAGCAGACAGAAGCTACCCCAACACCACATTAAGATCCCATGCCATTGGCAGGTGCTTAATCAGGGGTTTAGATAGAAGCAGGCAACGCATGAAATGGCCCACCATGGACTGAGCGGAGATGGGTTTGCCTTTGAAGCTGCAATGGCACGAGGTACCAATCGCGCTTAGGTGGACTCTGACTGAGTTAGACTTCAGGCCTGAATTGGACAGATCTAGGAGGTACTCAATCAACCTCTCCACCGAGCAGGAGAAAGGATCCAGAGCCCTGTCCAGGCACCACAACAAGAACCTCTGCCACTTGAATGCATAAGAACATCATTTCAAATCCCTGCAGGAATCCAGGAGGACATCTGTCACCACCCCTGGCAGGTTAAGCTCCAAAAGGACTACCCGCTCAGCATCCACACTGTAAGGACCAGGATCCTGAAATTGGGACGTAGCAAGGTCCCACACTCCTGAGAGATGAGGTCAGGGTTGTAGCCCAGATGGAGAGGCTCCCGTTGGGAGAGCAGAAGCAGCAGGGAGAACTGAAGCAGCAGGGTGAACCATGGCTGCCCTGGCCAGTATGGAGCAAGAAGCATCATGGTCCCCTTGTCTGCCTGGAGCTTCAGCAATGTCTTCAGACCAGTGGGATCAGGGGGTATGTATAAAGCAGAACCATTACCCAGTTCAGGAGGAAGTTATCCAAGGCCAATCGGTCCCCGGAAGCCATCCATGAGCAAAAGCAATCCACCTGAGCATTATGCAGCATGGTGAAGAGGTCCATCAATGGGGTGTCCATCCCCCGGAAGAAGTGCTCCACCACCCTCCTGTTTAGGATCCATTTGTGGAGCTGGAGGACTATGCTGAGGTGGTCCGCCAGGGCACTGAGCTCTCCAGGCAGATAAGTCACCCTCAGCTCCATGCTGTGAGCAACGGCTAACTTCCAGAGGCATGCCACTTCCCAGCTCAGGAGGTATGATCCTGTGCCTCCTTGCTTGTTGACATAGAACATCACAACCTGATCATCTGAATCAGGACAACCTTAGTTGGCCAGGTTTGCCTGGAATGCCCTGAGGGCATTTGCAATGGCCCGTAGCTCCAGGAAATTTATCTGGTCCAAGCTCTCCTGCGCCGACCACACGCCCTGCATCCACAGGCTGTCCAGGTGAGCGCCCAGCCTAACTTGGACACATCCATGGTAAGCGTCCGGTGGGACAACGACGAATGAAAAGGAAGGCTCTTGAGCAAGTACTGTGACTCCGGCCACCGTTGTAGGGACTTCACCAAGGGCGCAATAATCCCCACCTGGTCCTTGAGGCAGCTCGTGGCCTGCTGGCACTGGATGCTCAGGATCCACTGAGCCTGGCGCATCGTCAGATGGGCCAGTAGGGCCACATACACTGTGAAGGCCATGTGGCCCAACATCCTTAGCATTCCCCAAGCCGTCGTGTGCCACTTCCGTCAGATAGTGGCAACGGCCTCTGTGAGCCAGTGCAGGCAGTCCATCGGGAGAAAGGCCTGTGCTTGAGTGGTATCCAGCTGGGCCCCGATAAACTTGAGCTGTTGCAAAGGCTGAAGGTATGATTTAGGACAGTTCATAATAAACCCAACTACTCGAGCACCTGAATCATCAGGTGAGCCAAATGCCGCATGCCATCTGGCGTGGAGCTCTTTATGAGCCGATCATCTAAGTAATGGAAGACGAAGACCCCCAGGGTCCACATATAAGCGTTGATGACCACTAGACACTTGGTAAAGACCCTGGGGACTGATGTCAGCCTGAAGAGCAGCACCCAGTTCTGGAAGTGCTGACTGCCCAGCATGAAGCGCAGGTACCTTATGTGAAGAGGATGGATCAGGATGTATGTGTACGAACCCTACAGACCCAAGTAGCATAACCCATTGCCCTGTAGAAGATATGGGAGTAATGTGCCCAGGGAGACCATTTTGAACTTTTCCCAAACCAAGAAGTGGTTCAAGTCCCTGAGATCCAGGATAGGTTGGGAACCCCCCCCCCCCTCCTGTCTTCTTCGAGACGAGGAAGTACCAGGAGTAGAAGCCCCACCTGATTTGAGCCGGGGGCACTGGCTCGATGGCCAACTTGGTCAACAGGGTGGCGACCTCTGCCTGGAGCAGCCCATGATGGGTGTGGATCCAGAGGATACTCCCCCAGAAAGAAATGAGGCAGGAGCTGGACAAAGTGCAGCAGATAACCATCTTGGATGATCCGCAGCACCCAGGCGTAATGGCAATTCGAGGCCACCTGTTTGCAAAGTGGGCAAGCTGACTGTGCACTTGAGGGGGCACCTCGTCGGGCAATGGGTGATTGGCTGTGCTCCTGAGGAACCTATCAAAAACTTGCCTCCGACTGTAATTGGGGCACGGGCTGGGCCTTCTGTGGATTGGCACACCACTGTTGGCGCAGGGCTTGTGCCTTGGGCCGAGCACCTTGAAGGCTCTGTTAATACTTGTACTTCTGCCGGTAAAAGTGTTCCTTCCCCTGTTTTTCTTCTTTGAGGGATCAGCCATCTTGCATGAGAACCTTGACATAGAGGGAGCAAGTGACTATCTCATGTGCTCTCTCCTCCATCAGCTTGCCGAAGAGGTTCGTCACTTTGCACGGCATGTCTACCAGCTTGTCCTGGAGCCACTGCTCCAAGTCAGAGGACTGGAGCCAGGCTAGCCAGAGCGCCCTAATACCCACTGCAGTCACTCTGCCAACCAACTCAAACACATCATAGGCGACCCGGACCATATACTTGGAAATGTCTTTTCTGTGTCCCATCAGGGCATGGAAGGCATTCAAGCATTCCACCAGGATGAGGGAGCCAAACTCGTTGAGGTCTCCCATGATGTCCTTCAAAAACATCCCCATGAAGAGCTGGTAAGACAGTATTCGGATAACCAATATGGAGCTCTGGAAGCACAGTCTCCTGAAGCCGAGGGTCCTCTGCTCCCGGCCTAGGGGCACCGAAGAGTGGGTCTTCCAGCTCTTAACCTGCCACATGACTGATTACACCACCAAGGAGTGGTGAGGTAGCTGAGGCTTCTTGAACCTGGGAACCTTCTGCATCCAGTACATCGAACTGAGTCAGCAGCTGATGGCCAGCACCATCAGGAGGTTTTCCCACATCCGATGCACAGGCACCATGACAGCTTCCTTTGGCACAGAGGGGTACTGGAGGATTTCCAACTCTTCCGCCCTCGGCTCATCCTCCACATCGAGGGACAAGGGAATGGCCTTTGCCATGCCCTGGATGAAGTCCTAGAAGGAAAGTTCTCCAGGGGCGACTTCTGCCTCTCATACGGAGGGAACAGCTCTGAGGGAATGTCTGGGGACTCCCTCTCGGAGACTAGTGATGCCTCCTCCATCTCCCATCCTTCGGATACTGAGAGAAAGTTGAAGTAATGCCAGGTCTCCTCTCAGCGCTGCCGCCACTTTAGCAAAGAAGGCGGGCACCGATGGGACTGCTGATAGTTCTCCCTCAGGCGCTGGTGTGCTGGGACATCAGAGCCCGATACATTGAAAAAGGAGATGGTTGGTACTGGGATGGACTCCGACCACTCACCCAACGTCCCTACTTCGGCAGAGAGGGCATGGGTCTCCAAGATCAGTTGCATGGCCTGTGATGATGCTAAAAGAAAGCAGTGGGACCGCCGGAATTCGTGCAGCCAAGAAAGCCACCATATGCGCCTCGAAGGCCCGAATGCACTTTGTGAACACTGCGGTCTTCAAATGTGTCGAGACCGGTACAATGACTTCAGCCACCATCTCTGGCACCTGTCCCAGGGACTCCATGATGGTCAAAGCATCACGGGATTGCCAGTGGCCCTCTGGGGCCTTGGGAGTCAATTCCTCCACCGGCGCACCTTTGCAGATCACTCCCAGCCATCATCGTCGACACTGCATCGAGTAGGGCTCCAGTGTCAATGCTCATGCTTGGCACAGTCTCCAGCCACTGACACCAATGTCAGGGCGAATGGTGAATAATTCCGTGGCTCCAACCAGAGGTCGATGAAGAGCCTCCATTCCATGCTACCACAGCCCCTCGGCTCCAAGTGAGCATGGGCACTGTACAATGCTGAGGCATTGGCGAAGCCCCATGTGGGCGTCGACATCGATGCTGAGGCCGAGGACGCAGAGTCACACAGCCCAAAGAGAGACTCATGCTGCTTCTCCTGGCCTTTGAGGCCTTTGCTGGTCATCTGCATACACAGATTACAGGTGGAGGGCAGAGGCACTGAATGCACCAATTATGATGGTCAGTGATCGAAATGGTGTTTGCACAGCGAGTGCACTTCTTGAAGCCTCTGGTTGGTTTAAAAATGATTAGAAAAATGGCCACCATAAATTCAAAAGGCTCAATACCAACCAGCGAAGAAAGACTGGGAAAAAGAAGAAAACTTCCCAGCGCAAAAGAAGAAAAAGCCCCGAAAACTTGAAGAGGACAGACACCTGCAAAGCCAGCACACAGATGACAGGCAGTTAGCACTGAGAAATAAAGCATGAGCTCTGAAGGGCCCGAGAACGACAACTTTTTCCAGGAGTGATCAGGAACATGGTACCAACAAAAGGCACAAAGCCACGTGCTACAAGGATCCCAGTAAGAAAAACGTGGATAGCGGATGGAAGGACAATCTTTATTAGTAGAAAAAGCCTATGGCCCGACGCAGGCCGTGTTTCGTTGCCTTCTTCAGGGGCAGGCTTCATAAACAATCATACTTCCATGGTGCTCTAGACACTATGAGCACAATAATGTTCTTTCAAAACTGTTGTTTCAAGGGAAAGAACCCGACGTTTAAAGTTGCAAAGCACTTGAATGCTTCAGTCAAGGATCCCTTCCTAATGCGTCGGGCCATAGGCTTTTTCTACTAATAAGGATTGTCCTTCCATTCGCTATCCACGTTTTTCTTACTGTGATCAGGAACATGTCCGTGGGGCTTCACGGAAAAAGCAGACTGGAGATAAGATGGCGCCGTGGCAGATGGGAAAGCAAGCGTGCAAGTGCGATGAAGGCTCCCAAAAAGCTTCCAATGGAAGCTGAGCAGTGTTCCCACACGGGGCTCCATTGGAGTATGTTACCCATATGTGAGGACTTCTTCCTGTTTGTTCAATTGTAACTTCATTTCTGACTTTTTAATCAAATATATTTTAATGTAAACCACTTTGATACAAAAACAAAGGCGGTATATTATTTTTTTTAACAAACTATAAACTATCTGCACCTGCTATAGAGCTCTGTGTGGACTTTCTCTCTCCTGGCCTTCTCCCTGCTTCATCTCAACCCTTTCTTGGACACAGGAGAGGGGGAGAGGAATTTTCAGTGGGGCTTTCCCACAGGTAAGCAGTTTGTCTGCAGGAAAAAGGAAGAGCTTTGAAAACTCTCCTTTTTATCTCCTTGTGCCTCAAAACCCACTTGGAAGCAAAGTTTTTTCTTTTAATCTTCTTTTTCTTGTCCACAAATTCCAAAGGAATGTATCAGACTGTGTTATTTATTTCTCAAGTTCCACTAGTCAAGGGAAGCCTTGATGATTTACCTTTGCCTTTTACATTTATTACTTATCTTTTCAAAACCAGATCTCAAGATGAATTACATTCAGATACAAGGGTTATTTTCCTGCCCAAATGGGCTCACATTCTAAGTTGTAAGCTCTAATGAACAGGGACTGTCTCTTAAATGTTTATGTACAGTGTTGCGTATGCCTTGTAGTGCTATACAAATGATAAGTAGTAGTAGTAGTAGCCAGAGTATTTCATTCTATTTATTTAAAATTGTTTATATACCGCCTTTCTACAATTCAAGGCAGTGTACATAGAACACAACAGAATACTGTGGGGACAACTGCTTTACAAGGAACAAGAATATATAACAGCATAACATACTATGTTACATAGCTGAGGTCATCATAACTAAACTATGTACAAGGGGATGAGTGAAGGTAGGGGGGTTGTGGGGCATATATTTGAAGGTGGGAGGGCAGGACTGGTTAGGCTGAAAGGCTAAATCAGTTAGGTCACGTTGGGTTGTGGCTCATGGGTTAATTTGTGGTGAAATGTTCTTGGAAAAGGTGCGTTTTGAGCTTCTTTCTAAAGGTGGAGAGGTCCAAACATTCTCTCAAGTCAGTCGGGAGGGAGTTCTAGGTGGCAGGTGCAAATAAGGAGAAGACACGGTTACAACTGGATTGCTTGCATTTTGGTTATTCGAGTCGGGACAGCCAGGAGATTGAGTGAGTTGTGCCTGTGGAGTCTCTCGGTCTTTGGGTAGGAGAGGAGAGGATGGAGGCAGTTTGCAGATTCATTGTGTATAATTTTGTGTGTCAATATAAGGGCCTTATATCTTATTCTTGCTTGGATGAGGAGCCACTGCAGGTGTTGTAGTATTGGGGTAATGTGAGATTGTCTAAATATTTTGTGGATTATTCTCGCTGTGGTGATTTGGGCCATTTGAAGAGGAAGTATTGATTGTTTTGGAGACCATGGTAGATAATGTTGCTGTAGTCAAGGGCTGGTAATGTAATGTACAGAAAAGATCAGGAGTGAGGAGTGGGTGGATGTTCTTCAAGGTTCGCAATTTATAGTAGATGGATTGGGTTGTACATTTTATTTGTGCCTGGACGTTAAGCCTGTGGTCAAGAATTACGTCCACGTACTTGACTTCACTTTTTACTTTGATGGTGATTTCATCGAGCTGTAGAGATTGTGGTGGGGGGGGGGGGGGGAGAATGATGTATCTGAGTATATGTGTAAGGCTTCTGTCTTTTCTTGGTTGATGAGGTTGTGCTGTTATAGCCACTGTCTTACATTGAAGAAGCAGTTATATATGTTGGTGAAGTCTGGTGCAGAAGTGATGAATGGTGTGAAAAACATTATATCGTCTGCATAGATCTGGTACTGTATTTTATAATCCTTGAATATCTGACATATAGGTTGGAGGAACAGGTTGAATAAAAGGGCCAATAGGCTGGAGCCTTGGGTACTCCTTGTCATTGTATAAAGGAAGTGAGGTTCTGGGTCAGATTCGTATTTGCTCTGTGTTCTAGATATGAGTGGAACCATCCAAGTGTTTTGTCTCGAAGGCCAATGTCATAGAGTCTCTGCAGGAGTTGGTGGTGTAGTAAGGAGTCAAATGCTGAAGAGATGTCAAAGAATATGAGAAGGCAACCTTGTGTGGTATTTTGTGTGTAGGTTAGAACTGAGTCCAGAAGTGATATGAAGGTGGTTTCGATTCCATGATTTGATTTGAATCCATGTTGGAAGGGGTCGAGAGGGGCATGGTCATCAATGAAGTTCTGGAGCTGTGTTTGCACTAGTTTTTCTATAATCTTTGATATGAGGGGAATACTTGATATTGGTCTGTAAGAGTTTGATGAGGTGTAATCCTTGCTTGCTTCCTTTTAGGATAGGCCGGATAGAGCTCCTCTTTAAGGTGGTGGGCATTTTTCCCTAGGTCAGGGATGCGTGGCTCATAGTTTGTAGGAAGGGGCTGAAGTGTGTCCTTGTGCTTTTGATCCATGTTACAGGGCAAGGGTCCAGTGCAGAGGTGGTTGAGTTGAGGTTTCTTATGGCAGTCTCAATATTTTCCAGTGATGGGTGGTTGAATTCAGACCATGTGGCCTGGGTTATAATTATTGGGCTAAGGTTGGCTGGCTGATCTGTAGCAAAGTGGATTACTTGGTACTTGGAGAAGAGGTAGTCTGCTATATCTTGTGGGGAAATTCCATCTTTGGGTACGAGTTTGGTTGGTTTAGTCAAGAGGGATTTTGCAACTGAGAAGAGTTCTCTGGGTTTATTCAATTAATGTGAGATGATGCTGTCATGGTATTCTCTCTTCCGTCTTAGAGTTTCTTGGCAGTATAAGTGTAGTTTTTCCATGAAGGCGGTGTGAGAGAGTTGGTCTCTCAAGCATCTCCAGTTGTGTTCGAGTCGTCGAAGTTCTTGTATTAATTGCAAGAGGAGGGTTGAGAACCAGGGGGTCCTTTTGGTACATTTGTGTGTAGTTTCCTTAGGATGTACTTGAGCTGCAGCAGCAATTATCTTGTTCCATCCTTCTATTTGTGAGTCTAGGTCAGGATTTTCTTATTTGAGGAGCTCCAGCTGGGAGGTGACAGATTCGAGGAATGAATCATTATCAAATTATCTGAATCGTTGCTTAGTAGGGGGAGCTATTGAGGTGTTAGTGCAGTGATTTGTGTGAGTGAAAGTGAAAATGATGGCTGTGTGGTCCAACCATGGCAGGGGGAATTAGAGTGGGTTGTATGGGTGGCATCTGTTGAAAGGCTTTGAGGCATGAAGATCAAATCCAGGATGTTTCCTTTTAGGTGAGTTGGGGTGGTGATTATTTGAGTGAATTGGAGGGCTTCCATAGCTTCTAGGAAGGGAGAGGATTGCTTGTAGTGAAGAGAGGATAAGTTCAGATCGCCTAGAAGGATAATGGGATGATGGATATTAGAGGGTGAGCAGGCAGTCTCTACTAGGATGGATAGGTCTACAGTATCATCGTGGGGTGCTCTGTAAACTAGGCACAGAGAGGAACTTCTGTTAGAAATTATAAGGGTATCCATCGTGGTGGTGGAGTTCAATTCTATAGTGTTGAATGCCAGGGTGTTCTTTGCTATGATGCAGACTCCTCCTCCTCTGCTGGTTACTCTGTTGCATAAGTAGATGATGTATGAATACAGGCACAGCTGATTTGGTAAGGACAGTGTCTGTTTTGTTAAACCAGGTTTCAGTTATGCAGAGTATGTCCAGCGCTTGGTCTAGGATGAAGTCAGCTATCAATGGGAAGTTGTACCTGAGGCAATGGAGGATGAAGCGACTTGCCCAAGATCACAAAACGTAACAATGAAAAGCAGAATTTAGACCCTGGTTTCTATGTTTGCAACCAGTCCCTTTAACCACTAAGCTAATCCTCCCCACGTTCCATTTGCTCATCTAGCTGACATAAATTATACCCATTCAGAAGCCTTATGGTTTAGAGGCTTTGTGCAATACAGTTTTTATGCTAATAAGGGACTGCATATACATAAAAGGCCCAAATTTGAGCTGGGTGGTGCTATGCGCCATGTAGGCGCATGGCCCACCCACCTTCCGCCTAATCTGGATTTTCCATGATGGGGTCATATGCGGTTCTGGCATCGAAAATTCAGGTGTTGCTGCACAGACAGGAAGCCGCAGAAGCCATCCATGTAGCACCAATTTCTGATGATACACTGATAGCCCCAGTGCCTTAAAGATAGGCAAGGTGTTCCCACACCTATCTTTAAGGCACAAACCGTGTGGCATCGAAAATCAGTGCTACATGGATAGCGCCCTGGCCTGCCTCTGCTCTGCCCCAGAACGCCCCCAACACGCCCCAATGCTATGTGGATAGCATCTGGGCGCGTTAGAGACATATCCAGGATATTCAAAGGGCATTGTCGGTGTAGGTGCCCTTCGAAAATCCCGGATAAGGCCTTTACATGGGTAACTAGGGAAGTTATCAGTGTAAAAGCCTTCGAATATCAGGCCCAAGATATCAACAGAGGTAAATCATTTGCTCGAAATAGCGGAAACATGATACATGGGGCATATTAACATATTCCAGCAGATATCAGAGTATGCTATTTTAGGCTGTATCACTCTCTTTCTAATGTGCAATTGGTGAGCTGAATAAAAAAGGCGGAGATGGCAAAAAAACTAAATGAAGAAAAAAAATGAAGAGTTTTTGTGATCAAATGAAAAGAGAAAGTATATTTTAAAAAAATAACAGCATAGACATGAAGACTGCATTTGAGCCTGAAACATTATTTTTTTGAGTGTGATTGTTTTTTGTTTACAATTCTTGTTTTGCTTACTTCAGACCAGGTGAAATGGAAATCGCTGAAATCGAAGTAGAATATTGCCCTCTAGTGAGGGACACTGGTAAGAGTCATGCTATATTCATTTTTTCACTTCATTTCTGGAGCATAACAGGGCAGGTCATGAACAGCGCAAACATTTAGTAGTGGACACTATCCTTGAGCCACCAAATTCTGATTCTACAGAACAAAAACTGAAGCTTACTGGTCTAGCTAGCAAATAGCCATGAGGACTTTAGAGAAAACGAGGGTAGTGTTGAGGATAGGCGAGGCGAACAGTTATTCAGAAAATCAAGAAATTGAAAAAGCCCTGAGAAGGAACCATGACTAGCAACTACAAGCAACACTGATACAGGACTAAAAGGATCCATCGTAAGGTGAATGGAAACAGAAGCAAGAGGAGCACTCACTGACTGTCAACCCAGAGAGGAACAACATGAAATGTTTATAGACTGTACACACGCCAACACTTCTTTTCCGTGGGCCAGTAAAGCATAGTTACTCAACTGTAACAGGTGATCTCCGGGAACAGCAGGAATTTAGTCCTCACATATGGGTATCGTCGGTACCGATGGAGCCCGCGCGGGAACGCTCCCCAGCGTCCAATCAGAACGCTTTTGGGAGCATCCCACAGCGCCTACGTGCTGCCTTCCCGCCTTTCCCAACTGCCTCTCTCCAGTTGAGTTTTAAAGCTGAGACAAAGAGAGAGAGAGGGAAAGGAAAGAGATAGAGAGATACAACTCCTAGGGGAGGTGGGTGGGTTGTGAGGACTAAATTCCTGCTGTTCCCAGAGATCACCTGTTACAGGTGAGTAACTATGCTATCTCCAGGAACAAGCAGGAATGTAGTCATCACATATGGGGACTCCCTAGCTTTAGGTGCCAGGGTGAGACCCCAGAAGTTGTGTGTCCCTAAAAAGGGCTCCACTTCCCCCCATGGATCTCTGGCATCCTACCAGGGATGGTGGGCAGGAGTTGATTAGGTATGTTCAATTCTCTGAGATCTAAGATAGGTCTGTAACCCCCTGTTTTCTTTGGAATAAGAAAATAAGGGGAATAGAACCCTGTGCCCTGTTGATGAAGAGGTACTTCTTCTATTGCTCCTTGGGCAAGAAGGATGGCAACCTCCTGACCTAACAGGTCGATGAGAGAGGTCGGAGAATTGAACTGCTTCACTATTGTATGAGGGGCATGCTTGAAAAATAAAGTTTGTACCCCTCCTTTATGATGGAGAGTGTCCAATGCTCTGCTGTTATTTGCCCCCATCTGGGGGCAAAATGACATAACCTTCCTGGAATGGTGGATGGTTCTGGTCCTTCCAGAACCAGAAAGGCTAAGTTCTCTAGCTGAAAGTCAAAGGCCCTGAGGAGGCTAAGGCTGCTGGGCCGGTGGAGGCCTAGCAGCCTTTGCTTTCTTCTGTTTGGGTGGTTGCTGACGTTTGCTTGAAAACTGACCTGCAGAAGATGCCTGCTGACTATAAGCAGGATAAAATTTTTTCTTTTTAGAAAAAGATGTTTTCTTGAACAACTTCTTTCTAACAGGATCAGCAGTGAACTTGGATAGTCTATCCAAGGTGGAATTTTCAGCATCCATTTCATTGGCTTTTTCCTGCCAATCTTTACCAAACAGGTTCTCACCAGTACAAGGGATATTTCCCAATTTATCTTGTACCCAGAGCTCTAAATCAGATGCCTGGAGCCAAGCAATTCTATGTGCACCTATGGCGATAGCCAAGGTTCTGCTTATACACTCAAAGCAGTCAAAGGCTGCACGGTTGGAGAATTTAGAGACATCTTGGGCATGTTTGACCCAAGTGAGAAAGTCCTGTCTTTTATCCTCAGAAATGAAAGGACTTAAAGTCTGTAAATTATCTGTGACCTCCTTTAGGAACATTCCCATGTAGAGACTATAGGAACTGATTCTTGCAGCAAGCATGGAAGCTTGGAAGACTCTACGTCCAAAAGCATCCAGGGTTCTGCACTCACGTCCTGGAGGATTAGAGGCATGTCTTTTTGCACTTTTGATCCTTCTCATAGCTGACTCCACCACAATAGGGTGGTGAGGAAGTTGAGTCTTATGGAACCCAGGACAAGGAGGGACTCGATACATAGTATCCAATCTACGAGAATGGGTAAGGTAGCTGCCCTCCTTAGGAGTTTTGGGATATTGTAAAATTTCCAACTCCTTGGCCCTTGGCTCTGTTTCAGGGGCCACAGTAATGGACAGGCCCCGAGCCTGATGAAGTCTTGGAAGGACATGTCCTCTGGAGGAGACATCCTGCGTTTAGGGGAGGAGGACTCCTCTGGAAGAAGCATTGCTTCATCGACAGAACTTTCAGAATCCTCAAATTCTTCAGAGGACTCGAAGTATTGTCTGTCCGGATGCTCCTGTAGAGCCCGATACCCGTACCAACCAAAGTCGGTACCGGGAATAACCGGTACCGGAGAATCGGTACCAGAGGGCATCGGAGGACAGGGTACCGGCAGAGCAGACACTGATGCCGATGCTATCAGTACCGGTACCGATACCGATGCTGGTGCCAGTACCGGTGGAGTTTTTTGTCGCGGTACCAAGGGCGTCGATGCCGCAAGGAAAGCCGCCAGACTGCGTTCCATAGTCAGAATTCTCTGGTCCATGGACGCCGCCAATGCCTGGATGTCGGTACCGGTGGAGACCACCGGTAGCCCAGAGCATGGCACCAGGAGATCTGTCGAGGCCGAGCCATCGAGAACATCCTGGAACCCCGATAATGCTTTGGAAGCTGAAGCCTCCCGCTGGGGTAATTTTGCCGGTGCAGAATCGTCGAGGGCAACGCCAGAGGCATCTCGATGCTTAGAAGATCTACCCTTTGAGGACCGGCTGGATTTATGTTTAGTTACCTGAGATCCACGGGAGGAAGAAGCAGCCCTGGAAGACGTCGATGCCACCGAAGCCGCATCAGAGTGAAACAGGGTACTGAGCTTGGCAGCTCAGTTCTGCCGACTTCTTTTAGACATCATGGCACAGGACACACAATCCGTGATGGAGTGGTCAGGATCTAAACATTTTAAACACCATTCATGGGTGTCTGTGACGGAAATGGTACCGCCACACTTGGAGCACTTTTTAAAACCTGAGGCAGGTTTTTCCATGTTAAGGAAAATGTTTTTGGAACTAAGGCCGAAAAAAAAAAGACGCGTGCACCTGAAAAAAAGAAAAAGAGAATTTTTTTTTTTTACAGAAGTAAGAAGAGAAAGACCGGCGGTACCGGTAGAGCGTCGAAGAAGGCAGACGCGACCACAAAAAGAAATAAAGAAAAAAGAAATAATAGAAACATAGAAACATGACGACAGAAAAAGACCACAAGGCCTATCTAGTCTGTCCTTCCATAACAACAACAACAGTCCACTTATTACCTTTAGAGATCGTCTGTGTTGGTCCCATGCTTTTTTGAATTCAGTTACTGTCCTCATCTCTACCACCTCCACTGGGAGACTATTCCACGGATCCACTACTCTTTCCGTAAAGAAATATTTCCGCATATCACTCCTGAATCTATCTCCCTTCACCCTCATCCCATGTCCCCTTGTAGCAGAACTTGCTTTCAATTGAAAGAGGCTCTCTCCCTGAACATTTATGCCACGGAGGTATTTAAACATCTCAATCATATCACCTCTATCCCGCCTTTCCTCTAAGGTGTACATATTAAGATCCTTAAGTCTGTCCTCATATGCTTTATAATGAAGCCCATTAATCATTTTAGTAGCAACCCTCTGCACCGACTCCATCCTGTTCACATCCTTTTGAAGGTGCGGTCTCCAGAATTGCACACCATACTCCAAATGAGGTCGCACCAAAGACTTATACAGAGGCATTATCACCTCCTTTTTTCTGCTAGCCATTCCTCTCCGTATGCACCCAAGCATCCTTCTAGCTTTTGCCGTCGCCTTTTCTACCTGTTTAGCTACTTTAAGATCATCAGACACAACCACGCCTAGGTCCCGCTCTTCTTTAGTGGACAAAAGTACTTCACCTCCTATACTGTATTGCTCCCTTGGATTGCTGCAGCCCAAATGCATGACCTTACATTTTTTAACACTAAATCCCAGCTGCCAAATTCTAGACCATTCTTCAAGCTTAGCTAGATCCCTCCTCATGTTATCTACCCCTTCCTGGGTGTCTACTCTATTGCAGATTTTGGTATCATCCGCAAAGAGGCAAACCTTACCCGACAGCCCTTCCGCTATATCACTAACAAAGATGTTAAAAAGAATCGGACCAAGGACAGATCCCTGGGGCACACCACTGGTAACATCCTTCTCCTCAGAGTGAGCTCCATTTACTTGTACTCTTTGTCGCCTCCCACCCAACCAATTTCTAACCCAAGCAGTAACTTTAGGGTCCATCCCTAGGGTGCTCAGTTTGTTTATAAGTCGCCTGTGAGGAACAGTGTCAAAGGCTTTACTGAAATCTAAATACACCACATCTAGAGCTCTCCCTCGGTCCAACTCCCTGGTCACCCAGTCAAAGAAATCAATCAGATTTGTCTGACAGGACCTGCCTCTGGTGAATCCATGCTGCCTCGGATCCTGTAATCCACCGGACTCCAGAAACCTCACTATTTTCTCATTCAGCAGCGTTTCCAATAATTTACTCACCACCGAAGTTAAACTAACCGGCCTGTAGTTTTCAACCACATCCTTACTTCCGCTTTTGTGTAAAGGCACCACATGAGCCTCTCTCCAGTCCTTTGGCACCACTCCCGACTCCAACGAGGCAATGAAAAGGTCAGTCAGTGGAGTTGCTAGAACGTCCCCAAGTTCCCTCAGTATTCTAGGGTGTATCCCATCCGGTCCCATCGCTTTGTCTACTTTAAGTTGAGCTAGTTTCTCACGAACACAGTCTTCTGAAAATTGTTCAAGATGTCCCTCGCTTCTGTTCTTATTTGTGGGTGTTTTCTGAGGTCCTGCTCCTGGTTCTTCATCTGTGAACACAGAACAAAAATATTTGTTAAGCAATTCCGCTTTATCCTTATCAGCTTCTACATATTCCCCCCCTGCACCCTTGAGTCTGACAATACCACTTTTGCCCTTCCTCTTCTCACTAATATATCTGAAAAATGTCTTATCCCCCCATTTTATTGCATTGGCTATTTCCTCCTCCTTTTGAATCTTTGCCTTCTTGACTACTTTGCTAGCTTCTCTAAGTTTTTCCAAATACAGATGCCTGTCTTCCTCTCTCTGTGATCTTTTGTATTTCATGAAGGCCTCCCTCTTTTTCTTCACTTTTTCAGCTACTTCCTTCGAAAACCATAGCGGTCTCCTGTTCCTTTTGCCTTTATTTACCATTTTAACAAAAAGGTTGGTTGCCTTTAAAATACCCCCTTTCAGTTTTGCCCACTGTTTTTCTACATCCCCCAGCTGTTCCCATCCCACTAACGACTCCCTGAGGTATTGGCCCATCTTCGCAAAGTTAGTCTTCCTAAAGTCTAAGATCTTCACCTTGGAATGGATTCTAACAGCCCTAGTCCTAATACTGAATCACACCATCTGGTGATCACTGGATGCAAAATGATCTCCCACTACAACATCAGAAACACTTTCACCATTGGTAAGCACCAAGTCCAGTATGGCCCCTTCACGTGTGGGGTCTGTTACCAATTGCCTGAATATTTCTCCCTGTAGAGAATCCAGGATCTCCTTACTTCTAGATGATACTGCAGCAGGAATGTGCCAATCAACATCTGGCATATTGAAATCTCCTAGCAGTAGCACTTCCCCTTTCCTAGCAATGCTGTGTATGTCTTCAATTAACTCTCTGTCCACCTCTTCCTCTTGTGAGGGAGGTCTGTATATCACACCAATGCAAATAGATTTCTCTTTCCCTCTTTCTAGTTTAACCCACAATGCCTCCTCTCTCCCTTTTAAGCTCTGTAATTCCAAAGCTTTAATAGTAGTTTTTACATATAGTGCCACTCCTCCTCCCGTTCTTCCTACCCTGTCCTTTCTGAATAAAGTATAGCCAGGTATAGTTACATCCCAGTCATGGTTTTCTGTGAACCATGTTTCTGTAACTGCCACTAAATCCAAGTCAGCCACTCCCACCAAAGCTTCAACTTCAGGGATCTTATTTCCCATGCTACGAGCATTAATACACACTGCTTTCCATATGTTACCCCTGTTACCCATTTCCATAAAGTGTCAGACGGCTGCCTAGGGTGAGAACTTACACAATCTTGACGATGCATATATTCATATGATTCTTGCAAGGTATTGTGGGTAATGTAGTTCATTCACTCCCAAACACAGCTGAAGACAATAATTGAGTTGTGTAACCAGTGGTAAGCCCAATAAAATACTTCTTTTATTGATGGGGTTTAATTCACCCAGCACAAATATGCTTGATAGCAATATAAATGAGGTTACTTGCTTGCAGTGTTTAAATGGATAACATAAAGTCACAAAGCAAATCAGAAAACAACCTTCAGCTTGTCAGGCAATTAGCTAATGTTTTCTTAGCAAATAATTACCAAATAAAAAAGGCACAAAGAAATAAATGAACTTTGTTTGTTAGGTTAACTTTTGCTTATTTTCCACGCAGATCCCAGCAGTGATTCTCCCTTGCTCACACACACAATCAGGTGCAGCTTTAATTACTATCAATTGACCAGCTGAAAGCCTTTAGCTGGCTAGCTGCTACTGTGTGAACCCAAATCCTGCTTTAAGAGCTGTTTGCAGTGGAAATAAAGAACAAAGTTAGGTTTCTTTGTGATGGCTGATGTGTTTGCTCACAGAAAGCTAGCAATAGCACTTGGATAAAGAACAGTCCATGTAATCAATAGTTTCATCTGCTGTATCTCCCCCTTCATCAATCAGCATAGGGTCACTATCATACATTGGCACAGACGAGTCTTTCCATAAGGCTCTATCATGAGAATACTTATTCCCTTGCTGCCATTCACTATTATAGATAGGGTCTGGATCAGTGTTCATACCTGAGCCTCTCCTGCTATCATAATTCCTCTCTGTATAGCCTGGCCAGTATGTAATCCAATTCTGATGTCCAGCCTTCCAATCTTGATCCCTGGACACTGGATCTCCTCTCACATACCTTTTGGCATAGGTCTGAAAGTCCTTTCCACGTGCAGTCTTCTCTCTTCCAGGTAGCCACTGGTGATTCCTATCTCTGCCATTCCATTCCTCTGGCTGACTCCAGTCCAAGGGACTCTGCTGGCATTTGGAATACCTCCCAGTATGGGTACTGCCTTGGATTCTCCCAGACCTTCCAATGGCCCTTCTTCTCTTCCTTCCAGAGAGTTTCCTTCTTTCTCTATCCGCTTGGCTTGGCTTCTGTTTCTCCAGGTGATGCTGGTGCTTGAGCTTGTAGCCGTTGCTGTATCTGTCTCTGAAGCTCTTTCTGTAGCTGTTATCTGAGGAATAAGCTCTATTCTTATTCTGTCCTAATGTGTGCTCCTCCCTAACACAGCGCAGCTGTGTTGAATCAGGCCCTGCCCTTTGAGATGAGTGCTTAGGGATTACCTCATAGCTCTCTTGATTGCACACACGTTTTCTCACTTCAGCCTCCCTCATGGCTGCTGGAAACCTGGTGCATTCTGGGACTGGTAGTCTTTTATGTGAAAACTCTGTTTTCTTGCTTCTACCAGAACTGACAGGTTGCTTGTTCAGAGTCACATCATCTTTTCTATAGCTCCTACCTGAGCTATGATAAGCTTCCTTATCACAAAAGGTATTTAATGTATCACCTACCTGGGAGCTTTCACTTACCTGGGGGCTTTCTTCACCCATCCCCAACGAATCTAGTTTAAAGCCCTCTTCAGTAGATTAGCCAGTTTACTAGCAAAGATGTGTTGACCTTTCTTGGACAGAAATAATTCTGCGGTGACGGGAAACACGACCTGCTGGCTCCGCGAAAAAAGAAGAACTGGAGAGAGGCAGTTGGGAAAGGCGGGAAGGCAACACGCAGGTGCTGTGGGATGCTCCCAAAAGCATTCTGATTGGACGCTGGGGAGCGTTCTCGCGCGGGCTCCATTGGTACCGACGATACCCATATGTGATGACTACATTCCTGCTTGTTCCTGGAGATATTTTGTTATTCTACTCACCCAATTGTCTCAGGAAAAACAATGCTACCAAATTCAAGCTCTCCTGGGTGGAAGAATAGGTTAATGGAGCAACAGCCTAGTACTAAAAGATCTGGGTTTGATTCCCACTGGCCCTCCTTGTGACTTTGGGCAAGTTACTTAATCCTTCATTGCCTCAGCTACAAACTTAGATTGCAAGCCCTGTGGGGCCTGGAAAGTATCCGACTGTAACTCGCCTTGCACTATCACTGGAAAGGCATAAGCTAAATATAATAATAATTTGATTTAAGTGCACAGAGGTAAAAAGTATGCATATACTCTTCTCTGCACGCTACTTTAGCCAACGTTCCAGAATGTTCTATGCAAAAACAGAAACTCATCTTCCATGCTGGGGTGACAGCAGGCCATACCACGGCACTTAATGGGGAGGGCTTTTCTTAAGGCTCATTCATACATAAAATGTCTTTTATAAAATTCTCACAGTATGTGCACATAAAAGTACACATGGTGCCTAGAAGGCATGTAGTTTTAGGCAACCCATGTGCAGATGTGTTTGTGCTTTGCCCAAAATCTGCATCTGGAGTCACGATTAACACATTTATAAAATGCAGGCAAAACTCAATGTCCATTCCCGAGCAGGCATAATGTCCCCTGCTTCAGTCTAGGTGAGATTTCTGCCACTTGGCCCCTAGCATTTTATAGACACACAGGCACCTATATGTCTTTATAGAACAGCCAAAAGATTACAGTAGTTGGCTTTCACACATAGGTGGACGATTATTTACCCTCCACATGCTCTCATTCTTTAGGCTTGTGATCTTAGCATCATGTCTTGGATCAAATTTTTTGAAATTTTGAAATGTTCCCATCCTGCTAACAAGGGTTCCAGGGGTAATCCGGGAAAGTACAGACCCTTAAGCCTGACGTCAGTACCGGGAAAAATGGTAGAAACCATTATAAAGAACAAAATTACTCATCATGTAGATAGTCATAGCTTAATGGGAGACACCAACATGACTTTAGACAAGGAAGATCTTGTCTTACTAATCTATTATGTTTTTTTGAAGGTGTAAATAAACAGGTAGACAAAGGTGAGTCGGTTGATATAGTGTATCTGGACTTTCAGAAAGTCTTTGACAAGGTCCCTCATCAGAGACGTTTAGCAAAACTAAAAAGTTATGGGATAGGAGGCAGTGCACTATTGTGGATCAGGAACTGGTTAAAAGATAGAAAGCAGAGGGTAGGGCTAAATGGCCAATTTTCCCAATGGAAAAAGGTGAATAGTGGAGTACCCCAGGGATCTGTGCTGGGTCTGCTGCTTTTTGACATATTCATAAATGACTTGGAAAAGGGAATAATGAGTGAGATTATCAAATTTGCAAATGACACAAAACTATTCTAAAGTTGTTAAAACCCAAGAGGATTGTGGAAAATTGCAAGAGGATCTTGATAAACTGGAAAACTGGGTATCCAAATGGCAGATGAAATTTAATGTGGGCAAGTGCAAAGTTATACACCTAGGAAAGAACAACCCAAACTATGGTTCCACGATGCAAGGTTCCACATTGGGAACTACTACCCAGGAAAAAGATTTAGGCGTCATTGTGGATAACATGTTGAAACCCTCCACTCAGTGTGCAGCGGAGCCAAACAGAGAAAATAAAATGCTAGGTATCATAAGGAAAGGAATGGAAAATAAAACAAAGGATATTATAATGCCTCTGTATCGTTCCATGGTACGACCGCACCTTGAATATTGTGTGCAATTCTGGTCGCCGTATCTTAAAAAGGATATAGCGTTATTAGAAAAGATGCAGAGAAGAGCCACCAAAATGGTAAAGGGGATGGATGGATACTCCTATGAAGAGAGGCAAAGAAGGTTGGGGCTCTTCAACCTGGAAAAGAAAAAGCTGAGTGGGGATATGATAGAGGTCTATAAATTAATGAATGGAATGGAACGGGTAAATGCAAATTGATTGTTTACATCGTCAGAATATAAAAAGACTAGGGGACATGCAATGAAGCTACAGGGTAACCTATTTAAGACTAATAAGAGAAAATATTTTTTCACTCAACGTGTAATCAATCTTTGGAATTTGATACCGGAGGATGTAGTAAAAGCTGCTAGTGTAGCTGGGTTTAAAAAAAGGTTTGGACAAGTTTCTGGAGGAAAGGTCCATAAACCATTATTAAAAGGAACCCAGGATATCACTGCTAGACCCAATACAAACACTGAGGAACCTGTGTTCTTTTAGGGAGACTGCTAGGTACTTATGACCTAGATTGGCCACTGTTGGAAACAGGATACTGGGCTTGATGGATCTTGGTCTGACCCAGTATGGCATATCTTATGTTCTTATGTTCTCCCGAAGTAGATACTTGTTCAGTTCTCTGAGGTCCAGAATGGGCCTGTATCCTCCTGTCTTCTTTGGAATGGGGAAGTAAGGAGAATAGAAGCCCAGACCTTGCTGGGAGAGTGGCACTTCCTCTATTGCAGGAACACAAAGGGAGCAAAGTCCTCGCAGCAAAAGCAGGGACATACAACAGGCGAAGACAAGTAGAGATCTCAGGTGCTAACTTTATTTGTGAAAGAGCCCTTACACGTTTCGGCGTCAGGCCTTCAATCAGGGGGTACACATATTATGCACCATATGGAAATTGATTGGAGGTCTTGAAAAAGACGCCGATTTGTTTCAGTCTCAGAACCAATCCAACATGGAAAGAAACTTGCAGCTGATATTTTGCTGCAAGTTTCTTTCCATGTTGGATTGGTTCTGAGACTGAAACGAATTGGTGTCTTTTTCAAGACCTCCAATCAATTTCCATATGGTGCATAATATGTGTACCCCCTGATGAAGGCCTGACGCCAAAACGCATAGGGGCTCTTTCACAAATAAAGTTAGCACCTGTGACCTCTACTTGTCTTTGCCCGTTGTGTTTCACTTCCTCTATTGCATCCTGTGAAAGAAGGGAGGTGACCTCCTTAAAGAACAGAGCGGTGAGAGTGGGTTGAGAACAGAACTCTCTTGGAGGAGACTGGGGGTAGACTTCAGAAGTGAAGTTTGTACCCTTCCCGTACTATGGAGAGAGTCCAGTGCTCTGATGTTACGAGATGCCACCTGTGAGCAAAGTGACATAGTCTGCCGGAAATGCAGATGGGATCTGGACTCTCCAGAGGCAGGACGGCTATGTTCTCCAGAAAGGAGTCAAAGACCCTGAGGAGGTTGGGTCTGCAGGGGTGGCTGAGACCTGGGAGTCTGAGCCTTTCTTTTCTGTTTTGGTTGCTGCTGCCCCTTCTGTGGATCATGGATGGGACAGTGCACTGAAGGGGTGTAAGAAGGGTAGTACTTATTTTTCTTATTGAAAAAAGGTTTCTTTGATGTCTTTTTCTTAGCTGGGATGGCAGTAGATCTAGAAAGTCTAGTAAGAGTGGTGTTCTCAGATTCTAGCCGAGAAGCTTTATCCTACCAGTCCTTGCCAAAAAGGTTTTCACCCATGGAAGGTATATTACCCAGCTTATCTTGAACACACTGTTCAAGATCAGACACTTGGAGCCAAGCAATCCTGCGTGCACCAATGCATATAGCTGAAGTTCTGATGATGCATTCAAAACAGTCAAAAGTTGCCCTGTTAACAAATTTGTAAACATTTTGAGCATGCTTCACAAGGGTGAGATAATCAGCTCTCTTGTCATCAGAGAGAAGAGGAGCCATCACCTCCAAATCCTTAGCCACCTCCCTAAGGAACATACCCATATAGAGTATGTAGGAACTGATTCTTGCCGATAACATGGACGCCTGAAAACATCGACAACCGAAAACATCGAGGGTTCTCGATTCCCTGCCTGGAGAGTTTGAGGAATGTGTCTTAGCACTTTTTATTCAACACACTGCCGATTCCACCACTATGGAATGGTGTGGTAATTGGCCGGGACACTCCGGTACCTGGTACATTGTATCGAGTCGTTGAGTATGTGGAGAGATGGTTAGGGGTGTTTCCCACATACGAAGCATAAGGTTGAGAAGTATTTGATTTTAAAGAAAGAAAGAAAATACCGACAGGGTTGGTACTAGCGTCGATGGGAAGGCAGACAAGACCACAAAAAATAAGAAAAAAATTTTTTTGCGGTGACAGGAATTGCTTCTTGTCAGTTCCGCGGAAAACAAAGAACTGAGGAGGGAGAGCTGGAAAGGCTGGAAGGCAGCTACACAGGCACAGTGGGATGCTCCCAAAAGCTTTCCTATTGGACGCTGGGGAGCATTCCCGCACGGGCTCCGTCAGTACCGACATCACCCATATGTGAAGACTACATTCCTGCTTGTTCCTGGAGACACTTAAAAGCAACATCAGGAAGTACTTTTTTCACTGAAAGAGTGGTACCTAATTTATGTTCTCATTAGCTCATCTTCAGTGTACTGCTTATTCTGTATTTAAGTGTAGCTTTACCCTTAAGTGTGTTTTATTTTGCTGACGGGCTTTCCCTTCATGAATGAATTTCTTAGGGGAAATGTCACTGAGGTGAGAAGAGTTAAAGTACCTAAAACAAGGACAGCACCTGAAATTAAATGTATCCAGCAGTCTCTCTTTTCTGAGAGATGTGTCCCGAGGCAAGTACTTACTGTGGTAGTGCATAAATGGATGTACTTTTAGTCAGGGCTGTGCCAAGGGTATCTGCCGCCCTAGGCAGAAGCCCTGGCGTGCTGCCCTCCTCTCCTTCCCCATGCTGCCATTGATTCTGGCGGTGGGGTCAGGAGGCAGTTCGGCAGCAGTAGGCCATGTTCTTCAGCACACAAGGCCTTCCGCTTCTGACTCCTGCGATTAAGGAGGAGTCAGAAGCGGCAGGCCATGTGTGCCAAAGCACATGGCCTGCCGCTCCCGCCAAGCTGACCCCGCCACTGGAATCAGCTGCAGCAGGGGGTGGGGGCACAGCATGGCTCAGCTCAGCCCAAGGAGACAGCAGGCCACGTGTGCCATGCCGCCCATGGAGGTCTGCTTCCCTAGGTGACCGTCTAGGTCCTACTAGTGGACTAGCCGCCCTGCTTTTAGTGAGGGGGGTTCCTACTTCCAGAATTGTAGGAATTAAAGCCTATGCATCCTGTCGGGGGCACATGAATCAAACTGACATGGATTCTCCACCTAAGGCCTCTGGACTTATAGACTTTGCAGAAAATGCAAGCTGCCTGTGTGTGCATTACTAAAAGAGGCATATGTGCAAAGAAACAGAAGCTCAATTCTGGGACCCACTTGAAACACCTTCAAGATGCTAAAATGTTGCAACTCGATGGTACCAGCAATGAAAAAACAAGAAATCACAAGAGGCTCTGTACCTGTCTCTCATTGCTGATGACACCCTGCATTGGGTATGTGATAAGAAGATTCCTTGCGTTAGGCATGTGATAAGAGGACCTCTGATTCATCCACAGGCCCCAGTAAGCACTAGACCAGCCAATCAGTGACAAAGTCCTGCCCAGGTGAGAAACAAGGAAAGAAAGGAGCTTCTAAAAAGCTTTACCAGAAGGAAAGAAAGGGCTTTGGGGCTTTTACTTTGCCCTTGTGCGCAGACCTGTGCCTTCGCTTTGTGCCAGGGACTAGTCATTATCCTTATGGCAAAGCTGTACGATTTACTGTATTACTGGCACTGTTAGAACTGACCCTTGCACGGACCACCAACTTGAAAGCCACCTGAGTGTGATCTTTCTACTCTAAGCTGTTGCAGGAATCTTGCAGAATAACCCCTGCCTTCCTGATTGCAGAGGCCTGCAGCTGCCTCCTCCAAATGGCACTCCCTTCTGCCATAACAGCTTGCATAGCTGGTTATTCCTACGTGGCTGAAGGTCGCTCGGGAAAAATCTCTTGTTAGTGCAGATGCAAGTCTGACTTTGTGACATAATGACAATTAGGTTTTGTTAAAGAAATTGGTATTAGGACTTTATTAGTTTTGCATAACATAGGAACTTTGTTTGTATATGATTGCTGCTAAAATATAAAAAAAATATTTCTTTCTTTTTTTAAGTGCTGGCATATTTTATCTTTCTACAATAAAATTCACAGAGAAGATACAGCTGCGTCAGCTCTGTCATTACCAGGCTTTTGTAGAATCCGTGGGGACAGATACATGGGGTTACCCCTAGAAATACTACTACTACTACTTAGCATTTGTATAGCGTTACAAGGTGCATGCTGCGCCACACAAAGACATGTAAGAGAGAGTCCCTGCTCATCAGAGCTTACAGTCTAGTCAAGAAAGACAACACAACAACTGGGGATTAGGGTATATCTAGGGGAATGGTAAGGATACACATAGGAGGTGAACAGGAGACTAAGAGGATGAAGATCCAAAAGCAGTCTCAAAGAGGTAGGTTTTTAGCCTGGATTTGAACAGGGCCACAGATGGAACCTGACGTACTTGACTTGGGTAGTTTGTGCCAGGTATAAGGAGCAGCAAGGTGAAAAGAACAAAGTCTGGAGTTGGCAGCAGCAGAGAAAGTAACAGACAAAAGGGATTTGCCAGAAGAGCAGAGTTCTCGAAGAGGGGTGTAGAGAGAGATAACAGAGGAAAGACAGTGAGGAGCAGCAGAATGACTGCACTTATAGGTCAGGAGGAGAAGCTAGAACTGAATGTGGAAACGGATAGGGAGCTAATTTGGGGTCTTGTTCTTTGTGATACTGCCAGTACCAATACCCTCTACCGAATCACTTCATACATATAAAGATTGACAATGCTCCACATTTGTCTTAGCAGCAGCAAGTTAATATCTCTCTGCAGGAACTGCTTGAAAGCACTTTGCAACTAGTGACAAAAAGGTTGTTAAGTGCTGTCGAATCAGTGTCGACTCATAGTGACCCCCTGGATAGTTGTCCTAAACTGGATTCGGTCTTCAGTCAGGCAGCTCATTGTTAACAGACTGACACCCATAGCTGCTGTTATTGTATCGATCCATCTCATTGCTGGCCTTCCTCTTTTGCGTTGACCTTCTACCTTGCCAAGCATGACCCTTTTCTCTAATGATCTCTCTCTTCACAGGAGTGGAGGAGTGGCCTAGTGGTTGGGGCAAGGTACTTCAGGCCGGAAGGTCGGGGGTTCAAATCCCACTAGAGGACAGCAACCTTGGGCTGGAAGGACTGGGGTTTCTAGTCCTACAGGTGCTCCTTGTGGTCTTGGGCAAGCCACTTAACCCTCCATTGCCCATGTTCCCTGTAAAAAGGTTATCTCCAAGTTATAATGCCCTGTTCAATGTAATTTCAGTTTGTTCAATGTAAACTGCACTGATGCAGAATAGCGCGGTATATAAGAGAATGTAAATAAATAAATAAATAAATGATGTGTTCAAAGTAAGTAAGTCAAAATCTTGTCATTTGAGCTTCTAAAGAAAGCTTAGGTTTGATTTCATCTAGTACAGACAGGTTTGTTCTTTGGGCAGTCCATGGTATACACAATATTCTTCGCAAGCACCATAATTCAAAGGCATTGATTTTCTTCCTATCTTTTTCACTGCCCATTTTCACATATGACGTTATTGAAAATACCATGGCTTGGACAAGCCAAATCTTTCTTTGGAGATATATCTCTGTTCTGAAGAATCTTGTCTAGGTCCTTCATAAGGTCCTTCATAGCCATTCTGCCAAGAGCAATGCATCAAACAATAACAAAATAACCCTACTCTATCCAAATAAACCCTAAACAAAAATAGAGTGAAAAATTGTGTGAGCAAACATGTAAGTGTAATTTTTTGTCGGAAGGTCAGCCCTGAGGACCAAACTAGCCTCTTGAAGCTGTGACTTCCATTTTAATCGGTTTTATTTAAACCACGCAATAGGCCCTCAAGGAGCCATTATTAAGGTAAAAACACCACAATAAGATGTCACCTACGCCAAAAACCAAAAATAATTAATTTTAAAAGTCGTTTTGATGTATACAGACAAAAAGTGGTACTTATCTGAACCGCTACGTCCCTGTCTTTACTTTATCTTCACGGGAGAACAGCCAGTGACCACAATCTTGGAATGTCCATCCCCACTTCTCAACTAATCCACAGCAGCAGTTGTTAAAAAGTATACACCACTGCGTTTCGGGCGAATATCAGATTTCCACGCCCTGTATCAACGCTTGAATAAACTGCCAAAAAATGTAGAACACAGCATCTCCACCTCTCCAAGACGCCGACGCATGCTCATTAGTGATCCAAGCCAAACAGCAAGTCCCACTGTGGCCCCCATTGCAATACCCCGAATTTGATGGTAAAACCGTTGCTCAAATTGAAAATAATTCTTAGTGAGCACCAAAGTCAACAACTCCATAAAAAATGAACAGGGAATGCGATCCGGCAAAGATTCTACTGCATTTATTACGAAACTTCAACAGATCCATGGCGATGTCAGTTCTTGGTGGTTGGTTTCCTTGAATGTTACTGCGATGTACACCAATATAGATCAAGAACTAGCCCTTTTGGTGGTTTCCCGTTTGAATCTTTCTTTGCCGGATCGCATTCCCTGTTCATTTTTTATGGAGTTGTTGACTTTGGTGCTCACTAAGAATTATTATCAATCTGAGCAACGGTTTTACCATCAAATTTGGGGTATTGCAATGGGGACCACAGTGGCTCCATCTGTGGCCACATTATATATGGCAGATTTTGAACAATCTTTGATTTATCCATCATCATGGTTTGGGAATATCCCTTTATGGGTTCGGTTCCTGGATGATATTTTTTTTCTATGGAATGACACAGAGGATTCTTTACAGTTGTTTTTACAATGGTTAAATTCTCTACGGTCAAATTTATCATTCACTATGCATCATGATTTAAGTCAATTGGAATTCCTTGATGTTTTGGTACTCAAGGGTCAAGATTCATTTCATACTACGTTATTCAGAAAATCAGTACAATGGAATACACTGCTTAATTTCACTAGTTTTCATCCTTTGCCTTTAAAAAAAGGCCTTCCTTTTGGCCAATTTCTTAGGATTCGGCGGATCTGTTCTGATTTTGATGAGTTTCTTCGGCATGCTCATGATCTTTCAGTTCGACTTATTCAACGTGGTTATCCCAAGAAGGTCATTAAACAAACTTTTTTGAGAGCCAAATATATTCATACGGACTGGTTGTTTCCTCCGTTTACTTTGGAGCATTCAAGTGATCAACATACTGCCACTCACTGTGAAGGAGTTGTGGCAGTTCTTCCATACATGTCGCATACTGACTCCATAAAAAAGATTCTGTTTAAGCATTAACATGTGTTACAACTGCACCCTTGTTGTCAGGGGCGCTTACGGATTGCGCATTAGGGGCTCTAATCTTCGTGATTTTGTGGGACTTACATCTTCTCCCTTGGATAGACATACACCAGTAACACCTTTGGAGGTGGGTCATTTCATATGTGATTCCTGTAAATTTTGTTCCCAAGCCATAACGGGAAAAGATTGGTTGGTGCCAAATTCCACTATCGTTCATACAGCTCGTTGGCACACCACTTGTTCTACGCCGTTTGTGGTGTATGTGCTGGTTTGTCCCTGTGGTCTATTATACATTGGACGGACAATTCGTCCTGTGCGTGTCCGGTTAACTGAACATGCCTCTCGACTTAAGAATTTAGTCCTCACAGCCCCGTTGGTACAGCACTGTTTGGACTTTAGCCACACATTTATGGACTTTACTTGGAGAGTATTGGACATGGTCCCTGTGCACCCCCGAGGGGGTGATCGTGAACAATCACTCCAGCGGCTCGAACAAAAATGGATTTTTACTTGGGACACTGTTGAACCAGCGGGTCTAAACAAAGAACTGGACTGGATTAGTATCCTTTGAATCTTTGATTTTTTGCTTTACTTCACAGCTATTGGCCCTTGTTATTTAAGCTTTGGGACTTGCTGTTTGGCTTGGATCACTAATGAGCATGCGTCGGCGTCTCGGAGAGGTGGAGATGCTGTGTTCTACATTTTTTGGCAGTTTATTCAAGCATTGATACAGGGCATGGAAATCTGATATTCGCCCAAAACGCAGTGCTGTATACTTTTTAACAACTGCTGCTGTGGATTAGTTGAGAAGTGGGGATGGACGTTCCAAGATTGTGGTCACTGGCTGTTCTCCCGTGAAGATAAAGTAAAGACGGGGACGTAGCGGTTCAGATAAGTACCACTTTTTGTCTGTATACATCAAAACGACTTTTAAAATTAATTATTTTTGGTTTTTGGTGTAGGTGACATCTTATTGTGGTGTTTTTACCTTAATAATGGCTCCTTGAGGGCCTATTGCGTGGTTTAAATAAAACCGATTAAAAGAGCAATGCATCAGCAGATTTCTTGACTGCTTGTCATTTCTTTATTGACTGATCCAAGCAGGTTATAGTTGTCCACTATTTCAATTTCTTCTTCATCAACAATGAACTTATTGATTTTGTCAAGGTTGCAATGTTTATTTATCTGGACCAGTTAGCTAAATAACAAGTGAAGCTGATGTAATTCACCCACCCTGAAACCAAGGGGAAAAAAAAACCTGAGTAAACCCCAATAAGCACATAAGTTCTATTCTGATTAGCAGTCATGTGTTATTTAGCGTTCGGACAGAAACAGTGTGGTAAGAACATTCTACACAAGGATTGCACAGTATAAAATGTAGGAATACAGTCATGTCAATGAATCTTTTATCATGTCAATGAAGACATGCTGTTAGTAAAGAAAAAAAAAGAATTACAAAATTCAAGCCTGGGAAGGACAAACACAGAGGTCAGCAGTAAGAGAAAGGAAGAAAGACAGCAGCAGGTTGTGTAGGGTCTGTGATGCCTAAGGGGTAAGAGGTTACTGAGCATACTGAGAAGGCCAAGAGATCACTGTCTGCCAACAACTACTATTTTAAAATTTTACGGCAGGTCACAGTCCAAAGAGGTCACTAAAAAGCACCCAAATGAAGCAACAGAAATGGTTTACCGAGGATTTGAAACTACAAAAGAGAGGGTGCATAATTTAGAAAGAATTTGGAAAAAATCTTGTTCTGATGAGGCTAAGAGGAATTGGAAGTTAGAAGCCAATAGATACCTACGCAATATTTAGGCCACTAAGAAAACTAAGATAGCTGCAGCAATTGGTAATAAACCTTGAGAATTATTTAGAATTGTAAGAAGTTTGACAGGGCAGGGACAACTAGTCAAACACTTAGATGTTGAGGCAGATGAGGCAGAGAATTTGGCTAAATTTTTTGTAGCAAAGATTGAAAAATTAAAGGGAGGACTAATAATTTAGTGTTAATTTAGAAGAGGAATTAAGATCTATCCAGGAGGGTAGACATTGAATTAGATGGTTTTTATTCCATTACCCATTTAAGTGGAGGAGTAGCCTAGTGGTTAGAGCCCTGGCTTGGTAACCAAGAGACCAGAGTTCGATTCCCACTCCTTGTGGCCTTGGGTAAGTCACTTAACACCCCATTGCTTTGGAAGAAAGGCTTGGCAATCTACCTTTGGTCACGCTGCCAGGAGTTACTGGGTTGCCAGGAGTCAGTACTGACTTGAAGCCATACATTGCATTTGTACCCCATTACAGTAGAAAGGAAGGGTTGTTATTGTAATCATTAAATTTGACCTTTTCCCCCCTTAGATCCAGCTCCAATTATATATTTAAGCAGTGTTCTGAAAGGGTGCAAGAATGGCTGAAACATTTGATAAATCTTTCGCTACAGGGAGGGGAGATGTCCCTGTGTTTAAAAGAGGCTGTAATTACTACTCTTTTGAAAAAGAAAGTATAGATAGGAGAGTGACCTATATCTAATTTACCTATGTTGGCTAAATTAATTGAAAAACAGGACTGTTGGGTCAGTTTGGTAGTGTTTTGTAGGACTATAGTTTGTTAGGTGAAGGGCAAGGAGGATTCCGGATAGGTAGTGGTACAGAAACTTTATTGACCATATTATTAGACCAGATAAATTTCTATCTGGATAAGAAGATCCCAATGCTATTGATTTTATTAGATATGTCAGCAGCATTCGATCTTGTGGAAGTAGATACATTATCATGCCAGTCAATTGGTTTTAAAGGGACCACATGCTTTCATGGATAAAATCGTTTTTTGGAACTTTATATTTATTGAAAAGAAGTTTTAAAATTTTACAGTAACTAACAATTCCCCCCCAATACACTCCAGCAATCAACAATAACCACCCAGTGACATTCTCCCCCACCTAATTAGTGCACATACTTATTTATAAATGGAGCCCAAATCTTCTAAAATGTTACAAGCTTGTTCTGCTGAACGACAATCTTTCCATGATATAAATACTATGCATATGAGCTTTCCAAGAGACAGCTGTTGGTGCGCTGGGTGCCTTCCAATGCAAGGCCATTTCATTCCATGTGGCTAGCGTACATACTCAAACTAATTTACCTACATCCCAATTCCACCCTTCTCCTGCCATCTCGAGCATGACATTTTCCATCTCTCAAACCACATCCCATCCCATTAAACTCTGGACTTCTCTTCTTACTGACCTCCAATAATCCTGTAGATTAAGACAGTTCCACCATATATGATGATTCGTACCCACCCTCAACCCCGCCAACATGTCACAGGATACCCCGGGAGCATTTTGTGACGACGATCCAGTGTCAAATACTATCGAACAGCACTTTGTACCCATTTTCAATATGACTTGCCACAACCAGCTGCTTACCACCAATACACTTAAAAACGGTATCTCATTGACGCTCCTCCCACATCTGACCCAAATCTTCTTCCCATTGCATTTGAAACTGGCTTTACCCTCCCTCAGCTTACTCAGCAATTTATAGATTTTGGAGATCACTCGCCTCCTGGCTGCAGAGAACCAGCAAAGACACCCAAAATCTGTAGATCCCTGCTGCACTACTCTGCCCCACTGTCTCCCATGCAGCCAGTGACACAGCTGCAAATATCCACACCTGGTCCGTAGGGCCCAGACCGTATTGCTGTTGCAAGTCCTCAAAGAAATCAAATTCTCCGTCCGGGCAAAGCTGAATCAATGTCTTCAGCCTCACTTGCTCCCATCGCTTAAATAGCAGATCTACTAATCCTGGTACAAATGCAGCATAGTACCGGACAGACTGCAATAGAGGCATTGCTGACCTCCACTGTCTGCAACAGCCTGCTCCACAGTCGTTCAACTTGCAAAACAAAGGGGTTACGGACCTTCACCCCGCAATCCCTTATTCTACACCAGGTACTGTAGAGGGAGGCCATGAACATAGTGGCTCTCAATTTGTACCCACTTTCACTGGGTACTATCATGCCAGTAAGCGTAGTTACTCACCTGTAACAGGTGTCTCCAGGGACAGCAGGAATCAGTCCTCACATTTGGGTGACATCAGCACTGACGGGGCCTGCACGGAAACATTTCCCAAGCTTTAAAAGAAAGCCTTTGGGAGATGCACCACGCGTGCCTGGTCCACTTTCCGCCCAAGGGTGCCATCTTACCTCAGTCAAATGACATAGCTAAGATGGCCAAAGAAAAAATAAAATACGATAAAGAAGCAACTCCAAGAGGAGGAGGAAGGGTTGTGATGACCGATTCCTGCTGTCATTGGAGAACACCTGTCACAGATGACTGATTCCTGCTGTTCCCGGGAACAAGCAGGAAATCAGTCCTCACATATGGGACTCCCCAGCTACAGGCTTCGAGGACCTGTAAAAACACCACGATGACCTGCAAAGGGTGAGCCATGATCAGCAGCAGTTGAATCCCTACTGGGAGACTCTCGCAAGACCCAAGTGTCCGGCAGAGAACCAGCAATCCGATAGCCTGAACACAGTGCAGGAGTTACCTACCCCCCGAAGAGATTACGGCCTGGCTGAAGGCGCTGTCCCATTGGGATTCCATCTCCAGACAGTAGTGAGCTGCAAATATATGAGACGAAGACTAGGTGGCAGCTAGGCAGATTTCCATCACAGGCATGGAATGCAGATTTGCCAAGGAAGTAGCCATGGCTCTGATGCGGTGTGTCATGACCCTCGGGTCCAGTGATATCCCTGCTTGCTTGTAGGCAAGGGTAATGCAATCCACCACCCAAGCGGACAAAATTTGCTTAGTCACTGGAAGCCCCAGATGGCTGGGGTCATACAATACAAAAAGTTGTGGTGCTTTGTGATAGCCCTGTGTCCATTGCAGGTAAAAGGACAGGGCTCTCTTACAATCCAGATTGTGGAGAATGGTCTCCGCACTACTGGTGTGAGGCCTTGGAAAGAAGGTGGGGAGTACCACCTCCTGGTTGAGGCAGGAACTTGGGGTGTGTGCAGAGCACCATCCTGTCCTTGTAGAACCTCATATAGGGCGTTTCCGCCATCAGAGCCTGGCGTTCGCTGATTCTGCATGCTGATGTGAGTGCTACCAGTAAGCCAACTTTCCAGGATAGTTCCTTATCGTTCCTCCAGTTTAGTCCTCTACATCTGGGTAGTGCACCTCCTCCTGCAGCCTGGAGACTGGACCAATCAAATTCTTGTCTGCACTGGATGTAGTATGCTGGCATCTCCCATCAACCCCCAGTGTGTGTCCAGTCTTCATGCAGCAGGAGGACTAGTGAGCCTAGGTGCTGGGCTCACTGGAGTGGCTAATCAGTGGCAGACTAGTTAGCTTAGGGGCTTTACTTTTCTTTTGTTTATTTTATTTTGGCTTTCATTATTGTGAATTCTTCTAAATTCTTTTAAATTCTTTATTGGGCAGTCCTGCCTCTTTAAAAAAAAAAAAAAGAGCCGTACTGAGGATTGGAGAAGTGCTGGTGTTGGGGGGGTTCCTTCCCTGCCAAGTTCTTCCCGAATTCCTTCCTTGCTCTTTGGGATCTCTCTCCCCCTGACGGTACGGGGAGGAGATCGCTGTGCAGCACTCCAGCATCACCGCTTGCCTAGAATCGGCAAGCGGTTGTGGAGGGAACGGCTCCTTCGGCAGGCTGCAGTTTCTGTTTCGGCAGCCCGATGAGCCGGTAGTCGCGGTAAGGCTTTCTGCTTCGGGCTTGCCAGGCGAGGAAAGTTGTTGGGCCGAAAGCAGCACCGGACAGGTACGTGCTTAGCTTTCTCTGGTCCACGACGTTTTCCCTGCAGTTCCCGCCTAAATGCGGTGAGGAAGCCGCGGCCATTTTCTTCGCACGATTTCCACACCGTTGCTGTTTTCCATGCCAGCAGAGAGCTGCTCTGAGCTAGAAACTTTCCCCGGTTTACTTTAGTTTACTTTACCTTTGTTTTCCTTTCGTTTCTTTTACTTTCGGTTACTTTGATCGGTTTGCCGGTACCGGGCCTTCTCTTTTTCGCGGGTGGCCCTTCACGCGTTTAAAAAAAAAAAAAAACGAAGAAAAGGGGGAATTCAGTTTTAGATACTGGAAGGGGCACTGCAAAGCAGGTTTTGCAGGGGGTGTTCTGCTAGCAGCCCATTCCTGTTTTGTTTCTAACCCCAGGGGTGCCTGGGTTCCTTCCAGGGTCCTTTCCACATGTCTCTGGCTGCACAGTGCATCATCTGTGGTGCCCAGGAGCGCACTTGTGCAGATTCAGGCATCTGTTTGGCCTGTTCTTCCCTGTCGGCCACAACAGAGCAGAAGATGGAGGGTCCCACCCCGTCCGTTCCCCAAAAGGCAGTAGCGGGGGCGGAGGGTGAGGATTGGATGGCGGATCCCTCTGTTGCGCACCTAGGGGGGCCTTCAAGTGCTACGGGGATCGCCCCGGAGCTCGCTTCGGCGATGCCCATGGAGGATTTTTCTCCGGACTTCATATTACTCATGCACCAGGCGTTCTGTCGTAGGCGGCAGGGGCAGCTGCCTGGTTCCCTTCCCATCCCCTCCCCTTCTGCGCGAGCCTCGCTGGTGGAGAGTGAGGGTTTGGTGTCGAAAGCAGCTAAGAGACCTCGGCTTCCAGAACCTGCGTCCTCCGTGGCGGGCTGGCAGGAGGAGGAAGACCCTGAGTATGATATGACTATGGACGTGGATGACTTGGAAGAGGGAGAGATTCAGGAGCCCGATGATCAGGCAAGAATTATTCGAGTGTTTCGCAGAGAGAAGTTAAAGGCGCTTATCACAGAGGCGCTGCAGACACTTAGGCTGGCTACGGAGCAGCCCGTTGAGGAAGAGGATGGCGCAGATCCCATTATTCAAGCGGTGCGTCAATCGCAGGTGGTTTTTCCCATCCACAGGGTGATAGATCAGATGATTCAGAACGAGTGGGATCGCCCGGAAGCCGGACTTAGGGGAGTTCGGTTTATGAGCAGGTTGTATCCCCTGGCCGATAAGGACAAGGAGAGGTTCCGCTCCCCGAAGGTTGATGCTGCGGTTTCAGCCGTCACTAAAAAGACTACCATTCCAGTTGAAGGCAGCGCGGCCCTGAAGGACCCGCAGGATCGGAAGATGGATACTTTATTGAAGCAATCCTTTGAGGCAGATGCCATTTCTTTGCAGGCCTCTATCTGTGGTGCTTGGGTAGCCAGGGCCTGTCTCCGCTGGGTTCAGCGCCTACGGCAGTCGGCAGTTTTAGAGCATGCGGAGGTTGGGGAGCTTCAGCGTTTGGAATCCGGCTCCGCCTATTTAGCGGATGTACACTATGACCTCATTAGAGCCTTGTCGAATAGCATGGCCTCTTTAGTAGCGGTGCGAAGGTCGCTGTGGCTAAAGAATTGGGCGGCCGACGGGTCCTCTAAGTCTCGTCTTGGCAAACTCCCTTTCAAGGGGAAGCTCTTATTTGGAGAGGATTTGGACAAGTTGGTTAAGGACTTAGGGGAATCCAAAGGAGGTAGGCTGCCGGAGGATAGGCCTAAACAGGGAAAGACGTCCTCGGCTTTTCAGGGCCAGTATAGGGACTTTCGGAGGTTTCGTTCTCCCCGCGTCGCGGGGTCCCAAAGAGGGCGATTTGCTTCCCGAGCGCAAGAGTTTCGCGGCTTTCGGGGCGCAAGTAGAGGTTTCTCCTCAGCATCTTCTGGGACCTCTCATAGGCCACAATGAATGGCGGCGGGTCCCGGCAGAAAGCCCTTCGATAGGTGGTCGCCTGCGGGAGTTTCTTTCTGCCTGGACCCACATAACTGCCGACCAGTGGGTCTTGGAAATCATTCGGGACGGGTATGCGCTAGATCTGGCTCAGCCGATCCTAGACTCGTTTGTGATTTCTCCCTGCAGGGGTCTGCAGAAGTCCCTACAGGTGCGTCAGACCTTGGACCGGCTTTTACAGCTGGGCGCCGTCGTCCCGGTACCGGCAGCGGAATACGGCCAGGGGCGCTACTCTATTTATTTTGTGGTGCCAAAGAAAGATGGGTCCCTTCGTCCTATTCTGGACCTCAAAGGGGTAAACCGGTGTCTCCGGGTGCAGCACTTTCGCATGGAAACACTGAGGTCAGTTATAGTGGCCGTTCGTCGGGGAGAGTACCTAACATCTCTCGACCTCACGGAGGCCTATCTCCATGTCCCGATCAGAGTAGCACATCAAAAGCTTTTACGGTTTGCCCTTCCTTGGGGGCATTACCAATTTCAAGCCCTGCCCTTCGGCCTCGCGACAGCCCCGCGCGTTTTCACCAAGATCATGGTAGTAGTGGCGGCTGCGCTACGGAAGGAAGGTGTCTTAGTTCATCCGTACCTCGACGACTGGCTGATTCGAGTGAAGTCCAAAGCCGAGAGCGAGACAGCTACGAAGAAGGTAGTGGACTTCCTTCAGAATCTCGGTTGGGTGGTCAACCCGCTCAAGAGTCACCTGGAACCGACTCAAGTTCGAGTATTTGGGAGTGATCTTCGATACTCGGCAAGGTTCTGTCTTCCTCATGGAGAAGAGAGCACGGGTGCTTCAGTCCCTTGTGAGAGGCTTCAGGAAGTTGGCAGCACCGACGGCTTGGAAGTACCTTCAGCTGCTGGGGACGATGGCGGCGACGCTGGAGGTGGGCCAGATTTCATATGAGACCGTTGCAGCGGGCCCTGCTTCACCGCTGGTCCAACCAGTCCGACTTGTTGAGCAAACGGCTCCCTTGTCCTCTGCAGGTCTGACGGGCTCTGCGGTGGTGGTTGCTGCCCGCCTCCTTGAGGGCGGGGATGCCCCTGGAACAACCGGAGTGGATCCCGCTGTTAACAGATGCCAGCCTTGCCGGATGGGGAGCGCATTGCGGCGTGGACTTTGCTCAAGGGCAGTGGTCAGCGGAAGAGAGCAGTTGGTCGATCAACCGTCTGGAGCTGAAAGTGGTGTTTCTCGCCCTGAAGCGCTTCGAAGCACAGGTGTAGCAGCGAGCGGTTCGGGTACTCTCGGACAATGCTGCAACCGTAGCATACATCAATCGGCAGGGCAGCACCGGGAGCGTGCCCATGGAAGAGGAAGCAGAGAGTCTGTTCTCCTGGGTGGAGCCACGTTTACAAGCAATATCGGCAGCGCACATCGCCGGGAAGGACAACGTGACAGCGGATTTTCTCAGCAGGGTGCGCGTGGATGCAGGGGAGTGGGAGCTACATCCCGACGTATTTGCTCAATTGGTTCTCCGCTGGGGGGAACCGGTAATGGATTTGATGGCCACGTTTCAGTCCGCGAAGGCGAATCGGTTCTTCAGCAAAAGGCGGGAGCCCATGTCGGAGGGGATCGACGCCCTGATGCAGTCGTGGCTGTCGATGGGTCTCATTTACGTGTTTCCGCCGTGGGTTCTGATCGGTTGTCTCGTTCAGCGCATCGAGGCACATCGCGGACGGGTTCTGTTGGTGGCGCCAGACTGGCCCCGGCGTCCGTGGTATGCCGACCTCATCAGGTTGCTGGACAGGGATCCCTGGCATCTTCCGATGTCGCCAGATCTCCTCGTCCAGGGTCCTCTTCTGATGCCGCGAGTGGATCGATTCTCACTTACGGCTTGGCCATTGAAAGGGCGAGGCTAAAAAAGAGGGGTTACTCCAGGTTGGTGGTGACGACATTACTTCAGGTGCGCAAACGCTCGACGTCGCTGGCTTATGTTCGTAATTGGCGCATTTTTGAAGATTGGTGTTCTAGGCGTAAGGTCCGGGCGTCCACGGCTTCTGTGCCGTTGGTATTAAGCTTTTTGCAGGATGGCTTTGATAAAGGGCTCGCCGCCAGTTCTCTTAAGGTACAGTTGGTGGCTTTGGCCTCTTATAGGGGTAAAGTTCTCGGCAGGCCGCTAGGTGCGCAGGACGATGTCCGTCGGTTTCTGAAAGCAGTTACCAGGTTGCGTCCGGCTCGTCGGATTTCCGTTCCGCCATGGGATCTCAATTTAGTTTTGAAAACGCTCAGTAGGGCGCCCTTTGAGCCCTTATCTCATATCACGCTTAAGGATCTCACCCTTAAGACGGTGTTTCTGGTGGCTATCTGCTCAGCAAGGCGCATCTCGGAATTACAAGCTCTCTCTTGTAGAGAGCCCTTTCTGTGTTTTTCTAGGGAGAAAGTGGTTATTCGGCCAGTACCTTCCTTTTTGCCTAAGGTGTCCTCTCCTTTTCATGTGAACCAGGCGGTGTCTCTCCCGGATTTGCGGACAGAGGTAGGGCAGGCGTCTGACCGGGGGTTGAGTTGTTTGGATGTAAAGAGGGTGTTGCGTCATTATTTGTCAGTCTCAGAGTCCTTTTGAAAGTCGGATCATCTCTTCGTCTTGTTTGGCGGTCCCAGGAAGGGGGAGGCGGCGGCAAAGGCATCCATTTCCAGGTGGGTTAAGGAGGCCATCGTTTCTGCCTACATGTTGCAGGGGCGTCCGGCGCCTGTTGGCCTGAGAGCTCACTCGACCAGGGCTCAAGCGGCTTCATGGGCGGAATACAGCCTTGTTCCGCCGCTGGATATTTGCAAAGCGGCTACCTGGTCCTCGCTTCATACTTTCAGCAAGCATTATCGTCTGGATGTTCTTGCAGCGCAGGATGCCTGTTTCAGGTCGGCGGTTTTGCGTGCCGGCTGGCAGGGTCCCTCCCGTTAGTACTGCTCTGTTACATCCCAGATGTAGAGGACTAAACTGGAGGAACGATAAGGAAATGGTAATTACACTTACCTGGTAATTGTAGTTCCTTGAGTGACGACAGTTTAGTCCTCATTCCCGCCCTCGGGATCTGTTGTAGCCCGGCACGCATTCCGTAAACAGTCGCATTTACAGGTGAGTTTCTTCTTCTTCCTATAGCCTTTTCTTCATGTGGCAGGGGAGGAAGTCCCTCAATAACAGTTACTTTGCCCTTGCCTTTTAAATCCGATGGTGTATGTCCTTGTTTGGCGTTTAGATTTTAATTACAAAAAAATTTAAAAAAATTAAAAAATACCCAGAAATTATCCATTTGTTGTTTGACTATTATGAGGTTTTGATGGTTGCTCTTTTGAGTCTGCTTTGTCAATAGCTCACTGGGGGTTGATGGGAGATGCCAGCATACTACATCCAGTGCAGACAAGAATTTGATTGGTCCAGTCTCCAGGAGGAGGTGCACTACCCAGATGTAGAGGACTAAACTGTCGTCACTCAAGGAACTACAATTACCAGGTAAGTGTAATTACCATGTACTGGAGGTGGCAGGTAGCCAGAGGCTCAAACAGAGGCTTAGTGAGCTGCGAGAACACCACAGTGAGATCCTCCTCCACCGCTGGAGGGCAGATGGGGGATTTGGATAACATGAGGTCCCACAAGGGGTTGAGCCGAGAGGGGTTTTCCCTCAATGCAATGGTGATGCACTGCAGTGGTGCTCAGGTGTACTCTGGCCAAATTGGACTTCAGTCCTACCTGCGATAGATGAAGCAGGTATTGGCGTACCACTTGTACTGAGAGGTAAAACAGGTTTGCCCGCTTTTCCACACACCACACCGAGAATCAGCACTGCTTGAAGGTGTACACCCTTCTTGTGGAGGTCTTACGAGTGGCCAGAAGAATCTCTTTCATGTCACGTGGGAGTTTGAAAGGGACTAATACTACTCTTTCAGCAGCCAAGCTGTGAGTGAGAGGGACCCCAGGTTGGGGTGGAGAGAGCCCTGCTCCTGTGAGAGAAGCCCTGGAACTCAGCCCAGAGGAATCAGCAATGCCACCGATAGGGAGAGGAGCAGTGGGAACCAGGGCTGCCAGGGCCATCTTGGAGCTATCAGCATTAGTGATGCTCTATTGTGCTGGACCTTGAATAGTGTCTTGGCTACCAGCGGTGTTGGTGGGAAGGCGTACAGGAGCCAAGGGATGAGGAACGCATCCGCTGCCACCTGGGACGAGAATGGCTGACAGGAGCAGAATCGGCAGCGTGTTGTCCAGGCTGGTGAACAGGTCCATCGAGGGGATGTTCCAGAGACAAAACAGCCATGAGGCTACCACTGGATCCAGGCACCACTCATGTGGCTGGAGGACCCTGCTCAGTTTGTTCGCAGAGCATTGTCCTGGCTTGGGAGATACACCGCCCTGAGGAGCATCACTCTGCATGCAGCAAAGGAGCAGAGGGGTACCGCCTCCTGACAGAGGGGGTACGATCCTGTTTCCCCGTTTGTTCACGTAGAACAATGCGACCTGATTGTCGGTCTGGATCAGCACCAAGTGGTGTTGGAGCAAGTGGCGGAAGGCTCGGAGAGCTAGGTATATTGCCTGGAGCTCTAGCAGGTTGACTTGCATCTGGAATTCCCTCTGGGACCAGCCGCTTTGCTGCTAATTTTTTTTCCATTAGGACCTTCAGTCCAGTCCACACTCCTGGGTTGTGTCCCTTTTCCAGCAGATGGAGACTGAACATTCTATCTTTTGGTGAGGTCACTATAAGGAGCAAGCACTCCTCCCACCAAGCCAGCATTCCAATGTCAAAGCATAACTTAAAAACCCAACTACCTAACATTACAACTATGTACACACTACCTCTTGAATATTCTGTGGGGATGTAGGGCATCTCAAGAAGACCAAGGCTGCAGCTGATCTCCCAAGCCCCCAGAACCAAATTCTTCGGCTTGGACCAACCTCTCTGCCGCAAACTCACGGTCCTCTATATGCTAACTGCCTGAACTGGGCTTGCCATCATACTAAACACAGCTGGGTTCTGGACTGGACTGCAGGTCCTAAAGGAAAGAAAATTAGCAGCTAAGTCTAATTTCACCTTCCATGGCATCCCTACAGCCCACTCCAGACTCCTGGGATGTACCAGAGCAGTCCTCAAACCAGGGCAGGATTAGCAAACCCGGCCTCCAATACCTGCGAGCCAAACCACACAGCTAAATGTGCCTGCAAATCCAACTTATAATGGTGGATGAAGGTATGCAATGACATCCAAGTAGCTGCCCTGCAAAATATCCACTGGAGGAACCAGAGCACACTCCTCCCAAGATGCTGCCTATGCCCTGGTGGAGTGCGTCCGAAGCCCATGAGTACCTGCTTGCCCTTTAAAAGGTACGCCGACGCTATCGCCTCCTTCAACCACCTGGCAATGGAGGCCTTCGAGACTATCTCTCCTCTGCAAGGACCTCCAAACAGAACAACTGTTCTGACTTACTGAAGGACTCCGCGGACTTCAAATAGAGTCACAGGACCCTCCACACATGCAGGGTCTGGATCTGCCTAGCTTCGCCCCTAGGGAAGACCGGTAAAACCACAGATTGGTTGAGTTGAAAAGGAGAAACCACCTTGGGTAAAAAAGATGGTACCGTATGCAACATCACCCTGTCCTTTGCCAAGATCAGATAGGACTCCATACAAGGTAACACGTGCAGCTCCGAAATCCTCAGAGCCAAACAAATGGCCACCTTCAAAGAAAGGACCTTCAGGGAAGCCACCGCCAGAGGCTAAACAGTGCGCCCGCCAATGCTCCCAGCACCAATGGCAAATCCCAAGGCAGGACGCATGGTCTCAAGAACGGTCTAAGAAACTTGACCGCTCAAAGAAACATAAGCCCATCTGGATGAGCTGCCAAAGAAACCCCTTGCACCTGGCCATGACAACACACCAGAGCAACAATTTGAACTCTAAGAGAGTTCAAGGCTAGTCTTTTGTCAAAACCATCCTGCAGCAATGCCAACACATCTGGAATGGAGGCCAAAAAGGGGTATTGTTGTCTGTCCTCACACCAGGCTTCGAAGATCCTCCAGACTCGCACATAAGATAAGAAAGTAGACCGTCGCCTCGCTTTCAGCAAGGTGGAAATCACCGGTGCCAAATAACCACAATGGCTCAAGGATGCCCTCTCAAGAGTCAAGCCGTAAGCAAGAATCGATCTACCTATGGCATTAGGATGGGACCCTGCGACACTACCAGCTTCAGTAGGTCCACATACCACAGATGCTGAGGCCAATCCAGCACTATGAGGTTCACTAGGCCTATGGTTCTCTATGCACTAGCCGTCCTATGAGGGACCACAGTGGGAAGGCATACAGAAGGCCATCCGTTGGACAAGGTTGCGCCAACACATTGAGTCCTTCAGACATGTGCTCCTTGCGCCTGCTGAAGAACCTTCCAACCTTGGCGTTTGCCACTGATGCCATGAAGTCCAGCACTGGCCTTCCTCAGCGCCGAGTCAACTGACGGAACACCATGTCCCTCTAGGACCATTCCCTCGGGTCCACCTGATGTCTAATCAGAAAGTCGGCCTGTAAGTTTTCCTTTCCTGCCATGTGAGCTGCCAACAACTGAGTGAGACTGACTTCTGCCCACTGAAGAAACGGGGCAATCTCCTCCGCCAGACTGGCATTGCCTGTACCTCCCTGCCAGTTGATGTAAGCTACCATGGAGGTATTGTCCGAAAGGACTCGCACCACCCGGTGCTGGATCCATGGGAGAAACTCCATTAGGGCCAATCATACCAACTGCAATTTCAGATGGTTGATGGACCACTGTGCCTGATCCGCTGACCAGCTGCCTTGCATAAACCATGTCATGTAATGTGCTCACCAGCATCCGTCATTACCACTGCCCACTTTTTGGCGGTTTCAGCAGCATATCCTTGGCGAGGGCAATTGAAGACAACCACTACACCTGGCTGCTACATACTTCCATTGGACACAGAAGCCGGCGAGAGTGAGTGTGCCGCTGGGAAGACCAATGGGAGAGCAGTGACCTCTGCAAGGGCCGCATATGAGCTCTCGCCCACAGCATCAGGTCCAAAGTCAACATCATGGACCCCAGGACCTGGGGGTAGGACCATGCCAATTGCGTCCGCTGCCTCAAGAATTGCCAAATCTGATGCTGAAGCTTCAGGCACTGCTCTTCCGGCAGGAAGACCAACTCCTGTGCCATGTCAAAACAAGCACCCAGGTAAATGAGATTCTGAGAAGGTGTAGGGTGTCACCCAGCCCAGGCTCCAGAGAAGTGCCAGGACCTGCTGAGTGGCTTCTACGCTTCCCTGCTGCAACTTTGCCCGAATGAGCCAGTCATCAAGATAGGGGTGTACCAGGACTCCCTGGCTCCATAGCCATGCCACCACCATGACCATGATCTTGGTGAAGATATTTGGCACCATGGCAAGGTGAAACGGTAGGGCCTGGAACTGAAAATGCCCCATAGGTACTGCGAAGAATAGAAAGCGCTGATATTCTGCTATGATAGGCATGTGCAGGTAGGCCTCCATGAGGTCTAGAGAGGTGAGAAACTCGACCTAGCACACTGCTGCAATCACGGACCGCAAGGTCTCCATTCGAAAATGAGGGATGCGTAAGGCCTAATTGATATGCTTTAAATCGAGAATGGGCACGAAGGAACAGTCTTTCTTTGGGTACACAAAGTAAATGGAGTAGCGCCCCTGACGCAACTGGTTCGGAGGTAACGGGATAACTGCCCGAAGCTGAATCAACTGTGAAGCGTCTCATTCACTGCTCGCGCCTTTACGGATGCCCTGCATGGTGACACAAGGAAGGCATCTGCGAGAGGGAACGCAAACTCTATCTAGAGCATAGCCCTCCCAAATGACTTCCAGGACCCAACGGTCGGAGGTAAGATGGACCCAGGCTGGGTAAAACCTCCGCAGGCAACCGCCAATCAGCAATGGCCACACCTAGGTCCCTCTCATCTCATTGGGGCTTCCTCGCCACAGCCATGGAACCGGCAAAGGAGCCTTGTTCGGATCCCCTACCTCCTCAAAAGGAATTCCCCTTCGCCGAGTAGACGGGCTTCCAGTAAGGCACGAAACAAGTGGCTCGAAATCTACGGAAATCTCGAGATTGTCCTCTGCCTTCCAACAGCAACACCTTCTGCGGCTTAGGCTTGTCTTCTGGTAAACGAGTGGGCTTGGACTCCCCCCAGGTCCTTAACCAACTTCTCTAAAGCTTCCCCGAAGAGAAGCTTGCCCTGAAAGGGCAGCCTACTGAGATGCTGCTTCAACAGTATATCGGCCGACCAACTTCGCAGCCAAAGCAAGCGCTGGGTGGCCACCACCTACACCATGCCCTCTGCGACACTCGAAGCAAATTATAGAAGGCATCTGCCAAGTAAGCAATCCCTGAATCTAGCCAAACTGACTCAGGTAGGGCCGCCACTACGCCCGTCTCAGCTCCTGTCAAGGCCTGAATCCATTGATTACAGGGCTGTGTGACATAGGCTCCGCATACTGAGGCCTGTAAGACCAACGCATTGACCTCAAAGGCCTGACAACTTCTTATCCTGGGGATACTCTAGTACTGAGCATCCTTCCAATGGAATGGTGGTCTGCTTAATGACTGCTAACACTAGGGAATCCACTTTCAGAAGTTGGAAATGCTCCCTTTCAGTGGTGGGAATGGGGTAGAGCCCAATGAACTGGAAAGGCTGTCTCTGAAGTGTGGATCCTCTGGTGCGTCTATGGAGAGGTGCAATGCTGCAAGCGAATCCGCAATTAGCAAACCTAACTCTTCTCTACAGAAGACCCTCACAATACTGGGATCTTCTCCCACAGGCCTAAAGTCCTCCTGAAGGCCCCTCTGAGCCTTCCTCGAACCCCAAGCCTGAAGGGTCCCCCTCAGGGTCCTCTGACTCCAGAGACCCCTCAGAAACCTGGTACTCCTCCATGTCCACCAATCCACTGGTTGCTAGGGCTGCCAATGAAGTTCTTACACCCTGCAAACCCGACAACTGATCTTTGCTGTCCCTGACTGGAGCCATCTCTCCTGACTGCATCAGGCCCTGATTAATACAGTACGTCTGATGCAGTAAGAGGATGAAGTCAGGGGAAAAGGGCACAGACTACCTGCTGCTGTGGGGGAGGCCGCTGCGCTATTGGGACCCCCGAAGGGAGTAAAATGGCTGCCAAAGCTTCAGACAAGATGGCCACGGTTCCCGCCAAAGAAGCAGGAGCCGCGGCCACTGGAGACGCTATTACAAAACCCCCCGTAAGCTGCATGCTGCAAGGAGAAACTTCCTCCGAGGCCAGAGACGCTCGCAAAGAACTTCTGGCTTTGCGGTCCTCTGCCTCGCAGGCTCGACAGAGAGTGACAGAGGAAAGGTGGCTCCTCCTGCTCCTGCAGCCCACATACACTCATTTTCAAGCCGGCATCAGGAGCGGGAAACACAAACCCCAGCTCAGTGCTATGAACGGCTGCCCAAAAAATCTAAAATCGCAGGCGAAAGCAAACCCCATGGTTCCCAACAACCTCACCGCTTAGGCAAATTCCAGGTGTCTCACCAAGCGGCAGCAAGCCTAAATACCTCTAACCCACTTAAGAGTGCCGAGGCATTGAGCAGTAGGTCTGAAGAGGAAACGGAAAGCTGCTGATCAAGCCTCTTATCCTTCCCAGGGCCCTACAACTGACCAAACGGCTTCGGTCCCCTGGGGCAGACCCAATCACCACAGAAGCTATCTTTAATAAGCTGTCCAGCTTCCTACTACAACTAGAAAAACAAACACCTGGTTGGCTCTGGAATAGCAGCCCCCTCTCACCAAAGGGTGCTTCCTTGTTCTCGTAACTTTTTCTTTTCTTTTTTTTTTCTTGTATTTTCTTTTCTTTGCTATGTCCAAGAACAGGCTGTATAGCCCAGGCTATCAAAGGTTTTGTCCCATCTGCTGAAGGATACTGGCTTGGAAGAGTGCTGGGCTCCTTATAGTGTATCCCATCTGCTGGAAAAGGGACAAAACCTAGGAGTCTAGACTGGGCTGTAGGGACATCATGGAAGCATAGTTACTGACCTGTAGCAGATGTTCTCTGGGATCAGCAGGAATCAGTTCTCACATATGAGTGACATCACCAACGGAGCCCACACGGGAACACTTCCGAGCTTCCATAGGAAACTTTTGGAAGATTCTCCACACAGGCATGCCAATATTCCTGCCCAAAGTAGCCATCTTACCTCAGTATGACAACATAGCTTAATTAAGCCAAAAAAGAAAACAACTCCACGGGGAGGAGGGAGGGTAGTGAAGACTGATTCCTGCTGATCCCAGAGAACACCCGCTACAAGTGAGTCACTACACTTTCTCCAGGACCAAACAGGATGACAGTCCTCCCGTAAGGAACTCGCTAGCTATAGGCTACCAAAAAAAACCCTGTAAAAGGTCCAATGGGGCATCGAGAAAAAATAAACTGAGAACATGAACAATTGCTGAGAGGTTCCGAGAATCAGCGTCCAGCAGGGACATCAACATCAGATTGACTCTAAGGTAGCCTGGACAGAGAGAAGGGCCGGTAGGAAGGAGTTGCTTCAATTCCCAAAGAGATGCCAGCTTGGCCGAAGTTGCTATCATATCGAGAATCTCCATCCAGACAAACAATAACAGGCTGTGAAGGTATCCACTGAAGACCACGTAGCAGCCCTACAGATCTCCGTTGTGGAGACTTGAGTGCAAGTTGGCCACCAAAGCGGTCATAGCGCGGACACTGTGAGCATGACATGACGTTCTGTCAGCCCAGCCTGAGCATAAGCGATGCAGTCCGCTACCCAAATGGACAGGGTGCATTTTGACACCGCCACCCCCAGCTTACTGGGGTCAAAGGAGACAAAGTACTGGGAGGAGCGGTGATGTGCTTTCATCCTCTCTAGTTAGAAAGCCAGTGCTCGCGATCCTCTTCTGTTTTAAGAACTTTAGGGAGTGGCTTGATTTTAAGATGGCGGCGGTGAAGTTCTAACTGAGAATGCCTAAGTGGAAAGGCAAGCTCAAGGCTTCTCCTGCGGAGCCTTTGCCTACTGGTGAGGGGCCTATGGATCGGTATGTTTGGTTATCGAAGGATCAGATTCAGGGGATTCGAGAGGGCTCGGAGACGATGGCGGAGGAAGGTTCGGCATTCTCCGCCCTGGATATCTCTCTCCCCCCAAATGGGTATGTTCCTCCTGCTTTTCCAGGTTTTGCTGCGTGCCTGTCAACGAGTGACGCTGCAGTCTCACCCGAAGTGGCGGTACTTGCGGTGTTGGAGCGGGACTCGCTGTCAGAGACCGCCGGAGGCCAGCCAGGTGATTTCCAGGCTGTTTTTCCTATGAAACCATTGCTTTCGAACAGCGGGGATGCTACTCAGGCAGTGGACAGTCCTGTGGAGGTGAAAGGTAAATCGGGCCATCCTAAATTTGATTCCTCTGCTTTTTCCTTGGAACTTGTCCACCCTGCTTCTGTGACCCTAGAAAGCATTTGGGATGCAATATCTCAATTATCTACAGTTGTGGGTCAAGAGCTGACTCTGTTGTCTACCAGAATTTCTTCCCTTGAGGAGTCTATCCAAACGGCTAAGACGGATGTTTTGGAAACTAAAGTTAAGTTATCGGTTTCGGATCAGAAGCTTGAACAAGTTTCTGACTTAACAGCTTCTTTGGTTAAGGATAATACTGCTCTTAGAGCAAAGATAGAGTCTTTGGAGAATGCAGCTCGTTCGTCAAATATCCGGTTACTGAACTTTCCCATAATTATTGGCGTTACCCCGCTGGATCTTTTCAAGAAATACCTTCAGGAGGTACTATCGGTACCCGCTGATTTGATGCCGCCAGTTTCGAAAGTGTATTACCTTCCGTCTGGGAAAAAGGAGGGGAAAATATCCAGTGGACTTTTAGAGTTGGACTCTTAATGTCTCTGACTTACTCCATACTCCCAAGGAGGAGGACATGGCAGTTTCTACATTGCTTGTTACACAGGCTCTTTCTTCAGATAGAGAATGATTGTTAAAGCTGTTTTATAAAAAGAGAGCTAATCTGTTTTATGGGAAGAAAGTTTTACTCTTCCCAGATGTTGCCAGGGAAACTCAAAAACGGCATAGGTCTTTTTTTATTACTGAGACCTGGTGCGGTTCGAATAGGGGCCTCATTTATGTTAAGATTTCCATGTAAATGTTTGATAATGTATAAAGCACAGAAATATGTCTTTTTTCAGCCTGAGGACCTTTCCTCCTTTATTAGTGCTCATGTGCCTATATCTTCTTCTTCCTGAGTAGGATGTGTTTACCCATTCATGTACTTAGTGGATCTTCAAACACCGTCTTCATTTTATTTTCCTTTATTGTTTACTAAGATAAACTTTATGGGGAGTGTTTGTCCCCGTTAGCTTTGTGAGTTGACTCCCCCAATTTGGTGGGCTAATAATAATGCTTGCTTTATTGTTTTTTTCTTTTGAATGTGTTCTCTTTGCATATTACTGCAAGTTTTATTTTTTCTGTACAAGCTGTGCTTGATTTATTGTTCCAAATTTATAAATACATAATAAAAAAAAAAAAAAGAAAGCCAGTGCTCTCTTACAGTCCAAGATGTGCAACAAGCCCTCGGCCTTGAGGTCTTGGGAAGAAGGTAGGTAACACCACCAATTGACAGATGTAAAACAGTAACTACCTTAGGTAAGAATTTCAGGCGAGTTTGGAGAACCACCCTGTTCTTATGAAACCTGGTGTACGGCAGGTACACCATCAGCGCTTGTAATTCACTGACTCTTGCACAGAAGTAAGCACCATCAGAAAAATGACCTTCCGACACAAGGGCTGAGCGCAAGAAAGGCCTTCCTCTTCATCTGTGTACTACGACAAACATCAGGAAAAACCTGTATCGCTTGCCCCAAAAATCTTTTCATGTCTATGCTTAAAATAAGAATGAAAAATCATATCCTTATCCCTTTCGAGCGAAAAAGAAACTAATAAAGTAGCTTGAGTGGGAATCTCCTCTATAGAGGTCTCTAAGAAAGCAGATAGATCTAAATTTGGTACAGATAACTGGTCCATTTCCCCCATAACAACGGCACCTGTCTCCAAATCTGGAACTTGATTTTCTCTGAATCCCAATGGTAGATAATATATTTTAGATAAAACTATAGAATCAGGGTCGGAGATTTTCAAGATATCTTTCAAGTATTTTGTAAATAGTATACTCGAAGAAAGGTAATGTGTACGGGGGAAACTTCAAATACAGAGATTTTTTATTCATAAAGCATTTTCAAAAATTTCATCATGTCGATGTAACAATAGGGAATCCTGAACTGAAGACGCCAGCGCCCCTTGCAATGACATAATTTGAACATCCGTCTTAGTTCTCTGAGTCTCAAGGGATACTAATCTATCTTCATGGTCAGCCAACATACCAACAGTCTCTTTAGTAAACTTAGAGAGCTTTGATAGGGAGGATTTCAATGATAACTCAGTTCGAGAAACAATCAGCCAAATGTCCTGAAGGGAAGCATCCTTCGGCGGTTTAGGGTCCTCAGAGGTCAAAGCAAATTCAAGAGGAAGAGGCAATGTAACAGTTGAAGTATTTAACCTCAAGAAGGAATCAGGAAGATTACCTGAAGTAGGGAGGGCTCCATCCACAGAAATAGAGGAGTCGTCCTTACCCGAAACATACAGCTCTTTACTGGGTGGGGATAAAACCCTTTGCGGTTCAGGAGACATGTCAGGAGGTGCAGAACTTACAATGGACGAAGAAGGTAAAAGAGGTCTCTTCTTACGTTTCCCCATTAACAACAATTTACCAACCTGGAACAGGATACTCCTCTGTGCTCCGAAGGGGCTCCAAAGGGGCAGACCTGCCCCTTTGGTCATGCCCATTTGGAGCATGCGCCCACGGTGCACGTCCCGCGGTGGGGGCTGTATTTAATCGCCCACTCTGATCACATGGTCCCCAGTGCACGCCGACACAGAACAATGGCTCCACTCACAGCACTGGTAGGAAAATGCAGAAGCAAAAGGTAGACACTCCTCGTGTCATGGCGCTTGGGGCCTCCTTCTTGCTTAAATACCCTTGCAAATATATTATTGTATCTCAGGGTAAGACATATATTTTCTTTGATTCTTCTCAGTTGGAAGGTTTTTTTACAAGAATCGCGTTGAGGAAGCAATTTGTTTGTGTCTATATTTCCAGCTTTCTGCTTAGTATATAGGGGATTGATTCGATTTTAGGCTCTACCCAGTATTCAGGTTTATTTTATTTTCTTATTGCACTTCATTTTGTGGGCTGTGTTTATTATATGATGTATTGTTTTCTAAATACATTTTTTACTTTGTATTTACTTCGTTTTCCTTAATAAAAGGATTTAAATTTAAAAAAAGACCTTCCAGGTAAGAAATTTGAGTGGGCAGGAGCTAAACGGTTCAAAGGGGGTGCGAGGAGCTGTTCGAGCACCACATTAAGGTCCCACAACACCGGGGGTGGTTTAATAGGGGAGGGGGGGGGCAAGATAGTAGCAGGCCACGCATAAAGTGAGCCACTAAGGGGTGAGCAGAGATCAGTTGATGAGCTATGGGCCGATGGCTACAGCACCGAGATGCACTCTGAGTGAGTTGGACTTTGGACCAGAGTCTGACAGATGCAGAAGATAAGACAAAACTGACTCTACAAAGCAGGAGAAGGGGTCGAGAGACTTTTTCCCCACACCATATGGAGAACCAGCGCCACTTGAAGGCGTAAGCATGTCTCATTGAGTCCTTGTACGAGGCAAGGAGGATGTTCTCTGCATCCTGCGGTAAGTGGAGCTCTGAGAGTACTATTCACCCAGCATCCAAGCAGTTAGCACTAGGGACAACTGGTTGGGATGAAAAGGAGTCTTGTCGTCCTGCGAGATCAGGTCCGGCGCACAGCCCAGTCTGAGCAGTTGCCATTGAAACAATCGGAACAGGAGTGGAAACCATGTGGTGCGCTTGTTGAGTGAGTGTGTGTGTGTGTGTGTGCACAAGCATATGTGCATGTGGTGCAGTGGTGGTTTGCATAAGTGCATGTATATTGTGTGGGGAAATGTGTATGTATGTGCACATGTACGTATGGTACAAGGCGCTGTAGGTGTGTTTGGTGCAGGGATGAGGGGGTGTGCACGCATGGTGCAGAGGAGGAGGAGGATGTGCATTTGTGTGCATATATGTGTAGTGCAGGGGTGCATGTGTCTGTGTGTGCACAGATATGTATGTGGTGGAAGGGTAGGATGTGTGTGTGTGGCTCTTGAACTCACACATTCTGGCCCCTTGCACTCATCCTTCCCTTTCCCCCTTCCCCTCCAGCACCTTTCTTCACTTCCTTTCATCCCCCATCCCTGTCCCTTCCTACCCTGTAATCTTTCTTCTTACCCTCACCACAAAGTAAGGGCCTGTAGCACCTTACCTTAGGCTGTGCTGTGGTAACTTCTTCCCTCCTCTGCTGGTGGGAGATGGGATCTCCAACGCACAACCCCACAATTGCAAAAATCTTTGCCGTGATCATGGCCCAGCTCTTATTTACTTAAATGTTTTTATACCGTTTTATCATTTAGTCAAAGCGGTTTACATTGTAACTTAATGATGAAGGGTTAAGTGACTTGCCCAAGGACACAAGGAGTGCTAGTGGGAATCGAACCCTGGTCTTTTGGTTCCCAAGCCAGTGCTCTTACCAGGTCTTGTCTTCTGCAGGCAGGAGATGGGCTCCCTGCTGGCACTCAGGGATACTCTATGTCCCTCTTTATTGAAACACATGCACACAGAATCAGACATATGGAAGCTCCAAAAACCATAGTTACTCACCTGTAAGAGGTGATCTCCGGGAACAGCAAGAATTTAGTCCTCACATATGGGTATCGTCGGTACTGACGGAGCCTGCGCGTGAACGCTCCACAACATCCAATAGGAACGCTTTTGGGAGCATCCCTCAGCACATGCGCGCTGCCTTCCCAACTGTCCCTCTTCAGTTAAGTTTGTAGCTGAGTGAAAGGACAGAGGGAGAGAAGAAAGAGACAAAATGAGAGAGAGACAACTCCTAGGGGAGGTGGGTGGGTTGTGAGGACTAAATTCCTGCTGTTCCCGGAGATCACCTGTTACAGGTGAGTAACTACGCTATCTCCAGGAACAAGCAGGAATGTAGTCCTCACATATGCGGACTCCCTAGCTGAAGATGCCAGGGAAATAGCCCCAGGAAGGTGCCACCGTCGAAGGTGAGAATCCTTCCTTCCATGGATCTCTTGCATCCCACCATGTTTGGTGGGTAGGAGTTGGTTTAGGTTTGAAAGAGATTTTGAAGAACAGCTTGGCCAAAGAAGGCATCCCAACGGGAGGCTTTATCTAGGCAGTAGTGGGCTGTGAAGGTGTGTACCGAAGCCCAAGTGGCTGCTCGACAAATGTCATCGATAGACACAGAGTGGAGATTAGCCATAGAAGCTGCCATGGCTCTCACATTATGAGCTGTGACATGGTCCTGAAGAGGAAGACCCTTACTCTCATAAGTAAAGGATATGCATTGGGCAATCCATTTAGATAAAGTTCTTTTGGAGATTGGAAGTCACAAATGACTAGGGTCAAAAGCTATAAAATGTTGTGAGGACTTTCTATGTTGCTGTGTTTGTATGTAAAAGGCCAAGGCCCTTTTACAATCCAAAGTATGAAGGTTTCTTTCTGCATTAGAGGCATGAAGCCTTGGAAAAAATACAGGAAGGTAAATTGATTGATTTAAATGAAAAGGTGAAACCACCTTTGGCATAAAATGTAGGTGAGTTTGAAGAACAACCTTATCATGATGAAACTTAGTATAAGGAGGATCAGCCACTAAAGCTTGCAATTCACTGATGCGATGGGCAGAGGTGATTGCAATTAGGAAGATGATCTTCCAGGTCAAAAACGTAAGGGTTGCAGTGGCTAAAGGCTCAAAAGGTGGCTTCATGAGCTGCCCGAGAACTAAATTTAGATCCCATGCCACCGGTGATGGCTTGATGGGAGGTTTAGTTAATAAAAGGCCTCTCATAAATCTTGATAGGAGTGGATGAGAGGAAATTGGTTGTCCATTTAGAGGCTTATAAGAAGCTGCAATTGCACTAAGATGGATTCTTACCGAACTGGTCTTTAACCCAGAATTCGATAAGTGAAGGAGATACTCTAGTATCGATTCTAAGGGTATGACCAGTGGGTTTAATCCCCTCTTGGAGCACCATATACTAAAACGTTTCCACTTGAAGGCATAAGATCTTCTTGTGGAAAGTTTCCTAGAAGCCTGAATGATATCTTTTACCTGCTGGGACAGGTTGAAATCCTGGAGGTCTAACCCTTCAGCAACCAGGCCGTGAGGTGCAGGGACTGGGGATTCGGGTGCCATAGCGTCCTGTTCTCCTGGGAAAGGAGATCTGGAGCATGCCCTAACTCCACAGGTGCTGCTTGAGAGAGATGCAGAAGCAGGGAATACCACGATTGGCGTGGCCATCGTAGTGCTACGAGAATCATGCGACCCCTGTCTCTCTGAAGCTTGAAGAGTGTTTTGGGGATGAGGGGAATGGGTGGGAAGGCATAAAGGAAGTCCTGACCCCAATGAAGGAGGAAGGCATCCCTTGCCTGACAGTTGTGTGCCGGAATCCTGGAACAGAACCTGGGAAGTTTGGCATTCAGTGGACTTGCAAAGAGGTCTATATCTGGAGTGCCCCAGAGATGAAATATCTTCGCCACCTGGTCTAGGTGGAGTGACCACTCGTGAGGTAGCAATACATGACTGAGTTTGTCATCCCAAAGGTTTTGAATGCCTGGAAGATATACCACTAGAAGGTGAATTTGATGCTCTCTGGCAAGGGCCCATAGTCGTAAAGCTTTGTTACATAACGACAGAGAGCCCGTTCCGCCCTGCTTGTTCACATAGAACATGGCTACCTGATTGTCCATCTGGACAAGGACTGTCTTGTAGCTGAGCTGGGCGTGGAACACTCGAAGAGCTAAATAAATTGCTCTTAATTCCAGGAGGTTTATGTGCAAGCCTACCTCCTGTGGAGTCCAGGTGTCATGGGTAGAGAGATGATTCAGGTGTGCTCCCCAACCCACCTGTGATGCATCTGTTGTTAGGGTGGCCTGAAAGAGGGGTTGATGGAAAGGAGACCCCACTGTCAGATTTTCTAGTGATTGCCACCATTGGAGGGACAAAATTAGTCGTTGAGAGATTGTTATTTTGTCCAACAAATGACCTGTGGCCTGTGTCCACTGTGTGGAGAGGGTCCACTGAGCTGCTCGCATGTGAAGGCGAGCATATGGGACTACATGAACTGTGGATGCCATGTGTCCCAGTAACTGCAATAGTTCCCGAGCCGTGAGGGAGGATTTGCCTGCTGCTTGGGAAGCTAGCTGCATAATGCGAAGAAAGCGGGCTTGTGGAAGGAATGCCCTTGCCTGCCTGGTATCCAGAGAGGCTCCTATGAATTCTATGCATTGCGAAGGAACTAGTTGAGACTTCGGGAAGTTTATTTCCAATCCCAAGTATTGGAGGATTCGCATTGTACGGGACAGTGCAGTGCTGGCCTCTGCAACTGTGGAGGCTCGAATGAGCCAGTCGTCTAAGTAAGGGAAGACAAAAATCCCCAGGGTTCGTAGAAACGCGGCTACTACTGCCATGCATTTCGTGAACACCTTGGTGCTGAAGCCAGACCAAAAGGAAGAACCCTGTACTGGAAATGTCTTCCCCTGAAAAGGAAACGTAAAAATTTCCTGTGATCTGGATGGATGAGAATGTGAGTGTATGCATCCTTTAAGTCTAGAGAGCAAAGCCAGTCCTGGCTTTGAAGGTATGGCAGAAGAGTTCCTAGAGAAATCATTTTGAATTTCTCTCGAAACAGATATTTGTTCAATACTCTGACATCTAGAATGGGTCTGTGTGGCCCTGTTTTCTTTGGAATAAGAAAATAGGGGGAGTAGAACCCTGTCCCTTGTTGAAAAAATGGGTACTTCTTCTATTGCCCCTTGGGCAAGAAGTGTGGAGACCTCGTGATCTAGAAGATTGTCTGCAGAGGTTTGTGAATTGAATTGCTTGAGAATTGTAGGAGGGGGTATGCTGTGAAAATGAAGTTTGTACCCCTCTCCTACAATGGACAAAGTCCAATCTTCTGTTGTTATCTGATGCCATGCCATCTGTTGACAAAGTGGCATAACCTGCCCGAAACATTGGGGGTGTTGGGGACCCCTCAGAGGCAGGAAGGCAAAGCTCTCTAGGAAGGAGTCAAAGGCCTTGAGGGGGCTGAACCTGGAGAGCTGGTTGGGCTCTCGGGCCTTTTGGTTTCTTTTGCTGTATAATTTGTCCCTTTTGGGCAACCTGACCTGAAGTCTGACTCTGCTGGGTATAGGAAGGATAAAACTGCCTCTTTTTGCTAAAAGAGGGTTTTTTATAAGGCTTCCTTTTGGCTGGAGTGGCCGTAGACTGACAATCTATCTAAGGTAGAGTTGTCAGCATCTAACTCGTTAGCCTTCTCCTGCCAGTTCTTGCCAAAGAGATTCTCCCCCGTGCAAGGAATGTTACCTTACTTGTCCTGTACCCAAGTCTCCAAATCTGATGCCTGTAACCAGGCAATCTGTCATGCGCAAATGGCAATAGCAGAAGTTCTGCTGATGCATTCAAAGCAGTCAAAGGCTGCACGATTGACAAACTTGGAGACATCTTGAGCATGCTTAACTAGAGCAAGAAAATCATGTCTCTTATCATCTGGGAGAAATGGGCTCATAAGTTCCAAGTCTCCTGTGACTTCCTTAAGGAACATCCCCATATATAGGATATATGAACTGATCCTAGCTGAAAGCATGGAAGCTTGAAAGGTTCTGCGTCCAAAAGCATCCAGAGTCCTGCATTCACAACCTGGAGGATTGGATGCATGCCTCTTTGCACTTTTCATCCTAAGCATGGCTGATTCCACTACCATTGAATGGTGTGGCAGCTGAGTTTTCTGAAATCCAGGACATGGTGGAACTCGATACATAGTATCAAGTCTCCTAGAGTGAGGAGAAGTAGTCAGAGGTGTCTCCCACATTCTGAGCATCAAGCTATGCAGAATTTCATGGATAGGCAGAGTAGCTGCCTCCTTAGGAGCTTTAGGATATTGGAGGATTTCCAATTCCTTTGCTCTGGGTTCCTCTTCAGGAGCTACTGTGACTGAAAGACCCTTGGTCATATCACGGATGAAATCCTGAAATGACATGTCCTCTGGAGGTGACATTCTGCGTTGGGGAGAAGAGGGATCTTCTAGGAGAAACCCTCTAGTGTCAGCAGAATTGTCAGAGTCTTCGGAATCGGAGGAATCGAAGTATTCCTGACCCCGATGCTCTTGCAAAGCACGATCCCGGTACCGATCGAAGTCGGTACCGAGGTGACCCAGTACCGCTTTATCCACTCCAGCCAGAGATGGTATGAGGAGAGTTCCCACCAGGGCCGGTACCATCTGTACCGGCATCGCTGGTGTCGGTACCGGCATCAGTGTCGATGTCGGCACCTGTGCCCTTGGGACCATCGGTACTGCAGCCGAAAGAAGAGCTGCGATACTGCGCTCGATAGCGAGGAACCTCTGGTCTATCGACGCTGCTGATGCCTGGGTGTCGGTACCGGTGAGGACGGCCGGAACCCCTGAGCATGGCACAGGTAGTTCTTGTGAGGTTGAGTCCTCGAGAACATCCTGAAGCCCCATCGATGCTTTGGAAGCCGAAGCCTCCCGCCGGGGCTGTTTTGCTGGTGTGGTTCCCTCAAGGGCAATGACAATGGCCTCTCGATGCTTAGCAGGAGAGCTACCGTTTGAGGACCGGCTTTTATGTTTAGTTACCTGAGATCCATGGGAGGAAGAAGAGGCCCTTGACGATGTCGATGCAATGGATCTGGCATCTGAAGAAAAGAGGGTACCGAGCTTTGCGGCCCGGTTCTGTCTTCCTCTTTTGGTCATCCCCATGCAGGAGAGACATTCAGTTGGAGAATGATCAGGTCCTAAACATTTTAGACAGCAATCATGGGTGTCAGTGACGGAAATGGTACCGCCACACTTAGTACATTTTTTTAAAACCACTAGTTGGCTTTTCCATGATTTAGGAAATTGGGGCCTAACGCCCAAAATGGCGCCTAGCACCAAAGAAGAAAGTTTCTGAAAGAAACAGTCAAAGTTTTTTGTTTTTTTTTAAAAGAAAAGAAAAGAACCGGTGGTACCGATAGGCGTCGTGTGGTGGGCAAACGCGACCGCAAGAAATAAATTTAAAGACGGAATTTTCTGCAGTGACAGGGAATAGGTCCTGTCGGCTCCACAGAAAACGAAGAACTGAAGAGGAACAGTTGGAAAGGCGGAAAGGCAGCGCGCATGTGCTGAGGGATGCTCCCAAAAGCGTTCCTATTGGACGCTGTGGAGCGTTCCCGCGCAGGCTCCGTCGGTACCGACGATACCCATATGTGAGGACTACATTCCTGCTTGTTCCTGGAGATTAAGTGCTATCATTTGCATGAAATGTGCCTAAAAAGGTTCAATCAATGAGAAAAGCTTACCTCTCTGACTGAGAGCTGCGCTGGGAGAGACACGGAGAACACAAAGCTGGTAAACTGATAGCTTGCAGAGCAAACCTTCTGGCATACCTGCAAGAGAGAAATACTACTACTACTATTACTTATCATTTGTATACACTCGGTATTTATAGCCTTGCTTGTACCTAAATGATTTTAATACTTATCTTCTGTGAAGACAATATTTAAATCCATTTACATGGTAAATGGTGATTTATATATGTAAACAGATCTGTTTAAAAACTGGCCTCTATGAATAAAATTGAAATTATGCACAGAGTTATTAGTTACATTAAAGGAAGGCATTTCCGAGGAAAGGACTGAAAAATAATGCACATAGACTATTCGACTGTACACACATTATTTACATGCAAAACAAAACCACAGGTTCTTTGACTTGTGGTCAAATTTCCAAGGGAAAGTATGTGTATTTTGTCTTCGAAATTTGGTCAGAAATCGATAAGTAAAAGTACCCGTGAACATAGAGAAAAGTGGACAGCTTGAAAATCGCCCCTTATGTGTCTTATAGTACCGACTGTATTTCTTGGGTTTCTGTTTTTATATCATTCTGACCGATAAAAGGCTAGATGCAAGGAAGCTGGACATAGTGGTAAAAGGAGAACACCATAACAGCATTGATTATTGAGGTCAGTCTCAAGCGACTGTTTTGTGAATCGCGTTAACAAGAAATGCACTCGGAGACCAAGAAAATGTGGCAGAAAAATACAGAAATATTTCCCATTGTGTTGAGTGCCACAGGCTTGATTAGAAGACTTTCCAAGCGCATCTTGATAAATCACTCATACATGTTACATCTTACAAACCCCAAAAGAAGGTTCTCTTTGGCACGATTCAAGTACCACGCCGAGCATTAGCAGTAAATTTGAGAGACTGAGATCATACTCCACATACCCTGGTTTAGAAGTGAGATTCATGACTGTCATGGTATGTGCAAAACTAACCCATTTGGAGAAACTGCCCCATAAGAATACCCAAGCTTAGGAGTAACGTTCATTATTGTCATGATATGCGGAAAACTAACCCATTTAGAGAAATTGCTCCTGTAAGAAAAGTGTGCTAAGTCAACTTTCCTTAGAGGAAAACTGAGCAAAATGGAAAACATCTCCCTGGCTGAGGGCTGTGACATCAAGGAACTTGAAGAAAAAGGCATATACAAATACAGTATCTAGGAGTAGAGGAAGGAACAACAATCAATCAGAAATTACAGAGAGAAAAGATTAGTACCGAATATTACAAGACTAAAATTGTTATTGAAAAGTGCTTTAAAATCATGTTTAAAATGCAAGCCATCAATCAGCTAGCAATTTATTTATTTATTAGAACTTATATACTGCTACTTCCAAAGATCAGTGGCGGTTTACAGGGAACAAAACTACAACTTTACATTATAGCATCAGAAAACTTATTTACAGGGCAAACCGTGATTATACAAAATTAACGATTAACATAATTATGTACAATAAGCAGTTACTGAATTGAAGATATGCTAGTGCAAGAGAGGAGGAGGAGGAGGAGGGGTTAGGGGATGTCAAGGGGGGGTGTGATGTTTGGGGCTCATTGTTGCTGGTGGAGGAGCAATAGTACACAACAAATAGATGAGTTTTGTTGCTTTCATGTACTTTCATACTGCTTTGGGATTATAGATCGGCCTCATAAAGATCTTAAAAAACCAGATGAATGAACAGGAAAATTCCTCCATGCCTATAAAATAATTTACAAGAATCAGTCTAAGCCAAGACTGCACATCCCTAAAGCTGAAAGAGGGCTAGACCTCATATAAAATCAATTACACATACAAAGCTACTACCATTTATTTATTTATTTAATGGTATTTATATACCGCCTTATCATTGAATCAAAGCGGTTTCCACGGCAAACAATCAAGGGGCAAATGCTTTCATGCAGTGTACAGAGTGGTGTGTATGTGTTGGCGGGGATGTGATTAGATTTGGTTTATGTACATAGTGCGCTATTATACATCATGAGCTATTATACAGTCTTATATACAGTCTTGGGGTGGTGGGGGGGGGGGTTGATGATCTGACTTGTATGCTGGTTCAGGGGGTATGTCCATAGTAATCGATGAACAGGGTTGTCTTCAGCTGTTTTCGAAGTCCTTGATTTCTGTGGTTAGTCTCAGATCATCTGGGAGGGAGTTCCATATGGATGGAGCAGCCAGGGAGATTGCTCATTGTGCAGTGTCTTTGCGGGTCTTGGTGAAGTCTTTTGGGGTGTTAACCCAGTTGGAGGTGCATCTTCTTCTTGGCCATGTGCTTGTGTCGGGTTGTATGAGTGTGTGTAGGCTTATGGCAGAGGAGTGTTGTTTGATCTTGAATATGTTTATGATAGTCTTGTATTTGATGCGTGAGATGATTGGGAGCCAGTGCAGTTCTTTCAGTATGGGTGTGATGTGATCGTGTCTTGTAGTACCGGCTATTATGCGGGCAGCTGTGTTTTGGGCCAGTTGTAGTGGTCTGAGGGTCTGCTTTGGTAGCCCGGTGAATATTGGATTGCAGAAGTCTAGTAGAGGGGTTATTAGCGCCTGGCAAATGGTGCGAAAGTGCTCTGGGTCGAGGAGGGGCTTGAGTCTTCTGATGAGTCGCATTCTTAGGTATGCACTTTTGGTTGCTCTACCTATGTGTGCTTGGAGGTTAAGTTCTTTGTCCAGGATGACTCCGAGATACTTAACTTCTGATTTTATGGGTATGAGTGCATCTCTTATCTTGATGTCGGGTGGAGGGATAAAGGCCGGGTTTTGCATAATGATCAGTGCCTCTATCTTGCTATAGTTGATTGATAGGTTGTTTTCCTGAAGCCAGTTTGCCATTTGGGTGAGGCAGTTTGTTATGTTGGTGTAGTCCGGGTTGTCGACTGAGATGAGTGTGTAGATCATGATGTCATCTGCGTAGATTGTAAAATGTATGTGGTGCTCTTTCATGATGGCACGTATTGGCTGGATGTATAGGTTGAATAGGAGAGCTGAAAGGGCCGATCCCTGTGGCACTCCTTGTTTGACTTTTATGGGTCGAGATGTGTTGTGTCCTACTTTGACCTGTATTTGTCTGTCAGTTAGGTATGAATGGAACCAATTCAGGGTGGCACCGTGTAGACCGATGTACTGTAGTCTATCCAATAGAGTCTTGTGGTTAACTGTGTCAAATGCAGATGAGATGTCAATGAATATCATGAGTATGCCTTTCTTGGTGTTGTCTATGATGCAGAGGACGCTGTCGAAGAGGTATATCAGAAGAGTTTCTACCTCGTGGTTGGGGCGGAACCCGTGTTGATTGTTGTCCAGGGGAGCGGGGTGGCCAAGTGTTCTTGTAGTTGGTGCTGTACAGTTTTTTCGATTATTTTTGCTAAAAGTGGTATGCTGGAGATGGGTCTGTATGCTGCTGGATTGTTCTTGTCAAGTGTGGATTTCTTCGGGATAGGTCTTATTGTTGTGAGCTTCAATTGATTTGGCATGCGCCCTTGGGTTAGGGAGGAGTGTACTATCTTGTGGATGGTTTGGATGAAGTTTGATTTAGTGGCCTTGATCCAGGGCACTGGGCAGGGATCCGTGGGGGCAGTGCTTGTCTTGATTGCTGAGATGATGTGGGAGAGTTGCTCCGTGGATGGGGTGTTCCCCAGGTGTTCAAGGGTGTGATAGTCTTTGGGGTTGGGCTGGGTCTTGTTTGTTCTGCTGAGTGGAACTTTTCTTGGATGTGGTCCGCAAATTTTTGTGGGTCCAGTTGCACTTTGTCTTTGGTATCCTAGTCTTTGGTGAGGACTTTTACGATTTCAAATAGTTCTCTGGGTTTGTTGTTGGAGTTGCGTATAAGGTTTGTATGGTATTCCCTTTCTGTTTGGTTGATGCATTCGTTGTATTGTTTTTGCTTTGTTAGGTATAGTTCCTGGTTCTCGGGTGACTTGTTCTGTCTCCATCTCCGTTCTATTTTTCTGAGGCTCCTCTTTTCGTTTCTTATAGTTTTAGAGTACCATGGTTTGTGTTGTAGTTTGTTGCAGCGAGGTGTCCTGTGTCTATATTCTGTTGCTTTGGCAGCGTTGTATATGGTGGTGTTCCAGTTGGTGATTAGTGCATCTAGGTCATCTGTTTCATGGTTTAGGTTTTGTATTGTGTCCTGTAGGAACTGGTCTCTGTCGAAGCATTTAAATCTTCTTTGTGTGGGGGTGTTGTCCAGGTATTTGTTTAGTATCTCCTCATTAGGTGTAATTTTTACTTCAAATAAGTGATGGTCAGACCATGGTACTGGTGTGGTGATGGGTGTTGATATTAGGCCTCTTGAGGTTAGGTAGTGGGGTGCAAAAATAAGGTCTGGTGAGGATCCATGTCTGTGTGTCGGGGTGGTGATTATTTGCGTGCATTGGAGTGAACTCATTGCTTGGAGAAAAGCTTCTGCATCTTTTTTGTTGGTGGACTTAAGGTTGAAGTCTCCTAGGAGTATTGTGGGTTTGTGGCTGGAGTTCACTGCGCAGACTGTCTCTAGAGTTGATGCTAGTTCTTCAGATGGCGCATGGGGTGCTCTGTAGGTGAGACATATGGCCATATGTTTGTTCTCTATCGAGATGGTGTTAGAGTGTTGGGTGTCCATGTTACTTTTTGATTTGAATTTTAGGCTGCTCTTTGCTATTATGAGTGCCCCTCCTCCTCGCCTATGAGTGCGCGGGCAGTTGTATGCTGTGTATGCGTCGGGCACTAATTGATTGAGTAGGACGTTGTCAGTGGGACTGAGCCACGTTTCTGTGATGCAGAGTATGTCGGGCTGATGGTCATCTATGTGGTCAACTAGGGTATAGATCTTGTTGCATATTGACCTGGCGTTTATGAGCTCAATTGTTATTGGTCTTGGGGTGTGGTGTGTCTTGTGTGGTTCCTTTGTTTTGGCGTGTATGTTGAACTTGTGTTTTGCTTGTCTCTTTGTTGTAGGAGAACGTTGTGAGTCCCTGTGGGTATGCTGTTGGTCTATGTATGTCCATATAGTTGTTGGAGGCCATGGTGAGTATGTGTGTGGGTGGTGGTAGTGTGTGTGAGGTGGAATGAGTAGTGTGAGTATGAGGCCGAGGGGGAAGATCAGATGTGTGTGCATGTTTTTGTTCAGTTCTGTGGTTTGCATTTACGGTTGCTGCTCTTCTCTCCAGGCTGCTTGCTGTGTCTTTTTGTTTCTTTCATGTGCTTTTTGGTGAGGCTGTCTCTTTTTTGCTCTTTACGCCTTTGTGCCATGCCTAAGAGCCATGCCAAAGGGCTCTCTGGCAAGGCCCTCAGGCACGGGCCCGCCAGGTGCAGGTGCGCTGGCTGGCGCCAGCCTTTTCAAGCCGGCTCGGCTCCGCCTCCCACTGCCCCGATTGGGCAGGAGCCTCCGAGCAGGAGACAAAGGCTTCCCTCCTGTTCGGGCGCTCTACCATAGATCTTTAGGCCCACCTAACCATATCATTGGACCCAAATATGCAAATAGTGGTGAAATATGAAAGCAAACATCCAGAAACCGTCTCCATCATTAACAACCACTCCGATGAGTAGACAACCACTCCGATGAGTAGAAGGGAGGGTAAGAATCTGTAAGCACAAATGGAGAAGGAAGCAACAGAATTTGCAAAACAAGAGAAAAAAATCTCTTCAAAAAATTAGATCAGCAAACAAGGAAAAACAAGTGACAAATATACAAAAACAGCAGAAAAAGAGCGAAATTAGACTTACCTGCTAATTGTTGTTCCTTGAGGAACTCCAGTCCAGTCCCGAACCTCTGGGTAGTGCACCTCCTCCAGCAGCTTGGAGACTGAGCATGTGCAAAGCTATAGACATCAGTATAAATGCCACTGGTACTGCCCCTCAGCTTCCAGTACCTACTGAAAAAGCAGACTCAAAGGAGCAACAAATAAGTAGATATAACATACTAAACACTAGAAACCGAACTGCCTGGGAGAAACCCTCCCCCCCCCCCCCCCCAATCGTAAAGGATGAAAACTAACCCTCTCCGAGAAGGAGTGGAGGTGGTAGAGATGAGGACAGTATCTGAATTCAAAAAAGCATGGGACAAACACAGAGGATCTCTAAAGGAAAAAAGGGGACTGTTGTATTTGTTGATATGGAAGGACAGACTAGATAGGCCATGTGGTCTTTTTCTGTCGTCATATTTCTATGTTTCTAAGGAAAGAACATAGTGAGTAGAAATTGTAAAAAACCTTGGCGACACCCACCGGACAGACCACTGTAACCAAATACAACTGTATTCCGGAACTCTGAAACTCCAGACTGAAATTGGGTGGGATACGGGACTGGACTGGAGTTCCTCAAGGAACAACAATTAGCAGGTAATTCTAATTTCACTTTCCTTATCGTCCCTCCAGTCCAGTCCCGAACCTCTGGGATGTAAAAGAGAAGTACTCTAACGGGAGGGACCTGACAAACCAGCTCATAGCACCACAGCCTCGAAACCAGCATCCCTCGCCGCCTGAACATCCAGGCGATAATGCTTAGCCAAAGGTATGCAGAGACTACCAGGTTGCCACCTTGCAGATATCTACAGGAGGCACCAGACTAAATTCCACCCAAGACGCCGCCTGCGCCCTGGTAGAGTTAGTGTGTAAACCTAGAGGAACTGTACAACCACTAAGAAGGTATGCCGAGGCAATAGCCGCCGCTTCCCCCTTACGCGGTCCTCCAAATAGGACGAATAACCGTTCCCATCTACGAAACCCCGCTGTCTCTTCCAAATAACATTTGAGTACACAGCGAACGTCCAGTTTACGAAGACCACGGTCACTCTTGCTCCCCAGACGACCTACCCAACACTGGTAACGAAACAGGCTGATTCACATGAAAAACCGAGACCACCTTAGGAAGAAAGGAAGGAACTAGCCACCTTTTCTTTATAAAAGGAAAGGAACGGCTCCCGGCAAGAAAGCGTCTGCAACTCCGAGATCCTACGTGCAGAATATATAGCCACCAGAAAAAAACGTCTTCAACATCAAATCCTTCAAAGAAGCCTGGCCCAATGGTTCAAAAGGCTCCCTCGTCAAAGCCCTCAACACTAGATTGAGATCCCAAGAAGGCACCACTGCCCTATGAGGGGCCAAAGCCTAGACACCGCCTTGAGAAAAAGCATGACATCCAGGTGAGAGCCAGGGGGTACCCCGCATACCTTACACATAGCATACAATCGCCGCCAACTGAATTCGCAAAGAACTGGCTGCCAAACCTTTCTCAAAACCATCCTGCAAGAAGGCCAAAATTTCTGGAACAGCTACCACGATGGGCCGAATCCGATGTTCCGCACACCAATCCTCAAAGATACGCCAGATACGAATATAGGCCAAAGAATTAGATCTCTTACGCGCCTTCAACAAGGTTGAGATCACCGAACAGGAATATCCCTTTTTCCTCAACTTTGCCCTTTCAATAGCCAAGCCGTAAGCGAGAACCGATCCACTTGAGGCATGCTCACCGGACCCTGCATCAGCAGATCTCCCCGTGCTGGAAGGGCCCATGGATGATCCACCAGTGGCTGAATCAAGTTGGTATACCATGGTCGACGAGGCCAGTCCGGAGCTATCAGAATTACTCACCTCTGGTGTGCCTCTATGCATTGCACCAGCCAACCTATGAGCGCCCAAGGAGGAAAAACATAAAGCAGGTCCTCCATTGGCCAAGGTTGCAGTAATGCATCCAGCCCCTCTGACATCCGTTCTCATCGCCTGCTGAAGAAATGGCCCAACTTGGTGTTCTTGATCGTTACCATCAGGTATCCGAAAAATACGCTGGACCCGACTCCAGCTTAGCAATCTCCGCCAACTGGTCAGGCAAAGATCCGTCCGCCTGCTGCAGTCGCTGAGACCACCACAAGCATGCCCTTGCCACCCAGGCCCCACAATTGGAGGCCTGCAGTGATAGTGCATTAACATCAAAGGCTTGCTTCAACAGCATATCCAGCTTTCTATCTTGCGCATCCTTCATGGCTTCGCTCCCTTCTACCGGGATAGTGGTCTTCTTTGTAACCGCCGAAACAGCTGCATCCACTCTTGGGGACTTAAACATCTCCCGGTCCTGATCTGAGAGAGGATAGAGATGTGACATGCCCCTAATCCCTCTCAGACCTGCCTCAGGCAGTTCCCACTCATCCTGAATCATTTGCTTAACCACTCTATGAACAGGGAAAACCGACTGAGGTTTTCACACCGCTTGAATAAGGGGATCCTCTAATGCATCCTCCTCCACCGGCAAGCCACCTGATAAAATTGAGGGCCTTAAGCGACTCCACGAGCAGAGCCGGCAACTCTTCCCGCCGAAAGACCCAGACCACCCATGCCTGGTCCTCCGGTTCAAGCAGTTCTCCTTCCTCCATCTCCTCGCTCTGCAACTCCGAGTCCAACTCCCAGTCTCCCCTGTCTGACAAAGGAGACTGATCTGGCCACCCTATGCCAGGCCTGACCTTTTTGCATGGTAGAACCTCCAAATTCTCCTTCTTGTCAGACACCTTACGTTTGGCCCCTGACCCTGAAGGAGAGGGGAATTGCGAAGAGCCCCGACGGCGCAAATGAAAAGCCTGAAACAATAGCAGTACAAACTCTGGAGAGAATGCATCCAAAATACCTCCCAGCAAAGGAACCTGCAAAGAGGAAGGACCAGGGAGAGCCGCAGACACCTCCAGCGAAGGAGGCGCCGAACCTACAGCTCCTGAATCATTCGGAGGAGAGGGATCTACAGGCTCCTCCAGTCTGTCTTGCAAAGCCTGCTCCATACCAACTGCCTCTGACGTACAACCTCGACAGACCCCTTCCTCAGAAATGGCCCCACGCTGCGCACCACAGACCAGGCACTGCAGATGGCCCGGCATGAGGAACAACCTCTGGATCCTAGGCTGGACCCACCCAGGAAAACAGCCACAGACAACCTGTAGCCCAACAACCTTCAGCTCCCTCTGCCAACCACCAGTAGCAGAGACTGCAGACTTCTTTCTTGTCTTTTTCTCTCTCTTTTTTTTTTTTTAGCACAAACACTGGCAGGAAACAATCCCGATTATAAAGCTGAGCCCAAAAAACACATACTGCAACGCCAAACGCAACTCCACAAGCACCGGGCCTAAACAAGCGTGGGAAGAGGGCCCAGCCAATTTTCCCACGCTCCAACAGGAGCATTAAGAAACTGCCATCACACGCGGTCTAGGGCCTACCCTGAGGTGAAACAAGACGCGGCTGATCCCCCGACATACCTGTCGCTCAATTCTACACCGCCGAAGACATCATTGAGGCTCCGCTCCTGCACCAGAAAAAAAGTCGGGCTCGCGCTCAGCCGTTGCACGGCTTCGGAGGCGAGACTGCAGCATCAAATTAAAGGTATAGTGCCGAAATGGTGGCTCCTCACCCGCTGACGGGATCGGGAGCCGCTGAGCCCTTCACAATATCCAGTGCCTTCAAAGCTCTCCCAGAACCCCAGCAGAAGGGGGTAAGAAGAGATGAGAGAATGGAGAGGGCTAAGACCTTATCCTTCTCCTCAGGGCTCGCTGCTGCTGAGAGAATCTCTCTCTCCTTCCCCCCCCCCCAACTTTAACAAACCTGACAAGAGCTAATAATGCCACAAAATAAAAAAACGAAACTCTCCTTATTTGCTCCCCTGTGAGCCCTCCGGCTCATCACTTCCAACTGCTTGGAGACTGAGCATACTGGAAGCTGAGGGGCGGTACCAGTGGCACTTATACTGGTGTCTACAGCTTTGCACATGCTCAGTCTCCAAGCTGCTGAGGAGTGCACTACCCAGAGGTTTGGGACTGGACTGCAGGGACGATAAGGAACAAAGTGTTATTCCAGGAACCTTTTGTCAATCAAGACAGGACACATAAATGGTTAGGAGAGACAAACTGAAACCGAAGGATGAAAGGTTGATAGTTACAGCCCAGGAGAGCAGATTATGGATGAGATGGTTTACAGTGAGCATTGAAAAAAACTGGCAAAACAGACATATGTAGAGTCTGTAAGAAACAGTGACTCACCTGATAGCTGGCTGAGACGTTCTGATGGTAGAAAATTTCTATACAGAAAAGCACAATAAAGTAGCACACTTTATCCAGTTGAAACTGTAAACATTATGAAAGAAAAACAAGGAAGGATAAACTCCACAGATAAATCACTTAGAAAAACAAGAAGCAGAGGACGACCAGGCCTTATAGTACAAAGTTCCTTTATTTAGCCCGACTTGGCCAAGTTTCGGCAATGAAACCTTCTTCAGGGATCTAACAAAAAATCCAAATATAAATATATATAAAAAGGGGGTAACATGCATAAATGTAAATAAATGAATGTTAAAAGCACAGAAGAATACGCATTCCCCAAAAAATATATAAACATTTGAAGTAAAAAATATATTAAAAAGATACATAAAAATGAATAATGCAACACGTATCACACTTACAAATTTTGCAAGCGCTTATACGTTTGAAAGGATTGCTGCAATCTGTATCCTTTGTTTTTTTGGCACGATATACCCTTGACATTGTCCTGGACGTTTTTTTCCCTTTCTTTATGAAACATAAGGATCTTTATTTTATGGAGACTACTCGGTGTAGACATCCTCTTTTTTAGCACTGACAATTCTTAATGTGTATTGCTGGGATGATCACTGTCTATGAAAGATTTCTAGATACTAAGCAGCTTTTATTATTTTTCTGATTGGATGATTGTTATTTTGAATAATATGTGCTTTTAACTTTATTTTACTGACTTTTAAGTTGTAATCTCGTGTTATGTAACAAGTCATTTATGCACAAATTATTGCTATTATTTAGAGATGTACAGATTTTTTTCCATTGATTTTTCATTACTCTAATATTGTCTAACTGGATATTTATGTTCTTTTTTGTTTTAGTATATGTTGCCTTGTCAGCACTCATAAGCGCTTCCACAATTTGTAAGTGTGGTACGTGTTTTATTCATTTTTATATATCTTTTTTCATACATTTTTAACTTCAAAATTTTATATATTTTTGGGAATGTATTTTTAACATTCATGTTTTTACATTTATGTATGTCACCCTCTTTTTATATATATATATTTATGTTTAGATTATTTATTAGATCCCCGAAGAAGGCTTCATTGCTGAAACTTGGCCAAGTCAGGATAAAGGATCTTTGTACTATAAGGCCTGGTTGTCCTCAGTTTCTTGTTCTTCTAACTGTAAACACTACAATATCACTGTGCCTCAAATGCACCGAGATCATGACTCTAAGAGAATTTTGGAGAATGAAGAGGTTATGATCACCTGGGATACTCCCATTCCAACCGATAAAAAGCTGGATGCAAGGAAGCCTGACAGAGTGGTAAAGGAGAAGAACACCAGAATGGCATTGATTATAGAGGTGTCGGTCCTAAGCAACTGTTCTATGAATTGCATTGAAAGGGATAAGCTCTTCAAGTACAAAGGAATGCAGAGGCCAAGAAAATATGACAGAAAGATACCAAATTATTTTCCATCATGTTGGGTGCCAAATGCTTAATTAGGAAGAATTTCCAAATATATCTTGATAAATTACCCATACATGTTACATCTTCCAAACTCCAGGAGGCGGCTCTCTGTGGCACGATGCAAGTACTACACCGAGCACTAGCAGTACATTTGAGAGATTGAGAACATACTCCACATACCCTGGCTTAGAACTGAGGTTCATGACTGTCATGGTATGCACAAAATGAACCCATTTGGAGAAATTGCCCCTAAAAATATGCTATCATGTGTTGAACTCTTATATTAACCAATGCCAGTTCTCACACAAAAACTCACCCATTGGTCTCAGAAGCCAAGAACAATGATGGCCCCAGCATGTCATGGTGTCAGAATCCCACAGATGGAGACTAGTGACTTCATGAACTGGCATTGCTGCTCTGCAGACCAAAGTGGAAGAGAAAGCAGTGCAATCCATCCTTTTCATGGTGAGCCAGAAGAAATCTGTCAACTTTAAAGAATTTGCATACTTGGGCACAGCAATGCTGTGGTGCACTTCAGATTTATCGAGGCTTTGACTGAGGCCCTGGCTGTGAACAGAATCGTCGGATCACACCCAGAGCGTAGGGCCCATAGCCCAGATCTTGGAATATCCAATTTTCAAGCAGAGGTACATGCCAGGTTTAAAGACTTGGAACAGGATCTAACAAGGATGTCACAAGTGTGAAGGAAGGATTTAATGGAGGCTTGAAGAGCTGCACAGGATCATCAGTGAGCTCAGACACCGTGTGGAGGAAATCAAGAGAAATATTGATACCCCGCAAAGATATATTACAATGATTTGATCAACTGAACAGTAGCAAATCACCTGGACCGGATGGTATACATACAAGGGTGATAGAACTGAAATATGAGATTGCAGACCTACTATTAGTAATCTGTGAACTATCATTAAAATCATCTGTAATACCTGATGATTGGAGGATGGCTAATGTAACACCAATTTTTAAAAAGGGTCCTAGGGGTGATTCGGGAAACTACAGACCAGTGAGCCTGATGTCAGTACCGGGAAAATGGTATAAACCATTATAAAGAACAAAATTACTGAAGATGTCATGGCTTAATGGGAGACAGCCAACATGGCTTTAGCCAAGAAAGGTCTTGTCTTACTAATCTGTTATGTTTTTTTGAAGATGTGAATAAACAGGTAGACAAAGGTGAGTTGGTTGATAATAGTGTATCTGGATTTTCAGAAAGCCTTTGACAAGGTTCCTCATGAGAGACTTTTGGCGAAATTAAAAAGTCATGGGATAGGAGGCAGTGTACTACTGTGTATCAGGAACTGGTTAAAAGATAAAAAGCAGAGGGTAGGCCTAAATGGCAAATTTTCCCAATGGAGAAAGGTGAATAGTGGAGTACCCCAGGGATCTGTGCTGGGTCTGCTGCTTTTTGACATATTCATAATTGACCTGGAAAAGGGAATAACGAGTTAGGTACTCAATTTGCAGATGACAGAAAATTATTCAAAGTTGTTAAAACCCATGAGGACCTTGATAAATTGGAAGACTGGGCATCCAAATGGCAGATGAAATTTAATGTGGATAAGTGCAAAGTAATGCACCTAGGAAAGAACAACCCAAACTATAGTTACACGATGCAAGGTTCCACATTAGGTATCACCACCCAGGAAAAAAGGTTTAGGCATCATCATGAATAACATGTTAAAACCCTCTGCCCAGTGTGCAGCGGCGGTCAAGAAAACACATAGAATACTAGGTATCATAAGGAAAGGAATGGAGAATAAAACAAAACATATTATAATTTCTCTGTATCGTTCCATGGTGCTACCACACCTTGAATATTGTGTGCAATTCTGGTCGCCGTATCTTAAAAAGGATATAGCGTTATTAGAAAAGATACAGAGAAGAGCAACCAAAATGGTAAAGGGGATGGAAAGATGCCCCTATGAAGAGAGGCTAAAAAGGTTAGGGCCTGGAAAAGAGATGGCTGAGGGGAGATATGCTAGAGGTCTATAAATTAATGAATGGAGTGGAATGTTTAAACGTAAATTGATTGTTTACGCCATCAAAATATAGAAAGACTAGGGGAGGAGTCACATGATGCAGCGAACCGGAGCAGATGCGTTTGTTTCGGCTCTGAAGCTCCTTGCCTAATAATATTGCAGTAATACCTTAAAAACACCTCCAGCAACCCCCCAAATCGATATCAGAGCAACTCAGCCGCAGCAGAATCTGCCAACGTGACTCAAACAATCAATGACCACCAAATTTGCTATAAAGGATCAAGCTGAACAGCCAAAAAGTGTGGAGAGAAAGGTGGCAGCTCCCCCCCCCCCAACCCTCCCAGAGAGCCCAACGGAAATGGTATGGACAGATTTTATAGTGGAAGAGGTGTCTCGGGCGGTTGTGCAAGCTCTCGACAGTCACTTCCAAAGCTTGAATAACACCTTAGAAAAACTTTCTCAATCGCTGGCTGATTTCCAGGGTAGACTTGGAGGTTTGGAGCAGCGCATGTCTGACCTGGAGGACACAAGCCAGACTCATGCATAAATGATAAAAAAGCTAATTGCCCAGCTAGATGAAAAAGCCACTAAGCTGGATGACCTAGAGAACAGAGGAAGAAGAAAGAACTTATGCTTTGTGGGAAACCCCGAGGCTGTGGCGAACACTGAATTGAGAGGACTTTTGGACACATGGCTGCCCACGCAGCTTTGCCTGCCTGAACTGCAAGGGAGGCTGTTGGTTGAGAGAGCTCATTGCTTGGGCCCTCGCAGAGAAAAGGACAGTAGACCTCGGGTAGTCATAGCCAGGTTCCACCACTATGTTCACAAGGAGGCAATTTTGAAAGCTGAGCAGGAACACCGGACTTTGGAACACAGCGGTGCAAAAATCTTGTTGTTCCAAGACTGTTCAGCAGCGATCAGCAAGCGTTGTAAGGAATATTCTGAAGTTTGTGCTAAGCTGTTCCAGAGAAACATATGCTTTGCCTTACTGTATTTGGCCCGTCTAAAGGTGTCTATCAATGGAAAGCAGCAGTTCTTTGACTCATCTGGTGCAGCCACTGCCTATCTAGCTTTGTTGCCAACTGGAGGATAGTGAGTCTGGCGCAGGAGCTCCATGAGCTGAGATAAAACCATTGGGGTTGACCAAGTGCCCAATCAAGGGTTTTGAGATATATAGATAGCCTCCATCAATGAAGAGGACCGAACTGAGGGGCCTCCAGCGAAGGACTTGTAGAGTTTGTTCGTGTGAATGGTGTGTTCTCTGGAGGAACTTACACGACTGCTGATGGGGGGAGGGAGAAGCATTATTCAGTGGCATTCACACTGAGCTAGGCCACAATGGCCACTGAAAATGAAATGAGGATCTTTTAAGAGAAACCTTTATTAATCCCTTGTATTTTGAATGAATGCAGATGCCTCATAGAACTGGGTTGTATGTAGGCCTATAAGCGCACAACGGAGGAGACTGGGGCTGAAGTATGGACGGACATGGTGCCCTGCGAATTAAAGAGACAGCACTGGAATTCATTCTAACATGACTGTACAGGGGGTTAAATTTCTGTTATGACAAACAGATTGAATATATTTGGCCTAGTGATTTCGCAGTAGGGCATAGATAGAGGTTAGGTGGAGGGAGGGAATAGATACATAAGCAGAAGAAAGGGAGAATTTAATAATACCCTGGAATTTCCGCAAGAAGGCGGGGTGTGGCGGGAGGGGTAGTAGCTTGGCAAATCGGGAGGGGTTGTGGGAGGGGCATGCAGGCGGGGGGCTTCAATGCATCACCCTCATTGTTTCCCACTGTACGATGAGAGAGTTTAGAAGTGGGGAGGGTTATAGAATCAATATAGAGATGGGGGGTGAGAAGGAGTGGCTGAGGGGGGATGGGGAAAGGGAGGGGGTGGGGGTGGGGAGGGATAGGAATTTGGGAATTCTTCTCTGGGCAATTAAAGAAGGGCTCTCAGTGGTTAAATGGGAGGGTAATAGGAAGATTTACCCGGGTAGGGGATGTACATTCCGGGCTGCTCTATTACAGACCAGTTGCTGGGGTTTGGGCTTAGGCTGGGGGGCCCACCCAGGTAGGCTACGGGTATCTCTCTCTTGGTATGTGAAACATCGGGGGATTACATGACTAAGAGGGACATCAGAGTCATATCGTGGAATGTATGTGGCATAGGAGACCCCATTAAGCGTTACAAGGTGCTTAAGGCTCTGCAGAACTCAAAGACAGATATTGCCATGCTTCAAGAGATCCATATGACCAATGGGGAAAATAGTAAACTTAAAGAGGTGGTGGGTGGGGGAGGTCTATGGGGTCACGACAGGAGGTAAGAGAGCGGGAGTGGCTATCCTGGTAAGGAAGACCATCAATTTTAAAGTAGAACGTATTGACCATGATGTGGGAGAGAGATATGTGTTGGTTTGGAGACTACTATATGGCCACCCCATTCTGCTAGGTAGTATTTATGCCCCAAACAAGTATGAATGTCAGTTTTTTTGATGACCTTGTGTGACAACTCACGGAGCATGGGAACCTGGAAGTGATCTTGGGAGGTGATTAAAATTGTGTATTAGATCCAGACCGAGAGAGAGCGGATGGAGAGGCTAGAAAACGAAGAAGGATGTTGGGCCTTTGTGAGGGGAATGCTCTGGTGGATGTCTGGCATGTCCTACATCCAGGAGAGCGAGAATACACACATCTTTCAAGGGCTCATGGCACTTGGTCGCAGATAGATTATTTTCTGCTCTCTCGGTGTCTTTTGCATCAAATCACGAGTGCGCAGGTGGGGAAAATTCGGATCTCGGACCACACAATGATTTGGATAGATCTCCAGGTTTCTCAGCAGGGAGGCCGTGGTGGGGGCTGACGATTTCCCTTCTACTTGTAGGGAGATTTCCGCAAGTTCTTAGGAGAGCAGTGGGACCTGTTTGAAGAGACGAATGTGCTCCATAAGGATTATCCATCTTTGTTCTGGGAGACAGCAAAGACTTATCTGCGAGAAGTTATCTCCAACAGAATCTCCAACAGAATCCAACAGTAATAACCATCTAGAAACGGTATCAATTTCAAACAACATATGCTCCATAAACCTGGTCTATAGATCACCGTCAGCGGATCCAGACGACCTAGCATCCATAATAAATCTGGCTTCCTTCACCCAGGGTCCAAATAAACCTCATTGGATTTTAGGAGATCTCAACCTACCATCATTGCATGCCACTCAAGCAACTGCATTCCTAGAAGCCCTAGATAGCCTAGGATACACGCAAATGGTGCAAGAATCTACCCATGAGAGAGGCAATATCCTTGACCTCATATTCGCGCCACAGCTAATTTTGGAGCAACCACAAAACATCGTACAATCGATAACTGCAGTCCCATGGACCGACCACAAACTCATCACCTTCCAGATGCCTGCCATCAACTGTTCACGCGGGACAAAAACGGATAAAAGCGGGCCTGCTAACTCAGCTACCAGAAGTTTTCACCCATTTAACAGAGAACGCATCCTCGCCGAAATGAGCACACTCTTTCATGACACCTCATTAAACCTAGATGGGTTGATCTCTTCCTGGAACAGTAAACTCAGTACAATCGCTATCCGCCCCCCAAGGAACAAGAACCCAAAGAAGAGAGCAACAGCCCCATGGTTCACAGCGGATTTAAAAACCTCACTAACTATTTTAAGAAGGCTAGAAAAACGTTGGAGAAAGTCACGCACCAGCAGTGACCAATCAGCCTACATCCAACACCTGGCGGAACATCGAAAAGCCATCGCAGATAAAATCAGACAACACCACACAGACACCCTGAAACGCTCATTGAATAAACCTCACGACTTGTTTAACTTAGTTAAAACGCTTGCCAAAGAACCTACCCCCGAGCTCCACAGCAGGATCCATCCACAGGACTATGCGACGTATATGCAATCCAAAATGTGCAAGACTAACAAAATATTAATACCGGACCCTCCTGATGAACAAGACCACCCAGCATCACTAACATCCTTCTCCACTCCCTCGAAGAAAACTATTGAGGATACCATCCTAGCTCTAAACACAACTACTGCGTACACAGATCCTTGCCCTGCACATTGGATAAAGGACCTGCGATGTGATATATCCCCAATTATAGCAAAAATAGTAGACCATTCCCTCTCTACTGGCTATTTCCCATCTACTCTCAAGAAGACCTCTGTTAGACCGCTGTTAAAGAACACCAAACTTGATCCGCAACAGGTAGAATCTTACAGGCCCATATCTAGCATACCTATGCTAGCAAAAATCATCGAGAAAATAGTGCACAGGCAATTACAGGATCACATAGACACCTCTGCCCCACTGGATCCGGCCCAACATGGATTCAGAGAGTCACATGGGGTAGAAACACTGCTCACAACCCTCTTCAACAACATAATCTCAGGTGTGGATAACATAAGCCAGGGTTTCGCGCTTGTCTTTCTAGACATAGCAGCGGCTTTTGACTCAGTATACCACGAAATTCTTATCTACCGGCTAAGAGAAAAAGGCATCTGCGGAACAGCACTTGAATGGTGCAAATCTTACCTGTCCGATAGATGGCAACATGTCCGAGTCGACGGAGATACATCTGAACCATTCCAACAAAACCAAGGTGTACCTCAAGGATCCGCCTTATCTGCACTGATGTTTAATATATACATTCAACCCATCTGCGACATCATCAGATCCTTTAATGTCAGTTACATGATATATGCAGATGATGTTCTATTATATATGCCAATATCACTCGATTGCCTAGACCTCACTCCGCTGACTAACTGCTTTGATACCATATCAGAGTGGCTGCTATCACAAAATCTGAGAATACAACACAAAAAGACGGAAGTCCTTTTCGTCTCGAGGAACACCAACTTCACCCCTCCTAGTTGTATTAACGTAAAGGATGCCCAACTCCAAGTGAAACATGCAATACGTTACCTTGGAGTAACGCTAGACCAACACCTTGACATGAAGAACCACATAGCCAATACAGTCAAGGCAATCTACTTTAAAATCAGATCCCTCAGACACCTACGCCCACTACTTGAACCGGAAGACTTCCGGACCATTTATCAAGCTCTTATACTTCCCCACTTCGACTTCTCAAATTCCATACTACAAGGACTCCCTCAGTCCACCCTGAACCCCCTGCAGCTGGCCATGAACAGTGCAGCGAGAGTACTCCTTGGGGCATCCAGGAGAGACCACGTGACACCCCTTCTAAAACAGCTACACTGGCTCCCCATCCAAGCAAGGATTAGTTTCAAGACCTTGCTGCTAACATTCAAAGCGGCTATGGGACTCACCTCTTCCTCCCTCTCCAACCTCATACAACCACTTGCACCAAACAGGCCGCGAAGAACAGCAGAATTGAACACGCTGGTCATCCCAATAGAAACCACAAGATGCACCAGATCAACATCTAACAGAGCCTTCCGACTCTGCGCCCCAAATCTATGGAACACCTTACCAGCACAAATTAGAGCAATGACCAATTTGAGTCAGTTCAGAAAGGCGCTAAAACATTTCCTCTTCCTCAAATATCTCAATGACAGATCCGATCACAACCATCAGGTGAATAGCAGGAGTGGCCAAATGGATGGACCCTCGCAACAGGCCAACTTTACTCTGTAGATAACAAACAGTTCCATATACTGTTGGTAACACCTTGTATATAGTTAACCATGATATCCCTTAATAGATAAACCACCATTGTATTTAGTTTCCCCTATTTCGCCAAGTTATACCTCCTGTTAAATGTAATGACCAGACATATGTAAACTGTCGGATGTTTTCTGTTTAATGTAAACCGCGCTGATGTCTAATAGTGCGGTATATAAGAATTGTTAATAAATAAAATAAAAATAAAATCTTGGGATATATAGTCCATAGGAAAAAAGAAGCTAGCCGCAGGCTAGTGGAGTGGAGCTTTCAGCTCTGCATGTTAAGTCAGTTGATCCGTAATGATACCGAAGAAAATCATAGTGTGTACCTATCCTTACAGAGCCAGCTTAATACTCTGATACATGCAAGAGCTAAAAGATCTATGTTGTATTACAGATATGCACTATATCGATTTGGGAATCGATCGAGCCGTATGTTGCCTGCACTAATAAAATAGTCCAAGGGGAGGAGTAACTGTTAGGGGTGCGGATGGGACTACTAGTACAGTGCAGCAAATAGTAGAAGTGGCTTTCTTAGAATATTACCAGGATCTCTATTGAGAGGAGCCTGTAGACGGGCAGGGGGCAGTAGAATATTTGCAGAATTGCATGCTCCCATGACTTGAACAATCTCAATGTGAACAGCTGAATGCACCTATTCAGGAGTGGAGTGGAGGAGTAGCCTAGTGGTTAGAGCACTGGCTTGGGAACCCAGAGACCAGGGTTCGATTCCCACTAGCACCCTTTTTGGCCTTGGGCAAGTCACTCCATTGCTCACAAAAATCCAAGTTATCAATGCCCCTGTTTAATGTACATTTACCAAGTTTAAGTTACAATGTAAACTGCTTTGATTAAAATGATAAAGCGGTATAAAAAAAACCTGATAAATAAATATTCAACCACGGAAAATACAGAAAGTGATTAAGGATTTGCGGACACCCCGAGCACCTGGTCCAGATTGATTTAGTGCACAATTCTATCAAATTTTGGGAGATAAAGTCCGTGTCCCATTAGCTGAATTCTATAAGCAACTGTCTGAGCTCCAGTGTTTCCCCTATCCAACCAATGAAGCATTACTATTATCCCTAAGCTGGAACGAGATCCGTGCCTGCCAAGGTCTTATCGACTGATATCCCTACTAAATGTAGACCAAAAAATTCTGTCTAAAATTGTAGAAGAACGTCTATCCCCTATAATCCCAGAGCTAATACACCGTTCTCAAGTGAGCTTTGTTCGGGGTAGATGGGCTGTGAACAATATCCGTCAAATTCTAGTAACACGACACTATTGAAAAAATGCCGCCCTCCTCTCAATTCTTATCAGTTTTGATGCAGAAAAAGCGTTTGACAGAATGGGATGGCAGTACATGTTTTCAACATTGAGGCATTTTGAATTTCAGGGCTTCTTCTTACAAGTGGTGCAGGCATTATACAGGGATCCGTGGGTGAATGTGTTGATTAATGGAAAGTGCACAGAAAACTTCTCACTGCAACGTGGAACAAGCCGGGAGTGCCCACTGTCCCCCTTGCTCTTCATTCTGACCCTTGAACCTTTATTATCTCGTATACGGGCAAATCCGGGTATCGAGGGCATCCGCATGGGGACCTATGAATTCAAGTTGGCCGCATTTGCAGACAACTTGCTTCTCCATCTGGCTAATCCCAAGCAATCCTTAGTAAATCTGCTTACAGAATGAGACCTTTGGCAAAATCTCAGGCTTTAAACTCAATCTAATAAATCTGAAGCAATGGCGGGTTTGGATTTGTTTAGGAGGGACTAGAAAGGACATTTTCCTTTAAAATGGGCAGGGGATGCGTTCCACTATCTGGAGGTGATATTGCCCAGAGATCCCCAGGAGTTGTATAAGTGCAATGTGGGACCAATGATGAGCCAATTGACGTAGCAGCTATCCTGATGGCAAAATGTGCCCCTCTCGCTGGGGGGGGGGGGGGGGGGGGGGGTTTGCATTGTTTTAAATTATTTTGTTCCCTAAGTGGTTATATATGCTGCAGCTACTACCACTGCAGATACTGATGAGGGATCTAAAAAAAGTGAATGGGGCACTTAATCGCTTTTTATGGTGGGGAACGTGAGCGAGAATAGCGATTCAGATGCTCAAGGGGTCGTGGAGCTGAGGAGATATGGGGATCCCAGATCTTCAGGCTTACAACTTAGCATGCCTATTACGGCATCTAAAAGATTGGCTTTTTGATACGGAGGATTATATGCCTCTGAAGTGTGAACAGGCCTTGGTCTCACTCCTGGCACTTAGATACATTTTGCATTTGCCCGCTCGTAAACTGCCTACATATCTGAAGAAATGTGATCTTAGTTCAGTAATGCTACACACTTGGTCATAGGTCTGTGCAAGAGTAGGGCACTCTGCTTTTCAGTCAGTTTATTTGCCAATTCAAGGGAATGTTGATTTCCTACTGGGTATGAAGCCTTCTAGATTTTGTCGCTGGCAGCGACAGGGGCTGGAGCGTCTCGAACAAGTAGTAATGGAGGATGGGGAGCTGCTATCATTTGAGGAGTTGCAAGCCCAATTTGGTTTGGAAGCTGCAGACTTATTTCAATACTATCAGCTTCGTAGTTATGTTTAGGGTCTCCGAAGGGCTCATTTGTCCAGTTCTTTTTGTTCTGAATTGGAAGATTTCTTTTTATGTGAAGAATCAGGCAGAATAACAGCTTCGCAAGTGCAGGCCTCTTTTGTGGTTAGATCCTGCCAATATACTTGCCACAAGTTGGCTGAGCTTTGGAATGTGGACCTTAGTACGTCCTTGACTGGAGAGACTTTATGGAAACTTATTAGTCAGGTTCCGAGGTTCACAGCAATGGTTGCACTTCGGGATGTGCAATATCAGATAGTTCAAAGAGCTTATATCTCTCCTGGCCGTATGAAGAAGATGGGGTATGGCGAATGGACTGTCTATCCCAAATGTGGGGAAGAGGATGTGTCCCTGATTCATATGCTGTGGTCCTGTTCTGAGGTTCAGACATATTGGAGGGCTGTCCACCAATTTATGGAGCATACTTTGCAACAGACTTGGGTCTTGACACCAGAGTCGGCCCTACTGCATGTAATGGAGGGACTGGAGATGGTGGGTAGGAGGAAGAGACGTTAGTTGAAACTCTCCTGGACGCTAGCTTCTCGAGTAATTTTAATTGCCTGACGGAGCTCATACCCCCCAAGGTTTTGGCAGTGGCGCTCAGCTTTGCATCACTATATACAGATGGATAAGTTGTGGGCCAAAGCTGGACAGAGGCGAATACCTAATTTTCATGCGCTCTGGGATGCCTATATCCAAACATTTCCAACTAGGTGTTGTAGTTATGTTCTTAATGATCTTTAAGAGACAAGGAGTGTTGACTTAGAATTTGGAAAAGGGAAGTTTTAAGGGAGAGCCTAGGAATCGGGGGAGGGGGGTAATTTACTAGGGCAGGGTGGCACTTGGGATTCAGTCTTAGGTGTGTAAGAGTCACCATGTCTAGACTGTAGCTGTCATTGAGTGAGCTAGAGAGGGTGGACGGGTGAGGGAGGGGGATGGGCAGGGGAATAAAATGAAAATGCAGAGGAACATGGAATGTTAAATTTTTCAAACTTGTATTTTGGTGCTTTTCCCATCATGTTTTATATGTCTGTTTACTTGTTTCATATGAAAAGACAGTTTTTGAATATAGAAAGACTAGGGGACATGCAATGAAGCTACGGGGTAACCTATTTAAGACTAATAAGAAAATATTTTTTCACTCAACGTGTAATCAAACTCTGGAATTCGTTACCGGAGGATGTAGTAAAAGCTATTAGTGTAGATGGGTTTAAAAAAGGTTTAGACAAGTTCCTGGAGGAAAGGTCCATAAATCATTATTAAAGAGGACCCGGGAAATCCACTGCTTGCCCCAATGCAAGTATTTTGGAACCTGTGTCTTTTGGGGAAACTTCTAGATACGTGTGACCTAGATTGACCCCTGTTGGAAACAGGATACTTGATGGACCTTGGTCTGACCCAGTATGGCATATCTTTTCTTATAGGTGGAAAAGCAGGACCATGTGATGAATGTAATGGTGCAGAAGTGGACAGAGATGGAGTGCATAAAGGAGGAGGCAGCCGACAAGCTTGAAGACCTGGAAAATCACTCAAGAGGAATGGGAGTTCATGGACTGTGCAGCAGTGGTGCAAAGGATATCCCAAGGAGATTTTAAAGGGCCTAGGCAAAGAATGCCAGAGACTAGATTTTAGGACCGACAGGGTTGACAGAGTCCAGGGTATGGCAGATACAAACCAAGGGATATTATTGATGCTACCATGATTTTGGTGTGAAGGAGAGGGTGGCGAAGAGGATCATAACTCTGGCTACTTTAGCCTGGTAGAATTGCCAAGTAAATGTCTTCACTGATCTAGCCCAACCTACTTTGCAGAGGAGATTGTAAATGAGAGATGTCCTTCAAAAACTATGTGAAGAAAACATATGCTATAGATGGACCTTTCTCTTTGGCTTGAATTTCACTGTAAAGGGCAAGAAACACAAAATAGGTTTCAGGGAAGAGGCTGTCCAAATGCTGGTGGAAGCAAGCATCCTTGGTCTGGAGATACGATTAGCAGGAGCAGAGAGTCAGAGGAGAGAGCATTCAAAGTGACAGTGGGTCTCCTATGACCACAGAAGGCTTCGCTGGCAATCAAGAGACAAGGAGGTAAAGACTGGAGCCAAGACCTGAATACCATGATGTTGTACATGTGAATTGGTGGTTGACTCATATGAGTAGTTTTTTGTTTGAGTTCAGCTGAACTCAAGCTAAGACTGAGCCTAATTTGTTCAAGAGGGCAAAGAAGCCTGTCTGGCCTGGTGAGTTCTAAAAGTGAAATCTGGGGAGATACCTCCTCCCCTACATTGGGTGTTTTTGTTGTTAATCTCTTCCTTGTGAGGGCTATAACCATTTATTTGTATTTGTTAAATATTTATTGTTCTGTTCTCCTGTTTTTGAGTTGCCTGTTATGAACTTGTTGCAAGAAGAATCTTCAAAACTGGAGCATTGACTGAGGATGGGGAGGGTGAACATGGGTGACCCTGAGGGGGAGACATGGAAGTGATCTGATCCAGTGGGGTATCAGTTCAAAAAGGCAAGAACGTAGTATGGAGACAGTAGGAAGGATCTGGGGTGTGTGTGTGCGCAAGTGGGTGAAAGTAATGGGAGGAGAGGGGGTATTATAGTTAGGGGTGTACTGCTGGATATACATGATAGATTGTCTGGATGAGCTAAGTGGGTTGGGGAGAAGGGGTGGGCCTGTGGGGGAGTACATCACAGTCTCTACAGTACAGTCCTGCAGAGGAGACAGGCAGGAATGGGGGGAGGGCACAGCGAAGGGTTCAGATGAGAGAGATGTAGGGGGGAGGGGGGAAGGGAGCGACACAGGCAGAGAAGCAAAAAGGCCTAGAGGTTGGGAGGATTGTAAGGAATGGTGGAGGGTTGAAGGTAGCTACCTTGAACGTAAGGGGTCTCAATTTGCCAACATAGAGACAACTGCAAAATATAGAGATGGCCCAGTTGAGGGCTTCAATATATATGATCCAAGAAACAAACTTGTTGAGGGGGCATGAGAAGTTGGCAATCCCAAAAAATTACAACACTAAAGTTTTTGTCTCCAATACCAGTGAAAGGGAGGTGGGAATTGGGGGTCGCAATCTTCCTCTCAGAAGAAACCAAAACTTGAGCTCTTTGGCAATGCAGACCAACGATACATTTACAGGCAAAGAAATGAAGCTTACAAGGAAAAACACACTTTTCCTACAGTCAAATATGGTGGAGATTCCATAACGTTGTGGGGCTGTCTTGCTTCCGCAGGAACTGGAGGTCTGGAATGTATTAAAGGAATCATGAAGTCAGAGGACTACAAAGGGATTATGGAGCAAAATGTGTTACCTAGTATCAGAAAGCTAGGTCTGGGTCAAAGATCATGGGTCCTAAAGAAGGACAATGGCCCAAAACATACATCCAAAGGTAAAAAAAAGAATGGTTGGTTAAAAAGGAAAAAAATGGACTGTTTTAAACTGGCCAGCAATGAGTCCTGATGTCTATCCAATTGAGAAACTTTGGAAAGAGCTGAAATCTGCCATTGGTAAAAGGAATCCTGGAAACATTCATGAGCTGGAACAAATCACAGTTGAAGAGTGGGAGAAACCACCAGCAGACGGATGTACAAAACTTAAAGATGGCTACAAGAAACGTTTGGAGGCTGTCATCAATGCCAAGGGTTGTGCAACCAAGTATTAGTAAAGGGTGCCATTAATCCTGTCATATTTTGTTTTTTTCCTCAGAAATTATTAATTCTAACAGGGCCAGCCCATCCATACTACTACAAAGCTCTTTTCATGTACTACTCCGTCCATATGTATATAGTTCAATGACTATTACTCATTGTAAATAATTACCCCGGTTACCCAAGTTTTTGTTCCTGTTCCATGTAAAAAACAGATAATATGTATCTTATCTGATGTTTTATTGTTCTTTGTAAACCGCGCTGATTATGAATAGTGCGGTATATAAGAGATGTTAAATAAATAAAATAAAAAATAAATAATTGTGCGAGAATGTTGTTTGCACAGGGCCCCGTGCTTCAGGAGACCCCGTGCCAACAACTTCTCACATTCGGCACCGGCAGGCAGAGTGGCTTTAGAGAATGCCAGAGAGGCCCTGGCTCACCTCTGACAGCCACTGAAGTGAAAAGGTGAAATTAGACTTACCTGCTAATTGTTGTTCCTGGAGTGGAACCAGTCTAGTCCCGAGACCTCTGGGTTGCCCATCTCATCCAGCAGCTTGGAGACTGAGAAACTCCTTCTTTTGTGACATCACCAGTATATCTCCTCGGTGTCCGCCTCCTGTCACCAGTATCCTATTGACAAAGCAGACTCCCCGGAGAAACAAGTAAGCATTTAAGAACAACTTACATAACTAAGAAATAATGAGGAAGGACACTTAAGAATCCCCCCTTCAACACTGTGACTGTAAACTTGTACAGGCCACCCTTTCCTCCCCAGAAAGGACAGAAAGGACAGTAAGCCCCAACAAAACAAACAACAATCCATGCTATTCCTCCCGCTCTGCGCTACTTTCTCTAATCTGTCTTCTTTCTTTTTTTTTTTTTTTTTTTAAGCGAAAGGAGACGTGACTCACCTGTGACTGCGCAGCCACTTCAGGCTACCGTTCACCCAAGAACACTGGGAGGGATACGGGACTAGACTGGTTCCACTCCAGGAACAACAATTAGCAGGTAAGTCTAATTTCACCTTCCTGATCGTGTCCCCAGTCTAGTCCCGAGACCTCTGGGTTAGTACCAGAGCAGTGAAAACACTTAAGTACGGGAGGGACCTGGCATACCAGCCTGAAGAACTGCTGATCCAAACGAGGACTCCTCCGCCCTTTGCACATCCAGGCGATAGTGTCGAGCAAAGGAATGTAACATCGACCACGTCGCCACCTTACACATCTCCGCCGGAGAAACCAACCTAACCTCCGCCAAGGAAGTAGCCTGAGCTCTAGTGAAGTGGGCCCTCAACCCTTCCGGGACCAGTCTACCGCGCAACACGCATGCCGACATTATAGCTTCTTTGATCCAGCGCGCAATCGACGCCTTCGACGCCGCTTCTCCCCAGCGTGGACCTGAGAAAAGGACAAAAAGTCTATCTGACTTCCGAAAGGGCGCCGTCCGGCTCAGATACCTCTTCAAAGCCCGCCAGACATCCAAAAGATACAGTTTCTTTGACGACTCCTCCCTGGCCTCTGCAAACACCGGCAAGAAAATTTCCTGGTTCACATGGAAGGCCGATACCACCTTCGGCAGAAAAGCCGGAACAGTCCTCAACACTACCTTAGTCGCAAAAAAAGAAAGATAAGGCTCCTTGCAGAGAGAGCCTGTAGCTCTGACACTCGCCTAGCCAAACAGAACGCCACTAAGAACACCACCTTCAGAGTGAGATCCTTAAGCGATGCACGCGCCAATGGTTCGAATGGCGCTTGCTTCAAAGCATCCAGGACGAAGGGAAGATGCCACTCAGGGAAAACCTGTCTAGACGGCGGTCTAACAAGCGACACCGCTCTTAGAAACCGTTTCACATCACGTTGACACCCTAGCGACTGACCTGCTACCCTGCCCCTGTAACAGGCCAATGCTGCCACCTGAACACGCAACAACGCCACTGCGAGCCCCTTGTCGAAGCCATCTTGCAGGAAGTCCAAGATCAGGGGAACAGAAGCCTTTAATGCCTCGCCCCGCACCACGCTTCAAAGATTCTCCATATATGCACGTAAGCTAAAGACGTGGATCGCTTCCTGGACTTCAACAGGGTAGAAATAACCGCCACCGAGTAACCCCGGGATCTTAACCAAGCCCGTTCAAGAGCCAAGCCATAAGCGAGAATCGGCCCACGTGAGGCATCACCAGGGGTCCCTGCGCCAACAGATCCGGCCTGCAGGGAAGCCGCCAGGGCTTTGCTATCAACAACCTCACCAGGTCTCCGTACCAGGGGCGATGCAGCCAATCCGGCGCTATGAGAATCACTTGGCCGTCAAACTTTTCTATTCTCTGCAGGACCCTTCCTATCAGAACCCAAGGCGGAAAGACGTACAGCAGTTGTCCCGCTGGCCAGACCTGCATAAGAGCATACAAGCCCTCCGACATCCTCTCTCTGCACTTACTGAAGAAGCGGTTGGCCTTTGCGGAGGCGAAGGTCGCCATAAGATCCATGACCGGTGTTCCCCACCTGCGAACCACCATGTCGAAAACCTCAGGATGCAGAACCCATTCAAGGAAATCGGCCTCCACATTGTCCACCCCTGCTACATGCGCTGCCGACAGGTCTGAGAGATTTGCTTCGCCCAGCCGCACAGGAATTCGGCTTCGGTCTCTAGCGCCACACTGCTGGTGCCTCCTTGTTTGTTGACATAGGCCACTGCCGTCGCGTTGTCGGACAACACCCAGACCGCCTTCCCCCTGAGCAACGACCAAAACTCCTGCAACGCCAGATACACCACTCTCAATTCCAACCGGTTGATCGCCCACGTCCTCTCCTGAGGGTTCCAGCACCCCTGCGCAAATTTGCCCTGGCAATGAGCTCCCCAGCCCAGCAAGCTGGCGTCCATCATCACCGCCACCCAGTCCGGAGCCTCCAAAGATTTCCCTTGTTCCAACGACTCGGGAAGCAACCACCAGCGCAGAGCCCGCCGAGTCTCCTCCGGGCAAACAAGTTGCCGGGACAGTGAATCCCGCTGATGCGACCATTGGAGAAGCAACGCCCTCTGCAAAGGCCTCATGTGCGCTCTTGCCCAGGGCACCGTTTCTATCATCGCCACCATGGTGCCCAGCAACTGTAGGTAACGCTACGCTGAGGGGGCCTCGAGACTCAAGAAGCTCTTGACGAGCCTGTGCAGGCCCTGAGCTCGCTGCTCCATCAAAAACACTTTTTTGCTCCGAGTGTCGAAGCGAGCTCCCAGGTATTCGAGATTCTGAGAAGGCCGCAGGTGGCTCTTTGTCAAATTGACTATCCACCCGAGACTTTCCAAGAATGCTACCACTCAGGTCGTAACCCTCTCGCTCTCGGTCTGCGATTTTGCTCGATTTAACCAATCGTCCAAGTAAGGATGCACAAGGATACCCTCCTTGCGCAGCGCTGCCGCAACCACCACCATAACCTTGGTGAAGACTCATGGCGCAGTTGCTAGCCCGAAGGGCAACGCCTGGAACTGAAAATGACCGAACGGAACCGTGAACCTCAGAAAGTTGTGGTGCTCCGCCCTGACGGGGATATGCAGGTATGCCTCCGACAAGTCCAGAGACGTGAGAAACTCTCCTTTCTGCACCGCCACAATAATGGAGCGTAGCATTTCCATGTGAAAATACGACACCCGCAGACAACGATTGACGTCTTTGAGATCCAGAATCGGCCGAATCCCGCCGTCCTTCTTCGGAACGACGAAGTAAATGGAGTACCGACCGCAGCCGTACTGGTCCCCAGGAACGGGAGCTATTGCCCTGAGGGTCCAGAAGACTTTGCACTGTCTCCCGCAGCACCGCACATTTTGATACCGACTTGCCGGGAGACTGCACGAAGGACTCCCGCACTGGGGCTCAAGAGCTCCAGAGCGTAGCCCTCCCGAATGATTTCCAGGACCCACTGATCTGACGTAATTGGACCCAGGCAGGATAGAACTCCCGCAACCGCCCCCCTACCGGTAATGGGGACGCCTGGGCCCTCCTCATCTCATTGTGACTTTTTGAAGCTAGAAGAGGCGGAGGAAAAGGGACCAAAACCCCTTCCCGCCCCTCGGAAGCCTCGAAACGCCTGGTTTCTGTTCGGAAAATGCCCCCGCTGTCCAGAGCCGAACCTCAGAGCGAAAACGACGGAAATCCTGGAGGTGCCCTCTCCCCCCTGGAGCACCCCGAGACAGCTTAGGCTTATCCTCTGGCAGTCTACCACCCTTGGACTCCCCGAGATCCTTCACTAACTTCTCCAACTCCTCTCCGAAGAGCAACCGGCCCTTAAAGGGCAGCTTACTCAATCTAGCCTTAGAGGAACTATCCGCTGCCCAATTGCAGAGCCACAAGTACCGACGCGCAGCAACCGCCGAAGCCATACTTTTAGACAGACCCCGCATAAAGTCATAGTGAATATCCGCCAGGTAGGCTGCCCCTGACTCTAAACGCGCAGCCTCCCCCGCCAAAGGACTCGGTTGCCCCTGCTGAACTTGTTGAGCCCAGCGAAGGCAGGCTCTAGCTACCCACGTTCCGCAGACGGCCGCCTGTAGCGAAATTGCATTGACGTCGAAGACTTGTCTTAACAAGACATCCAGCTTCCTGTCTTGAACATCCTTGAGAGCCGCACTGCCCTCAACAGGTATTGTCGTCTTCTTGGTCACAGCCGAAACAGCCGCGTCCACCTTAGGCGATTTGAAGACCTCCTTATCCTGATCCAACAACGGATACAGACGACCCATAACTCTAGAACCTTTCAAGGGAGCTTCCGGGACATCCACTCCTCCTGAATCATCTTCTGAAATACCCTGTGCACAGGAAAAGCCGTTTGGGTCTTTCGGAATACCTGTAACAAAGGATCCACCAGTGTATCATCCGCTGCTGCCCCAGGCACGGGCATATTGAGCGCCTTTAGCGTCTCCACAATGAGAGCCGGCAGCTCCTCCCTTCTGAAGACTCTTACCACTCTAGCCTGCTCTTCTCTCTCCGAGATCTCACCCTCTTCAAGTTCTTCCTCTAACAGGACATTGTGATCTTCTTCTTCGGAAAGTGGATCTTCAGAAACCTCTGATTGGTCCCTCAGTTCTCTCTCTGTACGGGGTCTCTTCCCCCCACTCAGGGAATCCTCCATTTGCGGAGGTGCTGGACGTTTCCTAGCCCCGCTGACCTCGGTCGTCAGGTTCTGCTGTGCATGGCCGCCTAAGACCGCTTGCTGGAGCAGAGCCACAAACTGTGGAGAAAAAATGGCCGACAGGTCCGCAGGGAACGCCGCCTGCGAGGAGGGAGCGCCTGCAGCTGACGAGGGCCCTGACACCGGGTCCTCCTGCACCATCTCAGAGACTGTAGAAGGGGAGGGTTCAGAAGTACCCCCTGCAGGGCCCGACAATGGCGCTGAGCCCAGGTCCGAGCCCGCAGTCTCCCCCACGCAGGACTTACACACCCCCGCGCTGGAGACTTTCTTAGAATCGCACACCACACACTGCGGTTTGGAGGGCATGGTACATTTGGCCGAATGTTGGCTGTTAGCCCTGTATCGCCCTGAGAGAGTATCAGGTTCGGCAAGCTAGGGAGCAGAGAAATAAATACACTGACCCAGAAGGAAAAATCAATACCTGTTAAAGTCTAGTATTTCACTCTTTTTTTTTTTTTTTATATATGAGCCTCAGCCAAGGATTGAAACTAAAACCTTGCAATTACCAAGAAATGTACCCCCTGGGCCTGCTTGTAGGGCACGCGGCCGCCAGTCAGAAGCGCACCAAAATGCGCTAAAAAACAAAGCTAGCTTTGCTGCCCACAACGCTTACCTCGTGGCGCTGAGAGGCGCGTTTGCCGGTTGTTTGTGAGTACTTGCGCCTGTCGTCGGCCCCTCTCAGCCTGAGCTTCTCCGGGCCCAAATCCCCGATGTAAACGCCGAAAATGAAGGAGCAGGGTCCTCGCGGCGTGCCAGTCGCCAGGCACGCTAGCAGGCAATGCTTCTGCGTGGCGCCAGCAGACTCTGTTTAAAGCACTCTGAACTGGCTTCTATGCCGCAGCACACCGGGACTGCCACTATCAGTAACCGTTCCTGATGTGGCAGTTACCGACAGGCCCCAATCCTAAGAAGGCAGAGCATGAAGGGGGGGAAGGAGGAGGAGGTAGGAGGGAGAAAATAGAGTGAGAAAAGCCGGCCTGCTGCAAGCTGTCAGGTCCCAGAGGCTTAAAGAAACAGGACCCCTTCAATTTGGCAATAAAAACCCCCAAAATTTAAACTATTCTATTTCTGGTGATCCTTAATCGTTTCTCCAGTGAGCCCGGACCCCCCGGGCTCCCATCTATCCAGCTGCTTGGAGACTGAGGTAACTGGTGACAGAAGGCAGACACCGAGGAGATATACTGGTGATGTCACAAAAGGAGGAGTTTCTCAGTCTCCAAGCTGCTGGATGAGATGGGCAACCCAGAGGTCTCGGGACTAGACTGGGGACACGATCAGGAAGCGCCTTTTTTCTTCACTTCGGCAGCTGTATTACAGTATAGGATGCTGGCGCGCTGAGAGCCATGAAACAGGAAGTCTCCTTTGACCTCAGCGTGCCTTTAATTGAAAGAGACCCTCGTGCATTTATGCCATGGAGGTACTTAAAGGTCTCTATCATATTGCCCCTATCCCGCCTTTCCTCTAAAGTATACATATAAAGATCTGTAAGTCTGTCCTCATATGCTTCATAATGAAGACTTCTAACCATTTTAGTAGCCACCCTCTGCACTGACTCCAACTTGCTTATATCCTTTTGAAGGTGTGGTCTCCAGAATTGCACACAATACTCCAAATGAGGTTGCACCAGAGACTTATAAAGAGGCATTATCACCTCCTTTTTTCTGCTGGCATTTCCTCTTCTTATACACCCAAGCATCCTTCTGGCTTTCGCAGTCGCCTTTTCTACCTGTTACGCCCAGGTCCTGCTCTTCTTTTCTGGACAGAAGTACCTCACCCCCTTCACTGTACAGCTCCTTTGGATTTCTACAGCCTAAATATATGACCCTGCATTTTTTTATATTAAATTTCAGTTGCCATATTCTAGACCATTCTTCAAGCTTAGCTAGATCCCTCCTCATTTTATCAACTCCTTTCTGTGTGTCTACTCTATTGAAGATTTTGGTATCATCCACAAACAAGAAAACCTTACCCGACAGTCCTTCCACAATATCACTAACAAAGATGTTAAACAGAATTGGACCAAGGACAGATCCCAGCAGCATACATAAGAACATAAGATATGCCATACTGGGTCAGACCAAGGTCCATCAAGCCCAGTATCCTGTTTCCAACAGTGGTCAATCTAGGTCATAAGTACCTAGCAGTTTCCCCAAAAGACACAGGTTCCACAATGCTTGTATTGGGTCAAGCTTTGATATCCTGGGTCACTTTTTAATAATGGTTTATGGACTTTCCTCCAGGAACTTGTCCGAACCTTTTTTAAACCCAGCTACACTAACAGCCTTTACTACATCCTCCGGTAACAAATTCCAGAGTTTGATTACACATTGAGTGAAAAAATATTTTCTCTTATTAGTCTTAAATAGTTTACCCTGTAGCTTCATTGCATGTCCCCTAGTCTTTCTATATTCTGATAACGTAAACAATCGATCTACGTTTACCCGTTCCACTCCGTTCATTAATTTAGAGATTTCTATCATATCTCCCCTCAGCCGTCTCTTTTCCAGGTTAAAGAGCCCTAACCTTTTTAGCCTTTCTTCACAGGGGTATCCTTCCATCCCCTTTACCACTAGTAACCTCCTTCTCCTCAGAGTGAGCTTCATTTACCTTTGTCGCTTACCACTCAACCAATTTCTAACCCAATCAGTAACTTCAGGGTCCATCCATAGGATGCTCAGTTTGTTTATAAGTCGCTTGTGTGGAACGATGTCAAAGGCTTTACTGAAATCTAAATACACCATATCTAGGGCTCTCCCTCGATCCAACTCCCTGGTCACCCAGTTGAAGAAATCTATCAGATTTGTTGGACAAGACCTGCCTCTGGTGAATCCATGCTGCCTCGGATCCTGCAATCCAATGGACTCAAGAATAACCAGCCTGTAGTTCTCAATGTCATCTGTACATCCGCTTTTGTGTAAAGGGACCACATGTGCCTTTCTCCAGTCCTCTGGCGCCACTCCCGACTCCAAAGAGGCATTGAAAAGGTCAGACAGTGGCGCCACTAGAAAGTCCCCAAGTTCCCTCAGTATTCTTAGATATATCCCATCTGAATCCATGGCTTTGTCTACTTTTAGTTTAGCTAGTTCCTCACAAGCACAGTCTTCTGAAAATCGTTTGAGATCCTCGTTGCTTCTGTTCCTATGTGTGGGTGTTTTCTGAGGTCCTGCTCTTGGTCCTTCATCTGTGGACACAGAACACAAATATTTGTTAAGCAATTCTACTTTATCCTCATCAGTTTCTGCATAGTCCTCCCCTTCAACCTTGTGTCTAACAATACCACTTTTGCCCCTCCTCCTCTCACTAACATATCTGAAAAATGTCTTATCCCACATTTTATTGCATTGGCTCTTAAAAGTCCATGAGTACTTTTTGCCCATCATCTTTGCTTGAATTTTTAAAGAAAAAGTATGCATACACTTTTACTTTGCAATCTGCCTAAGGAAAACGTACCTGTACAGACCTGCAACTTGCCTGAACTAAACTCACCCCCCGAATGCCTCTACTACAATGCAGGTAATGCACATATTATGAAGCAAGACCCATACCTTTACCTGCATACAGTGTAGTCGATTACCAGAGAGGCAATTTACACGTACCAAAATCCCTTGAAAATGGCCCTCCCAATGCAGTAACATAAGCTTGCAATGCAGAAAGCACCATCTGGCAGTCTTATTATTGTGTATATTCTGCTGGATTTATCCTTCATTCTAAGGATGTGACTTTTTTTCTTGTCACAGCTTTACTATATGTTGTTGTTTTATTACTTTGGTGGAGGCCTCAAGATGAAATTTCCTGAGTAAATGCAAGAGAGTTCCATCAGCACAAATGGACTGAAGGAGTTGTCAACAAAGACCAGTTTTCTACATTTTAGAATGATCTAAAAATAAATTAAGGCTCACCTTTCTTACAAAGTCCTTCTGACAGAACTCCTGTAGAATTCCCAAGCAGACAGCACATATGGTGGGCTTTGGTTCCTGGAGAGCAGTGCCTCCTTCACAAGGGAGAGCATTCAGCTCCTCATTTTCTCTCTCCTCCAGTCTCATCCGTTTTTTTGGGGGCCCATCTGCCTCTTCTTCGGCTTTGGCCTTCAGAAAAGCATACAGGTCTCTGAACAAATCCTAAGTGACAAGGGAATTCATTCATTACACATACACGGACAAAAGAGGCACCATGCTGCTAGACTCTAAAATGAGTAGAATCAGTTCTATATGAAGATTATTGAAAGTTTGTCTTGAAAGAAACTGAAGTTTAGCAATGAATAATAATGGCAACATGAGGGGCACTAATGTGCCATTTATTTATCTAGGGTAGGAGTTTCTCAGGCTGATTTAAAATGAACCATCCAAGATTATATTACAGAACTCTAAAACGCTCCTCATCTGGGTCACCTGTGCAATCATTTTCAGCTCTGTCCCTGATGTTGCTTCTCTGTCTAAGCCCAAGCAGGGTCAGAGCCACTGCACATTGCTTCCAAACAATATTATGGCCCACAGCCTTCCCTTGACCTCTATTTGCAGCTGCTCAGTACCTACTTGGCATCACCACTCTTCTCTCCTAACCACCAGCATAAATTCTGTAACCCTTATTTTGAGAACGTCTGATCTATCCTGGGTTGCTAAATGTATATCATTTTTCCATTTACACACCTTGTGAGATGACATACTCCAGAAATAGGGAAAGTAAACTTTGAATCATTAACCAAATGAGTGAGCCTAATCTGAACAATTGCCTTTTAAGTACAATCCATCACTGAAATTCAGCAGATTGCAAAAATCGTATCTCATATTTCCTGCAAAAACAAAGTCCAAGTCCCTGAAAGTACTTGAATTGTGCAATGGGATTTTAGTCTGCAGTCCCCAAACCATCCCATCTCTAACTTGAATGGCTCTGTAAACTCTCTGCATCGTTGCCATACATTGGTTCTCATCCCCAACCATGGAAGACAGTCAGTCAATATGGTTTTCAGGATATGCACAAGGAATATGCATGAGATGGATATGCATCCACTGCCTCCACTGTACCTCACACATATTCATTGTGCATAGAAACTGTGAACAGGGATGGTCTGAAGAAGTTACTGCCATCTTTCTTGTTTTGTTTTGCTTCAATTTTCAGCTGCTTCTTGGATTGCATGATTGTCATTACATAAGAACAAAAGAAATGCCATACTGGGTCAGATCAAGGTCTAACAATGGCCAACCCAGGTCACAAGTGCCTGGCAGCTTCCCAAAAAGATACACGGGTTCCACAATGCTTGTCCAGGGTGATATAAACAAATGTGATATGTTATTTTTACAATGTAATATAATACTTGTATTCCATTTATTTACCACTCTGTAATATAATTTTGTATGCAATGACTTTCTGACTCTCTTTGTTGTATGTCTGCATCCTGGAAAGAGAGACTACGTAGCTAGTAACACGTAGCCTGTCACAGGTGCGGAAGTACAAAGAAGTGGAGTGAGACAAGTATTAACCAATGAGTTACAGACATGCTGGAAGGGGGAGAGGACATAGTGTAGTATGTAATGACTTTCTGACTTCCTTTGCTATATGTCTGCATCCTGGGAAGAGAGACTACGTCGCTAATAACACATAGCCTGGCACAGGTGCGGAAGTATTAACCAATGAGTTATAGATATGCTGGAAGGGGGAGAGGACATAGTGTACTATAAAAGAATTGTGAAACAGAGGATAGGTGTGTCTGCTCAGTCAAGCGGGCACCTTCTTGCAAGAATGTAATGTAATTAAAGTAACTCTTTACTTCACTGAGGAGTCTGTTATTGTGTAAAAAGTTATGTTTATTACAATGGGTAAGCAGTGGATTTCCTGGGTCTTCTTTAATACTGGTTTATGGACTTTTCCTCCAGCTACACTAGCAGCTTTTACTACATCCTCTGGTAACGAATTCCAGAGTTTGATTATGCATTGAGTGAAAAAATATTTTCTTTTATTACTCTTAAATTGGTTATAGTGTAGCTTCATTGCATGTCCCCAGTCTTTCTACTTTTTGTTGTTGTAAACAACCTGTTTGTCTGTCTAGATTTACCCATTCTACTCCATTCTATAATTTATAGACCTCTATCATATCTCCTCTCAGCCGTCTCTTGCAAGTTGAAGAGCCCTAACTTTTTAAACCTTTCTGCTAGAGACATCCTTTCATCCCCATTACCATTTTGGTGACTCTTCTCAGTACCTTTGCTATATAGTTTTTAAGATATGGCAACCAGAATTGCACACTACATTCAAGGTGCAGTTGCACCATGGAATGATAAAGAGGCATTATAATATCCTTGGTATTATTCTCCATTCCTTTCCTTATGATTCCTAGCATTCTCTTTGCTTTCTTGGCTGCCACTGCACATTGGGTGGAAGGTTTCAACATATTATCCAAGATGATGTCTAAATCTTTTCCTAGGTGGTGGTTCCTAATGTGGATCCTTTTATCGTTTAACCGCTGTTTGGGTTGTTCTTTCCTTGGTGCATAACTTTGCCCTTGTCAACATTAAGTTTCATCTGCCATTTGACCGTCCAGTCTTCCAATTTATCATGGTCCTCTTGCAATTTTTCACAATCCCCTTCTGTTTTAACAACTTTGAATAATTTGGTGTCATCTGCAAATCTGATCACCTCAGTCGTTATTCCCATTTCCAGGTCATTTATAAATATGTTAAAAAGCACCAGACCCAGCATAGATCCCCGGGGTACTCTACCTGTCTCCATTTCGAAAACTGGCCATTTAGCCCTACTCTCTGCTATCTTTTAACCAGTTCCTGATCCACAATAGTACACTGCCTCCTATCCCATGACTTTTTAATTTTGCCAAGTCTCTCTCTTGAGGGACCTTGTCAAAGGCTTTCTGAAAATCCAGATATATTATATCAACCGGCTCACCTTTTTCTACCTGTTTAATCACACTTTCAAAAAATATAACAGATTAGTAAGACAAGACTTTCCTTTGCTAAATCTATTTTGGCTTTCTCCCATTAAACCATGACTATCTATATATTCAGTAATTTATAATGGTTTTTACCATTTTGCCCGGTACTGATGTCAGGCTCATCGGTCTGTAATTTCCCGGATCACCTCTTTTTAAAAATTGACGTTACATTGGCCACTCTCCAGTCTTCAGGTACTACAGATGATTTTAACGATAGTTCACAGATTACAAATAGTAGGTCTGAAATCTAATATTTCAGTTCTTTCAACACCCTTGGATGTATACCATCCGGTCCAGGTGATTTGCTACTCTTCAGTTTATCAAATAGTTGTAATACATCTTCCTGGTTTATCAATATTTCTTTCAATTCTTCGGATACATCACTTTTAAATACTATTTCAAGCATAGGTAATTTCCCTATATCTTCTTCAGTAAAGACTGAAGCAAAGAATTCATTCAGTCTTTCCGCTATGGCCTTGTCCTCCCTTAGCGCCCCTTTTACCTCTCTATTATCTAATGGTCCAACTGACTCTCTCGCAGGCTTTTTGTTATTAATGTATTTGAAAAAGGTTTTATTATGCGTTTTTGCTTCCATGGAAAGCTTTTTTTCTAATTCTCTCTTTGCCTGCCTTATCAATGCCTTGCATCTAACTTGTCAGTGCTTATATTGTTTCCAGTTTTCGTCATTTGGCTCCTTTTTCCATTTCCTGAAAGATGCTTTTTTGGTTACAACAGCCTCTCTGACCTCATCTTTAAACCATGCTGGCAGTTTTTTACCCTTCCTTCCACTTTTCTTAAAGCATGGAATACATCTGGTCTGGGCTTCCAAGATAGTATTTTTAAACACTCATGCTTCATGCAACTCTTTCATCTTTGCAGTTGCTCCTTTTAATTTTTCCCAACTATTTTCCTCATTTTATCATAATCTCCCTTTTGAAAGTTAAAAGGTAGTACTATGGATTTCCTTGCTGTCCTTCCTCCATTTATTAAATCAAATGTGATCATCCTATGATCACTATTACCAACTGGCCCCAACACCCTTATCTCTTGCACCAGATCCTGTGTTCCACTAAGGACTAGGTCCAAAATAGCTTCCCCTCTTGTCGGTTCATGAACCAGTTGCTCCAAGAAGCAGTCATTTATTTCATTTAGAAACTTTATCTCCCTAGCATGTCCTGCTATGACACTGACCCAGTCGATACCGGAGTAATTCAAATCACCCATTATTATGTGTTGTACAGTTGTGGTCAACAATACTGGCACCCATTCATTTTAGCTATATTCTGTACAATATCTTTAGAAATAATTGGAAATATTGCAACTGTATGTCATCATAATATTTTAACAGTATGCGTAAAGGTATGCAACAAAAAAAATATCTTTGCAACTTAGACGTAGTAATTTCTGAGAAAGAAAAATGACCTGGACAGGATTATTGGCACCCTTCACTAATATTTGGTTGCACAATCCTTGCAGAGATGACAGCCTCCAAAAATTTATTGTAGCCATCTATAAGTTTTGTACATCTGCCTGCTGGTAGCTTCTCCCACTCTTCAACTGCAATTTGTTCCAGCTTATGAATGTTTCCAGGATTCCTTTTATCAATGACAGATTTCAGCTCTTTCCAAAGGTTTTCAATTGGATTGAGATCAGGACTCATTGCTGGTCAGTTTAAAACAGTCCATTTTTTCCTTTTTAACCATTCGTTTGAACGTTTGGATGCATGTTGTGGGTCATTGTCCTGTTGGAGGACCCATGACTTTTGACCTAGACCTAGCCTTCTGATACTAGGTAGCACATTTTGCTCCAAAATACCTTGGTAGTCCTCTAATTTCATGATTCCTTTAATACGTTCCAGGCCTCCAGTTCTTCAGGCAGCAAAACAGCTCTACAACATTATGGAACCTCCATAATATTTAACTGTAGGAAGGGTGTTGTTTTCCTTATAAGCTTCATTTCTTCACCTGTAATTCTATCACTGGTCTGCATTGCCAAAGAGCTCAAGTTTGGTTTCATCTGTCCACAGAACATTTTCCGAGGAGGAGTGTGGTTACTCAAGGTAGGTTTGGGCAAAGATCAGACGTTCCTTTTTCTTTCTGTCTTTGAGCAGTAGGGTCCTCCAGCGGCTTTAGAGAGGAAGCGCCATCGGGCGCCTCAGCAGCCGCACACCGGCCCGAGGAGCACGCCGGGCCAGCGGCTTTAGAGAGGAGGCGCCATCGGTCATGCCCGCGCCTGGCGGGCCCGCCCCTGAGGGCCCTTTGGCGTGGCCCTTAGGCGGAGACCAAGGTGCCCTGGCACAAACCATCAAACACATCACCAGCGGATCACCCAGTAGGCATCACAGAGCAACGCGTCAGAAAACAAATGTTCCTCCACATCTCGCAACTCTGCAGCTCGCCTTCCTACTCTCACCACCTCCCATACCAAGTAAGCACCCACCACTGCTACCGCTACCCACAGCCTACTGATGCCATTGCTACCCACTGCTCCCTCACTACCACAACCCCATTACCTGCAATTACTTCTGCATTCAACCTGCTTCCCTTTGCTTGAATTGAGCTTGCTTCCCACTGCTTGCACTGAACTGGCTACCCCAATCACTTGCACTGAACTGGCTACCCACCACTTGCACTAACTGGCTACCCATCGCACCACCTGCACTGAACTGGCTACCCATCACTTGCACTGAACTGGTTACTCCAATACTTGCACTGAACCTGGCTACCCATCGCTTGCACTAACTGGCTACCCATCACTTGCACTGAGATGGCTACCAATCACTTGCATTGAACTCGCTCCCATTACTTGCATTGATTACTCACACTGAACCTGCTACCCACTGCTTACATTGAACCTGCTGCACAGGCTATAGTCTCCCCATTACCCACTGCTTGTATCTTAACCTACATTGCATAGCGTGCAGTCACCTCTTGTAACCTAACATTTACTGCACATGGTTTAGAATCCGCAGCCATCTCATTGCTTGTATTTTAACCTCATTGCTTGTATCTTAATTAACCTCATTGCTTGTATCGTAATCTTTATTGCATAGTGTGTACTCCCCACTTGTAACCCATCATATACTGCTCAGTGTTTAGAACCCGCAGCCATCTCATTGCTTATAAGCTAACTTACGCTGCCTAGCCCCCAGTACTCCTCTTCTATGGCCCCACATCACATTGTCCTTCTCTTCCTCATACTCCCCAACTGCCTCCCTTCCTACCAGCACCCTCACCCCTCTTCCAGCTACTTTCCCTCTACCTGCCTCACTTCTCCTTCCATTCTATCCTCTAACCTAGCATCTGCCCTTGAGCTTCATCACACCCTCCCCTTCATTCAACCAGCTCCTCTCTCGTTAAGACAACCTCACCCTCACTTCCGCCGTACTGTCTCCGCTTTAACCCGCTCTCTACTACTACTTCTCTCATCAGGTAATATCAACCCAACCCTGGCCCCCCTCGATTTCTTTCACATTCTAAAAAGAGCTCCTCACGTACCTTATCTAATCTCATCCACATCCCCCTCCTTTCCCCTTCCGCCCTCTCTCACTCTTGCCCCAATCTCTCAACCCGACCCCGACCCCAACCCCATCCCCTCTAGAGTTCTGTCTCACTCTAATAAGAGATCCTCATGTAACCTATCTAACATCATCAATATCCCCCTTCATTCCCCCTTCACTTCCCCTTCCTCATGTCCCTCTTTGACAGCACACTAACCCAGAGACACCCACCCATACCCTGGCCTCTCTAGATCTCTGTATTACTCTAGAAATAGATTCTCACGTAACAGCCCCCCTAGACCACGGTCTTACTCTGAAAAGAAATCCTCACGTAACTTATCCAACCTTATCCATATCCCTCCCCCCCTCCCGTTCTCATGTGGCCTATGGAATGCATGCTCAGTCCCTAACAAACTTGCCTTTACTCATGATCTCTTTATCAATAATGCGCTACACCTCCTTGCCCTAACTGAGACCTGGCTCCCCCCAGACGATACTGCATCCGCGGCTGCTCTCTGCCACGGCGGCTATCAGTTCTCCCATACACCTTAATCCACTGGCCACGGTGGTGGTGTTGGGCTTGGGCTTCTACTTTCTCCCTCTTGCCAATTCCAACCCCTCCCGCTGCCTCAATTGCACTCCTCCCTCTCCTCTGAAGTCCACTCCATTCGCCTCTTATCACCACTTCCCCTCCGAGTAGCAGTCATCTATCGCCCACCCAACAAATCCAAATCGACTTTCCTTACTGACTTCGACTCCTGGCTTTCCATCTTTCTGGAGCCCTCCTCCCCCACTCTTATTCTTGGCAACTTTAACATTCACGTCGATAACCCCTCCGATCCCCATGCTTTAAAGTTCCATGCCCTCACCTCCTCATTTAACCTCCAACTTTGCTCCATGGCCCCCACCCACCCGCACGATCATTGCCTTGACCTGATACTCTTCTCTAACTCTTCTCCCTCTAACTTCCGCAACTTAATCCTTCCCTCACATAACCATCACTTTTTAACCTTTAATCTTCAGCTCCCGCTGTCTCAACCTCGTCCTGTCTCCTCTCACCTATTTAGAAACCTTCATAATACTGATCCCTTAACTCTCTCCTCCACCATTTCCCCATCTCTTTCCTTCATCATGTCCTCCAAGTCCGTCGACGAGGCAGTATCCTCCTATAATGCCACACTATCCTCGGCTCTTGACACTCTGGCCCCACCCACCCCACGTCCTGTTAGACGTTCTGCCCCCCAGCCCTGGCTTTCATCCACAACCCGCTATTTACGCACCTGTGCCCGTTCTGAGGAACGTGCTTGGACCAAATCCCGTTCCCCAGAAGACCTTCTGCACTTCAAATTCATGCTTGGCTCCTTCCAATCAGCCATAGCACTTGCCAAAAAATTACTACATCCACCTGACTAACTCTCTTGCCTCTGATCCTCGCCGCCTTTTCAATACCCTCAATTCTCTCCTCAAGGTGCCCCCGCCCCCAGTCCCGCCCTCCCTCTCTGCCCAAAGCCTAGCTGACTACTTCCATGACAAAATCCACAAGATTACCCTCCAATTCCCACCTCCCTCATCTTCCTCCCCCCCTCCTCAACTCCCCCCCCCATCCATACACCCTCTGCTACCTTCTCCTCCTTCCCTATGATCTCCAAAGAGGAAACTGCACTCTTTCTCTCCTCCTCCAAACCCACCACCTGTTCTTCTGACCCTATCCCTACCCATCTCCTACATCCCATTTCCTCCACCATTGTCCCCTCCATCTCCTATATCCTCAACCGTTCACTCTCTACTGCAACTGTCCCCGTTGATTTCAAACACGCTGTTGTCACACCTCTCCTCAAGAAACCCTCACATGACCCCACCTATCCTTCTAACTATCGACCCATCTCCCTCCTTCCCTTCATATCTAAACTACTATGTTACTAGAACGAGCAATCCACCGCTGCTGCCTCGACTTCCTCACCTCTCAAGCCCTCCTGGACCCACTACAATCCGGCTTCCGTCCCCTACACTCCACTGAAACGGCTCTTACAAAAGTCTCCAATGACTTGTTCCTCGCCAAGTCTAAGGGCCTCTACTCTGTCCTCATCCTTCTCGACCTCTCCGCTGCCTCTGACATTGTTGACCACAATCTTCTCTTCATCACCCTCTCTTCGCTTGGTTTCAAGGGCTCCGTTTTATCCTGGTTCTCCTCCTACCTCTCCATCGTTCCTTTAGTGTATGCTCTGGCGGCTCCTCCTCCTCTCCAAACCCGCTGCATGTCAGTGTACCCCAGGGATCTGTCTTGGACCCCCTCCTTTTCTCCCTCTATACCCAATCCCTTGGCATGCTTATCTCCTCCCATGGATTTCAATACCATCTCTATGCTGATGACTCCCAAATCTACCTCTCTACACCCAATATCTCTCCAGCAATCCAGACCAAGATCTCTGCCTGCCTCTCTGACATCGCTGCCCGGATGTCCCATCGCCGCTTGAAGCTGAACATGGCCAAGACTGAACTCCTCATCTTTCCCCCAACTCCTCCCCCTCCTCTTCCCCCTTTCTCAGTCTCCGTGGATGGATCCACGATCCTCCCTGTTCTCTCAGCCCGCAATCTGGGGGTTATCTTTGACAACTCTCTCTCCTTTTCCACTCATATCCAGCTCGTAGCGAAGACCTGCCGCTTCTTTCTCTACATCATCAGCAAAATTGCCCCCTTCCTGTCTGAACACACTACCAAAACGCTTGTCCACTCCTTAATCTCCTCTCACCTCGACTATTGCAACATACTCCTTGCTGGTCTCCCCACGAGCCATCACTTCTCCCTTTAATCCGTACAAAATTATGCTGCTTGACTAATCTTCTGCCAGTCTCGCCATGCCCACATCACTCCTCTTCTCAAGTCGCTTCACTGGCTCCCCACCCAAGCCCGCATCCAATTCAAACTCCTGCTGACCTATAAATGTATTTACTCTACAGCCCCTTATTACCTCTCATCTCTTATCTCTCCCTACATCCCCACTCAGCAACTTCGTTCTGCTAACAAACTACTTCTTTCTAGGCCTTTCACTCGCACCGCTAACTCCCAACTTCGCTCCTTTCACCTCGCTGCATCCTACGCCTGGAACAGCTTACCTATGTCTATACGCCAAGCACCCTCTCTGGCTCTCTTCAAATCCAGGTTAAAGACCCACCTCTTCACTGTTGCGTTCAGATCCTGACTTCTATCCTTCATCTTAACCTAACCCTCACCTCATGACCGAACACACTATCAAAACGCTTTTAGTGTGTAAAACCCATATTGTACTTTGCACTGATTGAATAATGCTCTGTATTGTTGTGACTAGATTGTAAGCTCGGACAAGCAAGCCTCTGATGAGCAGGGACTGTCTCTTGTATGTATGTCTGTACAGCGCTGTGTGCGTGGTGCTATATAAGTTTTAAATAGTAGTAGTAGTAGTAGTAGTAGTAGTGTAGTGCATGGTGTCTGGTGAGGGTTGAAACCACCACTCCAGATTGCTCCAGGACAGTCTTAAGCTCTTTGGATGTTGTATGTGATGTTTTTCCAAACGTTCGCACTAAGCTTCGAAAACTTCTTGGATTAATTTTCCTCTTCCCACCACATCTGGGACGTTCTTGTCAGTTCCATGAGCAGAAAACTTCTTAATAACTGTGTGAAATGTAGACTCAGGAATCCCAAGGTCTTTGGAGATGGCCTTGTACCCCTTTGAAGTTTGTTGATAATGGCCTCTCTGACTGTCTGAGGCAGCTCTCTTGTCTTCACCATTGTGAAGATGAAACAGGGAGTGAATGCGGCCATTTTAAACATTAGACCCATCATTCATTGGTTGATTCAAATCATCTGAGCACTGACAATTGATCATAGGTGCACCTAATTTTACTGCAATGGGAATGTGGTTCTTCTGTTCAAACTGATTTGAATTATTTGTAAGGATGCTAATAATCATGTCCTGGCACTGCCACAGTTTTTATATTATTTCCTTTTTTAATTGCTCTTGTTTTTATTTGATTTTTTTGTGTTAGATATATGTGCATATATAGTCCAAAGCCATTTCACTGGCCACTTCTTTTTAGGAGATATTAGACATTAAGGGTTGAACTGCAAGGATGCCAATAATGATGACCACAACTGTAACTTTTGTTAGCGTCACTACTTTCCTTTAGCATTGCATCATCCATCTGTTCATTCTGGCTAGGCGGTCGGTAGTACATCCCCACTTTTTTGCATGGGATTTCTAACCATAGAGATTCTACAGTGTATTTTGTTTTCTGCAGAACTTTAATCCTGTGTGACTCATTACCATCAGATGCTCCTTAAAAACCAAACAAAAAATATCCTGTGGAGACGTTCTGCCAGAGGATGGTCCTCTTCATTGGCTATGGTGAATGGACATAAATCTTTCAACTTATAAGCACATTTCAGTGTTCATGAGTTGGCCTCAGCAAGATCCTGTACTGTGCAAGGGCCATCCTCAACAATGGGCAAACCGAAAGGAGTTGCATCATCTGCCACTCACGACAATCACAGGTCTTCCAAAATATCTCCACTTTGCCGTGTTGGCTGTTGACCTGCACCTTGGGAATGGAGGCAATTTAAGGTCTTCCAGGTGGTCATTTCCTCCTCTGTCCCTGCTCTGTTACCCATACTAATTCTAGCAACAAAGTCATGTAGTTCCCGATCGTGTCCCAGTCTAGTCCCAAAACCTCTGGGTTCCCCATCTTATCCAGCAGCTTGGAGACTGAGAAACTCCTCTTTTTGTGACATCATCAGTATATCTCTCCGGTGCCCGCCTCATGCCACCAGTTGCCTCAGTCTCCAAGCAGCTGGATAGATGGGAGCCCAGGGGTTCCGGGCTCACTTGAGAAACAACTGAGGATCTAGGACAGTTTAAATTATTTTCATTGACATCTTTTGAGTTATTATCAGCATTTGTTTTCTTAATTAGGAATCTGTGACTTTAAAGCTTGTAGCACGCAAGTTTTCTCCCTCTTCCCCTTCCCCCTCTCTCTCCCTGACTTCAGTGTTCTTTACGGGGAACGGGGCCTGCTATCAGAAGTTTTGCCTGGATCGGCAGTGCCGCTGTTCAGCCGGGCAGATTAAATACTTTAAGTTTGTGAGGGGAGTTTAGCTGGCGCCATGCAGAGAGCCCTGCCTGCTAGCGTGCCTGGCATTTTCCCGCCACACGAACCTCTGGCTCTGGAATTTTGCGGTCGCGAGATGAGAGCCGAGTCTGTTCAGGCCAGGGGCTGCAGATCAGACGGCAGATGCCGTCGAACGAACCGGACATTATAGTTACGAGCACAGCTTACAAAGGTAAGAGTTTTGGGTGTTCTCCAGCTTGCCTTTGTTGCAGCGCGATTTTGGCGCGTTTTTGTTGGTGGGCCTAGCCACATGGTGGCAGCGCGGTCTCACAGCAGGCTCAACAACTCAATCATTTGGGGAACCCCGGGGTTTCTTTTGCTGGAGCGTTTGTTCCATCTAAAAAAAAATAAGGACTAGAAATATTTTGTCCATGGGGCGGTGACGGTTTGCCTGGCCGGCCTGTCAGAAATACTTAGGGGGATCTGCCGGGCTGTCTGCGGTTTTGAGCTTAAAGTGTTAAGAGTCTGGTTCTGGGGGGGCGTGAACCTCCCAAGCTCTTTCTAGACAAGCAGTTAATTATACACAATGCCTTCCAAGCCGCTCTGCGTTGTGTGTGGGGCCAGGAAAGTCACTAATACAGGGGTCTGCAAGGCCTGTGTGGGGGAGGCGGTGGAGTCTGAGCAGCCTCCAGCACAGTCAGACAGGACCTCGGGGGCTGTGCCTGAGTCCTTAGCTGCTTCTGTACCAGGTTTGGAGCAAGAGGAGCCTGTGGCAGGGCCATCTCCCGGCTCCGGCATCCCCTCCTCTCAGGTGGTTTTTCCCCAGGGAGCTGTCTGCCATTTTTTCGCAGCAATTTGTGGCCCTGCTGCAGCAGTCCGCGTTTAGCAATGTGATGCAACAGAGTCTGGCAGCGGGGCCCGGCGGAGAAAGAAAGCGCCCAGCGTCCCTGCAAGTCCAGACTTCCCCGTCTGGAAGCAAGAAGCCCCGTGGCGAAAGGGACTTGCCAGATCTTCCGGGGGGCCCTTGGAGGACCCGTTGTCAGATGAGGAGAGCCACAGTGTGGCCTTGGAAGAGGAATTAGAAGAGGGTGAGATTTCGGAGCGAGAAGATCAGGCCAGGGTGGTGAGAGTCTTCAGAAGAGAGGAGCTGCCAGCTCTCATTGTCGAGTCTCTTAAGGCACTCAATATGCCAGCGCCAGGGGCAGCGGAGGATGAAACGCTGGAGGATCCTTTGCTGCAGGTGTTCAGACGGACTCAAAGAGCGTTCCCTGTCCATAGGGTATTTCGAGAGATGATTCAGGAGGAGTGGAATGTTCCGGAAGCCCCATTGAAAGGTTCTCGAGTTACGAGCCGGTTGTACCCGTTGTTGGATCAGGACAAAGAGGTATTTAAATCGCCCAAAGTGGACATGGCCGTCTCGGCTGTAACCAAGAAGACAACCATACCTGTTGAGGGTAGTGCGGCCCTCAAGGATGTTCAGGACAGGAAATTGGACATGTTGTTGAGGCAAGTTTTCGACATCAATGCCATCTCGCTGCAGGCGGCTATCTGCGGTGCTTGGGTGGCGAGAGCCTGCCTCCGCTGGGCTCAGCAGGTACAAGAGGGGCAACCGAGTCCATTGGCGGAAGAGGCCTCACGGTTAGAATCGGGGGCAGCCTATCTAGCCGATATTCAATATGACCTTATGCGAGGTCTATCCAAAAGTATGGCGTCGGCGGTGGCAGCCCGGCGGTACTTATGGTTGCGCAATTGGGCAGCGGATAGCTCCTCTAAGGCTAGATTAAGTAATTTGCCTTTTAAGGGCCGTCTGCTGTTCGGTGAGGATTTAGACAAGCTAGTTAAGGATCTCGGAGAGTCTAAAGGCGGGAGGTTACCAGAGGATAAGCCCGTCGTCTCGGGGGGTCCCGGGAGGTCAGGGGCAGTTTCGAGATTTCTGCCGATTTCGTTCCCAAAGATTCGCTTCAGGCCACAGGGGTCCTTTTCACTATAGAAACCAGGGGTTTCGAGGGTTCAGGGGAGCGGGAAGGGGTTTCGTATCTGCTTCCTCCTCTTCCTCCCTTAATTTCAAGAAATCACAATGAGATGAGGAGGGCCCAGTCATCCCTCGTTCCCGTGGGGGGACGTTTGCGGGAGTTTTATCCTGCCTGGGCCCAAATTACAGCAGATCAATGGGTGCTAGATGTCATTTGGGAGGGTTACGCCCTGGAGTTCTTGCATCCAGTACGAGAGGCTTTTGTGCAGTCTCCCAGAAAGTCAGTCGCAAAGTGTGCGGCCCTACGGGAGACGGTTCAAAGATTATTGGACCTCAGGGCGATAGTTCCCATCCCCTCAGACCACTACGGCTGCGGTCGGCACTCCATCTATTTCATTGTTCTGAAGAAAGACGGGGGAGTTCGGCCCATTCTAGATCTCAAAGGAGTCAATCGGTGCCTACGTGTGTTGCATTTTCACATGGAAACTCTGCGTTCCGTCATAGTAGCGGTGCGGCAAGGGGAGTAACTCACCTCCCTGGACTTGTCGGAGGCGTATCTTCATATTCCTGTACGGCCGGATCATCACAAGTTTCTCAGGTTCGCGGTGCCCTTTGGTCATTATCAGTTCCAAGAATTGCCCTTCGGGCTGACAACTGCCCCAAGGGTCTTCACCAAAGTGATGATGGTGGTGGTGGCAGCAGCGCTGTGCAAGGAGGGCATCCTCGTTCACCCTTACCTAGACGATTGGTTGATGCGAGCCGAGAGCAAGAGGGTCACGGCCCGGGTGGTACGATTCTTGGAAGGTCTCGGGTGGATAGTCAATATGACAATAAGTCACTTGCGGCCTTCCCAGAATCTGGAATACCTGGGGGCCCGCTTCGACACGAGGATTGGAAGGGTGTTCCTCACGGAGCAGCGCGCGCAGGGCTTGCGAAGTATGGTGGAGAGATTTCTAAGGCTCAAGTCCTCCTCGGCATGGCATTACCTGCAGTTGCTGGGCACCATGGCGGCTTCGATAGACGGTGTCGTGGGCGAGAGCTCACATGAGACCCTTGCAAAGGGCATTGCTTCGCCGCTGATCGCATCAGCTACATCCCCTGACCCGGAAACTAGTCTGCCCAGAGGAGACACGTCAGGCCCTGCTGTGGTGGTTGTTTCCAAAGTCGCTGGAGCGGGGGAAGGCCTTGGAGGCGCCCGATTGAGTAACAGTGATGACAGACGCCAGCTTGTTGGGCTGGGGTGCTCATTGTCAAGGCAGCTTCACGCAGGGCACTTGGAATTCACAGGAGAAGCAGTGGGCGATCAATCGCTTAGAATTAAGAGCGGTACACCTAGCTGCTGGAGTTTTGGCAGATCCTAGCGGGAAAGGCAGTGAGAGTGTTGTCAGACAACGCGACGGCAGTTACCTTTGTCAACAAGCAGGGGGGCACCAGCAGCGTGTCCCTAGAAGCCAAAGCCGAAGCCGAAGTCCTGTGCGGCTGGGCGGAAGCAAACCTCTTAGACCTGTCAGCGGATCATGTAGCAGGGGTAGACAATGTGGAAGCAGACTTCCTCAGCCGGGTGCGGGTAGATCCAGGGGAGTGGGTCCTACATCCCGAGGTGTTCGAAATGCTTGCTCGCAAGTGGGGGACGCTGGTCATGGATCTCATGGCAACCCTCGCCTCAACGAAGTGCAGTCACTTCTTCAGCAGGCGCAGGGTGCGGATGTCCAAAGGCTTAGACGCCCTTCTTCAGACCTGGCCAGAGGGGCAGCTGCTTTATGTCTTTCCTCCGTGGGTTCTGATAGGAAGGATCCTGCAAAGGGTAGAGAAATTCAGGGGTCACGTAATTCTGATAGCGCCGGACTGGCCGCGTCGTCCCTGGTACAGAGACCTGGTGCGGTTACTGGTGGCAAAGCCCTGGCGTCTTACCTGCCGGGCGGACTTGCTGTCTCAAGGTCCCCTGTTCATGCCTCACGTGGATCGGTTCTCGCTTACGGCTTGGCTCTTGAGAGGGCGAGGCTGATTTCTCAAGGATACTCGTCAGCGGTCATCTCTACCTTGTTAAAGTCCAGGAGGCGTTCTACTTCTCTAGCGTATGTGCGGGTCTGGAGGATTTTTGAAGCGTGGTGCGCGGATAGGAGGTTTGAGGCTCTGAAGGCTTCTCTCCTCCAGATCCTGGAATTTTTGCAGAATGGCTTCGACAAGGGGCTCGCTGCGGCGTCGTTACGGGTTCAGGTAGCCACCTTGTCTTGTTACAGAGGCAGGTTGGTGGGTCAGTCGCTCAGAGAGCAGCGAGATGTAAAAAGGTTTCTAAGGGCGGTGTCGCTTGCTAGGCCTCCGTCTCGGCCGGTTTTTCCCAAATGGCATCTTCCCTTTGTGTTGGAGGCATTAGAAAGGGAGCCTTTTGAACCATTAGCCCATGTGTCGCTCAAGGATCTTATGTTGAAAGTGGTATTCTTGGTGGCTGTCTACTCGGCAAGACGAGTGTCAGAGCTGCAAGCACTCTCCTGTAGGGAGCCCTTTCTGTCTTTCTTGGCCTCTAAGGTCGTTTTGAGGCCGGTGCCGGCTTTTCTCCCTTAGGTGCTCTCAGCGTTTCATGTCAATCAAGAAATTTCCTTGCCGGTTTATGCCGGGGGCACGGATTCCCCTTCGTCGAGAAAGTTGCATCTACTGGATGCCCGTCGAGCATTGAAGAAGTATCTCAGGCGGACGGCGGTTTTTCAGAGGTCCGACAGACTCTTTGTTCTTTTTGCGGGGCGAAGGAAGGGGGAAGCGGCGTCAAATGCATCCATTGCACGCTGGATCAAAGAAGCCATTGCGTCGGCTTATGTGTTGGGTGGTAAGGTAGTGCCGGAAGGGTTGAGGGCACATTCCACGAGAGCACAGGCAACTTCCTGGGCGGAAGTGCGGATGGTGTCGCCGGTGGAGATTTGTAGGGCGGCGACATGGTCATCTTTGAACTCCTTCGTTAAGCACTATCAGCTGGATGTGCAAAGGGCGGAGGAAACCTCGTTTGGCTCAGCAGTCCTGCAGGCTGGTTTGCCGGGACCCTCCCGTGCTTAAATTTCTACACTGCTCTGGTACGGACCCAGAGGTTTCGGGACTAGACTGGGACACGATCAGGAAGATGAAATTAGACTTACCTGCTAATTGTTGTTCCTGGAGTGGAACCAGTCTAGTCCCGTATCCCTTCCAGCATCCCTTGGCAAACAAAGGTCTGGACTAGGTCCGTAGTGCACAGGTAAAATATTTTTCCTTTTGTTTTTGCCAAGTTAAAAAAAAAAAAAAAAAAAGAGAAATTAAAAGGGAGGGGGGAAAAAGGCTAATAGCAAAGGCTACTCACATCAGTTGTCTGTGTTGACTAACCTTCTTTTTGGTTGGCAGAGGGCCTGGCCTGTTCAAGTTTTCTAGTCACAGTAAGGACGGAGTTATTATCCTCTGTCACAGTTACTATATTACTGTAGTTATGTTCGCTTTAGTTTGGTTGGATAGATACTTACTTGTTTCTCCGGCGAGTCTGCTTTGTCAATAGGTTACTGGTGGCATGAGGCGGGCACCGGAGAGATATACTGATGATGTCACAAAAAGAGGAGTTTCTCAGTCTCCAAGCTGCTGGATAAGATGGGGAACCCAGAGGTTTTGGGACTAGACTGGTTCCACTCCAGGAACAACAATTAGCAGGTAAGTCTAATTTCATCTTTTTAACCACACCTCTGAACTACTACTCCCCCAACCACAAGAACAACTATTTTTACTGAGGCTAAAAGCATATGCATACTTTTAGGTAGCTAAAAATCTACTTTTATAAATTCAGTAAATCTATCTTTGTAGCATTAATTTATAGACCTCTATCATATCTCCCCTCAGCCATCTCTTTTCCATGTTGAGGAGCCCTAACATTTTAAGCCTTTCCTCATAGGAATATCCCTCCATCTCCTATACTATTTGCTCTTCTCTGTACCTTTTCTACTTTTGCTATATCCTTTTATATATATATATATATATATCAAAATTTGAAAATTACAACAAGAACTACTCTTGTACAAGAAACATGGACTAAATATAACAAAATAAAGAAATACGTCATAATATTGGTAACCCTAACACAAAAGAAAAAAATACAAAATTTGCATGCATTCAGGTCATCTAGTTAGTCCACAATTTAGAGAGAAGAACAAATTGGATGTGTGTGATCGTTGAGACCAGAAAATGGCATGATACAGGACTTCACAACCAAGAGAGTTTCAAGAAGATAAAATCTGGGCAACCAGAATCCAGACAATTGCCTCTAGGCTTTTGCCCTAGCTGTACATAAGAACATGCCACACTGGATCAGACCAAGGTCCATCAAGCCCAGTATCCTGTTTCCAACAGTGGCCAATCTAGGTCACAACTACCTAGCAGTTTCCCCAAAAGACACAGGTTCCACAATGCTTGTAATGGGGCAAGTAGTGGATTTCCCGGGTCCCATTTAATAATGATTTATGGACCTTTCCTCCAGGAACCTGTTCAAACCTTTTTTAAGCCCAGCTACATTAACAGCTTTTACTACATCCTCCGGTAATGAATTCCAGAGTTTGGTTACGTGTTGAGTGAAAAAAATATTTTCTCTTATTAGTCTTAGACGGGTTACACTGTAGCTCCACTGCATGTCCCCTACTCTTTCCATATTTTGATGCCGTAAACAATCGATCTACGTTTACCCGTTCCACTCCATTCATTAATTTATAGACCTCTATCTCCACTCAGCCATTTCTTTTCCAGGTTGAAGAGCCCTAACCTTTTTAGCCTCTCCTCATAGGGGTTTCCTTCCATCCCTTTACCGTTTTAGTGGCTTTTCTCTGTACCTTTTCTAATACCGCTATATCCTTTTCAAGATACGGCGACCAGAATTTCACACAATATTAAAGGTGTGATCGCACCATGGAATGATACCAAGACATTATAATATCCTTTGTTTTATTCTCCATTACTTTTCTTTTGATTCCTACCATTCTGTTTGCTTTCTTGGCTGCCGCTGCACACTGGGCAGAGGGTTTCAACGTGTTATCCATGATGACACCTAAATCTTTTTACTGGGTGGTGGTTCCTAAGGTGGAACCTTGCATTGTGTAACCATAGTTTGGGTTGTTCTTTCCTAGGTGCATAACTTTGCACTTGTCCACATTAAATTTCATCTGCCATTTGGATGCCTAATCTTCCAATTTATCAAGGTCCTCTTGCAATTTTCCACAATCCTTTTGCGTTTTAACAACGTTGAATAATTTTGTGTCATCTGCAAATTTGATTACCTCACTCGTTATTTCCATTTCCAGGTCATTTACGAATATATTAAAAAGCAGCGAACACAGCACAGATCCCTGGGGTCCTCCACTATTCACCATTCTTCATTGGAAAAATTGGCCATTTAGCCCTGCCATCAACTTTCTATTTTTTAACCAGTTCCTGATCCACAATGGAACACTGCCTTCTATCCCACGACTTTTTAATTTTGCCAAGAGTCTCTCATTCGGGACCTTGTCAAAGGCTTTCTGAAAATTCAGATACACTATATCAACCTACTCATCTTTGTCTACCTTTTTACTCACATTTTCAAAAAAACATAACAGATTAGTAAGAAAAGACCTTCCATGTTGGCTGTCTCCCATTAAGCCATGACATGTTCAGTAATTTTGTTCTTATTAATGGTTTCTACCATTTTTTCCGGTACTGACATCAGGCTCACCGGTCTGTAGTTTCCCGGATCACCCCTAGAACCCTTTTTAAAGATTGGCATTACATTGGCCATCCTCCAATCATCAGGTATTACAGATGATTTTAATGATAGTTCACAGATTACTAATAGTAGGTCTGCAATCTCATATTTCAGTTCTTTCAACACCTTTGGATTTATACCATCTGGTCCAGGTGATTTGCTACTCTTCAGTTTATCAAATAATTGTAATACAATTGTAATCAAATAATTGTAATTGTAAGCAGCATAGTTCTACTCAGTCACACAACCGGCAGCTGCCTCAGGGAAACACCTCCGATGCTGGTTTCAGCCCCCGATCGCAAGCCCTGAGCACTGAGCCGACACGAGCAAGGCAATTGTACTGGGCAGCTCCCCTCCATGCAGACAAGGAGGAGAGAGCACACAGAAGCCACAGAACTGGCCGGGAAAGTGAGAATCGATCCTCTCCAATTCCTGCGTTCCTCCTCTGGCACTCTATAAAATTATTTTTTTTTAATGAACTTTACCCATACAACTTAAATAAAAAGAGTATAGTAATGAAATAAATGATCAAACACTAACTATGTTGTCCTAAAGCTCCTTATCTGCTCCTCTAGTGAGCCCAGCACCTAGGCTCACTACCTCCAGCTGCATGGAGACTGGACACACTGGAAGATGGTGGGAGGTGCCAGCAGGATATGTACAGTGGTGTCACAAGTTTGACATGCCCAGTCTCCATGCTGCGAGTGGAAGTGCACAACCTAGAGCTGAGGGACTGAACTGGAGGGACGATAAGGAACTCATTTGCATCTAGACTGCATTATTAAGTTACAAAGACAAACATCAAGTAATGACTCGAAATCATCACAATCACTCATCTCACTAGTACCCTGGTCAGACCATCACCGGATAACATTCACATTACCTCACCAACACAGAGCAACAAGGAGAACAAAATACAAACCCACCAAGAGAAAATTTGTATCAGACATACAAGAATTAACCTGAAAAAGTATACCATAATTGACAGAACACAACCCTTTGGACACCACAGATACTCTGATAAAGACTTGGACCGAGACAATGGCAGATGCCTCACAAACTTCAACAACCACCCAGTCCTCCAAAAGCAACAGAATTCCCCCCTGGTTTTCATCTGAATTGAAGCAACTAAAAAGCAAACCGCTGCCTAGAGAGAAAGTGGAGACTCATCCCGGATGAGCAAACACAGATGCACTACATGCAAGAGCTAAATAAATACCACATCATCATCAAGAAGGCCAAAAACGAATACTATTCAAACCTCATCAGAAAATCATTCAACAAACCACGAGAGATATTCAATATAGCCAACTCCCTCACAAGGAACCCTAAAACAAAACCTATAGACAAAGCACTGAGCCCACACCTCATGGCACTACACCTACAAGCCAAGAACAAAAATGCAGAAGACAATGAACTATAGACGTCCATCCTGAAAGCATCAACTAATGGACCACCTTCAATCCCACTATCACCGACCAACTGGATAATATCATATCTGCTCTCAACACCAACACCTCCCCCACTCGACCCCTGTCCAGTATCCTGGATCAAAGGGGCTCTAAGAGGCGACAAGGCAATAGCGGAGAGACTGAATGAATTCTTTGCTTCGGTCTCTACAGAGGAAGATGTAGGGATTTTACCCATGACTGAAGTGGTATTTAAAGGTGTGGAAGAATTGAAGGAAATATCGATACATCGGGAAGATGTATTACAACTATTAGATAAACTGAAGAGTAGCAAATCACCTGGGCCAGATGGTATACATCCAAGGGTGTTGAAAGAACTGAAATATGAGACTGCAGACCTGCTATTAGTAATCTGTGAATTTTGATTAAAATCAACTGTAATACCTGAAGATTGGAGGATTGCCAAGGTAACACCAATTTTTAAAAAGGGTTCCAGGGGTGATCCGGGAAACTACAGACTGCTGAGCCATCAGTACTGGGAAAAATGGTAGAAACCATCATAAAGAATAAAATTACTCAGCACGTAGATAGTCATGGCCTAATGGGAGACAGCCAACATGGCTTTAGACAAGGAAGATCTTGTCTTACTAATCTGTTATGTTTTTTTGAAGGTGTGAATAAACAGGTGAACAAAGGTGAGTCGGTTGAAATAGTGTATCTGGACTTTCAGAAAGCCTTTGACAAGGTCCCTCATCAGAGACTTTTGGCAAAATTAGAGTCATGGGATAGGAGGCAGTGTACTACTGTGGATCAGGAACTGGTTAGAAGATAGAAAGCAGAGGGTAGGGCTAAATGGCCAATTTTCCCAATGGAGAAAGGTGAATAGTGGTGTACCCCAGGGATCTGTGCTGGGTCCGCTGCTTTTTGACATATTCATAAATGACCTGGAAAGTGGAATAACGAGTGAGGTTATCAAATTTGCAGATGACACAAAACTATTTAAAGTTGTTAAAACCCAAGAGGATTGTGGAAAATTGCAAGAGGATCTTGATAAATTGGAAGACTGGGCATCAAAATGGAAGATGAAATTTAATGTGGACAAGTGCAAAGTTATGCACCTAGGGAAGAACAACCCAAACTATGGTTACACGATGCAAGGTTCCACATTAGGAACCACCACCCAGGAAAAAGATTTAGGCATCATTGTGGATAACATGTTAAAACCCTTGGCCCAGTGTGCAGCGGCGGCCAAGAGAGCAAATAGAATGCTAGGTATCATAAGGAAAGGAATGGAAAATAAAACAAAAGATATTATAATGCCTCTATATCGTTCCATGGTGAGACCGCACCTTGAATATTGTGTGCAATTCTGGTCGCCGTATCTTAAAAAGGATATAGCGATATTAGAAAAGGTTCAGAGAAGAGCCACCAAAATGGTAAAGGGGATAGAAGGATACTCCTATGAAGAAAGGCTAAAAAGGTTAGGACTCTTTAACATGGAAAAAGAGACAGCTGAGGGGAGATATGATAGATAGATATGATGACTTCCGTACCATATACCAAGCGCTAATCCTGCCTCACTTCGACTTTGCAAACGCCATCTTACAAGGGCTCCCTCAATCCACACTGGCCCCATTACAGCTGGCCATGAATGCTGCAGCAAGGGTCCTACACGGAGCAGCCAGAAGTGACCACGTGACCCCCATTCTCAAATAACTTCACTGGTTACCTATCCATGGGAGAATCATCTTTAAGACCCTACTCCTAGCATTCAAGGCAATCAAAGGTATTTCATCCCCTTCACTCACGGATCTTATTCACATGGTGCCCCCAACAGGTCCAGAAGAGCAATAGCCATAAACCTACTAGTAACACCAAAGGCATCGTCAAAGTGCAACATATCAACCACAAACAGGGCTTTCAGTTACTATGTACCTAAATGCTGGAATGCTCTACCCCCTGACATCAGGACTATTGCCGACCTATCGCAGTTCAGGAAGGCACTCAAATACCATCTTTTCCTGCAATGCTACCCAACTACCAATGGCACCTAGACATCCCCTCTGAAGAAATGACCCACTTTGGAAACAACCCTCACTTTCATTATGATAATTGTACTCATTGCCATGTAAATATCTCATGTATATAATTGACCCCTGTTATCCAAGTTACTCATTACCATGTAAATATCTCATGTATATAGTGACCCCTGTTATCCAAGTTTGGACCCCTGTTCGATGTAAAACCAAACAGCTTGTTGTTATGGTCGTTATGTTATATTGTAAACCGCGCTGATACCAAATAGTGCGGTATATAAGAAATTGTAATAAATAAAAATAAATAATAAATAGAAGTCTATAAATTAATGAACGGAGTGGAATGGGTAAACGTAGATCGATTGTTTACGTTATCAGAATATAGAAAGACTAGGGGACATGCAATGAAGCTACAGGGTAAACTATTTAAGACCAATAAAAGAAAATAGATTTTCACGCAACGGGTAATCAAACTCTGGAATTTGTTACCGGAGAATGTAGTAAAGGCTGTTAGTGTAGCTGGGTTTAAAAAAGGTTTGGACAAGTTCCTGGAGGAAAGGTCCATAAAACATTATTAAGAAGGGGACCCAGGATATCAATGCTTGACCCAGTATAAGCATTGTGGAACCTGTGTCTTTTGGGGAAACTGCTAGGTACGTATGACCTAGATTGGCCACTGTTGGAAACAGGATACTGGGCTTGATGGACCTTGGTCTGACCCAGTATGGCATATCTTATGTTCTTATGTTAAGCTCAAACAATCCTCCATACGACCCATATTCAAGAAACCCACCCTAGATCCAACAAACCCAATTTCCTACAGACCTATATCTAGTATTCCTTTCATAGCAAAGATCATTGTAAAGGCAATCCAATTGCAGCTTCAGGAACATCTGGGTGAACATATACCTCTAGACCCACATCAGCATGGGTTCAGACCCAACCAAGAAATTGAAATCCTCTTCACCTACCTCTTCAACATCCTAATCATAGGCACAGAAAAATTATCACAAGGATTCATACTGCTATTCATAGATATCTCTGCGGCATTTGATTTGGTATTGCACCAGCTACTCCTAAACAGACTACAACAAATCGGAATACGAGGCACCACCTTAAAATGGTTCCATTCCTACCTGTCCGCTTACAACAAATTAAAATAGGATCAACCACATACCTCCCTTTCTCCCTCAGATAAGGTATACCACAGGGATCAGCGCTTTCCTCCATCCTCTTCAATATCTACTTAAAACCAAGTTGCGACGTGATCAAGCTTTGACATACGGTGCTTAGTTTAAGCAGATGACATCATGCTCTTTACCCATTCACCACAACTGCTCCTGACTACACACAACTCAACAATTTGCTTCACAGTGATGTCTAAATGGCTCAAGGCACACAATCTCAACATAAACCATAACAAGACTGAACTACTACATCACAAGAGACCTAAACTTCGCATCATCACCAACAATCACTAGACAACATCCACATTAACGTCAAAAATGAGATTAAATACCTCGGAGTAACACTGGACCAACAGTTCACTCTGCTTCCACACATAAACCATACAACATTTGCAATATATTACAAGCTGCGTATAATAAAGAACCTTCGCCCACTTCTCTCACCAGCCAACTTCCGATCTGTATGTCAGGCTGTAATAACTGTTGCTCGACTATGGCAACACAATATATCAAAGCATTCTAAAGAGCTCACTATATCCACTACAGCTAGCACAGAACACCGCTGCAAGTATTATCCTGGGACAAGCTCGTCATTCCCACTTCATGCCACTCCTCAAGCAACTTCACTGGCTGCCCAAATCACAAAGAATCAAATATAAGGTCCTTATCAACACACAAAATAATTCACACCACCTCAGCTCTCACTCTGCATACCTTAATATTTTATTTATCTTTATTTATCTATCTGGTTCTTCTATACTGCCTCTTCCAGAGATATCAACTCGCAGCTGCAATAGCCCATAAGACAGGGCATGTCTAACATGCTGGATATTCCAGCAGAAAAAAACACAAAACACAGCCAAAGGACCAATAATAGGGCCTTCTCGTTATATGCCTTAGCACTATGGAACTTACTTCCTCCACAAATAAGAGACATTCAACTCCTACAAGACTTCAGAAAATCCCTGAAAACCCTCCTATTCATAGAATACTATGGCCTAGCAACAAACGACACTTAACCAGCACAGCATCTCCACGTACATAATAACATTCACTTTGAACTCTAAGCAATTTACATTGTTGTATCACAACACGTACATACTTTGGCTACTTGTTTGAGAGTTTGTTAATACCATTAGTTTCAATGTATTCATTATGTTCAATGTACCGTGCACTTCTGTTTGAACTGTTTCATGTTACTACACTAAGTAACTTGTAAACCGTCTTGACTTGTAGAAAGACGGTATAAAAAAACCTTTTAAATAAATAAACAAACAATCAATCAAAGAGACCACGTTTCGAGCCTTGCAAGTAAGCTTGTAAGCTCCTGGGTGCCTGCAAGCTGATTTTCAAATAAAAACGCCCAAAGGAAACTATTGTGGGGTAAAAAAGCATAAGAAATGTCATGCTGCACAACACCAAAAGATCCATCAAGCCCTGCATTCTGTCTCTGACAGTGGGCAATTTGGATCATTAGGATGTATTCTGTGGATCTTAAAGAATAGCTCTGCGTCTTGCAGTTCCCTCTCAGCAGCAACATTCTGAGATCTACTTGGATAATGATGGTTTATGGGCTTTTCCTTTAGGAACTTATTCCCAACACCTTTTATATCCAGTTATGTTAGATGCCTTGACCACATCCCCTGGCAAAACATTCCACAAATTGATTGTTCGTCAAGCGGAAAAATACTTACTACAATTTGTTTTAAATCTGCTACCTGTTAGTATCATGGTAGAGTTTGAAAGCATAAATAACCGTTCTGAGAGGACTTCAAAATAAAATCCCTCTGCATATTTTAACAGACCTCCCTAGCCCCACCGCCAGCAATACCTTTTTGTCCTGCAGAAATACCTTTGAAATCTGTCCAATGAAGGCTTTGTGTGTTCATTATTGTTCTTATCACTAACACTGAATACAGTGAAAATGTTTTTTTGAAGGTTAAGAAAGAGGTCACACGATGTTTTTGCTGTGTAGGCAATACCAGGAATGTCTACTGTCACCATTTTAGTGGAAGGGGTTTCTATAAGAATATGCAATAGCACCTGATGTAATAGACGGTAGTGTGTTTGACTCCCCACACAGCAGAATCTGAAGATGCATCGTGGGCAGACGCCAGAGGTCATCAACTTCAAGGCAATGGGCCACATCTTCTCCTTCAGTGGAAACATACTGTGCCAAGAAGGAGACAAGGGGAGAACAGTGAGTAAGACTGATCTTTTCAGAAGTGAACAAGAAGTCGCCCATCAGTAATACCATTCCAATTGCTACAGCCTGTATTAACGTATTTAACAGGTATCTGATATGCCACTGCTTCCAATAACAAATTACACTGCAGTGAGTCACAACTGGAAAGTTAACTGCATGGTAATAGACAAGTAAGACAATTTATCAAACACAAAATGCAAGGAAAAAACAAAAAGTCAAGGAATGCATGTAACAATAAATAATGAAATGACTAAAAACATATAATAGAGACTTCCGGTGACATCATTGACCCTCATGGACAGCTGAAAAAGAGCTCTGCTGTCAAAACCCACAAAAAGCAACAAAATCCCCTGAAAAAGCAGAAAGTATACCCAAGGGCAGGCAAGCATAAGTCCCAGAACCAGCATAAGGGGCTATGACGGTGTCAAGGAAAAAAACCACAGACATAAGAGAATATGCATACTTGGCAATACGCAGTGAGCAAAAAAAAGGAAAAAAAGCAGCAGGCGAGGTGGATCTGGAGCCTGAGACTGAAGAACTTCCCAGTGAATCAGAGGTGGTGCAGGGTAAGAGCGCCGTAGTACAAATTTCAAAAGAGCTGCGCTCAGATATGGTGGGATTCTGGGCAGATATGGAGGCGGCCATCATAGAATTCTGAGCTGATATACAAGAACTAGGTAAAAGAGTGGAGGATGCGGAGGGGCAAGTGGAGGAAATACAGTGAGTGAAATGAAGAAGTTAGTAAATATCCTGGAACAGTCTAAAGAGCATATTGAGCTCAAACGTGAGGATTTGGAGAACCGGGCTAGAAGACACAACTTAAGAATAAAGGGGGTACCGGAAAGTGAAGAGTACAGAGACTGCGAACAAACTACACGAGAAATATGCAAAGCTGTATTGGAAAGTTCAGAGGAAGGAGTAGATGCACTGGAAATTAAAATCGATAGGGCACATCTTACGCTAGGCCCAAGAAGAGGGGAAGCCCCACGGGATACAATATGCCTCCAAGACTTCAAAATTAAAGAAAAAATAATTACCAAGGTGAGAAGAGCAGGACAACTCGAATGGAGAGGACACAAAGTGGCAATATATGCAGATTTAGCTATGGCCACATTACAACGAAGGAGAAAATGGCGAGGATTCACAATGAGACTCCAGGAGGAGAACATTAAATATAAATGGTTATACCCGGCAGGCATCGCATTTACCAGCAATGGAACTACACGAAGAGCAACCACAGTGACACAGTTAGTAGCAGCAATGACGGAAGCAGGAATAACACACATACCGGAGACGGTAGAACTGAAGAAATCAGGAATTGGAAAAAAACAGCTGGCAAAAAGTGGAGAGTAAAGAGAGAAAAAGCAAACGAGTAATGCAAAAAAAAAAAAAAAAGGACATGGGATGGTTGTAAATAACACAGGTACACTAAAAAAATTTTTTTTTAAACTGCCTCTAATGTTTCGATTGATTTTTACGTTTTTTGGTGCGCTGAATCCAAATCTGGTAACCAATTTGCTCCATCACGTACAGATTTTTTGCTACATTGGGTTAGCAGTTTGAGGTGAACGTTTCAGATTGAGTGCGATCGAGATAAAAGTTTCTTGGATGAATTCTTTATACTAATTGTTTAGTAGTTATTCAAATAAGAATAAAGAAAATTGTAACAAGGCAGCACATAAGAATAGAGTAATGTCAACAAAACACACTGTGATGGTAGCAAAATTGTCTGCACTTAAAACAGCCACATACATGTGCACAAACATTGAGCATATAAGAGCGAGGTTAGACACAAAGCAAAGCAAAGAAATGTGCAAAAAATGTTCTACAGGTATGTATGTAAGAATAGAAAACGCAAACCGCACCATTGCAATACATGAAGACAAACACCCGATGGTGTGAAAATAAAATTCTAATAAATGAGATCCGACACTGTGGTAATAACTAGCAAATTTTTATTTCAAAGTTTAGTAAAAACACGATATTTGTCAACACAGTTTAGATTTTAAAGTCATTCTTGGGTCAATCAATCTCCTGGTGGGCCCGTTTCTTCTTCCCCCGAATGCTTCTCTTGGTGCGCTGCTTGGCGTATTTTTCATCTGGGGTTTCCCGCAGCAGCAACCAGCAGAAATCAGTCATCATAGTGGTGTTCCATCTTCCTTGGTACCTTCTCTCTGCGTCCTTGATGTCCTGGTGAAACCTTTCACCTTGTTCTTCACTGTACGCCCCCAGGTTTTCGGGAAAGTAGTTCACATGGGAGTGCAAGAAATGGACTTTCAGGCTCATGTTACAGCCTTGTTCTTTGAAGGCATTGAGCATCCTGGCAACAATATCCTTATAGTTCTCATCCCGCCTGTTCCCCAAGAATTTGAGAACAACATCCTTGAAGGAATCCCAGGCTTCTTTTTCCTTCTCAGACATCGTCTCAGCGAATGCTCCATCTGAAATGAGTTTCCTTATATCAGGGCCAACAAACACTCCTTCCTTTAGCTTTGCTTCAGAAAGTCGGGGGAACTTTGAGCAAAGGTACCGAAAGCACTCACCATCTTTTGGAAGGGACTTGATGAATTGCTTAATGAGACCCAACTTAATGTGGAGAGGTGGTAATAGAATTTTATCACGAGGTACCAAGCTCTCATGAAGAACATTTTTCTCACCGGTTCTCAAATACTCCCGAATTGGCCAGTCTTTTTTCCCCCAGTGTAGGTCGCGGGCCCGGCTATCCCACAAGCAAAGGAAGCAGGGATATTTGGTGAAACCGGATTGCTGCCCTAATAGCATGGATAGAATTTTAAAGTCTCCACAAATCATCCACTTATGCTCATCATAACGAATCTTCTGAAGAATCAGGGCTAAATTCTCGTATTTTTCTTGGAGAATAACAGAGTGAGCAATAGGAACTGAAGCAAATGTGTTGCCATTATGAAGAAGAACACCTTTTATGCTGTCTTTTGACGAATCAATGAACAGCCGCCATTCAGCAGGATCATACTTGAGTTTAAACTTTTCCATCACTCCGTATATATCGTTGCAAAATACCAAATCTTCCTCTTTGCTGAAATACTTCAAAAATTGTGTCTCGCGGTTGCGGTACCAATAAAAAGTTGTTCCTGGTGACAATAGATTTTTCTGTTTAAGCCGAGAACCTAGCAGTTGGGCAGCATCTTTTGGGAGTCCTAAATCCCGGACTAAATCATTCAATTCAGCTTGAGAGAAAAGTTCAGGTTTCGGATCTGGTTCAGTTTCAAACTCGGAAGTACTGGACTCATTGGGAAAAGCCATCTGATGAGTCTCATCATGATCAGAACCGTCCACACAAATATGATCCAAAGATTTTGGTGGTTCAGGCACAGGTACTTCGTTGCTATGAGGCATAGGCCTAATTGCTGAGGGAAGGTTGGGGTAACTTATTACGTTCTTATTTTTTAAGTTGTATCCCTTCACAATGCAAGAGCAATAATAGCAGTCACTGCTGTGGTCTTTGTTCACGCCGCATCATAGGTATTCCGAAACGAAATGCTTGTTTTTTACCTTTCATCCATAAGCGTAGATCTTCCTCACATGTCTTGCACACTTTGTGAGGAGCCCACGGTTTGTCTTGATCGCCTAACTTCAAACCGAAATAGGCGAAATATACTTTTTTAATAAATGCAGAAATGTTCCTCTGCCGCTTTTTCACGGTATATTCCCCACAAATAAAACAAAAACTGTCCGGAGAGTTGACGCAACCTCTGGCTCTTGGAGCCATCACAAATACACAGCACTGCAAACTACAACTGTAGTGAACCACTTCGGAATAAAGCTGGATTACGACTGAGCAAACAAAAGGTAATAATGAACTTGCAAGAAACTGAAATTTGACAGGAACGTTCATGTCGCAACCACCATGTTTGAGCGAGCGAACGAGGCGAGGCGAACAGGAAAGAACATGCGCCAGCGCGAGTACTGGATTTAGCCCCCCGCCTCCCAATTGTCCTGTTAATGTATAAAATGAATACAAAACACTCTAAAATATCATGAGGGAGTGTTTCTAGTTAGTTAACCATTACAACCTCTATTTTGGGCCAAGAAAATAAACTGCAGTCGGCTAAAAAGAAATTATGTGAACATTCCTTATATGGGTAAGAAATCTAATTTTGCAAGAAAACGTGACGTGATGGAACATTTTGGCTATTTTTCCTGGATTCAGCACCCCAAAATCTATAGGAATCAGTTGCAAAACTGGAGGCAGTTTTTTGGTAGTGTACCTGTGTAATTAGAGACATAATGCCAGGTAATGGAAGGAGGATGCATGGACTCCTGAGTTAAGTAGGGAAGGAAGTATAACCTGAAAAGTAAAAAGGGATGAAGGCAATAACAAAGTACAAGAAAAGAAGCTGAATGGAAAGACTGAGTGGATAATTTGAATGAGAGGCAAGGAGTAGATTAATGATAGTTCGGAGTAATTGAATGGGGGAGTTTAAGATAAGAGAGTCAATGATAAGTAACACGGGTAATGAGTGGGAGGGGGGAAGATGTCACCGAGGAAGGGAAAGCTACTAATTTGTAGCGTGAAGGTGGGGGGATGAAAAGGGAGGTTGAGGGGGGACTGGATCCTGTAGATGAAAAAAGAAAAAGGTACAGATATTTGGAATCATGGTGGATAAGCAAAACAAAACTGAAGAATGTAATATAGTAACCATTAATACTAAAGGCCTCAATTCATGGCATAAAAGACAAGCACTGTTAAAAGAGGGTTAACAGACTTCAAGCTGATATACTGCTAATACAAGAAACTCATTTAAAAATCACACAGGAAAAGTGGTTGGTTAGTAAAGACTATGATAAAGTGTATCTGGCCCATAATCGGGAATCTCCCAAAAAAAAAGGGGGGGGGGGGGTTTGGAATCCTTTTTACAAAAGGAGAGGTATTGGAAGAAGAACAATAGTGAGAGACACGGGGGGGGGGGGGGTAGATTCATATTGTAGCAGGGTAAAATAGCAGGAATGCCCATAACTGTAGGTAGTGTTTATGCGCCGAATATACAGCAAGGGGCGTTCTATGGGGAGTTATATGAAGTAGTAGAAGCACATATGCAAAACCCATTGATATTATGGGGGGACTTTAATGCCACCTTAAAACCCAGAATAGATACAATGGGGAGCAATAACAAAAGCAGCAAGGGAGTTGTAGCAGCTGATAAGCATGCAATAAATAATACCAGGAGTCAGTTCAAAGATCCAAGCCAATTTATTGTGCACAAGGCCCAGACAGTCAAACTTCAAAAAGGACTGAGCAAAGTTCTTACAGAAACATATTCATTTTATATATTTCTTTTCAGTTTGATACATGCAGACTTTCTATTGGTCCCAACGCCCCCTGTACCAGTCCAATCAGGGACCCTTTCTGGGCCTAGCACCCTGTTCCTCCTTCCCAGGCTATTCTAACAATGGTACAGTTTCTAGACATGGATACAATTCTACTGCAAGGTCATTTCTAAGCTCAGAGAATGTGAGAATGCAGAACACTGGAACATATCTATCATCAGCATTTTAATAAAGGATTCATACAAACTTATCAAAAGCAGTTTAAAGCGGATTCTCAAACTTCTACTGACTTTGGTCTTTCTCAGCACTATTAATCTCTGGTGGGGGTGGGGACTCAGGCCTAGCTTACAAGCCTCTCATACGTTTTCAGGCTATTATAGGCCATAGCCTACCACATTCCCCCCTTTGATTATTCTCAACCGCAAGTGAGAACCGCAAGTGAGAAAGGGTGAGAATCAAATCACATATTATACTCGTGTAACAGCATCATCTTGGGGTATAGGGTAATATTGCCACATAACTAAAACTTTTGTAGCTGCCTTCCGTTCTATAGTGCTATCAATGGCTGCTGGCTATACTCGACTTGTGATGAATCCAGGGTTCGAGTTTTGCAACTTTAACTGCAGTTGGGGTTAATAAGATAACAACATAAGGTCCCTTCCAATGCGGTATCAATGGTGTCTTTCTCCACTCTTTGATCCACACCGAGACTCCAGGCTTGAGAGGATGCAGGGGTTCTGTTAGATGGATGGGGCAGCTGATCTTGTATCCAGGTATGAAGACTCTGCAAAACAGAACTTAAAACCAATAGTTCTTATCTAGTAATTTCAGATCCAATCTGTTTCATATCTTCTTTTATTCCTTGTACAATAGGCAGGGGTCGCCTATACAGAATCTCAAAAGGGGAAACTCCTAAAGACTTAGTAGGGGCTAAGCATATCCCAAGAAGGGCTATAGGAAGAACCTGGGGCCACTTCAGGTGAACTTCTTGACAAAGTTTAGACAACTGAGATTTCAGGGTTCTATTCATACGTTCTACTTTTCCTAAATTCTGAGGTCTGTAGGCAGTATGCATCTGATAATGTCTGCTTCAAGTAAAAACCCTTTAACCCACACAGATAGCACACACTCATGATGACCTCACAGCTTATGTCCTTTCACTTCCATGTATATATATATATATATACATATATAAAATTGTATATAGTTTATTCTGTTCTGTATTATCTCACATTGTTTAGACTGTATATTCTATATATAATATGATGTTCCTTGTAAATATGTTCTGTTATAATATGACGTTCCCTGTAAAACAAACTTGCTTTGTTAATTATTGTTCACTGTGAACCGCAACTGAACTTTGGAAGATGCGGTATATAAATGTGTATAAAATAAATAAATAAAATAAATATCTCGGGGCCATAATTAATGGACTTGCCTCCTGAGGTTATCAACCCTCATTTTTTGTACAGGGCCCCATGTGTGTGCAAAGTTGTGAAGGCATACTTGGAATCTGTGTATACACATTTAGACGGAGCCCTTTTCCTATTGTCAGTGCTCTAGTGAGAGCTATCAGTTCAGCTTTCTGTGCTGATGTCCCCGGGGCCAGAGCTGAGGACTCAACTACCAGATCAAGGGTCACCACTGCATACCCGGCACAACGATGTCCATTGATGACGAGACTGCTTCCATCCACAAAGAAAGTCCGTTCTGGATTCTCCAAAAGGAACATCAGTCAAATCTAGGCGACTTGAGAATACAGTGTCCATAATTTCTAAACAGTCATGATCAGGGGGGCCAGGACCAATTGGGAGCAACGTAGCAGGATTCAGAGTTTGACTGACCTTCAATTGCAATCGTGGATTCTCACACAGCATACTCTGATACTTCATCATTCGTGAATTCGTGAGCCAGAAATTCCCTTTGTGTTCCATGAGGGTCAGAACAGAATGTGGCACAGTAACTTGAAGATTCTGTCCCAGAGTGAGCTTGTCTGCTTCGCTCACTAGAAGGGCTGTAGCTGCAACAGCTCTCAAACAAGGGGGCCAGCCTTTTGCAATCACATCCGTTTTGACAAATAGGCTATTGGCCGTTGCCAAGATCCAAGAGATTGAGTCAGCACCCCTAGAGCATTTCCTTGTGACTCATGAACATAGAGACGGAAAGGTTTCTGGACATCTGGTAGACCCAGAGCTGGTGATGACATCAGAGCGGCTTTTGGTGACTTGATACAATGGCTTTGCCAACAGAACAAAATTGGGGATCCATATGCAACAGTACCCGGCGGCCCCCAGGAAGGCTCTTACTTGCCTCCTGGTGGTTGGAGTGGGAATACTGCATACAGCTTCTTTGCGTTCCGGTCCCAAGCGTCGAATTCCGCTAGACAACTGGAACCCTAGATATTTAACTTCAGTTTGACATAATTGCGCCTTGGCTCTTGAGACTTTGTATCCAGCCTCGTTTAGAAGGTGCAAGAGTTCACTGGTGGCTTGTAGTGTCGTGAAGTGCAAGGTTCAGAACCGATGGAAACAGAGGTTTCTGTGGAAAATGAAACCAAAGCTGTCAGTGCTGAGTCAAGCATGGAGGGTTGGCATGGAAACCATAAACAAACCTCGTCACAGAGGGCTAGGGAACGCCCATCCCCTGAGCTAGCTCCTACCTCATCAGGGAACTGTGAACACCTGGGGGGAGGTGTGGCTCAATACAACGGGGGAAGGAAGCTAGATAAAAACCCTCTAGTAAAAAGAAGAGGGGAGACAGAGACGGAGACAGACACAGACACGGGCAAAGATACGAGCAGAGACAAGGGGAGAGTCTCAGATGGAAGCTCAGTCTCCGACACGGAGAGAGACACAGCAAGCGTGGGGAAAGGTAAAAGAAATCCCAATCCTAGTTGGAGATACTCTTCAAAGGACAAGAGCTGTGTAGGACATTCAGGTCCAGGACACAGGGAGCAGTGCTTAAACGTAGGAGGCACAGAGGATTTCTATTGCTCAGGAAGCAAGGACATTTATGCTGAAAAGCAGAAAAGACAGCCACGCTGGGTTCACAAAAGGCAGACTCCAGGTAAAGTCAATTTCCCTGATTATAAATATATATCAGGAGGGGGAGAGGAGTTTTGTTTTCCGTGTGGTAGCCAAGGGAGAATCCTGAGAGGAAGTAGTGTTAAAAGCAAAGGAAGAATTCCATGTTATAAAGCTGAAGAGGGAAACGTATTACCCTTTAACTACAGAGAGCTGTTTGCACCTGAGAGCAAGCATTTAGACTCACCAAGCAGGTTGGGGGAAGGAAACCCTGTGAGTGAAAGAGAACAGTTTGCCTGGCAAAGAGAAGAACCTGTTCTAAAAGGTTTCCAGGAAGAAACTGACTGTATGCACTGGGACCCATATCAACCTCCTGAGTCAGAATATATGATGGACTGTTCTTATATGGTGGCGGATAATGTGCAGTCTCTGTGCTGAATATATTGGCTTTTACTAAGGAGAAAGAAACAGCCAAAAGAAACATTTTGGAAGGAACTGTTTATTGTTTTGGTTTTGTATAACAGCTGAAAGTAAGCAATATTTTTGTTATCACTGGAAGTATAATTTCGTTGTAAATAGTCCTTATTCTTGGTCTTCAACATCTAACCCCGGGAGGGGAAATAAATCCTAATTTCCTTAAACCACTCGTGCACAACGTGTACTCATTTTCATGGTTGGTGGACTACATTACCCAGGAGGCCTTTCTACACCTCCATTTTAAGTTTTACCACCAAAGAAACACAACTACCCACTTGCCCTACCTATGCTAATTACCTCTGGGAGGGTGAGTGGTGACAGTAGACATTCACTTTCTGAATTTGTGGCTATGAGCAGGTCGTCCACGTACTGAAGAAGAACCCTTTGTCCTGGGTTCACAGAGTAACTCGAGAGATCTTGATTTAAAGCAGCACTGAAGAGAGTAGGTGAATTCTTGAATCCTTGGGGTAATCGAGTCCAGGTGAGTTGGCCCCGCCTTCCTGTTGTGGGGCCTTGCCATTCAAAAGCGAACAAAAGTTGACTGGTGGGTAGGCGTATGCAGAAGGCGGCATCTTTCAGGTCCAGGACAGTGAAATGAGTAGCCTCAGCGGGAATCAGTCCCAAGAGAGTATAAGGATTTGGTACCACTGGGTGTATAGTTTCAGCTGCATCATTTACCCACCTCAGATCTTGTACTGGGCGGTAATCCCTTGTCCCAAGTTTCTTGACTGGGAGAAGGGGGTATTCTAAGGTGACTGGCACTCCTTGAGAAGTCCATACTTCAGCAGTTTCATCAGATAGCAGTGGATACCTTCAATGGCTGGTCGAGGAAGAGGATACTGCTTTACATGCACTGGTTCTGCTCCTGGCTTGAGGGTGACAATGACAGGGGCTATGTTCTTCGCTAGGCCAGGTGGATTATCTTCTGCCCATACTTCAGGCGGGGCTAAAAGGTTGGTGGGTATACAGGAACTAGCTGGCTTGGTTGGAGATACATTATAGAACCGCCATTCTTCTTCTCGGGGAACAGTCAGCACCATCAATCCAGCAGGCTTTGAATTCACAGTCATTTGCATTTCTTCTCCTTCAGCGAAAGATATTTGCGCCTGGAGCTTGGCAAGCATATCTCGGCCCAAGAGTAGAATAGGGCATTCAGGCATATACAGGAACCAGTGCGCTATTTTCTGTCCCCCTAGTTCACACATGCGGTTCTGCAGGAATGGCTTAGTGGCCCTAGCCCCAGTAGCTCGGACAATGGTGATGCATCAAGAAGACAAAGGGGCTACTGGCTTTGCCACCACTGAGTGTTCTGCTCCTGTATCCACCATAAAATCCATATATTGGTCCCCTATTTTCAAACTGACCATAGGCTCCTGGGGACCCAGGGTGAACTTGGAGCCCGGTCTGGCCTAGTCTTCATCCATGTCATAGCCTGTTGCAACTGCCACTCCCTCAATAGCTTCTTCCCTCCCTCGCTGGAACTGTGCTCGGGTCATTCCTCCACGACTCTGAAATCGACCTCCTGTTCTCCAGGGACTCCCTCCTCCCCTCCTGGGGATGGAGTCAAGATGCGGGCATTCACTTCTCCAATGTCCTTCTCTGCAATGGGCACACTGATTCGCACCCAGTGGGATCCAATTTTTTTCACGACCCCTTCCACGTCCTCTGCTCCTTCGATTAGGAAAACCTCCTTTACGTCATTCAATTAAAGCGGCAGCAAGAAGATCTGCTTTCTTCTTCATTTGACGTTCACTTTCTCTGTTACGTTCATTTTCACGATTCACAAACACTTTCTGAGCAACTTCCATTAACTGGGCTGTATTTATGCCCGCAAATCCATTCAGTTTCTGTAATTTTTCGTCTTATATCTTTCTGGGACTGACTGACAAAGGCTGCATTTACCATACACAAATTCTCCTGGGCTGCTGGATCCTATGGGGTATACAATCTATAGGCTTCAGACAACTGCTCATGAAAGGCCACTGGGTTCTCATTCGGACCCTGGATAACTTCTGATACCTTCCCGATATTCATAGCTTTCTGGCCTCCCTTTTTCAGGCCCTGTATCATTTAGGATAAGTATACCAGGTACTTGACGCAATGGCATAAGGTTACCATCCCTTTGACTTGCTGTTGTACTTCTGAAAGTATAAGGTGGTCTGGATTGTTGAAATTCTGCTCCCCGGCTTTGGCTGCCTGCAGTAAGTGACTCCCAACTGGCAAATGAATCCCTGCTGGCAGTGTCATCGGTGGACTGTGGCCCTCACGAGGCACTCTGAACTGAGCCAGGGCCTCCAGTCAAGAGGGAGTGTGCGTCCTCCTGCTGCAGAGGTGGCTGGTGAATTACTTGGGGTACATCTGCAGGGAGGTGTCCCCCCCTGCCCCAGGCTCTGCCCGGGGTGGTGGCAGAGCTGAGGGGACTGGCCTATAAAGATACTGGGACGGACAGAGTGGAATGTCTGGAGATTCTGGGGCAGAATAAACGGGCAGCTTTTTTTTTTTTTTAAAAAAGATCCAGACTTCCGGTCCCCCCTCCCTTGTGGTTGCTACTAATCTCCTACACTGTTCCTCATAGCAACGCTTTATCCAGGAGGGTTTTTTTTTCCACAAACACTTAACCAGGAATCTATATAGGGGAATTGATCAGGGAACATTTTCTGTACAACCTGATAAACACAGGAAACTATACTAATATCAAAGGTGCCCTCACGGGGGCCATGAAGTGACCAACACTGGCCACTCCCTTTCACAGAGCATTCCTAATGGGGACGGAGACATTTTAATTCCGTAGTCTCCAGCATATCCCTTGCTAAAATTCCTAGTCATGCATTTCAACAGAATCTGCGTGGACTCCGACACCCCCCCCCCCCCATGATGACGTACTTGATAACAGACAGAGGGGGTGGGCAGTCAGGCTGCATTTTCCTGAGGACTATGAGTCAGAACTATGCAACAATATTAAACAAAGGGTAGGCAGAAAACATAAGCTTAGAATGGTTGTAATAAGCATAATGGATGTGTGTGCTCATTCTAAATAGGAACAATTTAGATAAAGTAAAACTATTATTTTGCAACATGTTATAACAACAATCCCAATAGAAAGAACTATGGCTCCTAACATGACGGCCACATATCTGTTACGTATGACTAGAGTAAAAATCTCAATAGCATACGCAGTCAAAACCAAATATATATATCAGGAATTAAAATTCAAGCACGATTAACTCCTCATTCACTCAGGATTTAAATCACTTTCAAATCGCAATCTGGTAACTACTGGCTCGGGATGCTTCATAGTCCTGTCAGGGTTCTTAACCTCTACTTTGTAGGTCAAAGGAAAAACAAAAGCAGTTTCCTTAATTTCTCTATCATTTCTATTTGGACCATTACAGTGTTTGCTGAAGACTGAAACATAAAAAAACACAAGACAAGGCTAAGCCCACAAATGCATTATACCTAACAGCCTATCTGATCAGGTATTTCTTTTTAAGGAGTCTCACCCTGCACACTAAAAACTGAACTAAACCCTTCCCCCTGGATAGTTCTGAAAGGTAACATATCATAACAAGTAATACTAGCTCTACAGAATCCTCCTCACTTGGTCCGTACTCGATATTTACTTGAACAGTTGAGGAGCTCGAAGGGGGTTAATAAGAACTCAACCCTTTCCAGGCTGAGCCCAAAACTGTCGGGATCCAAAATTCTGACTAAATATTCCTACCAAATGATATATAATACATGACCATAGCAGAAGGAACATCACTATTAGAACATATTGAATAAAACAGGTACAATTTTCCTGAAATAAGCACAAATTAACCCAGCTGCAGAATGTGGATTAAAAATTGAAAGTAAGCCTTCAAAGGGTTAAAGGATACTAAACACTCCTTTCTACGGGCTGTGTGAAAGACACGCCCCTTCTCTCTCTGCTTGCTAGAGACTTGCTGTGCTGAAAAAAAAACCTGAAATCAGTGAGACAGCTGTCTTTGTACTTAAAAGTGACTCCTGAGTTGGTTTTTCCTTCTTCTTTCTTCTTTTCTTAGTACTATTCCTTAATCAGTAAATTGTTTCACAAATTACCCAACAGAATAATCTTACATTATACCAGAAGGGAAACCCGCGGTTTCAACAGATAACAAAAATCAGATACAAACAACAAACAGTAAGGACAACGGAACAATGGGGGAGACAAACACCAAACGTTTCCTCCTTTTCGCGACCTGGGCGCGGTCGCCCAGCCAGGAACTGCGCTACTCAGGAGTCCGCTCTCACGTGGTCTGTATTCATGACCTCTCAGTCACGCAGACAATCATGCCAGCAACAAGAAATTATTTTTCAAATGCCCAAGGTTTTACTGACTAACTGACTATCCCAACCAAAGGGTGGGTGGCTTCAGCTCCCGCTAACCCTTATGCTGAGCGTACTAGGACCGCCTTATAAGAGGTGATCAAGCTCTCTCGTCTTTGCGCACTTATGCAAGACGTTCCCAGTTAGTCTATACCAAATTTGTCTCACAAACTCATGCAAGACTTTCCCCAGGCTTCACTGACTATCCCAGTCTTGCATACTCATGCAAGGCTTTCCCCAGGCTGCACTGACTCAAATGCACAAGGTTTTCTACTCACCGGATCCGGTTCCCGATACCAAACCAGTTCATGGGTTGGATCCTGGACTCCCCTCGGGTTCGGGGGTGTTGGCCAGCTGGACCCAGTGGTCCGCCGAGGCAAGGCGGAACCCTCCCCGATACAAGAGGCCCAGTGGCGCCTGAGGTTTCTCCTGCGGTCGGACAGACACGGTTCCAACCGGGCCAAACCTGGAGGCGAAAGTACGTGGTATATTCACTTGAATACCATCCACTACTCGCACATTCCCGGCCAAGGCACCAAGAATATGTAGCAGCTGATAAGCATGCAATAAATAATACCAGGAGTCAGTTCAAAGATCCAAGCCAATTTATTGTGCACAAGGCCCAGACAGTCAAGCTTCAAAAAGGACTGAGCAAAGTTCTTACAGAAACATATTCATTTTATATATTTCTTTTCAGTTTGATACATGCAGACTTTCTATTGGTCCCAACGCCCCCTGCACCCGTCCAATCAGGACCCTTTCTGGGCCTAGCACCCTTCCCAGGCTATTCTAACAATGGTACAGTTTCTAGACATGGATACAATTCTACTGCAAGGTCATTTCTAAGCTCAGAGAATGTGAGAATGCAGAACACTGGAACATATCTATCATCAGCATTTTAATAAAGGATTCATTCAAACTTATCAAAAGCAGTTTAAAGCGGATTCTCAAACTTCTACTGACTTTGGTCTACTCAGCACTATTAATCTCTGGTGGGGGTGGGGACTCAGGCCTAGATTACAGGCCTCTCATACGTTTTCAGGATATTATAGGCCATAGCCTGTAGCAGGCTATGGCCTAGAGTAGTCTGCAAATATGAAAGGCCTGTAAGTTAGGCCTGGATCCCAACCCCCATTATAGCTAGAAAAGAACCAAAAATCTGTGAAAAATGAGAAAATTGTTTTAAACTGCTTAATAAGAAGTTTTACATGAATTCATAAGTCTTTCATTATTCTCTTGTGTGCAAAAGAAAGAAATGTTTCAATACATGCATTCCTGGAAATAGAGACGACCTTGCAGTAGAGAAGTATCAAACCTAGAAACTGAACCATTGTTAGGACAGTCCTAAGGGAGGGAGCTGGGTGCTAGTCCCAGGAGGGATCTCTGATTGGACAGGTGCAGGGGGCGTTGGAACCAATAGGAAGTTTGCATGTATCAAGCTGGAACCAATAGAAAGTTCTCATGTATCAAACAGAAGAAAAGGTATAAATGAGTATGTCTCTGTAAAATCTTTGCTCAGTTCCTTTTGAAGCTTTGACTAACTGAGCCATGTGCACAATAAATTGGCTTGGATTTTTTGAACTGACTCCTGGTTTTATTTATTGCATGCTTATCAGCTGCTACATATTCTTGGTGCGTTGGCTGGGAATGTGCGAGCAGGGGATGGTATGCAAGTGAATATACCATGACTTCTCGCCTCAAAGGTTTGGTCCGGTTGGAACCATGTCTGTCCGATCGCAGGGGAATTCTCAGGCACCGCCGATCCCTTTGTATCGGAAAGGGTTCCGCCTTGCCTCGGCAGGCCACTGGGTCCAGCTGGCCAACACCTCAGAACCCGAGGGGAGTCCAGGATCCAACCCAAGAACTGGTTTGGTATCAGGAACTGGATCCAGTGAGTAGATATTTTCTTGTTTAGAAGTCAGTGCAGCCTGGGGAAAAAGTCTTGCATAAGTATGCGCAAGACTGATTTGGTATAGACTAACTGGGAAAATCTTGCATGGGTATGCGCGAGACAAGAGAGCTTGATCACCTCTCATAAGGGCGGCCCTAGTAGACCCCACATGAGTATGCACGGGGGGAAGCCATCGACCCTTCTTGTTTGGAATAGTCAGTTAGTCAGAAAACCTGGGCACTTGAAAAATGATTTTTGTGATAATATGATTGCCTGTGTGATTGAGAGGTCTTGAAATACAGACCGAGCGAGAGTGGACTTCTGAGTACCACAGTTCCTGGCCAGGCGACTGCGCCCAGGTCGCGAAAAGGAGGAAGCGTTTGGTGTTTGTCTGTCCTTACTATGTGTTTGTTATGTGTTTTTTTTGTATCTGATTTCTGTTATCTGTTGAAACCGCGAGTTTCCCTTCTGGTATAATTTGAGATTATTATGTTGAGTAATTTGTGGAACAGTTTACCGATTAAGAAATTGTATTAAGCAGAAAAGAAGACAGAAGGAAACAAACTCAGGAGTCACTTTTTCAGTAAAGAAGCTGTCTCATTCATTCCTGTTTTTTCCTTCCGCACAGCCTGAAACTGGCTAGCGGAGAGAGAAGGGGCGTGTCTGGAGAAAGGAATGTGTAATATCTTTTAACCCTGTGAAGGCTTAATCTCAACACTCTGCAGCTGGGTTAATTTGTGCTTATTTCAGGAAAATTGTACCTGTTTTATTCAATATGTTCTAATAGTGATGTTCCTTCTGCTATGGTCATGTATTATATATCATTTAATAAGAATGTTTAGTCAGGATTGTGGATCCCGACAGTTTTGGGCTTAGCCTGGAAAGGGTTAAGTTCTTATTAACCCCTTTCGAGTTCCTGTACTTGTACGGACCAAGTGAAAAGGATTTCTGTAAAGCTATAGGTATAATGCATTTGTGGGCTTAGCCTTGTCTTGTGTTTCTTATGTGTTCAAATCTTCAGCAAGCACTGTAATGGTTCAAACAGAAACTGCTTTTGTTTTCCCTTTGCCCTACGAAGTAGAGGTTAAGAACCCTGACAGGACTATGAAGCATTCCGAGCCAGTAGTTACCAGATTGCAAAGTGATTTAAATCCTGAGTGAATAAGGAGTTCATCGTACTTGAATTCTAGTTCCTGATATACTGCGGCAAGCACCTCATAGAAGACATACTTATTGTTAATAAAATCAAAAAAGGAAGAAAAAGGGGTGTATATGTATTCTAGATATCCACCCACTTTATGAAAAAAGTATCCGGAATGTCTTGTGAATATCTGCTTCCTAAACTGTAAGATTTAAAGTAATTTCTTTTGCAGAGACATTGTTCCGCTTAAATGCTGATTACGGCTGGCAGTTAGTTTCCATGCTAAGTAATTTCATTCCAGTCATACGTAACAGATATGTGGCCGTCATGTTAGGAGCCATAGTTCTTTCTATTGGATTTGTTGTTATAACATGTTGCAAAATAATAGTTTTATATTTTAAGGACTTTATCTAAATTGTTTTTATTTACAATGAGCACACACATCCATTATGTTTAGTCCATAAGAAAATGCAGCCTGACTGCCCGCCCCCTCTGTCTGTTGTCAAATACGTCACCATGGGGGGGGGTCAGAGTCCACGCAGATTTTGTTGAAATGTATAACTAGGAATTTTAGCAAGGGCTTTGCTGGAGACTACAGACTTAAAATGTCTCCGTCCCTATTAGAAATGCTCTGTGAAAGGGGGTGGCCAGTGTTAGCTACTTCATGGCCCCGTAGTTTCCCGTGTTCATCAGATTGTACAGAATATGTTCCCTGATCAGTTCCCCTACATAGACTCCTGGTTGAATGTTTGTGAGGGAAAAAAAAAACAAAAAACCTGCCCGTTTATTATCTTTATAGGCCAGTTCCCTCAGCTCTGCCACCACCCCGGGCAGAGCCTGGGGTAGGGGGGGACACCTCCCTGCAGATGTACCCCAAGTAGTTCACCAGCCACCTCCACAGCAGGAGGACGTACACCCCCTCTTGACCGAAAGCCCCGGCACAATTTAAAGTACTCCGAGTGGGCCACAGTCCACCGATGACACTACAAGCAGGGATTCATTTGCCAGTTCAGGGTCACTCACAGCCAGCGCCCGAGAACATGAAGTGGAACCCAGACAGTCCCGATTGCCGTATACCTTCAGAAGTACAACTACCAGTAAAAGGGAGGGTCACGTTATCCCACTGCGCTAGGTCCACCCATGCGATCCAGCAGCCCAGGAGAATTTGTGTATGGTAGATGCAGTTTTTGTCAGTCAGTCCCAGAGAGATGTAAGACGAAAATTACAGAAAATGAATGGATTTGCGGGTATGAATACAGCACAGTTAATGGAAGTTGCTCAGAAAGTTTTTGTGAATTGTGAAAATGAATGTGACAGAGAAAGTGAACATAAGATGAAGAAGAAAACAGATCTTCTTGCTGATACTTTAGTTGAATGACGTGGAGGTGGTTTTCTAATCGAAGGAGCAGAGGAAGTGGAAGGGGTCGTAAAAATGATCGGCCCCCACAGGGTGCGAATCAGTGCACCCATTGCAGAGAAGAAGGACATTAGAGAAGTGAATACCCGCATCTTGACTCCACCCCCAGGAAGGGAGGAGGGAGCATTTGGAGAACAGGAGGTTGATTTTAGAGTCATGAAAGAATAAACCGAGCACAGTGTTCCAGCAAGAGAGGGAAGCAGCTATAGAGTGAGTGGCAGCCGAAGAGGGGTACAGCATGGATGAAGACTAGGCCAGACCGGGCTCCAAGTTTCCCTGGGTCCCCAGGAGCCTATGGTCAGTCTGAAAATAGGGGACCAATATATGGACTTTATGGGGGATACAGGAGTAGAATACAAAAGCCAGTAGCCCCTTTGTTTTCTCGATGCATCACCAATGTCAGAGCTACTGGGGCTAAGGCCACAAGGCCTTTCCTGCAGAACCGCATGTGTGAACTAGGGGGACAGAAAATAACGCACCAGTTCTTGTATATGCCTGAATGCCCTATTCCACTTTTGGGCCGAGATCTGCTTGCAAAGCTCCAGGCACAGATATCCTTTGCTGAAGGGGGAGAAATGCAAATGACTGTGAACCCAAAGCCTGCTGGATTGATGGTGCTGACTGTTCCCCGAGAAGAAGAGTAACGGTTCTATAGTGCATCTCCAATCAAGCCAGCTAGTTCCTGTATACCCACCAACCTTATAGCCCCACCTAAAGTATGGGCAGAAGATAATCCACCTGGCCTAGCGAAGAACATAGCCCCTGTCATTGTCACCCTCAAGCCAGGAGCAGAACCAGTGCATGTGAAGCAGTATCCTCTTCCCCGACCAGCCATTAAAGGAATCCACTGTCATCCAATGAAACTGTTGAAGTACGGACTTCTCAAGGAGTGCCAGTCACCTTGGAACACCCCCTTCTCCCAGTTAAGAAACCTGGGACAGGGGATTACCACCAAGTACAAGATCTGAGGCGAGTGAATGATACAGCTGAAACTATACACCCAGTGGTACCAAATCCTTATACTCTCTTGGGACTGATTCACTGTCCTGGACCTGAAAGATGCTTTTTTCTGCATACGCTTAGCCCCCCACCAGTCAACTTTTGTTTGCTTTTGAATGGCAAGACCTCACAACAGGAAGGCGGGGCCAACTCACCTGGACTTGATTACCTCAAGGATTCAAGAATTCACCTACTCTCTTCAGTGCTGCTTTAAATCAGGATCTTTCAAGCTACTATGTGAACCCAGGAGAAAGGATTCTTCTCCAGTATGTGGACAATTTGCTCATAACCACCAACTCAGAAAGTGAATATCTACAAGCCACCAGTGAACTCTTGCACCTTTTTAATGAGGCTGGATACAAAGTCTCAAGAGCCAAGGCGCAATTATGTCAAACAAGTTAAATACCTAGGATTCCAGTTGTCCAGCGGAATTCGACGCCTGGGACCAGAACGCAAAGAAGCTGTATGCAGTATTCCTACTCCAACCACCAGGAAGCAAGTGAGAGTCTTCTTGGGTGCCGCAGAATACTGTCGTATATGGATCCCCAATTTTGCGCTGCTAGCAAAACCATTGTATCAAGCTACCAAAGGAATGGAAAAGTCTCCATTGGAATGGGGACTTGAACAGGATGCAGCCTTTCGATCTTTGAAAACCGCTCTGATGTTATCACCAGCTCTGGGTCTACCAGATGTCCAGAAAACCTTTCAGTCTCTATGTTCATGAGTCACAAGGAAATGTTCTAGGAGTGTTGACTCAATCTCTTGGATCTTGGCAACGGCCAGTAGCCTATTTGTCAAAACAATTGGATGTAGTTGCAAAAGGCTGGCCCCCTTGTTTGAGAGCTGTTGCAGCTACAGCTCTCCTAGTGAGCAATGCAGACAAGCTCACTTTGAGACGGAATCTTCAAGTTACTGTACCACACTCTGTTCTAACCATTATGGAACACAAAGGAAGTTTCTGGCTCACAAATTCACAAATGTTGAAGTATCAGAGTATGTTGTGTGAAAAACCCCAGGTCAGTCAAGCTTTGAATCCTGCTACGTTGTTACCAGTTGGTCTTGACCCCCCCCCCCCTGATCATGACTGTCTAGAAACTATGGACACTATATTCTCAAGCCGCCCGGATTTGACTGATGTTCTTTTGGAGAACCCTGAACGGACTTTCTTTGTAGATGGAAGCAGGCTTGTCATCATTAATGGACATTGTTGTGCCAGATATGCAGTGGTGACCCTTGATCTGGTAGTTGAGTCCTCAGCCCTGGCCCCAGGAACTTCAGCACAGAAAGCTGAACTGATAGCTCTTGCTAGAGCACTAACAATAGGAAAAGGGGCTCTGTCTAAATGTGTACCCAGATTCCAAGTATGCCCTTACAACCTTGCATGCACATGGGGCCCTGTACAAAGAATGAGGGTTGATCACCTCAGGAAGCAAGTCCATTAAGTATGGCCCTGAAATATTGACATTATCAGATGCATACTGCCTACAGATTTCAGAATTTGGGAAAAGTAGAATGTATGAGTAGAACCCTGAAATCTCAGTTGTCCAAACTTTGCCAAGAGGTTCACCTGAAGTGGCACCAGGTTCTTCCTATAGCCCTTCTTAGGATATACTTAGCCCCTGCTAAGTCTTTAGGAGTTTCCCCTTTTGAGATTCTGTATGGGCGACCCCTGCCTATTGTATAAGAAATATAGGGAGATATGGAACAGATCTGAAATTACTAGACAAGAACTATTGGTTTTAAGTTCTGTTTTGCAGAGTCTTCATACGTGGGTACAAGACCAGCTGCCCATCCATCTAACAGAACCCCTGCATCCTCTCAAGCCTGGAGTCTCGGTGTGGATCAAAGAGTGGAGAAAGACACCGTTGGCACCGCATTGGAAGGGACCTTATGTTGTTATCTTGTTAACCCCAACAGCAGTTAAAGTTGCAGAACTTGAACCCTGGATTCATCACAGTCGAATAAAGTCAGCAGCCATTGATAGCAATGTAGAAAGGAAGGCAGCTACAAAGATATTAGCTATGTAGCAATATTACCCTATACCCCAAGGTGATGCTTTTACACCAGTGTAATATATGATCTAATTAATGAGTGATTTAATTCTCACCCTTTCTCACTTGCGGGTGAGAATAATCAAAGGGGGGAATGTGGCAGGCTATGGCCTAGAGTAGTCTGCAAATATGAAAGGCCTGTAAGTTAGGCCTGGATCCCAACCCCCATTATAGCTAGAAAAGAACCAAAAATCTGTGAAAAATGAGAAAATTGTTTTAAACTGCTTAATAAGAAGTTTTACATGAATTCATAAGTCTTTCATTATTCTCTTGTGTGCAAAAGAAAGAAATGTTTCAATACATGCATTCCTGGAAATAGAGACGACCTTGCAGTAGAGAAGTATCAAACCTAGAAACTGAACCATTGTTAGGACAGTCCTAAGGGAGGGAGCTGGGTGCTAGTCCCAGGAGGGATCTCTGATTGGACAGGTGCAGGGGGCGTTGGAACCAATAGGAAGTTTGCATGTATCATGCTGGAACCAATAGAAAGTTCTCATGTATCAAACAGAAGAAAAGGTATAAATGAGTATGTCTCTGTAAAAACTTTGCTCAGTTCCTTTTGAAGCTTTGACTAACTGAGCCATGTGCACAATAAATTGGCTTGAATCTTTTGAACTGACTCCTGGTTTTAATTTATTGCATGCTTATCAGCTGCTACAAGTCTACCACAGAGTAAGCAAGAAGTTAGGGAAATTATTACATAAACTAGGCACTGTAGATGTTTGGAGATATCTCCATGGCAACAAGAGAGAATATACACACTATTCATATCCACACAAAACCTACAGCAGACTAGATATGGTATGGGTAAATGGAAGGATAGTAGAGCATGTAAAATGAGTGGATATTGGACCCATAATTTGGACAGACCACGCACCTGTGGAGATTATATTGAATATTCAAATAAAGGGGGGAGGCCTGCGTTTCTGGAGGTTAAATGAATCCCTCATAGAAGAAGAAGTGGGGCTTCACCATATCAAAAAAACTATAAATGAGTACATACAGCATAACAACAATGAAGAGGTGGGACCAGTAGTATTATGGGATGGACTGAAAGAGGTGGTGAGGGGGCACTGTATAGCTATGGCAGTTAGGTGGAAGCATTAAAAAGAACAAAAAGGAACGAGAGCTAACATCCCAGTTGAGGCAAGAAGAGAAAAATCATAAACAGAAAGGCGGAAAAAGGAGGCTACAGCGTACATCTCTCCCCTGGACAGATCATTTTCACCTCACACTATCCTGCTCCTTCTCCGGTGCTCTACCTCCCGCTTCTTCCACCACCTCCCCATCATCATCTCCATTGAGATTGTCTCGGGCTCTTACTCCCCTCACCCTACAAAAGTTTCCTCCTGTCTCCGAGCTTTTACCTGCTGACTTTCCACTCCTTTCCCCTAATTCCCAGGCTACCCTTTGGTCTTCTACTCTCTCCACTACTCTTGACCTTCTAGCCCCCCTGCGTCCCCGCCCATCTCGCCGGCGCCCTTCCCATCCCTGGTACCACAGCGGTCTCCGGCTGCTACGTTCTCACCTTCGGAGGGCCGAGCAGCTATGGCGCAAATCCCCTTCCCCTGCCCATTTATCAACTTTCAAATCCCACCACTCTTTCTACCATGCTCAGCTTCATTCTGCTAAACGGGACTACTTCTCTACTACTATCTCACATGCTTCTAACCAGACTCGACATCTTTATTCTACTTTTCGCTCTCTCCTCTCTCTACATGCCTCATCATCCCCTCCTGCTACTCAGTCCTCTCCATCCCCATCTCAATTAGCTTCTTTCTTTGTCTCTAAGGTCATTTCATTGAGGGACCAGCTACCCTCATGTCCTGCCCCTATTACTTTCCCTCCCCCTGTTCCCTCAACTCTCTCATTTTTGGGCTGCCTTTTCTCCTATCTCTGCGTCTGAACTTCACCATCTCCTTTCTTCTTCTAAGAAAACTTCCTGCCCACTTGACCCTATTCCTTCTTCTTGGCTCATCACTCCCTCGTTGGGTGCTTTTCCCTCTATTCTAGCTATGTTTAATTCCAGCCTATCCACAGGAATTTTCCCTAGCCCTTGGAAACACGCTTTGGTTCGTCCCATTCTGAAAAATCCTTCCCTAGATCCCTCTCTCCCTTCTAACTATCGCCCTGTTTCTAATCTTCCTTTCTTATCTAAACTTCTGGAAAAATTTGTGTTCGCTCAACTCTCTCATCACCTTGATTCTACTAATTTTCTTCACCCCCGTCAATCTGGGTTCTGCCCCGGGCATAGTATTGATACTGTTCTTCTAGCTTTCACTAATGCACTGCATGCAGCTCACGATCGCGGTGATATCTCGGTGGCGGTTGCTTTAGACCTCTCTGCGGCTTTTGACTTGGTAGATCACTCTCTTCTTCTTCACCGTCTTCGGGAAGCTGATCTCTGCAGTATGGTTCACCACTGATTCCACTCTTTTCTTTCTTCCCGTTCTTGTGCAGTTCTCTCTTCTTCACCTACTCTCCCTTCCTCGGACTCACAGCACCTTCCCTGTGGCGTTCCTCAGGGTTCTGTCCTTGCTCCTCTCCTTTTCAACCTTTTCTTGGCCCCTCTTGCTCTTCTTATACAGCAGTCAGGTATTTCGGCTTTCTTCTATGCTGACGATATTCTTTTACTTCACCACACATCTCCTTCCTCTCCCGATCTTTCCTCTCTTAACTCTTGTCTCACATCTGTCGCCAACTGGCTCACATCTAATTGTCTTCATTTGAATCTTACTAAAACTCTTGCTATATGGTTCACCCACGGTGGCCCTTCCCCCTCATTAGCCCCTTCTTTCTCTGATTCTCCGGTCCCACTAGTTTCCACTTTTCGATATTTGGGTGTTCACTTTGACTCGGACCTTTCCTTCTGTACACATATTTCCCATATCACTAAAACCTCATTCTTTCTTCTTCGACAAATTCGCTCAGTTCGCCCTTTCCTCTCTCCCTCAGCCCTGACCACATTGGTCTTATCTCTTGTAATGTCTCGCATTGACTTTTCCAATTCCCTGTTCCTTGGTCTTCCCCAATATCAGGTATCCCAGCTTCAATGTATACAGAACACTGCTGCACGTCTTGTCACCCACTCTTCTCTTCGTGATCATGTCACTCCTTTACTTCTCCATCTTCACTGGTTGCCTGTTCCTTTCCGTCTCCAATTTAAGTTATTAATCTTACTACACAAAGTTTTCCACACTAGTACCCCTCCTTACTTGGCTGATCTTTTATCTTTTCACTCTCCTAGGTACACTCCCTGCTCTTTTCATCTTAATCGCCTTGCCCTCCCTTCCCCTGCTCGTGCCCGCTTACAGCTCACTCGTCTCTCAGCCTTCTACTTCGCTGGTCCTGCTCTTTGGAACTCTCTCCCTTCCTCTCTTCGCCTGGAATCACAATATGCCACTTTTAAACACAACCTCAAGACTCACCTATTTTCCCTTGCATTCAACATCCCCTCTCCTCTTGTATGAATTCACCCTTTCCTTGTATAGTAAGTTTGCCTCTTGTGTCCTGTCTTGTCTCTGTTCTCTTCGTTCTTTCTTTCCTGTTTTATAAATTTGTACATTTCTTTTCTTCTTCCCGGCTTCGGCCAAATTTTATGTATTTTATTATTGTACACCGTCTTGATTATTATAGAAAGGCGGTTTTTATCAAATGAATAAACCATAAACCATTAGATGCATATGAGAAGAACTACGTAGATTAAATACTGAGGAAGAGGCAATCAGGCTAAACCAGATCAGGCATGAATGTTTTGTACAGGGAAACAAGCCAGGTAGATACCTAGCGTGAAAACTTAGAGAAAGCAGATCCTGTGAATAAAGGATGAGAAGGGAAGATGGGTTATTACTAATAAACAAATACAACAAGTATTTCAAAAATACTATCACAACCTCTACAGCTCGGAACAACAGGGAGAGGAGGTAGATATAGAGCAGTACATGGAAGAGATTAAATTAAAGCAATTAGATACAGAGCAACAGTGGTGGATAAATAGAGTGACTGAAGGAAAAGAAGTAGTAGAGGCTATTAAGAGCTTGAAAGAAGGAAAGGCTCCAGGTCTGGATGGCTTCATGGCTAGGTTTTATAAAACATTAAGTGAAGAAGTAAGCCCAATATTAAGAGATGTCTTTAATGAAGTATTAAAAGGAGAGAAGCTACCGAACTCCATGGAGGTAGCAGGTATTATAGTAATACCCAAACCAGGGAAAGATCATGGGATGTGTGAATCATATAGACCCATATCTCTCATTAACTTAGATGCAAAGATATTGGTCAAAATACTTGCAACCCGGTTGCAGAGATTTATTCCGCAATAGATACAAGAGGATCAAGCAGGATTTATCCCGGGTAGACAAGCTAGTAATAATGTACGCAAGCTGTTAAATTTAATATGGCAAGTACGTAAAGAACGAACATCATCTATAATGATGGCTGTTGATGCCGGAAAAGCTTTCGTTAGAGTAGAATGGAAATTCATATTTGCAGTTATGCAGAAAATGGGGCTGGGGGACAACTTCCAGAAATGGATAAAAGCTCTATATAGAGAGCCTGAAGCACATATAAGAGTAAATGGGGTCTATTCAGAACTATTTGCATTGGGAAGGGGTACAAGGCAAGGTTGCCCGATCTCCCCACTGCTGTTTGCATATAGAACCACTAGCCGAAAGTGTTAGACAGAATAAGGAAATTCATGGGTTAAAGATAGGGACGGGGGGGCTGGAGGGAGGAGGGCGTGGGTAGGGTGTTCTGGGCGACTTTTGGGTAATATGATGGGGGAGGGGCAGGGGAAAAAAGAAAAAAAAAGGCTTTGATGTTCTCATTCTTTTGATTGCGGCTTTTGCACTGTTTTTCTTGTTTATGTACTCTGTATGTAGCATATATGGCTATAGCTTGTTGTAACTGTGTGCAGCCTTTAAATAAAAAAAATAAAATAAAAAAGATAGGGACAGAGGAATACAAAATGTCATTATTTGCAGATGACGTTATGTATATGTTGGAGCAACCTTTAAGGTCTATACCCACTTAATTATGAGAAATTCTGAAATATAGTAAGGTATCTGGATACAAAATGAACATGGGGAAAACAGAAGTTCTAAAAATCCAATTAGATCTGCAGGAAGAAGCTAGAGTGCGAGACACTTTCCCGTTTAAGTGGGCTAATAAAAGTGTTAAATATCTGGGGATACAGATTAGTGGAGAGGGGTCTGAATTATATAAAAGATAAATTATGAACCAATAATAAAAAAGTACTAATGGATTCAGTAAGGTGGGATAAACCAATTTCTTCTTGGATGGGCAGAATAGCTATAGTGAAGATGAATATACTACCTAGACTGTTTTTTCTATTTCTCACCTTACCCATAGAAATCCCCAGTGCAATGTTAACTCTTATGCAAAGAAGAATTTTCTCCTTTATTTGGAGACACAGACCTCCAAGGGTACAAAGGAAGATAATGTATAGAGAGAAGAGGGAAGGAGGCCTGGCAGTCCCTTATTTGGCAAGGTATTATGAAGCGGCGCAGTTAAGAGCACTAATGGAATGGAGGTTGGAGGAAAACGGACCCCAATGGAATAAACTAGAACAGGAGGCAGCAAGGCCAAACTGCCTCACTGATTTAATGTGGCAAGGAAGGAGTACGGGAGGAAGGGGCCAGGATAGGAACCCATACATAGCATGCACAATCCGAATATGGAACAGGAAACATAAGGTATTGACACAACTAGGGGGCTATATACAAGCACAACAGATTATACAGTGTAAGGATTTCAAGATAGGAGGAGCTTCTGAGATATTCCAAAAATGGTATGAGAAGGGGTTACACTATATTGGACAGGTATTAACAGCTGATGGCCAATTATGACCCTTTATGGAGCTTCAGCAAGAATTTCAAATAGAAGCAAGTGATTGGTATGGGTTTTGTTAGATAGCACACTTCCTGGGGGGGAAACAAATAAAGGCCAGCCTAGGTAATAAGGAAACACAATTTGAAAAGATGTATAGAACGGGTGATATTCCAGAGGATTGGTCTCTAGATTGTATAAAGCTTTGAATGGTCCAATGGACCACAGTACACATATGATGGCCTGGGAGGAAGACTTGGGAGGTTACTGGGACTATCATAGATGGGAGAAAATATATGAAAGGATCAAAATCCCATTAGTTTCAACAGCAATTTAAGAACATACGAGTTATAAGATGTTTTATAGAACATACCTAACACCAGTGCGCATGAGTAAAATGGGGAAATATAATGACTCTAGGTGCTGGAGGGGGTGTGGTGTGGTGTGGTGTGAGGCGGGAATATATGCATATGTGGTGGATGTACCCAGCTCTAAAGAATACATGGCGATGGTTGCAAGATATGGCCCGAGATATGGTGGGCCGGGTACACCCTATTACACCTGCAGGAGTGTTACTGAATGAATGGGGAGGGGTGTATTTGTTGAAGATGCTAGCGATTGGAGTACGGATGGAAATTGCTAAGGAGTGGAGATCAGTGAGGGGACCAGACCCTGATAGAATATTAAGCAGACTTGCACACATTTATAGAATGAGTGAAATTACCGCATATAAAACATACAGTATAGAGGTCTTTCAAAAAAGATGGAAAATGTATAGGGATTGGTTGCAGAAAGAGGAAGGTGAATTAATGGGAAGTGCCTAATGAAGAAGGACTAGGTAATGAGACAGAATACAAGGTAGTATACATTACAGGATCCAGTAGAAGGGTGGGGAAGAGGGGATAAGTATAAGTAAAAACGTATAGGTACTCATAATGGTAATAAATAATTTAATGTACAAAGACAAATTAAAGTAAAAGTTTGAATATACGAACTAGGAGACAGAATTGATATAACTGTGTATGTCAATAATATATGTTAGTTATTGTGATTGTCACTGTCATTAAGGTGTATGGTATATTATTTATTGTGAATGATGTGGAAACGTTTCTGTCAAAAATCTGTGAAGTACCAAATAAAAACATATAATAGAAAAAGTAAAGTAAGGGTATGAGGGGTTAAAAATACAGTAATAAAATATTTAAAGTTAAAAGACAGTAATTATCTTCATGAGAGCTCATACAGCTAAAATACATGGTAAAATTTGCTAAACAACCACATAAGTTTGTTCAAAGAACCAAGTCTTAATGCCAGCCTTAAATTTAGATTAAGAACTCTCAATATGCAGATATACTGTAAAGTCAGTGAATTCCAAAGCATTGGAGCAACACAACCAAGGCCAGCTCTAACACTAGGCAGACTAAGCCTCTGCCTAGATTATAAGCTCTGATGAGCAGGGACTGTGTCTTACATCTATATGTGCAGCATTGCGTATGCCTTGTAGCGCTATACAAATGATTAGTAATAAGGGGTAGCAACACAGCATCGGTATGGACAGACAGCATCAAGGAAGCCCTTTAAAGCTACTGTCAGCAGCAGGCTTTTGAGCATCTTGTGCATGCATGCTCAAGACTTTCCTTCTGCCTCACATCCCCACGGAGTGTATGGGAGACAGCAGGCCTTGATCATGCACATGCATGTGTACAGCTATTCAAAGGCCCACTGCTGACAGTGGATTTAAAGGGCTTTCCTGTTACAGTTTGTTGGTTGTGCTGGCACTGTCATTTTTCTGGTCTCTCCCAGAGATAGGGTAGAGAGTCCAGCAGTAGCAGTAGTAGGGGGAAAGAAAGAGGAGGGAAATGCCAGACACCTTAAGGGGGCTAATGGAAAGAAATACTGGAGACTTGGGAGGGAAAGAGAAATGCTGGGCAGGGCAGGGCCCAACAATCAGGCAAATCAGGCAGTCACCAAGGGCAACAGCTTCTGGAGGATGGCAGAAAACAGGACATTCAAAGGTAAACAATATATTCTGACAGCAAGGTAAGGCAAAAAGCTTAAGGTTTACCTAGGGCACCAACACCTTGCACCAACTCTGGGGCCGGCCCTGATGCTGGGCACCTTGGAGAGCTAGGTAAGGGGATGCTGGGGACATGGCAGAGAGGTAAAGGAAGGGGAGGGGAGGGGAGATACTGGACTACAGGAAAGGCAGATATGTGTTGCCGGTGGTTCGCCTAATGGGGTCAGATGTCTTTGGACCAGCCTCAAAGACAACTAAAACATTTTTTTTCAGAAAGTCTCAAATCTTAGGGTCCTAGAAGAAAGAAGAATGAGTTTATAAATTGAGCAGACCTTAATCTCCTTGAGGGATTTATATGGAATAAGAAGAGAGTTTAAATATAGCAGTATTCCTGTATAATATGAATGATATGTTAACTAAGAATTCTGAATTTTATTCTAGCCATAACAGGGAGCTAAATGTTCCATGAACAGAATGCAACACAATCCAACTGTCCAACGTAAAAAAAACTTGACAGTGGTATTTTGAATAAGTTGAATAAGCTTTACATGTGTAAGGGACACGCTACTTAACAAAGAATTACAATAATCCAGTTTATTAGCTAACCGAAAACAGGCCAATAAAATACACTATTTTTCGCCTACCAACTGCCAGCCTCCCGACTTTTCTCCTTGCAATGCAGACCTTTTAACCCGATTGAAAAGGAAAAAAAATCAACCCCGATCGAGACCTAAATGAAACAAAATTACCTTATGAAGGTGCGCGGAATCGAAAACTAGCATACACGCTTTTCCTCTGATCAGCAACTCGATGCTCCCCTCTCCTGTGTAATCGATAGCTGGACTCTCTGCCTGGTGGCGCGGATTCTGATCGGTGATTCGGCGCTCGTCTTTCTGCCCCGGGGTGCGGATTCTGATCAGTGACTCGGAGCTTGGCTCTCTGTTCTGGGGCGCGGATTCTTTCTGATCGGTTACTCGGAGCTCGGCTGGTAGGTCGCGGCTCAGGATGGCGTCGCAGCCTCCGACGAAACCGTGGGAGAAGCGACGGGCGCTGGGCCCTGTAACTACCACTTCTGCTCGCTTCAACTTTCAGTGAGTATGGAACCATTCGTATGGACGCGGAGTCTGCAGCTGGGGCTGACATCCCTCTGCTCTGTCCTGGGGCTCGTTGATATTGACGGAAGTTGGATGGATTCCTTCCCATAGCGGGTCTGTGTGTTTTTGTCGAGGTTTCCGTGCCGGGGTCAGCGCGGCCCCTACCTACCTATCTACAACTGCTGCGATAGGAAGGAGGATTTTGTAGTAGCAGTGTTGGTCCTGGAGACTTTTTTTTTTTGCAGGTTATGAACTGAGCAACATAAGACTAAGATGATGGTGATCAGAGCCTGGCACACAGTCTTCCCAAACCTGCCCTGGGAACTTCACAGCCAGTCGGGTTTTCAGGATATCCTCAAAGAACGTGCATGAAAAATATGTATGTATTGGAGACTCAGCATATGCTTATTTATCTCGCAGATATTCACTGTGGATATCTTGAAAGCCCGTCTGACTGGTGTCCCCAGGGTAGATTTAGGAAGCCCTGCCACAGAACATCTGAAGAAAAGACCAGTGTGATGTACATTGTGTACAACATCATTTTCTGATCATTATGTTGGTGCAGTGCAGGAATACAACCAGCCAGGAATCGAATGTAATCCCTGTTATCCAGCTAGCTGTCCGGGATTCACAAAATAGGTTTTTATTCAGTTTCAGCTAATAATGCTGGGTTCTTGGGGTAGGCTAGGCTAGGCTAGGCTATATCTTGTCAGACGTTTTGCACTCAGCCAGCCACTTGCTTTCCCTTGCGCTGAAAGAGCATACGCAGAGCCTAGAATTGATTCTGAACTCCACTTCAACTTTAACTTCACCAACATGCTGATAGTTAATTTCTTTCTGTGTTGTTGTTAAGTGCCGTCGAGTCAGAGTCGACTCATGGCGACCTTCTGGATAGCTATCCTAAATTGTGTTCAGTCTTCAGTCAGGCGGCTCATTGTTGACAGACTGGTACCCGTAGCTGCTGTTATTGTATCGATCCATCTCATTGCTGGCCTTCCTCTTTTGTGTTGACCTTCTATCTTGCCAAGCATGATGTCTTTCTCTAATGATCTCTCTCTCCGCATGATGTGTCCAAAGTATGAAAGTCGAAGTCTTGTCATCTGAGCTTCTAAAGAAAGCTTAGGTTTGATCTCCTCTAGTACAGACTGGTTTGTTCTTCAGGCAGTCCATGGTATACACAGTATTCGCCGCCAGCACCATAATTCAAAGGCATCAATTTTCTTCCTATCTTTTTCACTGTCCAGCTTTCACATCCATATGATGTTATTGAAAATACCATGGCTTGAACAAGTCGAATCTTTGTATGGGGAGAGACATCTCTGCTCTTGAGAATCTTATCTAGGTCTTTCATAGCCATTCTGCCAAGAGCAATGCGTCATCTGATTTCTTGACTGCTTGTTGCTTCTTTATTGATAGTTGATCCAAGTAGGTTAAAGTTATTCACAATTTCAATTTCTTCTTCTTCGACGATGAACCTGTTGATTATGCCAGTTGTCATGATCTTTGTCTTCTTTACATTAAGGTGCAGGCCCATTTTGAGACTATGTTCTTTAATTGTGAGAAGCAAATGTTTCAGATCATCTTCACTTTCCGCCAGTAATGTGGTGGTATCAGCATAGCGAAGGTTGTTGATGAGTCTTCCACCAATCTTCACACCTCTGTTGTCTTCATACAATCCTGCTTCTCTGATGATTTGTTCTGCATATAAATTAAACAGGTAGAGGGAAAGTATGCAGCCTTGTCTTACACCTTTGCTTATTTTAAACCATTCTGTTTCTCCTTGTTCCGTTCGATCTGTTGCTTCTTGATCAATGTACAGATTGTAACAATTCTTAACTGGTAATACAGGAATTTGTTGTTTCTAGCAGCTGTGAAGAACTTATTGGTATTTTTCTTAGAATAGGGTTTGCCGGCACTGATTACGCCCATAGCATTAGTATAGGCCTGGAAGCACCATTAGCATTTACAGTCTAAGTAGGTTTAGAGACTCCCAAATCCTTCACGCAAGGGGCGTCTCAGAGGAGACTGTGTATATTTAGCCCATTTCCCCCTCCTTGCCCAAAGTGATGTTATCTTTTCATGTCAGAGGAGTCTAGAAGAACACAGGATCAAAAATTTCAAACTTCCCACAAATATCTGCCACTGGATAGAAACATCAAACAAATAAAAATGTTGGAGGAAAAAGACCTTGGGGTTCTGTTGCCAATGCAATGGCAACAAATGTAAAAATTCACAATACCTTTGCAACAGCCAGTATTGGCATACTGCAGTAATGAATTAGCCCCATAACATCATTGGGCACAAAGTCTACCTTGGGGTGCTAGATTAAGGAGGTGATAGCTTTGGCTTCCTGGCTGGGGAACTGGCCAGTTCCAGAGGATTGTGTACATGCTTCACTTAGGGACAGATATTCTCATGAGTGGAACATAGCTCGGTTGCCCCTTCAGACATTGTCAGATGGAAACTGGACATCACTTTCCACTTTTGTCAAGCTTTACTGCTTGAATGTTCACATTTGAATGAACGTGGCCTTTGGTGCAGAGATCTTGAAAGCTGCCATGTCTCCCCCCCTCCCCTCCCCGTGGAGTCATACTTTTAAAATGTCACACTTAACAGATCTAGCAAAATGATATGGAAAGTGACATTTCACATACTGGATAATGTCCTTTCCTTGAGTCCTAAAAGAGACTAATCCAGAACCCACCTCTCTGATCTAATCTGGTGGGCTATGTTTCTCTGGTTGACCCTGCAGGCTTATGACAGGCCTTTGAGTTGAAGATTTCTTGTACGTATTCTATGTTGTTGTTCTATTGAGCCTTATCCTCATGGAGGTCATTTGCGGTCAAGGGTTCTTGACCATATACTTGGGTACGAATACTGAGGTGTGCCCCTAGCTGCATCTGTGACTATTGCATGATGAGATCATAAGAAACCTGGAATTTTTTCTGTTTCCACCTCTGCAGGTAGGGGGACACAACCTACTTGTCTGGACTGCTCTAGCAGGACTCGAGGAAAGGACATTATTCTGTAAATAAAATGACCCTAAAGTCCTAATATTTTTCTTATTTTTGACTATTATTATTATTGTAAGTTTTGCCAAGACCATATTCGTTTTTTTTTTGTGCAAGTGTTGTGCGTGAATAATTATTGTAAATTCATAATTATAACATTTTTAAAAATTCATGGCTGCCACCAAAAAACAAAGAAGAAAAAGGTTAACAGGAAATGTGAGGCATCTATGTCTAACTTACTAGTATGTTTACTAAGCTACGCTAGTAGCATGGCAGATAGCGTGTGCTATCCAGCTGTATTAAGAGTGCAGTGATTTTCTGTGGTGTCTGCATTTTCTGTTGTGTCTGCAAGAGTGGGCAGGATATGGGCATGTCTGCAACGTATAGTTACCATGGGGATCATCAGCGCATGGTAACTTCCAATTTACAGACAGTGTAGGTGCATAATGCTTGAAAGTAATCTGTATTGCAAAAGCCCTGAGAAACCTGACAAACGGCAGATTAACTACAGCAGTGATTTTTCAAACTTTTATCCTGTATGAACCCATTTTAACAACTGAAAATTCACATGACCCCAGATGATGATGAAATCAAAATAGCTGGTCTTCAGCCCCCTCCCTCCACTCATCTAAAGCAGAAAGCAGCGGTAACAGTAGTGGCATCAGTAGAAGCAATCAGCACAGAGTCCTTTGTGTAAGTGTGCAGTGTGTGCTTACAGACCCCAGTGCTCAGCATGGGTTTCTAGACTAACACGAAGCTTATCTAGGAGGGGTCAAGGGCTTATGAATGTTCACTGGCTCACAGGCCACATGCTGACTGGTGACTGCTACCACTTGGCATAGGTCACTATGAAAATCCAGAAAGAAGTGGAAATGGCCATGTTACTGTGACCCCCGTCCACTGATGATATGACCCCATTTGGGGTCCCGATCCCAAGTTTGGGAACCACTGAACTACAGTCTGTATTCTGATACTGTATGGCTTGGTATATGTGATTATCGGAGGCTTTCAAATGTGCTTTTCTAACTGCATCTACTATTGCATTTAATTTTGGCTAGTAGTGTTAGAAAGCAAATGTAACAATCTGTAAGATCACTTATGCTGTTAATTGTTTAACCTTAATTTTCAATCATTTTGGTCTTGAGAAAAGCATTCGCATTTCCTTAGCTATCCAAATTCTGTAGCATAGCAAAGAATACCTAACATGTTCTATAGCAAACTTACTAAGAATGGAGAAAGCCCTTTTAAAAGTAAAATAGCCAATTCTAGTATCTTCAGTAGTAGCAAGTAGAAAACTACAAATAAAATGCCTGCAAAATTGTAAAGTTTATTTTCTTGTTCTGGACTGAAAGCCAGCTTAAACACTTTTTTTTTTTTATTGCATGCTGAAAGCTTTAGCCAGGCAATCATCCTCTACCTCTGACACACTTTATCTGGCACAGTCCTAGTAGAAATAAATGCATAGTTTAAAGCAGCTTAGTTTGTTTCTGTTAATAGAAGCATTTGTCATCCAGATAGTTTTAAAGAATCTGTGTGTTGGGGAAAGTGGCCATTTCTTGCTCATTTGGAATAAAACTCTGCTGGGCTATAGCATCATAAGATTTCATTTTGTTCTAGGGCTTTGACCCCTAGTTCTGTCTCCTATTAATTGCTCCTACCTACTGTATTGACATTCCTTATCGTCCCTCAAGTCCAGTCCCGGACCTCTGGGGTTGTGATCCTCCTCCAGCAGCTTGGAGACTGAGAAACGTCATTCTTGTGATGACACTGGTATATAATCATAGGATCCGCCGCCTCACTCCAATTATCTCAGTCTCCAAGCAGCTGGAGGATTGTGAGCTTGGAGGTTCGTGGCTCACTTGAGGAACAATTAAGGAGAGCTAGAGTAGGGAATTTGGATTAGGTTCTTCAATTTGTAAGAGTTTGGTAATAGGATTTTTGTTGTTTTGAGAAAAGAGTTGATTTCTCTTTAAATTTCGTGGCTGAAGTGCACCTTCCACCCTCCCCCCTCCCTCGGGAGAGGGGAAGCTGTGAGGCCTAGAAGGCAGGCGGAGGCAGTTTAAGCAAGCCAGTTCCCAGTCCTGAGGGCAGCTGTTTAGCACTGGGATCGACGGCACTCCAATGCACGCAGAGGTTTTTTGCCTGCTAGTGTTTGGAGGCCGGCAACGGGGGAGATCAGCCAGATTGCCAGCGGTTTCGGCCACGTGGTGTTATATCCCGGCGCAGGAGCAGCCACACGACAGATCAGGGAGCTCTGGAGCAAAGGTAAGGGAGCTGTATTTTTGAGCGCGCTGCTACGATTGGGGACAAATTGGCAAAGGACTTGGCAGCACAGAATGCGGTGGCGAACAAGGCGGCAGGAAAGGAGCCGGCCGCGCCGCGTGTTCAGAGCGTGGGAAAATCTGCTCTGAGGCGGCCTACCGGGACCCCTGCCCGGGTCGGTGAGCTTTGTTTTAGCTTTGGACTGCCATAATCGAGTTGGGGCAGCTTAAATGTAGTTTCCAAGTCAATTAAAAAAAAAAATTTAGAGTTTAGTCAGATCAGCTACAGTGCTTTTCAGTAGAGATTATTGGGGATTCTCTGTGGCCAGAATTCAGTACGACACCTGTTTGGCTGCATAAAGCACACGTTTAGGCGGGATGCCTACTAGGCCGCACTGCTTGCTTTGCAGTTCTAGAAAGGGTGCAGTTTCTGAGACAGGCGTGTAAGGGCTGCATGCAAGAGGCAGCGTCAGTGGAGAGAGCCTTAGAAGCAGCGGGTGAGGGGAGCAAGAGTGTCTCGGGGATGTTGCCGGAACAAATTTCTCCCGATACGCCCCCTCAGGAGCCAGTGGCGGGGACTTCTTCCGCTCTGGATATTCCAATGTCTCAGCCGTCTTTGCCAGGGGGCCTAGCGGCCATTTTTTCTCCTGAATTTGTGGCCCTCCAGCAGGTGTTCGGGGGAGCTCCGGGGATACTGGCGGTTACTCTCGCAGCAGTGGACCTTGGAGGTAAGAGGCCAGGCACGCCTTTGAGCGCTGGAGCGACAGGTATTCTGGCGAAGAGGCTCAGGGTGGATAAGGATCAGTCGGAGCCTTCCTTGGCTTCGGAGGGTATTCACTCCGAAAGTGGAGAGCCAGATTTAGAGTTGGACGAAGAGTTAGAGGAAGGAGAAATAACGGAACAGGAGGATCAGGCGAGAGTGGTGCGAGTATTTCGCAGAGATGAATTACCAGCACTCATCTCAGAGACCCTCAAGACACTAAATATGCCAGCGATGGAGCCAGCGGAGGATTCCAACCTGGAAGACCCATTATTACAGGCTTTTAGAAAGACTAAAAGAGCTTTTCCAGTCCACAGGGTGGTAAGAGAGATGATTCAGGAAGAGTGGGACATGCCCGAGGCTGCCCTTAAAGGTTCCAGGGTTATGGCCCATCTTTATCCGCTGGTGGAACAAGATCAAGAGTTGTTTAAAGCTCCACGAGTCGATGCGGCTGTCTAGGCTGTTACCAAGAAGACTACCATTCCGGTAGAGGGGAGTGCAGCCCTCAAGGATGCTCAGGACCGGAAGCTCGAGATCTTATTGAAGCAGGTGTTTGAAGTGAATGTGCTGTCCTTACAAGCTTCTGTTTGTGGAGCATGGGTGGCAGGAGCTTGTCTTCGTCGTTTGCAGAAAGTTCAAGGGGAACCGTTAGAAGAGGCGACTGGGGAAGTGGCCCGGTTGGAGTCGGGGACAGCTTATTTGCCTGATATTCACTATGACCTGATACGGGGTTTAGCTAAGAGCATGGCCTTAGTGATTGTGGCTCGGCAGCAGATGGATCGTCCAAAGCCAGGTTGAGTAAACTCGCTTTTAGAGGAAAGCTGCTCTTTGGGGAAGATTTGGATAAGCTGGTGAAGGATTTGGGAGAGTTGAAAGGCAGTAGGCTTCCGGAGGACAAGCAGAAGCAGGGGCAGCCTACTCCTGTGCCGAGAGGGCAGCAGAGAGTTTTGTCGTTTTCGTTCCCCGAGGTTTGGCCAAGGTCAGAGAGGACGTTTTCCCTTTCGGGCACAAGGATCTCGAGGTTTTCAGGGAGCGGGTAGAGGGTTTGCAGCCTCTTCCTCTTCGAATCTTAGAAAGTCACAATGAAGTCAGGGGGACCCAGATGGGATTGGTACCCGTAGGGGGTCAGCTACAAGATTTCTATCCTGCCTGGATCCAAATTATGTCGGATCAGTGGGTGCTGGAGGTCGTTCGAGAGGGTTATGCCTTGGAGTTTCACCGACCGGTGACCGATTCTTTTGTACGCTCGCCGTGCAGAGCACGCCTCAAGTGCAGTGCAGTGCAGCAGACGGTGCTCAGGCTTCTGGCTCTCGAGGCCATAGTTCTGGTACCAACGTACCAATGCGGCTGCAGTCGATACTTCCTATACTTCGTTGTCCCAAAGAAGGAAGGAGCCTATCGGCCCATTTTGAATCTCGAAAGAGTAAAGCAATGTCTCCACTTGTCTCATTTTTGTATGGAGACTCTAAGGTTGGTCATAGTGGCAATAAGAACGTGCGAGTTTCTCACATCCCTAGACCTTTCAGAGGTATATCTGCACATTCCGATCCATCAGGAACATCAGAAATACCTAAGGTTTGCGCTTCCAATGTGGCATTTCTAGTTTCGGGCCTTGCCGTTTGGGCTGGCAACGGCACATCGAACATTCACCAAGGTAATGGTGGTGATAGTGGCGGCGTTGCGGAAGGAAGGGGTGCTGGTGCATCCTTATCTGGACGATTGGTTAATCAGGGCAAAGTCCAGGGCAGAGAGCGAGACAGCTACAGCCAAGGTGGTGGTGTTTCTGCAGAGTCTTGGTTTGGTGGTCAATCAGGAAAAGAGCAGGTTGGTACCATCGCAGTGTCTGAAATATCTGGGAGCGAGATTTGATACGGGCATGGGGAGGATCTTTCTGCCTCGACATCGCGCACAAGCATTGCAGAATCTGGTCCACGAATTTCTAAAAAGGACAAAACCGGTGGCGTGGCATTATCTTCAGTTGCTCGGGACCATGGCGGCTACTCTCGAGCTGGTTCCGTGGGCACAAGCACATGAGGCTGTTACAAAGAGCTTTGCTCCGACGGTGGTCACACCAAAAGGATCAGTTGTGTCAGAGGTTGCCCTGTTTACTGGAGACGCGTCAGGCACTGAAGTGGTGGCTGCGTCCAGAAAATCTAGAAAAAGGAATGCCCTTGGAAGCTCCTGCATGGATTCCCCTGACGATGGATGCCAGTCTTCTAGGCTGAGGAGCCCACTGTCAACATCGTTTTGTCCAGGGTCAGTGGACCACATTGGAACGAGGTTGGTTAATCAACAGATTGGAACTCCGCGCGGTAACGTTGGCACTTCAAGAATTTCAGCCTTTTCTCCGAGGAAAGGCCATTTGGGCGTTTTACGACAATGCGACGGCAGTGGCTTACATCAACCACCAGGGGGGTACCAGCAGTGCCGCGTTGGAAAACGAGGCCGAGGGGCTGCTCGACTGGGCCAAGGCGAATCTAGTAGCTCTGTCGGCAGCACATGTAGCAGGAGTAGACAATGTGGAGGCCGACTTCTTGAGTCGAGTAAAGGTGGATCCAGGAGAGTGGATCCTTCATCAGGAAGTGTTCGAGATGCTGGTGCAAAGGTGGGGCACGCTAGTAATGGATCTCATGGCCACGTTCCAATCAGCGAAGGTAGAACGGTTCTTCAGCAGAAGACTAGAAAGGATGTTGGAAGGGCTGGATGCTGTGATACAACCTTGGCCCGAACACCAACTCCTCTACGTGTTTCCACCGTGGGTGTTGATAGGACGGGTGTTGCAGCGCATAGAGTCACAGTGGACTGGTGCTGCTGTTAGCACCAGACTGGCCAAGAAGGCCGTGGTACGCGGATCTGATGAGACTGTTAGTAGAGGGACCATGGCGTCTGCCCTGTCGAAGGGATCTGTTAGCTCAGGGACCATCGGTTATGCCTCAGGTGGATCGATTCTCGCTTACGGTTTGGCTCTTGAAAGGGCAAGGCTGAAAGCGTAGGGCTACTCCGCGGCAGTCATTGAAAACTTGTTAAAGGCACGGCGGACGTCTACCTCGGTAGCGTATGTCCAGGTTTGGTGTGTTGACAGGGAGGTGGTGCCATTACGGGCCTCCGTACCGCAAGTTTTAGCATCCTTAGAAGATGGTTTTCAGAAGGGCCGGGCGGCCGCATCCTTCCGGGTGCAGTTAGCGGCGTTGTCCTGTTACAGGGGGAAAGTAAAAACAGAGGCACTGGGAAGTCATCCATATATAAAGTGTTTCCTGAGAGCAGTGGTTCTGTTGAGGCCACCGTGTAGACAAGTAGTTCCAACATGGGATCTACAGATTGTGCTGGAGGCGTTGGTGCGAGAGCCCTTTGAGCCGTTATCACGAGCGACAATGAAGGATCTCACTCTCAAGGTGGTATTTCTGGTGGCTATCTGTTTGGAGAACACAAGAAGCGAGAGAGTGTGATGACACAGATGCTTGATCCAAGGAGTTTTATTGAATTCCCCAACGCGTTTCGGCGGAACGCCTTCCTCAGGGGGTATCAGACTACCAAAACATAATAAAATTGTACATAAAAACATATTAAAACCAAAAAATAAATACAAGTAACAATAATAATAAACAAGGTTAACAACTATAAGAAGGGCATGGAAGGGAGTAAAAACAAACAAAGTATAGCTATCAACTGATACATACATGATACGTATAACAAACTCCAAATGAAAAAAGAGAGACGCAGGGCAGAGAAGCAATGAAAACTTTAAAAAGGTGATACTCACTAGTGTGGATCATAAAAAGATAATCTGTATATTAAAATATAACAGATGTTCACCTGTGGCCCAACTGTGCTATGGCCATATGAGTAAACAGCGCGAAACTAAAAATATATACATCAATAAAAGATTAGTGCTAAATAAATAAATTGTGTAAAAGGGTAGATCGTAATGAACACAGAGACCAAAGATAAAAAATACAATTAATATAGATAATAAATAATTAAAATAATTAAGATAAATAAATCAAATAAATACTTAGATGAATGGTGTGGTTTTAAAAAAAAACCTTTGGGAGTGAACTCACTATAATGCATAAAAGATACATAAATACACCAAATAAATAAAGAGTAATATAATAAATAACATCAATAAATACATAGTAGAATCAAAATAACTATAATGAATAATATCATTAAAAAGTTATATAAAACAACTGCATCAAGTGGCTTAGAAATTCACAAAACACGACGAGGGATCAAACTCAAAGGAGGTATTACCAACTAAATAAACTAAAAAGAGGGGGGGCGACTAAAAAAGGCGTAGATCGAAGAGGACTACTTTGAGCATGAAAAAACCGCTCGAAAAAACCTATAAGTGGAATTATGCTATAAAGTATAATATGCCATAAAAAGAGAATCATGTATTATAAAGGAAACTACTCTATATTATGTAATGGCTCAGTAAAGAAACTTCAAAAACATCAGAGTACTAAAAAACAAATAAATAAATAACAACGGAAAATAAAATATTAAAGGAACTGCTAAAATTGGCTAAAAACATTGTGTTAAATGGGAACTTAAAAAAGGGGACTTAAAAACCACGTATTAGTGTGTCATTCAATGTTAGGTACTGTTGAGCAGATGTTTGACGCAAGCGGAAAAAGACATCAGATTGTAACATGAGGAACTCAAGTTGGTTATATGCTGAGTGATAATGTGCCATAAAAAAGGGGGGAGTTGCAAAATAAACTTGTTGACCGGAGAGAGATCATAGCAATGCGGTTAATTCAAAAGTTGCTGAAAAAGACAAACTAACACAGAGGACCAAACAAGTATCAGTAGATTCCATCTTATAGAAGGAGCAGCACACCGTCCTTACCAATTAACAACGATTGAGATAATACTTTACAAAAAAACCAGCAAGACAAACTTGAGAAGTACAGTATTTATTGTATATCTAAAATTGTAACTTCCACATGGAGACGTATTAAACAGTATGTTTAGAGGAACCATAAAAGGGGCAAGATCTCGCTACCAAAATGAAAATGTGACTTCCACACGGGGACGTACCAATCAGTGTGTCTAAAAAACATAAAAAATAAAACTTCATGCTGCCGATTTGACAACCGTAATTATCAGCTGCGAGTAAAAACAATAGTATGTTAAAAATAAGCCATATATATTGGTATAAAATGTATGGGGCGCATAAAACATATCTTATATCTATTTAGGCGAGTCCTGCTGCTACTTGCATGAAATGAAAGAAATATTAAAAACGATAGTAAGATCCACGTATCGTCTTCTATATATATTATATAAAAGGGGGAAAGGGGATGGAAAACTCAGTACTGCTGTTAATATAGAACCAAGGAACATAGAACAAAAAGCAAACTCTTCAGGGGACAATATGCGGCCAACAGATTACTAGCACAAGGTTGCAAAGGTTAAAATAAAGAAACTAAACAATGCCAAACCAACCTTAGGGTCTTGAAAGAAACGTAGGTATTTCCAAATAGAGGAATGAACTGAAGGGAACGCCGAGCTTAAAAACCGCTGAAAAACCGCACCAATATACAGATTATCTTTTTATGATCCACACTAGTGAGTATCACCTTTTTTAAGTTTTCATTGCTTCTCTGCCCTGCGTCTCTCTTTTTTCATTTGGAGTTTGTTATACGTATCATGTATGTATCAGTTGATAGCTATACTTTGTTTGTTTTTACTCCCTTCCATGCCCTTCTTATAGTTGTTAACCTTGTTTATTATTATTATTGTTACTTGTATTTATTTTTTGGTTTTAATATGTTTTTATGTACAATTTTATTATGTTTTGGTAGTCTGATACCCCCTGAGGAAGGCGTTCCGCCGAAACGCGTTGGGGAATTCAGTAAAACTCCTTGGATCAAGCATCTGTGTCATCACACTCTCTCGCTTCTTGTGTTCTCTGGTTGGTATTGCAAGAGTTGCTTTGCTCTCCTTGTTCTGGCTATCTGTTTGGCGCACAGAATCTCCGAGTTACAGGCTTTATCCTGTAGGGAACCTTTTCTGTCCTTTTATGATTTGAAGGTGGTATTGCGTCCAGTGCCAGCCTTTTTACCCAAAGTAGTTTCGTCTTTTCATGTAAATCAGGTAGTTTCCTTGCTAGTTTTCAGTGCTAATACGGGTGAGGCTTCGGCAGGGAAGTTACGTCTGTTGGATGTTCGTCGGGCATTAAAGAAGTATATAAGTAGGACGGCAAATTTCCAAACGTCTGATAGACTGTTTGTGGTGTTTGGAGGATCTAGGAAAGGTGACATAGCGTCGAAAGCTTCCATAGGTAAGTGGCTCAAGGAAGCGATAGGGTCAGCTTATCTCTTAAAAGGTAAGGCGGTTCCTGAAGGACTAAGAGCCCATTCCACTAGAGCGCAAGCGGTGTCTTGGGCGGAGCACGGTTTAGTGCCAGTGGTGGAAATCTGTAGAGCAGCGACCTGATCGTTGGTAAGTTCATTTGTCGAGCATTATCGTCTGGATATTCAGGCACAGAGGGATGCCTGTTTTTGGCTCTGCAGTGCTTCAGGTGGGGTTGGCAGGTCCCTCCCGTTGATTTTTTTTGTACTGCTCTGTTACATCCCCAGAGGTCCAGGACTGGACTTGAGGGACGATAAGGAAGGTTAAATTAGACTTACCAGCTAATTGTTGTTCCTTGAGGAACTCAAGTCCAGTCCCGTATCCCGCCCGGTTATCCTTGGACTATGGCCTGAAGCAGGAGATCTATTAAAGGTAAGAAGCATTTTTCCTAAGGGGTCTGGTTCAGAGGAGCGTAAGATGGGGAGGGGAATTCTAGTTGGGGTCAACATCCTTCCTAAGGGGGGAGGAAGGACCTTGGCATTTCTAAAGCATTTTAGTCTGGTAAGGGAAAACAATAAAGGACTGTTAATTGTGTTCCTTAGTTAACTACAGGTTCAGTTTGTTCATAGTTTCTTGGTAGTGGTTACTACTTAATGGTTGCTCCGGGGAGTTTGCTTTGTCAATAATAGGTTACTGGAGTGAGGAGGCGGATCCTGTGGTTATATACCAGTGTCATCACAAGAATGACGTTTCTCAGTCTCCAAGCTGCTGGAGGAGGATCACAACCCCAGAGGTCCGGGACTGGACTTGAGTTCCTCAAGGAACAGCAATTAGCAGGTAAGTCTAATTTAACCTTCCTCTGCTAGGGGCTGCAAACTGTGTATCCTTTTGGCACCCAATACAGGTGTGTGCGGAGTCTGGCCATTTTTATGCATTAAGGAAATTTCAGTTATCATCCCTCCAGTTCATTCCAGACACATGGGTTATGCCTTGTCACCAGCAGATGGAGTCCGAGAACCATGGGTTTTGATGATGTCACGCTTTAAGGCTTCAGTGCACATCCTCTCTCACACAAGTATTTCTCAGTCTCCGGCAGATGATGAAGAGCTGTGCAGTCTGGACTCCACTGGCTTAAAAAAAACAACAAAAAAACAGTGCTTCTGTTAAGGATTTCATGTTGAAGGTGTTTTTTCTGATAGCCATATGCTCGGCTTGCAGGATTTCCGAATTGCAAGCTTTATCAGGTAGGGAACCTTTTTCTTCTAATTTTGAAAGAAAGAGTGGTCTTGCAACCTGTGCCTCCTTTCTTGCCTAAGGTGATTTCCGTGTTCCATATTAATCAAGCAGTAACTCTTCCCATGTTTTTGGGCTTTGAGGAGAATACGAATTCTCATCGGCTTCATTTGGTGGACATTCGTAGAGTCCTTTACTGTTATCTTAAGCATATCAAATCTTTCAGGAAATCGACCATCTCTTTATCCTCTTTGGTGGTCCCCGTAAGGATGAGGCAGCATCAAAACCTCTGTTGCACAGTGGTTGAGAGAGCCAGTTGCGTCGGCCTACCTGCTCAAAAATTGGGCTCTGCCGGTTGGGCTACGGGCTCACACGACACGAGCTCAAGTGGCCTCTTGGGCCAAGTATAGTCTCGTTCCCCCTGTGGATATCTGTAAAGCCACGACTTGGTCTTAGCTTCATATGTTTTTTTGTCATTATTGCATAGATGTACAGACCAAAAGGGATGCACAGTTTGGGCATGATTGTTGCAAGCCAGGCTTGCGAGTCCCTCCCAAAGCTGAATACTACTCTGTTGCATCCCATGTGTCAGGACTGGAATGGAGGGACGATAAGGAAAGTGAAATTCCAGTATATCCTGCCAGTCCAGTCCAGACAAATGGGATATGCTCCTCTACCAGCAGGTGGAGCTGAGAACACAACTCAGAAGTGTGCTACAAGTAGCCTGTGCCCACTGACAACAGCCAGTATTCTTAGTCTCCAACAGGTGGTGAAAGAGCATAGCCTGTGCAGTTTGTGAATTGGACTGAAGTTGGTGGATCGGGCCCAGAGTGCAGAACCCGGTCTCACCGGGTCCCTCCCTCTTCTCCCACAGCTGCTCCCCCCCCCCCCCCCGGAGTGCTCCTTCTCCTCCCCAACTTCTGCACCTTTAAGGAATTACAAGAAAAAAAAAGATAAAACAGAAAGCTGGCAGAAGAAGCAGCAGGAACAGACCGCTTGCTCAGCGGCGGCCCGTGGGGAATGTGGCGCCAGGCATGTTGCTTCATGGAGGAGTTTCTGCAGGTCGCAGGTGCATTGCTTGCAGGAGTCGCAGAATTCATTCCCTGGAGATTGGGCTGTGCTGCGGCTGCCTGCAGGGGGATGCAGCCGCTGCAGTTCGCCTCAGGGGAGACTTGAAGGGACCAAGAGAGTGCTCCTGTGGTTAGACAGAAGCTTATAGCATGACATCGTCAAAACCTGTGATTCTCAGTCTCCATCTGCTGGCAATAGGGCATAACTCATTTGTCTAGACTGGACTGGAGAGACTCAAGGAAAGAAAATTAGCAGGTAAGGCCTAATTGCACCTTCCTCCTCCCAGGATTCCTAGCCTCTGTCATCCCAGGAAGCATAAACTGGGCTTGGGAATCAACCCCAGGTCCTTTTGCAAGGAAGTATGCAGCACTTCCTACTTAACTTTTTCTTTAGCTTAGGAAGTAGTTAGCATGGTGTAAGGTTTTATTGTCTCTAAAAGAAATATGAAAACATTCAGATGAAAAGGCATAAGGGCTATAAATCTGATTTTTGTTGTTGTTAGAGCTGAAATTATTTGCATTCTGTATGTTCATTTTTTTTGGGATATTTAATTGGAATTTGTGAACTTCTTTAGATCCAGTGACTTGGGGAAAAATGTATTGACCAGATCAGGACAGCCCACGCTTACACGAGTACCACCACCCATCCTGCCAAGACCTTCACAACAGACAGGGAGTAGCAGCAGCTTCAGCGGTTTCCGATCTGCTTACAGTTCCTTTCCTCCAAGCTACAGCACATACGGTTGCTCACCATATGGAAGCTATAGCCCCTACAGTTATGGTGGCCTGGGGTATAACCGCTTTCGGACAGATGACCTTCCTCCCAGCAGGTTTGTTCAGCAGGCTGAAGAAAGCAGCAGAGGTGCATTTCAGTCCATTGAAAGCATTGTCCATGCCTTTTCCTCAGTCAGTATGATGATGGATGCTACCTTTTCAGCTGTGTATAATAGCTTCAGGGCTGTATTGGATGTAGCTAATCACTTCTCCAGATTGAAAATACACTTCACAAAAGTATTCTCAGCTTTTGCTTTGGTCAGAACTATCAGATACCTTTACAGACGGCTGCTGCTGCTGCTGAGACTCCGCAAGAGCTCTGAAAATGAAGATTTGTGGGCAGAAAGTGCAGGAGTTGTGTCCCATGTTGGCGCCGAAGAAAGATTAACTAACTCTGCTAAATCCTGGCCCATCTTCTTGTTCTTTGCGGTGGTTCTTGGTGGCCCTTATCTCATTTGGAAGCTATTGTCCACATGCAGCGAAGAAGAGATTGGTAAGAATGTTGAGAGAAATACATTTATATATAGTACAGTTTATACAGTGGCATCTGTTCACCCCTCCTTCCACATACATGCTTTGTTTTTTGTGTCTCTGCTGTAAAGTCCTACTAGTCTAGTAGAGGAGCAAATTATTATTACTAAGGTCTTAGTAGCTTTACATAGTAACATGGTATATGATGGCAGATAAAGTTCAGTATGGTCCCATCTAGCCTGTCCAGTAAGGCGGCTAGAGTGGTTGTAACTGCAGCTCCGTACAGGTCACACCCTCCCCCCTCTATTAAAAGATATTTAAAGTTGCTTTGATTTTATCCTCTTGCTATAAATGGATCCACTGTGTCTCCCATGCCATTTTGAATTCCATCATTGTATTTGCCCCCACCATCTCTGGAGCACATTCCAAGCATCCACCACCCTTTCAGTGAAAAAGTATTTTCTGATGTTGCTTTTAAGTTTACCGTCTTGCAGCTTCATTGTATGCCCTCAAGTTTTACAGCTTCTCCTTCTTTGAAAAAGGTTTGCTTGTTCATTGATACCCTTCAAGTATTTCAAGGTCTGTATCTCATCTCCCCGTCTCTCTTCTCCTCTCCTCTTCTCTAGGATATACATATTTAATTCTTCTCCAGGAACAAGGAGGAAGTCAGTCCTCACTTATGGGTGACGTCTGTGCCAAAGGAGCCTCGCGGAAGCATTTCCCCAGCTTTCAAAGAAAGTCTTTGGGAGATGCCACCATGCATGCGTGGTCTCCTTCCCGTCCAAGAGTGTCATCTTACTCAGTCTCCCTTTTTCTGTGGAGCCCTACAGATGTTCATCGTCTTCCCCCGAAAAAGTTGATTTTCTTGTGCATTAAAGTACATTGTCCAATTAGCACCAGTCCCTTTTCCACCTACGAGCCCCGTCGCCTTGATTTCGAGACTCAAAACTGTTTTTAGTTAGGTTTTTCTTCTCCAGCATGGTTTCGTGTCTTTTCTGACTGCTGGCCGTGTCAAGGCTCTTTGACTTCGCTGGGGTCCTTTTTGCCCCAGTGGCCACTGGGTTTAAAAAGTGTGATTGGTGTTCGAAGAACATGTCCTTTACTGATACACATGACTGTTGCCTCCAGTGTCTAGTGCCAACCATGACCCAGCGGTTTTCTCCCTGTGCAAAAAGATGTCCGCTAAGGCCATCCAGAGTCACTGGCAGAAGCAGGGCGACATCTTCCACAGGTCAGATTCAGCCCTGGTATCCCCGTTAGCCGCGCACTCTAAAGCCTGAACGGATCCTCAGAGTCACATAAAGCCCCCACGGTGCCCAAGTGGGCACGTGGACACTTCAACAAGGGTTCTCTGGAGCGAGAGTGCAAGAAAAAGAAGAAATCTGAGGACCTCTTCTGGGGAATCGGACACACATGGCAAGTCACGTGTGAGGTCCCACAGCCCTGAAGGTATCCGAGGAGCCTGAGTCTGAGTGGGAGTGGCCAGCGAAGGTACCCAGAACAGATGCCGAGGCCTCCGGCAACGGATCTCGGACCCCTGAGGCCCGTCCCATCAAAAGCTTCCTCTCCTCACTGACACCCGGCCTGGTCATCCCGGCGTCCGTGTCGAAGGCTGCAGCTCCTGAGTGGGAAGCCAGGATGATGGTGTTGGAACATAGCATTTCTGCCTTCCTTGCCTCGCAGCAAACATCGATGCCCAGCTCCACCGGCGCAGACACTGAGATTACAGGGACCTTGATGTCGAGGACTCCCCGGGCTGCCGATGAGATCCTTGAGAGCTCCATGCTTTGAGCCAATCGTCGGCAAGTGTCTCAATCCCGGTCCTCTGGAGCGAGATCCTCCCCAGCAAGTGCTTCTGGTTCCGGCCAAGCGACAGCTGTGAGTCACCGAAGGCCAGATCTGATGATGCCCCAAGTGCCGTCAGGCCTCAAGTCCTCCCTGGACACATGAGCACACCATGATCTCCCCTCGGACCCATCTCCCCCGGCATCAAAGTGCCACTCCCCACTCAAGGACACCTCATTCCTCGAGATTATCCCTCAAAGTGGAGTTGGAGGAGGACTCTCGCATGGAGGAACTCAAAATCCTCCAATACGAGGCTCCACCTAAGGAGGCCCTTAAGGTCCCCATCCCCACCCCACCATGCTCGGGCAATTCCTACTCCAGATGTGGGAAGCACCGGCATCTGTGCCGATAGTTAGCCAGCACCTGGACACTATGTATCAGGTCCAGCGGGGCCTCGGCTTCAGGAAGGCGCAGCTCCCTCACATCTCCATGGTGGTCGAGTCAATCTTGCACCAACAGAAAAGCCCAAAGACTCACTTTTCAGTGCCCCCGGGCATGGAGTCTCAGGCCCTTGATGCCCTCTAATGAAAGTGCTACCAGGGCTCGATCCTGGCTTGCTGAATGCAAGCATATCAGCTATATATCGGCATGTGTCTCCGAGACCAGACTAAGGAACTCGGACATGTCTCGGTGGAGATCACCTCCAGCGATTTCAGACTCTCTCAAAGTCCATTGAGGAGTGCTCAAAGTACTTGTCTCGAGCAGCCTACGATGACTTTGAGTCTAACGCGAGGGTGACCGCTGCAGGCATTCGGTGCCCAATGCCAGGCCTGGCTCCAGGGATCAGACCTCAAGCAACAGGTCCAGGAGAAACTCCCCGATATCTTCTGCCTCGGTGAAAACCTTTTCAGCAAGCCGATGAAGGATAAGGTGGCAGAGATCGAGACAGAGTATGTCACCAGGACTCAAATCCCAGGAAGACCTCCTCTCATCCCAAGAAGAAAACACCATGGAAAAGGCCTCCCTTCCACCGGAAAGGCCAGCCTTATCAAGGCTATCCCCAATATCGAGCCCCCCATACCCCTCAGTAGGGTCATCAGGGCAAGGGAGCAGGCCAGGGTCCATGCAAGCCTAAGTGCCCCAAGCCTCAGACACCGGCTCCAGCTCAGACTGGGTCAGGGTTTTGACTCCCAGAGTATAGCTGCTCTATCCATGGAGGACCAGCTACCAATGGGAGGGCGTCAGATTCATTTTGCCCACCGGTGGTCGGCCATCACCACCAATTCCTGGGCACTTCAAATAGGGAAGGTTACCTCCTTCACCTGGACCAGATGCCTCCACCTTTCATTCCAGGAGAGCTCCCTCTGACTCCCTGCACCAGGCCCTGCTATTGCAGGAACTTGCAGGCGTTCTCAGGGACAGGGCCATGGAACTCGTACCCACCACCTAAAAGGAAAAGAGTTCTACTCCAGATACTTTGTGGTCCCAAAAAGAACATGAGGCCCAAGGCTCGTCCTGGACTTGAGAAACCTGAACAAAATCCTGGTGCGGGAGAAGTTTAAAATGCTCTCCCTTGGAATATTGCTTCTCTGCCTCCAGCAGGGAGGCTATGCTCCTTGGACCTGAAGGATGCTTATACCCACATCCTTATCCACCCCAGTCACAGGCAGTACCTGAGGTTCATGGTCAGGGGGTGACCACTACCAGTATAGGGTACTGGTACTACCTTTCGGCCTTGCCTCTGCACCAAGAGTCTTCACCAAATGCCTGGCAGTGGTGGCGGTCTACCACCGTCTCCAAGGGGCCTTTGTCTTCCCATACCTGGACGAATGGCTAGTGAAAGGAAACACAGTCTCAGAGGTGCAACAGGCTATGGCCCACACCATCAAGGTCCTACAATATCTGGGATTTGTGATAAATCACTCAAATCCCACTTTGCTCCAGTACAGGAGCTGGAGTTCATAGGAGCTCGTCTGGACACTCTCCAGGCCAGGGCCTTCCTCCCCCTGGACAGGGTGGATCGCCACAGAGCCCTGGTGACCGAGGTGCATCACCATCACACAGTGTTGGCGTGGTCCATGCTCCACCTACTAGGCCACATGGCATCCAGAGTATATGTGGTCCCCAGTGCCTGCCCTCACATGTGGGCAGCTCAGTGGTGCCTCCGCTCACAGTGGACTCAAGCCACAAGCAGGCTCCGGAACAGGTTCTCAGTGTCTCGTCAACTAACAAAGTCACTTGATTGGTAGCAGGACGCACAGCACCTGCAGAAGGGACGCCTCTCTGCTGGGCTGGGGTGCCTACTGCAAGGAACTGCTCATGTAGGGCAACTGATCTCTGGAAGAGAGAGCAGTTGATCAGTCTGCTGGAGCTCAGGGCTCTAGCGATCAAGGCCTTCCACCACTGCCTGTGGAATCAGTCGGTGCTAGTCAACTAGAACATTGCGACCTGGTTGTCCATCTGAACAAGCTGGGTGCACAATGTCTTTGCACCTCTGCTAATATGTGACTAGTCGGGGAATGCTCCTCAGGGCAATATACCTTCCGGGCGAAGACAGTGCCCTAGTGGACAGGCTAAGCAGGGTCTTCCAGCTGCACAAGTGGCATTTAGATCCCAGGGTGGTGCAGCTGCTATTTCGACTATGGGGAACACCATGTCTGGACCTCTTTGCCAGTCCAGCCAGTGTTCAGCTGCCCTGCTTCTGCTGTCCCCAACCGCACCCATACCAGATAGCGGCAGATGCCTTCCTCATCCCGTGGTCAGAGGGCCTTCTGTATGCCTTTCCTCCCACGCTACTAATCGCCCAGACTCTCTTCATGGTCCTGCCGGACAAGGCTTCCATGATCCTGATGGCCCTCGCACTGGCCCAGACAGTCTTGGTTTCCCCTGTTGCTCCGCCTCTCGATGGAACTCCTAATCCCTCTGGGGAGTGCCCCAGGGCTATTGACCCAGGTGAAGAGTTCACTTCTCCGCCCCATCCTGGGGTCCCTGTCACTAACAGCATGGCTGCTGAGCGGGTTGCCCTAGCACCCTTCAACCTCCCCAAGGAGGTGGAAGAAGTCTTCCTGGCCTCTCGTAAGGACTCCATGAGATGAGCCTACGCCTTCAAGTGGCACAGATTCTCAGTATGGTGTGTAGAGCAAAAGGTGGACCCGTTCTCTTGCCAAGTGCACACAGTGCTGCAGTACTTGCTCCACTTTTCATAGACCGGACTCAAGTCCAACTCCGTTATGGTACACCTGAGCGAGCTCTCAGCGCACCATCACTCCATAGAGGGCAAACCTCTTTCTGTGCAGACCCTCATTACCCAATTCATGTGGGGCTTACTGCTCTCTAAGCCTCCCATCTGCCCGCCTCCAGAAGAATGGGATCTCAACACTGCTCTGATGCAGCTTACCAAGCCACTTTTCAAACCCTTGGCTATCTGCCATTTATGTTACCTGTCTTGGAAACGTTGTCTTCCTGGTGGTGCTCACCTCTGTCTGCAATCAGTGAGCTTCAGGCCTTGGTGTCCGAGCCACCTTACACCAGGTTCTACAAGAACAGAATCATGCTTCGCATCCACCTAAAATTCCTTCCGAAGGTGGTATCTGCCTTCCACCTCATCCAGGTGGTGGTGCTTCCTACCTTCTTTCCACAGCCCCATGCCAACAAGGCAACGGCCATTCTCCATACCCTGGACTGCAAGGAGGCCCTGTCCTTTTACCTAAAGCGTACCCAGGGCTACTGCAAAGCCTCGCAGCTTTTTGTTTCATAAGACCCCAGTCAACTGGGAGAGACTTTCGCTAAGAGGACCCTGTCCTCCTGGGTGGCGGACTGCATCACCTTTGCCCACGATCAGGCTGGGTTCTCGGAGTGCTGGGTCATGGCATACAATGTCAGGGCTATGGTGACCTCGATTGCCAGCTTATGCTCCTGTCCCTTTGGCAGACATCTGCCGGCTGCCACCTGGTCCTTAATTCACACCTATGCAGCTCACTACTGCCTGGAGAGGGAGTCCGACGGGACTGTGCCTTTGGCCAGGCTGAACCCCCTAATGTGTTTGGGGTTTAGGCAACTCCTTGGCCTTTGACCCTTCTTGTTCAGGCTACTGGAGCCATGGTTCTCTCTGGGCACTGGGGTCCTCAGAGTCTTTCCTCAGGTTCGCTCATAGCTGCTCACTGCTGGGCCATGTTTTTCTACAGGTTCACGGTAGCCTATAGCTAGGGAGTCCCATATGTGAGGACTGACTTCCTGCTTGTTCCTGGAGAAAGTGTAGTTACTCACCTGTAACGGGTGTTCTCCAGGGACAGCAGGAACAAGTCCTCACAACCCTCCCTCCTCATCTTGGAGTTGCTGTTCAATTTTTGCTATCTTCTTTTGTCAGCTCTAGTTATGTCATCTGACTCAGTAAGATGGCACTTTTGGGAGGGAAGGGGACCATGCATGAGTGATGGCATTTCCCAGAGGCTTTCTTTAACATTTGGGGAGATGCTTCCATGGGGCACTGTCGTTGCCAACGTCACCCATATGTGAGGACTGATTCCTGCTGTCCCTGGAGAACACCTGTTACAGGTGAGTAACTATGCTTTGAAGTCTCTTCTCATACGTCTTCTGGTGCAGGCTCCAAATCATTTTGGTTGCCTTCCTCTGAACAGTTTCAAGTCCTTATATCCTTTGTGAGATACATCTCCAAAATTGAACACAATACTTCAAGTGTGAGGCCTCACCAACGACTTATACAGGGGCATTATACCTCCTCCTTTCTGCTGGTTATTCCTGTCTGTATGCAGCCCAGCATCCTTCTGGCCTTGGCTACGACCTTGTCGCATTGTTTCACCACCTTGAGATCCTCAGACACTAGCACTCCAAGGTCCCTCTCCTGGTCCGTGCCCACCAACCTCTCTCCCCCTATCACATACGATTCTTTCGGATTTTTGCATCCTAAGTGCATGACTTTGCACTGCTTCGCTTTAAATTTATTTATTTATTTAGTATACATTTGTATACCGCTACTTCCAGCGATCAGCAGCGGTTTGATTACAGATTGGAAATTGTCAAATTATGACGGGAAATTTTGGGGTATACACACATTGATTAGACAGGAAGGCACGGCACACAGTGATAAGGTCGTAAGGAGGTTCAGAAAATACATATGTACATTTTTACATAATTTTACAAAATTTTATATACAGGAAATTTTCAATTTAGGACATCTCGTAGCCCCTGGGATTTTACATCAAATTGTATTGACACTGGAATAGATGTGTCTTTAGTTTTTTCCTGAAAGCAATAAGGTCTTTGGTCGCACGTAGGTCAGGTGGAAGTTGGTTCCAGAGTGTCAGGGCAGAGTATGTGTATGCTCGGCGGCTAGTACTGTATTTGACAGATCTGATATCAGTCGGAACGTGTAGTGTGTCTGAGTTGCCGGTTCTTCTGTCTCTGTTGCGTGTTGATAAGGGTGGAGAGAGAGGATGGAGCGATGTTATGTACGAGTTTGAAGGTGTTTATCAGTGTTTTGTATTGTATCCGAGCAGTGATGGGGAGCCAATGCAGCTCGATCAGTACGGGCGTGATGTGCTCAGTAAAACTTTTTTGCATGATGATTCTCGCCGCTACATTTTGTTCCAGTTGCAGGATGTTTAGCGTTTTCTTTGGGAGACCCTGAAGGATGGCGTTGCAGTAGTCTAAGTGAGGTATAATGAGTGCTTGCGCAACAGACCTAAAGTCATGAGGGTCGAGGATGCTCCATAGAGGTTGTAGCACTCTAAGTTTGTGGAAAATGGCCTTGTTGGTTTTTCGTAGGTGCTTTTCCATCTTTAGGTTGCTGTCAAATGTGACTCCCAGATATTTTATTTCATTCTTTGTATTGTACGTATTGTTACACAGGGTAGTTGTCGCAGGAGGTTCAAAGTTTGGTTTACTGGAGATATACATCACCTCAGTTTTCTTATGGTTGATTGTCATGTTGTTTTGCTGTAACCGTATTAACATCTCGTTGAGGCATGTTTCGAGCTGAGTATAGTTAGGGTTGACGGTATCCAGTTGCGTGTATAGCATAATATCCGCATAAATGTGGTATTTGATATTATGTTGCTGGAAAATATCACAGAGGGGCTGCATATAAATGTTGAAAAGTAGTGCCGAGAGAGCCGATCCCTGAGGTATGCCTTGCGTTTGAAGGAATGCTTCTGCCTTTTCACCGTTGAATTGAACCTGTGGCATTCTGTTTGATATGTAGGAGGAGAACCATTTTAGAGGGGTTCCCACTATTCCTATTGATTCAAGCTTGTTAAGGAGGATTCCATGATGGACTGTATCAAAGGCGGCAGATATGTCAATGAAGATGAGTATAAACATCTTCTTTTTGTCTTCAAGGCCTTTGAGGAGGCTGTTAAGGAGTGCTATTAACAGCGTTTCAACCCCATGATGTTGTTTGAATCCGTATTGCTGTTTATCCAGGATTTCGTGGTCTTCCAGATGATCTTGTAGTTGTATAAGTACTGCCTTTTCAATGATCTTTGCTAGGAAAGATATGCTGGAGATGGGGCGGTAGGATGCTGGGTCGACCTTGTTGAGTGATGTGTTCTTTAGAATTGGTCTTATTATGGATTTCTTGAGTTGCGCTGGCATGATTCCTTGTTGTAGGGATTGGTTCACAATATGCGAGACTTGTTGGACAATATCTTTTTTTGCCGCCTTGACCCATGCAGCTGGGCAGGGATCTAGCGGGGAAGTGGTGGAATTGATGTTTGTTATTATGTTGATAGTTTGCTGATCATCAATTTTGTGAAAGTTTCTCCATGCCTGATCCTGTTCTATACTGGTTTTCCGATGTTTTGTGTTCAGACATATAGTGGACGAGGTTGCAGTAAGTTTGCTTGCGTAGTGGTCTGCAAGGATTTGGGGTTTGATCACGTTATCATAGTGGTCTGCCTGGGCTGTTTTGGTTAGAGATTTCACTAGTTCAAAAAGTTCACGAGGCTTATTGATAGCTTTGTTCAATAGGTTGGTGTGATTGGTCCTCTTGGCGGCGTTGACCTCCTCTTTGTATTTTGAGAGTAGATTTAGGTACTCAAACTTGTGTTTGATGGATTTGGTTCGTCTCCATTTTCTTTCGAGTTTTCTGAGTTCCCTCTTTATTTTGGTCAGTGTTTCTGTGTACCAGGGTTCAGATTGGTGTTTCGTTTGATTTGGGGGGGTGTTCCATGTGGGGTGCGCTTCCTCCTGGATTCCGGTGTTCCAGCTGTTTGTTAGAGCTTCGAGGTCCTTGTTTTCCAAATCTATGTGAGTTGTAATGGTACTTATAAGATTATCCAAGTTGAGTTTGTTGAATTTTCTTAAATCTGTTAAATATTAACTGGCAAGCATTAGACCATTCTTCCTGTTTTTTTTAGATCTTTCCTCATGTTGTCCACTCTTGCAAATTTTTATATCATCTGCAAAAAGGCAGACTTTTTTCCATTTTAGGCTTCCACAGTATCACTCACAAATGCGTTAAACAGTACTGGTCCCAGAACCAATCCCTGAGGCAGGTCACTATGCACTTTCCTTTCTTCTGAGTGAGTTCCGTTTACCACCACCTTCTGTCGTCTGTCAGTCAACCAATTTCTGATCCAGTTCACCACCTTGAGACCTATCCCTAGGTTGCTCGGTTTATTGAAAAACCTCTTATGAGGTTTTTCAATAAACTGAAATCTAGGTAGATCAATATCTGTCACATGCCCTTGATCTAGTTCTCTGGTCACCCAGTCAAAGAACTAAATCAGATTTGTTTGGCATGATCTTAATCTGATAAAACCATGTTACCTCGGATCCTGCAATCCATTGTTTTCCAGAAAGTCCATTATTCTTTCTTTCAAGAGCGCCTCCATTACTTTTTCCACCACAGTGGCTTACTGGCCTATAGTTTGTCACCTCTTCTCTTATAACTTTTGTGAAAAGGTATTACAACACCCCTTCTCCAATCCTGTAGAACCTCCAGTCTCCAGGAATCTATATAAAACATCCTTTAAAGGCCCTGCCTAAACCTCTCTGAGCTCCTTCAGAATCTTGGGATGCATCCCATCCGGTCCCATGGCCTTGTACACTTTCAGTTTTGCAAGCTGTTTAAAAACATCATCTTCTGTGAATGGTGTGGTATCTACTTCCTTCCCATTTGTAGATTTGTCAATCTTACATTGTCCTTCTCCAGGATTTTCTTTCATGAATACAGAACAGAAGTATTTGTTTAGCATTTTTGCTTTTTCAATGTCAGTTTCCACAAATCTGTCCTCGGCACTTTTGAGTCTGGCAGTTCCACCTTTGATCTTCCTCTTCTCCCAAATATACCTGAAAAAAGTTTTGTCTCCACACTTCACATATTTAGCCATCTGCCTTTTCTTTTGCTATCCTTATATCTCTCTGTCTCTTTTAGCTTTATCCTGTATTCTTTTTTGTGTTCCTCTTTATGTGGTGGTCTGAATTTTTTGTGCAAGCTGAATTTTTTGCCTTTATTTGTGCAGCCATTTCTTTGGTGAACCATATAAGTTTCCTTTTCCTCTTGTTTTTATTTACTTTCCTTACTTATATATCCGTTGCTCCTTTTATTGCGTCTTTAAGTTTAGCCCAAATGATGGCAGATACGCATCAAATTGTTTAATCCAGTTTTGCATAATGGGTTAGCAGTTCTACATGGTGTCATGCCTGCGGTGGTTCCTAAATTTATTATGTCTTGTCCTTTTTTTTCCCCTGACCTCTAAAGAGAAAATTGCAGGGGAAATGGAAATACAGTCAAACCTCGGTTTTCATGATTAATCCGTTCAAAAAAGTCTGACTATAACCGAAACGGACTAAAACCGAAGCAAGATTTCCCATAAGAAATAATGTAAATTCAATTAATCCGTTCCAGACACCCAAAAATATTGACAAAAAATACATTTTATAGAGAATAACTATCTTTTTACATACAGAAAACAATGAGAAATACATATAAATGACTAATGAAATGGATAAATGAGCATGTAACATCACTTTTACCTTTATTGAAGACTTTTGTTGGCATACACAGTGTCGGGAGAGGTGGAGAGGCAGTGTCAGCCAAGCAGCAGGCAGTTGAGAAACAGTGGGACAGAGAGTCTTAGGCTGCCTCCGGCCCCCCTAAGGTAGCAGCCTGACACAGGTGAGAGTCAGAGAACAGCGTGGGGCTGTGCCAGCAGGAGCCTGCAGCTGCAGACTGCAAGGTTTCAAGGAGAGGCCGCGTGTGCAGGCCTGCAGGACACCCAGAATCCAATCGGGAGGGCAGGGGCCCCGGCGGGAGACTGGGCCGCCAAGGAGAAGCAGATTCGGTCACCAGCTCCTGTCCCGGTTCAAGGGATGTGCAGGGGAAGAGGCAGCAGGCAGACGTCAATCGGGGGAGAGTCCGGGGCAGGAAGCAGTTTCGGGCAGGCCACGCTGGAGCGTTGAACTCCTCGGCTCCCCAGAGGTCCCGCAGAATCGCTGGCTCAAGCTCCGTGGGAGATCGCTGGCTCACGCTAATCCATGGCAGGTACGGGGGGGGGGGTAAAATGCTGTACGAAAACCGAGACAACGTACGAAAACCGAAACACAATCTTGATGAAAAAAATCAACGAAAACCGAATCGTACGAAAACCAGGGCATACGAAAACCGAGGTTTGACTGTATCTGCTTTGTATGCATGAGTCATGCCACATTCATTCTCCAGTTTGCTCACATTCATTCTCATTAATACCTATTTCTTATCATACCTCCAGTCCAGTCCCGACTAGCAGATTTTCTCCCCCCATCAGCAGCTGGAGACTGAGCGTGTCCAAATTGACACCACTTACTTAGGCAGCTGACACCACAAAACCTACTTCAGTATTCTCAGTCTTGCTGCTGGAGAGGGCGAATCCCTTAGAGTGGACTCGCTAGTAGGAACAGCTAAAGCTCTTGATTGAATTTAGGTTCTGGCTGGAGGGGAAATGAAGTTGACTCTTTAAGCAGGATTTGAAAGGCAAAAAGGAGAGTGATTTGGAGAAGAAAATAGAAAGAAAGAGCAGGGCAGACCCAGGAGGAAGAAATACGTGCCCTTCCTGATCCGGCTGCAGTAAGTGGGGGAAAGTTGACCGATACCCAAACCCGCTGGGAGTGAGGTGCCGCAAAAAGGCTGGAAACGGCCCCAACACACATTCTCGCTGCCACTGAAGGCACAGGGCTAAGTGAGCAGACAGTCGTGGTAAGTGAAGGGGGTGCTACGGGGTGGGTGGAGCCAGGCAGCTGATTGCGCTGCAGTCTTCAAGCTGTGTGAGTACCAGGAAGAGCAGGCCGGCTGCGTGTGTCATTAAGAGGCTGTCCCGCAGAGCACTGGAACCAGCGCCATTTTAGAGCAGCAATGACTTTTTTTTCTTTCAGGAGTGTTTGGAGGGTGGACATGGACACTGGGGCATTTTCCTTCACGTTTTGTTGTGTTTACTTTAATGCCCAAGGTATTTTGGTGTGCGTGTAAAAAAAAAAAAAAAAAAAAAAAAAATTCTTTCTCATACTAGCTTTTGGGAGTGAGGCACTGGGGCGGGATGCCCTCTAAAGCAACATGTCTGGCCTGTGGCCTGCGTAGAAGCTCTGCCTCTGTGACAGGGGTGTGCCACAGCAGCGAGACGGAGGCTAAGTCCGCGGAGGACAGTCTGATGCCAGAAAGATCAGAGAGTGCGAGCAGAGGTCCTGCTTCAGTGCATTCAGAGACCCCCCTGTAATTGGTCAAGGTGAATGGAGTTCCCCCGGGAGGGGGAGGAAGACCCCAAGCTGCCCCTTTTAGAGGAGCAGGGCATGGATGACAGGTCTCTGAGGGCTTCTACATCAGGCGAAGCTGCTGCAGAAGGGTTGCAGCAAGCTTTTTCCCAGAGTTCATCCTGTTCCCGCATAAAACGTTCTGCATGAAACAGTGCAGTCAGGACGACATAACAAGGGGGCAAAGCGCAGTTGGCTTGAGAGCAGCAGCAGGTGGGGTGAGGAACCAGGACCTAGCCACCAGCATGTTGGTAATTGCTGAATTGGCCCATGTGCCTTCTTCCACTCAGAGGAGGTGGCGGACAGAGATGTCTTTGGGGCTGGAGTCTGCAGAGCTCGAAGAGGGCAAGCTTCTACTGGATGAGGTGCAGATTGTGTGTCTTCCGCAGAGAGGAGCTTGCAGCTCTCATCCAAAATCCCTTTGAGCCCTTAACATGTCCACAGAGGTCCCGTCGGAAGAAGAGCCCTTGGAAGATCTGTTGTTCCAGGCCATTCGGAAGTCACAGACAGTATTTTCTTTTCACAGGGTCATTAAGCAGATGATACAGGGTGAGTGGGATGTTCCAGAGGCTGCCCTGAAGGGCATGAGAGCAATGACAAGGCTTTATCCGCTCCCGGAGCAGGAGATGGCATTCGCACAATTGGCCAAGGTGTTCATGGCTGTGTCCACGCTCACGAAGATGACCACCATTCTGCTGGAGGGCAGTTCAGCCCTCAAGGACATGCAAGACCGTAAATTAGAAGCAGGCTTTTGATGTGAATGCACAGTCTTTACAGGCATCAGTCTGCGGGGCCTTTGTGGCTTGCATGTGTTTGCACTGGGTGCAAGGAATTTTGGAATCAACAGGGGAGTCTCAGTCCCTGTCGCCAGAGGCCGCCAAGCTAGAGTCGGGGGCGGCCTACTTGGCGGATGCTTTTTATGATCTTATTAGAGGTTTGTCCAAAAGCATGGCTTCAGTGGTCACCACTCGACACTATCTGTGGCTGTGGAATTGGTTGGCGGATTCTCCTCCAAAGCCAAGATTAAGTAAGTTTCGATTCAAAGGGAAGCTCTTGTTCGGGGAGGCCTTGGATAAATTGGTGAAGGATATGAGGAAGTTCAAAGGGGGCCATCTTCCAGAGGATAGGCTTAAGCCAGTTAGGACCTCAAGCCCTACGAGGGATCATCTCCTTGACTTTTGGAGGTTCCGCACAATGCGGTTCGTTCCATACCAAAGAGGTCACTTCCCCTCCTGAGGTCATCCCTTTTGTGGGTTTCAAGGGACCCAATGGGGTTTTATACCTCATCTGTGAATATGGCAAAGAAGTCACAATGAAGTGTGGGAGGTCCCAGTGAGGGTGGTTTCCATAAGAGGAAGGTTATGGGACTTCTACCCTACCTGGAGCCAGCTCAAAACAGACTGATGGGTAATGGAGGTTGTCCAAGAAGGTTATGCACTGGAATTTGTACATCCTCTGAAGGAGGCATTCATAAGGCCCCCCTGCAAAGCACCATTCAAGCATGAGGCCATGTGGGACACCCTGTAGCGACTCCAGGAGTTGCAAGCCAACATGGAGGTATCTCAAAATGAGTGTGGACTGGGTTGGTACTCCCGTTTATTTCGTGATGCCCAAAACGGGGGACTCGTTCCAAACCATATTGGATCTTAAGTGCATCAATCATTACGTAAAGGTGCCCTGCTTTCATATGGTGACGTTAGTCTGTCATTGTTGCGGTCCGCAAAGGAGAGTTTCTGATGTCGCTCGATTTCATGGAAGCCTATCTACTCATCTCTATCCAAACAGAGCATCAGCACTTTCTGCGGTTCACGGGGCCTATGGGGCCTTTCCATTTTCGGGCCTTGCCCTTCAGCTTAGTGACTGCTCCCCGAACATTCACCAGGGTCATGGTGGTGGTGGTGGTGATGGTGGTCAGGGCAGCCCTGTAGCAGGAGGGGATCCTGGTGCATCCCTACCAGATCGACTGGCTCATATGGTCAAAATCAAAGGAGGAAAGCAAACGGGTCACAAAGAGTCATCGTTCGATTGCAAGAGCTTGGTTGGGTCATCGTTTTAGGTGAGTCTGCTACAACCGTCACAGGACATGGTGTACTTGGGGCCCGATTCCACATGGTCAACAGTTAGGTATTTCTGCCGGAAGACAGGATAGAACATAAGAGATGCCATACTGGGTCAGACCATGGTCCATCAATCCCAGTATCTTGTTTCCAACAATGGCCAATCTTGGTCTTAAGAACCTAGCAGTTTCCCCAAAAGACACAGGTTTGTCGATGCTTGTATTGGGTCAAGCAGTGATATCCCAGGTCCCTTTTAATAATGGTTTATGGACCTTCCCTCCAGGAACTTGTCCAAACCTTTTTTTTAAACCCAGCTACACTAACAGCTCTTACTACATCCTCCAGTAACAAATTCCAGAGTTTGATTACACGTTGAGTGAAAAAGTATTTTCTCTCGTTAGTCTTAAATAGGTTACCCTGTAGCTTCATTGCATGTCCCCTAGTTTTTTTATATTCTGATGACGTAAACAATCGATCTACGTTTACCTGTTCCACTCCATTCATTAATTTATAGTCCTCTATCATATCTCCCCTCAGCTGTCTTTTGCAGGTTGAAGAGCCCTAAACCTTTTAGCCTCTCTTCATAGGAGTATCCTTCCATCCCCTTTACCATTTTGGTGGCTCTTCTCTGTACCTTTTCTAATAATGCTGTATCCTTTTTAAGATATGGCGACCAGAATTGCACACAATATTCAAGGTGCGGTCGCACCATGGAACGATACAGAGGCATTATAATATCCTTTTGTTTTATTTTCCATTCCTTTTCTTATGATACCTAGTATTCTATTTGCTCTCTTGGCCGCCACTGCACACTGGGTGGAGGTTTTTAACATGTTATCCACGATGACGCCCTAATCTTTCCTGGGTGGTGGTCCCCATCGTGTAACCATAGTTTGGATTGTTCTTTCCTAGGTACATAACTTTGCACTTGTCCACATTACATTTCATCTTCCATTTGGATGCCCAGTCTTCCAATTTATCAAGATCCTCTTGCAATTTTCCACAATCCTCTTGGGTTTTAACAGCTTTAAATAGTTTTGTGTCAAGTGCAGATTTGATAACCTCACTCGTTATTCCCTTTTCCAGGTCATTTATGAATATGTCAAAAAGCAGTGGACCCAGCACAGATCCCTGGGGTACTCTACTATTCACATTTTTCCATTGGGAAAATTAGCCATTTAGCCGTACCTTCTGCTTTCTATCTTTTAACCAGTTTCTGATCCACAATAGTACATCACCTCCTATCCCATGACTTTTTAGTTTTGCCAAAAGTCTCTGATGAGGGACCTTGTCAAAGGCTTTCTGAAAGTCCAGATAGACTATATCAACCGACTCACCTTTGTCTACCTGTTTATTCACACCTTCAAAAAAACATAACAGATTAGTAAAACAAAATTGTCCTTGTCTAAAGCCATGTTGACTGTCTCCCATTAAGCCATGACTATCTACATGCTGAGTAATTTTATTCTTTATGATGGTTTCTACCATTTTTCCCAATACTGACGTCAGGCTTACCGGTCTGTAGTTTCCCGGAGCACCCCTGGAACCTTTTATAAAAATTGACGTTATATTGGCGATCCTCCAATCTTCAGGTATTACACATGATTTTAATGATAGTTCACAGATTACTAATAGCAGGTCTGCAATCTCATATTTCAGTTCTTTCAACACCCTTGGATGTATACTATCTTGTCCAGGTGATTTGCTACTCTTCAGTTTATCAAATAGTTATAATACATCTTCCCAGTGTAGCGATATTTCTTTCAATTCTTCCGCAATATCATCTTTAAATACCACTTCAGTCATGGGTAACATCCCTACATCTTCCTCAGTAAAGACCAAAGCAAAGAATTAATTCAGTCTCTCCGCTATAGCCTTGTCCCCTCTTACTGCCCCTTTTACCGCTCAGTCATCTAATGGTCCAACTGACTCTCACAGGTATTTCGCTATAAATGTACTTGAAAAAGTCTGTATTATGCATTTTTGCTTCCACAGCAAGTTTCTTCTCAAAGTCTCTCTTTGCCTGCCTTATCAATGCTTTGCATTTAGCTTGCCAGTGCTTGTGCTGTTTCCAGTTTTCATCATTTGGCTCTTTTTTCCATTTCCTGAAAGATGCTTTTTTGGCAACAACAGCCTCTGACCTCACCTTTAAACCATGCTGGCAGTTTTTTGGACTTCTTCCACTTTTCCTAAAGTGTGGAATATAGCTAGTCTGGGCTTCCAAGATAGTATTTTTAAACAACACCCAAGCTTGATGTAAGTCTTTAACCTTTGCAACTGCTCCTTTTAGTTTTTTTCTTAACTATTTTCCTCATTTTATCATAGTCTTCCTTTTGAAAGTTTAAAAGGTAATTATGTGGATTTCCTTACCATCCCTCCTCCATTAATTAAATCAAACGCAATCATGCTATGATCACTATTGCCAAGTGGTCCCATCACCCTTATCTCTTGCACCAGATCTGGTGTTCCACTAAGGACTAAGTCCAAAATGGCTTCCCCTCTGGTTGTTTCATGAACCAGCTGCTCCAAGAAGCAGTCATTTATTTCATCTAGAAACTTTATCTCCCTAGCATGTCCTGCCATGACCTGACCCAGTCAGTACCGGGGTAATTTAAATCACTGTAACTTTTGTTAGCTTCCCTGATTTATGTGAGCATTTCATCATCCATTTGTTCATTCTGGCTAGGCGGTCGATAGTACACCCCCACTGCCATCGCCTTCCCCTTTTTACATGGAATTTCAATCCATAGAGATTCTGCAGCAAATTTTGTTTTCTGTAGAACTTTAATCCTTTATGACTCAGTGCCCTCTCTAACATAGAGCTCAACCCCTCCACCAATTTGATCAGCTCTGTCATTACGATATAGTTTGTACCCAGGTATCACAGTGTCCCACTGGTTGTCCTCCTTCCACCATGTCTCTGATACCAATCGTATCTAACTTCTCATTTAGTGCTATATATTCTAACTCTCCCATCTTATTTTTTTAGACTTCTAGCATTTGCATAGAAGCATTTTAGAGACTGTATTTTATTCATATTAATCTGGTTATCGTTAGGCAGGGGTACTTTGGAATCTTTAAGCTCTGTCTGCTCTGTACTCAAGGGCATTTGGGCTACCTTTGTCTTTAATGGAACCTCTCTGTTGATGTGTCTTAACTTAATTTTTTTTGGTAGTATCCTTCAAGGATATGTTGTTCCGAACCATGCGCTCCTGGGCGTTTGTCGGCTTTCCCCTATTATCTAGTTTAAAAGCTGCAGGAACAGGTCTGACAATTCCTCATAAAAATTGCTGAGACAGCGTGGCATTTTCTTCAGCTGTTGGTGTCAATATCAATTGATTTGGTACCGTAGGCTCAAGCTCACATGAGACCACTACAGAGAGCACTGTTAAGGAGATGGTTGGTGTGGCAACAATTGCTGATGGTACCACTCCCTTGCCTTCTGGATGCTTAACAATCCCTTCAATGATGGTTGCAGTCAGTGAAAAACCTTTGGCGGGAATGCCCTTGGGTAGCATTGATGATGGAGGCCAGTCTCACTGGTTAGGGAGCACATTGCGAGATCCAAATAGCTCAGGGCCGGTCGTTATTTATTTATTATTATTTATTACATGCACTTATATACCGTGCTATTTTCCATCAGTGCGGTTTACATAGAACCAGTTAAATACACATCTCAAAACTTTCGATTTGTGTTTACAATTAACAGGCAACAGAACTTGGATAGATAACAAGGGGTTAACTATTTACAACTGTACAGAAAGAGCGGGCTGAACGTCTGTTTGAAGTGGTTAGTTTATTGATGAGGCATTTGAGGTTAGCAGCGGAATCAGCCTGGCCCTTCAACTGGTTGAGATGCGGGTGGTGTTTCTAGCTTTACAGAGTTTTCAAGATCACTACGTGGCAAGGCAGTGCGAGTGTTTTCAGACAATGCCACCACAGTTGCCCACATCAGTAGGCAAGGGGGCACTGGAGAGCCAGAGAGCTTCACTGTTGGACTGGGTAAAACTCAACTTGTAGGCGATCTCCGCAGCACACATGGCCAGAAAGGAAAACATGGCGGCCGATTACCTCAGTTGGTTTCACATCAATCCAGGCGAGTGGACACTACATCCGACAGTGTTTGCACAGCTAGTGTGGTGCTGGGGGCAGCCCATCTTGGACCTGATAGCCACGTTCTGCTCCATGAAGGCATCGAGTTTTACAGTCTGAGACGAGAGCTATTGTCAGAGGGCTTTGATGCTGTGATGCAAAGGTGGCCTTTGGAGGGTCTCCTTTATGTCTTTCCACTGTGGGCCCTCATCAGTTGGGTGGTTCAGTGCATCAAAGCACATTGGGGACTGGTCATTCTAGTGGCTCCAGGCTGGCCGCAGAGGCTGTGGTACGCAGATCTGGTGCAGCTACTGGTGGATCGCCTTTTTAGGCTTCCAACTCGGATCAGTCTATTCATGCAGGGGCCCATGGTGATGCTTCAAGTGGATTGATCCTTGCTTATAGCTTGACTATTGAGGACGAGATTGAGCAGGAGAAGATACTCTCATTCTGTAATTGTTACATTGCTGAAAGCCAGGAACAGTCCATCTCTATGTCGTACGTTCAAGTCTGGCGAGTCTTTGAGGACTGATGTGCGGGACATAGTTGCAAGCTGTTGTCTTCTTCCATACCGGAGATCTTGGTCTTCCTGCAGACAGACTTGGAAAATAGATTTAGCTTGCAACTCACTTTGGGTACAGGTTGTGGTGGTAGCCTGTTATCTTGGCAGGATCCAGGGCATGGCCCTTGCGACTCACCCTGTGATGAAACAAGTTCAGCCTCCGGTAGGATCACTGGTGCCGCCGTGGGACCTCAATCTGGTGCTGACCATGCTGGCAGGAGAGTCTCTGGGCACGTGCACTCTGAAAGATCTCACGTTGAAGATTAGTCTATTTGATCACAATCTGTTCGGCCAGGCACATTTCGGAATTGCAGATGCTCTCCTGTCATGAGCCGTTTCTTTCTATTTCCAAGGAATAGGTGGTGGTGTGGCCTGTTCCCTTCCTTCTGCCTAAAATGGTTTTGGCTTACCATCTCAATTAGTTGTTCACTGTCCCAGCATTCTCGGGAGTAGCGGGAACGGATGATCAGTCGCAGCTGCGTCTCCTAGATATCCGCCGAGTGCTTAAAAGATATTTGAAGCGGACAGTCTTTTCTGAAGTCGGACCGCTTCGTTTTGTTCGGAGGTCCACGCAAGGGAGAGGCAGCGTCCAAGGCATCCATTTCTTGGTGGGTGAAGGGTATCATTGCCTCGGCCTGTTTGTTGCATCACAGAATTTTACCTCGGAAGAATCCCAGTTATCAATATCCCTGTTTAATGTACATTACCAAATTGAAGTTACAATGTAAACTGCTTTGCCTAAATGATAAAGTGATATAAAAAAACTATTAAATAAAATAAATAAAAACTTTGCTATTGGGGCTGTGGGCTCATTTGACCAGAGTGCAAGCGGCATCGTGGGCTGAGACTAGTCTCGTTCCTCCCATGGACATTTGCAAAGTGGCTGCATGGTCGTCTTTGCATTCTTTTGTACTTCATCATCGCCTGGATGTGCAGGCAGTGGGGGATGCCTGCTTCAGTTCTACGGTACTCCAAGCCGGGCTCGCTGGTTCCTCCCGAGGGGTAGTACTGCTATGGTACATCCCACTAGTCAGGACTGGACTGGAGGTATGATAAGGTGAAATTAGATCTTACTTGCTAATTGGCTTTACTTGAATACCTCCAGTCCAGTCCCGGACCCTCCCTGTTTTTTTCTTGCACTGTATTGCGTGGTAGCAACCAGGGCCTGAAGAATTCTGTATATGCGTGAGGTCCAGGACAAGTAGTGCAGCGGGACTCCTGTTTTGGGAGACGGGATTCTTCTTGTTGGGGGCTCATGTTTTCCTGGGTTCCTATACTATAGAGAAGTTAAAGGTAAAAATAATGTTTCTGCAGAAATTATGAAGAGGTACACATGTGTATAACAGTGTGATTGGCTGAGGAGCCAGGGTATTCAGTTTGCGGCTGTGAAGAGTACGGTATTTCTCCTCCTCCTGGAGATTGGTTCTGTCTCTTTTGAGAGGAGAAGAGGTTTGTTGATTTTTTTGTATTTTGTTTTGTTTGGGGGGTTTTTGTAATTTATTTTTTATTCGGTTTCCAACATAAATGTAGTCAACAAAAATTTACATCTTTTTTTTCAAACCTGCGTCAACATGTTACAGCCGTTTACAATAAGCTGTGTAATTAGTCCTTCAACACTTTATTTTGTTTTCTGTATAATCCCCCCTCACACCCGCCTCCCCAAGCCTCTTTATTCCATTTGAACCTTATTTTATCCTAGTTTAGTGGTCTTTTCCTTTGTTTTCATCCCTCCCTGTCCCTTTATCTTCTCTGTCACTCTTCTTACCACTTCCACCCTCCATTCTTCATACCAATGCCACGTTATTTTGTATTTTCTACTGTTATGATTTCTGTAGGCTGCTATTGCACATAGACTCCGTTTGCTGCAATTTTCCCACTACTTTTTCCAAAGGTGGTGTTTCTTTATTCTTCCACCACCTAAGAGTCATACGCACAATTATTATGCAGTATCCTAAAAACCATGCTAGTTCCTTATCGTCACTCCAGTCCAGTCCCTTTACTTTAGGGTTACGCAACCCTTCCAGCAGCTTGGAGGCTGAGCCCAACCTTTTTGGGGGTGGAGCGGTATATATACCACTGGTGCCACCCACCAACCCCAGTATACTCAGCCTCCAAGCAGCTGGAGGGTTCCGTAAGCCTAGGGCTTACTGGAGTCTTACCTTCTTTTAATTTTGGCTAAATCTTACTAATTTTAATTTAATTTTCATTCATTTATATATTTTTTTATTTTGGCAATCTTCCTTCTCTACTGTTTGCTTTTTTTTCACCCTCCCCCCCCCCCCCCCCGGCCCGGGCCGAGGAACGGAGGTGTTAACATTTTGCTTACAGCAGCGAGCAGGGGAATCAGAAGCCTCTCGCTGCTGACCAGGCCTGCTGCGGCTCCTCTTCAACTCTCCGGAAGGCCTGCGTCCTCGCGCCGAAGCCCTCCCCGGTGGCTGAGCGCTGGAGGAGACGCGAAGCGGAGGAGCGGTCTGCGGCGCTCAGCCTTTACCGCTCCCCCCCCCCCCCCCCGAGTCAGCCGAGTGCAGGGGCGAGCTCCGGAGACGCGATCGCAGCGCAGGTGAACAACCGCGAGCGGGTAAAGCAGCACTCGTCCTCCTCTGTCCCTCTCTTCAGCCGGAGGCTCCAGAGAGGCGCTAAGACCAGCCGCATCCCTCCGTTCTGAGCTCCACGTGGCCGCGGCCTGCCACGTGTTGAGCCAACGGTGCAGGAATCGCAGCTCCAGTCCGGGTAACAGCAGAGGAGCTGGAAGAGAAGCATACAAACAAATCGCAAGTACTCAGCCCATTGGCTCTAGGGAGATTGTAATTGCTGTTTTCTTTTTTGTTTAACTTCAGTTTGCTTTAATTCTTGTCTATTCCCCAGTGGTTTAAGGAGATTTCGCTGCCTTATCCTTGCTCCTGGAGAGAGCAGTGCAGGAAGTTTTAGAGGGAATTTTAATTATATATTTTCATTGGAATTTTATTTTAAGTTTAAAGTTGAAAATTTATTTTAAGTTATCCTCTAGATAGCATGACTGGCAAGTCAAGGTGCCCATCTTGTGGCACACGTAGGGGTACTGCATCTGAGGCAGGAGTCTGCAGAGGCTGCGCTGCAGTAGCCACCTCAATAGAACAAGAAATCAGCCTTTCTATGGCCCAGTCATCCCAGGGGTCCTCGGATCCTATGGAGGGGGAAGTAGTGTCCCAGTTATCCCTTCCCTCTCACTCGGAAGCACCCCCTCCTCCGCTCCCCCCCTCCTCCCTTCCCCCTGGGGAGGGGGCAGTCGGGGACTTCTTTTCCCCTGACTTCGTGCTTTTATTACACCAGGCCTATTGCATGCGCAGACAGGGGCTTGCGACAGGAGAGGGGGGCTCGACATCCGAAGGCAGAGTAGCCAGACCCCTGAGGGCAAGCGTTCAGGACTCAGGAATACCCCCTAAGCGCCCCAGGCTGCTGCATGAGGAACCTCTCTCTTCCCTTTCCCAGGGCACCCTAGAGGAGGAGGTCTCTGAAAAGGAATTAGAGGAGGAAGAGGAGGAGCTGGAAGAAGGGGAGATCCCTGAGGAGGACCAGGCTCGCATAATTAGAGTGTTCCGACGAGAGGAGCTGCCTGCTCTAATTAATGATTCCCTGAAAGCTCTCAATGTAGCCTCAGATACCCCAGGGGAAGAGGAGGCATTGGAGGATCCCTTAATCCAGGCCATCAGGAAGTCCCAGAAAGTTTTTCCAGTCCACAGAGTGGTACGTCAGATGATACAGGAGGAATGGGATCAGCCTGAGTCTGGGTTAAGAGGGGTCCGGGCCATGTCCCGCCTCTACCCTCTCCCTGAATCGGACAAAGAGCTGCTGAAGTCCCCCAGGGTGGATGCGGCGGTTTCAGCAGTAACAAAGAAAACTACTATCCCAGTTGAGGGCAGCGCGGCGCTAAGGGATCCCCAGGATAGGAAATTGGACACGCTCCTAAAACAAGCCTTTGATGTCAGCGCTCTGGCCTTACAAGCTTCAGTCTCAGGGGCCTGGGTAGCGCGGGCCTGTTTGAGGTGGGCTCAGCAACTCCAGGCAGAGGAGGTTTCCGCCGAAGGATCATTGGCCAACGCAGCGAGGTTGGAATCCGGTACGGCCTTCCTGGCGGATAGTCAGTATGACCTCATCCGCAGCTTAGCTAAGAACATGGCCTCGGTGGTAGCAGCCAGACGCTATTTGTGGCTACGGAATTGGGCGGCCGATGCTTCCTCCAAAACTCGCCTGAGTCGTCTTCCCTTCAAAGGGAAGCTGTTATTCGGTGAGGACTTAGATAAGCTGGTAAAGGACCTGGGCGAATCCAAGGGCGGCAGGCTTCCGGAGGACAGGCCGAAACAAGCGCGGCCCTTAACCCCAGCACGGAACCAACCTAGGGACCCCCGGAGGTTTCGCTCGACAAGACCGAACCCCTTTCTTAGGGGTCGTTTTTCCCGGTAGAGGACAAAGCTCCCGAGGTTTTCGGGGGGCGGGCAGAGGTTTCTCCGCCTCCTCCTTTTCCACGGGCCCCAGGAAACAACAATGAGAGTCCGGGGGTCCAGGAGGGCGGAATGCCGATAGGCGGTCGCCTGAGGCTCTTTCTTCCCGCCTGGTCCCGGGTCACGTCCGATCAATGGGTTCTGGAGGTGATCCGAGAGGGCTACGCTCTCGAATTTGCAAAGCAAATACCTCCAGCATTTGTTCAGTCTCCTTGCGGCTCCCCAACAAAAAGAGCCGCTATAGAATCTACACTGTCCCGTCTCTTACAGCTCGGGGCCGTGGTGCCCGTCCCTCCAGGCCAGGTCGGTACAGGTCGGTACTCGATTTACTTCGTGGTCCCAAAGAAGGAGGAGACCTTTCGTCCAATCCTGGATCTAAAGCAGGTCAATCGATGTCTCAAGGTGCCACACTTCAGGATGGAAACCCTTCGGTCGGTCATAGCGGCCGTAAGGGACGGCGAGTTCCTAACAGCACTGGACTTGACAGAGGCCTATTTGCATATCCCCGTCAGAAAATCTCATCAACAATTCCTGAGATTCGCGGTTCCTCGGGGCCATTTTCAGTTTCAGGCGCTGCCCTTCGGTCTAGCGACCGCGCCAAGGACGTTCACCAAGGTGATGGTTGTAGTAGCGGCGTCACTACGAAAGGAGGGAATCCTGGTGCACCCCTACTTGGACGACTGGCTCATTCGGGCAAAGTCGGAAGAGGAAAGTCGCTGGACAACAGCCAGAGTGATACAGGTGCTGGAGGACTTGGGGTGGGTCATCAACCGCGCAAAGAGCAGTCTGGTACCCTCCCAAGAGCTCGAGTATCTCGGAGCAAGGTTCCACACAGGCAGGGGCAGGGTTTTCCTGTCCAGCACAAGGGTGAGGGACCTAAGGATCCTAGTCACGCAGTTCATGTCCAGGCGCCTTCCTTCGGCGTGGCATTACCTGCAACTCCTGGGAACCATGGCGGCAGCCATAGAGGTAGTCCCGTGGGCCAGGGCGCACATGCGTCCTTTACAGCGATCCCTGTTGCGTCGATGGTCCCCTCAACAGCACCCTTTGTTCCTTCAGCTGCCCTGCGCCCCTCGAACCAAGCAGTCCCTCCACTGGTGGAGGTGTCCAAAGAACCTCAATCGCGGTATGCCCCTCGAACCTCCACAATGGTTGCTGTTGACGACGGACGCCAGCCTAGCAGGCTGGGGAGCACATTGCGAGGACCAGTTTGTCCAGGGGCGTTGGACGACGTTGGAATCTCAGTGGCCTATCAACCGGCTGGAATTGAGGGCAGTCACCCTGGCACTCAAGGCTCTCGAGTCTTTAGTGCTAGGGAAGGCGATTCGGGTACTTTCCGACAATGTCACCGCGGTGGCATACATCAATCATCAAGGAGGCACCAGCAGTCCAGCCTTGGAAAAGGAGGCGGACACACTGTTCCAGTGGGCAGAACATCGCTTGGAAGCACTCTCAGCACAGCACGTGGCCGGCACGGACAACATCACCGCCGACTACCTCAGCAGGTGCAAGATAGACCACGGGGAGTGGGAACTACATCAGGAAATCTTCGACCAGATAGTAGCTCTTTGGGGCCCCCCAGTCATGGACCTCATGGCGCGGTTCTCATCCGCCAAGGCCAGCCGATTCTTCAGCCGACGGAAAGAAAGGATGTCCGAAGGCTTAGACGCTCTGGCCCAGAAGTGGCCCTCGGAGGGTCTCCTTTATGTCTTTCCCCCTTGGGCGCTGATAGGGAAAGTCATCCAGCGGATAGAAGCTCACCAGGGCATAGTAATCCTCATTGCCCCGGACTGGCCCCGTCGCCCCTGGTATGCGGATCTGGTAAGGATGATCGCCGACCGCCCCTGGCGGCTCCCCAACAGGAGGGACCTTCTGAAACAAGGTCCAGTCCAGATGCCACACGTGGATCGATTCTCGCTTACGGCTTGGCTATTGAAAGGGCACGGCTCTTGAAGCGCGGCTACTCGGCGGCAGTAATCACCACTTTGTTGAGCGCTCGGAAGCGCTCAACTTGCCTCTCCTATGTGAGAGTGTGGCGCATCTTCGAGGCATGGTGTGCAGAGCGCCGGAGGAAACCTCTGGCTTCCTCGATCCCGGAGGTCCTGGAATTTTTGCAAGCCGGATTCGACAAGGGCCTAGCACATAGCTCCCTCCGGGTCCAATTGGCGGCCATCTCCTGCTATAGGGGTAAGGTCTGCGGGAAGCCTTTAGGAGCACACGCGGACGTTTCCAGGTTCCTGAAAGCGGTCAGACGGCTCCGTCCGCAGAGGAGATCGGTCATCCCCCCTTGGGACCTCAACTTGGTACTAAACGCACTAGTCACGGAGCCGTTCGAACCATTGAAGAAGGCCTCCTTGAAGGATCTGACTCTGAAGACAGTCTTTTTGGTGGCCATTTGCTCGGCCAGGCGGGTCTCCGAATTACAAGCCCTGTCTTCTCGGCCGCCCTTTCTGTACTTTCTCAAAGATAAGGTAGTTCTTAGGACGGTCCCCTCGTTCTTGCCTAAGGTCATCTCCCCCTTTCATGTCAACCAATCGATCACTCTCCCGTCCCTTCCGGCGGATGAGCTCGGAGGGGGAGATAGTAGGCTCCTCCTACTCGACGTACGCAGGACATTAAAGCGTTACCTCTCCTGCACAGCCCCCTTCAGGAAGTCCGAGCGACTGTTCGTTCAGTTTGGGGGTCCCCATAAGGGGAAAGCGGCGGCCAAAGCCTCAATCTCAAGATGGATCAGGGAAGCGATTGCCTCCGCCTATATCCTCAAGGGGAAGCAAGTTCCAGGAGGGCTGCGCGCCCACTCAACTAGGGCGCAGGCCACCTCTTGGGCGGAGTTCAGTTTGGTTCCCCCGCTGGACATCTGTAGAGCGGCGACCTGGTCCTCCCTGCACTCCTTTACCAAGCACTATAGACTGGACGTGCAGAGTGCTACGGACTCCAGGTTTGCGCATGCGGTTCTATGTTCCGGAATGGCGAATCCCACCCGGGCGGGTACTGCTCTGGTACTTCCCTAAAGTAAAGGGACTGGACTGGAGTGACGATAAGGAAGAAGTAATTAGATCTTACCTGCTAATTATTGTTCCTGAAGGAACGACAGTCCAGTCCCTGTTCCCTCCCGAGGTTGCCATTCCGGACGTTTGTTTTCAGGGTCGGACTCCGGCTCGAGGGCGGACACAGGCCTATCTGGAGGGTCACTGGGGTGGGAGGACTGGGCAGTAGCAGGCATTCGGCTTCCGCCCTTGACCCCCCCCTCATTCTTTCTCGTTGGTTTTTCATTCTCTCTTTCGTCTACGCCTGTATATTAAAAAAAAAAAAAAAAAAAAATTACGCTTGGCTTAGAGTGTTTTTCATTTATGATATTTTGGAATGTTTGTTTCAAGTCTGCTTTTGCAGTAGGTTACTGGAGTTGGTGGGTGGCACCAGTGGTATATATACCGCTCCACCCCCAAAAAGGTTGGGCTCAGCCTCCAAGCTGCTGGAAGGGTTGCGTAACCCTAAAGTAAAGGGACTGGACTGTCGTTCCTTCAGGAACAATAATTAGCAGGTAAGATCTAATTACTTCATCCTTATCTCCTCCTTCTGTGCTCTCGTTTAAGGCTACCATAGCTGGGGTCAACTTGACCTGTTCTTTTGTAATATCACCATATAGCACCTCCACCTCTTCCCAATATCTTTGTATTTTGGACATCCAAAAATCAAATGCAGCAAGTCTCTTTTCTTCCCACATCCTTTCCAGCACTCGTTAGAGCTTTCAGGGTAGATAGTAGTGTTTTAACCGGGGTCCAGTACATCCATAACCTTATTTTTAGACTGTTTGTTTTTCAAGAAGAATGTCCCTGTTGCTAGTTCTGATGTTATAGTGGGAGATCATTTTGCATCCAGTGATCACCAGATGGTGTGGTTCAGTATTAGGACTAGAGCTGTTAGAATCCATTTAAAAGCGAGGGTCTTAGACTTTAGGAAAACAAACTTGGCCAAAATGTGCCAATACCTCAGGGAGTTGTTTGCGGGATGGGAACAGCTGGGGGATGTAGAAAAACAGTGGACAAAACTGAAAGGGGATATTTTAAGGGCAACCAACCTTTTTGTTAAATGGTAAATAAAGGTAAAAGGAAAAGAAGACCGCTATGATCTTTGAAAGAAGTAGCTGAAAAGGTGAAGAAAAAGAGGGAGGCCTTCATGAAATACAAGAGATCACAGAGAGGAAGACAGGCATCTTTATTTGGAAAAACTTAGAGAAGCTAGTAAAGTAGTCAGGAAAGCAAAGGTTCAAAAAGAGAAGGAAATAGCCAATGCAATAAAATGGAGGGATAAGACATTTTTAGATATGTTAGAAGAGGAAGGGCAAAAGTGGTATTGTCAGACTCAAGGGTGAAGGGGAGGAATATGTATAAGCTGATGAGGATAAGGCGGAATTGCTTAACAAATATTTTTGTTCTGTGTTCAAAGATGAAGAACCAGGAACAGGACCTCAGAAAACACCCTCAAACAGGAACAGAAGCGAGGGGCCTCTTGAACAATTTTCAAAAGACTGTGTTCGTGATAAATTAGCTAAACTTAAAGTAGACAAAGCGATGGGACCGGATGGAATACACCCTAGAATACGGAGGGAAGTTGGGGACGTTCTAGCAACTCCACTGACTGACCTTTTCAGTGCCTTGTTGGAGTCTGGAGTGGTGCCAAAGAGAGAGGCTCATGTGGTGCCTTTACACAAAAGCGGAAGTAAGGATGTGGTTGAAAACTACAGGCCAGTTAGTTTAACTTTGGTGGTGAGTAAATTATTGGAAACAATGCTGAAAGAGAAAATAGAGAGGTTTCTGGAGTCCAGCGGATTACAGGATCCGAGGCAGCATGGATTGATTTCTTTGACTGGGTGACCAGGGAGTTGGACTGAGGGGAGAGCCTTAGATGTGGTGTATTTAGATTTCAGTGAAGCCTTTGACACCATTACTTACAGGCGACTTATAAACAAACTGAGCACCCTAGGGATGGCCCCTAAAGTTACTGGTTGGGTTAGAAATTGGTTGAGTGGGAGTCGACAAAGAATACAGGTAAATGGAGCTCACTCTGAGGAGAAGGAAGTTACCAGTGGTGTACCCCAGGGATCTGTCCTTGGTCCGATTCTTTTTAACGTCTTTGTTAGTGATACCCAAAATCTGCAATATAGTAGACACGCAGGAAGGTGTAGATTACATGAGGAGGGATCTAGCTAAGCTTGAAGAATGGTCTAGAATTTGGCAGCTGGGATTTAATGTTAAAAAAAAATGCAAGGTCATGCATTTGGGCTGCAGCAATTCAAGGGAGAAATATAGTATAGGGGTGAAGTACTTTTGTCCACTAAAGAAGAGTGGGACCTAGTATAGTTGCCACAATGCAAGAAAACCCTCCTCCACTTGCTTTGCCCTTTAGAAGCAAGATTTTCCTGTAGCACCAACTGGTGGAGTGCACTTTGCCACTCCCAGAAATTGGGGTTACCCTCCTCCCACCAGTGCTTTAGAAGGTAGTGTTTGGCCATTAAGCATCCCTTACGGATCAACAATCATGCCCTCCAACCTCTCGCTTTCAACCAACGTGTGTCATCTAAAATAGCTAGCCCTGGGATCAGCATAAATTGCTGTCGCAAGATCCCCTGATAAAAAAAAATACTGGATCCTCCCTCAAAAGTGTCTCAGTTGGGAGCATCCCCAAAACATATGGCCCAAGTGGGCAGCTCTCTCTCAACAACGTGGGCATTCCCCCTGGGTCATAAAACACACTCGTCGAGCACGCAAGGGAGAAAAGTAAGCTCCTTCTATTATTTTGTATTGCATCTCTTGATATCAGGCCTCTTTCACCAACGGAGGTATCCATGCCACTTTTGGGCCCCATGAAAACCCATCCATTTCCACCCTTAACTCCTCCCATTTCATTTCAAGACCAGCATACAAGTGCTGTGGTCCCAAATCTCCCAACCACTAATAATAAATTATAGAGACCTGATCTCTACTTTTTCTTTCAAAGAGAGCTTCCACCTTGCCAACGTCTCTTTACCTAATGTTGGTGTGTCCAGAGTCTGGGCATAGTGCTGTAGCTGCAAATAGACTAAAAAATGATCTCCTTGTAACTCATAATGTTTCTGTATATCTAGAAAGGGTCAAATACAGCCCTCCTCATCAAAAATCTGCCTGAGTCCCACCTTCTCCTAGTCTCAAAAAGCCCTGGTGTTCATACTGGGGGTCTAATGCGATGTTAACCCTGTAGCAGCAGAAAGCAGCGAATTTAACCTCAGAGCCTGCACAAATCCTGCCAAGCTGACCGCACTGGACAAATCACTGTGTTGTTGCGAATATATCTTGGGAGAGCACTGTTCCCAGCAAATTATATGGGGCCGCAAAGGCCATTTCAGTCTTTCGGGGTGTAAATACTGATTTATTTATTTATTTATTTATTTTTTCTATACTGCCCCTTCCAGTGATCAAGGGCGGTTTACATGGAACAAATTAACAAATTATGTATACTTCTGTATACATTACATTGAAACAGAGTAACTTTCTAACTTTTTAACTTTTTACAAATAATGACAGATGTAAAAAACTGTCCAAACTATTTACATAAGTTATTTACAAGTGGTTCTATACAATGGTTTACAGAATAATTGTGTATCATGTGTAGGTGGTGGAATTTATTTCCATTTTTATCAAGAATTTTGTGTGTGTGTGAGGGGACTGTGTGGGGTTATCTAATTGTGGTTTTGGGAGTTCTGAGTTGGTGTGTCTGTGGATGTTGTGGGACAGGGCTTGTGGGGTAGGGGATTTGGAAATGTTCGGAGAATAGGTATGTTTTGAGTTCCTTCCGAAATTGGGAGAAGTCTTTTATGGTGCGGAGGTCTAGTGGGAGATCATTCCAGAGCATGGGGGCAGTGAACGTGAAGGCTCTGTCACTTGAAGATTTTTTAGTCTTCGTGAATGATTTTGGCATATCAAGTGAGTGGGCTGCATTTTGTCTGCGAGCTCTTGATTCAGATGGGGTCTGTAGTAGTGTTGATAGATGTGATGGGGCGATGTCATTTAGGAGCTTGAATGTTGTTAGGAGAATTTTGTATCTGATACGGCTGTTTATAGGGAGCCAATGTAGTTCTAGGAGTATAGGGGTCACATGGTCTGTTAGACGAGCTTTGGTAATTGCTTTTGCACAGATGTTCTGGGCTCTTTGTAATAGGTATGTTTTTTTTCTGTGGTAGGCCAATCAGGAGACTGTTGCAATAATCAAAATGGGGTGTGATGAGTGTATTGACAACCGATCTAAAGTCATGTGTGTCCAAGAGAGGCCTTAGGTGTTGTATGGTTTTGAGTTTAAGAAATATGGTTCTTACTGTCTGCTTTATGTGTGGTAGCATGGTGAGAGTATGATCTATTATTACACCCAGGTATTTTACCTCTTTTTTAACAGGTATAGAAGTATTGTTGATTGAGATTGTTGTTGGAAAAGTATCCTCAGTCACAGGTGTTCTTGTAACGAACATTGCTTCCGTTTTTTTGAGGTTAATGCTGAGGTAATTGGTTTCCATCCAAGAGGTGGTCTCAGCCATGCATTCAGCTAGGTTGTTGTAAGTGTGGTTTATTGTGGTTATGGGGATAGCGAGCATGATATCATCAGCATATATAAAGTGATTAATCCTGTGTTTTCTAAATATGTTTGTGATAGGTTGCAGGTATAAGTTGAATAGGAGGGCAGAAAGGGCTGATCCCTGAGGTATACCTTGTCCTTGGGGGAAGGTTTCTGATGCTTCTTGATCTATTTGGACACGTATTAGTCTATGTGTGATGTAGGACTTGAACCATTTGAGAACAGTTCCACCTATTCCTAAGTTTTCTAGTCTGTTGATCAGGGTAGGGTGGTTGATGTTGTCAAAGGCGGCCGAGATGTCAATAAAGAGTAGTAGGAAACCTTGATTGTTGACATCTGTGCCTTTGATGAGGTAGTCCATCAGTGTAATCAAGAGGGTTTCCACTCCGTGGAAAGGGCGAAAACCAAACTGGTGTGAGTCAAGGGGTTTATGTTCATCAATATGATTGACCACTAAACCAGTCACAAACATGACAGAGAAGTCGAAGCTAGATTGTATCCAATCCTGCTCTACTCCAAGGCCCATCTACTTCTTAGCACTATGCAGCGTTTCCCCTTCTCCACAAAAAGGACCTCACTATCTTATCTACCGCCCGAAGATCCCGCCACAATAGTTTTAATAGGCAATACCTGAAGAACATATATTCCTTATCGTTCCTCCAGTTCAGTCCTCCACCTCTGGGTTGTGCACCACCTCCTGCAGCTTGGAGACTGGGCATGTCAAAATCGTGACATCACTGGATATAGCCTGCTGGTCTCTCCCATCAGCCCTAGTGTGTCCAGTCTCCATGCAGCAGGAGGAATGGTGAGCCTAGCTGCTGGGCTCACATGAGAGGCAGATAAGGAGCAGTTAGGATTTATTTTAATTTCATGTTAATTTCTGGGTTTAATAATAATTTTACTGTTCTTAGTCTAATTACTTTGAATTTAGTCAAATTCAGCTCAGTTTATTCAATTAAATTTAATATTAATTTAATATATTTTAATATAATACAATATGATTTACTATCATTGGACTAGAGTTAATCTGATTTCAGGAACTGTCCCTTTAATATAATCATTTCCCGCCTAGCTTCTCTACGTCCTTCACATTGCTTGTTGAAGATCTCTCCCCCAGGACTGTATGGGAGAGAGCTCTGCGGCCCCGTCCTGCACGCTTCAGTGTGTGCGCGCCGGCAGCTTCCCTTCGGGCGGGAGCATCATTAGGTGGTAATTGCTGCGGCTGGCGGGGCAAGGTCTGCCACGAATGCTGCTCGCGGTAGCGGCAGGCAACATCGTGATTTGAAGGCTGTTCTCTCCGGGGTAACGGCAGTGTGCGGGTTCAATTTTGGGCTCCACAGGAAAGGCCCTTAGGCTCGTACGGAGCCCTTGATGCGGTTGCCGCAGTGGAAGTGTTCAGGCGCCAAGCGAGCCTGTTGGAGTTCTGCGCCATCATCTCAGGACGGCTTATGCCTCGTGGCAGATGTTGCAGCGGCCCACATGAGGACTGAGTACACCGTACCACACAGATAAGAGAGCGTCTACTTTCTTTCATTTAATTGTGTACTTCACAATGTTTATTTTCGTGGGATACCTGTGGGTTTTAGCAGGGGAGATTATAAGTTCTTTAATTTTATTCCCTTCCTTTTTATGTAATCTGGTGGTGTTTCCTGCGCTTTTTTCAGGCGCGCGGCCGACTCTGTTTTTCTTTTCTTGTCGCGGCCACATTCTCGGTTCTTTTGGAGAACCGCCTGGTGTAGCGGGTCAGATTATTTCCACAGGTTATCTGGTTTAATTTAATTTACTTTTACTTTTATAAAGTACGTTTAAAAAAAAGATAAAAAAAGAACTGGGGTATTTGAAAACTAACTCCTTTGGAAGAGTGTGTTGGAAACCTCCTGAAGTACAGTAAGTTAGCTTGCTTTGTTCACTGCAAGAGGCTAATGCCTAAATGAGTCATACTTTTAGAGTATTTTTCTTTTTTGCACCATTTTGGATACCTATTTATATGTGTAATGCTGACCTCAATTTGGTAAATGGTGCCATCAGCGTGTGGGGTTGGCATGTTGCTGATGTTGGGGTTTTTAAGACTAGCGCACCAATTTATCAGGTTACTACCTTTGGGCTGGTGAAAAGAGTTAATGTTGCATTCCTTATCATCCGGAGGTCTATTCTAGTTAAATTTTCCCTTATTTTATTGCAAAAAAAAGAGAGAGAAATACAGAACAAGTTGGTTGAAATTGCTACGCCAAAGTTCGGCAGATGGTAAGTCTCTGCTTATTTGCTGGGCAGAAATTACTCTATCAGATCAAATCTGCTTACATCCCAAAGCTAAATGCTGCAGTGTCAGCCGTTATGAAGAAGACGACTATACCGGTAGAAGGTAGCGCGGTCCTAAAGGATGCGCAGGACAGGAAGGTCGATGGTTTACTGAATCAATCATTTGAGGTGGACGCTCTGTCATTGCAGGCTTCCATTTGTGGAGCTTGGGTGGCAAGAGCGTGTCTCAGCGTCTGCGGCAGTCAACTCGCCTGGAGCAGGAAGAGATCAGAGAGCTGGATCGTCTAGAGTCCGGTTCGGCGTATTTAGCGGACGTACATTACGACTTGATTCGGGCACTAGCTAACAGTATGGCTTCCGTGGTGGCCGCCCGCAGATCTCTGTGGTTCAGAAATGGGGCGGCCGATGGATCATCCAAGTCCCGTCTCAGTAAACTTTCATTTAAAGGGAAGTTGTTGTTTGGGGAGGACCTGGACAAGTTGGTAAAGGATCTCGGGGAGTGGGCGACTCCCGGAGGATAGGCCGAAACAAGGGAAGTCCGTACCGGCCTTTCGGGGCTAGTTTAGGGATTTCCGGAGGTTTCATACTTCTCGTTTGGGTGTTTTCCAAAGGGGAAGGTTTGCTTCTCGGGCCCAGGGATTTCGGGGGTTTTGGGGAGCAAATAGAGGTTTCTCTGCATACTCCACAGTGGCGTCTCAAAAACCACAATGAAAGGAACCGGGTCCCGGTAGGAAGCCAACCAGTAGGCAGGCGACTTCGGGGATTTCTTCCTGCCCGGATCCACATAACGTCCGACCAGTGGGTGTGAGAGATAATTTGCAAGAGTTATGCGCTAGAATTGGCACGGCCTGTGCGGGACTCGTTCGTGATGTCTCCCTGCAGAGGTCAACGGAAAACCCTGGCGGTTCGCGCTACATTAGATCGGCTGTTACAAATGGGAGCAGTCGTACCATTTATTTCGTGGTGCCAAAGAAAGACGGGGCCTTGCGCCCTATATTAGACCCGAAAGGGGTCAATCTGTGTTTTCGGGTACCGCATTTCAGGATGGAAACGTTGCGGTCGGTCATTGTGGCAGTGCGACAGGGAGAGTACTTGACTTCCCTCGACCTTACGGAGGCGTACTTGCACATTCCCATCAGAGCGGCTCATCAAGCGTTTTTGAGGTTCGCTTTGCCTTGGGGACACTATCAATTCCAGGCATTGTCTTTGGTCTGGTGACAGCACCGCAAACTTTCACCAAGATTATGGTGGTGGTAGCAGTGGCATTACGCAAGGCAGGAATTCTAGTTCTTCCATATCTCAACGATTGCTTAATTTGAGCCAAGTCTGAGGCCAAGAGCGTTCAAGTGACGGACAAAGTGGTAAAGATTTTACAGAGTCTCGGCTGGGTGGTCAACCCGACCAAAAGCCGCTTAGTACCCTCCCAGGAGCTAGAGTATCTGGGGGTGCGGTTCGACATGTAGAGAGGACAGGTGTTCCTACCAGACCAGCGAGTTCAGGTACTTCGGCAATTGGTGCGCAAGTTTAGGTCCATTCCGGCTCTTTCAGCGTGGAGTTATCTGCACGTGCTGGGAACAATGGCGGCGGCCCTGAAAGCGGTGCCTTGTGCCAGATTTCATATGAATAAAATACAACCTCTAAAATGCTTATATGCAAATGCTAGATGTCTGAAAATAAGATGGGAGAGTTAGAATATATAGCACTAAATGAGACGTTAAATATGATTGGTATCTCAGCAGCCAGAGTGGCTTCCATTATTGACGGATGCGAGTCTCGCAGGATGGGGAGCCCATTGCAGAGATCGGTTCGCGCAAGGCGAATGGTCCATTCGAGAGAGCTCTTGGTCAATCAACCGGCTGGAGTTGAGAGCAGTCTTTTGAGCGCTTCAGGTGTTCGAGGCAACGGTGGCAGGTCGGGCTGTGCGAACGTTGTCGGACAATTCTGCAGTGGTGGCCTACATCAATCGACAGGGCGGCACAGGAAGTGCAGCCATGGAAGAGGAAACGGACGCCCTGTTCTCTTGAGTAGAACGTCGGCTGACAGCGATCTCGGCAGCGCACGTTGCGGGGAAGGACGTTTCTTCAGCAAGCTGCGAGAACGACTGTCGGAAGGCATAGACGCACTGCTGCATCAGTGGCCGTCGATGAGTCTTTATGTATTCCCTCCATGGGCGTTAATAGGCCGAGTGTTTCAGTGGATTGAGGCTCATCAGGGGAGAGTTCTGTTGGTGGCACCAGACTGGCCAAGGCGTCCGTGGTATGCCGATCTCATTCGCCTTTTCGACGGAGAGCCCTGGCGGTTGCCGGTGTCGGCAGATCTATTGGTTCAAGGACCGCTCCACATGCCTCAAGTCGATCGATTCTCGCTTATGGTTTGGCCATTGAAAGGGTGAGGCTAAAGAGAAAGGGTTATTCCTTGACCTCTCTCCAGTCTAGTCCCAACTTCTGGGTTCCGCACCTTTCACAGCAGCTTGGAGACTGAGTCACATCATCCTTTTGTGAGGAGAGTGTTATATCCTCCCAGGATCATCCACCTCAACTCAGTAAATCAGTCTCCAAGCAGCTGGAGAGAAGCGGAGCCAGGAGGGCTCCACAGAGAGACAATTAAGGAGAGTTAGTTGTTAGGATTGTAGAACATAAAAAGGGCTATTTTCTGAGTCGGGGAGGACGAGTATTGAGGTCTTTCCTCCTCCCTTAATTCTACTTACTCTACTTCTCCCCCTCCCCTCTCAGTTATAGAAGGAAAAGATTGCTGCGATCCTTCGAGCTGTCTCAGTGTGAGGTACGAGACTCAGGGCACCCGAAACGGTGGGGATCTCGCAGATCCGTCGTCAGCGCCTACAGAAGACTTTCCTGTTTGCGCTTTGAAGATCTGCCGGTAACTGCAGCAGTCTGAGTTAGCGGTGCAGTTTCTCGGCCCCGACGCTGTCAGCAGTTCGTTCGGGTGCTCAGAGCGACGACCGCAGGCAGAAAGAAAACCGGAGTTGCTTTCATTCTTCTGGCTCAGTGCCACCCGCTCCCGAGGATATTCTCATGGCTCGGGGCTTCAGCGGTGTGGCGGATTCGAAGGAGCTCCGGTGTGGAAAGTGCTTCTTGGTGCCCTCATTCTCCGGTTTCCGGCGAGGTAGCTAGTGCTGTCGGTTGAACGGAGAAAGATTGCAGTGGCATGAGTCAGAGGCCACAAAGGTAAGGCGGCAGTTTGTTTCCCCGGAGCAGCGGGCTCATCGCGTGGCGTTAGAGCGGGAAACGCTAACGGCTCAGCAGGCCCGGTAGCAGTTGCTGATTTACGCGGGAAGCCTATTTGTTTTTTGTTTCAGTACACGCTTGGCGTTTTTGGTTATTTTCAGGTTAGGAGGTCTTATTCTTATTTAAAAAAAAAAAAAAAGAGGCTTCCTGCACGGGATAAAGAGCTCCACAGCCTCTTTAAGGGGGAATGTCATCTAGACCGCATTGTTTAGTCTGCGGTTCTAAGAGAGGTGTTGTAACTGAAACGGGGGTTTGCAAGCGGTGCACACAGGAGGCGGCTGCCATGGAGCATAGCTTAGAAGGGGCACCGGAGGGCCAGAGGGAGCCTATAAAGTCACAAGATCCCACTACCTTGTCCATTCCACTTGAGGAGCCCATAGCCGGTCCCTCTTCAGCCCCGGACCTCTCTTCTTCTCCTCAAATGGCACTGCCAAGGGGTCTGGCAGCTATTTTCTCCCCAGATTTTGTAGCACTGCTGCAGCAAACCTTGGGACACGTCAGACAGGAGCAAGAGGCGAGCTCTATGGGTATGTCCCATGGGGAAAAGAGGCCGGGAACCCCTTTACCGACGGGGAAGTCGGTACAGCCATCGAAGAAAGCTAGATTGGAGAAGGAGCAGAAGGAGAAGTTGGTGGACTCCGAGGGTTTTCAAGTGGATGACGGAGACCTGGAGATGGAATTGGATGAAGAGTTGGAAGAAGGTGAAATCACGGACAGAGGATCAAGCGAGAGTTGTTAGAGTGTTTCGGAGAGACGAGCTACCCGCGCTCATTTCAGAGTCTCTTAAGGCGCTCAACATGCTGTCGCCAGGGCCAGCAGAGGATGCTTCTTTAGAGGATCCGTTGCTGCAGGTTTTTAGGAAGACGCAGAGAGCCTTCCCAATTCATAGAGTGGTCAGGGAAATGGTTCAGGAAGAATGGGACATGCCAGGGTCATGAGTTAGGCTATACCCCTTGGTAGAACAGGATCGCGAGTTGTTTAAGCCTCCAAAGGTGGATGTGGCTGTCTCTGCAGTGATGAGAAAGACTACCATTCCTGTCGAGGGTAGTACTGCGCTCAAAGATACCCAGGACAGGAAGCTCGATACCTTGCTGCGTCAGGTTTTTGATGTCAACGCTTTGTCTGTCCAAGCAGCCATTTGTGGAGCTTGAGTAGCTCGAGCTTGCCTGCGGTGGTCCCAGAGGGTGCAAGGGGGACCGGGGACAAACATGGAGGCAGAAGCAGCTAGGCTGGAGTCTGGCGCAGCTTACTTGGCGGATGTCCATTATGATCTCATTCGTGGTCTGTCGAAAAGCATGGCATCAGTGGTTGCGGCACATCGTTATCTCTGGCTCCACAACTGGGCGGCAGATGGGTCCTCTAAATCCAGACTGAGCAAACGTCCTTTTAGGGGAAAGTTGCACTTTGGGGAAGAATTGGAAAAACTAGTTAAAGACCTGGGGGAGTCAAAAGGGGGCTGGCTGCCCGAAGACAAACAGAAGCCAGGACGCCCTGCTAGCGGCTTCAAGGGACATGCTCTCTAGACCCCATTCCTTCCTCTTGGCTCCTGGAATCCTCATTAGGTCTCCTTCCCCACATCCTTACCATGTTTAACTCCAGTCTTTCTACAGGGTCCTTCCCCCGCTCCTGGAAACACGCCTTAATTCGTCCCCTCCTTAAAAACCCCTCACTTGATCCCTTGGTTCCCGCCCACTACCGTCCTGTTTCTAACCTTCCTTTTCTCTCGAAGCTCCTAGAGAAATTTGTCTTTGCACAACTATCACATCACCTTGATTCTACTAATTTTCTTCACCCTCGTCAATCGGGGTTCCGTCAGGGTCACAGTGTTGAAACTATTCTTCTTGCTTTTACTAATGCACTGCATGTAGCCCATGATCGTGGTGACATCTCGGTGGCGGTTGCACTTGATCTTTCTGCTGCATTTGATTTAGTTGACCACTCCCTCCTTCTTCGCTTACGGGAAGCGGGTCTCTGTAGTACTGTTCACCGCTGGTTCCACTCTTTCCTTTCCTCTCGATCTTGTGCAGTCCTGTCACCTTCCTCCTCTGCCCCTCCCTCAGACTCTTTCCCTCTTCCCTGTGAGGTTCCTCAGGGTTCCGTCCTGGCTCCCCTTCTTTTCAACCTCTTCTTGGCACCCTTAGCCCTCTTAATCCAACAGTCCGGAATATCTGCCTTTCTCTATGCAGACGACATTGTTCTACTTCATCACACCTCCCCTTCTTGCCCTGACCTCTCCGCGTTAAACTCCTGTCTTTCCGATGTGGCTGACTGGTTGACACGTAACTGCCTTCACCTTAATCTTACCAAGACTATTGCTACTGGTTTTCTCACAACAATCCACCTCCCACACTGACCCCTTCTTTCTCTGGCTCTCCTGTTCCCCTTGTCTCCTCCTTTCGTTACCTTGGGGTTCACTTTGATTCTGACCTATCTTTCCATGCTCATATTTCACATGTCACTAAATCCTCCTTTTTCTTCCTCCGACAAATCCGTGCAGTCCGCCCTTTCCTATCTCCATCAGCTCTCACCACTTTGTTGCTATCTTTGGTTATGTCACGGGTGGATTTTGCAAACTCAATCTTCGTCGGTCTTTCTAAATCCCAACAGTCCCGGCTACAATGGATTCAGAACACTGCTGCTCGTCTTGTCACTCATTCTTCCCCCCCGTGATCACATAACGCCCCTACTATTCCGCCTTCATTGGTTACCCTTTCCCCACCGTGCTCATTTCAAGCTTCTCACCCTGGTTCATAAAGCTCTCCATACAGGCACCCCTCAATACTTAACAGACCTTCTTTCTTTTCACTCTCCTAGGTACACTGCTCGCTCCTTCCACCTTAATTGCCTCACCCTTCCCTCCCCCTCCCGCGCCCACCTACAATCTACTCGCTCCTCTGCTTTCTTTTTTGCTGGCCCCGCCCTCTGGAATTCCCTTCCCTCTTCACTCCGCCTGGAACCTCATCACTCCACATTCAAACAAAACCTGAAAACCCACCTTTTTACCCTGGCGTTTGATGTCCCTTCCCCTTTCGTGTGAATCCCACTCGCCCTATCCTCTACTTTCCCTGTGTCTTGTTCTCATTTATGTTTTGGTCTTGTCTCTCTCTTGTTTTTACTGCTTTTCTATTAAGAAATTGTAATTCTTTTCTACTTCATTGGCTTTGGCCCTCTTTTAAACTTGGTTTTATTGTACACCGCTTTGCTTGTTATTGAAAGGCGGGTTTATCAAGTGAAATAAAACATAAACATAAACAGAAGGAGTTTAGGCGATTCTGGTTTCCGCGATTTGGTCAAGCACAACGAGGGAGGTTTCCCGCCCGGAGCCAGGGGTTTCGGGGCTTTTGAGGAGTGGGAAGAGGGTTTTGGAGCCTCTTCCTCTTCCACGAACTTTCGGAAGCCACAATGAGATCAGGAGAGCCCAGGCAGACCTCATTCCCGTGGGGATTCGGCTGTGGGAGTTTTACCCTGCCTGGGCCAAGTTAACGTCTGACCAATGGGTGCTGGAAGTTATTCAAGAAGGATATGCGTTGGAGTTTCAGCGCTCAGTAAGAGAATTTTTTGTAAGATCCCCATGAAAGTCCCTACTCAAGTGCAGCGCGGTCCGAGAGACAATCGAGAGACTTCTCGCCCTCAGGGCGATAGTGCCGGTCCCCCCGGGCGAATGCAGTGCTGGTCAGTACTCTATTTACTTCGTCGTTCCAAAAAAGGAGGGCTCCCTACGTCCCATTTTGGACCTCAGAGGGGTAAATCGGTCTCTGAAGGTATCACACTTTCGGATGGAAACGCTCAGGTCAGTGATCGTAGCGGTAAGAAAGGGAGAATTTCTTACTTCCCTAGATCTGTCGGAGGCGTACCTGCATATTCCAATTCGACAGGCACATCAAAGATTCCTCAGGTTTGCGGTATCCATGGGGCATTACCAGTTCCGAGCGTTGCCATTCGGGTTGGCCACGGCTCCCAGGGCCTTTACCAAGATAATGGTAGTGGTAGCGGCGGCTCTACGAAAGGAAGGAGTCCTCGTGCATCCCTATCTCGACGATTGGTTGATTCGAGCGAAGTCCAGGAGCGAAAGCGAGTCCGCTACGACAAGAGTGGTGACCTTTCTGCAAAGTCTTGGTTGGGTCGTCAATATGGCAAAAAGCAATCTGGTCCCATCTCAAAGCCTGGAGTACTTGGGAGCTTGCTTTGATACGGCGGCGGCGGGGAGGGTTTTTCTACCGGATAATCGGGTGGACGGATTGAAGACACTCCTGCAACAGTTTCTGGACAAGCCCATGCCCACGGCATGGCATTATTTGCAGGTGCTGGGCACCATGGCGGAGACGATCGAGCTGGTCCCGTGGGCGAGAGCGCACATGCAACCCTTACAGAGAGCGTTGCTCAGGCGGTGGTTGCACCAGAACGATTCCTTGTCCCAAAGGTTACCTTGGCTGTCGGGGACGCAGCAAGCCATTCGTTGGTGGTTGACGTCAGACTTCATCAGCATGGGAATGCCGTTGGAGGCGCAGTGCTGGATTCTCTTAACGACGGACACAAGCCTCTTCGGATGGGGAGCACACTTTCAAGGCAGGTTCGCCCAGGGACAGTGGACAGCTCATGAGAAGACCTGGTCAATCAACAGGTTAGAACTGAGAGTGGTGAGGCTCGCATTATGGCATTTCAGCCTTAACTCAGCGAGGTAGCCGTCGGACAACGCCACTGCCGTGGCATATATCAATCAGCAAGGCGGTACCAGCAGTGTTCCCATGGAAGCGGAAGCGGAACAGTTGTTCGAATGGGCCGAGGTGAATCTTCATGCCCTGTCGGCGGCTTGACAATGTGGAGGCCGACTTTCTCAGTTGGGTAAAAGTGGACCCGGGGGAATGGGTCCTTCATCCAGACATCTTCAGCCTGTTGGTGGACCCTTGGGGGACTCTGGTAATGGATCTCATGGCAACGTTCCAGTCGGCAAAAATCGAGCGCGTCTTCAGCAGACGAAGAGAGAGGATGTCGGAAGGGCTGGATGCGCTGCTGCAGAAGTGGCCAACGGAGCAGCTACTGTACGTGTTTCCTCCTTGGGTGTTAATTGGAAGAGTGCTACAATGCATCGAACAACACAGAGGGCAGGTAATCTTGATAGCTCTGGATTGGCCAAGAAGGCCTTGGTATGCAGATCTAATGAGACTTTTAGTGGCAAGGCCCTGGCGTCTGCCTCGGCGAGCAGACCTGCTTTCCCAAGGGCCTCTGAGCATGCCGCAGGTGGATCGGTTCTCACTTACGGCCTGGCTCTTGAGAGGGCGAGGTTAAGAGCGAAAGGTTACTCTTCTCCTGTCATAGCTACTTTGTTGAAATCGAAGAAAAGGGGTACTTCCTTGGCGTATATTCAGATTTGGCGAGTATTTGAAGCTTGGTGTGAGGACCATCGTATGGAACCGTTACGGATGTCGGATCCACAGGTTTTAGCATTCTTGCAGGGTGGCGTGGAGAAAAGGATACCGCCGCTAAACCTAAGGGTGCAGGTCGCAGTGCTATCCTGTTATAGGGGAAAGATAGGAGGGGTGACTATAGGCAGTCACCTGGATATCCAGCGATTTCTGCGAGCGGTTTCTCTCATTCGACCACTGTGTAGACAGGTGGTCCCCAAATGGAGTCTTCCTTTAGTGTTGGAGGCACTCGGAGGAAAGCCTTTTGAACCGTTGGGAGAAGCATCCTTAAAAGATCTTACCCTTAAGGTGGTGTTCCTAATAGCTATATGTTCGGCTCGCAGAATCTCCGACTTGCAGGCTTTATCTTGTCGAAAGCCTTTTATCTCCTTCTATGAGTCTAAAGTGGTTTTGAGAACAGTTCCTTCCTTTTTAACGAAGGTGGTGTCGGTGTTTCACCTCAATCAGGAGGTCACCCTACCAGTGTTTCGGGAGGATTCCGCGCGTTCTCCAGAGGCGAAGTTGCACCGGCTGGATGTTCGGCGGGCGTTGAAGATGTACCTCAGAAGGACGGCAGATTTTCGTAGGTCTGATAGGCTTTTCATCCTCTTTGGCGGTCCTAGGAAGGGGCTTGCAGCCTCAAAGGCTTCTATAGCCAGGTGGCTTAAGGAGGCTATCGCAACCGCATATATGTTACAAGGCAGGGAAGTTCCGGAAGGATTGAAAGCTCATTCAACAAGGGCAGAGGTCCGCTTGGTTCCAGCGGTGGAGATTTGTAAGGCGGCCACTTGGTCGTCTTTAAATACCTTTGTCAAGCATTACCGGTTGGATGTTCAAGCGGGGAGAGATACCTGTTTCGGTTCAGCGGTGCTTCAGGCTGGCCTGGCGGGACCCTCCCTATGAATTGTCTTCACTGCTCTGTTACTTACCCAGAAGTTGGGAGTAGACTGGAGAGACGTCAAGGAAGAGTAAATTAGACTTACCTGCTAATTGTTATTCCTTACGGAACTCCAGTCTAGTCCCATATCCCTCCCCAATTAGCGGACGTGGTGAGCATGCCACACAGTGGAATGACAGGTAAGAGTTTTTAGTCATAGGAGTATGAGGAGTGTTTTTTCTTCCTTTTGCTTTCCTATATATAAAAAAAAAATGCAGAGGGAGTGAGGAAAGGCCTCGTATACATTTTTCCTTTTCTGGTTGCTTCTCAGTTTAGTTACGACAAGTTCCATGGTGTTAAGTGAGTTGCTACTTAATTGTTGCTCTGAGGAGTCTGCTTTGTCAATAGGTTACTGAGTTGAAGAGGCGAATCCTGGGAGGATATACCACTCTCATCACAAAAGGATGATGTGACTCAGTCTCCAAGCTGCTGTGAAAGGTGCGGAACCCAGAAGTTGGGACTAGACTGGAGTTCTGTAAGGAACAACAATTAGCAGGTAAGTCTAATTTACTCTTCGGCTGCAATCATTGCGATTTTGCTTAGAGCGCGAAAACAGTCCACATCTCGTACATATTTCCGTGTATGGTGTATATTTGAGGACTGGTGTTCAAGGCGGCAAGTTTGGGCAGCTACAGTTTCCGTTTCCTTGATCTTAAGCTTTCTGCAAGACTGGTTTGATAAGGGTCTTGCAGCCAGTTCCTTGAGAGTACAGCTGGCAGCTCTTTCGTGCTATTGAGGCAAAGTACAAGGCATTGCTCTAGGTGCTCATGCTGATGTGTTGCGCTTCCTTAAAGCAATAACCAGTCTGCGTCCCTCGCATAGAGTTGTGGTTCCACCGTGGGATCTCAGTTTGGTGTTAGGAGCTTTAACCAAAGCTCCCTTTGAGCCGTTGCACCGGGCCTTGGTTAAGGACTTGACCTTAAAGACCGTGTTTTTGGTTGCCATCTGTTCGGCGAGGCGCATTTCGGAGTTGCAGGCGTTATCATGTACAGAACCATTCTTGTCCTTTTCCAGAGAGAAGGTGGTGTTGCGACCAGTTCCGTTCTTTTTGCCTAAGGTGGTGTCTCTTTTCACCTGAATCAAACGGTGTCTCTGCCAGTGCTCGGTTCACTGGAGGGGAGTGACTTGGACCGAAGTTTGCACCGTTTGGATGTAAAGCAGGTGTTGCGACAATACTTAAAGGTTTCGGAAGTTTTTCGCAAGTCAAACCGTCTATTCGTGTTGTTCGGAGGCATCTGCAAAGGGGAAGCGGCGGCGAAGGCTTCCATTTCCAGGTGGATTAGAGAGACGATTGCATCAGCTTAACTGCGGCAAGGTCGTGCGAGTCTGACGGGTTTATGAGCTCATTCTGCCAGAGTGCAAGCGACTTTCTGGGCGGAACACAGTTTGGTTTCGCCGGAGGAAATCTGTAGGGTGGCCACCTGGTCGTCCCTTCATACTTTCAGTAGGCACTACCGCCTTGATGTGACGGCGGCGAATGATGCCTATTTCGGGTCGGCAGTGTTACGAGCCAGCTGGAAAGGTCCCTCCCAATGATTACTGCTCTGTTACATCCCAGAGGTGGAGGATTGAACTGGAGGAACGATAAGGAAATTGAAGTTACACTTACCTGGTAATTGTAGTTCCTTGAGTGACGACAGTTCAGTCCTCATTCCCACCCAAGGTGCTATCGTTGGCAGTGGATGGTCTGTTGGGAGAACGGGAAGACTACTGATAGGTCTGTTTGTTTGTGGGGTCTGTCCTACTCTGAGTATCTCCAGGAACAACCAGGAATGTAGTCTTCACATATGGGTAAGAACATAAGATATGCCATACTGGGTCAGACCAAGGTTCATCAAGCCCAGTATCCTGTTTCCAGCAGTGGCCAATCTAGGTCATACGTACCTAGCAGTTTCCCCAAAAGACACAAGTTCCGCAATGCTTGTACTGGGTCAAGCATTGATATCCTGGGTCCCTTTTTAATAATGGTTTATGGACCTTTCCTCCAGGAACTTGTCCAAACCTTTTTTTAAACCCAGCTACACTAACAGCCTTTACTACATCCTCCAGTAACAAATTCCAGAGTTTGATTACACGTTGAGTGAAAAAATATTTTCTTTTATTAGTCTTATAGTTTACCCTGTAGCTTCATTGCATGTCCCCTAGTCTTTCTATATTCCGATAACGTAAACAATCGATCTACGTTTACCCGTTCCACTCCAGTCATTAATTTATAGACTTCTATCATATCTCCCCTCAGCCGTCTCTTTTCCAGGTTAAAGAGCCCTAACCTTTTTAGCCTTTCTTCAAAGGAGTATCCTTCCATCCCCTTTACCATTTTGGTGGCTCTTCTCTGAACCTTTTCTAATAATGCTATATCCTTTTTAAGATACGGCGACCAGAATTGCACATAATATTCAAGGTGCGGTCTCACCATGTAACGATATAGAGGCATTATAATATCTTTTGTTTTATTTTCCATTCCTTTCCTTATGATACCTAGCATTCTATTTGCTCTCTTGGCCACCGCTGCACACTGGGCCGAGGGTTTTAACATGTTATCCACAATGATGCCCAAATCCCTTTCCTGGGTGGTGGCTCCCAATGTGGAACCTTGCATCGTGTAACCACAGTTTGGGTTGCTGTTCCCCAGGTGCACAACCCTGCACCTGTCCACATCAAATCCAATCTGCCACCTTGATGCCCAGTCCTCCAACCCATCAAGATCCTCTTGCAATCCTCCACAATCCCCTTGGGTTTCAACAACTCCAAATAGTTTTGTCTCATCTGCAAACTTATCATAAAATTCCTACGCTCTATCACTTTACTTATGATTAGTTTCTCTATAAGTCTGGGTCCAAATCGCGGGGTTTGCTATTTACGGGTCTCAGACTTACAATGGCATTAATTTCTGGGTTTTTTTTCAATCCCCAGTGATATGCCTGTTAACATCAATGACCCTTTTCACAATACTCGTAAACCCCTCCTATTTTTTAAATCCATCAACAAAGTATTTAATTTGCTGTTTGATTTTCTACTTAGCTCGCAATGTTGTGGAGTTCTATAATGATACTGCAGTCATTCTATTAAGTCTGAAAGTCCATATAGATTCATCTGCAAACTTGACAACCCCACTCGCCATTCCACCTTCCAGGTCATTTTATAGTACCGACGGAGCCTGTGCGGGAACGCTCCCCAGCGTCCAATTAGAAAGCTTTTGGGAGCATCCCACAGCGCCTGCGTGCTGCCTTCCCGCCTTTCCCAACTGCCTCTCTCCAGTTCTTTGTTTTCCGCGGAGCCAGCAGGTCGTTGTTCCTGTCACCGCAGAAAATTTTTCCTTATTCTCCTTCTGTTTTGTGGTCGCGTCTGCCTTCCTCGATGCTATACCGGTACTGCCGGTGGTTCTTTCTTTCTTTAAAAAAAAAAATATATAATACCGTGTTTCCCCAAAAGTAAGACCTACCCTGAAAATAAGCCCTAGCACGTTTTCCTGTGCTTACCGTAATATAAGCCCTACCCTGAAAATAAGCCCTAGTGCAGATCATGGAGGAGGGCTGCCTGTGTGTGTTCTTGAGGTAGGGGAATGCAGTTTTAGATAAATAGGCATTGTTCCTTCACTGCACTTCACCTGCCACCCCCTTGTGCGAACACCGTCTCTTTCTCTCCACTTCTCACTTTTACTTCGGCTTCTCTTTATCTCCCTCGGGCCCGCCTCCGCTCCGTCCTTATGCTTGGAGAAAAGAAACGCCAACGCCGATCCTTTAAATTCATTTGGGGCTGCCCCTTTAAAAAAAAATCATTAATTAAGGAAGAGCCCTCAAGGAATCAGCAAAGCTTTGTGTTAGTGCCGTTCTCTGCCTGTCTCGTCTCGGACTGCAGGCTCTCTTGTCAGATCTCTCCCCCTAGACAGCACGGGGAAGAGCCCTGGAACCGGATCACAGGGACATTTACTGCCTAGAGAAGAGCCGTGGCAGTATCAGACGGTGGGGGCACAAGGACGAGAGGCTCGCCGATGGTGCTGCTCTGCTTAAAGCAGTACCGTGGGCTAGAGCCCGTTGAAGACCTGTAAGTTTGGCAAAGGCTGGTTACTTCGGGTCTTTTGTTTGGCGGCTATAAAATTCTTGGGCGTCGGAGGTGTGGAAGCATGAGCATTTTGGTGCGAGGAAAAGGCCCTGCTCAGCTTTTAAATCTGCGGTTTTTATTTTAAATAAAATAATAAGCCCTACCCTGAAAATAAGCCCTAGTGCAACTTTTGGAGCAAAAATAAATATAAGACCCGGTCTTATTTTCGGGGAAACACAGGGTATATATATATATAAATTTCTTTCTTTCCACTTTTTTCTTTCTCAGGTGCACGCGCCATTTTGGGCCTTAGGCCCAAAATTTTCTCCATTATGGAAAAACCCGCTTCGGGTTTCAAGAAGTGCACCAAGTGTGGCAGTACCATCTCCGTCACCGACACCCATGTGTGGTGTCTTAAATGTTTAGGTCCCGACCACTCCATTTCGGAGTGTATGGCTTGTGCCATGATGTCCAAGAGGGGTTGACAAAACCGGGCTGCTAAGCTCAGCACCCTTTTTCCCTCCAATGCAGCCTCTGTGGCATCGACGTCTTCCAGGGCTTCGTCTTCCTCCTATGGATCTCAGGTAACTAAACATAAGTCCAGCTGGTCCCCAAAGGGTAGATCTCCTTCTAAGCATCGAGATGCCTCTGGCGTTGCCCTTGAGGGTTCTGTACCTGCAAAATTGCCCCGGCGGGAGGCTTCGGCTTCCAAAGCATTATCGTGGCTCCAGAATGTTCTCGAGGCCTCAACCTCGGCAGAACTACTGGTGCCATGCTCTGGGGTACCTGCTGTTTTCTCCGGTACCGATACCCAGGTATCGGCAGTGTCGATAGACCAGAGGTTCCTGGCTATTGAACGCAGTCTGGCGGCTCTCCTTGCAGCATCGACACCCTCTGAACCGCGTCAGACAGTTCAGCCGGTACCGGCTCTGGCGCCGGCGCCGGTACCGATAGCATTGGCATCGACATCGGTGTCTGCATTGCCGGCACCCAGTCAAGCCATGCCTTCTGGTACTGATTCCCCCCGGTACCGACTTCGGTCGGTATGGTTATCGTGCTGTACAAGAGCATCCGGACAGAAGGTACTTTGAATCCTCTGAGGAGTCTGAGGATTCTGACAGTTCTATTGGTACCGGAGTACTTCTCCCCGAGGAGCCTTCTCTCCCAAACGTAGGATGTCTCCTCCAGAAGATATCTCCTTTCAGGATTTTATCAGGGAGGTGACTCGAGGTCTTTCCATTACTGTGGCTCCTGAGCCCAGGGCAAAGGAGTTGGAGATTCTACAATATCCCAAAGCTCATAAGGAGGCAGCTACCTTGCCTATCCATGAGATCTTACATGATCTCATGTTAAGAACGTGGGAACCCCCCCTTACCACCTCTCCTCACTCTCATCGACTGGATACCATGTATCGGGTTCCTCCGTGTCCTGGTTTCCAGAAGACTCAGCTGCCTCACCACTCTATTGTAGTGGAGTCAGCTATGAGAAGGATCAGGAGTGCAAAGAGGCATGCCTCTAATCCTCCAGGATGTGAGTGTAGAACTTTGGATGTCGTACTTTCCAGGCTTCCATGCTTTCTGCCAGGATCAGTTCCTATATTTTATATATGGGAATGTTCCTTAAGGAGGTCACAGGAGATTTAGAGGTTTTGAGCCCTCTTCTTCCTGAAGATAAGAGGCAAGATTTTCTCACACTGGTTAAACATGCCCAGGATGTTTCTAAATTTGTCAATCATGCAGCTTTTGACTGTTTTGAGTGCATAAGCAGAACCTCTGCCATTGCCATAGGTGCACGTAGAATTGCCTGGCTCCAGGCATCCGATTTGGAGTTCTGAGTGCAGGACAAATTGAGCAATATTCCTTGTACAGGTGAGAATCTATTCAGCAAAAATTGGCAAAGGCACAGCTGATCCTGCAATAAAGAAATCTTTCAAAAAACCATTCTTCTCCAAAAAGAAGAGGTTTTAGCCCTCTTATCAGGGACGTTCTGCAGGTCAGTCTGTCCGAAGGAAAGCAAAGGCTGATAAGCCTCAACTGTCTCAGCAGTCTCAGCCTCCACAAGGCCTTTGACTTCCGTCTAGAGAACTTAGCCTTCCTGGCCCTCAATGGACCAGAACCTTCCATCATTCCAGGAAGGTTGTGCCACTTTGCCCCAGATGGGAGCAGATAACAGCAGAACATTGGACTTTCTCCATTATAAAAGAGGGGTACAAGCTTCACTTTCTCCGCATGCCCCCTCCCACAATGGTAAGACAGTTCAATTCTCAGACCTCTCTCATCAACCTGTTAGATCAAGAGGTCTCTATGCTTCTTGCCCAAGGGGCAATAGAAGAGGTACCCATTCCTCAACAGGGTACAGGGTTTTACTCCCCCAATTTCCTTATCCCAAAGAAAACAGGGGGACACAGACCTATTTTAGATCTCAGAGAATTGAACATATTCCTGTTCAAGGAGAAATTCAAGATGATTTCTCTGGGAACCCTGCTGCTGTACCTTCAGAGTCAGGATTGGCTTTGTTCTCTAGATCTCAAGGATGCGTACACTCATGTTCTCATCCATCCAACTCACAGAAAGTTCCTTCGGTTCCCTTTTCAAGGAAAGCACTACCAATACAGGGTGCTTCCTTTTGGCCTGGCCTCAGCACCAAGGGTGTTTATGAAATGCATGGCTGTGGTAGCAGCATTTCTTCGCACTCTAGGAATATTCATCTTCCCCTACTTAGACGACTGGCTCATTCGAGCCCCATCAGAGTCAGAGGCCAGGATTTCTCTATCTTGCACAATGCATATCCTTCAGTATTTGGATCTGGTCATAAACATCCCAAAATCCAGCCTAACTCCAACTCAGTCTCTATAGTTCATAGGAACTTTGTTGGATACCAGGAAAGCAAGGGCCTATCTCCCCCAGACCCGTTGCCTTCGCATGGTGCAGTTAGCTTCTCAAGCAGTGCTAAAGCCTCATCTCACTGCTCGAGAAATGTTACAACTACTAGGCCACATGGCATCTACCGTGCATGTGGTCCCTTATGCTCGCCTCCATATGAGAGCAGCCCAGTGGACCCAGGCATCAGGGTGCCTATCAGACAAAATAGCAACCACAAATCGCCTTATTTTGTCCCTCCAATGGTGGCAGTCCACTCAAAACCTGTTGCTGGGGTCCCCATTTCAACAACCTTTACCCCAGGCAACTCTCACAACAGATGCTTCACCAGTGGGTTGGGGAGCTCATCTGCAAGACCTCTCCACCCAAGGCACCTGGACTCCACAGGGGACTCATCTACACATCAATCTCCTAGAGCTCAGAGCAATCTTCCTTGCTCTTCGGGTGTTCCACACTGTGCTCAGCTACAAGACAGTCCTCATTCACACGGACAATCAAGTAGTCATGTTCTATGTGAACAAGCAGGGAGGGACAGGCTCTGTCGCTTTGCAATGAAACTTTGCGACTATGGGCCCTCGCCAGAGAGCATCAGATTCATCTCCTGGCAGTATATCTTCCAGGTATCCAAAACTCTTGGGCAGACAGACTCAGTTGAGTTCTGTTTCCACACGAATGGTCTCTACATGCAAACCTGGTGGCCAAGAGTTTTCAAATTTGGGGAACCCCGGACATAGACCTCTTTGCAAGTCCGTTGAATGCCAATCTTCCCCGGTTCTGTTCCAGAGTTCCAGCTCAGGGCTCTCAGGCCAGGGATGCTTTCCTCCTTCATTGGGGTCAAGACTTCCTTTATGCCTTTCCACCCATTCCCCTGATTCCCAAAACCCTGTTCAAGCTTCAGAGAGACAGAGGCCGTATGATTCTCATAGCTCCACATTGGCCACGGCAAGTGTGGTACCCTCTGCTTCTACATCTCTCTCAAGCTTTCTCTTTGGAGTTAGGGTCTGCTCCAGATCTCCTGTCTCAGGAGGACAAAATGTTATGGCATCCCAATCCCCAGTCTCTGCATCTCAGGGCTTGGTTGCTGAAGGCCTAGATCTCCATGATCTTAACCTTTCTCAGCAAGTAAAGGATATCCTTTATGCTTCTAGAAAACCTTCCACAAGACGCTCTTATGCTTTCAAGTGGAAAAGGTTTATCATATGGTGCTCGCAGAAGGGTCTTAGCCCCCTTGCATTACCTCTGGAATCATTACTGGAGTATCTCCTTCATTTATCCAATGCGGGATTTAAAACTAACTCAGTAAGAGTCCATTTAAGTGCTATTGCAGCTTCTTTCAAGCCTTTAAATGGACAACCTATTTCCTCCCATCCTCTTATAACAAGATTTATAAGAGGCCTTCTTCTAACTAAGCCTCCCATTAAGCCACCATCGGTGGCATGGGACTTAAACTTGGTTCTTGGCCAGCTTATGAAACCACCTTTCGAACCCTTGACTACTACCTCGTTGAAATTCCTTTCTTGGAAAGTTATCTTTCTCATTGCAATCACATCAGCACGTCGCATTAGTGAGTTGCAGGTACTGGTGGCTGATCCTCCTTATACAAGGTTCCATCATGACAAGGTAGTCCTTAGGACTCATCCACACTTTATGCCAAAGGTGGTCTCGCCTTTACATTTGAACCAAGCGGTCTACCTGCCTGTGTTTTTTCCCAGGGCCTCATGCATCAAATGCAGAAAGGAATCTTCATACTTTGGACTGTAAAAGAGCTTTAGCTTTTTACTTACAAAGAACACAGCAACATAGAAAGTCCTCTCAACTCTTTGTTGCTCTTGATCCTTCTCTCATCTGGGACTTCTAGTCTCCAAGAGAACACTGTCCAACTGGATTGCACAGTGTATTTCCTTTGCTTATCAAAGTAAGAATCTTCCTCTGGAGGGCCATTTCACAGCTCACAATGTGAGAGCCATGGCAGCTTCAATGACTCATCTGCACTCTGTGTCCATCGACGACATCTGTCGAGCAGCCACTTGGGCCTTGGTTCATACCTTCACAGCCCATTACTGCTTGGACAAGGACTCCCGCCGGGATGCTTTGTTTGGTCAGGCTGTTCTCCAACACCTGTTCCATGCCTAATGAACTCCTACCCACCATCCCTGGTAGGATGCCGGAGACCCATGGGGGAAGTGGAGCCCTTTCACAGGGACACACAACTTCTGGGGTCTCTCCCTGTCATCTAAAGCTAGGGAGTCCCCATATGTGAAGACTACATTCCTGCTTGTTCCTGGAGATAGCATAGTTACTCACCTGTAACAGTGTAGCAGCAGAGCGCAGACAAACCAATGATACCAGGAGTCTGTTCAGAAGGTCCAAATCATTTATTTGTGCACAAGTTTCAAGCAAAGTCAATTTCAAAATGGCTGAGCGATGTTCTCTGGCAATACAACAACTTTTATAGATTTTTACTCCATTCTAGGTATAGAAAAACATTTCATTGGTCCCGGTAACCTCCCGTACCCCTTCTATTGGTCCCGGTACTGATATGATTATCCAATTATGTTCTTTGAGTGGGCTCAGCACCTGCTTACCCCCCTTCTAGTCCCAATTACAATGGCCAGTTCACCAACTTGTTACTTTCCTACTTCCAAGGCCACTGGGCTAGTTAATACGTGCAGGGAAGCAGGGCTCTGTAACCTTTCTGTCAGCAGTTTTAATTAAATCCCTTACAGCTGTATTCTCTTATCAGTGGCTTTTAAACATATTTTTCTGTATTTTTCCATCTTTCAGTTCTGCTTGTCTAAGCCAATCCAATACTTTTACTGAGTTCTAATTCTACAATAGCAGCATGTTGGGGGATGTGCAATTCCTATGGGCCTCTTCACAGGCTTCATTTACAGGTCAAGCTAGTTAGGCCTGTCTGTTCATGTCAGACACTGTGGATCACAGGCCTTCACCTGCCACATTCCCCTCTTTGATTAATCTCACCCTATTACTTAATAAGGTGTGAGAATTAAATCACTTAAAATGGTTATATCATGGTCAGAGGTTTCCGACTATATGCAGGAGGTTTAGGTTGGTATAAGGCCATAATCTTAGTTGCGGTCTTCCGCTCTACTGTACTTTCAATAGCACTATGAATAGAACGCATACAACATGGGGTTATACATGGTAACAGTAAAATAACAGCAATAATTATTAGTTCTAATATAAGGAAATTCTTAAGTCCTCCCAGCCATGAGAAAAGGTTAGCAAACCAGTTAGGAAACTTTAGTGAATGCCAGGTTTGTACTGGCACATAAGCTTGCTTTCGCATAGTTTCAGCAATTTCTTCAACTACTTGACCTTTATCATCTATTTTTAAACAACAATTAGTTAAATTCAGCTTACCACATACTCCTCCTTCAGCTGCTAACAAATAATCAAGTGCTAAGCGATTCTGATATATAGCAGTGCGCATCTGAGTACTTTGTCTAGCTAAAAGCGTAAGAGCTTGGCTAGTTTCATTGGTTATTATTTCAACTACTGCTTGTAAGCGAATAATACGATTAATCATATAGACTGGGGTTCGATAGCCCCACATACCATCATCATTCCAGGTGGCAGGCCCATAATATTCAATGATTCTTTCTGGTGGCCAATCATCACCCTTCCACTTCTCCCACTTGCCTACTTGGAGGGGTGCTCTCTTCTGTCTCAGTGCTCTTTTGTGTCTGATTGGTTGTGTATACTGGGTATCCTAATTGTTCTCCATGTTCCGTGTTTAAAAGGAAAAAAGAAGGTCTGATGGTCCCTAAGACACAAGCCCCTCCCCAGTATATGGGAAGTCGGGCATATGCTCTGTTTCCACAGATCCAATATAGGCCAGGTGGGGCTTGCCAGGCATGAGGCTTGGCAAGATTTGTCCATAAATGAGAAAGCTCAGGAAATCTAGTTAATGGGTTAGGTGGTTCAGGTTCTTTAATTCCTGACCACCAAGACGTCTTTTTGGTAGTGTCATTATAGAACTTCTGGCTAAGACAGACTAGCTGTCCTACCTGTTGTTTGAACTGGGGTCCAGTTCGTGCATAGCAAAGACGTCCAACTATTGAGTGCGCTAACACCCATTCGCTGGTAGTCTTATGTAGTTCAGTTTGATTGTAAGCCATAGAGTAATTCAATTCTTGGGCTTCCCATGGCCATTGGTCACCCATTTGTGTCCCCCCACAAAAGTAACAATCTGAGATATTTAGACTGGACACTACTGCTCCAGCTAATTCTAAAAATAAATTCTGGGAGGGATGGGGAATTTCAAACTTATTTACATGCATGGCTTCATAGAATGTGTCATGGATATGGTACCTGGATGATCTATGAGCTTGGGTATTTAATCTTATATATACAATGGTTCCGGGATCTGACCCGGAGCCTGCAATTCGTAGGCCAAATTTATATCCTTGTTTCCATGCACTGGGATTCACTATAAGAAGTTCTAATGGATTACAGGCACCTTTTTTACATTTGGCTATATCTTTAACATATGGCTTGGTTAAGGAAGCCATTCGATTGTCTCTGGTATTTTCTATCATACCTGTTTTCCAAGTAGCGTAAAAAACACATTCCCACTTCGGGCAGTAGTAGTCTGCAACTGGGGCTGTACTGTATACATTAGCTAACACCCGCTTACCTGTACATTCTCCCCATCCAGTGGTCCCTTCTGGACACATATATTTATCATTGTGTGAATAGGTTTTTTCCCAACTACCACATTTAGAGCGACTATCTCTATTTATGGCATCACAAGCATCGAAATACAAAAAGGCATCCTTTGTGGGGTCCTTGAGAGGAGGTGTGGCATTAAGCAAAGGTCCATCTGCATCATTCCATCGTATCTCCAAGGTGTAATAGGATGGATTCTGATGCGGATTAAAGCATACTTTAGATTTACCTTTGGTACAAACATTTAGTTCAGTGGTGTTATAAATACACCGAGTCACTTTACCAGTGCAGGAATAGTAAGAGTGATAAATCAAAGTCTGAGTTACTTTCAGTCTAGTTTGAGTAGAAGTAATGCAAGCAGTGCATGGAGGTAAAGCATGAGTCAGTTCAAAGCCTCCAAAACAGGCAACCAGGGCAAAGCAAAGGTAAAGATACATGTTGATTGGAGTTCTTCTGAATCCTCAGCTTGAAAATCTTGATCACGACGTTCTTTTCTTCGTCCCGTTTGCTAATGAAGCAATTCAACGGGTGCTGAGTGTTGATTGGAGATCCTCAAGTTGTCCATCACACTTTAACCAACTTATCAATTTCAGTTGGCTTCTGAAATATGGTCAATCAATGTAGCATCAAAGCAGTGTGTAAAATCACACACATGAGGTTTGTTGAAACAAACTCTTGCTATATGGAAAACAGCAATCCTCTTCGAAAGACTTGGCTACTGCAGGGCACTGTGACAAAGTGTCTAAGCTGCTGGTTGCCGTCTCAGAGTAACTCGCAAAGGTGCTGTTCTGCTGTCCACTGCTCAGGTTCTGGATCAGCTGCGTTCTTGACTCTGCTGTGGTGGATCCAGGAATCGATCTCTGCCACCTTTACTGCAGTTGGGGTAGACAGGATGACGGTGTACGGTCCCTTCCAATGGGGTTCCAGCGGTGTCGTCTTCCAATCTTTGATCCACACCGAGGTACCAGGCTGATAAGGATGCAAGGGTTCCGTCAAGTTGATAGGCAGCTGGTCTTGGATCCACGCATGGAGAGTCTGCAGAACAAAACTAAGAGCTAGGAGTTCTTGCCTGGTTATTTCTGAACCAATTTGGGCTAGGCTTCCTTTAATTCCCTGCACTATTGGTGGAGGTTTACCATACAGAACTTCAAAAGGGGAAAATCCTGTTGACTTCACAGGAGCTGAGCGTATTCTGAGTAAAGCTATTGGGAGCACTTGGGGCCACTTCAGGTGTGTCTCCTGACAAAGCTTAGACATTTGGGCTTTTAAGGTACGATTCATTCGCTCAACTTTCCCTGAACTCTGGGGTCTGTATGCAGTGTGAAGCTTCCATTGTATCTGCAAAGCTTTTGCTAACTGTTGAGTAATCTGAGAAACAAATGAGGGCCCATTGTCTGACCCTATTACTGCTGGAATTCCAAATCTAGGGACAATCTCTCTCAGTAAAATTTTAGTGACTTCTCGAGCTTTTTCAGTTCTGGTTGGGAAGGCTTCTACCCACCCAGAGAAAGTACAAACTAATACTAATAGGTAGTGATATCCATTTGCTTTTGGCATTTCAGTAAAATCAATTTGCAAGTGGTGCATGGGGGTTACACCTCCTGACTGAACTCGGGGTGGTGGTGTAGGACCTTGCTTAGCATTATTTTTGGTACAAATTAGACACTGGCGTGCCACTGAAGCTGATAGGGCTGCTAACATGGTAATGCAGAAATGTGGTCTGAGTGCTTTTTCCATAGCACTTTTCCCATAGTGGGTGGCTTCGTGGAAGGCTTTGACAAAAGCTGGACCTTACAATTCGGGAATTACTATTCGTCCTGGGGGTTGACTGCCCTCTGCTGGTGGCAGCTCAATCCACCCATCTTTCAGTACTCCATCTTCCTTGTTACAGTAGTAATCTATTTCTTTGGTGGTATATCGTGGTGTCCATAAGTTCAAGGGTACTGGAAACAATGCTGCCTGCATTGGCATGGCTTGTGGTGTAATTTGTCCTGTCATAGCTGCTTGTCGTGCTGAGGCATCTGCAAACCTATTTCCTCGGGCAACTTCTCCTTTTCCTGCTTGGTGTCCCCTGCAATGCATGACAGCTACACGAGTTGGGGCCCATACTGCATCAAGTAACATCAGTATCTCGGGGCCATACTTGACTGATTTTCCTCCGGACGTGATGAGCCCTCGTTCTTTATAGAGAGCTCCATGGGCATGTAGGGTAGTGAAGGCATATTTAGAGTCTGTATATACATTTAGCACCAGTTTTGCACCTAAAAGTAGTGCTCGAGTAAGTGCTATCAATTCTGCTTTCTGGGCTGATGTACCTGAGGCTAGAGCTGATGACTCAACGACTTCATGTTGAGTGATTACTGCATATCCGGCGCAGCGTCGTCCATTGATGATGAGACTGCTTCCATCTACGTAATAGACTTGGTCAGGATTGTCTATGGGCACATCTGTCAGGTCAGGTCGGCTGGAGAATACAGTGTCCATGACTTCTATACAATCATGTTCTGGGAGTTCTTCACTAACAGGTATCAATGTGGCTGGATTCAAGGCATGGCTCACTTCCAGTTGTATCTGTGGGTTTTCACATAACATGCTCTGATATTTCAACATTCGGGAATTGGTGAGCCAATGATTTGCTTTCTGTTCCATAAGGGCAAGGACTGCATGTGGCACAGTGACTCGTAGATTCTGTCCTAGTGTGAGCTTATCTGCTTCACTCACTAACAATGCTGTAGCTGCGACTGCTCTCAGGCAAGGTGGCCATCCTTTGGCCACAGTGTCCAATTGTTTCGATAGGTATGCTACAGGTCGCTCCCAATTTCCCAATTTCTGAGTCAACATGCCTAAGGCATTTCCTTGTGCTTCATGTACAAACAAGTGGAAAGGCTTGTGAACATCTGGTAGTCCAAGGGCTGGTGATGACATCAATTCTTCCTTTAACGTCTTGAAGGCTGTATCCTGCTCAGGTCCCCACTCCAGTGGCGACTTTTCTTCTCCTTTTGTGGCTTCATACAGTGGTTTGGCAATTTGGGCAAAGTTGGGAATCCAGATTCGGCAATATCCTGCCGCTCCCAGAAAGGCTCTGACTTGCTTTCTAGTAGTTGGGATTGGAATTCTGCATACTGCTTCTTTTCTTTCTCTGCCTAGTTTTCGGCTTCCTTTGGTTATACGAAAGCCCAAGTATTTCACTTCTTTTTGGCATAGTTGTGCTTTTGCTCTGGAAACTTTGTATCCAGCTTCATCTAGTAACTGCAAGAGGTCTTTGGTGGCTTGTATACATTCACTTTTTGATACAGCAGCTATCAGCAGATCGTCCACGTATTGGAGAAGCACTCTCTTCCCCGGGGCCACTGGATAGCTTGAAAGGTCTTGATTCAGTGCAGCACTAAAGATGGTAGGCGAATTCTTGAATCCTTGGGGTAATCGTGTCCAAGTAAGTTGGCCCCCTCTTCCAGAGATAGGGTCCTGCCATTCAAATGCAAACAATATCTGACTTACGGGGGCTAATCTTATGCAAAAGAATGCATCTTTTAAATCTAGTACAGTAAAGTGGGTAGCTTCAGCAGGTATCAGTCCTAGAAGAGTGTAAGGATTGGGTACAACTGGATGTATGGTCTCAACTGCTTCATTCACTCTTCTTAGATCTTGCACTGGGCGGTAGTCATCTGTTCCAGGCTTTTTCACTGGCAGAAGTGGAGTGTTCCATGGGGATTGACATACTTTCAGTAGGCCATGTTCTAGTAATCTTTGCAAATGGCGGTGGATGCCTTCAATTGCAGCTCTTGGGAGAGGGTATTGTTTGACATGTACTGGTGTAGCACTAGGCTTGAGAGTTACAATTATTGGAGCTATATGTTTGGCTAGGCCTGGAGGACTGCCTTCTGCCCATACTCCAGGTGGTGCATCTGTTTTTCAGTTTGTTCAAAATAGGTGTCTTGGGCAGATTCATCACTGTAATATCTCCATTCTTCTTCTCGGGGAACTGTAAGCAGCATTATTCCTGCTGGTTTGGCTTGAGAATTTACTGTCATTTGCATTTCTCCTCTTTCGGTGAAGGATATTTGGGCTTGTAGCTTGGCTAACATATCTCGTCCCATTAGTGGCACTGGACATTCAGGCATGTAAAGGAATTGATGAGTTATTTGTTGTCCTCCTAGACTGCATATGCGATTCTGAAGAAAAGGTTTTGTAGCTTTGGCACCAGTTGCTCCTACAATGGTGACTGCTTTTGTAGAAAATGGGGCTATCTTCTTGTCTACTACTGAATGTTCTGCTCCAGTATCAACCATAAAGTTCATAACTTGGTCTCCTATTTGTATTCCGACCATAGGCTCCTGGAGACCTAAAGCAAATTCGGAGCCCGGTCTGTCCTAATCCACGTCATCTTCATCATGGGCTGTCGTAGCCAATGCTTGTACGGCTTCTCCTCTTTCTCGCTGGTAGTGCTCTCGATTGGCTCCTCCGCGGTTCCGGGGACGGCCTCGTCTTTCTTCTCTCCATTGATGATTGTTTTCGTCATCTTGATGGGCGTCTTCGAGTTGCGGGCATGCATCTCTCCAATGTCCTTCCTCCCTACAGTAGGCGCATTGGTTTACGCCTAGCTGGGGCCGGCCTCCGCCTCGGCCCCGCCCCCTTCCTCTGCTCCGTCGACTAGGGATGCCTCCCCTTTTCTGTTCAACTATGGCCGCAGCCAAAAAATCAGCTTTCTTCTTCATCTTTCGATCACATTCTCTCTGCCTTTCATTATCACGATTCACATACACTTTATGAGCGACTTCCAATAACTGAGTTGCATTCATGCCCGCAAACCCTTCTAATTTCTGTAATTTTACGTCTAATGTCTGGTTGAGACTGATTTACAAAAGCAGAATTCACCATGCATAAACTTCCTGGTGCATCAGGATCATAGGGAGTATACATTCTATATGCTTCAGTTAATCTTTCATAAAACACTGCTGGGCTCTCATCTATGCCTTGGGTAACTTCAGTAACTTTGGAAAGATTCATAGCTTTCTGGCCCCCCCTTTTCAGGCCTTGTATAAAGCCTTGGCGAAAACGGGCTAGGGCTCTGGATCCTCTTTCTGTATTTGGATCCCATCGGGGGTCTTCATTCGGGAATTCTCTTTGGGCCGCTTCCCGATTATCTATTCTTTCCTCCCCCCTTTCTCCTGGAGCTACTGGGTTATCTGCCAGCCAGTCTATAGCTGCTTTTCTAATTCGTGTCCGCTCCTCTGTAGTAAATAAGGTGGACAGGAGCTGGCGGCAATCTGCCCATGTTGGTTGGTGGGTTTCCATAATAGTATTCACTAATTCTGTAAGCTCTTGGGGCTTATTGGTATAGGAGGCATAATGTGTCCTCCAATTTAACAAATCAGTGGTAGAGAAGGGGACATACACATAATTTAGGGGTCCCGCCACCACCTCATTATCTTCATTTCTTATGGGTATCCCTGGGACTTGCCGTAAAGGCATCATCTTGGCAGTAGATGTCTTTTGGGATCTGAGAGATATTCTCATAACTGTCCTGTCAGGGGTTATTTTCTTCTTTTCTTCATGCTTTACTTTAGATTTACTTTTCACTGGCGAGCTAACCCTGGCAGCCACTTTTACACTGTCAGTATCACTCGGGGAATTTTCAGCTTCTTCCTTCTCTGTTTCTGTATCTGACTCTCCTTTTTCTGTCTCGGTAGAATCATCTTCTTCAATTAAAGGGAGCTCATCTACCTGCTCTTTGGGTAATGGCTCAGGGGTTGGGTCCCGTTCCTGCTGTCTCCGGGGCTCTGGGGCAGGACGTGGGGCTACTCTCACTGGGCGCTGGGTTTGGGGCTGTCGGGTAATCATTTCTGGGGAATCAGGATCTACCAGGATGGGTTTCTTCCTGGATTTCTCACCTTTCCCTTTCTTTCTAGGCTGTTCTATTTTCTGACTATAATCTGCCTTTGCTAACATTATTCTGCACTGTTCTTCATAACAGCGCTTCGCCCAAGGGGGCGGATCTTCACAAATACTTAACCAGGAATCTATATAGGGGTACTGATCGGGGTGCGCTATTGGCACTCTACGGTGCACTAACTGAATAATTCCTACATTAAAGGTTCCCTCTCGGGGCCAGGTAGGGTCTAGATCGGGCCACTCCCTAGTACACAAAATCTGTAAACGAGCTGCAGTCATTTTAATACCATAGTCTCCGGAATATCCTTCTTTAAAATGTGCGATCATACATTCTAATGGAGTGTTCCTAGTAGACCCCGCCCCTCCCATTTCGATGTGTGCGCGCAACAACAGACAAAAGGGAAAAGGAGGGCGGACCGTGGGTAAGGGGTCCTCACGGCCCTGGAAACATATAAGGAAAACAAATAACAAGACAAGACGACAATCGCTTCCCCCTTTTCGCGACCTGAACGCGGTCGCCCGGTCAGGAAATGCGCTAATCAGCGGTCCGCCTTCGCTTGGTCCGTGCTGCCAGACCTCTCATTCACACTTCATTCACTCAATCATGCTAGCAACATATCCCAGAATGCATTCATTTCTATCTATTCTGACTAGTCTCAAGCAAGTTTCAAATACTAGAAAGACGGGGGTTTCGCCCTGCGAATACCCATGCGGGGTTACTCGGCCCGTCTTTGAGAGGTGATCAAGCTCTCTTACCAATTTCCAAGTTCCAAGTTCAATATCCAAATGGCAGCACTGCTCTTTCTTATCTGTCTAGACATAACAAATCAAAACTTTACTCACCGGATCCGGTCCTCAAACTTCCCAAGCAGGCGCATGAGTTGGACCTCGGACTCCCCTCACTCGGGTTCGAGGTGTTGGCTCCAGCCGGGTCCGGCACCCGCTGAGGTCCGACCAGCTCCCTCCGATGCAAGGGACCGGCGGCACCAGGGAGCGAGCCCCCGTCAGAAGGGCGCGATCCCGGCAGGACCAAACCTGTAGAGGCGGAAAGTCGTGGTATATTGCCCTATATACCCTCTAATACCACACCTTCCCGGCCAACGCACCAAGAATATGTAGCAGCAGAGCGCAGACAAACCAATGATACCAGGAGTCTGTTCAGAAGGTCCAAATCATTTATTTGTGCACAAGTCTCAAGCAAAGTCAATTTCAAAATGGCTGAGCGATGTTCTCTGGCAATACAACAACTTTTATAGATTTTTACTCCATTCTAGGTATAGAAAAACATTTCATTGGTCCCGGTAACCTCCCGTACCTCCCGTACCCCTTCTATTGGTCCCGGTACTGATATGATTATCCAATTATGTTCTTTGAGTGGGCTCAGCACCTGCTTATCCCCCTTCTAGTCCCAATTACAATGGCCAGTTCACCAACTTGTTACTTTCCTACTTCCAAGGCCACTGGGCTAGTTAATACGTGCAGGGAAGCAGGGCTCTGTAACCTTTCTGTCAGCAGTTTTAATTAAATCCCTTACAGCTGTATTCTCTTATCAGTGGCTTTTAAACATATTTTTCTGTATTTTTCCATCTTTCAGTTCTGCTTGTCTAAGCTAATCCAATACTTTTACTGAGTTCTAATTCTACAATAGCAGCATGTTGGGGGATGTGCAATTCCTATGGGCCTCTTCACAGGCTTCATTTACAGGTCAAGCTAGTTAGGCCTGTCTGTTCATGTCAGACACTGTGGATCACAGGCCTTCACCTGCCACAACAGGTGATCTCCGGGAACAGCAGGAATTTAGTCTTCACAAACCACCTACCTCCCCTAGGCGTTGTATCTCTCTATCTCTTTCTCTTTCCCTCTCTCTCTCTTTGTCTCAGCTTTAAACTCAATTGGAGAGAAGCAGTTGGGAAAGGCGGGAAGGCAGCATGCAGGCGCTGTGGAATGCTCCCAAAAGCTTTCTAATTGGACGCTGGGGAGCGTTCCCGCACAGGCTCCGTCGGTACCGATGATACCCATATGTGAAGACTAAATTCCTGCTGTTCCCGGAGATCACCTGTTACAGGTGAGTAACTATGCTTTCTCTTTGTACCTGTTCATTCTTACTCTTTCTTCTTGCTCATGCTGCGTATAGCGGGGGGGAAGGGTACAAGAAGGTTCTGTCTGGGGAAGAGTCAGGTTTACATAGTAATGGTTAAAGTTAAGTTAAAATTAATGTTCACATTTTAGCTACTTATTTGTTGCTCGTTTGAGTCTGCTTTGTCAATAGTTCACTGGGTCTGATGGGAGAGACCAGCAGGCTATATCCAGTGATGTCACAATTGTGACATTCCCAGTCTCCAAGCTGCAGGAGGAAGTGCACAGTCCAGAGGTGGAGGACTGAATTGTCATCACTCAAGGAACTACAATTGCCAGGTAAGCGTAATGTCAATATATTCTAGAATACCATCATCTTATATGTCGCTGTCATCCCTAATAGTGACTGTGGAAGTGGGTTCTGACCATGGAACGATTCAGAGGGATTGTAATATCCTTTGTTTAAGTCTCCATTCCTTTCCTTATGATTCCTAGCATTTTATATGCTTTTTTGTCTGCCGCTGCACATTGGGCAGAGGGTTTCAACGTATGATCCATGATGATGTCTAAATCCTTTACCTGGGTGGTAGTTCCTCATGTGGAGCTTTGCATTGTGTAATCATAGTTTCGGTTGTTCTTTCCTAGGTGCATAACTTTGCTTTTGTCCACTTTATTTATTTAACTGTTTTTTATATACCACCTTTGATCCAAGGCGATTTACATTAAACAACAATATACAATCTCAAAAGATTTGTTTTACATAAAACAAGGGCAAGTAAATTTGGCAATAAATTTCATCTGCCATTTGGATGTCCAGTCTTCCAATTTATCAAGATCCTCTTGCAATTTTTCACAATCCTCTTGTGTTTTAATAACTTTGAATAATTTTGTGTCATCTACAAATGTGATCACCTCAGTCATTTATTCCCATTTCTACTGTAGGTCATTTATGAATATGTTAAAAAGCAGCAGGCCCAGCATAGGTGAATAGTTGAGTACCCCAGGAATCTTTCTCCATTGAGAAAATTGGCCATTTAGCACTACTCTCTGCTTTCTATTTTTAATCAGTTCCTGATCCACAATAATACACTCCAGGCTATCCCATAACTTGTTAATTTCGTCAAGACTCTTGTGAGGGATCTTGTCAAAGACTTTCTGAAAATCCAAATCAACCGGCTCGCCTTTGTCTACCTGTTTGTTCACACCTTCAAAAAAAACTATAACAGATTAGTAAAACAGGATCTTTCTTGGCTAAATCCATGTTGGCTGTCTCCTATTAAACCATGACTACATGTTCAGTAATTTTATTCTTTATAATGATTTCTACCATTTTGCCTGGTACTAACGTCAAGCTCGCTGGTCTATAGTTGCCCATATCACCCCTAGAACCCTTTTTTAAAATGGGCCTTACGTTACATTTTCCAACTTCAGGTACTGCAGATGATTTTAATGATAGTTCACAGATTACTAATAGTAGGTCTGCAGTCTTTCAGTTCTTTCAACACCCGGACATGTATACCATCCGGTCCAGGTGATTTGCTACTCTTCAGTTTATCAAATAATTGTAATACATCTCTCCGGTTTATCAATATTTCTTTCAATTCTTCTGATACCTCACCTTTAAATACCATTTTAGGCATGGGTAACTTCCTTACATCTTTAGTAAGGACTGAAGCAAAGAATTCATTTAGTCTGTCCGCTATGGCCTTAGCTCCCCCTTTACCCCTCTATCATCTAATAGTCCAGCTGACTCACAGGTTTTTTGCTACGAATGTACTTGAAGTTTTTTCGCATCCACAGCAAGCTTTTTTTTCAAATTCGCTCTTTGCTTGCATTATCAATGCCTTGCATCTAACTTGCCAGTGCTTATGTTTCCTGTTTTCATCATTTGGCTCCTATTTTTTTGGCTACAATAGCCTCTAACCTCATCTTTAAACCATGCTGGCAATTTTTTGGCTTTCCTCCCACTTTTCTGAAAGCATGGAATACGTTTGGTCCTGTCTTCCAAGATAGTATTTTTAAACACGGCCCATGCTTGATGTAAATCTTTAACTTTTGCAGCTGTTCCTTAAAGTTTTGTCTTAACTCTTTTATTATTTTTTTATAATAGTCTCCCTTTTGAAAGTTAAAAAGTAGTATTGTAGATTTCCTTGCCGTCCTTCCTCCATTTATTCAGTTCATTGCCACCACTGTAGGTCCTGGTAAGGGGGAGGTGGCAGTGGCCTCCTGCCCCAAATGACCAGCACTCTAGGCAGTTGCCTAGTTCACCTAATGGTAGTGCCAGCTCTGTGCTCAAGCCCCTCTTCCTTTTGCTGTCCTCTTGTCTGCTCACTGAGGGGGGAGGTTTCTGACTTTTTTCTTTTCCCATTGAATTGAATGGTTTATATTTGTCTGTCTTTGCTGACTGCAACATAGCAGCTCCAAATTAAAAAAAAAAAAAAAGCCCCCCCCCCTCTCACAGCAGCTAGGCCTCAGGCTTGCAGGGCCGAGTGGGGCAGTCCTACTTGAATTTTCCTGACTGGCCTGACAGGTGCTGGGATTCCCTTATCGAGGTTCCTTTTCCACCATGGTTTTATAGTCTGTTTCAGTGGGCTTTTTAGTGTGTGTTTATTCCTATGGCTGTTGCAGTGCTTAATTGCAGCACAGTGCATCCTACGGCCTTTAGTACTCCCCCCCCCCCCCCCAGTCTCCCCCCGCAGCTGCAGGCCTTTGCTCTAGATGCTATAGGATGTTCTTGAGACATATGTTATGTTTAGGACCCCCCCTCCCTCCACCCACACACGGGGCCTGCAGCCGGGGCCTTGTTTGGTTCCTCAGCTGCACTCCTTCCCTCCATTTTCTTACCAGAAGCAGGCTCCACAAACATTTTTGAATGGCGGCATGGTCCTTGCGGGGTGGAGGGGACGGGTGGTCTGCAACCACAAGTCCACAGACCCCCTAAAGGTCTTCCGGAGCTCTTTATTCATTCAGCTTGCATAGCAGCTTCTAAAACAGTTCATGGGCTACCCCCCCCCCTCCTTTATGAAGCACCTTGGACCTTTTAGTGTCTCTGTCGCTGATGACAGTGGGCCTACGTGTTCCTCCTTCGCCTTTCTGTTCCTATAGAAAAAGAAGATCAGCCTTATCTTTTTTTTTTTTTTTCTCCAGAGGGCGAGTCTGAATGGGTAGATGATTCCCCTACTGGATGACGAGGATCCTCCATGACCTGTGTCTTCCATAGAGAGGACTTTCCTATTCTAATTCAGGACTCTATGGCAGCCTTGCATATTGCCATGCCTGCCATACAAGCTTTGCAAGTGGTCCCTAATTTGGAAGGTATCTATCTGACCTTGCCTCTACTTGAGCCTATATGGCAGCTCATAGTCTCTCAGTAGAAGTCCGCAGGTAGGACCTTAGTGGTCCTAAGGTCCTTTATCAACTGTACCCTCTCTCCCAGGGTGAGTTGTATCTGCCAGTTTGGCTCCTTCAAATGCATGCCTGCATCATTACTGCTACAAAGCACACAATCATCCTGGTGGAAGGGAGTACTATACTATAGTAATTGCATCCTATGAGAGTAAAGGCCTTCCTTAAGAATTTCTTTGTGGCCTCCTCCTTAAGCTCTTCAGTGGTCTGAGCCCTTTTGAGCTGTGTCCAGTAGCTGCTGGACATCCCAGAAGTAGTGGGTTTGGAGTCTGGAGTCGCATATGTGGTGAATGCTCTGTATGACATGTTCAGGATATCTTCCAAATCCACAATAGCAGGGATAGTGGCAGAGCGGAAGCTTTGGATCTACATTTGATCAGCCAATGTTGTCTTCACATTACAATTGGGCAAGAGCCAGCCCCCTTGGAGACATAATAGCTTCTCCTGCAAGATGGCTTGCCTTTTAATCTCCTGCACAGGGCAGGTTGCTTTTTGGGAGGACCCTGAGAAAGTTGGTGAAAGACGTTTTCCCAGGATCCTCCCTAAAAGGCCCTCAGAAGATGGGCCCAAACATACTAGGAGTACTCTATGTGGAGCATGGAAGTATCCTCGGACAGCAAAGACGCTGGGTAAAATCTGTTATTCTTAAAGGTCTAAGAAGGATCAGCTCTTTCTCCAGGACCAAGCAGGAAGTCAGTCCTCACATATGGGTGACGTCGGCGCCGACGGAGCCCTCGTGTGGAGCATTTCCTCAGCTTTCAAAGAAAGCCTTTGGGAATTACAGCGCGCATGCGCGGTCCTCTTCCCACCCAAGGGTGCCATCTTGCTCAGTCTTCTTTTTTCCGCGGAGCCCGACGGACGTAGTTCGTTTTTCCCCGAGCAAAAAGTTGATTTTCCCTGTTTTTCTCTTTTTTTCTCCGGTTCGACGCCGGATCCTTTTCCCGCTCGGACCGATACGCCGGTATCGAGTCCTTTTCTCTCTTTTTCGGTTTTTGTCCTTTGTGACTGGCTTTCGCGCCTTTTTTCTTTTATCCCTGGCAGACCGGTCTTTTGACCTAGCAGGGGCCCTTTTTCCCCGATGGCTGCCAGCGGGTTTAAGAAATGTGATCGGTGTAAGAAACCTATGTCTCTTACCGACACACATGACTGCTGCCTCCGTTGCCTCGGACCCGATCATGACCTGATGATCTGTGGTCCGTGTGGCAAAATGTCCTCGAAGGCGTTGAGGAGTCGGCAGCACCAGAGGGATAAAATTTTTTCTGACTCCGCGTCCAGCCGAGCCCAGACCTCGTCAGAGGCCTCGATGTCTCGGGACTCCGGCCCCGAGCAGCGTCGGGGTTCCTCTGAGCGGGGGTCTCCTTCGTGGGAGCATCGCAGGAAGAAGAAACCCGCGAGGGCGGCGTCTGTGGACGCTCCTGGTTCCTCGAGGGCCAGGTCGCATAGCCCCGATAGCCATCCCGGGTCTTGGGAGTCGGAGAGGCCTGCCAAGCATCCTCGTGTCGAGATGGAGTCTCCTGGACACGTAAGTGCTGTTGTCCTCGTTGACTATCCTCCGAGGGAGCCGACGTCGGGCCCGACGCTGTCGGGGCCCAAGTCGGGGGCTGCTGGGTCTCCTGAGCTCAGACTCAGGTTGACAGCCTTGGAGAGCTGCTTCGCCGCCTTCATGGAACAGCAGCGGGCATTGATCGCCGGTCTCACCGGTGCATCTGTCCCGACCACCGGGACCTCGTCGTCCAAGTCGACCCCGGAGGCCGAGCCGATCCGATCCTCGAGTCCATGCGGGCTCGAGTCGATCCTCGGCCACGGTCTCCCTCGACCTCCCGTTCGGGGCCGAGATCATCGACGCCGATACCCTCGGCGTCGGGGCGGAGGGCATCAGTGCCCGCCCGACCGGAGCCGCTCGATTCCTCCTCCGAGGAGTCAGGCTGGGAGACGGAGGACGAAGAGTCACCCGACACTCATCAGACTCGGTGTGTCCCATCGGACTGGCCCGAGTCCGAACCTCAGAGACGCTCCCCACCGGAGGATACCCGGTTCTCGGACTTCGTGCGGGATATGGCCAAGGCCTTGGCCTTCCCCGCGGATCCTGAGGAGGAGCCTCGAGCCGAGGAGCTCGAGGCCCTCCAGTATGACTCTCCCCCGAAGGAGGCCTTTATTGTTCCGGTTCCTCCGATGCTGGAGCGGCTGCTCTTCCGCATGTGGGAGACCCCGGCCTCGACGCCGGTGTTAAGCGAGCGGGTCGATTCCATTTATCGAGTCCGCAAGAGCCCCGGGTTCCAAAAGGCACAATTACCGCACCACTCCATGGTTGTGGAATCGGCCATGCCTCGACTGAAAAGTCAGAAGATGCACTCCTCGGTGCCTCCCGGCTGGGAGGCCCGGAACCTGGATGCCCTCGGTAAGAAGTGCTTCCAGGACTCTATGCTTGCTTGCCGTGTCCAGACCTACCAGCTGTACATGGGCATGTACCTCCGAGACCTGGCAAAGGAAATTGCCGGGTTCTCTGCTGGTCTCTCCGAGGAACCTTTGCAGAGGTTCCAGGCCTTGTCCACCGGTATTCGAGAGTGCTCGAAGTTTATCTCTCGAGCAGCCTACGATGGCTTCGAGGCTTCGGCCCGAGTAGCCGGGGCCAGCATCGGTGCCCGCCGACAGGCTTGGTTACAGTCATCCGACCTCGAGCCATGGGTCCAGGACAAGTTGGTCGATGTCCCCTGCCGAGGTGAAAACCTCTTTGGCAAGGCCATGACTGAAAAGGCTGCAGAACTCGAGACCGAGACTCTGACCAGGACTAGGCTTTCCAGGAAAACCTCTGCCCCTATTCAGAAGAAGAAGGGCTCGGGAAAAAAGACCTTTTACCTGAGGAAGTCATCTGCCTATAAACAATACCCTCATTATCAGGCCTCTGCAGCTCCCCAACAGGGTCAGCAGGCCAAGGGGCAGGGTCAAGGGCCCCGTAGGCAGAAGGCCCCCAAGCCACCAACACCGGCCCTTGCTCAGCAGGGTGGGGGTTTTTGACTCAAACAGCATAGCCTCTTCTCCTCAGCTGGCTTCTCTCAGCACAGGAGGCCAGCTGGCCCACTTTGCCCACAGGTGGTCAGCCGTCACATCAGATACCTGGGTTCTTCATATAGTCCAAAAGGGCTATCTTCTCCATTTTCACCAGGTACCTCCCTCCTATTTTCCAGGGGAGCCTCCAAGACCTCCTCTGCACAGGGACCTACTCCTTCAGGAGTTGACAGGTCTGCTAAAGGATCAGGCTGTGGAACCGGTGCCCCACCACCTGAGAGGTCAAGGCTTTTATTCCAGGTACTTTCTGGTACCAAAAAGAACAGGAGGCCTCAGACCCATCCTAGACTTGCGAAACCTCAACAAGTTCCTGGAGAGGGAAAAGTTCAAGATGTTTACCCTTGGAATCCTGCTGCCTTACCTCCAGAAGGGAGATTGGCTATGCTCCTTAGATCTAAAGGATGCATATACTCACATCCTTATTCATCCAGACCACAGACAATATCTCAAGTTTGTTGTGGGAGGAAACCACTGTCAGTACAGAGTACTACCCTTTGGCCTGTCCTCCGCTCCCAGGGTGTTCACCAAGTGCCTGGCAGTGGTGGCGGCCTACCTGAGGCTTCAGGGTCTTTTTGTGTTTCCGTACCTGGACGACTGGCTCATAAGGGGCCAATCTTCCCAGGAGGCCAACCAGGCCACCCTTCGCACTGTGGCTCTGCTTCAGCACTTGGGGTTTGTCATAAACTTCGCAAAGTCCACTTTGCTCCCGTCCCAGAACTTGGAGTTCATAGGGGCCAGGCTCGACACTCTTAAAGCAAAAGCTTTTCTGCCTCTGGACAGGGCCCACAGGCTGATGGATCTAGCCAGCCAGTTTCGCAGCAATTCCCTGGTCTCTGCCAGGCAATTCCTGAGACTACTCGGCCATATGGCTTCCACGGTTCATGTCACCCCCAATGCCCGCCTGCACATGCGGCCTGCTCGGTGGAGCCTTCGCACTCAATGGCATCAAGCCACAGGGAGCCTAGCGGACTCAGTAACGATATCCGACCTACTGGTCTCCTCTCTGCAATGGTGGCTTCATCTTCCGAATCTGGTGCTCGGAGTGGTTTTTCAATCCCCTCCACCTTCTCAAGTGCTCACAAAAGATGCTTCTCTTCTCGGTTGGGGAGCACATTGCCAAGGGACATGTACTCAGGGTCTCTGGACCCCTTGGGAGGCTACTCAACAGATAAATTTCCTGGAGCTACGGACGATTTGCCTATCTCTGAGAGCCTTCTCCCACCTCGTCTCTCACCAGTCTGTACTGGTTCAGACGGACAATCAAGTTGCCATGTTCTATGTGAACAAGCAAGGAGGCACAGGTGGGGACTCCCCACCATGGATCTTTTCGCCAGTCCTCTGAACCGGCAACTCCCGAGATTTTGCTCCAGACAACCGCATCCCCTCAGAGTAGCAGCGGATGCGTTTCTGATCTCGTGGTCCACAGGCCTACTGTATGCGTTTCCTCCCACACCACTAGTGTCCAGAACGCTGTTCAAAGTCCTCCAGGACGGGGCTTCATTGATTCTCATTGCCCCCAGGTGGCCGAGGCAGCCGTGGTTCCCTCTTCTGCTACAACTAGCGGTGGACACCCCTCTGCCTCTGGGGTTTCAATACGATCTCCTGTCTCAAGATCAGGGGACTCTCTTGCACCCCAATCTCCAGTCCCTTCATCTGATGGCCTGGCTGCTGAAAGGGTAGTCCTGGCTCCCCTACTACTGCCTCGAGAGGTGGAAGATGTCATCTTAGCTTCTAGACGGCAATCCACCAGGAAATCCTACGTTCTTAAGTGGCGTAGATTCTCCACGTGGTGTGCTCAGCACAACGAGAATCCTTTCTCGTGCTTGGTAGCGGTGGTATTGCAATATTTGCTTTACCTCTCCAATCTGGGCCTTAAGTCTAACTCTGTCAGAGTTCACCTTAGTGCTCTGTCAGCACACCACTCGCCGGTGGATGGCAGGCCTCTTTCCAACCACCCTTTGGTGGCTCGTTTCCTCAGAGGCCTCCTTCTGCTTAAGCCTCCTTTGCGTCCACCGGCCCCTGAGTGGGATCTGAATGTGGTATTGCAGCGGCTTACTTGTCCGCCTTTTGAACCTATGGCTACCTGCCCTCTCCGTTTTCTCTCCTGGAAAGCTTTATTTCTGGTAGCTCTCACCTCTGCTAGGCGAGTGAGTGAACTGCAGGCACTAGTGTCTGATCCTCCTTACACTAGGTTCTACAGGAATAGGGTAGTCTTACGGACTCATCCTAAGTTTCTTCCTAAGGTTGTCTCACCTTTTCACCTCAATCAGGAGGTGGTTCTTCCGACCTTCTTTCCCAGGCCGCATGCCAACCGGGCTGAGATGGTCTTGCATACTCTGGACTGTAGGAGGGCGTTATCCTTCTACCTTGACCGTACGTGGGAGCATCGGAAGGCTGTTCAGCTTTTCGTTTCTTTTGACCCCAATAAGTTGGGGTTCCCTGTCTCCAAGCGTACGTTGTCCATATGGGTCGCTGACTGTATCGCCTGGGCTTATGGGGCAGCCGGCCTCTCGTTGGAGGGTCGAGTCACGGCTCATCGTGTCAGGGCGAAGGCTGCGTCAGTGGCTCATCTCCGCTCTGTTCCGTTGGCAGACATCTGCCGGGCCGCTACTTGGTCTTCAAGCCAGACTTTTGCGGCCCATTACTGCCTTGAGAGGGAGTCCCGCAGGGACAGTGCTTTCGGACAGGCAGTACTCCATAATCTCTTTGGGGTTTAGGCAACTCCTACCCTCCGGCCCTGGTGTTGTGCTACTGGTCGGGGGCGTTCTCAGGGAAGATTCCTTCCTTCTGTGCTGCCGAGCTAGAGGGAGCTCATTTTTCCGCTTGAGGTCTCCGGTAGCCTTAAGCTAGGGAGTCCCATATGTGAGGACTGACTTCCTGCTTGGTCCTGGAGAAAGAGTAGTTACTCACCTGTAACAGGTGTTCTCCAGGAGCAGCAGGAATCAGTCCTCACAACCCTCCCTCCTCCCCTTGGAGTTGCAGTCATATGATTTATTTTTGCTAATTTTTTTGCTGTCTTTTAGCTATGTCATCAGACTGAGCAAGATGGCACCCTTGGGCGGGAAGAGGACCGCGCATGCGCGCTGCAATTCCCAAAGGCTTTCTTTGAAAGCTGGGGAAATGCTCCGCACGAGGGCTCCGTCGGCCAGACGTCACCCATATGTGAGGACTGATTCCTGCTGCTCCTGGAGAACACCTGTTACAGGTGAGTAACTACTCTTTCAGAGCTAGCCGTGTTCTCGCTATCCAGTTGTGATGTCCTCCTGAGCCAGTATGCCCCCTGCAATGTGATCCCAAAGGTCCCTTCCAAGGTACAATCCGGTTGGAGGACTGTTCGATTCTTTCTCTTGGAGTGGACCCATATTATGTTAGACCAATGGCTTCTTGAGATCCTAAGTCAAGGTTACACACTGGACTTTGCATAAGCTTCTATGGGATGCCTTTGTAGAGTCTCCTTGTGTCTCCCTGCTCATGCAAGCAGTGATTGAGAAAACTCTTCAGTTCCTCCTGCAGTTAGACTGTTCTACTCTTCCCACCCCCCACACCCGAGTCTGGCCAGGGGTGCTATTCCATCTACTATATAGCACTCAGAAAGGGAGGTTTCTTCCTATCTATTCTGGATCTTAAGGTGATCAAGACCAAATTGAGTTCCTGATATTCTTATGGGGACCACTGGGTTGAGCATTGCATCTGTTCAGCAAAGGGAGTTTCTGCTTTCCCTGAATCTTGTCGAGGTGTACTCGCACATTGAGTGATTTCTTTGCTTCTGTGTCCTGGGCTGTCATTTTCAGTTCTGGACTCTACCTCTGACCTGGTCTAGGCTCCATGTACCACCTTGAAGGTCATGGTGGTGGTGGCAGCAGCAGGGTTTCTGCTTATGGCCTGGCCCTTGAAATCCAGATTCACACGTACCTGGACCACTGGCTGATTTGGTCAGACATCTGGAAAAGTCTAGAAACAACACAGCCCTCGATATTTGCTGGCTAGAGAGCCCGGGATTGAATCACTATCTCAGAAGTAAGCTAGTTCTTTCCCAGTTCTTGGAGTATCTTGGGGCTAAGTTCAACACTCTCTTGGATTGAATGTTCCTCATGGGAGAGGTTACAGGAGATCCATAAGCAGCTCAAGGAGCTCTGTGTTTCATCACCCCCCCCCCCCACCCCCTTTCCTGGAACTACCTCCAATTCCTAGCATCTATGATGTTGACCCTGGAGCTGGGCCAGAGTGCCCCCTCCAGATACATCTTTTGTCTCCCTGGTCTCAGTTGTTTGACCTGATCCTTCCTCTCCATCAGGGGATCTAGAGCAGCTAGTATAGTGGTTGCAGTATTCCTCTAATCCTTGTCGTCTCTTTAGCACACTCAATTCTCTCCTCAGTGTGCCTCCACCCCTGATTCCTCCCTCCCTTTCTGCCCAAACCATGACTAACTACTTCCATGACAAAATCCACACAATCACCTTCCAGTTCCCCTCCTCCCCCTCTTCCCCCTCTTCCCCCCCCCTTTCCCATTTCTTCCCTTCCCAAACTTCTGCCACCCTTTCTTCCTTCCCTATGGTCTCTGACAAGGAAACGTCACTCCTTCTCTCTTCCTCCAAACCTACTACCTGCTCTTCTGACCTCCTTCCCCACCCACCTCCTTAGCTCCACCTTTTCATCTCTCGTACCTTCTATTTCTCATATTCTTAACCTCTCTCTCCACTGCTACCTTAACCACCTTCTTATCACCCTATCCTCACTTGGATTCAAAGACTCTGTACTGTCTTGGTTCTCTTCCTATCTATCCCATCGCTCTTTCAATGTGTGCTTCGATGGCTCCTCCTCCTCTTCAACCCCTCTACCTATAGGAGTTCCTCAGGTTCCGTCTTAGGTCCACTCCTCTTCTCTCTCTATACCCAGTCCCTTGGCACCCTTATCTCTTCCTATGGCTTTCACTATCATCTCTATGCCGACGACTCTCAAATCTATCTTTCTGCACTTGTTATCTCTCCTGATATCCAGTCTAAGATCTCACTCTGCCTCTCTGACATTGCTGCCTGGATGTCCCACTGCCGCTTAAAACTGAACATGGCCAAAACTGAGCTGCTCATCTTTCCCCCGAATGCTTCCCCTCCTCTTTCCCCTTTCTCTCTCTCTGTTGATAACTCTGTACTCCTCCCTGTTTCTTCAGCACGTAACCTTAGTGTTATCTTCGATTCCTCTCTTTCTCTTCACATATCCAGCTCATTGCTAAAACTTGTCGTTTCTTTCTATACAATATTTCCAAAATTCGCCCCTTCCTCTCTGTTGACACCACTAAATTGATTGTCCACTCCTTAATCACCTCCCATCTTGATTATTGTAACATTCTCCTTGCCGGCCTCCCTGCAAGCCACCTCTTTCCTCTTCAGTCAATTCAACACTCCGCTGCTCGACTCATTTTCCGCTAGTCTCGTTTTTCCCACATCACTCCTCTCCTCATGTCACTTCATTGGCTTCCCATCTGTCTCCGTATCCAATTTAAACTTCTCCTCCTGACCTATAAATGTATTCACTCTTTTTTATGTATTTATTTATTTATTTACCTTCTCTTATATACCGCGCTATTCTGCATCAGTGCGGTTTACATTGAACAAACTGAAATTACATTGAACAGGGCATTATAACTTGGAGATAACTATTTACAGGGAACATGGGCTATGGAGGGTTAAGTGGCTTGCCCAAGACCACAAGGAGCACCTGTGGGACTAGAAACCCCAGTCCTTCTGGCCCAAGGTTGCTGTCCTCTAGTGGGATTTGAACCCCCGACCTTCCGGCCTGAAGTACCTTGCCCCAACCACTAGGCCACTCCTCCACTCTTCTGCCCCCCAGTACCTTTCATCTCTCCTTACACCCCCTCTCGGTTGCTTCGCTCTTCTAAGAGTCTTCGTTTATCTGTGCCCTTTACTCGTACTGCGAATTCCAGACTTTGCTCCTTCCAACTGGCCGCACCCTTTGCTTGGAATAGTCTTCCTATCTCTGTGCGCCAGGCGTCCTCCCTGGCTATTTTCAAGTCCAGACTAAAATTTCACCTCTTCACTATTGCTTTCTGTTCCTGTCTTACCCTATCTTGATCTCTCTATCAACATTGCTTACTTTGTCCTGTAAATTTTTGTTATTTGTATTATGTAATTTATTTTGTTTTCTGTCTTATTAGATTGTGAGCTCTGATGAGCAGGAACTGTCTCTCTTCTATGTTTGTACAGCGCTTCGTATGTTGCGACGCTTTATTATTATTATTAAAGACATAATAATAATAATAATGTTCCTGGAAGCACTGGATTGGGTGGTAGTCATCACAGATGCTACCCTGAAGGGCTCGGAGGCCCCCTGGTCAGTCTGCCTTTTGGTGGCCAGAATGATCCACCTGGTATAAATGGCATTCTGGCCTCTCCTGGCAAGTCAAGCAGTTCATGTGTTCTCGGATAATGCCACAGCAATGGCATCAACAAGCAAGGTGAGACTTGCACTATTGAAGTGGCTTTTGAGATGGTGGAGCTGTATTGTGGAGTAGAGGACCATCTAATTGCCCCGCTCACAGCTGTCATAGCAGGCATCGACGACATGCAGACCAGCTTAAGTCAGAGTGCTGTGGATCCTGGCGAGTGGGAATTGTATAAGTCCTTAAATGTTCAGCTTCATAGTGAAGAGGTGGGGTCTTCGAGTATTCAACTTGTTGACCACTTAGGAGAATGCTAAAGTGGAGATTTTTTTTTAGCTACGAGCAGCTTCAAGAGTGGCCCCAAGAGAGGTTTCTATATATCTTCCCCCATGGTCTTTGTTGTGTCATCTGCTGCACAGATTTTGGTACCACTCAAGCTTGGTGATTCTCGTTACTCTGGTCTGGCCATGCAGGCAGTGGTACGAGGATCTCTTGAGCCTGTTAGCAGCATCCCTTCCTTTGCTCTCTCAAGAGAGGGGCTTCCAATGGCAGAGGCCTCTGGTAATGAAGGATGCCTTTCCTTTTTTGCTTATGGCCTGGCCCTTGAGATGCATAAGTTGTTCAGGAAGGGCTACTCTGGAGTGATGGTGAAGTGGTAAACACCCTGCTTAAAGCCCAGAGGGCCTTCCTTCCCCTTAGTCTATGTGAGAGTCTGGGGGGTTTTCAAGAGGCTCACTGGTCTCTAGTTTCTCGGTCATCCCTAGAACCCTATTTAAAAATTGATATTACATTAGGAACTTTCCAGTCTTCTACTATAGATGATTTTAATTTCCTGCTGCTACCCTGAATGCTATTTCAAAATTGACTGGGAGGCAGCAGGGCACTGCTGATTTGGTCAGACATCTTACCTTCTTCTACCAAGAAAGATTGATTGTGTCAGCTGACAACCCATAGCCTTTGCTGCTTCAGAACCACTGTTTATTATGGAGGAATGCGGAGAGTGGAAAGGTAGAAGTGGAAGAGTGAGGAGGGTAGAAGGAGTGAGAGAACATGGGGTCAGATGTGGTGGAAGAAAGAATGTGCATGTGATAACCTTGTCTTTCTAGACAGAAGCACAAACTCCATTGAGAGAAACACACCACACCATCTTGATCTCCTGCTAGCCTACCGTCACATATTTTATGCCTCTATCCTCTAAATATCTCACACAGACATGCCTGGTTGTGCCATTGGAGAAAGGGGAAACATGCTATTGTACTACATAGTAAATGTGCAACTTCCAACTTGTTTAAAATTGAAATTTAATTTTGTGTCAAGCAACTACTAATTGGGCAAGTGGAGAAGATGACCATGTGGTGGGAAGAGCCGAATATGATTTTAATGCTGCCTCTGAAGAAGAGATTTCTTTTCATGCTGGTGATCTGCTTAACTTGGCACCCAAAGGTGAGATTTGGCTATATGGATGGAAGCATAATTTTGGCACTTTCTGGGGTGTTTTTTTGGAGGGGTGGTGTGGGGGGGGTGGTTGCCATATAAATCACGTCAACTGTGACAAACTGATGCAGTTCATTTTGTACAATTTCATATATGGAATTATAGTTCTTCTCCAGGAATAAGCAGAAAGTCGGTCCTCACATATGGGTGACATTGGCACCGACGGAGCCCACGCAGAGCATTTCCTCAGCTTTCAAAGAAAGCCTTTGGGAATGTCACTACGCATGCGTGGTCCCCTTCCTGCCCAAGGATGCCATCTTGCTCAGTCTCCCTTTTTCCGTGGAGCCCTTCGGACATGTGTCTCATCCTTAGAAAAAGTTTTTCAATTCTTACGCTGTTTGTTCTTTCCAGCCTTTGCTGGTCCTCTTCCCGCCATCTCGAGTACCACTGCTTCGGCTCTCGGTCTCGGAATTCTTCTTTCTCCTTTTTTTTTCTTCCTGCGTTTTGCGCCCTTTTTAATCACTGGTCCCATCGAGGATCTTCGATCTCGCAGGGGTCCTTTTTGTCCTGATGGTCTCCGGTTTCAAAAAATGTGATAGATGCTCTAAAAACATGTCACTCACAGACACTCACACTGTTTTCTCAGGTGCCTGGGAGTTGACCATGACCCAGAGCTATGCTCGCTCTGCAAGAAGATGTCCTCCAAGGCCATCCAGAGTTGTGAGCAGAAGCTGGATGATCTCTTCCACAAGGCAGCCCTGGTTTCCCTGGTAGTCTCCCACTCTACAGCCCCGCAGCCCCTGGAGTCTCCCAAGGCTCCTCCACAGGCCCGGTGGCACTATGACCAGGGGTCGCCTGAACATGAGCAGAAGAAGAAGGCCGCGAGGACTTCGTCTGGGGCGCTAGATAAGCGTGAGAGGTCACGCACCGGGTCTCTCAATCCCCCGCGGTAGACAAGAGTCAGAGTGGGATCAGCCCAGAAAGGTACCTTGAACTGATACGGAGGCCTCCAGGAACGGCGTCTGGTCTCTCGAGGGTCGTCCCGGTCACTCTGACCCGGTCACTCTGGCATCAGTGTTGCAGAGCCCCACTCCCAAGTGGGAGACCCGAATGCTGGCCTTGGAACACAGCGTTTCTGCGTTCCTCACTGCTCAGCAGGCGATGGTGCCAAGTCCCGCTGGCACGTGCCCCGACACCCCAGGGACCTCTACGAGGACTCCCCGGGCCACTGCAGTGACCCCCAAGAGCCAGAGGCCTCATGAGGGTCCTCGGCGAGGGTCTCAGTCTCCATTCCGGTCCTTGGGTGCGAGATCCTCTCGGGTGATCGCCTCTGGCTCTGGGCAGGCTTCGGCCTCAGGAGCCCAGCGCAGGTCACCCACCCCTCTCGAACTGCTTCACCTCGCATCCTCCATGGACTATTCAGACTGGAAATGCAACGGGGAAACCTCGGACTCCTCCCCGCCGACTCAGAGGCAGCGGTCCCCTCCTGAGGACATCTCCTTCTTGCAGTTTGTCCAGGATATGGCGCGGGCCCTGGCACTCGCCACCGAGTCTGAGAAAGAGCCCCATGTGGAGGAGTTAGATATTCTTCAAAATGGAGCTCCTCCGAAGGAAACCCTCACGGTCCCGATTTCCTCCATCCTGAACCGGCTCCTCCTCCACATGTGGTTGACCCCGGCCTCCATCCCTATCGTCAGCAAACACCTGAACATTATGTATAGGGTCTAGCAGGGACCAGGATTTTGGAAAGCCCAGCTTTCCAATACCTCTGTGATGGTCGAATCGGCCATTCGGAAGCAAAAGAGCCTGAAGACTCATTCTTCAGTCCCACTGGGCAGAGTTTTGTATCCTCGATGCCCTTGGGCGCAAGGCTTATCAGGGCTCCATGCTGGCCTGCCACATTCAGGTCTGCCAATTGTATATTGGAATGTTCCTCCGCGACCTCGCTAAGGAACTTGGCAGCTTTGCAGTGGGCCTCGACGGAGACCACCTCCGGTGTTTCCAGGCACTCTCGGAGTCGGTCAGAGAGTGTTCAAAGTACCTCTCCCGAGCAGCGTACGACTGTTTCGCGTCTTCCTCCCGGTTGGCGGCTGCTGGCATCGGGGCCCACCGGCAGGCCTGGCACCAATCCTCGGACCTGGAGCAGTGGGTCTAGGAGAAACTGTTAGATGTTCCTTGCCTCCGGGAACAGCTATTCAGCAAGCCCATGGAGGACAAGGCAGTGGAGATTGAGATGGAGTATGTAACCCATACTCGCCTCTCCCAAAAAGCCGCCTCCCTCCCCAAGAAGAAACAACAGGGCAAGAAGCCTTTGTTCCAAAGGAAAGGGGCTCCATGTAGAGGCTACCTGCCCTACCCACCAGCGTTGACAGTGCAGCCAGGGCAAAGGTGGGGCCCAGGGTCCTAGCAGGCCGAAGGATCTTAAGACCCAACTCCTGGCACCGGCCCAGCCAGCCTCTGAGTTTTTGATGCCAGCATCATAACCTCTCTTCCACTGGCAGACCAGCTGCCAGTCAGGAGGTATGTGGTCCACTTCGCACTCCGATGGGAATCCATCACCACTGACGCCTGGGTTCTCTAGGTTGTGCAGGAGGGCTATATTCTCCATCTGGACCAGCTTCCCTCTCTGTACTGCCCCGGTGAGCCAAGGCGGCTCCTCCTGCACCAGACCCTTCTGACTCGGGAGCTCGCAGGCATCATCGAGGACAGGGCGGTGGAACCAGTCCAGCCGCACCTCAAGAAATGGGAGTTTTACTCCTGGTACTTCCTTGTCCCAAAAAGAACAGGAGGCCCATCCTTGATCTGAGGAACCTCAACAGGTTCCTAGTGCAGGAGAAGTTCAAGATGCTCTCCCTTGGCACATTGCTGCCCTACCTCCAGCAGGGTGACTGGCTATACTCCTTGGACCTAAGGGATGTTTAAACTGACATCCTCGTCCATCCCAAGCATAGAAAGTACTTTTTGCTTCATGGTACAGGGGAAACCACTACCAGTACAGGGTGCTTCCCTTTGGCCTCGAGTCCGTCCCGCCACTCTTCACAGAATGTCTGGCCATGGCAGCGGCCCATCTCCGGCTGCAGGGCACCTTCATCTACCCCTATCTATATATAAAAGACACAAATAAATAAATAGACGACTGGCTTATCACAGGGGGGGTATGGCCTCTGAGGCTTGACAGGCCACAAACTGCATCATTCGCCTCCTGGAGCACCTGGGATTCATGGTAAATTACCCAAAATCCCACCTCACTCTGGTACAATCCCTAGAATTCATCAGGGCTCGCTTGGACACACTGTGGGCCCTGGCTTTCCTTCTCCAGGATAGAGCAGACCGCCTCATGTCCCTAGCCTCTGACATGCAATGCCGCAGCACAGTCTCGGCTCTGTCCTTGCTTCGCCGCCTTGGTCATATTGGCTCCACGGTCCATGTTGTGCCCAATGCCTGCCTCAACATGTGGGTAGTGCAGTGGTGCGCACAGTGGACCCAAGTGATCGGCCGACTCGGAGACCACGTCTCAATCACATTCTGCTTGGTGGAATCCCTGGGCTGGTGGCGGGATACATGGAACCTGTTTCAAGGCATGCCTTTCCAGGCCTCAACACACCAGATGGTCTTGACAATGGACACCTCCCTGGTGGGCTGGGGAACCCACAGCAAGGAACTGCACATGTAGGGGACTTGGTCCCTTGAAGAGACCTGGCAGCAGATCAATCTGCTGGAGCTCCGAGCCATCTTCCTTGTGCTCAGGAATTTCAGGCACAGCCTGGAGCTCAGAGCGGTGCTTGTCCAGACGGACGACCAGGTCTTGATGTTCTCTGTGAACAAACAGGGGGGGTATCGGCTCTTACAGCCTCTGCCTGGAGGCAGTGGCCCTGTGCTCCTTTGTGGTGAGCCCCAGGGCATGACCTTCCGAGCCACCTATCTCCCGGGCCAGGACATCGCTTTGGTGGATCGACAAAGCATATTCCTCCAGCCGCACGAGTGGCACCTGTGTCCTCGGATAGTGCAGCGGCTCTTCCAGCGTTGGGTCTCCAGACGTGGACCTCTTTGCCAGCCCTGCAAACACGCAGCTCCCCCAGTTCTGCAGCCCCATCCTGTACCAGGGCATGGTGACTCCCGATGCCTTCCTCCTTTCGTGGGCAACAGGCCTGCTGTATGCCTCACCCCCCCCCCCCCCATGCTGCTCATAGCTCGGACCCTCCTCAAGATCCAGCGGGACAGGGCCTCAGTGATCTTCATGGCCCCGAGGTGGCCCAGGAAACCGTGGTTCCCTCTGCTATTCCGTTTCTCGACGGAGCCTCTGGTTTCTTTCAGGAACTCACTGGAGCTGCTGACGCAGGAAAGGGTTTAGCTCCTTCACCCCAATTTAAGATCTCAATCCCTCGTGGGCCTTGCGACTGAGCGGGTTGCCCTAGCGCCCCTCCATCTCCCCATGGAGATAGAGGACATTCTTTTGGCTTCACAAAAGGACTCGATCAGGCGAATGTACGCCTTCAAGTGGTGCTGGTTCTCGGTGTAGTGCTCGAAGCTCTGAGTGGACCTATTTTCCTGTCCTACCCGCTTGGTCCTGAAGTATCTACTCCACCTCTCACAGGCTGGACTGACGTCTAACTCGGTTAGAGTTCACCTGAGAGCCATCTCAGCGAACAACCATTCCATCGAGGGTAAACCACTTGTCGGGGCCACTGCTCATCTCCCGCTTCATACAGGGCCTGCTTCTCTCCAAGCCCCCCACCCGCCCTCCTCTGGCAGAATGAGACCTCAACATGGTCCTCATGCAACTGACCAGGCCACCTTTTGAGCACATGGCTACCTGCTATGGAAGGTGGCCTTCCTAGTGGCCCTCGCCTCCACCCAGAGAGTCAGCGAGCTCCAGGCTCTGATGGCTGAGGCACCATACCCAAGGTTCTACAAGAACAGTAGTCCTGTGTACTCGCCCCAAGTTCCTCCTGAAAGTCGTCTCGAACTTCCATCTCAACCAGGAGATAGTGCTGCCAACCTTCTTCCCGAAGCCCCATGCCAACTGGGCATTGGCGACTTTCCATATGCTGGACTGTAAGAAGGTTCTTTCTACTTGAAGTGTACTTGGGACCACCGCAGATCTGGGCAGCTCTTTGTCTCCTATGAACCCAGCCGCCTGGGGCTGGCGGTCACCAAGCGGACCCTATCCATCTGGATGGCGGACTGCATCACTTTTGCCCAGGCTCAGGCCAGGCTTCCATTGGACCGCAGAGTCACAGCATACAATGTCCGAGCGATGGCAACATCAGTGACTATAACCTGCGCTCGATGTCGCTGGCAGACATCTGCAGGGCCGCCACCTGTTCCTCCATTCACAACTTCGCAGTGCACTACCGCCTGGAGAGGGAGTCCCGCTGGGACAGCGCCTATGGCCAGGCCTACTCCATAATCTGTTTGGGGTTTAAGCAACTCCTGCCCACCGACCCTCCAGGAGCGTGGCCATCCATGGACTTTGGGTCCTCGAGCTGCCTTCGGATTCACTTGCAACTGCTCACGACTCTGCCATTGTATTTTCCTTTTCCTACAAGTCCTCGGTAGCCTGTAGCTTGGGACTCCCATATGTGAGGACTAACTTCCTGCTTGTTCCTGGAGAAAGTGTAGTTACTCACCTGTAACAGGTGTTCTCCAGGGATAGCAGGAATCAGTCCTCACAACCCTCCCTCCTCCCCTTGGAGTTGCTCTTCATTTTTGCCCTCTTCTTGGAGGGGCTCTAGCTATGACACCTGACTGAGCAAGATGGCACCCTTGGGCGGGAAGAGGATCACACATGCATGGTGGCATTCTCAAAGGCTTTCTTTGAAAGCTGGGAAAATGCTCCGCGTGGGCTCTGTTGGTGCTGACGTCACCCATATGTGAGGACTGATTCCTGCTGTCCCTGGAGAACACCTGTTACAGGTGAGTAACTACGCTTTCTTTTCATAGAGAAATGAAGATAGAATTTCATGGATTTGGTAGAGAAAAACAAGAATTAGTACCATATTTCCCAGATTATAAGTCTCCCCTTTGTATAAGTCATTAAATTTGCTGCTCTTACAAAACAAATATTGGCCCATAAGTTGTGTGATTTACTTAAAGGTTATCTAAAGTATGCATTTCCTTTTCTACATGCTAGTGGTTTGACAGTGTAAGAACATACTCTGAGATGCTACAGTTACATTATATGCAACGACCAGAGATTACATACTACTGTTGCCACAGATGGGCTAAATGCATTTCTTTTGCTATGGTTCCTCTGGCTATCATGAGTTACAAGAATCCAGGTTCCTTTATGCATTTGGTGGTCAGCATGAAAACTTAGGCAATACTGCAAACCCTTTGAGATTGTCTGTCTGTATTTTAGCACAGTATTACTCAAAACATGATGAAATCCTGATTTCAGACCTGATAAGAAGAGCCCCACTGAACAGCTAATTTGGAAACTATAAATAATTTTGATGATTTATTCACCAAAACGATTCAACAATAAGTTTTTCCATGTGAAAAAAAAGTATGCGAGCCTTTCATTTATCAACTAGTGTCATCATTTTGAGTAGTAATAACTTCAACAAAAATTTTGTTGTATCTCAGGCCTTGACACATTTTCTTGGACTCTAGGAGTCCGCCTCAAAACCTCTTCCACCATTACTGACCCTTTAAGCTACACCTCTGTGTGTGTGCTTGTAGTGCGGAGGTGGGGTGCCTGCTTGTGGTGCTGGGGTAGGGTGCCTGACTGTGTGTGCCTGCGCGTGTGTGTGACTTGCTGGGGTGGGGGTGCCTGCATGTCTGTGTGACTTGCTGGGGTGGTGGTGTCTGTGTGTGTGGGGGGGTGTATATGTGGGGGTGTCAGTGCTGGCATGAAGGGGTACCTTTGTGTGTGAGCGTGTATGAGATGCTGGAGTGGGGTGCCTGCCTGTGTGTGTGTGTGTGAGATGCTGGCATGTGGTGGGGTGCCTGCATGTGTGTGTGAGATGTCATGGTGGAGTCCCTGCATATGTGTGTGTGTGTGTGTGAGTCTTGAAGGACTACAAAAAGGGACTGCTACTTCTGGAGAGAGATCTGCAATTGTATTTACTTCTGGGAATTTTTCTAAATCTTGGTGGGAAAGGAAGTCTTTAGATTAAAGCTGATTAATATGTGTAAATTAGAATCCAGTGTATTTCTTACATCATTCAGGGCCTATTATTAGCAAAGTGCTTTTATTTAAATTAAAAACTCAACAGGTAGCTTTCAGTTTAACTTTAAAACCCAGCAGAGAGCTTCTAGTTTAAATTTAATACTCTGTCAGGACCTAGTATCAGCAAAGAGCTTTTAGTTTAGATTAGATTAAACTCAGTTTAAGTTTAAGACCCAGCAGAGAGCTTTCAGTTTAAAAGCAGGGCCTAGTAACAGCAACCAGCTTTAATTTAAATCCAATCAGAATATAACTTGGCAATACAGGAAAAACAGGGTCAGTATTCTTAGAGCAATAAATTGTTTCTAGAGACCTTTACAAAGATACCTTCTAAATAAAGGGGGCAAGAGACCTGTGAAATTGTTTTAAATAGGTGTTAAGGCCAAATGACGGATCAAAGGGGCATTTGGAAAGACTCATTCAAAGCAATGGCTGTATGAATCACCCAAGAAATTGGTCACCGATGATCTTAGAAGCACAGTACAGGATACTTTGTACAGCCAGCTTTTAATAAGTCTTCTTTCCCTCCCTCCCTGACTTCCATCCACCCCTGGGATAATCATAGCTGTATAGGTGCATAAACCTCTTAAAGGGAAGGAGGTGCCCATATTCACTCTCAGGTGCAGCTGTTTATCCTCATCAGGCATACATTAAGGACCTGAGATTAATTAATCTTGAGGTGAACAAAGTCCATTAACGGTATTAGTCATAGTTTTATTAGTGTAAATATGCCCAGTCAACCTAAGTAAGTAAACAACTTAAATACCGGAAGGACTGGGGTTTCTAGTCCCACAGGTGCTCCTTGTGGTCTTGGGCAAGCCACTTAACCCTCCATAGCCCATGTTCCCTGTAAAATAGTTATCTCCAAGTTATAATGCTCTGTTCAATGTAATTTCAGTTTGCTCAATGTAAACCACACTGATGCAGAATAGCGCGGTATATAAGAGAATATAAATAAATAAATACCTAAACACAACCTTAAAACTAAGATACAGGCAGCAGTCCAGCAGCGAAATGGGGCTTTTTAGTCTTTTGCATTGAGTGTCACGTTATTTTCTTCCAGTTGGTGAGGGGTCTTACTGTGCACTAAGTGCAAGGAGCTCTTTGCTCTCAGGGAAGAAGTCCGATCTCTGGAGGCTAGAGTAGCAGACTTGGAGGACATAAGGAAGACAGAAAGAGGTACATAGACGAGACCTACAGGGGTGTAATACGGAAGTCCCACCTCCAGTCTGGCAGCATCCCTGTTTCCATGGAGGAGAGAGGTAATGTGACAGGAGAGCATCACCCTGGTTTGGCAGGAAGTGATCCTGTAGCTAGGACCTGTCCTCCACGTGATGTAAAGCCCTCTTGCACATGTGCCCATGAGGGAAGGGTTAGGACAGCCATTATAGTTGGTGATTTGATCATTAGTCGTGTAGATAGCTGGGTGGCTGGTGGACATGAGGATTGCCTGGTAACATGCCTGCCCAGTGCGAAAGTAGCGGACCTCACACGCCACCTAGACAAGGTCTTAGATAGTGCTGGGGAGGAGTCTGCTGTCTTGGTACGTGTTGGTACCAGTGACATAGGAAAATGTGGTAGGGAGGTTCTGGAGGCCAAATTTGGGCTTTTAGGTAGGAAGTTGAAATCCAGAATTTCCAGTGTAGCATTCTCCGAAATGCTTCCTGTTCCACGCGCACGACCCAAAAGGCAGATAGAGCTCCGGAGTCTCAATGAAACATAGAAACATAATGACAGAAAAAGACCCCATGGCCTATCTAGTCTGTCCTTCCATAACAACAACTACAACAGTCCACTTTTTACCTTTAGAGATCCTCTGTGTTGGTCCCATGCTTTTTTGAATTCAGTTACTGTCCTCATCTCTACCACCTCCACTGGGAGACTATTCCATGGATCCACTACTCTTTCTGTAAAGAAAGATTCAGGAGTGATATGCGGAAATATATCTCCCTTCACCCTCATCCCATGTCCCCTCATAGCAGAACTTGCTTTCAATTGAAAGAGGCTCTCTCCCTGAACATTTATGCCACGGAGGTATTTAAACATCTCAATCATATCACCTCTATCCCGCCTTTCCTCTAAGGTGTACATATTAAGATCCTTAAGTCTGTCCTCATATGCTTTATAATGAAGCCCATTAATCATTTTAGTAGCAACCCTCTGCACCGACTCCATCCTGTTCACATCCTTTTGAAGGTGCGGTCTCCAGAATTGCACACCATACTCCAAATGAGGTCGCACCAAAGACTTATACAGAGGCATTATCACCTCCTTTTTTCTGCTAGCCATTCCTCTCCGTATGCACCCAAGCATCCTTCTAGCTTTTGCCGTCGCCTTTTCTACCTGTTTAGCTACTTTAAGATCATCAGACACAACCACGCCTAGGTCCCGCTCTTCTTTAGTGGACAAAAGTATTTCACCTCCTATACTGTATTGCTCCCTTGGATTGCTGCAGCCCAAATGCATGACCTTACATTTTTTAACATTAAATCCCAGCTGCCAAATTCTAGACCATTCTTCAAGCTTAGCTAGATCCCTCCTCATGTTATCTACACCTTCCTGGGTGTCTACTCTATTGCAGATTTTGGTATCATCTGCAAAGAGGCAAACCTTACCCGACAGCCCTTCCGCTATATCACTAACAAAGATGTTAAAAAGAATCGGACCAAGGACAGATCCCTGGGGCACACCACTGGTAACATTCTTCTCCTCAGAGTGAGCTCCATTTACTTGTACTCTTTGTCGCCTCCCACCCAACCAATTTCTAACCCAAGCAGTAACTTTAGGGTCCATCACTAGGGTGCTCAGTTTGTTTATAAGTCGCCTGTGAGGAACAGTGTCAAAGGCTTTACGGAAATATAAATACACCACATCTAGAGCTCTCCCTCAGTCCAACTCCCTGGTCACCCAGTCAAAGAAATCAATCACATTTGTCTGACAAGACCTGCCTCTGGTGAATCCATGCTGCCTCGGATCCTGTAGTCTGCTGGACTCCAGAAACCTCACTATTTTCTCTTTCAGCAGCGTTTCCAATAATTTACTCACCACCGAAGTTAAACTAACCGGCCTGTAGTTTTCAACCACATCCTTACTTCCGCTTTTGTGTAAAGGCACCACATGAGCCTCTCTCCAGTCCTTTGGCACCACTCCCGACTCCAACGAGGCATTGAAAAGGTCAGTCAGTGGAGTTGCTAGAACGTCCCCAAGTTCCCTCAGTATTCTAGGGTGTATCCCATCCGGTCCCATTGCTTTGTCTACTTTAAGTTGAGCTAGTTTCTCACGAACACAGTCTTCTGAAAATTGTTCAAGATGTCCCTCGCTTCTGTTCCTGTTTGTGGGTGTTTTCTGAGGTCCTGCTCCTGGTTCTTCATCTGTGAACACAGAACAAAAATATTTGTTAAGCAATTCCGCTTTATACTGATCAGCTTCTACATATTCCACCCCTGCACCCTTGAGTCTGATAATACCACTTTTGCCCTTCCTCTTCTCACTAATATATCTGAAAAATGTCTTATCCCCCCATTTTATTGCATTGGCTATTTCCTCCTCCTTTTGAATCTTTGCCTTTTTCACTACTTTGCTAGCTTCTCTAAGTTTTTCCAAATACAGATGCCTGTCTTCCTCTCTCTGTGATCTCTTGTATTTCATGAAGGCCTCCCTCTTTTTCTTCACTTTTTCAGCTACTTCCTTCGAAAACCATAGCTGTCTCCTGTTCCTTTTGCCTTTATTTACCATTTTAACAAAAAGGTTGGTTGCCCTTAAAATACCCCCTTTCAGTTTTGCCCACTGTTTTTCTACATCCCCCAGCTGTTCCCATCCCACTAACGACTCCCTGAGGTATTGGCCCATCTTCGCAAAGTTAGTCTTCCTAAAGTCTAAGATTCTCACCTTGGAATGGATTCTAACAGCCCTAGTCCTAATACTGAACCACACCATCTGGTGATCACTGGATGCAAAATGATCTCCCACTACAACATCAGAAACACTTTCACCATTGGTAAGCACCAAGTCCTGTATGGCCCCTTCACGTGTGGGGTCTGTTACCAATTGCCTGAATAGTTCTCCCTGTAGAGAATCCAGGATCTCCTTACTTCTAGATGATACTACAGCAGGAATGTGCCAATCAACATCTGGCATATTGAAATCTCCTATCATTAGCACTTCCCCTTTCCTAGCAATGCTGCGTATGTCTTCAATTAACTCTCTGTCCACCTCTTCCTCTTGTGAGGGAGGTCTGTATATCACACCAATGCAAATAGATTTCTCTTTCCCTCTTTCTGGCCAATGCATGGATGAGACAATGGTGCAAAGATGAAGGTTTTGAATTTATTAGGAACTGGGGAACATTCTGGGGAAAGGAGGGGCTTTTCTGAAGGGATGGGCTCCATCTTAACTGGAATGGAACCAGTTGGCATTAACCTTTAAAAAGGAGAGAGAACAGCTTTTGAACTAGATAATAGGGGAAGCCGACAATCACCCAAAAGCACATGGTTCGGAATAATGTATCCTTGAAGGATACTAGCAAAAGACTGGAAGTTATGGCCTATCGATGGAGAGGTTCCAGTAAAGACAAAAGTAGCCCAAATGCCCTTGAGTACAAAGCAGACAAAGCTTAAAGATTCCAAATTACCCCTGCCTACCAATAACCAGATTAATATGAACAAAATACAACCTCTAAAATGCTTGTTTGCAAATGCTAGAAGTCTAAAAAATAAACTGTGAGAGTTAGCATATATAGCACTAAATGAGACGTTAGATATGATTGGTAATTCAGAGACATGTTAGAAAGAGGACAACCAGTGGGCCACTGTGATACCTGGGTACAAATTATATCATGATAGAACAGATCAAATTGCTGGACGGGTTGCACTCTGTGTTTTGCAGGAAACAGAATTCACTGTAGAATCTCTATGGATTGAAATTCCATGTGGGAAGGGGAAGGCAGTAGCGGTGGGGGGGTTTACTATCAACCGCCTGGCCAGAATGAAATGCTCAAAGAAATCAGGGAAGCCAACAAAACTTACAGCACAGTAATAATAATGTGTGATTTCAATTACCCCGGTATCGACTGGGTCAGTGTCACGGCAGAACATGCTAATGAGAGAGTTTCTAGATGAAATAAATGACTGCTGCTTGGAGCAGCTGGTTCATGAACCGACCAGAGGGGAAGCCATTTTGGACCTAGTCCTTAGTGGAACACAAGATCTGGTGCAAGAGATAAGGGTGTTGGGGCCACTTGGCAATAATGATCATAGCATGATTGCATTTGATTTAATAAATGGAGGAAGGGCAGCAAGGAAATCCACAGTACTACCTTTTATCTTTCAAAAGGAGACTATGATAAAATGAGGAAAATAGTTAAGAAAAAACTAATAGGAGCAGTGTTGTAAAGGTTAAAGATTTACATCAAGGATGGGTGTTTTAAAAATATTATCTGTATTCCACTCTTCACACACACCCCCCCCCCCCCCACTGCAGCATCACTCACACTTACACACACCCCACTGCAGCATCACTCACACATACACACAAAAGCAGATTAAAATCAGAAGCAGCCACACTTTTAAACCACACATCAAAAACAAGTGGGAAGATGTAGGCAGAACAAAATCAATGCTAAATACACACAAGCCAGTTAAATGCTGGAAAGCAATGAGCACAAACGCTCGAAGCTTAGCCAACAATTTTCCGGACCTGGAAGCCCTAATGGTAGAAATGGATTTGGACACTGTGGCCATTACAGAAACATAGCTAAATGAATCGCATGATTGGGGATATAGCCATACCTGGCTATAATCTATTCAGAAGAGACAGAGAAAATGGAAGTGGAGGAGGAGGAGCCTTGTATGTCAAAAGCAATATTAAAGTTACTGAAATGCAGGGGGCATGGGGAAAAGAAGAAGCGTTCTGGATTGTGTTGGAAAAAGGAGATGGCACTGTCATCCATACTGCTGTAGTCTACAGACCTCTGACACAAATTGAAGAGATAGATAACGAATTGATTATAGATATTGCCAAGATAGCAACAAAGGGGGAAGTGATCATATTGGGTGACTTTAATCTACCTAATGTGGATTGGATTACTCCTTCTGTAAATCTGGAAAGAAGCAAAAAAAATCGTGGATGCTCTCCAAGATGCGTTTCTTAGACAAATGGTGATGGAACCAACCAGGGAAAGCTCAACGCTGGATTTAGTGCTCACCAACGGTGATAGCATGTCGAATGTCTGCGTGAGTGCCCCTGTGAGCAGCAGCGATCATCACACGGTGTGGTTTGAGATAAAAGCTAAGGTACAGGCCAATCATAGCAAGCTCAAAGTCCTAAACTTCAAAAACACCAATAAAATGGCCGAGTACCTAAAGGAGGAGCTGACAGGGTGGAAGGAGACGAGGGAAGTGGAATTGCTATGGCCTAAACTAAAGGTGGCAATAAAAGGGGCAACAAATATGTAACAAAAGTAAACAAAAACAAGAGAAGAAAACCTATTTGGTTTTCCAAAGAAGTGGCTGCTCAAATAAAGGCAAAAAACACAGCTTGAGCAAAATTGAAAAGCTCGCAAACAGAGGAACACAGAAATGAATACAGGATCAAACTCAGAGACAAAGAGAGAAATAAGGATAGCAAAATCAAAGGCAGAGGAGAAAATGGCTAAAGATGTTAAATATGGCGACAAAACCTTCGTCAGGTATATTCAGGAAAGGAAGAAGATCAGAGGTGGAATTGCAGGACTCAGAAGTGCTGCGAACGGACTCGTGGAAAGTGACATTGAAAAAGCAAAACTGCTAAATGAATACTTCTGCTCTGTTTTTACTAAAGAAAGTCCTGGAGAAGGACCACCTGTGACTCCCAAATATAAAAATGGGAATGAAGTAGATACCACGCCATTCACAGAAAATGATGTGTTAGAACAACAAGGGAGGAGTGGCCTAGTGGTTGGGGCAAGGTACCACAGGCAGGAAGGTCGGTGGTTCAAATCCCACTAGAGGACAGCAACCTTGGGCCGGAAGGACTGGGGTTTCTAGTCCCACAGGTGCTCCTTGTGGTCTTCGGCAAGCCACTTAACCCTCCATTGCCCATGTTCCCTGTAAGTATTAGTGTATGTGTCTCATATCCTCTCGTGTTAAATGTATCCCCCAATTGTGTTGTGACCACTTTGATTGAAGGATAAGGTGGTATACAAAACTGTCTAAATAAAATAAATAAATAAACTTGGGAAACTGAAAGTGGACAAGGCCATGGGGCCGGATAGGATACATCCCAGGATACTGAAAGAGCTCAGAGAGGTTCTTGCAGGGCCGTTAAAGGATGTTTTCAACAGATCCTTGGAAACAGGAGAGGTTCCTCAGGACTGGAGAATGTCTGAGGTCCTACCTCTACACAAAAGTGGTGACAGGGAAGAAGTGTCAAACTACAGGCCCGTGAGTCTTACCTCGGTGGTGGGAAAAGTAATGGAGGCGCTCCTGAAAGAGCGAATAGTGAACTTTCTCAAAACCAATAGGTTGCAAGACCCGAGGCAACATGGTTTTACCAAAGGATGATCTTGCCAAACAAATCTGATTGAGTTCTTTGACCGGGTGACCAGAGAGCTAGATCAGGGGTATGCGATGGATGTCATCTACCTGGATTTCAGCAAAGCCTTTGATACCGTTTCTCATAGGAGGCTTATCAATAAACTCAGTAGCTTGGGGATGGATCCTAAGATGGTAAATTGGATCAGAAATTGGTTGACTAATGACGACAGAGGGTGATGGGTAAATAGAGCTCACTCGGATGAAGGGAAGGTGATTAGCGGGGTGCCCCAGGGGTCGGTCCTGGGCCCAGCACTGTTCAATGTATTTGTGAGTGATATTGCTGAAGGACTGAATGGAAAAGTCTGTCTTTTTGCAGATGACATAAATTTTCAGCAAGAGTGGACTCCCCTGAGGGAATGGTTAACATGAGGAAAGATCTACAAAAGCTGGAAGAATGGTCTAATGCTTGGTAATCACGATTCAATGCAAAGAAGTGCAGAGTCATGCACTTGGGTAGCAGAAATCCAAGGGAAATGTACGCGATAGGGGGCTAGAGGTTGGTGTGCACGGATCAGGAGAAAGACCTTGGTGTGATTATTTCTGAAGATCTCAAGGTGGCAAAACAGTGCGACAAGGCGGTGGCAAAAGCCAAGAGGATGTTGGGCTGCATACAAACAGGAATCACCAGCAGAAAGTAAGAGGTACTTATGCCACTGTACAAGTCACTGGTGAGGCCTCACTGTGTTCAGTTTTGGAGACCGTATCTTGCAAAGGATATAAAAAGACTGGAAACTGTACAGAGGAAGGCGACCAAAATGATTTGGAGCCTGCGTCAGAAGACTTATGAGAAGAGATTTGAAGACCTAACATGTACACTTTGGAGGAGAGGAGGGACAGGGGAGATATGATTCAGACCTTTAAATACTTAAAGGGAAATACTGAACAAACAAACCTCTTCCAAAGACGGGGAAGCTTGTGATAAGGAAGCTTATCAAAGCTCAGGGTGTAATGACAAAAGAGGAGAATTTACTCTGATTAAGGGACCTGTGCTGGCAGGTTATAGAAATAAGACAGCTTGTTTCCCTAAAAGACTGCTTGTTCCAGAATGCACTAGTATGCAGGAAGTCCCTAGGGGAGCTAGAGTGGAAAAGCATGAGTCTAATCAGAGAAAGCATTATGTCATCCCTAATCAAACAGCCTCTAGGAGACTGCTTAACCCACAACACCTGAAGAATGCAAGGGAGGAGTTGCAATCTAAGCCCTTTAAAGCTGGAGGGGAATCTTCAGGAAAAGACACAGGGACGGAGACGGAGACAGGGAAGGAGATGGAGAACAGAGGGGGCGAGAACCAGGACAGAAGGAAGAACAACCGGAACCTGAAGGAACAAGGACAAGGAAGCAGACGGTCCAAGAGAGGAGCTCAGAGAAGTACCTATGCCTGGAGAGATACCTGGGGGAAAGAATCAGAGGACTGGAGAAAGCCAGAGGTCTGTAGATCCACAGCCAGGGACCCTCAAGCAACACCTAGGAAGAGGACTGTTGCCGCTAAGGAGGAAAGGAGTCCAAATACCTCTTGGAGGATGTCTGGAGAAGAAATCCTGAGGTCCAGAGATACCAACTGGAGGACAGGACACAGAAGCTCTATTGCATACTGGCCAGAATACCAGAAGAAGCAGCCTGACGCTTGCCTGGATTCAGGTATGAACTGTGAACATTTCTCTAGCTTTGAGCAATGAAAACAGCAGGGAAACAGTTTCTCTCCGTGTAGAGGTCAGTTCCTAAAGCCCTCTGAGTCAGACAGAGAAACTGAATCTATGCAATTTAAGAACATAAGAACATAAGATATGCCATACTGGGTCAGACCAAGGTCCATCAAGCCCAGTATTCTATTTCCAACAGTGGCCAATCTAGGTCATATGTACCTAGCAGTTTCCCCAAGAGACACAAGAGCAAAGTTTAATATCTGATACAGAGGATGATTATATGGACTGTTCTTTGAGTAGGTTGTTATTTTAGGAAAATCCTAAATATAAGAGCAAACATCAAAAGGAAACATTCTAAGTATTGGCTTCCTATAAAGTTTTGTTGAAAAGAAAAAAGCTTTTTGGGAAAGTTTTGCACGTGTGCTGAAATCAAGCTACTGATTGCAGTTAATTGTCACCTGCTGGTAGAGAGCCCAGCACAAGCCGTGCACACGTGGGTTTTAAAAGTTCTTTTCTGTATGGAGAAAGTGAGCTATGTTTTTGTAAGAAGAGGTTTTCCTCTTTGATTTGTTTCATCTCAGCACTGCTAAGGAGTTTATTAGCAGTGGCTGTAAGGAAGCCTTTCTGTTCTATAAAGGACTTTGATATTTATCTGCATAAGTTTTTCAGTTGCCTTATTTAATGAATAAACCATGGAGAAGTTATCTGGATGGTGTTACCAAGCATATCTGTGTGTGGAATAATCACCCCATAAATAAACTCTAATTTTGCCTTATACTCGACCAACTACAAGAGATTTCATTTTTTTAAAAGGCAAGCTTTGTGTGAATGGACTTCAATAACCACAATCCTTTGCAAGATAGTTAATTTACATACTTGCCAAGATGGTGGTACCTTCATAACAAGCACCCCCTTTTACAAGCTGTAAAACTAGAGGGCATAACAGGAAGCTGCAAGGTGGTAAATTGAAAGGTAATATCAGGAAGTACTTTTTAACAGAAAGGGTGGTGGATGCTTGGAATGCCCTCCTGATGGAAGTGGTGGGGGTAAACACGGTGACGGAATTCAAAATGGCATGGGACAGACACAGTGGATCCCTTTACAGCAACAGGATAAAATCAAAATAAACTGAACCATGTAATTTCTCAACAAATAGGGGTGTCCTACATGGAGTGGTGGGTTCACCCCTAAACAGGGATGTGGGGAGGGGTGGCCTGCACGGAGCGGCAGGTGCACCTATGCTTGCCATCGTTCTGGGCAGACTAGATGGACCATGCTGGTTTTTATCTGCCGTCATTTACTATGTTACTATCCCACTGCAGCTCACACACCCCACTGCAGCATCACATAAACACAAACCCCACTGCAGCAGCACACACACACACCCCACTGCAGCAGCACACACATCCCACTGCAGCATATCACACACACACACACATATACACACACACACACACCCACTGCAGCATTGCATACATGCACATCCCACTGCAGCAGCACATGCACATCCCACTGCAGCAACACGCGCACATCCCATTGCAACAGCGCACACACGCGCACATCCCACTGCAACAGCGCACACACGTGCACATCCCACTGCAGCATCGCGCACGCGCACATCCCACGCACGCGTGCACACGCACATCCCACGGCAGCATCACACACATGCACATCCCACAGCAGCATTGCACACATGCACGGCACGCATCACACTGCAGCAGCACACGCACATCCCACTGCAGCAGCGCATACATCCCACTGCAGCAGCGCACGCACACGCACGCACATCCCACTGCAGCAGCGCACGCACACGCACATCCCACTGCAGCAGCGCACGCACGCACATCCCACTGCAGCAGCGCGCACATCCCACTGCAGCAGCGCGCACATCCCACTGCAGCAGCGCACACACACGCACATCCCACTGCAGCAGCGCGCACACGCACACGCACATCCCCCTGCGCACATCCCACTGCAGCAGCACCGCACACGCACATCCCACTGCAGCAGCGCACACACACCACACACATCCCACTGCAGCAGCGCACACACACCACACACATCCCACACACCACACACATCACACACGCACACACACCACACACGCACACACACCACACACACACATCACACACACACCACACACACACATCACACACAAACGCACACACACCACACGCACACGCACACACACCACACACGCACATCACACACGCACCACACACATCCCACTGCAGCAGCACACACGCACACCACACACACATCCCACTGCAGCAGCACACGCACACCACACACACATCCCACTGCAGCAGCACACGCACACCACACATATCCCACTGCAGCAGCACACACGCACACACACCACACACCACACACACGCACACACACCACACACACATCCCACTGCTGCTGCTCACACGCACACACACCACACACACATCCCACTGCAGCAGCACACACGCACACACACCACACACACATCCCACTGCAGCAGCACACACGCACACACCACACACACACATCCCACTGCAGCAGCACACACCACACACACATCCCACTGCAGCAGCACACACACACATCCCACTGCAGCAGCACACACACCACACACACATCCCACTGCAGCAGCACACACACCACACACACATCCCACTGCAGCAGCACACACACCACACACACATCCCACTGCAGCAGCACACACCACACACACATCCCACTGCAGCAGCACACACGCACACACAACCACACACATCCCACTGCAGCAGCACACACGCACACACAACCACACACATCCCACTGCAGCAGCACACACGCACACACAACCACACACATCCCACTGCAGCAGCACACACGCACACACACCGCACACACATCCCACTGCAGCAGCACACACACCGCACACACATCCCACTGCAGCAGCACACACGCACACACATCCCACTGCAGCAGCACACACGCACACACATCCCACTGCAGCAGCACACACGCACACACACCGCACACACATCCCACTGCAGCAGCACACACGCACACACACCGCACACACACCACACACACACCACACTGCAGCAGCACACACCGCACACACATCCCACTGCAGCAGCACACACGCACACACACCGCACACACATCCCACTGCAGCAGCACACACACCGCACACACATCCCACTGCAGCAGCGCCCACACGCGCACACACATCCCACTGCAGCAGCGCCCACGCATACATCCCACTGCAGCACACGCACACATCCCACTGCAGCACACGCACACATCCCACTGCAGCACACGCACACATCCCACTGCAGCTGCAGCACACGCACACATCCCACTGCAGCAGCAACACACGCACACATCCCACTGCAGCAGCAGCACACACACAAACATCCCACTGCAGCAGCAACACACGCACACATCCCACTGCAGGACACACACACACACACACACACACACACACACCACACACACATCCCACTGCAGGAGACACACACACACACACCACACACACATCCCACTGCAGGAGACACACACACACACATCCCACTGCAGGAGACACACACACACACCACACACGCATCCCACTGCAGGAGACACACACACACACCACACACGCATCCCACTGCAGCAGCACGCTCACGCACGCATCCCACTGCAGCAGCACGCTCACGCACGCATCCCACTGCAGCAGCACGCTCACATCCCACTGCAGCAGCACGCACGCATCCCACTGCAGCAGCACGCTCACGCGCGCATCCCACTGCAGCAGCACGCGCGCATCCCACTGCAGCAGCACGCGCGCGCATCCCACTGCAGCAGCACGCGCGCGCATCCCACTGCAGCAGCACGCGCGCGCATCCCACTGCAGCAGCACGCGCGCGCATCCCACTGCAGCAGCACGCGCGCGCATCCCACTGCAGCAGCACGCGCGCGCATCCCACTGCAGCATGACGCGCGCGCATCCCACTGCAGCAGCACGCGCGCGCATCCCACTGCAGCAGCACGCGCGCGCATCCCACTGCAGCAGCACGCGCGCGCATCCCACTGCAGCAGCACGCGCGCGCATCCCACTGCAGCAGCACGCGCGCGCATCCCACTGCAGCAGCACGCCGTATTCCACGCTTTAAGAAAAGTGGAAGGAAGTCCCAAAACTGCCAGCATGATTTAAAGGTGAGGTGAGAGAAGCTGCTGTTGCCAAAAACACATCTTTCAGGAAATGGAAAAAGGAGCTAAATTACTAAAACTGGAAACAACATAAGCACTGGCAAGTTAAATGTAAGCCATTGATAAAGCAGGCAAATAGAGAATTTGAGAAGAAACTTGTTGTTGAAGCAAAAACGGTAAATATAGATGTTTTCAAGTACATTCATAGCAAAAACTCTGTTTAGTTTGGACCATTAGATGATAAAGTGGTAAAAGGGGCACTCAGGGGACAAAGCCATAGCAGAGAGACTGAATGAATTCTCTTTGGTCTTTACTAAGGAAGATGTAGACATGTTACCCATGACTGAAATGGTATTTAAATGTGATGCCGCAGAAGAAGTGAAAGAAATATGGTACACCAGGAAGATGTATTACAACTATTTGATAAACTGAAGAGTAACAAATCACCTGGACTGGATGGTATACATCCAAAGGTCTTGAAAGAACTGAAATATGAGATTGCAGACCTACTATTAGTAATTTGTGAACTATCATTAAAATCATCTGTAACACCTGAAGATTGGAAGATGGTCAATGTAACACCAATTTTTAGAAAAGGTTTCCAGGAGTGATCCAGGAAAATACAGACCGGTGAGCCTGACGTCAGTACCGTGAAAAATTGTAGAAAACATTATAAAGAAAAAAATTACTGAACATGTCATGGCTTAATGGGAGACAACCAACATGGCTTTAGCCAAGGAAGGTCTTGTCTTACTAATCAGTTATGTTTTTTTGAAGGTGTGAATAAACAGGTAAACAAAGGTGAGTCGATTGATATAGTGTATCTGGACTTTCAGAAAGCCTTTGATAAGGTCCCTCATGAGAGACTCTTGGTGAAATTAAAAAGTTATGGGATAGGTGGCAGTGTACTATTGTTGATCAGGAACTGGATAAAAGGACTAAATGGCCAATTTTCCCAGTGCAGAAAGGTGAATAGTGGAGTACCCCAGGGATCTGTGCTGGGTCTGCTGCTTTTTAACATATACATAAATGACCTGGAAATGGGAATAACGAGTGAGTTCATCAAATCTGCAAATGACACAAAATTATTCAAAGTTGTTAAAACGCCAGATGATTGTGAAAAATTTCAAGAGGACCTTGATAAATTGGAAGACTGGGCATCCAAATGGCAGAAGAAATTTAATGTGGACAAGTGCAAAGTTATGTACCTAGGAAAGAACAACCCAATCTATGGTTACAAGATGCAAGATTCCACGTTAGGACCCATCACCCAGAAAAAAAAGATTTAGGTGTCATCGTGGATAACATGTTGAAACCATCCGCCCAGTGTACAGCTGCAGCCAATAAAGCAAATAGAATGCTAAGAATCATAAGGAAAGTAATGGAGAATAAATCAAAGGATATTATAATGCCTCTGTATTGTTCCATGGCTCGACTGCACTTTGAATATTGTGTGCAATTCTGGTTGCTGTATCTTAAAAAGGATAAAGCATTATTAGAAAAGGTACAGAGAAGAGCTACCAAAATGGTAAAGGGGATGGAAGGATAACCCTATCAAGAGAGGCTAAAAAGGGTTCTTCCATCTGGAAAAGAGACATCTGAGGGGAGATATAATAGAGGTCTATAAATTAATGAATGGAGTGGAACAGATAAATGTAGATCAATTGTTTATGCCTTCAAAATATAGACAGACTAGGGGACATGCAATAAAGCTACACTGTAAGCTATTTAAGACTAATAAGAGAAGACCTGAATCGTGCCACCACAAAACAATTGCCTCTTTTTGGAAAAATACAACCGCAAAATTAAATTTTTATCAGACAAAGAAACAATCAAGGTGGCACGTCTGGTGATCTCATCAGTAGAAGACTCAAGGAACGCAGAAAGATCTAACGAAGATGATGCCGGAACCTTCCCCGCTTCATTGGCAAGGGGGGAAGAAGCCTCCTTAGAGGACACCGAGGGAAGATAATAAATTGAAGAAAACTTTATCGAATTAACATCATCAATCATTAAGACCTCCTTGAAATATTTATACAGCAAAATAGAAGGAGAAAGGTAATGAGTCTGAGGAAAGTTTAAAAATCTTAAATTTTTCAAACGTACAACATTCTCAAGTGACTCAATCTGATGGTGTATATTAATATTATCCCGAATAGAAGAAGAAGCAACTGTCTGAATAGCAGAAACCTGACCCCCTAATTTATTCAAAGCAGCATTACATTTCACCAAAGATTCATCATGAGCACCTAACTTCCGTACCACATCTTTGGAAAATTGAGAGACTTGAGCAAGGGAGACGCGTAAGGACATCTCCATACGCGTCACCACCTCAAACACATCTCTCAAGGATACATCAACTGGAGAAACCACAGGTGGAACAGTGGTAGGAAACTCTAATGGTAAGGGGAGAGCAGACAATATGCATTTTTCATCCTCAACAACAGAAATAGCAGTAACATCTCCATTACCCACAACAGGTTCCACCCCCAGACTAGCACCCCTGGGGGGGAGCCCCTTCATGAGGGGTTCGGATTTGTTAGGAACTGGGGAACATTCTGGGGAAAGGAGGGGCTCTTCCGAAGGGATGGGCTTCACCTTAACCGGGATGGAACCAGGCTGCTGGCATTAACCTTTAAAAAGGAGATAGAGCAGCTTTTAAACTAGATAATAGGGGAAAGCCGACAGTCGCCCAAGAGCGCATGGTTCGGAAGAATGTATCCTTGAAGGATACTACAAAAAGCAGAGAGGTTCCAAAAAAGAGTAAAGTAGCCCAAATGCCCTCGAGTATGGAGCAGACAGAACTTAAAGATCCCAAATTACCCATGTCTACCAATAGCCAAATTAATATGAATAAAATACAGTCTCTAAAATGCTTGTATGCAAATGCTAGAAGTCTACAAAACAAGATGGGAGAGTTAGAATATATAGCACTAAACGAGAGGTTAGATATGATTGGAATATCAGAGACATGGTGGAAGGAGGACAACCAGTGGGACACTGTGATACCTGGGTACAAACTATATCGAAATGATAGAGCTGATCAAATTGGTGGAGGGGTTGCGCTCTATGTTAGAGAGGGCATTGAGTCAGAAAGGATTAAAGTTTTGCAAGAAACAAAATTTGCTGTAGAATCTCTATGGATTGAAATTCCATGTAAAAAGGGGAAGGCGATGGCAGTGGGGGTGTACTATCGTCCGCCTGGCCAGAATGAACAAATGGATGATGAAATGCTCAAAGAAATCAAGGAAGCTAGCAAAAGTTACAGTGCAGTAATAATAATGGGTGATTTCAATTACCCCGGCATCGACTGGGTCAGTGTCACAACAGGACATGCTAGGGAGATAAAGTTCCTAGATGAAATAAATGACTGCTTCTTGGAGCAGCTGGTTCATGAACCGACCAGAGGGGAAGCAATATTAGACCTAGTCCTTAGTGGAACACCAGATGTAGTGCAAGAGATAAGGGTGTTGGGGCCACTTGGCAATAGTGATCATAGCATGATCGCCTTTGATTTAATTAGTGGAGGAGGGATAGTAAGGAAATCCACAGTACTACCCTTTAACTTTCGAAAGGGAGACTATGATAGAATGAGGAAAACAGTTAAGAAAAAACTAAAAGGAGCAGTTGCAAAGGTTAAAGACGTACATCAAGCTTGGGTGTTGTTGAAAAATACTATCTTGGAAGCCCAGACCAGCTGTATTCCACGCTTTAAGAAAAGTGGAAGGAAGTCCAAAAAATTGCCAGCATGGTTTAAAGCTGGGGTCAGAGAGGCTGTTGTTGCCAAAAAAGCATCTTTCAAGAAATGGAAAAAAGAGCCAAATGATGAAACCTGGAAACAGCACAAGCACTGGCAAGTCAAATGCAAGGCATTGATAAGGCAGGCAAAGAGAGAATTTGAGAAGAAGCTTGCTGCGGAAGCAAAAACGCGAAATAAAGACCTTTTCAAGTACATTCGTAGCAAAAAACCCGTGAGAGAGTCAGTTGGTCCATTAGATGATAAAGGGGTTAAAGGAGCACTAAGAGGCGACAAGGCGATAGCGGAGAGACTGAATGAATTCTTTGCTTCGGTCTTTACTGAGGAAGATGTAGGGATGTTACCCACGACTGAAGTGGTATTTAAAGGTGTGGAAGAATTGAAGGAAATATCGATACATCGGGAAGATGTCCTACAACTATTAGATAAACTGAAGAGTAGCAAATCACCTGGGCCGGATGGTATACATCCAAGGGTGTTGAAAGAACTGAAATTTGAGATTGCAGACCTGCTATCAGTAATCTGTGAACTATCATTAAAATCATCTCTAATACCTGAGGATTGGAGGATCGCCAATGTAACACCAATTTTTAAAAAGGGTTCGAGGGGTGATCCGGGAAACTACAGACCGGTGAGCCTGACATCAGTACCGGGAAAAATGGTAGAAACCATCATAAAGAATAAAATTACTCAGCATGTAGATAGTCATGACCTAATGGGAGACAGCCAACGTGGCTTTAGACAAGGAAGATCTTGTCTTACTAATCTGTTATGTTTTTTTGAAGGAGTGAATAAACAGGTGGACAAAGGTGAGTCGGTTGATATTGTGTATCTGGACTTTCAGAAAGCCTTTGACAAGGTCCCTCATGAGAGACTTTTGGCAAAACTAAAGAGTCATGGGATAGGAGGCAGTGTACTACTGTGGATCAGGAACTGGTTAAAAGATAGAAAGCAGAGGGTAGGGCTAAATGGCCAATTTTCCCAATGGAGAAAGGTGAATAGTGGTGTACCCCAGGGATCTGTGCTGGGTCCGCTGCTTTTTGACATATTCATAAATGACCTGGAAAGTGGAATAACGAGTGAGGTTATCAAATTTGCTGATGACACAAAACTATTTAAAGTTGTTAAAACCCAGGAGGATTGTGGAAACTTGCAAGAGGATCTTGATAAATTGGAAGACTGGGCATCAAAATGGCAGATGAAATTTAATGTGGAGAAGTGCAAGGTTATGCACCTAGGGAAGAACAACCCAAACTATGGTTACACGATGCAAGGTTCCACATTAGGAACCACCACCCAAGAAAAAGATTTAGGCGTCCTTGTGGATACCATGTTAAAACCCTCGGCCCAGTGTGCAGCGGCGGCCAAGAGAGCAAATAGAATGCTAGGTATGATAAGGAAAGGATTGGAAAATAAAACAAAAGATATTATAATGCCTCTATATCGTTCCATGGTGAGACCGCACCTTGAATATTGTGTGCAATTCTGGTCGCCATATCTTAAAAAGGATATAGCAATTTTAGAAAAGGTTCAGAGAAGAGCCACCAAAATGGTAAAGGGGATGGAAGGCTACTCCTATGAAGAAAGGCTAAAAAGGTTGGGGCTCTTTAACCTGGAAAAGAGACGGCTGAGGGGAGATATGATAGAAGTCTATAAATTAATGAACGGAGTGGAACGGGTAAACGTAGATCGATTGTTTACCTTATCAGAATATAGAAAGACTAGGGGACATGCAATGAAGCTACAGGGTAAACTATTTAAGACTAATAAAAGAAAATATTTTTTCACTCAACGTGTAATCAAACTCTGGAATTTGTTACCGGAGGATGTAGTAAAGGCTGTTAGTGTAGCTGGGTTTAAAAAAGGTTTGGACAAGTTCCTGGAGGAAAGGTCCATAAACCATTATTAAGAAGGGACCCAGGATATCAATGCTTGAACCAATACAAGCATTGTGGAACCTGTGTCCCTTGGGGAAACTGCTAGGTACGTATGACCTAGATTGGCCACTGTTGGAAACAGAATACTGGGCTTGATGGACCTTGGTCTGACCCAGTATGGCATATCTTATGTTCTTATGTTCTTATGTTCATAATCTCAACTTCCTGACTGGGTAGGGAAACACCCTGCGCATTAAGAGAAGAGTCAGAGACAGTACTTACTGACCCAAGGGTCAAGTCCGGCAACTCACAGTCTCTCTGGACTTTCTGGAGATGTACATCCATCGGGCCCACGATCTTAGGGGCCTTCTGGTCTTCCCGGATGTGTGTCGGCTCACTCAGAAACGTAGAAAGGCTTTTTTGGCATTGAAACCACGTGCACTGGCAATAGGGGCTTCTTTTTTCCTCAAATATCCGTGTAAGTGTATTCTGATTTATGAACAGACAAAATATGTGTTTATGGAATCTGATCAACTTGTAGTATTTTTAGACAACAAAGAATGTGGTTAGATTTGTTTTCTTTACTTCCTTTCTTAGTCTTAGGGTTAGTAGTATATTGATTCCAACCCTGGCTCTATTATAAATGGTTTGTGTATTATACTATGCTTTTGGGCCTTTCGCTCCCTTGACGTGGACTTGATTGTAATGCCTTATTTTCTTTGAATAAAGATTGTTTAAAACCAAAAAAAAAAAAAAAAAGACTAATAAGAGAAAACATTTTTTCACTCAATGTGTAATCAAACTCTGGAATTTGTTACCGGAGGATGTAGTAAAAGCTGTTAGTGTGACTGGATTTAAAAAATGTTTGGACAAGTTCCTGGAGGAAAGGTCCATAAACCATTATTGAAAGAGACTCAGGAAATCCATTGTTTGCCCCAATACATTCATTGTGGAACCTGAGTCTTTTGGTGAAACTGCTAGGTACTTGTGACCAAGATTGGCCACTGTTGGGAAGAGGATACTCGGCTTCATGGACCTTGGTCTGACCCATTATGGCATATCTTATCTTACTATGCCTGCATGTGTGTGTGAGATGCTGCAGTGGGATGCCTGCATGGTTGTGTGTGTGAGAAGCTGCAGTAGGATGCCTGCATGTGTGTGTGAGATGCTGCAGTGGGATGCCTGCATGTGTGTGTGAGAAGCTGCAGTAGGATGCCTGCTGTCATAGTCCCATTACATCATCAAGCCTATGCCCAGCCCAGAGCCTTGCTTGGCCCTCTGGGATATGTAGTCCAAGAATCAGTTGTGGCACCGAGGTAAGGCTTTAAAGGTTTTATTCCCCTTCCAAGAGGTTTCTTTTGGGTGAGCAAAACAAAAGCATACACAGCCCCACTTGGGCAAAAACAAAGTAAAAATGAGAACAGAAATTGCTTATTTTCAGCTTTAAACAGGTAAAGGAAAAAGTATTCAGAACAGTTCTTTCCAGCATACAAAGATCATTTCCTTTGTGGCTTTCAAGCTTGGCAATTCAATTCATTTATCTCAGAGACAATATATTATCAGAGACCGTGAGCGTGCAGTCCATGTAATCACTACTTACATTATCTCCCTGCACCTCACATTGCATCTCTTCGGGCTCTTCCGTTAAGGACTCATCCCTTGCAGCATATGGTACGTTACTGAACAGTCTCCCCCTACTATTCAGGAAGTCTCTTTCCTTCTGGGTGAGAATGCTGGCTAAGCTGCTACCGTATTCCTTGGAGTGTCTACCCTGGGAGCCTCTCAAATGTGGTGGGAGATAGAGGAAATTCTTAGTTTCACTTTTCCCTCTACTAGAAACAGTAGGGCTAGCTTTAAAACAGTCTTTGACTCAGGCTGTGCTCAGCTGCTACAGATGCCGGAGTAAAATCCCGTAAAAACTTCTCCTGGCTCCTGTCTTTGAACCTTCTTCTGGACACAGGCTTATGCTCGGGTATAAAAGCTTTACTCTTTTTATGCCAGTTGTTTGTATAAAAACTTTCTTCTGGCTTCCTCCAGCTAACTTCACAATTATATGTTTGGTTACCTTTCTGATAGCTTCTGCTGGGCTTTGACGCTTTCAGAGCTCTGCCCTCAGCTCCCTTCCAATTAGAGTTTCTCCCCTTATGTCTCTGGCTTTCAGCCTCACAGCTGCTTGCTCCCGTGTTCCAACCGGGTTCTATTCCATTCCTGCTGTGTCCTGCGTGTGTCTTCTCTCTCTCACCTTCACTCTCACTCTCACTTTCACTCCTGCTCCCACGCTCACTCCATCTCTTGTTTGGATTCTCAAACTGGCTCTGTCTCTCAAACAGGCTCTGCTTCTCACACGGGCTCCTTTGCACACGCTGGCTCTCCTCACACTGGCTCTGTCTAACGCCACGTGCACTGAGCTTTTCTACGTGCGTGTCAGCTCCACCCACTCCCAGCTGGCTTCCATTAGTTTCTAATTTCTTAGCCTTTCTGCTGCTTGGGCGTGTTTCCCTTGCACGTGAGCTGTTTTGTTTAAGTTGCCTATGGCAACATCCTAACCTGTGTTCCTCTGAACTGTCATAATCTATCCTACTTCCTGCATTTCGGCTGGTTTTCAAGGGCTCTATTAAACCTACTCCGTGACACTGCATGTGTGTGTGTGTGTGTGTGTGTGTGTGTGTGAGATGCTGCAGTGGAGTGCCTGCATGTGTGTGAGATGCTGCAGTGGAGTGCCTGCATGTGTGTGAGATGCTGCAGTGGAGTGCCTGCATGTGTGTGAGATGCTGCAGTGGAGTGCCTGCATGTGTGTGAGATGCTGCAGTGGAGTGCCTGCATGTGTGTGAGATGCTGCAGTGGGGTGCCTGCATGTGTGTGTGTGTGTGATGCTGCAGTCGGGTGCCTGCATGTGTGTGTGTGATGCTGCAGTCGGGTGCCTGCATGTGTGTGTGTGATGCTGCAGTTGGGTGCCTGTGTGTGTGTGATGCTGCAGTCAGGGTGCCTGTGTGTGTGTGTGTGTGTGATGCTACAGTCGGGTGCCTGCATGTGTGTGTGTGTGATGCTGCAGTCGGGTGCCTGCATTTATGTGTGTGTGTTGCTGCAGTCGGGTGCCTGCGTGTGTGTGTGTTGCTGCAGTCGGGTGCCTGCGTGTGTGTGTGATGCTGCAGTGGGGTGCCTGCGTGTGTGTGTGATGCTGCAGTGGGGTGCCTGCGTGTGTGTGTGATGCTGCAGTGGGGTGCCTGCGTGTGTGTGAGATGCTGCAGTGGGGTGCCTGCGTGTGTGTGAGATGCTGCAGTGGGGTGCCTGCATGTGTGTGATGCTGCAGTCGGGTGCCTGCATGTGTGTGTGTGTGTGATGCTGCAGTCGGGTGCCTGCATGTGTGTGTTGCTACAGTCGTGTGCCTACATGTGTGTGTCTGTGTGTTATGCTGCAGTCGGGTGCCTGCATATGTGTGTGTATGATGCTGCAGTCGGGTGCCTGCATGTGTCTGCATGTGTGTGTGTGATGCTGCAGTCGGGTGTCTGCGTGTGTGTGTGTGATGCTGCAGTCGGGTGTCTGCGTGTGTGTGTGTGAGAGAGATGCCGCAGTCGGGGGGGTGTGTGTATGTGTGATGCTGCAGTCGGGTGCCTGTGTGTGTGTGTGATGCTGCAGTCAGGTGCCTGTGTGTGTGTGATGCTGTAGTTGGGTCCCTACATGTGTGTGTGTGTGTGTGTGTGTGATGCTGTAGTTGGGTGCCTGCATGTGTGTGTGTGTGATGCTGCAGTCGGGTGGGGTGCCTCTGTGTGAATGTGTTTGACATGCTGGGGTGGAGGTGCCTGCATGTATGCAAGAGGCTGGGTTGGGGTGGGGTGCCTGTGTGTGTGTATTTCAGATGTTGGCATGGAATTGGTTGCATGTGTGTGTGAGAGAAACTCGCAGGGATGTGTGTGTGAGAGATCCTGGGGTGTGGGGTGCCTGCTTGTGTGTGTGTATGAGATGGGGTTGGGGTGCCTGCTTGTGTGTGTGTGTGTGTGTGAGAGAGAGAGATGGTGGAGTTGGTTGCTTGTGTGTCTGTGTGTGTGTGTGAGAGATGGTGGGGTGGGTTGTATGTGTGTGTGTGAGATGGTGGGGTGGGGTGCTTGTGTGTGTGTGTGTGTGTGTGTGTGTGTGAAATGGTGGGATGGGGTGCTTGCGCGTGTGTGAGAGATGTCGGGGTGCCTGCATGTGTGTTTTGTGAGATGCCAGGGTAGGGTGGGGTGGGGTGCCTGCGCGTGTGTGTGTGTGACTGGGGTGGGTTACATATATATCTGTGTGAGTGAGATTTTAGGATAGGGTGGGGTGCCTGCATATGTATATGTGTGTGTGTGTGAGTTGGTGGGGTGGGGTGCCTGTGTGTGTGTGAGAGATGCCGGGGTGGGATGCCTCCATGTGTGTGTGAGGTGCTGCATTGGGGTGCCTGTCTGTGTGTGTGTGTGATGCTGAGGGGGTGTCTGCATGTGTGTGAGAGGTGCTGGGTAGGGGTTGCTTGTATGTGTGTGTGAGAAATGGAGTGCCTGCATGTTTGTGTGTGAGAGATGGTGGGGTGGGGTGCCTCTTCATGCGCGTGTGTGTGTGGCTGTGGTGGGTTCCTGCATGTGTGTGTGCACATATGTGTGATGCTGGGATGGGAATGGGGTACCTGCATTTTTGTTAAAAGCTGAGGTGGGGCACCTGCATGTATGTGTGTATATTTGTGTGTCAGAGGCTGAGGTTGGGTGCCTCTGTGTTTGAGGCCGGGGTGTGGTGCTTGTGCATGGTGTGTATGTGAGATGATGGGGTTCCTGCATGTTTGTGTAAGATGTTAGGGTGGGGTAGGTTGCCTCCATGTGTGTGTGTGAGATGCTAAGATGGGATAGGGTGCCTGCGTGTGTGTGATTATGGGGTGCCTGCATGCATGCATGTGAGTGTGTGAGAGATGCCGGAGTGGGGTGTCTCTGTGCCTGTGTGTGATGGTGGGATGCCTATATGTGTGTGTGAGATGCTGGGGTGGAGTGACTGTGTATGTGTGTGTGAGAAAGATGCTGGTGTGAGGTGCCTTCCCGTGTATGTGTGAGATGCCTCTTTATATGTGTGTGAGATGCCAGGGTAGGGTGCCTCCGTGTGTGCTTGTGTGAGATGTTAGAGTGGGGTACGGAGCGGTGCCTTTGTGTTTGTGTGAGATGCTGGGATAGGGTGCCTCCGTGTGTGTGTGATATGCTAGAGTGGGGTGCTTCTGTGTGTGCGTATGTGTTTTTGAAATGATTGGATGGGGTGGTGTGCCTGCATGTGTGTGATAAGCTGGGGTAGAGTGTGTGTGTGTGTTTGAGAGGATAGGGTGGTGTGCCTGCATGTGTGTGTGTGTGAGATGGTGGGGTAGGGTGCCTGTGTTGTATGTGAGATGCAGGGGTGGGGGGTGTCTCTGTGTGTGTGTGTGTGTGTGAGATGGTGTGATATGCTGGGATGAGGTGCTTGTGTGTGTGTGAGATGCTGGGGTGTGGTGCCTCCCTGTGTATGAGATACTGGTATGGGGTGTCTCTACATGTGTGTAAGAGGTTGCGGTGGGGGTTCCTGCATATGTGTACGTATGGGAGATGCTGGGATGAGGTGGGATACCTGATGCTTCAGGAACAAGCAGGTAGCCAGTCCTCACATGTGGGTGACGTTGGCTCCGACGGAGCCTCCATGGTAGCATCTCCCCAGCTTTCAAAGAAAGTCTTTGGAAGATGTCACCATGCATGCGTGGTCCCCTTCCTGCCCAAGGGTGTCATCTTACTCAGTCTCCCTTTATCCACGGAGCCCAAGAGACATCTGTCGTCTTTCCCCAGAAAAAGTTGATATTTTTGCTCATCAAACTGCCCTTCTTCTCCAGTTAGCACCTGTCCCTTTCCTGCCTCCAAGTCCCGTTGCCCCAACTTCGAGTCTCGGAACAATTTTAGTTTTTTTCTTCCAGTGTGGCTTTGCGCCTTTTCTAACCGCTAGCTGTGTCGAGGGTCTTTGGTCTCGCAGGGGTCCTTTTTGCCCCAATAGCCAGTGGGTTCAAAAAGTGTGATCGGTGTGCAAAGAACATGTCCTTAGCTGATACACATAATTGCTGCCTCTGGTGTCTAGGTCCGACCATGATCCAGACGTTTGCACCCTGTGCAAACAGATGACTTTGGATGGCCTTCGCAGACATCGGCAGAAGCAAGATGACATCTTTCACAGGTCAGATTCTGCTGTGGTTTCCCCGGTAGCCTCGCTCTCTAAGGCCCCCTCACGGATCCTCAGAGTCACACAAAGCCTCTGCAGCACCAGATCGGGTCCGCGGACACTCCGACAAGGGTTCTGTGGAGCATGAGTGCAAGAAGAAGAAGAAATCCTTGAGGACCTTATTCTGGGAATCAGACACAAATGACAAGTCCCGTGCCATGTCCCACAATCCCCAGAAGGTATCGGAGGAGTCAGAGCGGGAGCAGCTGGTGAAGGTCCCCAGAACAGATGCCGAGGCATCAGGTGACGGGTCACAGACACCCAAGGCCTGTCCTGTCGAAGACTCCTTCTCCTCACTGACGCCGGACCCGGTCATCCTGGTATCCACATTGAAGGCTGCAACTCTTGAGTAGAAAGCCAGAGTGATAGCATTGGAACGCAGTGTCACTGCCTTCCTTGCTTTGCAGCAAGCGTTGATGACCTGCCCCGTTTATGCTTGTGCTGAGACCGTAGGGATCTCGATATCAAGGACTCCCTGGGCCACGGAGACAATCCTCGAGAGCCTCAAGCTGATCTTCGGTGAGGGTCTCTATCCCGCTCCCGTTCCTCGGGAGCGAGAACCTCTCCAGCAAGCACTTGTGGCTCCAGCCAAGCAGCCGCCATGGGTCACCGAAAACCTAACCTGAGCCTGACGCCTCAGGAGCCATCTGGCCTCAAGTCCTCGACACTACTCAGACTGGGAGTCCGAGGACAAGGCTTCCCCATTGATGCATAAGCACGGTGATCTCCCTTCGGACCTGTCTCCCTTGGCGTCATGGTGCCAATCCCCACCCGAGGACACATCGTTCCTCTAGTTTGTTTGGGACATGGCAAAAGCCTTGTCTCTCACCACGGAGTCGGAGGAGGACCTTCACATTGAGGATCTGGAAATTCTCCAGCATGAGGCTCTGCCTAAGGAGGCCCTGACAGTCCTCACCCCCCCCCCCCCTCTTTCCTCAGGTGGCCACTCCTTCGGATATGGGAGACACCGGCATCTGTGCCAATAGTTAGCCGACACCTCGACACCATTTACCGGGTCCAGCAGGGCCCCGGCTTTCGGAAGGCATAACTTGCTCACACTTCTATGGTGGTAGAGTCGATCTTGTGCCGGCTGAAAAGCCTGAAGTCTCAATCCTCCGTGCCCCTGGGCAGGGAGTCCCACGCCTTTGACATCCTTGGATGAAAATGCTACCGGGGCTCGATGCTGAGTTGTCGAATCCAAGCCTACCAGCTCTATATCTGCTTGTATCTCTGAGACCTAGCAAAAGAACTCGCAGATTTCTCAGCGGATCACAGTGACGATCACCTCCAATGATTCCAAACCCTCACAAAGTGTGTTGAGGAATGCTCAAAGTACATGTCTTGAGCTGCCTATGATGGCTTTGAGTCTAACGTGAGGGCGGCTGTTGCAGGAATCTGTACCAGAGACCAGGCCTGGCTCCAGGTATAGGACCTTGAGCAGTGGGTTCAGGAGAAACTCCTCAATGTCCCCCCTCTATGTGAAAACCTGTTTGGCAAACCAATAGAGAATAAGGCGATGGAGGTCGAGACCGAGTTCATCACGAGGACTCTGCTCTCCAGGAAGACCTCCACCCTTCCCACAAAGAAACAGTCAGGGAAGAGGTCCTCTTTTCATGGAAAAGGCCAGCCTTACTGAGACTATCCCCAATACCAGGGCCCCAGAGCCTGCAGCAAGGTCACCAGGGCAAAGGAGTGGGCCAAGGACAGTGCAAGCTTAAGGGCTCTAAGTCCCAAACACTAGCTCCTGTCCAGCCTGGGTCAGGGTTTTGATTCCCTCAGCATAGCTTCTCATCCCTGGGTGGGGGGTGAACAACTGCCAACAGGTGGGCATCTGATCCATTTTGCTCATTGGTGGCCACCCAGAACCACCAACACTTGGACCCTCCATGTGTGGTCAGAGAAGGCTCTCCTTCACTTGGACCGGGTGCCTCCCCCTTTCTTTTCAGGAGAGCCCCGCTACTGCAGGAAATCGCAGGCCTCATCAGGGACAGAGCCGTGGAACCAGTACCCCTCCAACTCAGGGGCAAGGGGATCTATTCCTGTTACTTTCTGGTCCCAAAAAGAACAGGGGTCCTAAGATCCATTTTGGACTTCAGAAACCCTGAACAAGTTCCTGGTGTGGGAGAAGTTCAAGATGCTCTCCCTTGGAACATTGTTGTCCTACCTTCAGCAGGGAGATTAGCTATGTTCCTTGGACCGAAAGGATGCTTACACCCACATCCTTATTTATCTGAGTCACAGGCAGTACTTAAGATTCATGGTTGTGGGTGACCAGTACCAGGACAGGGTACTCCCTTCGGCCTAGCCTCCGCACCAAGAGCCTTCACCAAATGCATGGCAGTGGTGGCTGCCTACTTCCATCTCCAAGGGGCTTTCGTTTTCCCATACCTGAACCACTGGCTCATGAAAGAAGACATGGCCACCAAAGTCAATAGATCACGGGCCACACTATCAAGGTCCTGCAGTATCTGGAGTTCATGATAAACCACCCCAAGTCTCACCTCACTCCAACGCAGGACCTGGAGTTCATAGGAACTCGTCTAGACACTCTCTTCAGGCCAGGGCCTTTCTTCCCCTGGACAGACTGGATTGCCTGAGTGCCCTGGCCACTGAGGTACAGCTCCATCACACAGTGTCGGCACGGTCCATTATCTGGCTACTGAGCCACATGGCATCAACAGTCCATGAAGTTCCTAACCCCTGCCTCCACATGTGGGCAGCTCAGTGGTATGTCTGCGCACAGTGGACACAAGCCATGGGCAGGCTCTGGGATGTGGTCTTGGTGTCCCATCAGCAGGGTTGCTCAATTGGTGGCAGAGCACACAGCACCTGCAGGAGGATATGCCCTTCCATTCCCCAAATTCCCAGAGGGTCCTCACCATGGACGTGCCCCTACTGGGCTGGGGTCCCCACTGCAAGGAACTGCGCACGCAGGGCAACTGGTCCCTAGCAGAGAGCCAGCAACAGATCAATGTGCTGGAGCTCAGGGCCATTTTCCTGGTGATCAAGGTCTTCCACCACCTGTGGAACCTGTCGGTGCTCATCCGAACGGACAACCGGATCACGATGTTCTACCTGAACAAGCAGGGGGGGGGGGGCACAGGGTCTCAACACTTCTGCCAGGAGGCAGTAGCCCTCTGCTCATACATGATTGGACAGGGAATGCTCCTCATTGTGGCCTACCTTCCAGGGCAAGACAATGCCCTTACGGACAGGCTGAGCAGGGTTCTCCAGCCACACGAGCTACAACTATAGACCCCAGGGTGGCACGGTAGCTCTTTCAACTCTGGGGAACCTCAGGTCTGGACTCTTCGCCATCCCGACTAATGTTCAGCTGCCCCACTTCTGCTGTCTCTAGGTCAGAGGGCCTTTGCATGCGTTCCCTCCCACGCCATTAATCACCCAAACCCTCTTCAAGGTCATGTGGGACAAGGCCTCCATGATCCTGGTGGCCCCATGGTGGCCCAGGCAGCCTTGGTTTCCTCTGTTGCTCCATCTCTCGACAGAGCTCCCAGTCCCTCTGGGGAACGCCCCGGGGCTACTGACCTAGGAGGAGGGCTCCTTTCTTCACTCCACTCTGGAGTCCCTGTCGTTAATAGCATGGCTGCCGAACGGGTAGCCTTAGCAACCTTCAGTCTCCCAAGGGAGGTGGAGGATGTCGTCCTGGCCTCTCATAAGAACCCTACAAGATGGACCTACGCCTTCAAGTGGCACAGATTCTCAGTATGGTGTGTAGAGCAATGGGTTGACATGTTCTCTTGCCAGGTGCACACAGTGCTGCAGTACTTGCTTCACCTTTCACAAACTGGACTCAAGTCCAACTCCATCAGAGTGTACCTGAGCGGACTTTCGGCGCATCATCATTTCATAGAGGGCAAACCTCTTTCTATGCAGTCCCTCATTACCCAATTTTTGCGGGGCTTTCTGCTCTCTAAGCTTCCCATTCGTCTGCTCCCGGTGGAATGGGACCTCAACATGTTTCTGACGCAGCTCACCAAGCTGCCTTTTGAACCTCTGGCTACTTGCCATTTGTGTTATCTCTCCTGGAAGGTCGTATTTCTGGTGACACTCACCTCTGCCCGCAGAGCTGGCGAGCTTCAGGCCTTGGTGGCCGAGCCACCTTTACACCAGGTGTATCTACCTTCCACCTCAACCAGCAGGTAGTGCACCCCACTTTTTTTACATGGCCCCACGCCAACAAGGTGCTGGCTGTTCTCCATACTCTGGATTGTAAGAGGGCCCTGCCCTTTTTCCTGCAATGTATCTAGGGCCACCGCAAAGCCTCGCAGCTTTTCGTTTCATATGACCCCCGTCGACTGGGGGAGGCTATTACCAAGCGGACCCTGTCTACCTGTATGGTGGACTGCATCACCTTCGCCCATGATCAGGCTGTGAACCCATTGGAGCATCGGGTCACAGCACACAATTTCAAGGCTATTGCCACCTCGGTTGCAAGCCTGCACTCTGTTCCTATGGCAGACATCTGCCAGGCTGCCACCTGGGAAGTAAAGGGTACAATGTGTGTGTGCAAAAGATGCACCCCTCTCCTACCACAGATATAGCGTAGTTACTCACCTGTAACAGGTGTTCTTCAGGGACAGCAGTAATCAGTCCTCACGTATGGGTGTCTGCACCAATGGAGGCCCCGTGGAAGCAGTGAGAAGCCTTTGACCAGGCTGTACTCCATAATCTGTTTGGGGTTTAGGCAACTCCTACGCTTTGACCCTTTTTTGTTCAGGATATCAGAGCAATGGGGTTCTTAGAATCTTTCCTTAGACTCACTTGCAGCTTCTCACTGCTGGGCTGTGTTTTTCTACACGTTCTCTGTACCTTGTACCTAGGGAGCCCATATGTGAGAACTGACTTCCTGCTTGTTCCTGGAGAAAGCATAGTTACTCACCTGTAACAAGTATTTTCCAGGGACAGCAGGAATCAGTCCTCACAACCCTCCCTCCTCTCCTTGGAGTTGCTGTACAATTTTTGGCCATCTTTTTGTCAGCTCTAGCTATGTCATCTGACTGAGTAAGATAGCACCCTTGGGCAAGAAGGGTACCACACATGCGTGATGGCATCTCCCAAAGGCTTTCTTTGAAAGCTGGGGAGATGCTTCCAGGGGGGCTCTATCGGCAGAGATGTCAACTATATGTGAGGACTGATTACTGTTGTCCCTGGAGAACACCTGTTACAGGTGAGTAACTATGCTATATCTGTAGTAGGAGAGGAGTGCATCTTTTGCACATATACATTGTACCCTTTACTTCCCATGAATTCATCTCTTCACCCTCCAAGTGCTTGAATTCTTTCCTCCCCTTTACTCCATCCCTCTTCTGTTGTCCCTTCCTCACCCCCTTCCCAGATTCTCTCCTTTTCTTCCTCTCCCCTTGACCTAACCCCCGCCCTACATCCCCCCCCCCCTCCTTCATTCTTTCTTAAATGAAACCTGCAGCTCCTTTACATTTCTTCAGCCTCTGTGCACTCTAAGCCTTTTTTTCAGGCTCATGTGGTTGCAGTATTTCTGCTGCAGGAGATGGGAATCCCTGTTGGCAGACAGCTCCAGTCTTGGCCTTTTGCAGCCCTTCTGCCCATATGGGCTCTGAGCCCCAGGTGCCATGTCCAGATTTTCAGTCACTATGGCGACCTGGGGCCTGGGATTTATCAAGCTTTACTGTATCTGATGATCAGTTTTTCACATCTCCCTCAAAGAAGAACTGTTTGAGCTCTGGTGCTTGAGAACTTTCTTATGCAAACAGCTTGCTTCAGGTCTTGTCACATCAAGATTCAACAACATTAGCAAAGCAGCTTATATCATAAAACATATATTCACTAGTGCCGCCAATTCTCAGATGACTCCCCACGTTTGAACTCTTTCACTACAAAAGGACAAATTCCTCTTTGCACATTTCTTTTCTACTTGCAAGCACCCCTCCATTCTTCCATACTCGTACCCACTGAACTCACCAAACAGTCATACACCCTCCATCCTTCCCATCCATTTTCCTTCCCCCTCCTAGAGACAACCCACAATCACATAACTCATCCAGCATGGATCTACCTTTGCTTTGTATGCACTGAGCTTCTAAGAGAGCAACCACAAGAAGCAAAGTGAAGAACTTGTGCCAACTCACAGGATTACTGTATATATGAGGATGAGTTTATTATACTCTGTCCACCCATGGTGTGTGCCTTTATCAGAAGTGCAACTTAAGGTACAAAAAGACACATAAAGAATATTTAAATCAATATACATGTGTAAATGAATATATAAATATTTCAAACATAGATTAAAAATAAAAACATTAGTAAAACAATTAAACTAAAGGAACTTAAAGCATGTTGATAGGACAGCTCACCTGGCTTTAGAACTATATCACAATAAAATAATCTGTATATATCTGTCCAAAACATGGCCATGTAGGGTGGCTTGTGAGTTGTCATCAATTCTTCACCTTACATCTTGTGGTGGTTGTTTCTGGGCTTGCAATAGAGAGAGAGTGCTCCTTGGACTTTGCTGAGCTTCTAAGAGGTCATTTTAGATCTTGTCACATTTCAATAGCGTATAGATTGGGACTTTGAATTGTAGAATCTAAAAGACAAAATCTCTTAAGCCATAATATAGTAGCTGTACTTGAATGTTTGGGGTTAACTTTGGCTCAGCTTCAGCTCCAGGGACATTCATTCTAAGGGTTACCACCAGATAATCCTCAGATTCAGTATTCTGGATCCCTCACTGACAGCTTCAGGTTCTCCTTTTCTGCTAACTGTGGTTCCACTTACCTCTCAGCCAAGGGGTAGTAAATTTGGATGTCTGGCTGTTTGGGCTGAGTCAGTACAGGCAGGGTCTGTAGGTGTGGAACCTGTGTGCTCATGATTATCCCATAAAACAGTTTAGGCCTTCCTAGTCTCTGGAATATAGTGGAGCCTTCCTGCCTCTGAAGAAGAAATGTGGTCCTGTGGCCTTGGACGTCAGGGGTTCAAAACTTCACTCCCAGAGTCCAAATATCCCGTTTCCACATCTGCTCCCAAGAATGGTATTTCTGCAGATCCTGGGCTTCAGGACAGTGGATTTGTATGTGATACCTTGGGTTCAGACTCACTTGCATCTATTCTAATTCAGAAGTAAAGTTCCTTATCGTTCCTCCAGTTCAGTCCTCTACCTCTGGGTTGTGCTCCTCCTCCTGCAGCTTGGAGACTGGACATGTCAAATTCATGACATCACTGGATGTAGTCTGCTGGTATCTCCCATCAGCCACAGTGTGTCCAGTCTCCATGCAGCAGGAGGACGTAGTGAGCCTAGGTACTGGGCTCACTTGAGGAACAGATAAGGAGCATAGGGTAGCCTAGCGTAGAGTAGTCTAAATTTTAAATTTGCATTCTAGTTTGGCTATTTGCCTTTATGTTTTAGTTGACTCTGTCTCTGTCTCTTTAAAAAAATTTAAAAAACAAATAGTAAGGTTTGCCTCCGGTGCCGGTTCCTGTCTGCCTCATTTCTGCTGGGCTGTGGCCTCTGGCGTTCAGATCTCTCCTCCTGGACAGGACGGAGGAGAGCCCTGTAGCAGGAACGCAGGAAGGTTATCCGGCTACGCTGACAGCTGCGATCTGCCCTGCAGCAGCACTGTGCTGACGGGAGGCTCGTCCGGCAGTTTCCTGCTCGGCACAGAGCAGCGGAACCGCATGGGCTGGAGCCCCGTTGGAGATCAGTGAGTGTTAAGCTGGCTAGTTTATTTTATTTTCTGTTTTATTTTATTTCTAGTTTATTTCTATCTCTTCAAGCTATTCTCCCTCCGGCGGGCCAAGATCAGGCGGCAAAACCGTCGGCTTCTCTCCCTCTAGTTTCGCGCCTCTTTTTCTGTCAGCAGTAGCGGCAGCCATTTTGTCAGTGTGGCCGCCGTGTGGCACGGGCTCTGGCGGGGCCTCTACGGCATGCATTTGCTCCAATGATCACCCCATGGCTGGCGGACTTCTTCACTTGCTTTCAAGAGGCCTCGGGGCACTGCGGCGTCCTGGATACCCTCGGACCCTTTGAGACGCTGGCGGGGTAATTGGAGAGAGTCCTTAGGGAGCAAGTAATTAAATAATTATATAATTAAATAATTAACTAATGAATGTGGCAGATAAGTTGACACCGGAGGTTCAGCACTCTCCTTTATATTTCTAGATGCTTGTTCCTTTCCTGTCAAAAAGAAAAAAAAAAGACAAGTGCAACATTAGGTGCAGGCACTCTTTGTATCCCAGGGGGTGAGGAGGCCTACGGATGGTGTCCCGACCTCAATGTGTGGTCTGCGGCATACGCAGGGGTATGGTAGCGGATTCTGGAATTTGCAGAGGGTGCACTGCGTTGTCCACTGACATGGAGCAGCAGATGGAGGATAAGGCTAGCTCTGATCAGCAAATGGCGATTCGGGCACCTGATGGGGAGGCCTTAGGGGCTTCTGCCTCAGGGATGGGCCAGGAGGTCAACGTTGGGCTACCGGTGGCAATGACAGGCCTGGGGGCTGGTCCACAACTGGAAGATTTTTGTCCGGACTTCGTGCTACTCATGCATCAGGCGTTCTGCATGAGGTGTCAGGGGAAGTTGCTGGAGACCCCGTCACAGGCGGCAACCACGCAGTAGCCTAAGCTGGCCGAGAAGGATAGTATTTCCTAGCAAATCACCTGGGCTGGATGGTATACATCCAAGGGTGTTGAAAGAATTGAAATATGAGATTGCAGACTTGCTATTAGTAATCTCTGAATTTTCATTAAAATCATCTGTAATACCTGAAGATTGGAGGATCGCCAATGTAACGCCAATTTTTAAAAAGGGTTCCAGGCGTGATCCGGGAAACTACAGACCGGTGAGCCTGACGTCAGTACCGGGAAAAATGGTAGAAACCATCATAAAGAACAAAATTACTCAGCATGTAGATAGTCATGGCCTAATGGGAGACAGCCAACATGGCTTTAGACAAGGAAGATCTTGTCTTACTAATCTGTTATGTTTTTTTGAAGGTGTGAATAAACAGGTGGACAAAGGTGAGTCGGTTGATATAGTGCATGTGGACTTTCAGAAAGCCTTTGACAAGGTCCTTTATCAGAGACTTTTGGCAAAACTAAAAAGTCATGGGATAGGAGGCAGTGTACTGTTGTGGATCAGGAACTGGTTAAAAGATAGAAAGCAGAGGGTAGGGCTAAGTGACCAATTTTCCCAATGGAGAAAGGTGAATAGTGGTGTACCCCAGGGATCTGTGCTGGGTCCGCTGCTTTTTGACATATTCATAAATGTCCTGGAAAGGCGAATAACGAGTGAGGTTATCAAATTTGCAGATGAGACAAAACTATTTAAAGTTGTTAAAACCCAAGAGGATTGTAGAAAATTGCAAGAGGATCTTGATAAATTGGAAGACTGGGCATCAAAATGGCAGATGAAATTTAATGTGGACAAGTGCAAAGTTATGCACCTAGGGAAGAACAACCCAAACTATGGTTACACGATGCAAGGTTCCACATTAGGAACCACCACCCAGGTTCCACATTAGGAACCACCACCCAGGAAAAAGATTTAGGCATCATTGTGGATAACATGTTAAAACCATCGGCCCAGTGTGCAACGGCGGCCAAGAGAGCAAATAAAATGCTAGGTATCATAAGGAAAGGAATGGAAAATAAAACAAAAGATATTATAGTGCCGCTATATCGTTCCAGGGTGAGGACACACCTTGAATATTGTGTGCAATTCTGGTCGCCGTATCTTTAGGCGTTATTAGGATATAGCGTTATTAGAAAAGGTTCAGAGAAGAGCCACCAAAATGGTAAAGGGGTTGGAAGGATATTCCTATGAAGAAAGGCTGAAAAGGTTAGGGTTCTTTAACCTGGAAAAGAGATGGCTGAGGGGAGATATGATATGATAGAAGTCTATAAATTAATGAATTGAGTGGAACGGGTAAACGTAGATCGATTGTTTACATTATCAGAATATAGAAAGACTAGGGAACATGCAATGAAGCTACAGGGTAAACTATTTAAGACTAATAAAAGAAAATATTTTTTCACATAACTTGTAATCAAACTCTGGAATTTGTTACCGGAGGATGTAGTAAAGGCTGTTAGTATAGCTGGGTTTAAAAAAGGTTTTGACAAGTTCCTGGAGGAAAGGTCCATAAACCATTATTAAGAAGGGACCCAGGATATCAATGCTTGACACAGTGCAAGCATTGTGGAACCTGTGTCTTTTGGGGAAACTGCTAGGTACATATGACCTAGATTGGCCACTGTTGGAAACAGGATACTGGGCTTGATGGACCTTGGTCTGACCCAGTATGGCATATCTTATGTTCTTATGAGACCATCAAAGAGGCCTCGGACTCGTGAGCTGTCCTCCTCCAAGCTGGAAGGGAATGAGACGGACGAGGCTGCCCCTGTACCTGGAGGCGGAGAGCGCCGACGTGGAAGAAGGGGAGATTCCGGAGCCGGAGGATCAGGCAAAGATCATTCGCGTGTTCCGAAGGGAAGAGCTGACAACTCTTATTGCGGAGTCCCTCCAGACATTGAATTTGGAGGCTGCACAGTCAACGGAGGAGGAAAGCGTGGAAGATCCTATCATACAAGCGGTGCGGCAAGCGCAGATAGTATTCCCCGTCCACTGCGTGGTGGACAAGATGATTCAGGATGAGTGGGATCAACCGGAGTTAGGACTCGGAGGAATTAGAACTATGAACAGGCTTTATCCCTTAGTAGATAAGGGCAAAGAGAGGTTTCGTTCTCCCCGTGTTGACGCATTGGTGGCGACGGTCACCAAAAAGACCACTATCCCGGTAGAAGGAAGCACAGCATTAAAGGATGCGCAGGATAGAAAGGTGGATGACTTACTGAAGCAGGCCTTTGAGGCGGATGCGTTGTCCTACAGGCTTCCATTTGTGGAGCTTGGGTGACAAGCGAGCATGCCTCAGATGCTCCCAACGTTTGCGGTCCTCTTCATTGGATCAGGAGAGTGGAGCAGAACTGGATAGGTTAGAGTCCGGCACTGCCTATCTGGCGGACGTGCATTATGACTTGATTAGGGCGCTAGCTAACAGCATGGCATCCTTGGTGGCTGCGCGTAGATCCCTCTGGTTGCAAAATTGGGCGGCCGATGGCTCGTCTAAATCACGTCTCAGCAAGCTTCTCTTTAAAGGCAAATTGTTGTTCTTTTCGCAAACCCCAATGAAGCCTGGCGGGTCCCGGTGGAAAGACAAACCGATAGGTTGGGAGGCTGCGACGCTTTCTTTCTGCTTGGATCCAAATAACGACCGACCAGTGGGTCTTGGAAATAGTGCAAGAGGGATACGCGCTGGAATTGGCCAGACCGGTCCGGGATTCCTTTGTGATGTCGACCTTCAGAAGCCCACAAAAAGAGCTGGCGATTCGCAATACGCTCGATCGGCTCTTGCTCTTGGGGGCGATCGTGCCTGTCCCGTTATCAGATTACGGTATGGGTCGATACTCAATTTATTTCGTAGTGCCAAAGAAGGACGGTTCTCTGCGCCCTATCTTAGACCTGAAGGGGGTGAATTGGTGTCTGCGCGTACCGCATTTCTGGATGGAAACCCTGAGGTCGGTGATTGTGGCAGTGTGCAAAGGGGAGTATTTGACCTCCCTGGATCTTACAGAAGCGTATCTGCATGTCCCAATCAGAGCCACCCTTCCATGGGGCCATTATCAGTTCCAAGCATTGCCCTTCGGACTCGCGACGGCACTGCGGATCTTCACCAAGGTAATGGTGGTGGTGGCGGCAGCGGCGCTGCGGAAGGAAGGAGTGCTGTTGCATCCCTATCTCGATGATTGGCTGATTCGGGCGAAGTCAGAGGCCGAAAGTGTCCAAGCTACAGACAAGGTGGTGAAGTTTCTGCAGCGGCTCGGCTGGGTAATCAATCCGGCCAAGAGCCGCTTGGTGCCCTCCCAGAATCTCGAGTATCTGGGAGTGAGGTTCGACATGCGGAGCGGTCTCGTGTTTCTCCCGCATCGCCGTGCGCTAGGGCTACGACACCTCGTTCGCAAGTTCAGGTCTGCTCCCGCACCGTCCGCGTAGGAGTACCTTTGAGTGTTGGGCACGATGGCGGCGACATTGGAGACTGTTCCCTGGGCCAGATTCCATATGCGGCCACTACAGCGAGCGCTCCTTCGTCGCTGGTCACATCAGAATGACTCGTTGAGCAAGCGTCTTCCCTGTCCTCTCCGGGTCCGGCAATCCCTGCGGTGGTGGCTCCGTTCCGGAGCCTTACAGGTGGGGATGCCCCTGGAACAGCCGGAATGGCTCCCACTACTGACGGATGCGAGTCTAGCGGGATGGGGGGCCCATTGCGGACACCCCTTCGCACAAGGCACGTGGTCGCTCCAAGAGAGCGGCTGGTCGATCAACCGACTGGAGTTGAGAGCGGTGTTGCTGGCGCTTCAGACCTTCGAAACGGCAGTAACAGGTCAGACAGTGAGAGTGCTGTCCGACAATTCCACAACGGTGGCCTACATAAATCGGCAGGGCAGCACTGGCAGTGCAGCCATGGAGGACAAGGCAGAGCTGATGTTTGCTTGGGTGGAACTACGTCTGCTGGCGTTATCGGTGGCGCACATTGCAGGGAAGGACAATGTGACGGCGGATTTCCTTAGCAGGCTGCAAGTAGATGCCGGGGAATGGGAACTGAATCCAGACGTGTTCACTCTAATAATCCGCAGATGGGGACCGCCGATCATGGATCTCATGGCGACCTTTCATTCTGCGAAGGCGAGTCACTTTTACAGCAGATGGGAAAGGATGTCAGAAGGTCTCGACGCCCTGATGCAGCCATGGCCGGCGTACGGTCTTCTCTACGTTTTCCCTCCATGGGCACTGATAGGCCGCATGGTGCAGCGAATCGAAGCTCATCACGGCAGAGTGCTCTTGGTAGCCCCGGATTGGCTGAGACAGCCGTGGTATGCCGATCTCATCCGACTGCTGGATGGGGAGCCGTGACTGTTGCCGGTCTCGGAAGATCTTCTCCGCCAAGGTCCGCTCCGCATGCCTCAAGTGAATCTGTTCTCGCTTACGGTTTGGCCATTGAAAGGGCGCGACTGAAGAAAAGAGGATACTCGGGGCCGGTAATCACGACTCTGCTTCGAGTTAGGAAAAGGTCAACCTCACTGGCATATGTTCAGGTCCGGTGTTTTTTTTGAGGATTGGTGTTCAAGGCGGCAAATCCGCGCGGCCACAGCCTCCGTTCCCGTGGTATTGAGTTTCCTGCAAGAGGGTTTTGATAAGGGTCTTGCAGCCAGTTCTTTGAGAGTGCAGTTGGCGTCTCTGGCCTGTTATAGGGGCAAAATACAGGATAGTCCCTCAGGGTCACACGTGGATGTATTGCGATTCTTGAAAGAGGTGACCCGTCTTAGGCCCTCTCGTCGTATCGTGGTACCTTCGTGGGACCTTAATTTGGTCTTAGGGGCGTTGGTGAAGGAACCTTTCGGACCCTTACTTCAGGCTTCGGTGAAGGATTTGACTTTAAAGACGGTGTTTTTAGTGGCCATTTGTTCAGCGAGACGAATTTCGGAGCTGCAGGCATTGTCTTGTAGAGAGCTCTTTCTGCAGTTTTCCAAAGAAAAGGTGGTTTTGCGACCAGTGCTGTCCTTTTTGCCAAAGGTTGTCTCCCCTTTTCACCTGAACCAGACAGTGTCGCTTCCAGTTCTTCCTTCAGGGGAGGTCTCCGCGGCCGATAGCACTTTGTGCCTATTGGACTTCAAACGGGTACTGCGGCGATATTTAAAAGTTTCCAAACCCTTTCGCAAATCTGACCGGCTTTTCGTGTTGTTCAGGGGCTCTCGGAAGGGTGAGGCAGCTGCGAAAGCGTCCATTTCCCGATGGATCAGAGAAGCGATTGCCTCGGCGTACCTGGTACAAGGGCGTTCAGTTCCATCCGAGTTGCGGGCGCACTCTACCAGAGCGCAGACGGCCTCTTGGGCGGAACACAGCTTGGTTCCGCCAGGAGACATCTGCAGAGCCAGCTACCTGGTCGTCGCTCCATACCTTCAGTAAGCATTATCGCATAGATGTGCTAGCACTACCTTCAGTAAGCACTATCACCTGGATGTTCTAGCAGTGAGCCGGTTATAAGGGTCCCTCCCAATGAACACTGCTCTGTTACATCCCAGAGGTAGAGGACTGAACAGGAGGAACGATAAGGAAATGATAATTACACTTAACCTGGTAATTGTAGTTCCTTGAGTGACGACAGTTCAGTCCTCAATCCCGCCCGGGGTGGTATCATTGTCAGTGGAACTTCAGTTGAGGGATCTATGCGGTTACAGGTAAGCATTAATTTTAAGGAATCCTGTCTGTTGATTCTGCTCTGGCTATTTCTCTCTTGGTTCTTCGCTCTCTCTTTGTTCTGAAGAAGGCAAGAGGAAACGGTACGGGGCAAAGTTTACTGTTTTGATACTAAAGTTTAGTAAGGTTGGATTTTATGTTAGCTACTTATTTGTTGCTCTGTTGAGTATGCTTTGTCAATAGTTCACTGGGGCTGATGGGAGATACCAGCAGACTACATCCAGTGATGTCATGAATTTGACATGCCTAGTCTCCAAGCTGCAGGAGGAGGAGCACAACCCAGAGGTAGAGGACTGAACTGTTGTCACTCAAGGAACTACAATTACCAGGTAAGTGTAATTATCATTTTTTGACTGCATCAGGTTTGGCTTTGATGGTGAACTGGAAGCCCAAAACATAACAATTGCCTTCAATTGTTTTAGCTTTGACATAAGATACTGAAGAGCTGAAGGCAGCACCAGCCCCTTATAAGGGGAGTGAAGTAAGCTCTGAGGGTTTTTTTCCTCTGACTCTTATCTGCTGTCAGGGGAACATAACCCACTCATCTGGATTGGTCCAGCAGGACTCAAAGGAAGGAAATTAACAGGAAGTTTAAATTTAATTTTCTTTTAAATGTCTTAGAAAATTAAGCTTCTTTATAGATGTCTTATTTGAACCCAGTTCTATTATTTGCCTGGCCTATGATGGGGACTTCAACAAGTTTATCAAGCACTGTGAAGAAGGACCTCCTTTGTTTTACTGGATGCCACTTGGTTCTTGTATTTTGAGAAAATAGCAATTCCTTATTTACAGTTTTTCACTTCTTTAATGTTTTTATATGCCTCTGCCATAACACCCCCACAGTTCTCCCTTTTTGAAGTTGAAGAATCTTTGAGTACTCACATGGAAGTTGCTCCCTATCTGTAATCATTTGGGATTTTCAAAGGGCAAAACTATTTAGTTTGTTTGGTCTTTAGTTCCTAATTTTTTTTTTTTTATAGCGGGGGGTTCGTTTCATTTTAGCAAAATAAATTTTTAACATATGAAAGCCAACTTTAATGCACATTAATTCTTAGATGGATGGATGTTAAAAATCAATTTTGTGCCTATTAAAAATTTAAGGCATACTAGCAAATGCCGTTTCTAGATATTTCATATCTTAAGGTGAGCTTGATAATACTGTACACAGCATTCGAGATGTGGACACAGCATTCATTAGTATAATGGCATAATGCTTGCCTATTCTCTCAACATTTTCTATCATTCTACAGTATTGGGCATATTTATATATATTTATATATAGGCGAGTCTTAAGTTATAAACAGGTATGTAACCTCAGCTTACTTGCTTGCTAGAAACAAAGGCATACAGTGGATGGACAACTGTATACATGCCTGTCTGCTAAGTACCACTATGAAAGGCAGGATGTTAGGCTCAGTGGACTATATGACCCCAGGCCAGTAAGTCTAATGTTCTGCTGTTACTGGTTTCTTTTGTGTCAGGTCTCATGCTTCCAGCAGAGCTATAAAATGTAAAGCTTATCCGTTGCTGCCTGTTTGGTGGTAATCAGCAAACTGTTAAAATGGCCACTTGTTTGTTCTAGATCTTGCTCCCTGATAACGGCTTTATTTCTGCCTCTGTTTCCTTGCATGGCCTAGTAGATGTACTTTGTTTTCTCATGGTTTAGTACTACTGTTAATCATTTATAAAGCACTACAAGGCATACCTAGCATTGCACATTCACATATAAAGATGGTCCCAGTTCATCAGAGCTCACAGTCTAATTAAGACAGACAAGACAAAAGATAAGAATAAGGGCAGAATAGGGAAGGGTAAGGAAACAAGGAAAATAAGGGATCAGGATGCAAAAGCAGCCTCAAAGAGGTGAGCCTTTAGCGTGAATTTGAAAAGGGGCAGAGATGAGGCCTGATGTTCAGATTCAGGTAGTTTGTTCCAGGCATAAGGAGCAGCAAGGTGAAAGGAGCAAAGTCTGGAGTTGGCAGTGGAAGAAAAGGGCAAAGAGAGGGAGAAGCCAGTAGAAGAGCAGAGTTCAAGAGGAGGTGTGAGGGGCAGAAGAATGAATGCATTTAAAGGTCAGAAGGAGACGTTTGAATTGGATATGGAAGGGAAGCCAGTGCAGTGATTTGAGAAAGGGATTATATGAGTATATCGTGGCTGATGAAAGAATATTTGCACAGCACAGTTCTGAACAGATTGAAGGGGGAGAGAGGTGACTCAGAGGGAGACCAGCAAGAAGGAGGTTGCAATAGTCGAGGCAGGAAGTAATTAGAGTGGACAAGTGTTTTAGTAGTGTGTTCAGAAAGGAAGGAGCGAATTTTGTTAATGTTATAGAAAAAGAAACGACAGGTTTTAAAGATTTGTTGAATATGTGAGAAGAAGGAAAGGGAGGAGTCAAAGATGACACCAAGGTTACGGGCTGAGGAAACAGGAAGTAAGTGTTATCTACAGAGAGAGAATTATTTATTTATTTAGCTATATTTCTATACCGCCTTTCATCGGGTCAAAGCAGTGTACATGGAACTAAACAGTTAATAGTACAGAGGAAGGTTTAGGGGGAAAAATAGTAAGTTCGGTTTTGACTATGTTTAATTTCAAACGGCAATGAGACATCCAGGTGGCTATGTCAGACAGGCAGGCAGAGAATGCGGGCTTGGAGTGACAGAGAAATATCAGGTGTAGAAAGATAGATCTGAGAATCATCAGCATAAATATGATACTAAAATCCAAGAGAAGAGATGAGAGCGCCAAGGGACTGGGTGTAGAGAGAAAAGGAGAGGCCCAGAACAGACCTTTGTAGTACACCAATGGAGAGAGGGATAGCAATAAGATAGAAGTAAGAAGTACTTTTCCTTTCTATTGTAGCCATGCACACAGTTCTAAAAAGCTTTTCTGCAGGTTTTGCTGTATTCAAGGATAGCTGGTAGTTTTGTGCTTTACCTACTGCTGGTTTCCTCTTGGGCTTGTCAGGTTCTGGAGAAAAACTGTTTCTTCAGCTCACTACCACAGGAAAAATTGTGAAGAATTCTTTTGAATTCTGAACAGTCAGTGACTAACTAGAGTCTTATTGGAAAAACCTATGCCGTAGTGATGCCTATGATTCTCTGACTTTGGGTGCATTTCCCCATCTTCCCCACTGATGCATACAGCCTGGTAATCTTTCTTTCCCATCTGGGTGCAGGGATTTTTTTCAGCATCATGTCCTTTTTATAGTAGGGCCCAGCTGAGAAACCTCCCTTCAGGGAGGTTGTGAGATGTTCAAAATACTAAGAGCTGATGCAGGAGAACATATCGCTTTAAAGCACAACTACCTCCTTGATTCCTTAGGAGGAAACTTCTGTTCAGAGCCAATATAGTAGTTACAAGACTCTTTCATGGTCATTTATTTTTAAATCTGAAATATTTTATAGATGAAGTTATGATCTCATGATTGTGATTTTCAGTTCACATTTTCAGATAGTGTCCTTTTTAGTATCTTGTATCCCATGCATAGTGGTTAATATAATTTTTTCAAGAATTTTATCAGCTATTTGCTTTTGTGTGTTTTTCATTTGTAAATAGTGTGTGTTTCTGTATTTTGTTTTGAAATCACCAGAGCAACAACCTAAAATACGTGGCTGGCTCATGGCAAGCTTAGATGGGCAAACTTCAGGTTTCGTGCCAACGAATTATATCAAAATACTGGGCAAGAGAAGAGGCAGAAAGGCAGTTGAGCTGGGAAGGGTGAGTGAAGAAGGACCCCCAGCTCTGGGAGCCAGCAATGCTGTTGCTGCTGCAACTGCCACCACACTGGAAGAACAGGAAGCTGCGTTTGAGTCTGCTTTTGTGGAAACTAACAAAGATCCGGTTGTTTCCAGCTCCACCGAAGGAAAACTAGATTGGACTATATTAGCTAAAGATAATGTTTGATATCTTTCTGTAAAAAAGAAATTATGTAACGAATTACTCATCAGTCAAATTGCTAGCAGTAAGTTTGATAAGCATAATAATTTAGTTTAAATTTAAGTTTTAACAGTGTGCTTGGTTTGATAGAATGTCAGCACAGAAAGACTTGCAGACTTATTTCTTCAGACTGGGTGTCAGGAGAACATAGATCTCTGTTCCAGAGAGCTTTTTATGGTCAGATGTCACCAGTCCATTGCAGGGTCTGAGAATTTTGCAGTTGGCTGCATAGAGTCCCAAATCAGCCAGTCAGATTAGGTAGTTTTTATTTTCAGCACTTGCAAACTGCTTATATGAAGGGTCCATGGTGCTTCTGGCAAGAATTCAGGACCTCCATCTTCACTCCATATAGAGAAATTATGACCTAATAAAGCTAAGCATGTAAAAAAATACATATTAGTAAACTAAAATGTAACCTATTTGCAAATATGGGGGGCGCAATCAATATTATGATATGTAATTACTATTTACTAATAAGAGAAAAATGTATTATTACGTTTTCTACTTTGTGGACTAGTTTAGGGAAGGATAATAACTTCAAGATAAAAATAACAATTTTGAGCATTTTAAATAATTTAAACACTTGAACCAGACTGGTGGTGGTTTAATTGTATCTGAAATTCCCTGAATAAGGAAATGTACTGACTGCAACTCAACACAAGATTAAGAGGAAGCGTAAAAGAAGCTGATTCCTTAGGCATTTAAAATACAGTTTATGGTAAGTGCTCCTAGGAAACCATTCTCTAGTGATTTAACTGGTCTGCTTATGTAGCTAAAGATATACTGAAATCTTACTATAAAAAGTAATATTACAGGGGACAAAATTGTACCAAAATTGTGATCAAAATGTTCTTCAAATGTATTTAATTGTAAGAGTTTAAAATTGTTTCAGTATCTCAGGTTTTTGATGAATCGAGTTCATTTTCTTCATATATGAATTTCATTCAGACCTTTTTTACTTAGAAAATTGAAGTAAAATACACAGTATGCACAAAACTGCTGCTTTAATTACTGTGGACCCCATGCACTGATTGTGGCCCTTATCAGAAGATTGGAGCGCATGTGTGTGGGTTAAGAGGCCAAAATCTGGTTTGCTAAAACTGATAAATCACTCAAAATTTCCTGGAAAATAATCTCAGCAAACTATGCATCTGGAATGTACCAACAACTACTTGTTCACTGCATGTCATAGCATCCCACACCTGTTAAAACCAGAGCACTTTGGTAAAATTTTCAAAAGCAAAGTGAGGTTGCTAACCATTCAAGAAGACTGACATAATAGAGAAGATCTCATAAACTATCCAATGTATAGAGGGGTATTCCTTATCCTCCTTGTCTTGCTTGACAAAATTTAAATAGAATTTCAAAAGGATCTAAAAAGAGACTATGCAGCAGCCTCATTAGAGGTGATTGTGTCCCGTGGTGCAGAAATGGAGTAGGCTTATGTGAATTTTGGGCATAGAAGGAGAGAGTATTGGAAATGTTAATTGTTACAGAATTTGGTGCAGTGAAAGACAAAGTTTAGAAGCAGGGGTGTATAGTAAACTATTCCTCTGTTCTGCTGTGAGTAGCAGGAATTGTCTGTGTGGAACAGCACTGCTTGTGCACAAAGGGAGCCAGCGACTGCTGTTGCCTTGTACTACAACAGACAGGACCTCTCTGTAAAATGGAGGAAGACACCATGAGAAAAATCTGAATAGCAAGATGCAGGAGCTATTAATGGGGTGGAAAAAAAAGATTTGTTTTGGTTGTCTCGTAAGTGATATTTTATGATATCTTTTCTTTAACAAAAAAACCAAGTATTTTTATTTTAGTGGTTTCAAGAGCTATATTTTTATGATTTTATAAGGCATACCTACTGGTTACTGGGAGAGAGGTGAAACTCAAGGCTCAGATCCCTCTGTGACCACTAGCTGACCTGTAGTGTCTTATGTAATATTTAAAGCCTAAATCAGAGCTGTTCAAGCTGCAATCCTGGAGGGCTAAAAAAAACAGTCAGGTTTTCAGGATATTCCTAATGAATATGCTTAAGTTGTATTTACTGTACATACCATAGAGGCAGTGCATTAGAGAGATCCTGATAACCTGACTAGTTTGTAGCCCTCCAAGATTGCTGCCTGACACCCCTGATTTAAATAGCAAAGTCATTTTAAAAGATGGGAGTTCCATATTGTCTCTCCAGTCCTGCCACCAATGATTTATCCCCCTCTACCAACAGCGGAGGTTGAGCGTGACAGAATCTTGCTGGAGGGACCCTTTAGCTGCTTTGAATTGTTCCTGCTTGATTGGATCTTCATGACCCGCGTCAGAACACGTTGACTGTCACGTGGTAACTGAGGGCTTTAAAACACTCTGCCCCATCGCGGGACGTGATTGCCCCTTAGGGCACAAAGGATGACGGAAAGGACTTTTTCTTTCATTTGAATGGAAAGCGAAAAAAGAGAGTTTCCTTATCGTTCCTCCAGTTTAGTCCTCCACTTCTGGGTAGTGCACCTCCTCCTGCAGCTTGGAGACTGGACCAATCAGAATCTTCACCTCACTGGATGTAGCATGCTGGAACTCCCATCAGCCCCCAGTGTGTCCAGTCTCCATGCAGCAGGAGGACGTAGTGAGCCTAGGTGCTGGGCTCACTGAGAAACGTGTTAGGAGCAGGCTAGTTAGCTAATTTCATTAAGGGTTTTTCTTCTTTGGTTTTATTGGGGCTCAGTTAGTTTTTTTGTAGTTTTAGTTGGGTTCGGTTTCTTTATAAAAAAAAAAAAAAAAGAAAGAAAATAAAATAAAAAGGGAGTGCAGTGAGGAATCCTTTTAAAGGTCCTTCCTCTCTGCCTGGCCACCCTAAGAACCCCTCTATCTTTCCTGGTCCGGGATCTCTAACCCCTAGACAGGACGGGGTAGAGCTACCCATTGGACCCACGGGCGGCCCAATTGCTGCACGGCTGCAGGAGGCAGCTTAGTTGGCGGCTTGGAGCTGATAGCTTTTGTTGTAACAGAGCCAGGAGTGATGGCACTCGGAGTGTAGCGCTTCAGAATGGTGTCTCCTTTGTCAAGGGCTGCCCGAGGCTCCCCAAGGAATGGCCGCAAAGGTACGACTTCTTTTGGTGACCGGCTTTGCTGACCAGCGCGCCAAATATCACAACAGCACGCTGTGTGGAGACCGTGGCCATTTTAAGCACACGGTCTCGCCCGCACGGGATAGTGTCTCGGCGGCAAGCTCACACTACGGGTGTGTACTCCTCCCGGTCTGGGTTCTGCTCTCTAAGACGCAAAGGGGCTCCGTTTTGGGGTAGTTTATTTTCCCTTTCTTTTAGTTTACTTTTCTTTGTTTTGCCTTTTCTTGGATCGCTATCTCGGGCGCAGCGTTCGTTAATTAACGGGCGTTCTAGGCAGGGAGTGGGTCGTGCGGCGACTTACCTCTCCAAAGCAGCGTCAACTCTCAAAGCTCTTTAAGCCTGTAGCAAAGTTAGTCAGGCGGACTGCAGAGGCTTTAAGGCCGATGGGGAGCCGTGCAGGAGTGGGGGTTGTTGCGCTGGCTGCATTCATGGTGATCCAAATTGAGAGGTCTCATTTCGGGGATCCTCAAGCTGCGGCCTGATTTCACTTTCCCTCCGTTCCTCTCCACCAGTTGCGGTGGGAGTCGCTTAAAGGAGCAGTTATGCAATTTAGGCTTTATGCATTTTTCAAGGGCTCTCAGAGCTTTCTGAAAGGAGCCAGCGCTTCGTGCAGGGCGGTGATATTATGTGTGTGCTGAGCTCTGCCTTATAGATTTCTCCACAGTAGTCCAAACATGGGCTGTTATAGTAGCCGCTTCCCTGCCCTGCAGTACAGAACGGTATTTGGAAGGCTGATGGACTCGCCGCAGGGGTCCAGTTAGTTCTCCATTGGTTGCTCATGCTCCCTCTCAATCAATTTGGTTTACATTGATTTGAACAACATTTATAGAATAATAACCTTGTTTGGTGGGGCAGGTCATGTATGGCCCTCACATATCAAGTTTCCATGTTTGGTCATTACACTCCTCACTTAGCAGGACGGTTGGCAGGTAACATTCAGAGGAACGCGTTCACCCCAATATTTTAAGAGAAGCGATGCTCTGCCTCTGAAGGCTCAGTCGCTGTGGCGTGATTTCTCTGGTAGCAAATTGCCGAGTATCCTCACATAAAATGTGCTATTTAGCTTGGCCCCTGCGCCGTGCCTGTTCATGGCGGTGCGCCAGCGAAATTTAGGGTTCGTGCCTCCTTGTGGACTTTCCAATTGCTCAAAACATGTCTCTTTGGCCAGGCCTTCGACCTGCCCGCTCCCTCCAGCCATAATCTGTTCGCTATGCCCTCTGCCACTCCTCATTCATTATGACCTTCTCCCCCCCCCCCGCTCCCCCATTCCTCCCCCCTGTGTCGCTTCCCTTTCTTTTCTGTCACTTTCCTTTTCCTTCTCTACTTGCCCGCAGCCCAAATTATCTGTTGTACACCGCTTTAATACTCCGGTGATGGGCGGTATGTCGTCTGTTGCCAATAAAGATAACGATAAAGAAATGCCAGGCACTACCCTTCTGGCTCGCGGGAGCTGGGAGGTCAGTCAGCTCCTCATTCGCCCGGCTTCGTCTCAGTTCCTTCAATATTTATGGGGCTGACGGCTCCTGGAGAGTCCGCTTGGCGGCCTGGGGCGGTTTTGGGGAGCAAGGCTCAGCGCATGTGGCTGGTTGCTTGCGGTGGTTTCTCAGGGACCGGTTCAGGATGCCTTAGGATTTAAAGACATATATAGGATAATGATGGCTGTTGACATGTCGGCCATGGGCTGTCTGTGTTATGGTCTCTGGCCACCGAGGGCAGCTGGTGCTATCAGTGTTTTCTGTGACCGGGTCTAGGCAGCCATCAACGGATTGCTCATTCTCGGCAAGGCAGGGAAGAAATAGCCGCAGGGCCTCCTCCTGAGCGCTCAGGAGTTAGTGGCTACGCGCGCGACTGTAGGGTTCGGCAGCCCGAGATTTAGGGCTCTTAGCTGCTGTATCGTTTTGCCGGCTTTAGCGCCCTAAAGGCCACCACTTGGCAGTGCTGCTCTGCCAGCACTCAGGGTATGAGTGCACCCATCCCTGGAGGGGGGGGGGTGTGGTGATGTTCAAACTCCTATTTCACATCGGGTTCACCCAGGCGGCAATCGTTAAGACAGTCTCTCGCAAGGTTATCAATGTATCCCACGGCTATTTCTCTGACGGCGGGAAGGCCAGAGGGGTGCCGGTGGTTTTTTTCAGGGCTTCCCTTAGCATGTCCTCCCCAAAAGGTTCTCGCCTATTTCTAAGCCTGTACGGTCAGTACAGGGCTTTGGGCACTTAGTAGGGGCACTGTTCCGCCTGTGCCATCGTGTTCAAGGGCCCGTGCTAGGGGTGAAGAGACGGACGCCTAGGGGGCACAGTCCGTGACTTAGCGCTCCAGGGCACTGGAAGGTTTCATGGAGGATATCAATACTCGGTGTAGGCGCCATGCATTCAGCCTATATTCAGGCGTTCTCTCAGCGCTGTGTTGAATGGTAGGTGCTGAGTCTCCCATATAAGTAGATGTGCATTTTGTTTTTGACCTCAATGGCTTAGACTTCGTTTTGGGTGTGCTCTTTGCAGGCTGCGCCTGCATTTGCTCAGACGGTATTATAAGATGAAGGTAATTCCTCCGGTTTTGGGGGGATGTCTTTTGTTGTTAAGTGTGTGAGGTTCTCATGGGATTGCATGGGGTTGGAGATGCAGTCGTGGGACCTGCTGTGCAGTGAGCCGTCCAGAGGAGGTTCAGTACCAGTCACCAATTTTTCTTTCTCGCTGGGCTTTGCTTCCAGATCCTAGCCCTCTTTCTCTCTGAGGGCCAGGATGCAAGGTCTCCGGGCCACTGGGTAAGCTATTCCCGGCCTTTTCTCACTGCTGGCAGACGGACTGGGGGAGCGAGAAAGGAAGGCTAGGACCAACCCATGCTCTGATGTCTCTCCATTGCCAGTGGTCGCTACGGTCGCATATTCTCAATCAGTTATTTATTTGAGTATGCTGGTCGCCTACAGGTCCCGGGGGCATACCGTCGATTGCGGTATTGCTAGATCCCTGATTCCTGTAGGGGCTCACAATTTGTATTTTGGTACCCGAAGTAGAAGGTTCAGTCGCCTTACGAAAGCCAGAAGGACCACTGGGGGGGGGGGGGTCAGTCACCCCAGTTTTATGGCCTTCGGTTGGGGGTCTTGATTGGAATTCCAACCCTTGGTTCCCTGGCAACTTGCCTCAACCGCTGGGGCCGCCATCAGGTCATAGGGTCAGGCGCAGCCGGTTACTTCTAAGCCAGAGACCTTGTGGAGGTTCCATTCATAAAGATATGAGAAATGCCAGGCTGGGGCAGACCACGCGCTTTGTTCTCCGGTGTCCTGTTTCCTAGGGTAGCCAATCCTAGCCTCAAGAACCTAGCTGGTTTCCAAAAGGACGTATAGACTACCCGAGGCGTGTTTTGGGTCAAGCGGTGGATGCCGGTATCCGCGTATTTTACGGGTTCTGTTGCAGGCCTTCGGATGTAACGTTCTTTTGGGGTGTATTGATGAAAGTGGATATACCACATTAAGTTAAAAAAATAATAATAATTAATTTGACATTCCAAATCTATATAGATTAGATTTGTCAGCTTCTCTCTCATGGAAGGTTATGGACCTTTTCTCCGGGAACTTGTCCAACAACTTTGTTTCTTACGCTCCCTTAGAGGGTCGTTCACTCAAGGCTCTTAGGACACAGGAGACCCAGTGATTGATCCCTGACTGGAAATGCGAGCTGTACGCAGGGCGTTGCAAGCGTCCGCAGCTAGGGGGTCGGATCGAGCGGTGCAGTGAGGTGCTGAGTTTTCTCTAAGCAGTTCTGGTCTGCGTCCAGCGTGACAAATTTTGTTCCCTCGTGGGTTTTCAACTTGGTATTACGGGACGTCGAGAAGGCGCTGTTGGTGCCCTCTATTCAAGTTTCGGTCACGGATTTGGTGCCTGAGATGGTGTTCTTGGTGACCCTTCGCTCGTCAAGGGCCATTTCAGAGTGACAGGCTCTTCCCTTCAGAGACCAGTTTCTTTCTTTTTTGTCTCTGGACAGGGGGTGCTTCGCCCGGTTCCCTTGTGCTGGCCAGAGGTGTTCTTCCCTTTCATACATGGCACACGGGGTTGCTTACTGTTTTGCAAGCGACTGGCGGCCTGGATTCGGGTGGACGCTGAAATCGTCTGGACAAAAAAAAAAAAAATAGGGTGTTGCGTTCTTCGATTGTGTTCAATTCTTTTCGCAAATCGAATCGTCTGCGCTGAACATGTCTGTTTCCAGGTCGCTGGAGGAGACAGTTGTTTCGGCTTACAAGTGGCAGGAGCGTCCGCTTCCTGAGCGATATTGAGAGCTTACTATACGAGGGTGCAAGCAGCGTCCTGAGGGGTGCTCAGCCCTGTTTCCCCGCTGTAGTTTGGTACGGCGGCGTCTTACGTCGCTGCATATTTTCAGTAAACACTTTTGTCTGGAGGTGTTAGGGGCAAGGGGTGTCTGTGTTGGGTCGCCAGTGATGTGTGCCGGCTGGTAGGATCCCTCCCGTTAGTACTGCTCTGATACATCCCAGAAGTGGAGGACTAAACTGGAGGAACGATAAGGAAATCGAAATTACACTTACCTGGTAATTGTAGTTCCTTGAGTGACGACAGTTTAGTCCTCCTTCCCGCCCTACATTTCTAGGTCAGCTCGGCACGGGTTCGGAAATGCGTGGCGAAGTGACGGGGGAGTGTTTTCTCGGTAAGCTCAGATACCTTCCCTGTTGGCTTGCTCCCTTTGGCCTATGTCAGTATTTTCGGATTCGGCAGGGGAGGACACCTTTATGAAGGTGCTCTTGGTAGTTGGTTTAGCAGCATGTTCCTTTCTTGATCAGGGTCGTTTTTACTGAGGTTCCATGTAAAAAAAAAAAAAAAAAAAAAAAGCTTTTGCTCTGTCACTTGTTAGTTGTAAACCGCACCTGCTCCATGGGAAAGTGCGGTATATAAGTGATTGTTCATTGGATAGGGGTGCTGGTTTAAAAAATAAAATAAAATAAATTAATAACAATAATAATTAATAAATTGAAGTATAAATAAAAGGATGAATTGCAGAGGAAGTTAGCTACGTATTTGTTGTTCTGTTGAGTCTGCTTTGTCAATAGTTCACTGGGGGCTGATGGGAGTTCCAGCATGCTACATCCAGTGAGGTGAAGATTCTGATTGGTCCAGTCTCCAAGCTGCAGGAGGAGGTGCACTACCCAGAAGTGGAGGACTAAACTGTCGTTACTCAAGGAACTACAATTACCAGGTAAGTGTAATTTCGATTTCCTGATTGTGTCCCAGTCTAGTCCCGAGACCTCTGGGTTCCCTTATCCAGCAGCTTGGAGACTGAGAAACTCATTCTTTTGTGACATCATCAGTATATCTCTCGGTGCCCTCCTCCATCCACCAGTTACCTCAGTCTCCAAGCAGCTGGATAGATGGGAGCCCGAGGGTCTCGGGCTCACTTGAGAAACAATTGAGAATCTAGATTAGTTAGAATCTTTTAAATCTTTTAAATTTTGTTACTATAGTTTAAATTTCTCTCTCTTTCTTTTGCTAGGTGCTGTGACTTTAAAGCTTCAGCACAAGTTGGCTGCCTCCCTCCCCCCCCCCCCCCCACCCTCGCTCTGCCTGATTTTTAAACGGAGCCTGCCTCAGAGGTTTTTACCTGACCCGGCAGCGCTGCTGTTCTCCCTTACAATTTCGGCTGGTTTCCCTTTGCTCTCAGATGGTGAGGGGCATGTAGTCAGCGCCACGCAGAGGAACCTGCCTGCGAGCGCGCTTGGGTCTTTCCCGCCGCCCGAACCTCTGCCTGAGAAGGCTTGGCAGTCGTGGGTGGAGAGTCCCGTGCATCCAGCCCAGGAGCGTCTGATCCTTCGGCCGTCGCAGGAGCACGGCTTTTCCGTCAAGAGCGCAGTCGCTGGAGGTAAGGTCTTTCGGACTGCTCTTCATATTTGGGGCAGCGCGCATTTGGCACGTTTTTTCTGGCAGGGCCTAGCCACGTGGCGACGGCACGGCCTTGTGGGCGGCTCGGCAGCACTGTGCGTTGGGGGACCCGAGGGTCTTTTGCTGCGTTTTTTCTTTGCAAACAAAGAGCGGGGGCATTTCCATTTTCTGTCTTTAGCTTTTTATTTTTAGATTTCTGAGTGTTTCTTTTGGGGTGGGCGTTTTTTCTTCAGGGCCCGCCAGTACTTCAGGGGGGAGATTTTCCAGGCTAGTTCCTGTTTTTTGAGGGGGTGTTACTGCACTGTCTCTCAAGTACAGAAATTGCTCTTTCTTCATTGCTTAGTCGCGATGCCTTCCAAGCCCCTTTGCGTGGTGTGTGGGGCTAAGAAGGTTGCTCATGCAGGAGTCTGCAAGGCCTGTGTGGGGAGGCTGGAGAATCGGAACAGTCCTCCACTCAAATAGACCGGGCCTCGGGGGTTGCCCTGGAGTCCTCGGCTGTTCCTTTACCAAGCGTGGAGCAAGAAGAGCCAGTGGCCAGTCCATCCTCCGCCCTTAGCCCCCCCCCCTCGCAGGTGCTGTTTCCCAAGGAGCTGTCTGCCATTTTTTCTCAGCAGTTTGTGGCCCTGCTGCAACAGTCTGCAGTTAGCTCTATACTGCATCAGAGTCTAGCAGCGGGGTCTGAGGGGGAGAGGAAACGCTCTGCTTCCCCCCGAATCCAGTCTTTCCCGTCTCATAGCAAGAAGCCTCGAGGCGATAGGGAATTGTCGGACCTTACAGGGGTTTCGGAGGACCCGTTGTCCGATGAGGAGAGCCCCAGTGTGGCTATGGAAGAGGAATTAGAAGAGGGGGAGATCTCAGAGCGGGAAGATCAGGCCAGGGTGGTGAGAGTATTCAGGAAAGAGGAGTTGCCAGCTCTCATTGCCGAGTCTCTTAAGGCGCTCAACATGCCAGTCCCAGGGGCAGCGGAGGATGACACGCTTGAGGATCCTTTACTGCAGGTGTTCAGACGGACTCAGAGGGCCTTCCCCGGTCCATAGGGTGTTTACAGAGATGATTCAGGAGGAGTGGAACGTCCCAGAGGCTCCGTTGAAAGGGTCCCGAGTTATGGGCCATTTGTATCCGTTGTTGGACCAGGACAAAGAGGTTTTTAAGTCGCCCAAGGTGGACGCGGCCGTGTCGGCCGTCACCAAGAAGACCACCATACCTGTCGAAGGTAGTGCTGCCCTCAAGGATGTTCAGGACCGGAGGTTGGACGTGCTATTGCGGCAGATCTTTGACATCAATGCCATTTCCCTGCAGGCGGCTATTTGTGGTGCTTGGATGGCTAGAGCCTGCCTCCGTTGGGCTCAGCAGGTGCAGGTGGAGCCGCCAAGTCCTTTGGCGGAAGACGCTGCCAGACTTGAATCGGGTGCAGCCTATCTCGCAGATGCGCAATATGACCTTATGAGAGGTCTTTCGAAAAGTATGGCATCGGCGGTAGCAGCCCGGAGATACTTGTGGTTAAGGAATTGGGCTGCGGATTCCTCCTCTAAGGCTAGGTTAAGTAAGCTGCCCTTTAAGGGCCGCCTACTGTTCGGTGAGGATTTAGACAAGCTCGTTAAAGATCTCAGAGAGTCTAAAGGCGGAAGATTGCCTGAGGACAAGCCCAAGTCCGCTCAGGGGGCCCTGGGGGGGTCGGGGTCCGTTTCGGGATTTCCGCTGGTTTCGTTCCCAAAGATTCACTTCGGGTCACCGGGGCGTTTTCTCTATAGGAACCAGGGGTTTCGGGGATTCCGGGGGGGCGGGAAGAGGTTTTGGTGCCGCTTCTGCCGCCTCTTCCCTTAATTTCAAAAAATCGCAATGAGATGAGGAGGGCCCAGCCGCCCCTTGTTCCCGTGGGGGGTCGTCTGCGGGAGTTTCTTCCTGCCTGGGCCCAAATTACTTCAGATCAATGGGTGCTCGAAGTCATTCGGGAGGGTTATGCCCTAGAGTTCTTGCATCCAGTGCGAGCGGCGTTTGTGCAGTCCCCCGGAAGATCCATCGCAAAGTGTGCGGCACTTCGGGAGACTGCAAAGGCTGTTGGACCTCAGGGCGATTGCTCCCGTCCCTCCGGATCAGTACGGCTGCGGTCGGTACTCCATCTATTTCATTGTTCCAAAGAAAGACGGGGGAGTCCGACCCATTCTAAATCTCAAAGGGGTCAATCGCTGCCTGCGAGTGTCGCATTTTCACATGGAAACTCTTCGTTCTGTCATAGTAGCGGTGCGACAAGGGGAGTACCTCACCTCTTTGGACTTGTCGGAGGCGTACCTGCATATTCCGGTGAGACCGGATCATCACCAGTTTCTCCGGTTTGCGGTGCCCTTCGGTCATTATCAGTTCCAAGCGTTACCTTTCGGGCTAGCAACTGCTCCAAGGGTCTTCACCAAGGTTATGGTGGTGGTGGCCGCGGCGTTATGCAAGGAGGGCATTCTCGTTCACCCTTATTTAGACGATTGGTTGATCCGTGCCAAGTCGCGGGCCGAGAGCAAGAGTGTCACGGCTCGAGTGGTAGAGTTCTTGCAAGGCCTCGGGTGGATTGTCAATATGACCAAGAGCCATTTGCAACCTTCCCAGATTCTGGAGTACCTGGGGGCGCGCTTCGATACGAGCGTTGGCAAGGTGTTTATCACGGAGCAGTGCGCACGCAGCTTGCGGCGTATGGTGGAGCGGTTTCTGCGGCTCCAGGCTCCCTCGGCATGGCGCTACCTGCAGTTGTTGGGCACCATGGCGGCGGCTATAGAGACGGTGCCATGGGCGAGAGCTCACATGAGGCCCTTGCAAAGGGCGTTGCTTTGCCGTTGGTCACATCAATTGCATCCCTTGTCCCGGAAATTGGAGTGCTCGGAGGAGACTCGTCAGGCCCTGCTCTGGTGGTTGATTCCCGGCTCTCTGGAGCGGGGGAAGGCCCTGGAGACACCCGCGTGGGTGGCAGTGATGACAGATGCCAGCTTGTTGGGCTGGGGGGCTCATTGTCAAGGCAGCTTCGCGCAGGGCACCTGGAGTTTGCAGGAGAAACAGTGGACGATAAATCACTTGGAACTACGAGCGGTCCTCCTAGCTCTGCGGGAGTTTCGGCAGATGCTCATGGGAAAGGCGGTGAGAGTGCTCTCAGACAACGTGACGGCGGTCGCCTTTGTCAACAGGCAGGGGGGCACCAGCAGGGTGGCCCTCGAAGCAGAGGCCGACATCCTGTGCGGATGGGCAGAAGCAAACCTCGTCGATCTGTCAGCGGCTCATGTAGCCGGGGTGAACAATGTGGAGACCGACTTTCTCAGCCGGGTTCGAGTCGATCCGGGGGAATGGTCTCTCCATCCCAAGGTGTTCGAGATGCTTGCCCACAGGTGTGGGATGCCGGTCATGGATCTCATGGTGACTCTTGCATCAGCAAAGTGCAGCCGCTTCTTCAGCAGGCACCGGGAACGGATGTCCGAAGGCTTGGACGCTCTCCTCCAACCTTGGCCGGAGGGGCAGCTGCTTTATGTCTTCCCTCCGTGGGTTCTGATAGGAAGGATCTTGCAAAGAGTGGAGCAGTTCAGAGGTCACGTCATTCTGATAGCGCCGGATTGGCCACGGCGACCCTGGTACGGAGACCTGGTGAGGTTGCTGGTAGCGAAACCCTGGCGGCTACCCTGTTGGGAGGACTTACTGTCTCAGGGTCCCCTGTTCATGCCTCCCGTGGATCGGTTCTCGCTTACGGCCTGGTTCTTGAGCAGGTGCGGCTGAGTTCACGGGGTTACTCGTCGGCGGTCATCTCTACCTTGTTAAAGTCCAGACGGCGTTCTACTTCTATGGCGTATGTACGGGTCTGGCGGATCTTTGAGGCGTGGTGTGCGGGTAGGAGCCTGGTGGCTCTCAAGGCTTCTCTCCCACGGATCCTGGAGTTCCTGCAGGATGGATTCGACAAGGGCCTGGCGGCGGCCTCGTTGCGTGTTCAGGTGGCTGCCCTGTCTTGTTACAGGGGCCGGATAGCTGGTCGGTCGCTTGGTGAGCAGCGTGATGTGAAGAGATTCCTCAGAGCGGTGTCGCTTGCTAGGCCTCCGTCTCGCTCAGTTGATCCCAAATGGCATCTTCCCTTTGTGTTAGAGGCGTTAGAACGGGAACCGTTTGAAGCCTTGACGCGTGCGTCGCTCAAGGACCTTACGTTGAAAGTGGTTTTCTTGGTAGCGGTCTCTTTGGCCAGACGTGTGTCGGAACTGCAAGCGCTCTCCTGCCGGGAGCCCTTCCTGTCGTTCTTGGCCTCTAAGGTCGTTTTGCGGCCGGTGCCTGCTTTTCTCCCTAAGGTCCTCTCGGCTTTTCATGTCAACCAGGAAATTTCCTTGCCGGTTTTTGCCGGGAGCGCGGATTCCCCTTTTTCGAGAAAGCTTCATCTTTTGGATGTCCGTCGGGCATTGAAGAAGTATCTCAAGCAGACGGCGAGTTTTCGGAAATCCGACAGACTTTTGTGCTCTTCGGGGGGAGTTGGAAGGGAGAAGCGGCATCCAAGGCTTCCATTGCATGCTGGATCAAAGAAGCCATTGCGTCGGCCTATGTGTTACGTTGCAGGGCTGTGCCGGAAGGGTTGAGGGCCCATTCCACGAGAGCACAGGCAACTTCCTGGGCGGAAGTGCGTTTGGTGTCGCCGGTGGAGATTTGTAGGGCGGCGACGTGGTCATCCTTGAACTCTTTCGTGAAGCACTATCGGCTGGATGTGCAAAGAGCGGAGGAGACTTCGTTTGGTTCCGCAGTCCTGCAAGCGGGTTTTCCGGGACCCTCCCATGCTTAACAAATTTGTTTCACTGCTCTGGTAAGGACCCAGAGGTCTCGGGACTAGACTGGGACACGATCAGGAAGATGAAATTAGACTTACCTGCTAATTGTTGTTCCTGGAGTGGAACCAGTCTAGTCCCGTGTCCCGCCCGGAGTCCCTTGGCAAACAGGTCTGGGGACTAGGTCCGCGTGGTACAGGTAAGAGATTTTTTCCTTTGGGGGTTTTCTCCAGAATTACCAAAAAAAATACCGGGGACTTTGGCAGGGAGGGATGCATAGCGCTACCGGCGAAGGTGCCCCTTGCAGCTGTCTGTTTGAGTTTTCTAGTCACAGCAAGTTTCCTTTGATACAGTTTCACTTGGGAAATATAGTATATATAGTACTTATACTGAATCTGTTATATTTGTCTGATTGGTTAGATACTTACTTGTTTCTCCGGTGAGTCTGCTTTGTCAGTAGGTTACTGGTGGATGGAGGAGGGCACCGGAGAGATATACTGATGATGTCACAAAAGAATGAGTTTCTCAGTCTCCAAGCTGCTGGATAAGATAGGGAACCCAGAGGTCTCAGGACTAGACTGGTTCCACTCCAGAAACAACAATTAGCAGGTAAGTCTAATTTCATCGTCTGCAGCTGCTCCCTCTAAGGCAGTAAAAATAGTGGGTCCAATAGACCTGCTTTTGCAATCTATGGATACAACTGTGAAAGTTAGTACACCGGTGGGGTCCACTGTGATGCGCTCTTCTGTGAGTGCTTGTCCATCTCCAGGAACAAGCAGGAATGAGTCTTCACATATGGGAGACGTCGCCGACGGAGCCCGCACGGGAATGCTTCCCAGCATCCAATCAGAAAGCCTTTGGGAGCATCCCCCGCGCCTGCGCGGTGGCTTCCCGCCCTTCCTACTGCCTCTCCCCAGTTTTTCGTTTTCCGCGGAGCAGGCAGGACGTCCCTCCTGCCACCGCAGAACTTTTCACCTCTTTTCTTTTCTTGTTTCTGTAGTTGCGGCTTTTCCCGCCGAGAGCGGCACCTCTGTGCCCCTTTTGTTTTTATTTTCTCACTTATTTTTCGTCGCCTAGCGGGACCTTTTTTCCCTCTGGGCGCCGAGGCCTACCGGGCTTACAGCATGGAGCCCCAGAAGTGCCTTCACTGCGGGGACTTAGTTTTCCACATGGACTCCAATGCCTGGTGCCTCTCTTGTTTGGGGCCTGACCCTTTCCCCCCCGGGTCCTCCGGGCTACAGTGTCGGGAGAAGACATTCCCTTTTTCGGGTATCCCTCGATGACGTTTTCACGCCCAAGGCGCGGTCATCGGGTTTTTCTTCTCTCCAGGATCAGGTAACCACGCAACAGTCTGTTAAGACTAGCCAAGTCTTGAGGGGCGAGTCTCATGCGCGGCATGGCGACGGCTCCGGCCAACCCCTCAAGTCCCCCTTGGCTACTATACCCCGGCGGGAGTCCTCGGGCTCCAAAGCCTTTACGGGGTTTCGGGATGTTCCTGGGGTTCGCTCCTCACAGAACATTCCCGAGCTGTGCTCGAGGGAGGTACCCGCTTCGAGCGGTGCCAATTCCCTGGCATCGGCGCCGGCGTCGAGTGTTCCACTCTTCGCCAGGGATCGTCAGCTGGTGTCCTCGGCGCCTCCGGGGCCGATCGACTCGACCGAGTCTGACCTCCCTATATCCAAGCCGTGCTCGAGGGAGGTACCCACTTCGAGCGGTGCAGAACCCCCGGCATTGGTGTTGGTGTCGAGCGTTCCGCTCCTCACCGACGATCGTCCGGGGCCGATCAAATCGGTTCAGTCTGGCATTCCTTCATCCCTGCCATGCGCGGGGGTGGTATCCGTTACGGGCGGTGCCGACCCCTCGACGTTGGCGTCGGTGTCGAGCGTTCTGCTCCTCACCAGGGGCTGTCAGCCGCGGTCCTCGGCGCCTCCGGGGCCGACCGACTCCTGCCGGTATGGCGTTCCTACGGGGGTGGTATCCGCTTCCGGCGGTGCCGACCCGTCGGTGTCGAGTGACCCGCTCCCCACCGGGGATCACCTGCCGCTGCCCTCGGCAGCTCTAGGGCCGACCGACTCGACACAGTCTGGCGGCCCTACGTTCAGGCCATGCGCGGAGGTGGTACCCGCTTCGGGCGCGTCGGCGTCGATGGTTCCACTCTTCGCTGGGGATGGTCATCTGGCCTCGCTCCCTTCGGGGCAGGTCACTTCGACCCGCGCTGGGTTGCCAGTATCCCAGCCCTGCGCGAGGGTGGCACCGGGTTTGCGTGGCACCGCTATGCCGGAGACGGCAGGGGCATCGAGCGCCAGGGACCGCCGTCAGCCTTCCCCGGGAGCCTCGGGGTATGTCGATCAGCCCCAGACGGGCGACCCCCCGGCATCGTCGCAGCCGTCGAGGGCCCCGCCCTTTCCGAGAAAGGGGGCCCCGGGGTCTTCGATCGTTTCGATCCAGCCTGGATCCGCGCCGTCCCGCAACGGTACCCCGGCGTCGGCGCAGGAGTTTTGCACTTCCCTCCCCGCAGGGGCTCGTCGTCGGACGACCTGGGTACCCTCGGACGGGTCGTATGCCCCGGAAGGATTTCCCTCCGAGTCAGGCAGGCTCGAGAGGGGGCCCGGCATCTGGCAGTGCCCGCCGCCCGGCATCGGATGGCCCCCTCTCCACCGAGCTTCATCCTCGGGGGCACTTGATGCTCGTGACGCCGATCGACGCGGTTCCGATCCGCTCCCCGGGATCAGCACCGCCGGCGCGGCCGCCCCCGCTGGGGCCCTCTAGAAGGGAGTCGATCTCATCGCTCGGTTTGATGCCCAGCCTGGAATCGGTATCCAGCCTCGAAGACTTGGCCACGACACGTCTCGGGATCGGCCCCTGTCCCCTCCCGCGATGCAGAGCGGAGATCGTTGGCCACTGCCCTCCGGCTGCCACAGAACCGCTTCAGTTGCCGGGGGCAGCGCCGCCCCCGGGTTCGGGGCCGAGGCCGATTCTGGCGGCTCCGTCTGTGCCATCGACCCCTTCGATGCCTCGCTTGGAATCAATTCCAGGAGCCAACGACGCCTTGTTGACCACCCCGGTCCGGGGCTGTTGGTCCCCTCCTCTGCCCAGCGGGCATCAGCCCGAGAGGCTTCTCGGTGCCCTGGCGGCCTCTCCCGCCACCGCCTCCCACGGCATAGCCCCTCCTGGAGAGCCGTCTTTTCAGAATTTCCTCCTTGACATGGCGGACTTGCTGGCCATCCCTATCCCGGACCTAACTCCAGGCCCTGCGGAACGGGCCACCGTGATGCTTCCTTTGCATCCCTCCCTGCAGGATCTCCTGCTGGGGGCTTGGCGGTCGCCTTTGAGGGTTCCGGCACCATCAACTGCGATGCATGCTCTGTATCGGGTGCCTCCCTCCCCGGGTTTTCGGCAGCACCAGCTTCCACATCGTTCCATTGTGGTGGAATCGGCGCTGAGGAAGGCTGGAAGCATGGAAAAGCATTCTTCTCGCCCTCCAGGCCGCGCCTCGAAGACGCTAGATACCCTAGGACGTCAAACCTTCCAAACGTCTATGCTGGCGTCCAGGATTATTTCATATATTTTTTATATGAGTCTGTCGCTCCGGGAGGTCACTGAGAGATTAGCTCTGTTGTCTCCCTTCTTGTCTGCAACCAAGGCCTTTGAATATTCCTTGCTTCTTTATCACTGAAGGAATATCTCTGGGTTCCTTTCTCGTGCTTCTCTAGACTCCTTCCTGTCAGTCAGCAGATGCTCTGCTGTTGCCATTAGAGCACACCGTACAGCATGGTTGCAGGCGTCCGAGTTGTGTAGACGGGTACAGCATAACCTGGGTAATTCTCCCTGTGACGGAGATCACCTCTTCAATAGCGAAGCCTTATGTCAGGTCGCGCAGTGCTTCGCTAACCCTCCCAGCGTTAGAAGCCATCCTAGGGCCCGGCTTCCCCCCGGCGGTGGTGCGCGCCTCACCAGGCCCTCCTTCCCTAGGAAGAGGAAATGTCACCCCTCCGCCCACCTGCCAGGTGCGCCCAAGCAAGGGACCCCTCGCCCTGGGTTGAAGTCCCCGGGCCCGCGCCAGAACTCTCATACCAAGCAGTTTTAGGCTCTGGTGGGCGGCTGCCTGCAATTTACCTTCTTACCAGAAGTTTACAATTGAGCTCTGCTCTGGGGCTCGTTCAGTAGGGCAAATGGTTCGGGGGCTTATCCAGGGGTTCAGGTATTCTCCTTCCGTTGGTAGAGGGAGACCACCTCTACTCCATGATAGCTCTGGCCCACGGTCAACTGGCTTACCCTTAGGTACGTCCCCGAACCCTTCTCGGCCAGTATTCCCCTGCTGATTGCTTCCGTACCGGAATTTTCCTTCCAGCCGCTATAGTTCCCCAGTGCTTACCAGGGACTATGCCCTCATGTCCCCCGATTAGTGCGGGGGGCGAGTTTCTGCGTGCAGGTCCTGGGGACACCTATAGGGCCTCAAGCCCCCTGGTGTGTTCTTCCGGACTGATGCTATCCTCTGTCCTTCACGCTACCGTGCTGTTCGTACGCCGATCTGCCCTTGTTCCACCGGAATAGATCTCTCTCCCGGACGGATCTTGACGCCACCTCCCCAGGTGGACGTTCTGTGGATCACTGGCAGGTCCGCCTTACCAGTGTTATGCTCATGGAGGTAGGTTCCTCAACGTACCTGCGTTAGTGCCGGGGTGGGCATTCTCCATGCCCAACGGCCTAGATATGCCAGATATCACCTGCTCGATAGGCGCATTTTGGGGGTTGCCCACAGTGCCTGTGTTCTGCCGCCTATTTTTTTCCCAATGGCCGGTACTCAAGCCCCCCCCCCCCCCTCCGGGGTCCGGCCAGTCCGCCTGCCTATTCCTTAGATCGGCCTTCGGACTGGTTGTATTCTACTGCTGTGAAGTCAATAGCTTCTATTTTCAGTTATGCCCTCCTCCCGGAGGTTCAGACCCTTGTCTCCCTATCTCTTCGCTAGGGGCAGGCTGTGTGTACTCCTTCTGCTCCGGGGTACACCCCTACTCTTCTCCGGAATAGGCTATCCAGATCGGCCAGTCTTCTACTGTTAGTCCTCTGAGTTATGGACTCTGCTCCTAAGGGAGTGCTCAGCTTTGCATAAAGCTTCCTTGAAGACCTACCGTCCTTCTCCTGACCCAGCTGACTCCTGGATCTTTTGGCCTTCCGGATCTGGAACTTCCTCCTCGCTGCGGTGAAGTTCCCTTGAAGACCTCGCTACTGCGTCTACAGTACCTCCATCACAGTCCTACTTCCTACAACTCAGTAGGTAAGCTCTACATGGTACTAAGTCATTAATTCATTAAAAACTTAATGATGCTTCCATGCATTCTAATGACTACTCTCCCTGTAGTCTTTGGGTTTTGCTGTTCCTCTCTTCTCAACTCCTACCCTCCATCCCTCGGGGGATGCCGGGGATTCAGGTTGGGCAAATGGCATCCCGTCCTTGGCCGGGCTTACGGGATCTCCCCTGGGCATCCTCAGCTAGGGAGTCCCCATATGTGAAGACTCATTCCTGCTTGTTCCTGGAGATAGCACAGTTTACTTACCTGTAACAGGTGATCTCCGGAACAGCAGGAATTAGTCTTCACAACCCGCCCACCTCCCCTAGGAGTTGTATCTCTTTCTCTCTATTCCTTCCTCTCCTCTCCTTCTGGCTCAGCTATGAAACTCAACTGGGGAGAGGCAGTAGGAAGGGCGGGAAGCCACCGCGCAGGCACGGGGGATGCTCCCAAAGGCTTTCTGATTGGATGCTGGGGAGCATTCCCGTGCGGGCTCCGTCGGCGACGTCTCCCATATGTGAAGACTAATTCCTGCTGTTCCGGAGATCACCTGATACAGGTAAGTAACTGTGCTTTCTCTATCTTCTGAAAAACAGGGCTCTTTTTCTAGTTGTTTCTGGTGTGGATCCTACCTCTGAGGAAGAGGTGGGAGTTTCCAGGGGTCATAATACCATGCTAGATTCTCCTTTAATTGTACAGTAGATGCAACAAATGTTGAAGTTTGTTCTTTGCCTCAATCTTTTGAGTTTGTCTGCTCAGGATTTAACTTCTCCTTCAGATATTTCCCTTAAGGATATATAGTAAATAGTGTCTCGTAAAGATTGTTCTTTCAAAGTGTCATTAGCTAAAGTGTCTAATTTTTCTAAAGAGGTGGTTGCCACCCTTGCACAACATGAGTCCAAAGTATTGGCGATTGAGAATACCTGCAGTAAGTTAGAATTTCAGGTCTCTGTAGTTCAAGGAGCTCTCGCCTCTATTACTCAAGGTCTTACAGCTTTACGCCAGCAAAATGAATACTTGGATAATAAGAATTGTGCATGAAATTTGCACCTTTTAAATTTTCCTTGTAAACATTTTCTGTCTCCAATAATTTTATTCCAAAAATATTTGCGGGATATTCTGCTTCTGCCCAATCCTGAGGAGATTCGTTTGTCAAAAATTTGTTAGCTTTCAGTTGGGTTTTCTCGATCGCCTTAGGTTTCTGCAGAGGCGGAATAGGCTTTAGATTCATGGGATGAGGGTGAAAGGGGATAGATTCAGGAGTGATATGCGGAAATATTTCTTTATGGAAAGAGTGGTGGATCTGTGGAATAGTCTCCCAGTGGAAGTGGTAGAGATGAGGGCAGTATCTGAATTCAAAAAAGCATGGGACAAACACAGAGGATCTCTAAAGGAAAAAAGGGGACTGTTGTCGTTGTTGATATGGAAGGACAGACTAGATAGGCCATGTGGTCTTTTTCTGTTATTTTTCTGTGTTTCTATGAATGTTCCTAATTTGGATATATCTGCATATTTAGAGTCATCTGTTGAGGAGGTTCCAACACGGGCGACACTTTTGTTTCTGATGCAGATAATATGCAGATTCTTCGTTTGTATTTTCCTAAAAAGCAAGTGCCCTTTTTTGGTAAGTCCATACCAATATTTCGATACCGGTGGCTTCCTCATTGTGTTTGTCATGTGGAAGAAGCCACGGGTTAGTAGAGTACGGGTTTTGCAGGATCTACCTTTGGCACTTGTGATCCCTGGAACATGTTTTTTGCCAGCCCAGCATGTAGGAACAGGCAGGGGAAGCTGATCTGTCCATTAAAGGGCCTGTGCAATTCCCATAACTTTGGTGGGAACCACGGCCATTTCATCTGAGCAGTAATGGGTCAGGCAAGGAAAACAAAAAAGAAGGCTAAATTGGCACTGCAGCAGATGTCGGCACCATGGACAGAGCCTGGCACTTCTAATGAGCAGGCAGAATCAATCCTATCACCGCATTTCATTCTCGCTTTACATAGAACTTACCTCCTGATGATAAAGCAGTTCTCCAGGAACAGGCAGAAAGTCAGTCCTCACATATGGGTTACGCCGATGGAGTCCATGCGGAGCAAATCCCCAGCTTTCAAAGAAAGCCTTTGGGAATTGCTACCATGCATGCGCGGTCCCCTTCCTGTCCAAGGGTGCCATCTTGCTCAGTCTCCTTTTTTCCACAGAGCCCATCAAACGACGTGTCCCGGGAAAAGTTGATTTTTTTTTTTTTGTGTCTCTTGACTTTCACCAGTTTGACACCGGTACCTTTCCCATCTCCAGCCTTGGTATCGGGTCGGTTCCTCTAGTTTTGATTTTCCTTTCTTGGGGTGTTTTCACACCCATTTTTCCCTCGCTGGCATCCCGAAGGGTCTTCAACTTTGCTGGGGTCCTTTTCCCCCCCATGGCTACCAGCAGGTTCAGAAAGTGTGATCGGTGCGGGAAAGTTATGTCCCTCACTGATACGCATGACTGCTGCCTCTGGTGCCTCTGCCCGGACCACGACCCTGTGGTCTGTGTACAAAGATGTACTCGGAGGCCTTGCGGAGCTGCCAGCAGCAGCATGATAAGACATCCTGACTCCCCCATGCCTCAGAGAGCCAGGACCTCGTCTGAGGCCTCCACGACTCGGGAGGATCACTCCGAACCCGAGTGTCGTCGGGGTTCCTCGGAGAGGGGGTCTCCCTCGAGGGAACAGAAGAAGGCGGCATCTCTGGATGGTTCCGAGCGGCCTGGCTCCTCTCGGGGGCAGTTGCGAAGCCTCGAGTGCCTGCCCGGGGCATCTGTGAAGGAGCACCCAGCCAAGGTTCCTCACAGGGGACATGGATGCGGATCGGCCTAGTCAAGTACATACCATCCTAGTCGAGGACTACCCTCAGGGGGAACTGGCTTCGGGCCTGAGCATGTCGGCACCCGAGCTGTTGGCTGCGGAGTCTCTGGGACTGGTGTCCAGGATGGCGGCCTTGGAGTGCAGTTTTACTGCCTTCATGGAACAGCAGCAGGTGCTGATATCTGGCACGTCTGGTTCCTCCGCCCCGACCACCAGGATCTCAACGTCAAAGTCAACCCCGGAGGCCGAGCTGAGCCGATCCTCGGCCTTCCGAGCTCGAGTTTATCTTTGGCCGAGGTTGCACTCGGCCTCCCGCTCGTCGGGACCGAGGTAGTCACAGCCAAGCCTGCAGGCGTCAGGACCCTCGATGCCCGAGGAGCTCCGCTTGGGAGACCAAGGACGAGGAGTCCCTGGACACTCGGCATCATCGAGATGTTCTGATTCCCCGGTATCTGAACCTCGGAGAAGGTCCCCACTGCAGGATATGGATTTTTTTGACTTTGTGCAGGATATGTCCAAGGCTTTGGCTTTCTCGACGGAGTCCGAGAAGGATTCTCGAGCCGACGAGCTCGAGATCCTCCAGTACGAGGCTCCCCCTTGAGAAGCCCTCACAGTGCCCATTCCTCCCATCCTGGAATGACTTATGCTCCGCATGTGTGAGACACTGGCGATGACGCCAGTAATCAGCAAGCGGCTCTACTCAATGTATCGAGTCAGCTGGAGCCCTGGGTTCCAGAAATCACAACTGCCGCACAATTCCATGGTTGTGGAGTCGGCCATGCGTCGACTCAAGATTCAGAAGAGACACTCCTCGGTGCTCCCTGGTAGGGAGGCCCCACACCTTGGATGCCCTTGGCAGGAAGTGTTTCCAGGGCGCAATGCTGAACTGTCGGATCCAGGCATCCCAGCTGTGCCATGGGCATGTACCTGAGAGACCTGGTGAGGGAAATTGCCGTGTTCTCAGCTGGTCTCTCTGAGGAGCCTTTGCAGCGCTTCAAGGGCCTGTCCAAAGCTGTCCGTGAATGCTCCTAGTTCATGTCTCGGGCAGCCTATGACGGATTCGAGTCGGTGCACGCCACCAATCTTGGCTGCAGTCTTCCGACCTCGAGCAATGGGTTCAGGATATGTTGGTCGATGTCCCAGGCCAAGGGGAGAACTTCTTTGGAAAGCCCATGACCGACAAGGCCGCAGAGATGGAGACTGAGTTCATGAGGAGGACACGGCTCTCTAAGAAGACCTCTGCCCCTTCTCGTAAGAAGGGCTTGGGTAAAAAGCCCTTTTACCCGAGGAAGGCCACTGCTTACTGAAATTACCTCCCTTACCAGGCCTCCCCAGCTCCCCAACAGAGGCAGCAGGCCAAGGGACAGGGGCATGGCCCGTGTAAGTAGAAGGCCCCCAAACCCCAGGCACAGCCTGGTGGTGGTTTTTGACTCCTGCAGCATGGCCCCTCTCCCAGCCAGAGCTGAGCAGCTCACAGGAGGTCGGCTCGCCTTATATGCCTACAGGTGGGGAACCATCACCACTGATTCATGGGTATTACAAGTGGTCAGGGAGGGATACCTCCATCTAGCCCAAGTGCCTCTACACTACTTCCCAGGAGGTCTCCCCTTCAACAGGACCACCTTCTGAAGGAGTTGGCAGTCTTCTCGAGGATCAGGCAGTGGAACTGGTGCCTCACCACCTCAAGGGCAAGGGATTCTACTCCAGGTACTTCCTCATGCCAAAGAGGACAGGGAGCCTAAGGCCCATCCTCGACCTGCGGAACCTCAACATATTCCTTGTGAGGGGGAAGTTCAAGTTGCTTTCCCTTGGAATATTGCTGCCTTACCTCCGCCAGGGATACTGGCTGTGCTCTTTGGACTTAAAGGATGCTTACACACATATCCTTATCCACCCATGTCACCGGCAATATCTATGCTTTGTGGTAGGGGGCAATCATTACCAACACAGAGTGCTCCCCTTTGGCCTTGCCTCGACCCCCAGGGTGTTCACAAAGTGCCTGGTGGTGGTCGCCGCCTTCCTCAGGCTTCAGGGGATCTTTGTCTTCCCTTATCTTGACTGGTTCATCAGGGGCATTTCAGCCCCAGAGGTGCAGCAGGCCACAACTTGCACCATCCAGATCCTGCGGCACTTGGGGTTTATCAATTACCCCAAGTCCAACCTTTGCCTGGCACAAGAACTAGAATTCATTGGGGCAAGGATCAACATCCTTCAGTCGAAGGCCTTCTTGCCTGCAGATAGGGCAAGCAGACTCATGGCCCTAGCCGAGGACATACAGCACCGTCCCTCAAGTGCCAGCAGGGCATCTGCTGCGCCTCCTCGGGCACATGGCCTCCACGGTCCATGTCACTCCAGATGCCCGCCTCCACATGTGAACTGCGCAGTGGTGCTTCAGGGACTAGTGGTCCCAAGCCACGGGACATCTCCAGGTCAGGGCCAGAGTGACCGGGTGCCTGGTATAGTCCCTGACCTGGTGGTTCTCGCCCCATCACCTGGAGGCGAGGATGCCATTCTAGGCCCCTCACCACAGGTGCCTTCCTGCTGGGCTGGGGAGCCCATTGCCAGGGGTACCGCACACGGGGGTTTGGTCCCTGGATGAGAGTGCCCAACAGATCAACCTGTTGGGAGTTATGTGCAATTCGTCTCAAAGCTTTCAGGCAGTGCCTTGGCCACAGGACTGTTCTAGTGCAAATGGACAACCAAGTTGCCATGTTCTATGTGAACAAACAGTGGGGCACGAGGTCCTGTACCCTTTGTCAGGAAGCTCTGATTTGTGCTCTTATGCAGTCAGGCAGGGAATTCTCAGGGCGGTATACCTGCCGGGCCAGGACAACTGGCTGGCTGACAGACTTAGCAAAATGCTCCAGCCGCATGAATGGCAGCTGGACCACCGGGTCGTAGCTAGCAGGCTTTTCCAGACTTGTGGGGAACCAATGATCGACCTGTTTTCAAGCCCGGACAATCACCAGTTACCCCGTTTCTGCTCAAGGCAGCCACACCCAGCCAGGGTGGCAGCCAATGCTTTTCTACTCTCATGGTCAGTGGGTCTTCTGTATGCTTTCCCCCGATGCCTCGGATTGCCAAGACTCTGTTCAAAATCCTTCACAACGGAGCCTCAGTCATCCTGATAACTCCACGGTGGCCCAGGCAACCGTGGTTCCCACTTCTCCTGCAGCTAGCGGTGGAGACCCCCATTCCTTTGGGATCGTCTCCGCTGCTCCTTTCCCAGGAGAGGGGGTTCTCTTTTTTGCATCCCAATGTCAGCTCCCTTTCGCTGATGGCATGGCTGCTGAGAGGGTGACTCTTGCCCCTCTCCTCCTTCCGAAGGACGTAGAGGAGGTCTTGTTGGTTTCGCGCAGACCGTCTACCAGACAGGCGTACGCCTTTAAGTGGCGCAGATTTGCACTTTGGTGCACTGGGCAGGGGGTAGACCCCTTCTCTTGCCCGGTGGTTGTGTTATTGCAATACCTTCTCCACCTCTTCGAGATGGGGCTTAAATCCAACTCCACCAGAGTGCATCTTGGTGCCCTAGCAGCAAACCACTATCCCGTGGACGGGAAGCCCCTCTCAGTTCACCCAGTGGTGTCCCGGTTTCTAAAGGGCCTACTCCTGTCAAAGCCCTCGGTCCACCCCCCCCCCCCCCCGGCGACTGAATGGGATCTCAATGTAGTGTTGGGGCAGCTCACCCAGCCGCCCTTCGAGCCGTTGGCCACATGCCACCTCTGTTATCTCTCCTGGAAAGTGTTTTTCTTGGATGCGCTCACTTCTGCCCGGAGGGTGAGTGAGCTCCAGGCCCTCGTGGCGGAGAGGCCTTCTACCAAGTTCTACAAGAATAGGGTGGTGCTTCGCACGCACCTCAAGTTCCTTCCAAAGGTGGTCTCCTCGTTCCACCTCAATCAGGAGGTGGTTCTTCCTACCTTCTTCCCCAGGCTGCATGCCAGTCAGGCAGAGGCGGTCCTCCATACCCTGGACTGTAAGAGGGCTCTGTCCTTCTACATACAGCGTACTCAAGGTCACCGAAAAGCCTCTCAGCTTTTCGTTTCCTATGACCTCAGTAAGCTGGGGGAGGTGGAGGCCAAGCATACGCTGTCCACATGGGTAGCAGACACTATTGCCTGGACTTACGAGGAAGCGAGGCTTCCGTTGGAAGGCTGTGTTACAGCTCATAGAATCAGGGCCATGGTGGCATCAGTGGCTCACCAGCGCTCTGGCAGACATCTGCCGGTCCGCCACCTGGTCTTCGGTTCATACCTGCGCAGCTCATTACTGCCTGGATAGGGAGTCCCGACGAGACAGTGCCTTTGGCCAGGCTGTACTCCGTAACCTTTTCGGGGTCTAGGCAACTCCTACCCTCCGACCCTTCCATGTTCAGGCTTACCGGAGTGCTACTTCCCTGGTTAGGATTTTCATTGCGGCTGCTTGCGGCTCTCGATGAGGGAGCTCTTTTGGCTATAGGTTCATGGTAGCCTGTAGCTGGGGAGTCCCATATGTGAGGACTGACCTTCCTACTTGTTCCCAGAGAAAGTGTAGTTACCTGTAATAAGTGTTCTCCGGTGAGAGCAGGAATCGGTCCTCACAACCCTCCCTCCTCCCCTTGGAGTTGCAGTCCAATTATTTTCATTTGTTTTGCTATCTTTTTAGCTATGTCATTTGACTGACCAAAATGGCACCCTTGGGCGGGAAGGGGACCACGCATGCGTGGTAGCAATTCCCAAAGGCTTTCTTTGAAAGCTGGGGATTTGCTCCGTCAGCGTTGACATCACCCATATGTGAGGACTGATTCCTCCTGTCCCCGGAGAACACCTTTTACAGGTGAGTAACTACGCTTTTTCTACGTCTGCCCAGGCCTCTTTCCCTTCTCTGGTATCAGCAGAAGCCCTGCAGGAAGGAGCCCTGGTCTCAGGGGAGCCTACTAGTAAAAGATCAAAGGAAGAGGAGAGCTTGGGGGGGGATCAGAATTCCCCCAATTCACAAGCCTCAGAGGAGTTGGGAGAAGGGTCCTCGGACCTGTGGAAGGAGCCGGCAGAGCCAGACATGGAGGAAGAGGAGATTTCTCCAGGAGATGACCTGAATATGTTCAGGCAGGTTCTGCAGGGAGGAGTTAGTGGCGCTGATTAGTCATTCTTTGGCATCTTTGAATATAGTGCCACCTCCTGCAGTGCCAAATGATCCCTTGCTGCGGGGTATCAAGGGCTCGCTCTGCTTCCAGGTGCACAGGGTAATCAATAAAATGATAGAGATGGAATGGGAAGTTCCTGAGGCAAGTTTGAAGGGCAACAGAGCGAATGGGTCGCTTATACCCGATTCCACAGGAGAAGGACCTCCTTAAGATGCCCAAGGTGGATGCACTGGTAGTGGCGATGACCAAAGAGACCACCATCCCCATCGAAGAGGGAGCAGCACTTAAGGACTTGCAGGACTGGTGGTTGGAGTCTTATTGAAGAGTTCTCTATCCGCAGGGGCCTATGTGACTAGAGTGTCCATCCACTGGCTTCAGGCCTTGGAATCGGGGAAGATGGAGCAACCTGTGGCAGCGAAAGGAGCCAAATTGGAGCTGGCTTCAGCTTACTTGGCAGATGCCTTTTATGATCTAGTTCGTGCCTCCTCTAAAACTATGCCCTCTGTCATTGTGGCCAGGCATTTTCTGTGGCTCCACAATTGGTCAGCAGATGTGTCTTCAAAGACCAGGCTCGGTAAGCTCCCGTTCAAAGGTAAGCTGTTATTCTCCAGATGATGGGTGATGTCGACACCAATGGAGCCTTGCGCAGAAGCTTCTCTCTAGCTTTCAAAGAAAGCCTTTGGGAGATGCACCACGGATGCATGGTCCCCTTCCCGCCCAAGGGTGCCATTTTGCCTCAATCTCCTTTTTTTCTACAGAGCCTACTGGACGTGAGTCTGCTTTCCCTGGAAAAAGAGTTTTCTCTTTGAAGTGTTTCTTTCCCGGTTGAGTACTGGTTCCCCTTACTGCCCCAAAGCTCGCTTCCTTGGCATCGCATCTTGGGTTCATATTTTCTTTTTCTTTTTTTTGTTTGACTGGAGTGGTTTTGTGCTCTTTTCACTTGCAGAGCCCCAGATCTTCGACCTCACTAGGACCCTTTTTTCCCCCATGGCCTCTGCCAGTGGCTTCAAAAAGTGTGATCGGTGCTCGCGGACCATGTCCCTCACCAACACACATGACTGCTGCCTCCATTGCCTCGGAGCAGACCACGACCCCTGAAATTGCGGCCTCTGTAAAAAGATGTTCTCCAAAGCCATTAAGAGTTGTTAGCAGCAACATGAGATCATCTTCCAAAGGTCAGACTACCCGTGTCTCCAGCGACACAGCATCCCAGGACACCATCCGGGACCCCAGAGCCTTGAAGTGAATCCTGCCATCTCAGACCGAGGCCATGGGTCTCCAAGCAGAGCACCCTAGAGGTGGAACACAAGCAGAAGAAATCCTCGAGGGTGGCATCAGTGGATGAGTCAGGGAAGGCAGGTAAATCATGCGCTCGGTCTCGCAGTCCACGTCACGAGTCTGTGGGATCTGAGCAGGAGCTGTCAATCAAGGTTACCTGAAAAGATTCATCAAATATTACAGCATCCGGTGACCGGCCTTGGACCCCCAAGGCCATCCTGATCAAAGACTCCCCCTTGTCAGAGCTCGTGTCAGGCCCGAGATCCTCTGTGCCCGTGCTGAAGGCTGCAGAGTTATCTAGACTAAAAACCAGAATGGTGGCCTAGGAGCGCAGCTTGTCTGCCTTAATGGCCCAGCAGTGAGCCTTGATACATGATTCCACCGGGTCTTCTGCCTAGACCACTGGGGCCTCAACCTTGAAGATTCCCTGAATGACGAACCAGTCCTTGAGCACCATTGGCCTTAAGTTGATCCACGACATCGGTTCTGATCCTCGGGACAGGTGTCTTCCCTAATGAGTGGCTGCGGTTCCACCCGCAGAGCCTCCGAGGGGCACAGACTGTCGAGTTCTGGGCCTGACTTTGCAACCTGGCCCAGCCTCGACTCCTCCATTGACTATTAGTCAGATTGGGAGACCGAGGACGAGGAATCCCCGGACACCCATCGCCACCGCTACATGATCTGACCCATTTTCCTCGGAGACCCGGTGCCGGTCCCCACCCAAGGATATGGCCTTCGTGCAGGACATGTCAAAGGTATTGTCATTTGTCACAGTGTCGGAGGAAGAACCTTGCACAGAGGAGATCTAGATCCTCCAATACGAGGCTCCTCCAAAGGAGGCACACAGTGCCCATTCCCCCAGTCCTGGCATGGCTGCTCCTTCACATGTTGGAAACACTGGCATCGGTGCCCATCGTGAGCCGATGGCTGGACTCGATGTATCCGGTCTACTGCAGCCCGGGCTTCCAGAAAGCACAACTGCCACACATTGCCATGGTGGTGGAGCCGGCCATGTGTCAGCTTAAGAGCCAGAAGAGACACTCCTTGGTGCCTCTGGGCAGAGAGGTTCGCACCTTGGATGTCCTGGCCAGAAAATGTTACCAGGGCTCGATGCTCATTGGCTGGATCCAGGCATATCAGCTGTATATGGACGTGTACTTGAGGGGACCCAGTGAAGGAACTTGCTGAGTTCTCATCCGTTCTCTCCGAGAAACCCCTCCAGCGGTTCCAGAGCCTGTCTTCTGCTATCTGAGAGTGCTCCAAATTCATGACTTGAGCAGCCTATGACTGCTTTGAGTTGGTGGCTAGAGTAGCCACGGTGGGCATCGGTGCCCGACACCAGGCTTGGCTACAGTCTTCTGACCTGGAGCAGTGAATTCAGAACAAATTGGTTGATGTCCTCTGCCAAGGAGAGAACCTCTTTGGCAAACTCATAACTGATAAGGCTGCAGAGTTGGAGTCAGAGTTCCTGACAAGCACTAGGCTCTCCAAGGAGACCGTTACTCTTCCCCAACGGAAGACCCCGAGTAAAAAGCCCTTGTGCTCAAGGAAGAGAAGGGCTTATGGAAACTACCCTCAGTATCAGGCCTCCCCAACTTCCCAGCAGGGTCAGCAGGCCAAGGGACAAGGGCATGGCTCATAAGTCGAAGACACAAGCACCGTCTCTGGCACAGCCTGGCGGGAGCTTTTGACTCCTTGGACATAGCCTCCCCACCCCAGCAGCCTACAGGGGACATCTGATCCTGTTTGACCAATCATCACCACCGACACATGGGCACTCCAGGTGGTTAAGGAGGGCTGTCGCCTCCACTTAGAGCAAACTTCCCCTCCATTCTTCCCGGGAGAGCCCACCAGGACTCCCCTCCATCAGACCTTGCTACTACAGGAGCTCGCAGGCCTCCTCGAGGACAGGGCTGTGGAATGCATAACCACACATCTCTGGGGCAGAGGGTTCTACTCCCGGTACTTCCTCATACCAAAAAGCAAGGGGCCTAAGGACCATCCTAGACCTGCAGGACCTGATGAGGGAGAAGTTCAAGATGCTTTCCCTTGGGCCGCTGCTGCCATTCCTCCAGCAGGGGAGACTGGCTATGCTCCTTGGACTTAAAGAATGTGTATACACACATCCTCATCCATCCCAGCCACAGGCAATGCTCAGATTTGTGTAGGGGGGTGGCCACTACCAATACAGGGTCTTACCCTTTGGCCTGACCTCTGCCGCAAGGGTCTTCACCAAATTCCTAATGGTGGCTGTGGCCCACTTACGCCTCCAAGGGGCCTTCATCTTCCCCTACCTGGATGACAGGCTCATCAGAGGGGGCTCGGCCGCAGAGGTGCAGCAGGCCACTGCCCGCACCATCAGTATCCTACAACATTTGGGGTTCGTCATAAACCATCCCAAGTCTCACCTCCTCCCGACGCAGTGTCCGGAGTTCATAGGAGCCTGGCTAAATACCCTTCAGGCCAGAGCATTCCTACCCTATGCTAAGGCCGACTGCCTCAGGGCACTGGCCACAGATATACAGCACAGACGCAGTGTGTCTGCTTGCCTCCTGCCACACCACCTGGGCCATATGGAATCCACAGTCCATGTCACTCAGACATCCGCCTCCACATTAGCGTGGCCCAACAGTGCCTCCCCACTCCCAGTGGACCCAGGCCACCGGATGGCTGCGGGACAGGATGATGGTGACCTGCCAACTTGCAGAATCCCTTGGCTAGTGCCAGGTTCCGCAGTGCCTCCAGCCAGGGATGCTCTTCCAGGCCCCCGATCCCCAGAGGGTCCTCACCCTGGACGCCTCCCTGCTGGGTTGTGGGGCTCATTGCGAAGATCTCTGCACCCAGGGCAACTGGTGGCAGTCAGCCAACTGAAGATCAACATGCTGGAGCTTCAGGCCATTCCTGGTTCTTCGAGCTTTCCGCCACCACTTGCAGCATCAGTCTGTGCTGGTCCAAATGGATAATCAGGTGGCAATGTCCTATGTGAACAAGCAGGGAGGCACAGGCTCCTACTCCCTCTGCAGGAGGCAGTGGCTCTCTGCTTCTTTGTGCTCCGCAATGGGATGCCCCTGCAGGTGGTGTACCTACTGGGCAAGTGCAACGTTCTAGCAGACAAGCTAAGCAGGGTCCTCCAGCTGCACGAGTGGCAGCTGGACCCCAGGGTGGCCTCCCGGCTCTTTTGACTCTGGGGAGTTTTGCTAATGGACCTCTTCACAAGTCCAACCAACATTCAGCTGCCCTGCTTCTGCTTCTGCTCCTGCCAACTGCACCCCTCATGGGTGGCAGCAGATGTGTTTCTCATCCCGTTGACAGAGGGACTTCTTTATGCCTTCCCGCCCACGCTACTAATTGCCAAGACCTTTTTCAAGGCTGAGCATGACAGAGCATCACTGATACCTATTTCCTCCTGGTGGCCCAGGCAACCATGGTTTCCCCTGCTCCTCTGTGGCCCCGGTCCCCCTGGGGAGAGCCCTGGGGTTACTGTCACAGGAGGAGGGCTCCCTCCTACACCCCAACCAGGGCTCCCTATCGTTAATGGCTTGGCTGCTGAAAAGATAGACTTGGCCCCATTTAACCTCTCAGGGAAGGTAGAGGAGGTGATCCTGGCCCCCCGTAGGGTCTCCATGAGACGAACCAACATCTTCAAATGATGCAGATTCTCAGTGTAGTGTGCGGAAAGTCAAGTTAACCCATTCTCATGTTCTGTGCAGCTTGTGCTGTAATATTTGCTCCAACTGTCCTAGTGGTGCACCACCTCATCGAGGGCAGGCCGCTCTGTCCAGCCTCTCGTGACCTGTTTCCTGCAGGGCCTCCTGTTATCCAAGCCCTCCAGCGGCGGAGTGTGACCTCAGTGTGGTATTATCCAAGCTCACCAGGCCACCGTTCAAGCCTCTGGCTACCTGCCACCTCTGGTACCTCTCATGGAAGGTCGTCTTCCTAGTGGCGCTCATGTCCACTCCCAGGGTCAGCAAGCTTCAGGCATTAGTGGCAGATCTGCCATACACAATGTTCTATAAGAGGGTGGTGCTCTGCAAGCACCCCAAGTTTCTTCCTAAGGTGATGTCTGCTTTCCACCTCAATCAGGGGATGGTGCTCCCCACCTTCTTTCCACAGCCTCATGCCAGCCGGGTGGAGACTGTACTGCATACCCTGGACTGTAAAGAGGGACCTGTCCTTCTACCTGCAACGTACCCAGGGTCACCGCAAAGCCTTCTAGCTTTTCATCTCGTATGACCCCATTAGGCTGGGGGAGGCAGTGACCAAGCATACTCTGTCCACTTGGGTAGTAGACTGCATTACTTTCACCTATGAGCAGGCTGGGATCTCGCTGGGGCACCAGGGCACAGTGTCAAGGCCATGGCGGCATCTGTGGCAAACCTGTGTTCTGTCCCTCTGCGGACATCTGCTGAGCCGCCACCTGGTCTTCACTCCACACTTTCGCAGCTCATTACTGCCTGGAGAGGGAGTCCCAATGGGACAGCACCTTCGGCTCGACCGTACTCCTTCATCTGTTCAGGATGTAGGCAACTCCTGCCCTTCGATCCTTCTGTGTTCAAGCTACCGAAGTGCTAGTTCTCACTGGACACTTGGATCTGTCTCCTTAAGACTCATTTGCTGCTGCTCATGACTCATCTTTTCCTGGTCACCCGTGTGGTAGCCTGTAGCTAGGGAGTCACATATGTGAGGACTGACTTCCTGTTTGTTCCTGGAGAAAGCGTAGTTACTCGCCTGTGACAGATGTTTTCCAGGAACAAGCAGGAAGTCAGTCCTCACTTATGGGTGACGTCGGCACCGACGGAGCCCACGCAGAGCAATTCTCCAGCTTTCAAAGAAAGCCTTTGGGATTGCTGCCACGCATGTGTGGTCCTCTTCCCGCCCCAGGGTGCCATCTTGCTCAGTCTCCCTTTTTCCATGGAGCCCTTCGGACGCACGTCCTTTTCCCTCGGAAAAAGTATATTGTTTTTAACCTACTGGTCTTCTATTTCCGGTTGCACTGGTCCTCTACCCGTCCTTCCCCTACTCTACCTTTTCAGAACTATTAGGGAATGGTTTTCTACAACTTTTTTGCCTCAACTGGCTTCGTGCCCTTTTTACCGCAACCACTCTCGGCGGCACTCTGACCAGGGGTCCCCTGAAGTGGAGCGGCACAAGAAGAAGAAGGCCTCGAAATCGCTGTTGGCTCCTGACAAGCGCGAGCGCAACCACGCTTGGTACCTCAGCCCCCTTTGGCGTTCCCGAGAGTCGGACAAGGAGTGGCCCTGCAAGGTAACCCGTACAGATACGGAGGCCTCCGGCGAAGGTGCCCAGTCTCCTGAGGACCGTCCCGGTGAGGACCCCCTCTCCTCAATGTCCGACCCGGTGACCCTGGGGTTGGCGTCACAGGGCCCCACGCCCGCATGGGAGTCCAGCATGCTGGCGCTGGAACGGGCCTTGGCTGTTGGACAGGGTGACCTGCCCGTTTCGGATTCCTCATCTGAGTTCTCAGACACCGAGTCCGATGGGGACACCTCCTTGGAAACCCGTACCCACCAGGACCTTCCGTCAGACCTCTCCCCGCCCGCGTTTCAGCGGTGGTCGCCATCCGAGGACACCTCCTTCCTGGTGTTCGTTTGGGATATGGCACAGGCTCTTAACCTAGCCACCCAGGCTGAGGAGGACACTCGAGTTGAAGAGCTCAACATCCTTCAGTAAGAGTCCCCACCTAGGGAGTCTCTTACTGTTCTGGTCCCTCCCATCCTGTCCAAGCTGCTGCTCCGCATGTGGGAGCCACCCACCTCTGACCCCATCGTGAGTAAGCGCCTCTACACTATGTACAAGGTACAGCATGGCGCTGGGTTCAGGAAGGCCCAACTCCCCCACACTTCCATGGTGGTGGAATCAGCCATGAGAAAGCAAAAGAGCCCGAAGTCGCACTAGTCGGTCTCCCCGGGCTGGGAGTCAAGAGCCCTTGACGCCCTAGGCCACAAGGCCTACCAGGGTTCCCATGCTCTCCTGTCACATTCAAGCATACCAACTATACATGGGCATGTTCTTGTGCGACCTGGCCAAGGAGCTTGGAGGTTTCTCCGCGGGCCTCAAGGGCGAACCCCTCAATAGGTTCAGGACCCTGCTGAAGTCCATCGTGGACTGCTCAAAATACCTCTCCCATGCCGCCTATGATGGTTTAGAGTCCTCGGCTGGGGTGGCGGCTGTGGGCATCGGGGCCCGTCACCAGGCATGGCTCCAATCATCAGACTTCGAGCAGTGAGTGCAGGAGAAACTCCTGGATGTCCCCTGCCTCGGCGAGCAGCTCTTCAGCAAGCCGATGGAAGATAAGGCCGCAGAGATGAAATTCATCATCAGAACCCATCTCTCGTGCAAGACATCCACCCTCCCCCAGAAGAAGCAACAGGCCAAAAAGGGCCTGCGATACTGTGGCTACCCGCCATACCTGACCACCCCCACGCCGACCACTTCGGCACAGGGAAAGTCCGCCTAGGGTCACCGCAAGCCGAAAGGGCGTAAAGCCCAAACCCCTGCTCTGCCACAACCCACACAGGGGTTTTGATGCCAGCCACATAGCCTCTCGGCCTCCGACAACTCAGCAGCCGGTGGGGGGGTGGCGCACCTGTCCTCTTTCACTCCTCAGTGGGCTTCCATCACCTCGGACATCCGGGTCATCTGGGACAGCTATCGCCTCCGCTTGGACAGGCTTCCCCCTCCCTTCTTCCCGGCGGAGCCTCCTCGACTCCCTGCGCACCAGGTTTTCCTGCAGCAGGAATTGGTCTCCTTCCTCGCCTAATGGGTGGTTGAGAAGGTCCCGCCGCACCTTCATGGTCGGGGCTTCTATTCCCGATACTTCCTCGCCCAGAAGAAGATGGGGGGGGTCTGCGGTCCATCCTCGACCTTCAAAGGTTAAACAAGTTCTTGGTGCGGGAGAAGTTCAAGATGCTATCATTTGGCATCCTGCTGCCCTTCCTCCGGCAGGGCGACTGGCTATGCTCTTTGGATCTAAAAGACACGCCCACATTTTGATCCACCCCCAGCACAGGCAGTACCTGCGCTTCAGGGTGGGGGGAGAGCACTTCCAATACAGGGTGCTCCCTTTCGGCCTTGCGTAGGCCCCATGGGTCTTCACAAAATGCCTCTCCGCGGTCGCTGCCTGTCTCCGGTGTCAGGGCGTGCCAGTCTTCCCCTACCTCGATGACTGGCTCATCACAGGATCCTCAATGGAGGAAACTCACCGGGCAGCATCACACATGATCCTTTTACTCGAAGGTCTGGGGTTCTTGGTCAACTATCCCAAGTCCCACCTCAAACCAATGCAGGCTTTAGGGTTCATTGGGGTGCACCTTAATACTCAACAGGCAACAGCATTTTTACCAGCCTGAACTATGTTGCGCCTCCTGGGTCACATGGCCTCTACTGTCCATGTGGTTCTCCACGCCCGCCTGCACATGCGGACAGCTCAGTGGAGCTCGTCTGTCGGTCACCTCAGGGACTCCGTAAGGGTCTTCCACAGCATTCGCCTGTCCCTGGGTGGGTGGCAAAACCCCCACACCCACCTCCGGGGGTTGCCCTTCCAGACTCCACAGCATGACATGGTGATAACAACGGATGCCTCCCTTTTGAGGTGGGGAGCCCACTGTGGTGCATTGTGCACGCAGGGGCAGTGGTCGCCCGAGGAATCTCAGCAGCAGATAAAGTTGCTCGAGCTCCAGGTGATTTGGTGGGCCCTAAGTGCCTTCGAGGACCACCTCAAGGTGTGGTCGGTGGTCGTGCAGACCGACAACCGTGTTGTGATCTACGTCAACAAGGAAGGGGGTACCGGATCATGCTCCCTCTGCCAGGAAGCGGTCCTCCTCTGCTCCTTCGCCTTCCATCAGGGGATGTCCCTCAGGATGGCCTACCTCCCGGGCCAGGAGAATGTCCTAGTGGACAGGCTTAGCAGGATCCTCTGCCCTCATGAATGGCGGTTGGATCCAGGGGTGCCCGGCTGGCTGTTTCTTCGGTGGGGGACTCCGGCGATGGACCTATTTGCCATTCCTCAGAATGCACAGCTCCCCTCTCTTCTGCGGCCGGTGCTGCACCCGAGCAGGGAGAGTCTGGATGCGTTCCTTCTGAGCTGGTCCTCCAGCCTACTCTATGCGTTCCCTCCCATTCCTCTCATTGTGAAGACCCTCAATGGGACTGGGCATTCATGATCCCCGTGACCTCAACAGCCCTGCTTCCTGCTTCTGCTTCTGCTGCGGCTGTCGACAGAGCCTCCCGTCCCCCTGGGCTGTGCCCCGGGCCTGCTAACGCAGGAGGACAGACAGGTGCAGCACCCGAACCTGGCCTCCTTATCCCTCATGGTCTGGCGGTTGAACTCATCTCCCTAGTTTCGCTGGATCTCCCGGAGGAAGTCCTCCTCGCGTCGAGGAAGTCCTTGACTTGATGAGCCTATGCCTTCAAGTGGCGGTGCTTCTCGGTCTGGTGCTTCGGGCTCCAGATGGACCCATTCTCTTGTCCCACGCGATGGGTCCTTCAGTACCTCCTCCATCTCTCGATGGAAGGTCTGAAGTCGAACTCCGTCAGGGTGCATTTGAGTGCCATCTCGGCAATTCACCTCCCTGTCGAGGGGGGGCAGCATTTGGTCTCCCGCTTTATGCGGGGTCTCTTGCTATCCAAACCACCCATCCAGCCTCCCCGCCGGAATGGGACCTAAACGTGGTGCTCATGCAGCTTATGCGTCCACCTTTTGAGCCGATGGCGACGTGCTGGTTTCGGCATCTATCCTGGAAGGTGGTATTCCTGGTGGCACTGACCTCGGCCCGCCGAGTCAGTGAGCTCCAGGCTCTCATGGCTGCTGCTCCTTTCACTGGATTCTATAGGAATAGGGTGGTCTTCCATACCCATCCCAAATTCTTGTCTTGATTCGTAGAAAGACGGTATATAAAAAATGTTAAATAAATAAATAAAATAAAGTTGTCTCAGATTTCCATCTCAACCAGGAGATAGTCTCACCGACTTTCTTCCCGAGACCCCATGCCGACGAGGCATCAGTGACTTTGCATGCTCTTGCCTTCTATCTGCAGCGCATCCAGGCTCATCACAAGTCTGACCAACTCTTTGTGACTTACGATCCCAATCGATTGGGGCAGGCAGTCACCAAACGCATTTTCTCTGTTTGGATAGCAGACTGCGTCGCCTTCGCCCATGCAAAAACGGGTGTCCCTTTGGATCAGTGAATCACCGCACATGGGGTCTGAGCGACTTTGGTGGCTTCACTGCGTGCGGTGCCCCTGCGGGACATTTGCCAGGCGGTGACCTGGTCTTCAGCAAACACTTTCGCTGCACACTACTGCCTGGAGAGGGAGTCCCATCGGGATAGCACCTTCGGCCAGGCTGTACTCTGTTCGGGGTATAAGTAACCCCTGCCCTCTGACCCTTCTTCATGGCTACTGAGGGCTTCACCCCAAGGGCCCGAGGACTCGGGCTCGTTCAGGCATCAACTTCTGCTCATGACCTCGCGGAGGCGTTTTTTGGTTACAGGTTCAGTAGCCTGTAGCTGGGGAGTCCCATATATGAGGACTGACTTCCTGCTTGTTCCTGGAGAAAGTGTAGTTACTCACCTGTAATAGATGTTCTTCAGGAACAGCAGGAATCGGTTCTCACTATCCTACCACCTCCCCTGATGAGTTGTTGGATTTTTATCCTTCCCTTGCCATCTGCTTGGTAGGGCTCAAGCTAAGGGACCTGACTGAGCAAGATGGCACCCTTGGGCGGGAAGAGGACCATACATGTGTGGCAGCAATCCCAAAGGCTTTCTTTGAAAGCTGGGGAATTGCTCCGTGCAGGCTCCATTGGTGTCGACGTCACATATAAGTGAGGACTGATTCCTGCTGTCCCTGGAGAACACCTGTTACAGGTGAGTAACTATGCTTTCTCCAGGGATAGCAGGAATCTATCCTCACAACCCTCCCTTCTTCCAATGGAGTTGCTTCTTTATAATTTTTGCCGTCTTTAGCAATGTCATTTGACTGAGGCAAGATGGTACCCTTGGGCGGGAAGGGGACCATGCATGCATGGTGCATCTCTCAAAGGCTTTCTTTGAGAGCAGGGGAGAAGCTTCTGTTCAGGGCTCTGTCGATGTCACACACATGAGGACTGGATTCCTGCTGTCCTCGGAGAACACCTGTTACAGGTGAGTAACTGTGCTTTTGGGGAGGCCCTGGAGAAGCTGGTGAAGGATTTGGGCAATTCTAAAGGCAAGCGTCTGCCAGAGGATCAGCCCAAAGATCCCAAGCAGCTTAACCTTCAGCAGGGGCAGCCTAGAAATTTTCACTCTGGTCGCTTCTCCATCTTTCAGCGGAGTCATTTCTGCTCCAGGGGGACAACCCTTTTGGGATTCCCGTGGCTTGTTTAGAGGGTTTTATACCCCCTCTCTGTCTCCCACTAAGAAAGCCCATTGAAGCCAGGATGGCCCAGGTGGAACTGATTCCAGTTGGAGGTCTGTTGCAACAGTTTTATTCCATCTGGGCCACAGTTACAACCGACCTGTTCTATCTCCTTGCCTGGCCCTCACCAAGGCAAAGGCAGTTAGCAACACACTGCACCACCTACTGCAGTTGAGAGCGGTGGTTCCGGTACAGCCTGAGCAACATGGTGCTGGTTGATACTCGATTTATTTTGTAGCCCCAAAGAAGGAAGGCTCCTGGAGGCCCAAACTGGATCTCAAACATGTTAACCAAGCACTTGGGTACCCTGCTTCCAGATGGAAATGCAATCTGTCATCCTGGCCGTGTGGCAGGGGGAGTCCTTGGCAGTGCTGGATCTTATGGAACCTTATTTAAATGTTCCCATCCATCCAGAGCATCAACAATATTTGCTCTTTGCAGTGCCTATGGGACATGTCCAGTTCTGCGCACTTCCCTTTAGACTAGCCACGCCCCACCTCCCCCTGCACCTTCACAAAGGTGGTGGTGGTGGCGGCAGCGGTGGTGGTGCTCAGGCAAGAGGATATCCTGGTTCACCCGTACCTGGACGATTGGCTTATATGGGCAAAGTTAGAGGTGGAGACGGCTGCTCGTCGAATGGTCGAGTTCCTCCAAGATCTGGGTTGGGGTAGTCATTCTGCCCAAGTCAGTTGCACCCGGTACAGTACTTGGTATATCTAGGAGCTTTGTTCGATACCGTGGCAGGGCACTTTTATCTGCCAGCCGGCAGGATACACAAACTGCAACAGGTCTGCCAATTTTGGCAATGCAGCAGCCAACTGCCTGGTTCTACCTACATCTGCCCCAGTCCATGGCGGCGGAGGTGAGAAGAAGTCTCAATTGGTGGCTGGAGGACACCCAGCTGGTGGCAGGAATGCCATTAGAGCTGCGGCCCCGGGTGTTGGTGACAACAGATGCCAGTCTCATGGACTGGGGAGCCCATTGTCAATCTCAAGTCACTCAGGGGCAGTGGTCTCCAGTGGAGCACAGTTGGTCCATTGATCGTCTGCAGATGCAAGCGGTGTTTTTGGCTCTGCAGTTCTTCTAGCCTCTGATTCATGGGGCTTCAGTGAGAGTATGCTTGGACAGTGTCATCTTGGTGGCCTACATCAACCGACAGGGAGGCACAGGCAATGTGTCCCTTGCGGAGGAGATCTAATCTTTACTGCAGTGGGTGGAGGAGAATCTGATCGCCCTTTCTGTGGTGCATGTGGTGGGCAAGGACAAGGCAACGCCCAGGCAAACTGTCTCAGCAGATATTACTTGAATCAGGAAGAATGGGAGTTGAACGCAGCTGTGTTCCATGCTTTCACATTGCGATAGGGAGGGCCAATCAGGGACCTGATGGCAACATTCTCCAATGCCAAGGCTGCCAGGTTTTACAGAAGGTGTAGAGAACATATGTCTGAGGGGCTGGACTTCTGTACATATTTCCTCCCTGGGCCCTCATAGGGTGGATTCTACAGCGCATAAAGGCACATCAGGGTCAGGTCATCCTCTTCACTTCGGAATGGCCTTGGTGACCCTGGTATGCAGACCTGATCGACAAGCCATGGCAGTTGCTGGACAGGGTCAACCTGTTGGCTCAAGCGCTGATCCTGTTGCCACAGATGGCTCAATTTTCGCTTATGACCTGACTCTGAGCAGGCATAGCTGAGGTTCAGGGGCTATTCCACAGTAGAGATTGTGGCGATGCTGAAAGCCAGGAAGAGATCTACCATATTGGCTTATGTACGCACGTGGCAAGTTTTTCAGTGCTGATGTGCTCCTCAGAACATTTGGCCCTTTTGGGTGTCACTGCTGGTTATTCTGTCATTCCTCTAGCAGGGTCTGGAGAAGGGACTAGCACTTAGTTTGCTAAATGACCAGGTGGTGATGCTTTCGTGCTGCCGGGTGCAGGAATGTTCCTTGGTGTGAAGCAGCTGGACCTGTTGTGTTTCCTGCAAGCAGTCAAACAGGTGTGGCCTGCAGTGCGCCCCATGGTTCCGCTGTGGGATCTTAACCTGGTGCTCGCAGTCTTGATGGAGCTCCCCTTTGAGCCACTGGCTGCAGAGTCTCTAAAGCACCTCACATTGAAGGCCATCTTCTTGGTGGCTATGTGTTTGGTGTGTCTAGTCTCTGAGTTGCAAGTGTTATCCTGCAGGGAGCCTTTCCTCTGTCACCTGGAAAAGGTGGTTCATAGGCCTGTTCCCTTCTTTCTTCCCAAGGTGGTTTCCAGTTTTCACCTGAGTCAGTTGGTGCCCCTTCCGGCATTTGTGGAGTTGGGGGACACTGAGAGGACCAGCAGTTGCACCTGCTGGATGTGTGTAGGGTGCTGCAGCGATATCTGCAAAGAACAGCCTTGTTGCGCCATTTGGATCACCTGTTTGTGTTGTTTGGGGGGCCATGGAAAGGTGAAATGGTCTCCAAGGCTGCTATAGCATGATGTCTGAAAGAGGCAATTAGTTCTGCCTACTCCCTGCAGGATAAGTCTGTTCCGATGGGGCTTAAGGCACACACAACACAGGCTCAGGCAACGTTCATGGGCGGAGCTTGGTCTGGTTCTGCCAGCGGACATTTGTAGAGCAGTGACTTGGTAGTCACTGCATGCCTTTACTTGCCGCTACCAGCTAGATGTGCATGTCTCGGCCTATGTGTGTTTTGGTGCTTTGATTATCCAGGTAGGACTCACGGGGCCCTCCTGTGTTTAGGTACTGCTCTGGCACATCCCATTTGTGGCTGGCTGGACTGGAGAGACAATATGGAAGGTAAAATTAGACCTTACTCGCTAATTGTCTTTCCTTGAGTCTCTCCAGTCCAGTCTGTATTCTACCCGGTATTGTATCATGGTTCTTTTTCTCCAGAATGCTTCATGGGCCTCTGTGGAAGGCGAGCCCAGCTATATGGAGGGGGAATTCTCCTAGAAGAAATCTTGGGCACAAGTTGAGAAGCTCCCTCCGGTGGGAGGTGGGCAATACAACAGGTAGGTCTCTGTGAGCCCTTCTCATTCCAATGTGTACATATTTATGCATAGTTGTAAAAAATAACAAAAAAAATTTTCAGGTGTGAACATAGCTCCAGTATGCTTTATTTTGGTGGCCTCAATCTCAGCTCTGTCAAGGGGCCTAGCAGGGTTGTACTGTTTCATGCTCTCTCGTTAGCTCTGTAGACTTCTTTGTCAAGGGAATACTGAGGTCTTGGGCTGAAGAAAGAGCTCCTGTATGGTGACAGCAAAATTCTGTCATGCTCAGCCCTCAGCTGCTGGTGGAGGGGATTAACCCATTCGAGACTGGACTGGAGAGACTCGAGGAAAGACACTTTGCAGGTAAGGTCTAATTTTGCCTTATAATTCACAGGCATTCTATTTCCAAGTTAAGTAAATAAAACATTTTTATCTATGTATATAGATAGATATTGTCTAGGACTAGTTACAGTATTTATCTTACCTGTGATTGTAGTTTTGAGGATATTGCCTCTTACAGAGTTGTTTATGTGCTTGTTTGTTTATTTAAAAATATTTATAATCTGCTTAAATATCCAAGGCACATTACAAAAAACATGCACAATTTAATCACACAAACATAATAATAAATACAGACAGCAAAGTATGGAAACCTACACAAATCATGTCTGCAACTAAATACCAAAATCAACCAAACCTTGGAAGTGTCATACAAAATAAAATCCAATCAAGCATACATTCATGACAAGACTCCAGACCAATTTCAAATACAGATGAAAAGCCTGTTGGAATAAATATATTTTTTAATTTCTGCTGAAAGACTATTAACTGTGCCTCAGCATGTAATTCCTTAGGAAGGGGAATTCCAAATAGATGGAGCATTCATTGAAAAAAAATCCTCTGATGTAGAGACTGGAAATGGATCTTTTTAAAGGAAGGAACGCCTAACAACTGTGCATCTTGAGATCATAAAGCATGAGCAGGACAATAAAGCCTAAGCAACACAGCTAAACTGACAGGAGCCATATGATGCAAACATTTGAAGGTGATAATAAATCACCTTATACAAAACACAAAATTTAATAGGGAGCCCCAATGCAAGGAAAATAATTGCAAGATGTCAGAGTACTTGCTGTCCAGCAATAGACAGGCAACAGCATTCTGAACAGTGTAGAGGAGAAATAGCATTTGAAAAGCCTAAAAAGAAGCTATTACAATAGTCCAATGAAGAAAAGACTAAAGTTTGTAACACAAAGCAGAAATTACTACTAGATAAATACAGTTTTAATCTTCTGAATAGATACAGTTTATAAAAGGCAGAGTTAACCAATCTCTGTATATGATCTTGTAAATTTAACTGAGTTTCAAGCCATTCTCTAACAACAAAACTAATAGTTGGAAGAAAGCAATTATCCGAAGGACCCGATGAAAGAGAATTAGACAGATCCAAGGATAAATACAAAATTTGTCTTTTTCATATTCAGTGTCAACTTATTCTGAAACATTCATGATTTAATCAAATTAAGACAAAAGTTCACATATTCAAGGAATTGTCTAATGATGAAAAAAATAGGGACAACAAACTGAACATTGTCATCATACACAAGAAACTTCACATCCAAAATATTAGAAATCTTTTGAATAGGAGCGATGTTAAACAGATGTTAAACAGAATAGCCAACAATGCAGAACCTTGAGATACCCCATCATCAATGAAAGATGAAACCTGTCTTGGCAATTGCACCTGAATAAATCTATCCAACAAAGGATGAAAACCAGAAGAGCACACCATCTTGAATCCACAAATCTAGAAAGGAGTAATGAATGGTCAACGGTATATCTAATTCAGCAGAAACATCCAGCAACACCAATAAATAAGATTTGCCATGATCAAAACCAGTCAAAAAATCCTCAGAGTTAACAATGTTTCAGTCCCATGATTGGGACAGAAACCGTACTGAAAGTCTGATAACAAATTCTGACTATTGATAAAGCTCTGTAATTGTAAAAGAGCTAGTTTTTTCTAAAATTTAGCCAAGCCAGAAAGTGAAGAAATAAGGCAATAATTTAACTGATCCAATTTATCCAGAGAAGGACTTTTAAGTAAAGGAAATACCAAAGCCCTTTTTAGAACCTCGGGGATCATTCTCTGGGAAAAGGAACCAGTAACAATAGCAACAATGGACTGCCTTATCGACTCTCAAAATATTGAACAACTGAATTGTGCAACTGTCAAGGACAAAGTGTTGTTCAAGGAAGAAATAACATCGACAAACTGTGACAGAGACGGTTCAAACAAATTCCAAAGCCTCAGTTTCTCAATAGTATAAGATTCAACCAAATTACTATCAGCAGCAGAAATGGACTCCACCAAAATGAGATCCTCCTATTCTGATGGTTAAAACCTTATTTACATTTTAAGTCACAAAACTGCATTACCATACCCTGGTCACTTATACCCATGACAAACTGTCACAGATTGCTGATGTCATAATTAGTATGAAAACCATTGCAAGAAAACTTATTTTGGTGCAGTTCCCTCTTTCACAGCTTATGTAACTGCTATAGATGAGCTGTAATTCTGTGAAATAGGTTTGTCAGAGCTTTCAAGTGCCTTCAGCTAAAACATTAGCTGGAAAAAGTAAGTGGCTTATTTTTCTTGTAGCTTGAAACACTAAGGGGGCTTATTTTTTAAGCCCTATTAATGTTTTGGACCTCTGAAAATGGGTACACAGATATCCAGTTCACAAGGGTATCCCTGGAGCCATTTAAGAAATTTGTTATGTGGTAGGCGAAGGCCTATGATCCATGGTGTCTGAAATAAGCAGACAGGCCTAACTAGCTTGACCTGTAAATGAAGCCTGTGGAGAGGCCCATAGGAATTGCACATCCCCCAGATTGCTGCTATTATAGAACTGAAACTTAGCAAAGCATAATCAGCTTAGCTGAACAGAATTGAAACTCAGAAAAATATAGAAAAATAAGTTTAATTGCTACTGATAAGAGAGTACAGCTGCTATGGAATTAATTAAATCTGCTGAAAGAAAGGTTACAGTGCCCTGCTTTCCCACATGTGCTAACTAGTTAAATGGCCTTGGAAGAGAAAAGTATCTAAGTTGGTGAACTGACCATTGTAATTGAGACTAGAAGGGGGGTAAGCAGGTGCTAAGCCCAGTCAAAGAACATCATTGGATAGCCATATCGGTACCGGAACCAATAGAAGGTGTACGGGAGGGTACCGGGACCAATGAAATGTTTTCCTATGTCTAGAATGGAGAAGAAGTCTATAAAAGTTGTTGTTTTGCTAGAAACCATTGCTCATGAAAATTAAAGAAAATTACTCCAATGAAACAGCCTTATAGCAGAAAGACTCGGAGGGTTCACACTTGTTATTTTGAATCTATTGCACGGAAGTTGTCTCAGACTTCACGGCTATAGTTAACTGGGTTTTCTGGAATTCTTTATAAACACCAGCTAAGCCTTAGTACATCAATGACATTTTCCGGCTTTTTTTTATATAAAGTGTCCAAATACCCTCTCTCCTCCTGTGTATCAAATTTGGCTAAAATTGACTGTAATCGCACTCGTGCTTAAACACTTAAATTCACTTGGGACTCGTACTGAACTTTAGGAGTCTTCCAATAAATCTTATTCATGTAAATCTTCTCAATTGAATCTTGTGCACCCGGGAATTTTTCAGTAGTGCATATAGTCCAGAGATTTAACCAGCTAGGACGTGTGGTCTAGGCAGCTTCCTCTAACGGACATTAGAACTTGTAATTCATTTTGGCAGCCTACGGCTGTTTCTAACTTCTTGCCGTCCAGAGAAGCTCTGCAAGAAGTTAGAAACAGCCGTAGGCTGCCAAAATGAATTACAAGTTCTAATGTCCGTTAGAGGAAGCTGCCTAGACCACACGTCCTAGCTGGTTAAATCTCTGGACTATATGCACTACTGAAAAATTCCCGGGTGCACAAGATTCAATTGAGAAGATTTACATGAATAAGATTTATTGGAAGACTCCTAAAGTTAAGTACGAGTCCCAAGTGAATTTAAGTGTTTAAGCACGAGTGCGATTACAGTCAATTTTAGCCAAATTTGATACACAGGAGGAGAGAGGGTATTTGGACACTTTATAAAAAAAAGCCGGAAAATGTCATTGATGTACTAAGGCTTAGCTGGTGTTTATAAAGAATTCCAGAAAACCCAGTTAACTATAGCCGTGAAGTCTGAGACAACTTCCGTGCAATAGATTCAAAATAACAAGTGTGAACCCTCCGAGTCTTTCTGCTATAAGGCTGTTTCATTGGAGTAATTTTCTTTAATTTTCATAGTAATTTATTACTCCACAACATGACCCAAATTGCTTGAGAAACCATTGCTCAGCCATTTTGAATTTGATTCTGCTTGAGACTTTTGCACAAATAAATGATTTGGACCTTCTGAACAGACTCCTGGTATCATTGGTTTGTCTGCACTCTGCTGCTACATATTCTTGGTGCGTTGGCCGGGAAGGTGTGGTAATAGAGGGTATATAGGGCAATATACCATGATTTTCCGCCTCTACAGGTTTGGTCCTGCTGGGATCGCGCCCTTCCGACGGGGGCTCGCTCCCTGGCGCCACCGGTCCCTTGCATCGGAGGGAGCTGGCCGGACCTCGGCGGGTGCCGGGCCCGGCTGGAGCCAACACCTCGAACCCGAGTGAGGGGAGTCCGAGGTCCAACTCATGCGCTTGCTTGGGAACTTTGAGGACCGGATCCGGTGAGTAGGGTTTTGATTTGGTATGTCTAGACAGATGAGTCAGAGCAGTACTGCCACTTGAATCTTGAACTTGGAACTTGGAAAAGAGAGCTTGATCACCTCTCAAGACGGTCCGACTACCCCTGCATGAGTATTCACGGGGCGAAACTACCGTCTTCTTGTATTTTGGAATTTGAACATGGCCTAGTCAGAACAGACAGGATTGGGCTGTGTTTTTTGGGATACGTTGTTAGCATGATTGTGTGAATGAAGTGTGAATGAGAGGTCTGGCAGCACGGACCAAGCGAAGGCGGACTCCTGAGTAACGCATTTCCTGGCCGGGCGACCGCGTCCAGGTCGTAAAAAGGAGGAAACGACCGTCGTCTTGTCTGGTTATTTGTTTCCCTTATATGTTTCTAGGGCCGTGAGGACCCCTTACCCACGGTCCGCACTCCTTTTCCCTTCTGTTTGTTGTTGCACGCACACATCGATATGGGAGGGGCAGGGTCTACTAGGAACACTCCATTAGAATGTATGATCACACATTTTAAGGAAGGGTATTCAGGAGATTATGGAATTAAAATGACTGCGACACGATTGCAGATTTTATGTACTAGGGAGTGGCCCGACTTAGACCCTGCTTGGCCTCGAGAGGGAACCTTTACCATAGGAATTATTCAGTCAGTTCACCAGAAAGTGCGAGTAGCGCACCCCGATCAGTACCCCTATATAGATTCCTGGTTGAGTATTTGTGAGAGCCCGCCCTCCTGGGCGAAGCGCTGTTATGAAGAACAGTGCAGAATAATGTTAGCACGAACAGATCAAACGCAGAAAGTAGATCAGACTAAAAAGACAGGGACAGGTGAGAAATCCAGACGGAAACCCGTCCTTGCAGATCCTGAGTCCCCAGAAGTGATAACTCGACAGCCCCGAGCCCAGCATCCAGTAAGGGTGCAACCGCGTCCCGCCCCCGAGCCACAGAGACAGCGGGAGCGGGACCCAACCCCAGAACCATCACCTGAAGAGCAGGCAGATAAGCTTACTTCAGATGAGGAGGATGAATCAACTGAGACTGAGGAGAAAGTTGAGTCAGAGGCAGAAGAGCAAGAGGAAGGGTCTTCCCAGAGTGATACTGACAGTATAAAGACGACCGTCAGTGTGAGCTCATCAGTTAAAAGTAAAGCGTCCCAGACTAAGCGCATGGACAGCAAGAAGAAAGCCCCTACCAGGAGAGTTTCTAAAATCTCCCTCAGATCCAGAAAGACTTCTACTGCAAAAATGATGCCTTTACGGCAAGTCCCGGGAGTGCCTGTAAGAGATGAAGATAATCAGGTGGTGGCAGGACCCCTAAGTTTAGTATATGTGCCCTTCTCCACTACTGATTTGTTAAACTGGAAGTCACATTACACTTCCTATACCAACAAGCCCCAGGAACTAACAGAATTAATGCATACTATTATGGAAACCCACCAACCCACTTGGGCAGATTGCCGTCAGCTCCTGTCAACCTTATTTACTACTGAGGAGCGGACATGAATAAAGCGAGCAGCTGTTGACTGGCTGACAGATAACCCTTTAGCACCGGGAGATGCACAAGGGATAGACAATCGAGAAGTAGCCCAAAGAGAATTCCCAAATGAAGACCCCCAGTGGGATCCAAATACAGAGAGAGGATCCAAATCTTTATCACAGTTTCGTCAAGGCCTTATGCAAGGTCTGAAAAGGGGGGGCCAGAAAGCTATGAAACTTTCTAAAGTGACCGAAGTTAACCAGGGCATAGATGAAAGCCCAGCAGTGTTTTATGAAAGATTGACTGAAGCGTATAGAATGTATACTCCCTATGATCCAGATGCACCAGGAAGCTTATGCATGGTGAATTCTGCTTTTGTAAATCAGTCTCAACCAGACATTAGACGTAAACTACAGAAACTAGAAGGGTTTGCGGGCATGAATGCAACTCAGTTACTGGAAGTCGCTCATAAAGTGTATGTGAATCGTGATAATGAAAGGCAGAAAGAATGTGATCGAAAGATGAAGAAGAAAGCTGATTTTTTGGCTGCGGCCATAGTTGAACAGAAAAGGGGAGGTTCCCTAGTCGAAGGAGCAGAGGAAGAGGGCGGGGCCGAGGAGATGGCCGGCCCCAACTAGGCATGAACCAATGCGCTTATTGCAAAGAGGAAGGACATTGGAGAGATACATGCCGGGAACTCAAACGCCCCTCAGGATGACGAAAATAATGCTCAATGGAGAGAAAGAGGAAGGGGCCGACCCCGGAACCGCGGAGGGGCCAATCGAGAACAGTTCCAACGAGAAAGAGGAGAGGCCATACAAGCAGTGGCCGCCGCGACCTATGACGTAGATGAAGCAGATTAGGACAGACCGGGCTCTGAATTCGCTTTAGGTCTCCAGGAGCCTATGGTCAGCATACAAATAGGAGACCAAGTTATGGACTTTATGGTTGATACTGGAGCAGAACATTCTGTAGTAGACAAACAGATCGCCCCATTTTCCGCAAGAGCAGTCACCATTGTGGGAGCAACTGGTGCCAAAGCCACAAAGTCTTTTCTCCGGAACCGTATATGCACCCTAGGAGGACAGCAAATAACACACCAATTTCTCTATATGCCCGAGTGCCCAGTGCCATTACTGGGACGAGATATGTTAGCCAAATTGCAGACCCAAATATCCTTCACTGAGAAAGGAGAGATGCAAATGACAGTGAATTCCCAGACGAAACCTGCTGGATTAATGTTGCTTGCTGTTCCTCGAGAAGAAGAATGGAGATGATATAGTAATGAATCTGCCCAGGACACCTATTTTGAACATACTCTGAAAAGCATTGATGCCCCGCCTGGAGTATGGGCAGAAGGCAATCCCCCAGGCCTAGCCAAACATATAGCTCCAATAATTGTGAATCTCAAGCCTAGTGCTACACCAGTACATGTCAAGCAATACCCCCTCCCAAGAGCAGCAATTGAAGGCATTCACCGCCACTTGTTAAGATTACTCGAGTATGGCCTACTAAAAGTATGTCTGTCACCATGGAACACTCCACTCCTACCAGTAAAGAAGCCTGGAACAGGTGACTACCGTCCAGTGCAGGACCTAAGGAGAGTGAATGAAGCAGTTGAGACCATACATCCAGTTGTGCCAAATCCTTATACACTCTTAGGATTGATTCCTGCTGAAACTACCCATTTTACTGTTTTGGACTTAAAAGATGCGTTTTTCTGCATAAGATTAGCCCCGTATTAGTCAATTGCTGTTTGCCTTTGAATGGCAGGACCCTGTCTCTGGAAGACGGGGCCAACTCACTTGGACACGATTACCCCAAGGATTCAAGAATTCAACTACCATCTTCAGTGCTGCATTGAACCAAGACCTTTCAAGCTATCCAGTGGCCCCCGGGGAAGAGAGTACTTCTCCAATATGTGGACGATCTGCTGATAGCTGCTGTATCAGAAAGTGAATGTATACAAGCCACCAAAGACCTCTTGCAGCTACTGGATGAAGCTGGATACAAAGTTTCCAGAGCAAAAGCACAGCTATGTCAAAAAGAAGTGAAATACTTGGGCTTTCGCTTGACTAAAGGAAGCCGACAATTAGGGAGAGAAAGAAAAGAAGCTGTGTGCAGAATCCCAACCCCAACTACCAGAAAGCAAGTCAGAGCCTTTCTGGGAGCAGCAGGATATTGCCGAATCTGGATTCCCAACTTTGCTCAAATTGCCAAACCACTATATGATGCCACCAAAGGAGAAGAAAAGTCGCCACTAGATTGGGGACCTGAGCAGGATGCAGCCTTCAAGACGTTAAAGGAAGAATTGATGTCGTCACCAGCACTTGGATTACCAGATGTTCACAAGCCTTTTCATCTATTTGTGCATGAGGTGCAAGGGAACGCCTTAGGCATGTTGACTCAGAAATTAGGACATTGGGAGCGGCCTGTAGCATACCTATCAAAACAATTGGACACTGTGGCCAAAGGATGGCCACCTTGCTTGAGAGCAGTTGCAGCTACAGCATTGTTAGTGAGTGAAGCAGATAAACTCACCTTAGGACAGAATCTACGAGTCACTGTGCCACATGCAGTACTTGCCCTCATGGAACAGAAAGCGAATCATTGGCTCACCAATTCCCGAATGTTAAAATATCAGAGTATGCTATGTGAAAACCCACAGATACAATTGGAAGTGAGCCATGCCTTGAACCCAGCCACATTGATACCTATCAGCGAAGAACCCCCAGAGCATGACTGTATAGAAGTCATGGAGACTGTATTCTCAAGTCGACCTGATTTGACAGATGTGCCCCTAGAGAATCCTGATCAGACCTATTTTGTAGATGGAAGTAGTCTCATCATCAGTGGACGACGTTGTGCCGGGTATGCAGTAGTCACCCGGGATGAAGTAATTGAATCATCAGCCCTGGCATCAGGCACATCAGCCCAGAAGGCAGAATTGATTGCACTTACCCGAGCATTAGTATTAGGTGCAAAACTCTTGTTAAATGTGTACACTGACTCTAAATATGCCTTCACCACTTTGCATGCACATGGAGCTCTATACAAAGAACGAGGGCTCATCACGTCAGGAGGAAAATCGATCAAATATGGCCCAGAAATTTTGATGTTACTAGATGCAGTATGGGCCCCAACACGTGTAGCCGTCATGCACTGCCGAGGACACCAAGCAGGTAAAGGAGATGTTGCCCAAGGAAACAGATTCGCTGATGCCTCAGCGCGAAAAGCAGCCATGACAGGCCAAATTTCATCGCAAGCTATGCCAATGCAGGCAGCATTATTTCCAGTACCCCTTAATTCATGGACCCCACGATATACCACCAACGAATTGGATTACTACTGTAATAAGGAAGAGGGAGTGCTGAAAGATGGGTGGATTGAGCTGCCGCCTGCCGAGGGCAGCCAACCCCCAGGACGAATAGTAATCCCTGAATTATTGGGACCAGCCTTTGTCAAGGCTTTCCACCAAGCCACACATTATGGAAAAAGTGCTATGGAAAAAGCACTCAAGCCACATTTTTGCATTGCCTTGTTGGGAGCCCTATCAGCCTCAGTAGCACGCCAGTGTCTAATTTGTGCCAAGAACAATGCCAAACAGGGTCCCACGCCACCACCCCGAGTTCAGTCAAGAGGTGTAACCCCCATGCACCACCTGCAAATTGACTTTACTGAAATGCCAAAAGCCAGTGGATACCGCTACTTGTTAGTGTTAGTTTGTACCTTCTCTGGGTGGGTAGAGGCTTATCCCACCAGGACTGAAAAAGCCAGAGAAGTTACCAAAGTGTTGCTGAGAGAAATTATTCCCAGATTTGGAATTCCAGCAGTAATAGGGTCAGACAATGGGCCCTCATTTGTTTCTCAGATTACTCAGCAGTTAGCAAATGCCCTGCAGATACAATGGAAGCTACACACTGCATACAGACCTCAGAGTTCAGGGAAAGTTGAGCGAATGAATCGTACCTTGAAAACCCAAATGTCCAAGCTTTGACAGGAGACTCGCCTAAAGTGGCCCCAAGTGCTCCCAATAGCTTTGCTCAGAATACGCTCAGCTCCTGTGAAATCAACATGATTTTCCCCTTTTGAGGTAGTGTATGGCAGACCCCCACCAATAGTGCAGGGAATTAAAGGAAGTTTAGCTCAGATTGGTTCAGAAATAACCAGACAAGAACTTCTAGCTCTTAGTTTTGTTCTACAGACTCTTCATGTGTGGATCCAAGACCAGTTGCCCATCAATCTGACGGAACCCCTACATCCCTACAAGCCTGGTACCTCGGTGTGGATTAAAGATTGGAAGAAGACACCGCTGGAACCTCATTGGAAGGGACCATACACCGTCATCCTGTCTACCCCAACTGCAGTAAAGGTAGCAGAGATCGATTCCTGGGTCCATCACAGCAGAGTCAAGCCAGCAGCCGTTACAGATTCCGAGCAGTGGACATCAGTACAACATCCTGATGTACCTTTGCGACTCAACCTGAGACGGCAACCAGCGACCTAGATTCTTTTTGGGATCACCCCAACAACCACAGTGCCTTGCGATAGACAAGTCTTTCGAAGAGGATTGCTGTTTCCAATACAGCAAGATTTGTTCAAACTAACCTTATGTGTGCAATCCTGTACACTGATTGATACTATATTGATTAATAATATCCAGAGCCAACTGTAGTTGATAAGTTAGTTGGCATACGACGGACATTGTGAGGATCTTCAATCAACATTCAACACCCGTTGAATTGCTTTATTAGCAAACGGGACGGTGTTGTGCCAAGAAGAGGACGTCGAGGTCAAGATCTTCAAGTGAGGATTCAGAAGAACTCCAATCAACATGCATCTTTGTTTTTACTTTGTCCTGGTTGCTTGTCTGGGGGGCCTTGAACTGACTTGTGCCTTGCCTCCATGTACTGCTTGCATTACTTCCACTCGGACTGGAATGAAAGTAACGCAGACTTTGCTTTATCATTCATACTATACCTGTACTGGTAAAGTAACCCGGTGTATTTATAACACCACCGAACTGAATGTCTGTACCAAAGGTAATACTAAAGTGTGTTTTAACCCGCATCAGAATCCATCCTATTATACTTTGGAGATACGATGGAATGATGCTGATGGGGCTTTACTTAATGCTACCTCCCCACTTACCGACCCTACTAAGATTGCTGTATTATACTTTGATGCTTGTGATGCTATCAATAGGGATAGTTGTTCAAAATGTGCTGATTGGGAGAAAACTTATGCTCTTAATGATAAGTACATGTGTCCAGAAGGAACCACCGGATGGGGAGAGTGTACAGGTAAACGAGTTTTATTATTATTATTATTATTTATTTTACATTTCTTATATACCGCACTATTTGCGATCAGCGCGGTTTACATAAAACAAACAGTATCCGACAATAAACAAGAGTCAGGTCATTACAATGAACAGGAGCAATCAACTTGGATAACGGGGGAAACTATATACATATTTGAAACATTGAAATAGGTAACTGTATATATGTGAGATGGAGTTATTGTGTGTTGTTCATACCTGGTGGCTGGGGTTCGGGGGAGGCTGTGAGGTGTTTAATAAAGAGGAGGTGTTTTAAGGCCTTCCTGAACTGGCTCAAGTTGGGGATAGTTCTGATGTGTGGTGGTAGGGAGTTCCAGAGGCTTGGGGCGCTCAGGCTGTAGGCTCTATTAGAAGTTGATATGGCGCATCTTGTCATAGATTTTGGTATTGCTAGCATGTTGACTGCAGCAGTTCTTCTTATCCTGTTGGGCCTGGGTAGTTGTATGAGGTCACATATTGAAGAAGCGGATAACCCATTGATGGCCTTGAAAGTCATCACTAATATCTTGAAGCTAATCCTGGCTTGAATGGGGAGCCAGTGTAGCTGCATCAGGAGGGGTGTGATGTGTTCTCTCCTTGGTGCTCCTAAGAGGATTCGCGCAGCGCTGTTCATAGCGAGTTGTAAGGGATGTAAGGTTGCCTGAGGGAGACCTTGTAGGATGGCGTTTGCATAATCAAAATGAGGGATGATGAGGGCTTGGTAGATGGTACGGAAGTCGTTCAGCTCGAGTAGAGGGCGTATGTGTCTGAGGGATCTGATCTTGAAGTAGATCGCTCTTACTGTTTTTGCTATGTGCTGCTTCATGTTGAGGTTCTGATCCAATGTGACTCCGAGATACCGTATGGCTGATTTAACTTGCAACTTGGCATTGTCTACTTCCAAGTGGTTAGGTGGAATAAACTTAAGATCTCTAGAGATGAATAGGACCTCTGTTTTCTTATGTTGGATGCGCAGATTTTGGGAGAGAAGCCATTCGGATATTGCGTTGAAACACTTAGTTAGTGGGGTGAGGTCCGGGCAATCCAGGGATATTGGCAGGTACAGTAGGACATCGTCAGCGTAAATCATGCAACTCACATTAAAGGATCTAATGATGTTACAAATGGGTTGGATATAAATGTTAAACATAAGTGACGATAGGGAGGATCCTTGAGGGACTCCTTGACTTTGTAGGAATGGCTCGGATGTGGTTCCATTTGCTCGTACGTGTTGCCATCTTCCAGACAAGTAAGATCACCAATCCAGCGCTGTTTCGGTGATTCCTTTCTCTCGTAGCCGCATCAGGAGGATCTCGTGGCAGACTGAGTCGAAGGCTGCCGCAATATCTAAAAAGATAAGTGCGAAACCTGTACGTGAGTTGTCAATGCCTGAGATTATGGTGTTGAAAAGAGTAGTGAGTAGTGTTTCCACTCCATGTGACTCTCTGAACCCGTGTTGTGATGGATCTAGAGGTGCATTGGTGTCCACATGATCTTGTAGCTGCCTGTAGACTATTTTTTCCACAATTTTAGAGAGCATCGGGATACTGGATATGGGTCTGTAAGACTCGACTTTTAGAGGGTCTAATTTGGTGTCCTTAAGCAGCGGTCTAACAGAGGTCTGTTTGAGCATGGATGGGAACGACCCGGTGCTAAATGATAGTCCTATCATTTTAGCTAAGATTGGGGCAAGGTCAGATCGCAGATCTTTTATCCAGAATGCCGGACATGGATCTGAGTATGAAGTGGAGGTATTTAGGGTAGCAATGGTGTCTTCAATAGTTCTCTTAGACGGAGTGGTAAAGGTGGTTAGATATGTTGCGCATGCTTGAGCATCAGGGGGGTCCGGTATCACCATCTTGTCGGTTTTGCATAGTTTTGATTGCATAAAGATGGCATAATCCTGTGGGTGTATAGATCCTGTGTGCTCCGGGGTTGGTTCTCTGGCAAGAGACTTGACCAGGTTGAAGAGGTCGTGCGGCTTGTTTAATGAACGTTTCAGAGTGTTGGTGTGATGTTGTTTCATCTTGTCTGTGACAGCCCTGCGATGAGTGTGTAGGAGTTGGATGTATGCTGTTTGGTCATTGCTGGTACGTGATTTCCTCCACCGTTTTTCCGATCTTCGTAGGAGGGTTAATGATGCCCTTAGGTCAGGTGTGAACCATGGTGCGGATGGTCTTTTCTTTGGGGCTTTAGTCGTGGGAGGGCGGATTGCGATCGCGCTGAGTTTGCTGTTCCACATGGAAATTAGGACATCTAGGTCTTGTGAGGTATTGTCAAGGAGAGAGTTTGTTTCATCCAGGATGCGTTCTTTGTTAAACGGATAAAAACTTCTAGCATTTGAGGTTGTGATTGTTTGTGCGTTCGTAATGGGCCTTTGTGACCTGATGGGGGTCGGAATTTGGAATGAAATAAGCTTATGATCCGACCATGGGACTGCTGTTAGTGATAACGTGATGTTTTGTGCTTGTTGAAGCACCATTTGTGGGGCGAATATCAGGTCGAGAATGTTGCCCTTTGTGTGTGTAGGTTCATGAACCAATTGGGTGTATCCCAAGATATCTAGGGCTTCTGTGAAGGCGGCTGCCTGATTGTCCTGTAGGGATGGCAGGTTAAAATCACCTAGTATCCAGTTTGGTCTATGTGGAGCATGGGTATTTGTTGCTATGTTTATGATATTGGAGAGGTTGTCTGGATCAGTAGAGGGCGCTCTATAAATAAGGTTTATGGAGCAAAAGTGGTTAGAAATAGATAATGTTTCAAGGGAATTGGTGTTACTGGCTTCT